>OX419638.1:8750000-10000000 GCA_948473465.1 Lithophane ornitopus | reverse complement strand
CTATCGAAGTAACATTAAAGCATTTGCCAAAGCGAGTTAAACTATCGTTTATCGAGTCTACTCCTTTCATATTGTGATCAAACCAATCAATGTGAAGTATGACCAAGATCAAGTGAACAAACGATTGACAAGTGATTCGTTCAGCCGAGCAACAAATCAAATTCATGAGTAGTTACATTTTGTTGACCGCTAGAGTCCGGTTTTGTGTTATAAACCTGCGGAGAAATAAAATATAAGATAGAAGTGGATAATAAAATTCATAGTTTTATACTTAGCATACATCAAATGTCGGGAAGTGAACTTATATAACATTCACTCGACGACTAAGCGACATAAATACATAATTAAACATAGGAAAACAAAAATATTTTCAATAACTAATAAAGTACACGATGAAGCTAACGTTTAACGACAATAATGTTGAATATCGACAATAATTAGTTAGAAATAATTGCTAATAAAACATCGTGTACTGTTGATTGAAATGAAAATACTGAATTTCCGTTTCAACCTCTTTAAATAAATAAATAATAAGTATATACTGCCTGACATTCCCCACACTAATAGCGACAGGAGAATAGGATGCTATCCAGTCAACATTTAAACATTGGTAAAACATTGTAATACACCCATCACTTTTAAAGTAAAAAGTCCGATTGACTATAAACTAACAATAAATAATGACAATGTTCCGTTGAAAACGTAGTCATTTGTGTCTATTGACAAACGATCAAAATATCCAAAATGGCGGTTGTGAGCTGAGGAGGATATTTCTGTAGTATCACAACGTATTACCAAAACAGAAAACCACGACATTCAGGATAGACATAGACATATTTAGGCAAACATAAACGAGCATAACTTCGATATCATCCGTTTCAAATTCGTCAATATCAAAGTTCCGCTCAAAACCTTGCTATTTTCGGGTTGTGACAGTGTTTTGTTTAGCTACATTACCTCTGCGTAATGTTCTTCGTTTTGTTGTAGAAGATCGACACATAGTTCTGCTAAATGAATGAGATCTTCCAGCTTTTTTGCTGGTGTGACCATTGTTTCACCGCGTAGATCCTCTGAAAGAGAAATAATTATGAATATTGACCTAGGGCACATAAAGTTAGTCAAAAACAGAGTCAAAAGACTTTTTTGTGTCATCACACTCATACCTCATCTCATCTCACTCATAATCATCTAAAAGCTTTAATTAATTTTGATTGAAATTCTGAATAAAGAGAAATATAAAGACTCTTTATATGTCTGAGCTCAAATCAAACGCAAATATTTATTAAATAATATGTCGCAAGCATAAAATCCAAATTGGAAGAAGATACAGGCCCCTGTAACACAGGTGTTGTTACCAGCGCAGGATTCAGGGATTCACTTTGTTTGTACACATTTTTTATGCCACTAAAGATTTTTTTTTTTTTTTTTTTACTCCCAGGTTTTTTTAAATTTGTTAAATGTTACTGATTTGTCATCAAATTGACTGATCAAGTTTTAGAAACTAAGTTTTAGTCTGAACTTAGTAGAACTAACAATAGACTGATCTGCAGTCTCATCTGACTGATAATTGCTTAAACCAATAAGGGTCCAAACACAGGTTTTTACACCATCGTGTAACTCCTGCTTACCTTCTATATTAGCCTTCTGACTAAGCTGCGTGTAGTTCAGCAAGGCCGCATTCTCCAAACTCGTCTGTATCATTGCTCTTACTTCTTCTGGGGCTACTGGTGTCACTACATCCTTCATCAATACTCGCTCCAGTAGTGATAGTGTTGCCTGAAAGGTAATGTGTATTTATACTTACTGATCTGCAAAGCATCTTTTCTTATTAATTCAGCACTTTTTGTATTCTGCTCTAAGACTTTTGATTTTGCATTGTTTGATTTCTGATGTCTTTTTAGTTAACGAAACATGTTACCTATCTGTTTCAGTGTTTTTTTTATTTCAAATAGATTTTGTTTACTACAGCTATCTTCTTTTCATTTTCACTATCTTCTCTCAAAAACCCACCTTAAGCGCTCCCTCGGGCCTTCCAAACGGGAACGCATATCTGAAGTTCGTGATCTGATGCTGCAGTAACGCCTTCAGTCGTTCCTTTATCTCTGCGAACTTCTCTTTTTCTTGTACGGTGATGCTGCCTACCCCGTCCGGCCTGCCAGTCAACGTCGCTGTACTGTGAACCACTTCCGGCGTAGGGCTTACTCTAGTTGGGCACAAGCGGGATATAGGGTAGGCTGTGAAATCAGCAGCTTAACTACTAAGTTCTAGATATACATAAATAATTCTAGTGTATATTAAGGGAGAGTGTGAATTTTATTTTGTTATCGCTCTGCCTTTGTTCATGAGTTTCCATTTGACTTGTTGGTTTAAAGATATCTAAATTATCGAGGAAGAGTGTGCTTTGTTTTTGTTAGGTACTTCTCTGCCTTCTTTGCTAATTTAAATTAATTAATGTTGATCTTTTGTTGTTGCTCTTTGATTTTTTATTTCATTTCAGTAGTATAATGGTATTAGTCTTTGGATATTTTTATTTCAACGACTCAACGGGCTATGATTTAACTTGCATTGATTTACTGTTTAAACATTACCTTCCTAAAATCTTTCCTCTCGTGTGATAATTATAATATCATCAAAATTGTTATAAAGGCCTCCTTTCATAGAATACTTAGATATAATGTTTACAATTCCCAATTCATGCAATAATGTACTGCTCTATATATTACCATTCAGTTTCTAATCTCAAAATATTTGCTTCTCAATATACTTTAATCCACCCGCACTTAGCACCATGGTGGATTACAGCTCCCTCTAATAGAGAGGACGCCAGCGTCCCAATAGTAGGAACATTGTATGTGGATTATTTTATCTTCTCAACTGCTGACTCCAAAAGCCCGAAATAGATACATTAGTAAGGAGAAGCAGGCATAGTTAGTAAGCACATTTAGTACGGTTGCATAGTCAGTTAGTATAGGTAAGTACTAATAGTAGAAGCAACATTACACTCATGTGAGGCAAAGGTTGGGTAGGTCGTGGCTCATTACTAGTTTTGGTGTATGAAACTGTTTTTGACATTTTTATTTTACTTAGTGTATGAGTTTGAAATTCTTTATAAATTGGAACATATTGCGTCTCTTGGTGTAAACCTTTAGGTATTATGGTAAGAACACCCGATTTGTTATTTCTCTTTATAGTTAGTTTGCAAGATAAACACCTTTTCAAATCTTCTCTGCTTCAAATATAGCAGATTTTGTATTAAAAAACTTTTTATACTAAGTTACAGACAGTTCTAAATGTTTCGTCAAATACAGCTTCGTTTCTTTCCATTGATCACTGCTAACATTCACATTCAGTTGCGGACCTAGTACATCGCCATGTGGGACACCAAATCTAACACATTTACCATTCAATACCAACCTGTTATTTATATTTACAAGTTTAACTACAAATGCAGATTCTTAGATACTTTTTACATAGATACAACTGACTCTTTAATATTATTATTTTCCAAAAAAAATGGGATAAGTGCAGGAGAATGATGATAATTAAATTTTTGGTCATCTTCGGTATCTACTGCTGGACATAGGTCTCTTGCTCAAGAACTTTCAAGACATCGAAGCCGTGTCGAAGCCAAAGCTTTCGATACGGCTATTTATGTACAGCAATCGTACAGTTTGACAATTTGCACCTTATTTCACTTATCATTGCTTTTTATTTACACTAGTGGCAATTTAATTACTTTCACACTTCGGTCTTTTTTAAACATTGAATTCCATCAATACCTTATCAAATATAACAAAAATAAAAAAATAGCTATCTACCTACCTGTTACCATGAACATGACTGGCACAGAACGCGAAGGAGTAATGCATGAGGGTTGGGTCCACCGTCTGAGACCCACTCTCCGCCACGTCTAGGAGGTCTGATAGGTAGCATAGGTGGCGGAAACAGCCTCGCACCCCATATCTTGCGCAGTACTCGTCTAGGACGAAGACTTGGCCGGGGGAGAACCAACCCTGGAATGTGAAAAGTAGATGTAGGTGACGGCGGCTATAGCCACTGTTTTTTAAAGTGTCTACCTACAAAATCATATTATTTAAGCCTTTAAAAATGGTACGAATAAACCATACCAATACCAATGTACCGTTTTCAAAGATATTAAAAGATTTAAAAGATATATACACGAAACAAGATACTTTAATGAAATGGAAGTCAAACGGATTTAGTTTTTTCATAAATTGATGATAGTCGAGTTAGAGTTAGTTTCGTAGAGCCGGCTTGACAGCGGTTTTCTTAATTTTCGAAAGAACCATCAACAACGACGGTTCCATCGGTTCGACCCGATGCGATGGTTCTACTGAATTATCTCTCCCATAGAGGAGACTTGAGTACAAGCAGTGGGACTGATTGGTATAAAGATTCAGTAACTAAATGGAATATCCTTACCAAAGAACAATACGGGTCTTGCAAGCGATACTTCAAAGTTAAAGATTGCAGCACACAGAACAATTGATGATGGTCGTACTGACACGGATCTGCCTGAATGTAATCCTCCATACCGTGCTTGCGAGCTTTATCAGCATCTGAAAATGAAAAGACAATAATATATGACCGAGTAGTGAAAAAAATTTGTTATTCTTAATTCTCAAGACATTAGAGCCAATAATCACGATGAGCTGTCCGCCTGTTGGGCTAGCTAAATGCAGGGTAGAACGAAATCATATTATTTGCTATGTATGTATGTAAGTATAGTGAGAAACTTGGCAATACAAATCAGCTCTAAAGCAGATCATAAAACCTTTTGAAAAGCAAAAGAAAAAATCTCAACAGAGTACATGAATTAGCAATCGAGGATTTTCCATAGATATTTTCCATGGGTAGTGAACACCAAAATTGTTAATTAGTTACGATACACCATGACACTGACGTCAAACATGGAACAGGAGTACTGGAGATAATTTCTGATAAGATATGGGATCAATATAATAATTCAATAGATAACTAAAACAAAACTGGAGACGGAAGTAAGCTAACGGAAAAGGTCAATATGGAATTTGCTAATCGTCAGTAAATACATTTTCATTGTAGCCTATTTGTCTAGTAGGTATGAGTTAGGAAGAAAGTAATAGAATTTTCTATTAGCGAATTCAGCACGGTTTAATTTCACAAAGCATGAATCACTCATATCATTAGAAACGACTTATCAGTGAGAAAGACATAATCAAAGCCAAAGATTATCATTATAAAATATATTATCATTGTGTACAGCAGCGATAGCCGGTAGGTAGGTGTGACCGTCGGACTGCCAAGTGATAGGTCTCGAGTTTGAACCCAAGCCACGCTCCTCTGACTTTTCGGATTCATGTGCGTATTGTTTAATTATCACTTGCTTTAAAAACGGTGAAGGAAAACATCGTGAGGAAACCGGCTTGAATGAATGAATGCCTGAGAGATAATCCTCGACGGCATGTGAAGTCAAGTCATATGCCCTTGGGCGGCTTTAAAACTCTGACACCAGGTTAGTCCCTAGCCACACGAAAAGAAGATTATATAGCATAATCAGCCTATAATTTTCCCACTGCTGGGACACAGGCCTCGTCTCTATGAGAAGGAGTATCACCCCACGATGTTTTATTATTACTATATTTTACTCACCTCCCATAATCTTATGGTGCGTATCTGATGTTGTAGGCGGTGTAGGTTTATGACTCTGACCAGTGGCTCTGTATAGCGCCATAACCCATAGATGGCATTCATTCTCATCGGTCACCCCCATGAGAACTGACTCGCCGTCTCGCACGGCGTTCATGAAGTATTTAGCACCCTCCAATTCTGCAAAGAAATTGATGCTAGTTGTTTCGTAGATTTTTCAGCCATTGAAGACAGTGTCTAAAGGTATAGAAAGAGGCCTCTAATTTGATTTTGATAGAAAGTTAATATTGAAAAATAGAAATTAATGTCATTCTTGAAACACTATTATTCAATTTAAATTTTAGTTAAGAATAGCCCTGGGAATCGAACCCATGACTTCTAATTTCCAAGTTTGCAGTTGTAAAAAAAGTAATTAGTTACGTAATTTTATTTTTTATTTGAATAAGTACAGTCAACCGCATATCAGTGGTATCACTTGAAGTATAAAAATCGCTCTTACTGCTACGACGTAAAGGCTATGGCAAATTGATACCATAGAAGGGTGGTTGACTATACATTAGAATTTTTGAAAGATAAAGAGAAGGAAAATTATAAAATATAAAAGAATAATAATCACAAAAATGTTCATTACCTATTTGTTTCTTGTTTGCCTTACCTTGTCCGACGATCAGCTGAGCTGTAAAACAAAACGACATTTTAGTAAACTAAGATATATGTGTCCATAGTAAAAAAAAACTGACATAATACCTACTTCTAAATTCAAAGTACAGGAGAAAGGAATTAAGAGGGGGACAGTAAAAATAAAACTCATCAAATGCACCGTATTTAAGTCGGTTAAAAAAATAAATGGGGGTTTCTTTTTGGAATAGTTTAGAACATATAAAAATGAGTACTGTACCGCTTGCTAGCTCGATATAGTCGACTGTGAATCCATCTAACTGCATCATCTCAGCAGGTTCTGATTTCTTATCTTTATATGAACATAAGGCAAAGGTGTACTGGCTGACTTGAACGAGCACCATGTATCTACGCTTCCATTTCCGCCAAACGTTCTTGCCGATTACATGAAGGTAGCTGAAAAAAGCAGAAATAATGTAAGAAAGAGAACATGGTCATGAAGTTGGTCATTAGTCTAAACAACGTCCAACGTCGTGTAGGTAAGTATTTAAATCTAGAGAAAGTACAGTTAAAAGTTCTATCACTTGTATTTTTGGACCTTTGCAAAGGCATTCGACCTTCTCACTCATTCACTCACTTTTCTAAAACTCGAAAAGATAGAGGTACATTATGCAACTTATCCAACGCATTCAGCAGCTTTACCAAGTTTACCTGCCCCATGGAAACGTTTCATAAAAACATTTACAATGCATATTGGTAAAGATATTTTGGGAGTTCCACAGGGCAATATTGTTAGCCCTCTGATTTTGAAACAAACTTGTATTAAACTCTTTCTCTTTAATCGTTCTAGTTTAAACTTTTGTTTTCTAGAAGTTATTACTCCTAAGAGACAAAATACCTTACATTTATCTTAATAGTCTTGTACTTACCCACAATGCTTCATGTTTAGAGGCTTATCCATTCTGCAGGCAATTTTGATTCTCAAGTCTTGGTCTGGTAGATTTTTTGGTACCGTCATTCGATGCCATTCGGGTACCTGTAAATAACAACATACTGGTTAATAAAGTAAGCCTGCTAATATTCTGGTCAAATAAAAAAAAACGTGGTCTGCCAATCACACTTGGATGACTAATACGTATTATGTAGTTGTACCTATTCCCATAGAGCCTGATGAAGTACCTATTAAGTAACAACTGTTGTGAGCAGGCGCGGTCCGAGGGGGGGGGGGGGTCCTGGGGGTCATGACCCCAAAAACATTCCACCTGTCGAGAGACTGAATGATTTACATGCTTTACTAACTAAAAACTGTAGGTACTTGAGCCACAGTGACCCCGATGAGCATATAAAACAAAAGTTTTTAGAGTACTTATCAATAGGTAAATTAAACATTTCCCTAAAAATATTCTTCGGCACCGGTGACCCCCCCCAAAATCTTGGGCTGCGACCGCACCTGATTGTGAGTGATACGATTAGTCCATCAATACTAACAGTTTGACATGAGAATTTCTGCTCGTGTAGGGAACCGGCTCTTATTAACCGACTTCTTCAAAAAGGAGGAGGTTCTCAATTCAACCGACTTCCAAAAAAACGAAAACTGAAAAGCAAAGACACCGACTTCCAAATTAAAGTTATTTTTCACTTTTTTGTGTTTTTTTGGAAGTCCGTTGTTTTTTTTTGTAAAAAAGTTTTCGTCTCTTAAATTGACTCTGAACTCCTAACCAAGAATAGGTGTAACAAAAGAAATGATCATAAGTATTAAAATTCAGCCAAAGGAAACATTAATTAATAAACTTACTTTACTTGATAAAGGTGTTGGCCTAAGCACTACTTTTCCAAGCTCCTTGTCTTCAAGAGCCAGCACTCCAGGGTTCTCAGTGTATAGCTTCACCTTCACAGCAGGCAAAGGCTGTGTCGTACTGAAGTCACCTTGTGTATCCCACCTAGTTGTAATATAATGTATTAGGAAGGAGACTCAGCCACGTTATTTCATAAACTTGGTGAATAGTAACCAGAAGGAATAATGTGTGCTGATAGAGAAACCATATTAGTTCAGATCGACAGTTTATTACATCATTGCGATTGCGTTAGAATGTGTAGGTGTATTGTAGGGTCGAACAGTATAAAGTAAAATGTTTTATTTTACAGAAACGAATATTTAATCACATTTTGATATAATCTTCATTTCTTTATCTAATGTGGTGAATATTGATAGGTAACCTTAAAAAGGTCTCTGTAAAAGGTACGGTAAAAATAATTCAACTCGGTTTAAGTTAAAATAAAAAAAGAAAAAAAAATTGTTTATTCTGCACATATAAAACGCACATTATAAAAATAAAGAGACAAAAAACACATTCACTTTTCTTTAAGTAAAATGTCATTGTTACTTACATAGGTTTAGAGGCTTCTGCTTGGTCGGTCTGGAGTTTGTCTCCGCCTTCAACTTCCATAGTGCAATAAACTATTCTATTTGGTGCTAAAGATTTGAGACCTTTCACCTCCATTACAACCACCTAGAATGTTCAAGATGATGATAATTATGAGACAAAATGTTACCATGACCGTCCCTCGAATTACAGTGTTAGATTGCACAATTAAACCCATTTAAAATAATCACCAAAAATGTATGATTGAACATAATAAAAACATTCGATATTTTTTTGTAAAATCCAAAATAAATTACGATATTTCTTTACCAATTCCACTGTGATGCAAATGTTTTAGTTAATTTGGAAAAAAATATACATAATTAAATTATGGTTTTCACCAATCCCCAAAGTTACCTCTATTTGGAATGTAAGCACTACATCCATTTTCGTGAGCTGTGTGTCCACGTCACCCCCATCAGCTTCGCCCGTCAACTTGTTGGCAAGCGAGCCTTGCGATCTGAAACACAGCTGCTTACTCAACCTTGGACTCGGATCCGGCCCAGCGTTTGATCTAATCACCATCAAGCAACCATTTCAAAATACCACCACCAAAGAATTCCACCAATTAAACATTTTACCCAGATATATTATTTACAGAAATTAACAAACAGTTAGGCATTAGTAATATTATTGACAAATTACATGAATCACAAGTTAGTAATGATATATTCACAGTTATTAAGGAAAGGGTAGCGATCGTTACATTCACAAGCCCGTGGGAATGATTGGTGGCATACAAAATGAACCCATCACCGATACCAAGAATGATTAAGCATACAAAAGGGTAACATTACAAATACGTCGGAACACATTATCTAAATCTAATGTACTGGTTAAATGGCGTTTAGGTTTAAATGTATTAAGCGAATATGTAACAGTTATAGAGACTCCAGTTTACTAGTGAAGAAAAGAGGTCAGAACAATAAATCGAGAGACGAAGAAATAAATACGATAGTGCACTTTCATGTTGGCTCAATTCCACTTGATTTAACTTTGACGGTTTAAGTTTCTCAAACTATAATATTAAATAGAATGGAACCAGTCTAAATGGAAATATCAAGAGTGAGCTTTGAACTGGAGACTCGTGATTGGCGAAATGAAACGTTGTATATAAATGTATAAATTAGAAAGCAAAGCCCTACCGAAGCTTGAAGCGGAGTAGTTTCAGTATTAGACGAAAATATACACATAAGAATCAAAATAAAAGTAGGTAGAAAATGTGGAACAAAAAGTTAAAGCAGTGGGATATATTGAAAAGCTTACGAGTCTAGTTTAATTTACATCTGGGGTATTGTATCTACGTTCCAAATATTAAGCTGACGCTTAGGTGTTACTGTAGCTATTTAGACTAGTATTATAAAATCTTTATCTACGTTTTTATTAACTATAAGCTTATTAAAGACTTCTGGCGGTGTTGTGGAAGCTTTAATATATCCATTGTTGTCATTGATATTAAGTTGAATAACTGATTTTATTGGACCACGGGTTTTGTAATCTAGATTGTTAATATCAGCAGGAAGCTCTACTCTAGTATACTTTTACTTAGCTACAGTGGTCCTCAAGACAACATTAGGATTGCAAACTGTATCATTCATGTAGGGAATGTGTTGGGGTCCTGCTACACAAGACACGTGCTTAAAATTATCAATTCTGTACTCATTACTTGTACTTCCTTTAATATTACCGTCCGGTTATGTGCCAGGGACAGAAAAAACCAAATAGAAATCAACAAGTAGAAACAATGAATGTCTGGATGAACGTCTAAGGACTTATAGAGAAAAACGATAGATAAATTCAAACATTGGTGTTTGGACACATGGGTGCATAAGAAACGAAACCATCATGACGACAAAATGATTTCCTAACTTCTACATTTTTTATTATTTGCTACAATACTTAGTATTAAAATACTTGATTATGATTTCCAAATGATTTGAAACATTTCTTAACAAATGCAGACTGCAATACAGAACTGCATGTGTTCAAATACCAAGACTATTACTAGAGGGTTTGAAAATTGTGAAAATATAGACATGATAGTAAACGTTGCATCCAGATGAGATTGTCAGTTGAAACCAAACATTACTAACAGTGAAGAAGATGAAACAACACAGTATTAAAACGGTTCTTTAGTTAGTTTGGAAAATGTTAGTTCACATTTATGATTTTGGGTCCACCATAACATTTTTGAAAGTATCTTCAGTCAAAGTTTGATCGAGATAAATGATGATGAAGATAATTGATGGTTTAAAAAAATGTATGGTGGACTTTATACTTATTTTTTACATACATCATTCTTCGTACACATCCTAATTCAGTGATGATTGTAGTATTTTTTTTAAATAAAGCAATTTTGAAATCCCGAATTGGAAAGTGTACGTCGAGGTTTTGAATAACAGACACATAGACTAAATACACACATAGAATTTATGCAAAGAAGATACTTTTTCACTGGTAAATGAAAAGATAGAAAAACAGCCAAAAGAAATTATAGTAAAAAAGACATTCCTTAATATTTTCTTTGCATTTTAACGACACCAATTTGAGTTCCATAAAACTTTATGGATTTCGATGAAAATGTTCAAATAATAATTCCAATATTCAACAACCATTCGAGATTGATTGACCATTGATAAACTACATTCAAGTTTAAGCAACATTATGCATCTAGAACGTTCTAGCAGATTTCATTATAGGGGCAAATAATAATTATCATCATCGTCCCATATTATTTGGGATCGGCGCAACACGTATTTTTTTAATAAATGATAACCAAGAGTAAAAAATCAGAACCTTGAGGTTTTTATCATTGATCAACCAGCAGCATACATTGACCACATCCAATACAGCATTGAACTTTTAAGAGACATTGATTCTCGAGGCATGAACATTCATACTAATTAATTTTGATATAATTTTGTTTTATTCACAGTTGAATACATTTACAGTTGCGTCAGTTATTATTATTTGATGTATGTATAAATAAAAGTTATTATTCTTTGATTATAATAGGTCTTTACCTATGAAATTGCCGTTTTGTATGAAAAAATTTAAACGAATTTTTTTCATGAATTTTTTATTTGTATTAATCGAAGTAATCACCCATGCAATCAATGCATCTTTGCCATCGCAGTGGCAGTCTGTCAGGTCTGGTGAGTAGGGCGGATGACGGAGAGCTTCCAACCCCAGTTCTTGCAACTTGGAGACCGTCTGCTGTGCAGTATGAGGTCGCGCGTTGTCGTGCAGGAGCAGCGGAGACGAGCGATTGACCAATGCTGGTTGGAGATGCGCCAGCTTCTCCATCATTGTGTTCAGTTCTTCACAGTACACATCTGCAGTAATGCTCACCCCGTTTGGTAAGAAGCTGTGATGAATCACACCGGCGCTAGACCACCAAACAGTGACCATCACTTTTCTAGGGGTAAGTTTTCGTTTAGGGCATTGTTTAGGTGCTGAACCAGGATCCAACCAACTTGCTGAGCGCTTGCGGTTATCAAACAGAATCCATTTTTCATCGCAGGTAACAATGCGGTTCAAAATTCCTTCATTTGTGTGTCTGTTGAACAGTGCAAGGCACGTCTCGACGCGTACTTCGCGCTGGCGATCATTGAGTTCGTGGGGCACCCATTTGTCAAGCTTTTTTACCTTGCCAATTTGACGCAAATGGACCAATATTGTTTTGACGCTAACGTCAAAAGCTGCTGCTAATTCAGCCGTAGATTGTGTATCATCAGCTTCCACAATCGCCTTTAATTCGTCATTGTCGACCAAAGTCTTCGGACGACCGCGAGGTTCATTTTTCAGGTCGAAATTTCCAGAACGGAAGCGAGCAAACCAATAACAGGTGGTGCGTTGGTTTGTAGTGTTAGCTCCGTAAACGTCGTTGATGTTGCGTGCCGCTTGTGCCGCGTTGCTGCCACGACGGTACTCATATTCCATAATTACTCGAATTTTTAACGTATCCATGATGACGAAAAAGATTGAAATGCGATGAAAATGTAACACTAATCAATAAAGAAATGACTACTTTTGGAAAAAAAAATCCATGTTTTTAAAATAAAATTAATTTGAAATTAGAATTCTTAGCCAAACAAAAATTATTTTGATTTGAAATGGCCAGTACTGCAGAACGGCAATTTCATAGGTAAAGACCTAATATAAAAGTATTAACGTAGGTACTCAGTTTTGTATTAAAAACCATGATATATGTACTGCAAATGTATTCTCAATTCAAGCAATCGTATTTATCACCATTTCATACAGCTGGAAAATAATTCTGTGATCATCTGATTTTTCTCAACTGTGCGAAAAGGTTCTTTAAGAAATATATTTCTGCTGTCTTTTTTTCATGTATACCCTACAACACTGACCTGTGATTATACCGCTTGATTTTATGGAGACCATATTTGGAGTCAGCCCCGCCCTTGGACACGGGTAGCGACTCCAAGTTAGCCATCAGGAGGTTGATGGATGACTTCAGTTCTTCGATGTATAGCGACTCCATCTCTTTCAGCACGAACTTTGGCATTAGCTTGCGGTTCTAGAATAATGTTTTTATTAGAATCAACTTCAATTTCATTTCTATTGATTTTGCTAAGTTTATAATTTTTCGAAGAATTAGTATCTTGTTGTCAACATTATTTATTACCTTTTCCATTTCGTTGACTTTCTGCATTCTTCCATCCAACTCTCTTCTGATAGCTGCCGCTTGTTCGTCAGCAGAATCCAACTATAAAAACATCCAAATATACTAAATTATCTTCAAGCTAAGCAATTATTTAATTAAGTATCCACAGCCTTTTCCTCAATGGACCAATATGTAATTACTCTGTAAAACAAATTGGCCCATTTTAACTAACATTTGGTTTTAGCCAATTCAATTAACCGTTCGAGGTCAGATGAGCTTAATTAATTTTAATGATTACAAAGGCAAACATGAGAGCTTTGATGTGAATAAGGGAAGCCTTTAAAAGAATACTAATTTCGTAGCTCGATGGGTACACAGGATGAATACTGTAAGAGATCTGAGCTTTGAACATGTCTAAATTTTGATGAAGGCAAAGCGTTACTAATTCATTTTGATATTAAAATTGGACAAGCCTTTGTGAGAGAGCAAATATTATGTTGTTGACACATTTTAGAGTGAGATGTTTTAACATACAGAGAGCAAAAATGTTGACAATGTTGTTTGTGCTGAGTTTTAATTAAATACTGGCCTGCCTTGATATTTTAATTATAGAATTAATAATTTGATTCGAGGAGGATGAGACGAGAGACACGAATGGGGATGACGAGAATGTGTTATGATGAATTCTAAAAATAGTCACAACAGAACCCAGTTATCCTAAGGTGACCAACTTGACGCCATAGCCTTACACTCTTTAAACCTGATGATAATTTTAAAAGTAATCATCGAGCAGGTGTAGCTATAAATAAGACAGAGACAGATACTTACAAGAAGAGCATTGAAAAGCAACTGATGCTCAAACTTCTTGACTCCTAGGATTTGCTGGAACATGTCGTAAAGCTGCTCTTTGCTGAGGATGCATTCAGCATTGAGACTCTGTTGCTGCGCCCGAGACGGTCTCTTGGACTCGTCGTCTCCTGGTATGCCTGAAGATGTACTGGTTCTCAAAATACTGGATTGTAGTTATTGGAAATGGGATGTGTTGGTGTTAAAACGTTAAGAGGTATAACATAATCTATTGACTGTTTTACAGTCCTTATATTAATTGGTAAGTGTAGAATTGTGGATAGAGTTTAAAAACTGAAAAATTCAGACACGGATAATTGGACTTCATAATAGTCCCTATGACCAATAAAGTAGTCACATAGTTTTACGCTAATTATTTTAAATGCTGCTCTTCCAACAAACGATAAAATACAGTGAGTGTTACACGAAAAGCCAAGATTGTGATTTGGACACATCAAATCATGCAGTGCACTTAACAATAAACTCACCTCAAAAATCCTTAAACCTTTAAGTAATTAAAAGTAAAATATACTTATATGTGAAGTGTTAATAAAACCGCATGTAACTGTAAAGTTTATAGTGGGAAAATTGCGGATGATGTTAATTAAAAATATAATGTGAATGAAAAATATTTGGTGATAAATATTAAATTATTGAGTGACGAATTATTTTTAAAAGATTTTGTAAAAAGTGTTGTAAAAGACAACAATAAAGACATGAAACACAATATTTTAAATCACGGTAAAGTAGATACAATTAAAAACGTAGATGACAAATACATAGAAATAAATTTTGAAAACGTTCTTATTATCCATTTTATAACCATATAAAATGCCTCGGTGTACAACGAATACTAAAGTCAAGCAACGGCACAAGACGTAAGCGAAAATATGGAAAAAAGGAAGGAATCAAATGAAAATCTTTGTCGAGTGATACCTGTTATTCCTGTTCAGGATGTGTGAGAGAGACATGTCGTGAGAGAAAGGGAAAGAAACACAGACAGTGAGACAGACACAGGCACACACATTTTCAGGTACATTTAGTTTAAGGACCGGTGTTTCGCAAACTCGTAATTTTTGCGTAACTTACGAGTTTGATGAGCATACCTTTGGTGATGGAGACATAATTAATCATTTTACAATTGCTTTCCTTCAAATTTGTAACTCTTTTAAGACATCACAAAGGTGTGCTAACAGCGATTGTAAGACATTTACATTCTACAATACCTATTCTAACGGTTGCATCAAATATAGCTATAAGTTTCCTGATTGTTTTTCAAATATCTGAATTATACAAATAATTTTATTTTAAAGATGTAGGAGAAGACCACAAAATATATTTAAAAATAGCACAACCAGAAAACTTCATGTAACTATAACATTTTGCTATTATTATGAAATGTTACAAAAAGTAATTTTATACATGTTCAAGTTTTAGTTTCGCAAAATGCCACAGTAACCGAATATGATCCTATTTTAGGAATGGTTTGTAAAATACATACACGTAAATATGATTACATCGAATACAAAAATGGATCTCACCGTAATGTTCTCGAAAAAAAATTAATCGTCGTTGTATTGGTTAATATTTCGAAAGAACGTCTTTAATTACCAATCAATAAAATAAACAACAGAAAGAATGTGACCCTAAAATTCGCGAACGCAAAAGATTTCCTCAATGAAAATAAATAGGATATATATTGAAATGATGACGTTATAATTAAAACAACTAGGTTGACAAACACTACCGCACACAGATCATTTATGTGTCTACGGAGCCAATGAACCGATGAAATCAATTTTGAAAACAATAATTTCATTCATAACATTGTTTACAAGTATTCTAGACATAAACTCGAGAGATATATGTTTTTCCTTTACGCCAAAAACAGACTACCCGGTAAACCTACACTCAAAGGTTAACCAGAATCTAAGTATTTTAAGAAAAACACACCCATACGTTGAACCGATTATGTTAAAAATAAATACAACAAACGCGAAACATGTTTCATTTCCCGACTGATGATAAATTGATACAAATTCTCGCGAATTACTTTGCAGACTGAGGGATTGTTAATGGATTTGTTATATTTCTGAGAATTGGGTGAGATTCTCAGAATGAATTTGGCGTTTTCTTGTTATTACTGATGAATACGTATCTTGTTCCTTAATACCATACCAAGCGAGATTTTTTTAAATTTAAATGTACTTAAAAATAAATTATACCTACTGAAGGATCTCAATATTTTTATGCTAATTCTGTAAATCTACAACCAATTCCAGATCATATTGATGATCTTTATAATCAGGCTCGCGTAGACCCAAGCGCTACACAAACATTCAAAGGCACATTGCAAACATAAGCACATCAATAACTGATGCCTCATACACTGCGACATGCTCCCGATCCTTCACTCCAAACTTAGCTGCCGTCAACGAAAAGAAATTTCTTCAGAAATTAATAGAAACAGTAGTAGTTGAAGTAATAGAATTGGTAAAATTATTCTACAATAGTTGGTATATGAATAGAAACTTATGTAGGGCATCACAAAATTAAATGTTAAGAAACCATATACTTTCGACAAATTGATTTGGTTTCTACTAAGTTTGCGTCTAATCAATTAGAAATCAAATCAACTTTATGAATGAGAGATTTATAAATGGCTTCGTGGATCAATTTTGTTATTGCTACTTCTAAGCTGTAGGCGTATCAAGAAGAAGCGTTCCGTTGTTGTTTGCATCCGTTTCTTAAATAAAGTATCGGATTCTTGTCGCCTACGTGCTCCATTAAGAAAGCCGTTTCCCTCTAAGAGCAATTGGTACTGTATTAGCTTCTGACATTTGTACGTAATTTTATACAATTCTGAGAAAATATTGCTCAATGGTTTTTATTGAAAAGTGTTTCACTTCTAAGAAATTTTCCTTTAATATTTTCAAAGTATTTGATTCTGTTTTTCATCTGATGATAGGAAAGAAGTAAGTAAAGAAAATTAAATAGTCGGTTTGAAGAAATTCTTTGTCGTTATCGTCAACTTTAGCTTTTACTTTTGAGAAAAGCGAACTTCCATTGTAGAAATAAAATCTAACAAATTATTTTATCTGATCACTTGATCATTTCAAAATGAAATATTTCCATAACAACTGGTTTCATATTTTGAACATTTTTTTGTTATTTTTCTTATTATATAATAATATATAATAACATTATTATTGGCTTGTTTCAAAGTATTACTTCTTGTAGGGAACGCTACAGGTGTATTATCATGCATTTGGTTTAGTCGGGTATTAGGTTCGCTCTTCTCAACTATTTCCACTTTTATAATGTTCTAATAAATCAGGACACTTACCTGTTCCCTTCATGATACAATCAAACTTTGCCAACCACGATGACAGAACTGTCTCTTTACTTAATCCATCTATTTCTGGGAGAGACCTGTAAAAGTTATATTTTAGGAACTGCCCTATATGCTAAAAGAAGACGAAAATAGAAAAAGTGTCTATTCAAGAATTAAAAAATCATAACTTTTAACTTATAGAATCCAATAGAAGAAAAACAGATAGCAATTTATTCTTTTAACCAATTCTTGGATGTGTAAGCGTTGTTCAGACATAGGTGGTAGTGGACTGCTAACAGCTGACAGTAATTGTACTATTTGAAATTATGTCAGATATAAAGATAGCACAATAAGGTTCTGTCAACATCAGTAGTCCGCCAGCGCAACCTCTTACTGTTTGAACAACGCATTATTGTCAAAACTTGAACATAGAAAAGTAATTAATAAAAACCGCCGGCATGCAATGCCAAATTGAGATCCATCCTAACATTCCAAACCTGACTCTCTTCTCTATGTTATTCCTGAACACCTCCCGGAAGTCGTGGTGGGAGCAAGCCCCTGACTTCACCATCTGTTCCACTCTTTCAGATTTTAGGAATACGTCGTGGTAAGACTGAACTGCGTTCTGGAATGCTTCATCTGCCAAGATTTGTGTCTCACCCTTGAGGAAAGCCTGAATGGACATATACATATGACTTTATCGGTGACGATCTGGTAAGGCCTATGTCCCACAGTGTAGTTTTCGCTGATGAGATGATAATGCATAATAATTTTGATATATACCAGGTGCAGGATATGTAAAAGAAAATATATCTATTTACGTATAGTGTACGTAAAATAGTTAGAAAAGATATAAAGTCAGTAGATTCATGAGCGACTAGATAAAGTATGAAATTCGCTACGCTAGGATAATATCGGAAACGTATAAATTGTAAATCTTTCGGGAGATACTACGAATATTGCCCGTAGCTTTCGGCTTTCGTGGTTTTGGTATTGTATTGTATATTTTACACTCTGCTTTTGTTTTTGGAAAACCGATACTTTTACATATTTTGTAAATGAAAGGGAAGAAAAATTATTGAGACAAACCCTTAATCCTTGGTAAAAGAAAGTCAGCTCTTGTAGACTTTTATAAAAAAAAGAAGTTACAATTTATTATAACATAAAAAGGGTTATACTCATTCTATATTTCTATTCTTGTATTATTAAAAAGAGGTTATGTTATCAAAGGCTTTTGAAAATACAAATTTAATTAATTACACCACTTTGTGTTTTAGTAAAACCAATAATAACTTTTGGAAATAATCTATAACTACATAATGATAAGAACGTTAGATTCATACCTGAAACCGAGCCTGAATGGTCTCCAGTTGATGAGGAGTAAGTTTTGTGTGTCTTCTGGTCATATCGGTAGGCTGTTTCGCGTTAAAAGGATGGGCGATACATCGAGATACAAAAACGTATAGTTGTATACGCTTCTTTTTGTCTTCCTCTAGTTTTTCGATCTTTTCCTAAGAAGAAAAAGGCAAGCAATTTACTAAAACTACACCATACATCGAAAAGATAATAATACTTGGTCAATATCAAATCTTGTTTAAATTAATTTCGAGCATTATATTACTCGTATTTGAGCTCAAGGTAATAGGGCTGTTGATTTTTTCAATTCCGTAGTTTGCGATTACATAAAAGTAATTTCATTTGTAATTCTGACATACCTGAGGGTCTTGGTCTTTATCAGAATGGCTGGCACCAGAGGGACTAGGTGAAGGTGCTGGTGCTTCTCCAGAGCTTGCACTCCCAGTCGACGTCCTGCGCAAGAATGATCTACTCGATCTATAGCATTAAGTCATCAATGTAAGTGAAATTGGTCTTTACACACCGACATTGATTAATATATTCATCCTTCTTCCGTTATTCCTATATGTTTAAATAGATATACGAATGCAGAATATATTCTGGTTAGTCAGTGTATATAGACTTATGGTTATGCTTGACACTACAAATCTAGCATTAAGTAAAATTTGATAATATCCCGAAGCAAGATCTAAAGCACTAGTTATAACTGTAAAACTTTCTACGACAGATCTAAGAATTCGATAATTTAACATTTAAGTTCTTATACTGATTTCTAAATAACCTCTAAAACTAGGGCATATTCCTAAGGGTTCAGGGTAAAAGGAAGGTCAAGGGCAAACAATTACTTCTAAAGTACAGTAGCATCTAGATTGTTTCTAGAATGTGTCGTGAATGGAAATGGACGTGAGTTATAAGATATTTTTATGATAGTTTAGATACTTACGCATGAGGAGGAGGAGCTAACGCAGCAGCCTCTCTTTGTCTGGTAGCAGGATGTAGAGGTGCTGCTAATGGTGCCGTTGTTAGTGGACTAGGACCTTTACAGAAATAATTTTCATTTCATTCATTAAGTCTGTAAAGTTTCGCTCGGTAGTTAATGATTAGGTATACTAAGAACCTTGAACAGTTCTCAGAGTAAGCTGAATAGGAAATGGTGATTCGGATTTTACTACTAGGCCTTGATCCAACAATAGACGTCTCACGGCTGAACTATGTGAATGAATGAAAACTTTCATAGTTCAGTTATTAAATTCAATTGAATCAGACTCACAATGGCTGCTTTTGTCAACTTCATATTGTGAACTTCCAAACGAATTCCGCATTCGTATTCACTCTGGTATTATTACTACTGAAATTAATATAGATTCAAAAGTGAATTCACCTTTACCTGGCAGCCCGGCTGTGGAGCCCCTGGGCAATTCTGGTTTCCCTCGTACTGATGGTCTTCCACCCGCCAAGGAACCGGGTGGCATAACTGTTGTAACAAAGGTACATTGTAAAAATATTCTTTGTATTGCAACCGCAAGGGTATATATGGATTTTACGATTGCGCCATAAAAAACACATCTGAATGTCGCACGAGGAGAAGATGTTATAGTTCTGCTTACTTGTATGGTTAACAATAAAGAATATACTTTGTATGCTTGCTCAGCTTCTAAACATATCTAAATTATCTAAAATTGCATTTTTTTTACTTATGCATTTCTTGTTTATTCAGCTATTGATTTATATTCACCTGGCAATTTAGAGGGCTGTTTCTTGTGTTCATCTTCGCTGTCTTCTTCCGATGAGCTTGGGTCGATCATTTTGCTGGTTCTGTT
Organism: Lithophane ornitopus; assembly: GCA_948473465.1. Classification (NCBI taxonomy): domain Eukaryota; kingdom Metazoa; phylum Arthropoda; class Insecta; order Lepidoptera; family Noctuidae; genus Lithophane; species Lithophane ornitopus. The sequence goes on along the minus strand of OX419638.1, from coordinate 9,979,324 downwards.
ACGACAAAGAACACAATTTCTTGATTTTAATTTGATAATTAAAAGGATATCCTTCAATATACACTTAGTATACTACTTTCTAAATTGTTTGCATTGAATGCATATTTTGTCAATTATTACGAAAAACAGAATTCGTTAAATACTCCTTTATTTTATTTTCAAACCTATCCTTCCCATCTGTTCATAATTTAAAAGATGGTCTCTAATTATATCCTACACAAACATCTTTGAACTGCCGTTAACCAGGCGATCCCAAACCCTTAGAAGGGTTAATAACTAATAAATAAACCCATATTAATAATGACTCTAAGGGGCACAGTTTATGATAGCTCTCTGCAATCAATAAACAGAGATACAAACTAGTATAGCCACGTTGGCCTAAACGTTTGATAACATTATAATCATCATCATCATTATTAAGGATTCTGGTGGGGCTGCCCCGCTTCTGTAGTGCATCGGGGATGTTCGCGCATGTAATTATTTCTACTCAATCATGCACAAAAGGTGCGCTTCCATGGTTTGTTGGACTGTGTTCGCTGTTGTGCAATCTCACATGGGTTGCCACAACGGTGATCCACTACTATTTGTTTGTTCTTGTGAAGTATGTTTTCTTACTTATATGGTACATAGTTGTATGTCTTATTAATCATTTTTGAGTAATATGATACTTGAATAAAGATAATACAATTCTATTCTATTCAATTAGAAGCCTTGTTCCACCCCCTCCTGAGTGTATGCCTTCTCCCTTTTGTGCCATACTTCTCTGGTCTGTGCGAGTCTCATCACGTCTTCCCCGCGATCTTCTATAGGGTGCCACCACCTAGCTAAATATTCCTATAGCATACATAAATAAAGCAAATGCAACAAACGTTTCCTTAGGAAAATCGAACATCCTAAAGAACTAGATCAAAGTAGAGACATTGGTAGGTCTAGTTCTACGAGTATATTTCTAGTTTCAGCTATATATGGCTACAATATCGATTAGTGATCAAAATGTTGCGATTTTAAGTTCTGAAGATTCTAACTTATGTAGTAGATTTGCTGCTAAAACAAGCATTTATACTTTCGTGTTTTTTTCGTTACGTCTTTTTGTTCCGATCTTAACAAACGCAGCAAAATATCAGCATTCTTATAAGCGTTTAACGAACAAAATAACACATAAAAACCGTAACTTTTTTTCCAAATCATCTTAAAGATTCAAAAGTCGAAGAGCTATCGCCTATAAAACAGGATTGAATACCAAATACGTCAATTTATAATACATAAAGTGTATGAAACATAAAATGTCGAGCAAAATACTACGCTATATATGTCGGGGTTACGAACCGCCATGAATAATTTACAAGGCCTGCACAACCATTATGTCTGGCCATGCTTGAATTACTTTTCATATCTATGGATATTTGTATGAGTGCTGAAAACCTAATGTGTTATGGAAAATAAGCTAGTTTTGAAATCAATGCCGATGTATTTTTAAGAATAATTTTAGACTGAAAAGTAGGTGGTTCGTTTATACGAACCACCTGGCCTGACCACCTGGCTACCACCAAATTGCCTCATGGCAATTTGTAATCGTGCCGCTATGTTTTCTGCATGAAGAAAGAATGTGTAATTATAGTCTTTTTGATTATTTTTCCCTAATCATGTCCAGATGGTGACTACCGGGGAGGTTGTAGAGAGATGAATCTAAAAATATAGACAGGTTAAGTATATCGACTAACTTAATATACCTATTACAGAAATCATGAAAATCTTAGCTAGCGATTGAAAAAGTTTCCAAATCGTCGAGAGCTATTTCGAAACAAAACATACATAGACGAGTCAATAAATCAATATGAACTTTATTTAACTTTTGCAACCCAATGGAAAAGCTCGGCGAATGTTCCAATAACGGAGAATGACTTATTTAGAAGTTTCAAAATGCTTTTCTACTGTTACTAGGTGAAACCATAAAAATTTTAACCACCTCTGTCTCAGGCCCAGAGGTCCCTGCTTCAATTCCCAGTGGGGGTCAAATTTCTCTGCTGTTTTGTTGGTTGTTCTTTCTTGTTCCAAGTCCGCCTGGCTATCAACCACCATCATATCTAAATCTGTCGCCATAACAACAATGTTAACAGCATTGGTATGTTTCGGCAGTTAAGAGGTAAGATAGGCAGTTCCTCTGTGGTTGAGGTTTCCAGGGGAAGCTCGCTTTCACCTTCGGCCTGATCATCAAGGAGAGATGTAGGCCAAGAGATTTCTCATTGGGAAAAAAATATGGATTGCCATGCTGAACAAAACTAATCGTCATGAAGAGACTCAATCGTTTTAGGCTTAAAACAATTGACCAAATCGCCTTTAAGACTGATATTGGTATCATTTTGGACCCCTACATGAAATAGTTTCATCGCATATTCCATCAGAGCGACCCAAAGATGTATTGAACACTAAATTATTCATCGCGATGACACTCCGTTAATCCCTACTCTCCTAGCGTGGGTATCTCTTACATAATGTATGTACAATAAATCTACACCCATTTCATATTCAATATCATTTTCCATCCCTATTATCCTAAATTGATAGGTTATACAATTTTCTATATTTGGAAACCTACTCAGTATGATTGATTTTTTCCGGATCCGAAGTCCCCCATTATTAAGTGCTATTTTGATGTCGGATATTTTCGAACGATCCTTTTTGATTACTTATAAAGATACCGAATCAATTTCCAAGGCTTTGTAAGTTAAACATTTGTACAATTTTGTTTGGACTATTTTAGAATGAACATGGTTTGTGTAAATGACTTGGAACATTGAATTTGATAATGTTCTAAGGATTTACAAAACGCTACGGGGCAAACCCTAAGGCACAACAACGTCGCTCCCTTTCGTATTAGCCATATTGGATTTATTAAATAAAGCTACATCTGTTTCTAACTTATGATCTTTGAAGATATTATTTCGCTGCGGAATAAGATACTTAGTGAAATCACAGGCCTTAAGAAAGGGAGCCCATTTATTGCCAATAGAAGGCGCCAATTGTTTGTAAAACGGAAGATTGCTTTTCGAACCCTCATGCCACACAGTTTCTCGTTTCCCTTAATAATGCTTTGTCCATTACCATAAAATGTCGATCCAATATCGGCAGGATTCAATAAATAGAGCCCCAGTCTGTACAATTGAGGCTATATCTACAATTGCATGGAATTGAATGGATGCAAATAAAAAGAAATGCAGGTTTTAAACCTCAGACAGCACCGCATTCAATTTAAAGATACGATAGACCATTGCGATACTGAATTGCTTTAATTACTTAATTAGGTATTCTTTTTACTTTTTCCCTGAAGGCTACTTAAACATTTATTACTTTGGCTGTAATTAATATGAGAGTATGATATGAATATTAAGTACCGACTTTATTTTCATATCTTCTTAAATATACATGAATGATTTAATATCTATGGACTGAAAACAGTTTCCGAGCTTCAAACGCACTGTTTATAAATTTAATTTTCGTATTCTGTAGATTCCGTATTCACTGGGTCATACGTATGAGAAGCTAGACAAAGCTTTTCATCGGAGGGGTCACTCTGACCTCTAGCAAGGTTGTGGATACGCAATTCTGTTTCCCAGTTAGCTCCTTCAAGTAATTAATTATTCAAAACCTTGGTTTCGTTGTTTACACTAGGAATTCAACGCAGATGAAGTTTTGGTTAGTGTGGGCAAACAATTTGTGGAAAGGTTTAAAGTGAAAAGGGCAGTTGTTAGAAGGATGGAAATGATTTCAATTGTACGTTTATGGATTAGGACTGAATCCAAAATTAATCGTCTCAGACTGTTTATCGCAATCGTTTTTAATGTCATTACTGGAATCCGTGATTTGCCAAATGTAGTGTGAGATGTCCAACAAACTGAAAATGATAATTATAAGGTATTAAAAAATAGAGCAGCTTAACACCTAGGTATTGTTAACAAAAAAGTGTTATTGGGTTTTTCGATAAGGAATTTCTTAGCAACAGCCTGGAGTTTGGAAGTTGGCGGTGTGATACCCTCGTGCCTCGGAAAGCACGTTAAGCCGTTGGTCCTGCGCCTGACCTCTCTCCGGTCGTGTCAGATTGCCGAGAGGGAAGAGAGAGTGCACTTGTGTGTGCGCACACACTAGTGCACTATAATATCTCCCGCGCCGACGGCTAGTCTTCGTTGAGATTGGCCACCGTGGCCGAAATACGGTCTAGAGGACTATACTATAATACTGTTCTAAACTGGATATAGGTAAGCAACTTGGACCTTAGGTTCAGCAATACCACTTGCGACCTGCACCCTAATTGCGTAAAGCACGATTCTAATCCATTGCTTGATAAGTTCGAAAAAAAATCTGCTAAACAACGTAACTTACGAACTTATGAATCAATGGATTAGACATTTGTTTCGAACCCATTCCAATGCCGATTGATCGTGTATTACGCAATTAAATTCTGAGTTGAGCTGCAGGATTACTGACAAATGCGTGCACTGACTGGACAGGTCCACTCAATCTGTGTGGGTCTTTCCTCAACAGACCATTTCAGACACCAATCTACATGGTCTTCACATGATCTGACCAAGATTATGTATGGACTTTAAAAGAGACTGTGACCTCTGAGTTTATTTCGGCTTTTCTTCTCAGAGTAGTCAGATAGGAAACGCCGCCCAAAACTAATTTAAAAAAATGTGATTGACGTGTAAAAGTGTTTGTACAAACCCACTTACAGAAAATTAATCATTTATCATTTTGTATATACAACATTATTTTTTCTTTATGCTAAACCCGAAAAGGGGTCATTGTACTCATCATTTTGAACAACTTTTCTATGGGACCAACATTAAAATTGCGAAAAAAAAATCAGCTGTTCCCTACATTTGTGTTCACTTAAATCGACAAAATGTATGGAACAACTGATTGTTTTTTCGCCTTCCCCTTTTCGGGTTAACATTAAGAAAAATAATGTTGTATAGTCCTTATCGATTTCGATAACGGCGACCCTTTAGAATTATTACTTCCTAGCGTGTGCCCTAATATGACTCGCTAGACCGCATTTTGTTTTAAATACCCGGTCACAACTAATGCAATAGAGTTGGCCGGCAGAGTTAAACGTGTGGGTATAGGAGCGTTTTTCGGTTAGTGTATCGAGTCGCTTTTTCTCGAAAGTTTTAACATTTTCGTAAATAGTAGAACGCCAAAACGACCTATGTGAAGCGAGCCTCTCCCAATCTGTTGGATCAATAGCGCAAGCGGTTAGATGCCTCTTGAACTCATCCTTATAGCGGAGATGTGGACCGCCATGCTTTCTTTACCTTCGGCCACCTCAGAGTAGAAGACCACTTTGGGTAAACGGTGGTCCTCCATGCGAAGGACATGTCCAAACCACCTGAGTTGACGCTGAATAAGTAAAGCGTCCATGCCATACATGTCAGAACGCTAGAGACAAAGGTTAGTGTTTACAAAGCATTAATCTTACCTGTCCTTCTTTATGGTGCAGAAACATGGTGCCTCTCCAAACCAGACATAAGGAAACATGAAACATTTCACCTAAGGTGTTTGAGATCCATCTTAAAAATTAAATGGCAGGACCGCGTTCCTAATTCAGAGGTCCTGCGCTGTTCTGATTTACCATTTAGGGTGCAGACCAACGAAACAGCCACAAGAAACTGTCCAATAAAAGAAAAGCATTGCACAATGTAAGACAATTTTATTTATTACACCAAACGTTTTAAAGCGAGTATTGTCTTTACCATTTTATTTGATGTCGAGTCTTGAGATATCTTTATTTTCTTTCAATTACCTCCGTTTGTGCTCATTCGCTGTTTGTTGTTCATAACGACTCGAGGAAAATAATCAAGGAATTGGAATAGGTATTTATTTTTAACAATGGACTGGTTGTTATTTAAATGGCGATGTTGTTGTCGTATCTTCAGGCTCTTTGCTTGGTTATGTTATGAGGATAGCCTTTTTTGAAACATGGTAAATGTTGCTACTGTTTTTTTTTAAATAACCTATCACGCAGAAGTTAATTTTTTCGAAGTTTTCGCAATTTTCTCATTCATGCTGGGGCTACATTGCCGCGATAACGGGATAGTTCCCGTTATTGCGGCGATGTAGTAATACTTCACGCTCTCGGCGGTGTTCGAGAAAGAGCGCGCGAAGTTTAGTTCACCTTATCGCTACATTGTGGCCACATAATTGGTGAGACACTAAAAGATGAAGAAGAAAATTGCTTGCATTTTTTATATAAGCTAGCCAGTCTCATAAAACGATATTTCATAGGTACTTATTGCTGTTTTCATAAAATTTCGAGCCTGTTAGCACTGAAATCCTGATTCCTCGTTTTTTCACAGTATACTCTATCTATCTATACTCTAAAGGTTTAGGTAGTTAAAAATAGGTAAACAAATCGTAAAAAGGTCTTTTTATAGTTGACACTTTCTTGTTTAAAAATACGTTAATACAAAATTAAATTTATTTTCGATCACAGGATAGTTTCCTCTTTTATTATAGTATGCTAAACTTTATCATTTACTATTCGTAGATATAACTGCTTGAGCATATTTTTTTAGTTAGATTTATTATAATGATATAATATTTTGTAATCTGTCTATTGTAAAGAGCCCAAAAAGACAGGTTCCCCAAACCTTTTAGAAAATACAACGAATTAGATAACGTTGCTAAATTGAAGAGTACAACTGTGACGTAGTTTGGCAACTGAAGGGGCAGGTATTACGTTTACTCGGTTAATCAGACGCCTTTGTTGACAGCGCTAGAAGAAGAACAGAAAATGTTTAAATTAGATTGATACCACTGAACGCTTTATTATTAATGTAACAGATAGTTCATCAGATTCAGATTCAGAATAGAGCCTATTAATATGTGACTCTATATAATATGATTTTAACATTTGAAATAAAGGTTTAGCATCTATGACTCACGTGGTTTTTTTTGTTTACCCTTTTTTAACTACCTAAATCTATGGGAGTATACTTCACTATAATATCATTTTTTAGCTTATAAATGTCCTCTAGTATATCAAAGGTCTGAACCAGGCCTGAAAAGAGGAAATTTCTCTTGCATAATAAACAGTTTTACAGGACAAAGGCAACAACTTTGTTCAGGATGTCAACCTAACGCAAAGCCGCAGAAAATTTCAAAATTCAGACCAGTTTATTTAACCCTCGTATAGTTAAAACATGTTTAAACATTAATTAAGGAAAATTCCTAGTCGTAAGTGTAGTGGTGGCCCAGTGTTAACGGCTGCGACTTGGTCGTAGGTTCGAACCCAGACAGGCGCTTTACTTTTTTGTAAATGATTTCATCACCACTGCTCTCAAAACGGTGAAGGAAAACATCGTGAGGAAACTGGGATGTCCTAGAACCAAAAATTCGAAGACATGTGAGATCTACCAACCCGCACTGGGCCCGCGTGGTGGATCACGGCCCACTCCCTTACACCGAGAGGGAGTGGGCCTGTGTCCCAGCAGTGGGAACTTTTTAGGCTGATTATGCCTAGTCGTAATAAGGTAGGAGTAGACAGAATGCTATACGAACTAGTGCGATATGAACTTCATACTATCCACAATCATCATCTCCCTGCCCTTACACCAATATCATATGATATACCTATCTATGTGCGTTCGCGATTTCGTTTACAAAAATGTAAACAAATATGGGTTTTTGGAAAAACAACTTTAGTACACACCCAAGTTCAATTAATTGGCCCTACAACTTCAATGATTCATTGTAATGTACTAGTCATTCTGATAACAACATAATTACTACAAGCGTACAGTTGATATTCGTTTAAGATTAAACTTTAAGTGGAAATTAATTGTAACATCAACTATACAGGGTGTAAGGGACAGCCCGCCGCAAATTAACAGGGGGCATTCAGCTCCTTACTTTGAATCATATTCCACCATGAAATTTTCTCAGGAAAGTTTTCATATTTTTGTATCTTTTTTCAGTTACTATTCCTTTATTCCAATGTAAAATTACATTCTATCTACGCAACACTCCATTAATGTAAATAAAAAAGCTAAAATAAAAATATAAAAAAAACTATTGCGAACGACGCGTGAAGCTCAAAATTTACATTAATAAATCACGTAGCTCGAGCGCGCCCTCCCCGCCACGGGGAGTGCGGCCACGGTAACGATACATTGCGCGTGACATAATGAACAAATCAGGTTTATTGGATTCCCATAACGTTCCTGAAATAATTTCATGTACCGGTCGTCTTAGTATGATATGCTGAATTCATCCCATCAGTCTGCGGATGGCTGTCCCTTACACCCTGTATGTATATTGCGTCATGTTATTAGTCACCCCATTTCTACCCATATCATCTTTCACACAATCCTTTCATCGTTTCCTTTTGTAATATACCTGGTTCAGAAATTCTATAAGAGCATGTCTGTTTGAAAATAAGATAATGCTTCAATTCATCAATAATTATTTTGGTATAACCTGACCTATATATACAGGGTGTGGCGTAAATAATGGATAACCCTGAAACTGTCGATTGGCCAGATTATCATCTACCATTTACCCCAATTATATCGCCATATGCCCCATATTGCAATTTCTTCATATTTTTTTTTCTTGAATTTTTCTGATGTTTTAATAGTTATTCTGTTATTCTGGGCGGAGACAAATCCAACAAATCAAAGATCATCAAAATCGGTCGAGCCGTTCTCGAGTTATAAGTACTTGAAACAAACCCGACTTTGTTTTATAAGACATCAAAAATATCAATAATTTGGTCATCCATGGCGACATAAGTGGGGTAAATGATAGATGATAATCTGGCCAATCGACAGTTTCAGGGTTATCCATTATTTACGTCACACCCTGTATATAGTATAACCTGGTCTTTACTGTTTAATTATATAACCAGAGCAACGGGTTCAATATCTAAGTAATATTTATTACAAGCACATTCTTTGTTTCATATTATTTGTTTATACATTTACGTAACGAAATATTTTTCATTTCTAATTTTAAAAGTCGTTATTTGTATTCACGTTTGCATAAAATATTTTCCATTCCGAACTACTACAACTTCACTTACGGTAATAGAATAGCCTTTATTCTATTTTAATATCAGAACACTTCGTAACATAGGGCTTCTTCATAAACCATTGCTATTCCACACATCACTCATACACACATCATACTAAGTGCCTGCTTCTACTTCATTCAGAACTGATTTTTGCCACGATAGAGTTCGATAGACAAATTTTGAATTTTTGACGGGTTTGTCATAAAAAACTGACGGAAGACGTCAATTTTATTCCACGGATATAGGGTATCTGACGGGAAATTCCCGTATTTTTGAGAATGTTCACCTGTCAAAAATTACCTCTAATTTACCTTAATTAACAAGTTTTATTCATAGTCGTTGAGAAGACATACCGAATGATTATGAAAGTTTTTAACTACGGGAGTTGCTGATATTATTTATTGGTTGGACTGACATCTATTAGTTATTCTGGAAAAATCAGCCCTTAGTTTTCTAAATCATTAAAGCATCTGGAAAATACTATAAAAATAGTATTTTCAAAGCAACTCCTTTCATCCTTAGTTTTTTATAGACAAGCCGACCACACTTTAATCTACCTACAGCGGTGACCAAACCAAACCAGAAAAAGCCAGGAAAATTACGTCATTGAACCCTTGACAAAAATAATCGGAAAAGAAAATTAGAAGAGTAAGAAAGAAAGTAGATGTCTTAACGTCCATCCGTAACAAGAAGCCAACAAGTTTCGTAACTTATATTAACGTAACAACCTAATTACAGAAGACATATAGCTATCTACTGTTCCTCTGGGAAGTCTAAAAACAGTACGCAATGAAATCATCTTAGCCTTGATTTAGAAGGCCTTGTAGAACTTCCCAATTATTTTGGGGGACTGTTTCAACTACAAGAAGAAATATTATAGCAATTACTTGTTGACCTTTTAGGTCAAATAGTAACTTTCCTGTTTATTATTTGAGTTAGTTCGAGACTATCAATATCTGCCTAGCCTTTTCCCAACTATGTTAACTTATACCAGTATTTTACATGGAGCGACTGCCTATCTGACCTCCACAATCCAGTAACCGGGTAATACGATACCCCTTGGTAAGACTGGTTGTCAGACTTTCGGGCTTCTGATGACTCGTAACGACTGTCAAAGATCCACAAATGACAGCCGGGACCAACGGCATAGTGTGCTTTCCGAGGCACGGAGGAGTCTCGGTGTGTAAAGACGGTCACCCATCCACCGACTAACCCCGGCAAGCGTAGCTTAACCAAATGGATCGACCCGGTGCGGCTGTTATTACTTAGCCACGAGCTCCTCCCTCGAGTTAGTTCGAGACTAATAACCCAAAAAATCTAGGAATCCTTCCTACAATTCAAGACATAACTCTTACTAAAGTGCTTGTGGGTAAATAGTAATTTAAACGTTGAGTCGTTGGTCCCGGCTGTCGTCGACATGTCAGTCGCTGAAGGTCTGACAACCCGTCTTACCAAGAGGTACGATGTTACCCAGTAACTGAGTTGTGGAGGTCAGACAGCCAATCGCACCATATAAAATACTGGTAGTCAACTGCCCCGATGCAGTTGCCTACGATTATTACCTAGACTGCAAAACCAACCCCAACATGTATAAGTGAAAAAGGTTAGGCAGATAATGATGATGGCTTCAAGAAAGGCTAGGCAATATAGATGATGTGATGACTTCAAGAAGGATTTCCATAACTTTTGGCCATAATTAAAGTAATAAAAACTAAAACCCAACTACGACTAAAAAGGTATAAACAAGACACCGCAGACAGACAAATTAAAAATCCGGAGTCACACGTGTTAGGGCATAAATCGAACAGATTACGTGTGACTCCGGAATTTTAATTTTTCTGTCTGCGGTGTCTTGTTTATACCTTTTTAGTCGTAGTTGGGTTTTAGTTTTTATTACTTTAATTATGTTTTTAATTCTTTTCGGGTTATAATATATATATTTATGAAATGTGCTCATTAAGCCCTTTCATTTGATACCCAACATGGTACGATTAAACAATGTTTTTTTTTTTGTGCCTGACTTTATGTCCTCTAGAGGGCGCCATTTTTTATTTAATGTGACGTCACATAGCCTATGACCAGCGGACGATCAAGACGCTTCCAACGATACCTCACCTGTCAAATTGTGATGAGTGATTTAGAAGATATGAGGGAACAGATGAACATACATACATACATACATACATACATACCGGTCAAAATCATAACCCTCCTTTTTTCTTCGCCGTAGTCGGGTAAAAACAGGAGTCTGGCTCAAGAAATACTGTAACCAAGGAACCGGACATGTGCCTTTAAGTCGACCTTACAAAAGGTGCCCCAGATGCGCACACAAATTGACTAAACTGAAGTGTCGTTTTGCCGGCCGTAAATTAAATTGCGCGACTGTCGCAGCTGGAGAAATTAGTTGTTTGTAACACTAGTTATATTATAGCTTTAGTTTCGCTCTACCGTTGGAACACAACCCTTAATTACATATGAGTTTTGTTTTTATACATGTTTTGGTAGGATTACAAGTTGACAATCCTACATTTTGAACATTATTTTCTATTGTAGCTGTCTTTACCTGTCTCTTTGGTCTAGTGGACGCAAGCGTGTCTACTAAACCTGGGTCCTAAGTCGATATCCGGATCGCGATGTGACATTTGGTTTTTCGATGAGGAATGTCTCAAGTTTTTGTTTCCTAAGAAAGCGGTGAACGGTCACGGCTGTGTAAAGATACTCCGCTCCGTACTAAAAAAGTACAGCCTACAGCTAGCCTCGGAACTGGTTTAAAAAAAACCGGTTCTTTTCGGTTTTCTTCCGAACTTTTCTTAAGAATAAAGTTCTTAAATGGTCACGCCTAAAACCGGTTTATTCGACGAGCGGCATTTCGGCATTTTGCTACTGAATGAAAACTGAACAGCGCGCGACGTTTTGTTTATCTTACATCCGTATTAACCGGTTTTTATTGCTCTAAATCAGAAAAAAACCTTTATACATAATTATACTCTTGCAAACAGCGGTTTAAAAAAAAACGGTTTGTGCGAACAAAACCGAATGTAAAGGTTTTTGCGTCAAGTACATCATAACGGTTTGAAAATTTAATTGGTATCCGAGTCTTGGCTTACAGTACAGTAATCGCGGAGTGGGGTGCGTCTTCGTGGATGGCACTATCTGTATATGGATACAGAGCGTTTTTTTGCACCTTAATGTCAAATAGGTAGATGAATGACGACCGTTTTAATATGTTGGAACCGCTTGCCTAGGAAAAGCATAAGTAACAAGCTGCTTGGTTTTTGTGCGTCGTCAATGACATAGGCAAACTACTAAATACACTTCCATACCGCCAAAATGTGGGCGTACTATAACATAATAACGTAATAATCCTCTGCCTACCCATAAAAAACGCATACATACATAATTACAGTACAACTATTTTCTTAATGTACTTCGGCAAAATTAGTGTTTCGTCAGTGTACGAAGTTTGCCGAGGGACATTAAGAAAATTGTTGTACTGTAAATAAGTTTTTGATAGTCTTCCGGGACAGTTCTAGTTCCGTTTAGATTTCGTAGATACAGTCTGTTTGACTTTGTTTGGCTAACTTTAGAATATCAGTATCGACCGGTTATTCCGTTACTGGGTTACTAGTAGTCTCTCTGTTGGATCTTAGTCTACTTTAGTCATGGTTAGGATACTATAGGATACGTAATGCCAATGAAGCCATTTTACCTTTTTAAAGAACGGGAAGCGTTATAGTTTTAGTGATAAAATAATAATATAAAAGATAAGTTATTTGTTAAAACATGAATATATCTACCGTACAAATTCGAGTTTGTGAGGTAAGGGTTTCAAATAATGACCTACCAATATGTTTTGCCATAGATATAATTTTGAATTGTTTTGTTTCTTTTTTATCATTTATGTATGGACGCTTTTAACGTGCACGTTTCTCTACATTGTACTCACATAATGTATAATTTCAACATCAATGATGTAACCAATATATTGTAACAATATTCTGATTTAAAGGAGTGTCAGTGGAGTTTCTTGCCCGTTTTTCTCCATAGGAACCTACTACACTTTGAAATGGGCAACTAGCTTCATCTTTCTGACTGACCGACCTCTTGACAATTCAAAAGTGCCTGTAATTGGTTTATTTGAAATAAATGCTTTGAGTTTGAGATTTTTGAGTTTGAGTTTGATAATCCTCCAAGTGAAGAGAAATGGCATAAGAAGTTACTAATAGGCAATGAAAAAGCGTGTACAATGCTCATTTATTCCCTGTGTGAAGCAGGACAAAAACTTCTTGTTTTGCCTTGCCGGGGACAATAACCTACAGTCTAATGTTACTATAGGGTATCTTTTATTAGCCTCTTCCATGCAAAAAGCTTTGTTTCTTCGTTCAATAGCTTTTATAGGCACACATTGACGATTTCGAGCCGAAATAATTGCGAAATTCAAGATTCACTTTCAAATTGATATAATAATATACAACGTTAGTTTTTCTTTATGCTAAACCCGAAAAGGGGTCATTGTACTCATCATTTTGAACAACTTTTATTATGGGACCAACGTCGAAATCGCGAAAAAAAAATCAGCTGTTCCCTACATTTGTGTTCACTTAAATCGACAAAATGTTGGTTGTAGAAAGGTTTTTCCTTATCTATGGAATAAAATGGAGTGAGCAGTGGTGGTCCAGTGGTAACGGAAACGACTTACGAGTTGTAGGTCGTAGGTTCGAACCCTGACAGGCGCTTTACTTTGTGTAAATTATTTCATCGCATCTGCTCTCAAAATGGTGAAGGAAAACATCGTGAGGAAACCGGCAACCAGATGGACCCAAGCAAAAAGGATATTTGTAAGGATCGTAGCACGTGGCGTTCTGTAATTTCTGTCTATCCCCATGGGAAAAAGGGATTAATGTAATGTATGTAGGATGAGTGTTTATAGTGTAAGTCTATGAGGAATGGAACGTAATGTATGTGAGAGAGAATGAATGACAGATTAGGAGAGGGGAGATGAAGGAGATATCAGTTTTGTGGTTTCGGTTTGAATTTGGAAAGTAGAGCTAGATTATTTTAAGAAGAAAGAAAAATTGTTTATTCTGCACAAACAAAACGCACACACAATAGACTAAGACAGACTAAGAAATGATACAAAAGTAGCAAAAAGCCTCGTATTCAACCAATAAAAATAAATCAAAGTTTGACATCATTATTCCCTGCCATTCGGTCAAGAAGACTTTTAGTGTGTCGGTAAATAATAAACCATTAGTAAACTGTTATTAAAACATTTTACTTGTCCCACAATCCCACATTCTACATGTATGTGTATGAATAGATGTATACTGGGTGTTAGGGTAGACACCGTTATCCTTGAAACTAGTGGTTTGGTGTCATCTATAATATAGTTTTTATATGGGACCAACCTAGAAATCGCGAAAAAAATATCAGCGTTTCCATACATTTGTGTTCACTTAAATCGACAAAATGTATGGAACAGCTGATTTCATAGTTGCTCCCATAGAAAAAGTATATTATAGATGACACCGACCCACTAGTTTCAAGGATAACGGTGTCTACCCTAACACCCTGTATTACCTTAAAATATCTAGTTACAGTCCTATAATTTACTAAAACAATTCAAAATCGCAAACCTTAGATAATATTGCGTATAAAGATCGACTGATCGGAGCTACCGTTTTGTCTTCAAGGACGAGCCACTGTTAGAACCTCATAAATCACGATTATGGCTCGGATAGCTCGGCTTAACCACACAAGTGCGCGATGTCTACTATAACTTGTTATTGTCGGAGACTGCTTGTGAAAGGAAATGTTAAAGTGTTATGTTAATTTTCGATAAGGCCGATTTCACCCCCCTTTTTTTTTTTTTTTTTTGGGTGGGAAATCATCATATGACTTCTCCCGCTCTGGGCGGAGCGGAAGGGCGTGTCAGACTCTTACTAAAACCCACCCGTGTTCCTTCGGTTGCCTGTTGCCAGGGTCCCGGTATCCCTTTCGGACTATTCCGCAACCGATTTCACCCCCCTAGGCTTATATTTGATTTTTTTTTATTTCTTAATGGTTATGAAATATTTCCAAAAGGGTTTTTTCATGTTTTTCTATGATGACAAAACAAGAATAAGTTAACTAATTGACTAGTTTTGCTGGTTTTAAATGTTAGGTTTTATCCTCTCGTATGTTTTTTATTTATTACACCATAGATCAAGCTATACATCCTGCGTGCACTCCATAGGATATTAGACTAAGCTAAATGATCATATTGTATTGTATAAAATGAATGTAACTGAAGATGAAATAAATAAATACAAAAACTAGATAGTCTAGAGCTTGAGAAAGGACATAGGTTACTTTTTATCGACGTACCACGCGGGCGAAGCCGCGGGCGGAAGCTAGTTATCTATAAAAATGACCAAAAATCACGTTTGTTGTATGGGAGCCCCCTTAAATATTTATCTGTTTTTTAGTATTTGTTGTTATAGCGGCAACAGAAATACATCATCTGTGAAAATGTTAACTGTCTAACTATCACGGTTCATGAGATACAGCCTGATGACAGACGGACGGACGGACAGCGGAGGCTTAGTAATTGGGTTCCCGTTTTACCCTTTGGGTACGGAACCCAAAAATAAAAGAGAAAAACGCGTAATAATGTAATTACGTAACACATATTTATAAGTCTTATTTTTTACGGTCTCGCTGGGTCTGAATAGAATAGGTAAACACAATTATTCTATTCTGTTCTGTACGTCAAACTGTCTTCCTTGATCCTGGTTTTTGAGTTCACAAATAACTATGAATATATACATTGCAACATAACTATATTTCTAATCTCGTAACATTTTGATACAGACGAGGGTAGGCGCTGGATATAGAAAGAGTGACGGATAAATATAAGGAAAAAACCAAAATTACATGTTTTCAGGTGCCTTGCTCGAAAGAGGCAACGAAAATTCGCATACAAAAGTTAATTCTGCACTTTATATTCTTAAAGAACATTGTTAGCAGCCAAAGTCACCATTCCCATTTAAATCACTTCTTATCTTAAGTAAAATTAGCAACTCTGCTTTAATATCTTATCTTAACTGACACAATTGCTTCGCATACATAAAGGAACGCTAAAATTAAAGAATTCCGTGGTTCCTAAACTCTTAATAGTTACTGTTTCATCATCGTCGACTTCACCTAGAGCATAAGCAACCGCCTCGCCTTTTTGTGCCAACCGCCACGAGCGAGTGGGTCATAATAATCCGCAACGCCGATCCAGCCTTTTTTTAACCGACTTTTTCAAAAAGGAGGAGGTTCTCAATTCGTCTGTATGTTTTTTTTGTATGTTTATTACGCTGTTACTCCGCCAATTATGACGCCAAAAAACGGAAATTGAAATGCAAAGACACCGACTTCCGAAATTAAAGTTATTTTTCACTTATTTTGTGTTTTTTTTGGAAGTCGGTTTTTTTTTTGTAAAATGTTTATTTAAAATAAATGATAGGTCTATGCCAATAACAAAATTAAAATAGTTACAAAAAATGCCGAGAAACAGAAAATGCATTAAAACATCACCGAATATGTTAATATTGCATAATCACTCTATAATGTTCCCACTGCTGCGACACAGGCCTGAGGCCCTAGACAAAGTGACATTCTATCAGCGTAATCGATGATAGAAAAGGCAAAAATGTATAGGACTGACATAAGCTATCGACAAGCTTATGTCAATCCTGTTGAAAATCGTTGTAGAAATACGAAACGCTTTCGAAGCGATTGTCACTTGTTTAGACCCTCAGCTCTCTCCGAGAGGAACTGGGCACGTGGGTGCAATGTGTGTTGGTAGATATCATATCGACTTTTAGGTTCTAGGACATGCCGTCACGATGTTTTCCTTCACCGTTTTGAGAGCAGTGGTGATGAATTAATTTACACAAAGTAAAGCTCTTGCCAGAGTTCGAACCTACGACCTACAAAGTCGCGGCCGATACCACTGGGCCACCGATGTTACTAGACACTTTACAAAACAACAGCCAACAGTAATTTAGTAACACATTCGTCTTGTTTCAGGCGTCCCCTAGGGAAACGTCAAACTTTCAGCACTTGTAGGCTTTTCAGCGCGAATCCCTGAAGGATTGGACAGAGAAGGAGGGTACGTGTCGCGTTATACCTCCTGGGAGGAATAGGGTTATAGTTTCGGGGAATATTGTGGGGAAATATAATTAATTAGGGCTATGTGATATTCATTCATGAAGGTAATAAAATGGCTTAGAGGTTTATTAAAAGGAAATGGTAAATTAAGTTGGCTTTAGGCAGATGCTCTATGTTATCTTGATAGGTTACATTCTAATCTATGCAGGTGCGCCTGAGTTTGTTGTCTAATCATTAGACACTAAAATAATAATACGTTGTTACGAATAAATAATTACGGCATAAAAGCATATTGTGTAAAATATATTGTATACACACCAAGATATTATTTTTTTCCCGATTTATCATTGGTAGGTAGCCACTCCATAAAATATCCAAAGTAGCCAATGAAGAAAGAGAAGAGCAGTAACTCATATTTGAAAAAAAAACAGATAAGGGACCATAGATAAGGAGAAACAAGAATTAGCAATTAAAAGAGAGAAACCCAAAACGATCCACTGACTAGGAGCAGTTATAAAAGTTCAGATATTTATGTACTTACAAGGTTATATCCCATATCCTTTCAGGCCATAAAACCTCCACGATCCATCTAATAAATAAAGAATGAAGTAAAAATAATACCACGTAACGGCGGCTTAGTCGCGGATGCAATAAATTTCTTTCAGCCGACACACACGACCATGAGTGGGTAACTGGAACACAGTTTTTCATTTTTAAATTCAACGCGATATCAAGCACTTATTACAGAAGGTTGGCTCCGTCCATAACATACCGAGACCACTCCTCGGAAAACTCTCTCCTGGCCTCGGAAAGCACGGTTTATTAAGAAGTTGCTCCCGGCTGTCATTCGTAGATCTTTGAGAGAAGCCCGAAAGTCTAACAATCGGTCTTGGTCAAGCAACGCTTGTCGACGTCGATTCGTGGATGGGTGATGACCCTCCATTACATATTGAGACCCCTCCGTGTCTCGTAAAGCACGTTAATCAGTTGGTCCCGCATGCATTCGTAGATCTAGACAGTCGTTACGGGCAGTCAAGAAGTCCCAAAGTCTGACACCCAGTCTTGCCAAGTGTTATCGTGTTCTCAAGTTATTTGGTGGTGGAGGTCAGATTGGCAGTCACTATATGTAAAATACTGACAGTGGCCTAGGTAACCAAAGGCCCTGGTGCAAATAAAAACTGAGGGGCCCGAACTAAACTGAGGTTTTATCAAGTCAAATTATAAATACTTTAAGGGTTGGCAAAGCTACACATCAGCTCTATATCGTGCACTGCATTCCGAAGGTGAGAGAATTTTTAGCTAGTTCAATACGAGGTTTGCTGGTCTGGGTCCGAGGGCCCCCTGAGCTTGGGGACCCTTGGCCACTGCCCCGGCTAGCCCCACGGTAGCTACGCCACTGAATACTGATATTGAGCTGGTTATGCTGGCTATTTGGTTAGAATGAAAGCCGGACCCAGCATAGTTGGGAAAAGGCTCCGCAGTTTTGGCTCTATACAACGAGCGAACAGGCGCACGCACTATGAGACACGTTCGGCGATCTTAAACAAATGCCAGTCGCGAGTGCACTTGCACCCGCTGTACGTGAAGCGTGTCTATTTGTGCGTCTGTTTTTAACCGACTTCTTCAAAAAGGAGGAGGTTCTCAATACGTGTTTTTTATAAAAAAAAATATATTTGTTACGCGATTACTCCGCCAATTATGAATCGATTTTGATGATTCTTTTTTTGTATAGTAGGTCATGCTTCCGAGATGGTCCCATATAAATTTTATTAACTTTGTCGTCAATATTACGTATATTATTATTTTTCTCCCTTAGTTTATCTAGACGATGTTTTCATTTACTCCTTCACTGTTATTTTCATCAGCTAGTGGTATTCGAAATTGTGTTGGGTAGGTACCACTACTAAAAGGTGAAAAATAAAAACATTTTACAAAAAAAAAACCGACTTCCAAAAAAAAAACACTCAAAACTGAAAAATTACTTTAATTTCGGAAGTCGGTGGCAAAAAACGAAAATTTAAAAGCAAAGACACCGACTTCCGAAATTAAAGTTATTTTTCAGGTTAGTGTTTTTTTTTTAAGTCGGTTTTTTTTTTGTGAAAAGTTTTTGCTATTTGTATGAAGTCTACCTTCTGTGCTATTCTGAGCATAATATTAATATTTTAAACTACGGCTAACTGGTCGATAGTAGTTAGTAAACCTACTTAGTTAGTTATAAATGAAAGGGCGTTAAACTCATTTCATGATTAAACGTGTAGTTTTCCACATGAGTCATGGTGGTAGAAAAAGTTAATTTGCATGGGGTTGCTTTGTTCCTCAAGCTTTTCAATTTCCTTAGAAAACCGCTTGATCACGACATGATTCTGTCAAAGATCACAAACGGTTAAAAAACGACGAAAAAGGTTTTAACGTTAGCTTCTATTTATATTTTGGAATTAGCCAAATATTTGTTAGGAAAAATGCACATTCTTTTTCCATAGTAACTGAAAACAATAGATTTGTAAAAAGAGACCCCACCAAGCTAAAAAAAACATTTTATAACAGTACTCTCCACTATAGAAATAGCTACCTTAAGTCTATAAAAAAATATAACCACATTCCTAAAGTATTAAGAGAACTCCCGTTTCATAACAACAAAAAAAATCTGAAAACATGGCGTTTCCAACATAATTTTTATACAATAAAAGATTTTTCATACCACCTGCTCGACAATGTCAAATTATATGTCATGCAAACCTAACCATTAAGACCTGAGGTCTAGCAGGGTAATAATATTGTACTGAAAATCGAACTGGCCACCACGAGTAGAATACAAAAATAAAAAGGGGCGAATACTGAAAATTGAATTTCTTTGATATACAACAAATTACTTTTTTTATTTTTTTTGGGTGGGAAATCATCAAATGACTTATTCCGCAACTCTGGCAGGGTACATTAAAGCCTACGACAATTTTTACAAATGGAAAACTACAAAGAGCATCAAGTCTGTATCTGAATCAGTGCTTTTAGTCTACTTCCACCATTTATCATGTACAAAGAAGTCAAGTAGCCTATGGTGCATCTATTCGATGCTCAGGTCAACAATAAGCATCAAAAATAATATACTTACAAATTAATACATACACCAAATTACTGGCATTTTTAAAAAGGAAATCGGAAGGACATTGTCCTATCGCCGTAATAAATACTTGGATTCTAGTACTAATGGTTTTTATTGTCTCGTAGATGGTGTGAAAAGTAGAGTATTCTCCTCGGGGATAAAGGTGCCTTCGTCTTGGGCGAACTTGAATCCCACGCTGCACTCAGGATTCTTGTCTTAACTCCCTCGCTTTGCTCGGGAGTTAACGCCAGAATCCTTCGTTTTGCTCGGGATTCAATACGGCGCCCGCAACATAAGACACTACTTTATCACCTTAGTGCATAACCTACTATTTTTGATTTTAAGGATATGTTGGTAATACATATTTAATTTATTTAGTTTTATAATTCAAATAGAGTAATGTATGTCTATACTTAGCTTTTATTGTTTAATAGAATAAAAGTTAATACCTGTGTAATGTAAGTTAGATTACTTTACTACCTATTGTAAATATTCGTGCCGGTTTTAGTGGCGGAAATGTTCGGAACATAACTTTATTATCCATCTTTGTACATACCATATCCTACGGTTAAATGTCTTTGTCTTTGTCGATAACATCATTATTTATTTGGGGTGAGCCCAACATGCCTTGTTGTCCGTGAAGCCATGATCATTATATTTGTGTGGCTAATTTTATCAATTGGCTAATCCTGTGTACATTTAATTGGGGTCGTTGTACCGTTTAATCGGATTGAGCTGAATTTCAATGTTAAACATAAGTAGAGCTCCTCCTATCTTAAGATCTTAACCTGGGTGTAATATGGATTATCTAAGATTAGTCTAGTTGTATGTGACTTTCTAGTTTCAGATCATGTAACGGCTGAAAACCGTCACTAAGTCGGACAAGGGATGATCGTCGAGTCACTAACATCTGTAGTATAAAGGCGCAGACAGGCGTCGCCCCTGTCTGCAGGAGCCTTAAAGTGCATTTCAACAATGCCAAGTCATACGTCTCAATTTCGAACCAAGCCACGTACCTCTGACTTTTCGGATTCATGTGCGTATTTAATAATTATCACTTGCTTCAAAAATGGTGAAGGAAAACATCACATGAGAGATATTTCTCGACGGCATGTGAAGCCAAGTCAGAGACAATGCAAATCTTTCAACTTACGGATGACAAGCTCCATTAATACCTAGTTCTCTGCAAATACAACATAATGACTTCTGATCTCTACAACCTTGGTTTTGTACAAAAAGTTTAAGGCATATGTGCTAGGTTGGCCCGCGAAATTCAAATTTTCTTACATTTTTTGCAATTTGCAGGTCAGTATCAGGTTGTATGTTGATCTAAATATTATTAGCGGCCGTAACAAATATGGATTTACAGAATTATAAACATTAGAATCAGCAATACAACTCTCTAAGTTCATGTAAGTGTATTGAATGAAAATTTCGTGAAATCGTCAATTCTGTAAATCCATATTTGTTACGGCCGTTAATAATATTTAGATCAACATACAACCTGATACTGACCTGAAAATTGCAAAAAACGTAAGAAAATTTGAATTTCGCGGGCTACCCTAGCGCATCAACCTTAAGTAAGAAAATCTTAGCGAAGGTACTCAAAGATTATCCCTACTCCCTAAGTACTTAACATTCCAAGAAAATAAGTGCAATTAATATTCCTTTTAATTTCCTGGACCTCTATAGAAACAATTTTAGACAAAATGGGTACCAGTTTAAAGGAAAATTAGCCGGTTTTGCGCCCCTATAATTTACCCGGGAGAATACTAAAGATATCAGTTTATTGTCAGCTTCAATTGGCATTTCAGTTGTTGGCATTACACAATTGAATTAAAAGAAAAAACTTGGCAACGCCGTCTAGGGTTATTTGCATTAATTTTCTGATTAAAACAATGAGTTAGGTACTGTAAATATTTGGAAAGTTGACAACTGTCAAGGTTACCCAATTTTCTTTCTATTACATTTCTTGGAATTACACATAAGATATAGGTAGGTGGTAGGTAACTGGAGCAGTGGTGGCCCAGTGGTAACGGCCACGATTTACGAGTTGTAGGTCGTAGGTTCGAACCCCGACAGGCGCTTTACTTTGTGTAAATTCTTTCATCGCCACTGCTCTAAAAAGGGTGAAGGAAAACATCGTGAAGAAACCGGCATGTCCTAGAACCAAAAATTCGAAGACATGTGACATCTACCAACCCGCACTGGGTCCGCGTGGTGGATTACGGCCCACTCCCTCTCACAGAGAGGAGGCCTGTGTCCCAGCAGTGGGAACATTATAGGCTGATTATGCATTATATGCCTAAGTAGGTACCGATACCTACATATAATTATAACGTCACGCCTGTATTTTTTCCCAGGTATACCTACATTTCACCCAATGTATAGGGGGCGAGCCTATTGCCATCAACCGGGCACAAATCCGTACTCTGGGCTGAGAAATTCCAGATGGAAAAACCCAATAACTCCTCCTCGTGCTCTTGCGGCAAAGTCCGAAAGAGATACCGTGGCTTCTGGCAACTGAAGGAACACGGGTGGGTTTTAGTCAGTAAACGTCTGACACGCCCTTCCGCTCCGCCCAGAGCGGGAGAAGTCATTTGATAATTTCCAGCACTTGCGCTTGCGACCATAATACCAACGAAGCATTTCTTGGAATTTTCACTACGAAATCGTAAGCAAACAGTTTCCAGTTCATGATAAAATTGCCAAGTTGGGTTTATTTAGTACCGTAAATCCTAGAAACTCGTAATCCTGGGAATCCTGGGACATGCGGTAGGTCCTAAATAAACCGACCTTGTGAAAATAATACGAAAATCGTAAGGTTTAACTAAAGACATAATTTTTCTTGCCCTTGGTAAGACTGGTTGCCAGACTTTCGGCCTTCTGACGACGTGTAACGACTGTCAAAGATCCGAACGAATGACAGCCGGGACCAACGTCATGACGCGCTTTCCGAGGCACGGAGGAGTCTCGTCGATATGTAAAGATGGTCACCCATCCACAGACCAACCCCGGCAAGCGTAGCTTAACCTGATGGATCGCCCCGTGCGGCTGTTATTACTTAGCCACGAGCTCTTCAGAACCATAAAAATGATTAATCTATACGCTAAACTATAAAATTTCACAGATATAATCTATATTACGCTTTATTTTATTCATGAAAACTCCTAAAACGGTTTTGTTTATCTTAACACCATCTTAAAATCCTAAGAAGATGAGAAATCCAGGATCCCATTACCGATGAGATCCTTAGTAATGGAAATAGAGGCTGTAACGAAGAAGGTTCGACCAAACGACTGGAAATGAGATAAACTTCGTTGGTTTATGAGACATCAGACGAAAGGAAATGTCAACGGATTTGGAATTGTCATAGTTTAGATAATAGGAGCTTTGGTCCTCGTTTTTGATAAGTTTCAGGGAAAGGTTTAATAACTGATCGTTTAACAACATATTGACCTACTAATGATGAACGCTGTATTTAAATTACTGAAACTATGTCTTATGAATATTTGGGCTTGTAGCGATGCACACCTTTTTTAACCGACTTCTTCAAAAAGGAGGAGGTTCTCAATTCGCCGGTATGTTTTTTTTTTTTTGTTTGTTTTTTACTCGATTTCTCCGCCAATTATGAATCGATTTTGATGATTCTTTTTTTGTATGGTAGGGCATGCTTCCGAGGTGGTCCCATATAAATTTTATTAATTTTGCTTTGCGTGTGTAGAGTTAGCTTCAATATTACGTATTTTTCCCACTTAGTTTATCTAGACGATGTTTTCATTTACTCCTTCACTGTTATTTACATCAGCTAGTGGTATTAGAATTTGTGTGGGGTAGGTACCACAACTAAAAAGAGAAAAAAAAAAATTACAAAAAAAAAACCGACTTCCAAAAAAAAACACTCAAAACTGAAAAATAACTTTACTGCAAAAAACGAAAATTGAAAAGCAAAGTCACCGACTTCCGAAATTAAAGTTAATTTTCAGTTTTGAGTGTTTTTTTTTGGAAGTCGGTTTTCTTTTTGTATTAAATAAATGAGTCTCTTTTTAACTGGTGAGCGCTACAATCATGTTGGTCACAGTTACTTTGGAAAAAATTATCCAAAAAAAAGGACTCCGGAATAGGAAATATTTGAGGTTCACAAAAAGAGGCACATCTAAACAAATAAATACAATTAAAGTGTCTGTTTTTAAATCTAAATAACAGCTTATTATTATAAGTATATGAAGGAATACGGTACATAAAAAAAAATGTCTTTCTTTGTTCCGGCTAATATCCAAAACGACTGGACCGATTTTCACTGGCAGATAGCTGATGTTGGAGAAACTTTATTTTACAAAAAAAAAAATTTGATTCCGCCCGGGTGTAGCCGCAATCAACAGCTAGTTTAAATGTACATATACTTAAATAAAAGCGAGTTGTTGGATTGTCAACCCTCGTCTTAGCATCGAAAGATGAAAATACAACGGCGTGTTTTTGTTTAGGCATTCATTTAGGCGTCGCTAAAAGGGGTTCCAGAATCAATCTGCCTAGCCTTTTCCCAACTATGTTGGGTTCGGCTTCCAGTCTAACCGGATGCAGCTGAATACCAGTATTTTACATGGAGCGACTGCCTATCTGACCTCCACAACTCAGTAACTGGGTAATACGATAACCCCTTGGTTAGACTGGTTGTCAGACTTTCGGGCTTCTGACGACTCGTAACGACTGTCAAAGATCCACAAATGACTGCCGGGACCAACGGCTTAACGTGCTTTCCGAGGCACGGAGGAATCTCGATATGTGTAAATGGTCACCCATCCACGGACCAACCCCGGCAAGCGTAGCTTAACCTGATGGATCGACCCGAGCGGCTGTTATGACTTAGCCACGAGCTCCTCAAAAGGGGTTCCAGAATCATGACCTGAATTCATTCATGCTATAAGGTTGCACGTCGATGTACCTGCCACCCTGTATAGCTATCACAAAGAAAATAACTGACACTCAATCAACCAAAAGTAAAAACTAATATAAAAACAAATGACGGTAGCAAACCTATAACGTTATAATATTTTAGCCTGCCTTTTTCCATAACTATAGAAAAAAAAACATACAAACTCTATGGTGACGTGCTAAAAACAAATTAATTTTCCCCTTTGTGTAATGCCGTTAACTCTATGACTCACGATATAGACCCATTATGAAAATACTGTAAAAACTATGACACTTTTTGTTCTAACATTTTACAAAACAAACCGATTATTATACTAACTAGCTGTTTAGAAGTGAAATATATCGGTTATTAACTATGTAATTGGCTAATTTCCGTGTTCCGGAATAGAATAGGTTAGTTTTTTTTTGTTATTTTGGTAGCTTTTGTTCGACTACGGCGATGCAGAAAGGAGGTACCTAGTACCAAGTGTATTTTGCCGATTTTTTTTCGTTTAAATTTTGGTCAAAATGTAAGGTGAGAATTTGAGCTTAGAGAGCTAAAATCCTAAGTACCTTAATCAGGGTTTTTTTTGGGTTCCCACATATTCTGGGTTTACTATTGGTTATAATGTCGGCAATCCGTTAATAAAGAGGCCATTTGCATCAAAATTACCCCTGATGACCCTTAGGCCATTTGTGAACACTTATCGAGTAATTTGACATTGTTAATTCAAAATGTATGAAATAAAAATAATATAAAATGTCATATGACTCGTTTTTTTTTTGTCATTTACTTTGGTGTCAAAAGGGGTAAATTATTGATATATTTTTTGTGATTGTAAATTACCTTTCCTACACCCCGTTAATGGATTGCCGACATAACCAATAACCCTGTATTTCAATAACACTGTTTATTGACATAATCATTTTTTTCCCGATTGACACTCTGTTATTCCAAAAATAGGTTCAATACTTAATCATTCAAGTACCCGTACTGCAGCGTATTATAGAACATTGACCTGCTAACGATTGATTTAAACTGTTCTGCAAACCAATAAGTACTATTGTGAAAAATCATTACTAATGCACCGGCTTCCGTGTAACACATCGACCCACTTCAACTGTTTCGAACAGTTTTTCAGCAAATTACTTAGAGCTTTTTAATTGAAACAAACAAAACCAATTTGCTTGATGGTCACTTGATCGGCTTTCCGTGGCGTCGAGCATTTTAAACCATTGACCTCAATAATTTTGAGGGGTTTGCTGAAGTGTTTTCGGTTCTTTATCATGGACTAAACTTTGTGTAAATTTTTTCATCACCACTGCTCTCAAAACGGTTAAGTAAATCGTGAAACTAGCATGTCATAGAACCAAAAATTCGAAGACATGTGACATCTACCAACCCGCACTTGCAACGTACACTCCCTCTCACAGAGAGGAGGCCTGTGTCCCAGCAGTGGGAACATTATAGGCTGATTATGCTATCTTACTAGTACTACTTACTTTACTTTGTCTAGGATCTCTAGATAAGAGTAGCAAACCACCAGTTAAATGGAGTTTTAGGATTCGTTTCCTCCAGCTTTTAACATTCCAGATTTTCTAAAACTTTCAGCCTCTTGACCGAGATTAAGCCACTAGATTTTACATAAGTAAGACTATTGAAACTCTCTCTGCGTGTTCTGAGAGAGATAAGTTAATATAAGATCATTTATTTGTCCAAAGACAACTAAACTGGCATAGTTTCGGGAGTTTAATTCGTTATTATTCTATGCATAACTTGATCGTACTTATGTAGGTTTGTTCTCCAACATAATTTGTGTTTGTAACCAAGCAATGGTTGTAGGAAGATTATCTACAAGGTTTATCGTTAATCCAATTTTTTCACGGACTTTTGAAACTCTTCATCTAGCAAGACGTTTTTTTTCGTGGCTACTCTATCTGCCTAACCTTTTCCCAACCATGTTAGGGTCGGCTTCCAGTCTAACCGGATACAGCTGAATACCAGTCCAGTCCAGTTTCTTACGTTTTTTGCAATTTTCAGGTCAGTATCAGGTTGTATGTTGATCTAAATATTATTAGCGGCCGTAACAAATATGGATTTACAGAATTATAAACATTAGAATCAGCAATACAACTCACTAAGTTCATGTAAGTGTATTGAATGAAAATTTCATGAAATCGTCAGTCATTGCAAAAAAAGTAAGAAAATTTGAATTTCGCGGGCCACCCTAGCGCATCAACCTTAAGGCTCGATCGCTTTGCAAATCGAGACCTTTTCCCAGTTACCCGGGGCTACGGACGAGAGAAATGTCAAATGACGTTGGTTTTCTTGAAAAGGTTAGATATATTGTAGGTTGGAAAGCGTTGCTACAAAGCGAGAGTAGGTGTTTCTATAAATAGTATTTAAATTAAACACGTTTTATTTATTTAAGCATTTGTCCATGTAATAAACTTACTGGCAAAATGTGTACGAATGAAAACAACAACTACAGCCTTGTACAGACTGGCGCGATATGACAGCGCGACGCGACTCTAACAAAACATTTTACAAAAAAAAAACCGAATTCCAAAAAAAAACACTCAAAACTGAAAAATAACTTTAATTTCGGAAGTCGGTGTCTTTGCTTTTCAATTTTCGTTTTATGCTACCGACTTCCGAAATTAAAGTTATTTTTCAGTTTTGGGTGTTTTTTTTTGGAAGTCGGTTTTTTTTTTTGTAAAAAGTTTTTTTTTTCACTTTTTAGGTGTGGTACCTACCCCACACAAATTCTAATACCACTAGCTGATGTAAATAACAGTAAAAGAGTAAATGAAAACATCGTCTAGATAAACTAAGTGGGAAAAATACGTAATATTGACGCTAACTCAAAAACTACACAGGCAAAGTTAATAAAATTTATATGGGACCACCTCGGAAGCATGCCCTACCATACACAAAAATAATCATCAAAATCGATTCATAATTGACGGAGAAATCGAGTAACAAACATACAAAAAAAAAAACATACCGACGAATTGAGAACCTCCTCCTTTTTGAAGAAGTCGGTTAAAAAAAAGGCTAAAAGCAGTGAAGGAAGTCGGTGTCTTTGCTTTTCAATTTTCGTTTTTTGCCGCCTTTTTTTTGTAAAAAGTTTTTTTATTTTCTATTTTTAGTAGTAGTAAGTACCACAACTAAAAACCGCCTACCTCCTATGTAAATAACAGTGGAGTCAAATAAAATATCGTCTACATAGACTAAGTGGGAAAAATGTGTAATTATTGAAGCTAACTCAAAAACTACGCAGGCAAAGTTAATAAAATTTATAAGGAACCACCTCTGAAGAATTTAGGCTTCTTATTTTTTTTTTTTTTCTGTATCCTTGCATTGTTTTGATTTTGTCTTAATTTACTTCTGTTCAGTGTAGCTTTATAATATACCTAAGTAGTATTTTATGGAAAAGTAACAACAACGTTTTGTGAGCATGTTGAGTTTACCTATAACTGATTGTTACACTTTATTCTGATTTGTTGCCTCTGTTTTAATTGTTTTTACTAGTGTAAAAAATTGTTGGTGGACCAAATAAATAAAATAAGCATGACCTACCAAACAAAAAAAGAATCATCAAATCGATTCATTTTTTTTATTTTTTTTTTTTAAATTAAAAATTAAAAAGCTTTTATTCGTTGTTACATCCGTACTACAAAATATTTTACTTCTGCCAAACTGTAAAACAGTTTGTTGGCAGATGTAGCTCCCATATACAATTTTAATATTGATGTAACTATTTGTTAGTATTATATCAATAACAACTTTTACCTAAAACTAAACACACTTATTTTAAACAATTGGCGGAGCAATCGCGTAAAACACATACAAAACAAAAACATACAGACGAATTGAGAACCTCCTCCTTTTTGAAGAAGTCGGTTAACTCGGTTATAAACAATTTCTAAGAAAACTTCCCGGTATAACAATTACCGCGCGTCGCGCAGGCCCGCATGGGATTATGGCTCAATCCATCTCACCGAGAGGTGGCCTGTGTCCCAGCAGTGGGAACACTATAGGCTGATTATGCTTAGTTAACCGAAACTTATCAGAAGCCAATGTAACACACCATAAATCTATTAGGATGACGCCATTAGCCTATCGCCGGTTTACAAGAGAGATAAGAAAAATGTTTAGCAGGTACCTACATGAAGTACATCCTAGGCAACAACACAAACGACAAGCAGATATAAGTAACGATGATGTCACTATGAAGTATTTCAATAACAGAACGAACTTAATGTTACAACTGCATATTATTTTAAATCAACTTGTTATGATGAAGGAATATTACTTTATACAATATATACTTAAAACAACTAATTATTTACATTAGGTAGTAAATTAAATGTTCAAAGAAATCTCGAAACGGCTGTTTGACACTTTCCGTGACCCAAGGGCTGGCTTTTACCTTGGTCAGAGGCTAAGCATTGCCATACAACGCGGCAATGCCGCCAGTCTCTTGGGTACATTACCAGCCGACAGCGATGCGGAGGAAATTTTCGTTAGTTAGTTAGTTTTCATCAGTCATTTAACTAACTTAATTCAATAACAATGCGACTTAAAATTGGCTGGATTTTGTGAAATATTATCAGCCGTACCCGACGGGTGATCCTCCGTGTCTCAGAAAGCATGTTAAGCTGTGGTCTCGGCTGTCATTCGTAGATCTTTGGCGTTTCGGGTAGTCACAAGTCTATCAACCAGTGAGTATCGCGGTACCCAGTAACTGGGTTGTGGAGGTCAGATAGGCAGTCGCTTCATGTAAAATACTGGTATTCTGCTGCATCCGATTAGACTGGAAGTCGACTACAGCATAGTTGGGAAAAAGCTAGACTGATTTATCGATAAGGTTAGAAAGTGGGTGAATACTGAGGTGACGGTTGATAGATGATTGGAAGAAGTCGACACGCTGCAAATAATTATCTGACTACGTAATTTCCCCGCAGAGCTTGTGTTCCAGCAGTGAGAACATTAAAAACTGATAAAATACGTGTATTTTAAGTCAATAGTATGCTACAAATAGATAGTGAAAGATGATGATGAAAGTCATTTGCATCAACAAAAATTCAAACGGATAATAACATACTTGCGGTATTTAGGAGCCATCAGAGACATGACCATCTCAAATACTTTTTAGAGAAAGGAAACGCTAAACAATGTTTCAGTAAAAGAAACAGATAAAGTAGCAGTGATAACCTAGTGGTGTGACCGTCGGACTGCCAAGTCATAGGTCTCGAGTTCGAACCCAAGCCACGCACCTCTGACTTTTCGGATTCATGTGTGTATTATATAATTATCACTTGCTTCAAAAACGGTGAAGGAAAATATCGTGAGGAAACCGGCGGCCTGAGAGATATTTCTCGACGGCATGTGAAGCCAAGTCAGTGGCACATGAGCGACTTTAAAACTCTGACACCAGTTTAGTCACTAACCACAAGAAAAGACGAAGTAAAAGAAAATTAGAAAATATACTCGGGTTGTAATGAAACGTTGTTTGCCTATATTTGTCTGAATGTAGGTCAGTCTTCACAGACTAAAAGTCAATGCTTGCAGAAGAAAAATGAGCATTGATCACGCTCGCTGAAATGGCAATTTCAGAGCATATAGTCGCTCATAGTTGAGGAGCTCGTGGCTAAGTAATAACAGCCGCACGGGTCGATCCGTCAGCTTAAGCTACGCTTGCCGGGGTTGGTCCGTGGATGGGTGACCATCTTTACATATTAAGACTCCTCCTTGCCACGGAAAGCACGTTAAGCAGTTGGTTCCGGTTGCCATTTGTGGATCTTTGACAGTCGTTACGGGTCGTCAGAAGCCCGAAAGTCTGACAACCAGTCTTGCTAAGGGGTATCGTATTACCCAGTTACTGGGTTGTGGGGGTCAGATAGGCAGTCGCTCCATGTAAAATACTGGTATCAGCTGCATCCGGTTAGACTGGAAGCCGACCCCAACATTGTTGGGAAAAGGCTAGGCAGATGATGAGAGTCGCTCATAGTTTTATACTACAACTACAGTCAGTACATTTTAATCTCGTAGACTAATTTGACAGGTGCAAATGTCAAACTCTAAATTGGAAAAACAAACAACAATCACTTGAAATGTCAAATTAGTCTACAAGATTAAAAAACAGACTTTAGCTTCAGCCCGCGTCTTTGTCCGCGTGAAATTCCTTGTTTTAACATAAAATGTATCCTATGACACTCGGCAATACTGTAGCTTCGGATTAGACCCGGGACAATCTAAGAAGTCCGTTTTGACAGCTATAAAAATGCTTTCTGTAGCGATGAACAAAAAACTAGATTTCCTATAAACTGATTCTCGAGACATATCGATTGAACATTCTTAGAGAGTTTGTAATCGACGACTTATCTACATTGCCTAAAACTGATTCTCAAGGCTTAACGTTTTATTACATGCACGAGAACGAAACGTCAAATCGGACTTCTTAGATTGTCGCGAGTGTAGTGAAAGAATTTTTGGAATCGGATAAGGAGTTCCGAAGATTACCTGCAACATACAAACTCACACCTCTTTATAAACTCAAACTCAGTCCAACTCAAACTCAAAGTATTTAATTCAATTAAACCATTTACAGGCACTTTTGAATTGTCAAAGAGTCGGTCAGTTAGTCAGAGAGTTGAAGCTAGTTGCCCATTCCAAAACGTAGATCTCTATGGAGAAGAACGGGCAAGAAACTCCAATTAAGTATTAGATCACTAAAGCTTAATTAATAATAACTTTATGAAGATAAACCTCCATTTCTTTCATCCTAGACCCAGCAATTATTAGTTCTAAAAGCCTTGATTAGGCCACTCAGCAAGATACTAGCTACGCCAATTTAGACCTTAATTGCATGTCGTTAAGTGCTATTACTTTCAAGGCTAGGTGATGATATTCCTATGGGAAATCATGTTGGTACAAGCTTTTAGTGCGGGCACAGTATAATAACGTAACAGTATTATGTCTCGGCAGCGACCTTGATATAATTATCTACGCCCGCTCAGTAGATAAACCTTCCGCGTCCGTGCGTAAATGCCGCGCACTCTATACTGTTGCGTACTCATATACACCGAGATTTAGAAGCGCGTCGTTTCGGCGTTTTCTATGATGATAATTTATTATACTGTGGTGCGGGTAGTGAAATAATCTTATTTCTCTTGTTTCGAGAATAGGTACTTATATGTTTTAGTAAGGTTGGCCTAAAAACTTCTCAGCGTGAACAGAATTTTATTACATAGGTACATCGAGCTTCTGGCGCTAAAACATGCTTGGAAATTCGAGCATTATTTTGACAACCTTCTTCGAGAATCGAAGAAGGTTGGCGACTGGTCAAAAACAAGTGACAATGCGGCCGGCAATGTTACTATGAAAATCCATATCTGTCGTGTTTAACGGCCAAATAAATTACTATGAAAACCCATAACTGTCGTGTTATTTAAAAATGGAACGAACTTTTTAGGTACATGGCAACCAAGAAGCTAAAACGTATCAAAGATTTTATTTTCATTTCGATTTGGCTTGCAAATAGAGCTGTTTACACTAAAGAAAACAACAAATGAACATATTGGCGCGTGAAGAATTATGGTTGTTCGTCATTGATTTTGGATTTTTTATTTAATTTAACCAGTTTAAATTTCATATTTAAAAAAAAAAAGTGCTGTACAAGCCTTGGTCGCAATCAGGCATTGGGCGATCGTGAATTGCTGGCCGCGACAGTAAAGTACTAATTATTGAAGCTAACTCAAAAACTACCGAAGTAAAGTTAATAAAATGTATCTGGGAGGAGGTCCCAAGCTTCCTCTACCAAACGAAAAAAGAATTTTATAATCCTTACTAATATTATAAATGCGAAAATAAACAGTGTCTGTCTGTCTGTCGGTCGCGCTTTCACGCCAAAACTACTGAACCGAGTTAAATTAAATTTGGTACACAGATAGTCTATAGAGCCCGAGAAAGGACATAGGCTACTTTTTATCGACATACCACGCGGGCGAAGCCGCGAGCGGAAGCTAGTAAATAAAATAAAATACGCATAAAATCGAACATAGAAACTCCATCTTGGAAGTCGGTTAAAAATGTGGATAAGTACTCTATGGGAACTTGAAGCGATTAAAGTGCTCTTTCTTTCAAAGTTCTTGCATAATAGACGAGTCAAATTAATCAAAACTCGATAGCCAAGAATGTCTATTAAAAGAAGAAGCATAATTCAAGCATTAGGTACTTTTAACGACAACTACTAACAATGTGACTTGTCCTTCCGGCGCGCTGGGCAATCAGCCCCGCTTATCCGTTACTACCTAGCTGACAGGATTTATGTTTTTATCACGGCGCTATTTCTCTGGCAAATAAACCATTTTTTAGGGTTCCGTAGTCAACAAGAAACCCTTATAGTTTCGCCATGTCTGTCTGTCTGCCTGTCCGCGGCTTAGCTCAGAGACTCTTTTATACAAGAAAGCTGTAATTTAGTATGGGTATAATATATATATACATCACGCCGACAAAGTGGTAAAATATATAAGGTAAAATAAAATATTTTTTTTCACGATTTTCGTGAAATAAAATATTATATATTATTATATTACCGTAAAAAAAAAATTTTACGGTACCTCCCCTACACGTAAATTGGTGATGTTTTTTTTTTCTCATTAATCCCATGGTGTGGGATTTCGTTGGAAAAGTCGCTAAATAGACTGGTGCTAGAAATGTGACCACGTCATTCGTGTCACGAGTGTCATTCGAACTCAAAACAAAACCTCTGTTTGGCTTATCTATTCAATAGCCGCCTTTACACGACACGCGCTTTCACGCGTGAAAGGCCTTTCACGCAGGAAAGAACGCGCGTGTAAAGATAGAAAACGAGAACGAGAAAGCACGCGCGCGCCGCCCGCTCGCGCTTTCATGCTGCGTTCAAGTCTGTGCGCTTCGAACATAATTCAAGGCACATAAAAATGGATAAAAACAATCACACATGATTGCGCGTGCATATTCCCGAGTTCAATCGTGCACACTCCGATCGCGAGTGAAAGCGCGAAAGGCAGCTAATGCCTTTACTATCGAACTATTGTTATATTGCCTTTACAACAGACTACCTTATTCAGGGAAGTAAAGTCTAAAGGTAAACAATCAACTACCCTTCAACTTCAAGTTACAAACAATCCCTTTGTTAACCTGTCAATTACATGAACACAATAACGATAATTTGTAAAGTGGGTAGTGTTTAGTTTACGCGAAGTCTTTTGTTTGTCCATGGTGAGTGATTCGACGTTCAAAATATTTAATCTAATGGTGGGTAGGTACACATAATGTAACACGTAACATGAAATATAACATACGAACACAGCATAATCAGCCTTGATGTTACCACTGCTGGGACACAGGCCATCTCTCTGTGAGAGGGAGTGAGACGTGTGGGGTTGGTAGATCGCACATGTATATTTTTTTTTTTGTTCTAGGCCTTGCCTGTTTCCTCACGATGTTTTCCTTCACTTGTTAAATAATTTACACAAAGTAAAGCGCCTGTCGGGGTTTGAACTTTCGACTCGTTAGTTGCAAATAGGGGAATTTGTTTCATCGTGTGTTACATATTGCTTGGGTTAATTATATTTGGACAACTATGTTACATGACATGACAAGTACTTCAGTGATGCCGAGTATAGACTAGTGAAACGTAACATTAAATGTAACACAAAGTTAACCTAATTTATGCAATGCAACATTAAATGTAACAATGTATGTTACGATTTGTAAATTCCATAAATCGCAATTAATTAAGTTACAACAATCAATGCAATGTAACCAAATTATATTCCGTACAACTATGTTACATTACATGACAAGTACTTCAGTGATGCCGAGTATAGACTAGTGAAACGTAACATTAAATGTAACACAAAGTTAACCTAATTTATGCAATGCAACATTAAATGTAACAATGTATGTTACGATTTGTAAATTCCATAAATCGCAATTAATTAAGTTACAACAATCAATGCAATGTAACCAAATTATATTCTGTACCAAAATCAGATTAAAACGAACTCAAAAAAACAAGAACAACACAAATTCGTTGGCAATTTAAACATCAAAAGCATATTACCTTAATTTAACAAGATAATCTGCTAAAACTCCTTATTATTGTATTCCCCTTGATCTCTTTGAAGATACAGCATGAAGGTTTTAACATGAAATGTTAACATCCTGTATAAGTAATGCCACATTTTAGTCCCAAGCATAAGGCTGAGAGTATATTAGGCCGCGACGCGACCTGCGACACATGAGCGGTAAAAAAAAAAAAAATGAATGCTCACGTATATAGCTACACCTATGGAGGAGCTCGTGGCTAAGGAATAACAGCCGCACGGGTCGATCCATCAGGTTAAGCTACGCTTGCCGGGGTTGGTCAGTGGATGGGTGACCATCTTTATACATCGAGACTCCTCCGTGCCTCGGAAAGCACGTTAAGCCGTTGGTCCCGGCTGTCATTTGTAGATCTTTGACAGTTGTTACGGGTCGTCAGAAGCCGGAATGTCTAACAACCAGTCTTACCAAGGGGTATCCTATTACCCAGTTACTTTTGGGAGGTCAGATAGGCAGTCACTCCATGTAAAATACTGGTATTCAGCCGCATCCGATTAGACTGGAAGCCGACCCCAACATAGTTGGGAAAAGGCTAGGCTGATTGAATATGATTGGTGGATATCAAAGGCATGCATAGCATCGTAGCATAGCACATTTCTGATGGCAAGGCACCCCTAAAGTTGCGTGAAAGATTACCATCAAAAACACCGTGGAAATAACTAAAGTAGTTGCCATATCGAAAATAAACCGTAGGCTGATTAATTTTATTACAATGTCATGGTAGGAATTTACAGAACGTTTTATGTGTTTTAAACTGATTTAAAAGTTAAGGGTAAGCATTTTAATTTTAAAAAAACTACTACGGTTGCTGTCAAATATCAAAGCTGTTGTGAATCACCAACCAAATAAATGTTTTAAATTAGATTTTATAAAATCATGTTTACAGTAATCGTGTCTTATATTTTTATTAAAAAAAAATTGTACTAAAACCTTACTAAAATGTTTTTCCTATTTTAGTAAATACATTAATTATTTAACCATTTATGTACACACATAATAAACAGACAAGGAGAAAAGAACAGAAAAAAATGTACAAAGGTGATAGTTATTTCTAAAGAAATCTCTTCCAGCACACATGCGATAAGAAAGTAGATAAGAGATGTAGACACCGTGTGTAAAATTCGATAAAAAGTAAATGTGAGTAAAACGTTCTGTACAAAAACTCCCATTCCAAAAATATCAGACGAAAAACAACGCTCTCGCAAAACAAAATAGAGCTTCATTTACCAACAAGCATAAACACAAATAACATCACAAAAGCGTAGACAAACAAATTAAATACGCCAGAACAATCTAGGCGTATTCACGAGACGTAATGTCGTAGTGCCCGAGACTGACCTTTTGCGTTTTCATCTAAAAATACGCCAGCTCGCTAAACGAAGCTGCAGTTTCCCTGGTTGGCTGCTTAGTGAAGTTACGGACAATCGTATTTTAATGCCCTTAACTCAACTCGGCGCGATGCCAAGCACTAGAAGGCTAAGAGAGCACTACGCAGTTTCGGGTTTCTTTTTAAATATTTTAGAGTGGATTTTGTTCGAGTTTTTTTCGTATAATGGAAGCAAAAAGCGCTCCCTCTGAATATCAGGATGGCAGCGAGTCGGTTATCTTTCAAAGTAGCGGCTCGTGAACATATTCGTGAGAAGTTGGCAGAATCAATGCGGCGCTGATTTGCTGGGCTTGTTTTCTCCTTCACCTATCGTTATTTCTCCTGACAAAGTTTATTCTGTTTATATGTATGTATTTAAGTATATATGTATTACTATTTATCCTTTTTCGAATTATCTATCCGGTATGTTGCACCTGCCATGTTTGTCTCTGCATCACCCTTTTTTTTTCTTTTTTTTTTGGGTGGGAAATCATCATATGACTTCTCCCGCTCTGGGCGGAGCGGATGGGCGTGTCAGACTCTTACTGACTAAAACCCACCCGTGTTCCTTCAGTTGCCTGTTGCCAGGGTCCCGGTATCCCTTTCGGACTATTCCGCAACCCTGGCAGTCATCGGTCCTAACGGACCCCGTCAGGTGTGCTGACATCTCTTTGAGGCGCGCGTGGAACACGACGCGCCATCGACCCGGGCCTGGTCCTTATCGGACGGCGAGCTACACATTGCTCGCCGTCCCCAAGCCCGCGCCTATGGTGGCCGGGAATCCGCCTGGGATTCCCGACGCCCAGGGTGTCCCCAGCGGCGGCGGTTAGGGGCGTGAGGGCGCAGGCTTTGCCTCTCCCTCACGCGTTCCGCCTCCTCCTTCGCGAGCATCACTGCTTCGCAGAAGGAGGTGACCGCCTCCCATGCCCTCTCGCTCCGTACCATGGCCTGGACCAGGGCCGGACGCGAGAGGTCCGTGCCGCCAATGTCTCTGCATCACCCTAAGGTTGACTGGTAGAAAATGCCTCAGGCATTAAGTCCGCCTTTGTACAGTTTTTTTTTTTTTACTTGTGCATAAATTTTTAATTTAAAAAAAAGCGCCTCCGTTTAAAATAAGATTTGCTTACGGCAGCAGAAGTTTGAATGTTTCTTTTAAGTCCTTTAGGTACTGAATCATACCGAAATGTCTGAGTGGATTTAAATCTGTATTTCATGCATATTATAATAATTTATGTGTGAGAGGAGCTCGTGGTTAAGTAATAACAGCCGCACGGGTTAAGCTACGCTTGCCGGGTTTGGTCCGTGGAATAGGTTACCATCTTTACATATCGCAACTCCTCCGTGCCTCGCCAAGCACGTTAAGCCGTTGGTCCCGGCTGTCATTTGTAGATCTTTGACAGTTGTTACGGGTCGTCAGAAGCCCGGAAGTCTGACAACCAGTCTTACCAAGGGGTATCGTATTACCCAGTTACTGAGTTGTGGAGGTCAGGTAGACAGGCGCTCCATGCAAAATACTGGTATTCAACTGCATCCGGTTAGACTGGGAAGCTGACCCCAACATAGTTGGGAAAAGGCTAGGCAGATTGATTTATTTTATAATGATTTATGTATGGTAAAGCAATAGAGCAGTGGTGGGCCAGTGGTAACAGCCACGACATACGAGTTGTAGGTCGTAGGTTCGAAGCCTGACCGGCGATTTACTTTGTCTAAATTATTTCATCGCCACTGCTCTCAAAACGGTGAAGGAAAACATCGTGAGGAAACCGGCATGTCCTAGAACCAAAAATTCGAAGACATGTGACATCTACCAACCCGCACTGGGCCCGCGTGGTGGATCTCTGTCGAAATAAGGACGTGTCGGAGTTCCGTACTGTCGAAATAAAATCTTGTCGTAGTACGGTTTGTCAAAGTTAAGTTTGTTAGTCCCCCCATATGGGACTTAAACAATAAACATAAATGGCCAATTGTGGGTGTGCTTTTCTAAGGTGGATGCGCTAGGGTAGCCCGCGAAATTCAATTTTTCTTACGTTTTTTGCAATTTGCAGGTCAGCATCAGGTTGTATGTTGATCTAAATATTATTAGCGGCCGTAACAAATATGGATTTACAGAATTATAAACATTAGAATCGGAAATACAACTCTCTGAAGTTCATGTAAGTGTATTGAATGAAAATTTCATGAAATCGTCAGTCAAATTGCAAATTGCAAAAAACGTAAGAAAATTTGAATTTCGCGGGCCACCCTAGCGCATCAACCTTAACCCTTCAAAGATTATCCTATACTATTAAATAAGCAATATTTGTATATTTTAAGTCGCAGTAAGATGGTTAAAGCCGTGATATAGTTATATACCTAGGGATATAACTATTTACCGTAATATATTTATATTAATGCGGTTCCTACTCCGAACCTAGAGTACCGATGTATGTCATAAATAAACAAAAAGCCTTGAAACTCAATTTCCGTTTATATTATCTATTCGCTCTATGAACTAACGGAAATCCAATAATATTAGATATAACGAGAGATAAGAGAGAAGCTCGTGGCTAAGTAATAACAGCCGCTCGGGTCGATCCATCAGGTTAAGCTACGCTTGCCGGGGTTGGTCCGTGGATGGGTGACCATTTTCACATATCGAGACTCCATGTAAAATACTGGTATTCAGCTGCATCCGGTTAGACTGGAAGCCGACCCCAACATAGTTGGGAAAAGGCTCGGCAGATTGATTGATCGAATATATCGACTTATTTAATATTAATAGCAAATCCGAGGAAAAAAAGCCTCTTTCTCCCTACAAAGTTAATTATTACTTACTCAAATATAATTACTTCTGTATCAACATGTACGGACAGGGAAATTAATAGTTTATCAAATTAATACACTACGTTAATTTGTCGTGTTAAAGTTATTTTGATATAACTGTCAAAGAAATACAGTTGTGAATTTGAATTTTGAATTGCAATTAAAGTTGGTTGTCAATTTGTAACAATTAATTTCCCTAAATTTACGTGTCTTGGCAATAGGTTCGCCCCCTATTACATGGGACTTAAACCTAAATGGTAAATTGTAGTGAGAGGGAGTAGATTTTTAAGGCCCAGAAACGGTGTATAAGGTCTATGTCAAAGCTTAAAAGCACAGACAGCTGTGAACCTGTGTTTCGGTCTCTGAGGATACTGACTTTACCATGCTTGTACATATTGGAGGTGGCAATTTTTGTAAAAACCAACCTCAACTTATTTCCGTCCCTGGCTAATATAAGAACGCGTAATGGCCCCTTGAGATCCCAATACAAGAACTTACTACATTCGGGTAATTACAAAACAGCACTGTTAAAGAAAAGTATTATGACAATGGGGCCTGTCATTTATAATAAAATACCTCATGGTTTAAAGGATTATTCTTTAAACATTTTTAAATCTAAGGTCACTGCACTACTTTTAGGCAAATGTTATTACTCATTGAAGGACTTTCTATATGATACTAATTTATCCAGATTATGATTGATTTTAATTCCAAATTTGACCATGTAAGACTCTATGTACCTAACTATAATATTGTTATTAATTGAATTCACTTTAATTTCTGTTTTGATGACATTATTTTGTTTGTATTAATATTTTAATTTTTGTACCTAATAATTTGCACGCCGTAAGGTAGACTGTAGCCGATCACATTTATTTATGTTCAACATCTTATACCTGTACCTACATTCATAGCAAATAAATTTCTGATTCTGATTCTGATAAAATGTGGTTTCCTATAGATACTCCTCTGCCCAACTTTCTCTAAAATACGGGCGTGATGTTATATTGAGTGTTGTGTTTCAAACAATTTTGATAGAATTGACTTCAAGTTTAAATCTCCAAGATAATAAATACAACGCCGAGATTTTCGTAGACTTTCGTAGCACACGTAGCTCGGTGCTACGAATCGCTACGAAAATCTTAAAACACAAATCACGAAATACGTGTTTTGCTACCCGTGTGCTGCTACGACGCGTATTATTATGTAAAAAGGAATTACGTAGACTTTGTATTGTTTTAAGTACTTTCTTAAAAGAGTTCTTGGAAGGACTTGGGGGAGGTTTTTGCCCAGCTGTGGGACAGATTGGGCTAAGAAAATAAGGCTCATACTTCGACATACGGTCAATTCTCCATCTGCAAATGCAATTTTGTAAACGCTTTTTTTATGTGATAAAACTACAAATTAACCATTTTCGGACCCTTTTCCTTGCTTGTGCTGTGAGGCCTTGCCGTATTTTTTTATTGCGTTGAATTAGAAGCTTGATTTTTTTTAACTCCAAGGGACCGTAGACAGACAGACAGACGGACGGACCACGAAGTGATCGTATAAGAATTCCGGTGTTTCCTTTTTGAGGTAGGTACAGAACTCTAAAAAAGTACTTGCAAGTCACTATCTATTCAATAAAAACAAATGTATTAGGTAAGTACATACCGAAAGGAAGTCAGATAACGCCGGAATATAAACAAGTGAAGCGTCTGACTTTGTCTGACTTTGAAACCAATATTATCTGTTCCAGTTATAAACTGGATTACATGAATCATGCATGACGGTACTTGGAACCTAACATAGCATAGCATAGATATGAATGCGCGATTTTTCGTTATTTCAAGGACAACTCCCCTACAAACGGCCTTGGACTTTGAACGGTGCCGCAATGACGCTTATGGCTTTTGATTTTAACGAAGCAAACAAAAGCAACAAAAGAAAAAAAAACAAATGAAATACGAATAAAAGAACCTACTTTATGTTTTTTTTTCTTCATACACACACAACTCCTTAAGAAAATTCACCCACGCTAAAGAAAAATAGCCAAAAGGTCGTCATTTCAAGTATTTTTAGCTTCCTCTTCCAAATAAAAGTGACATTCAAAGAAATTCCGATGAAAAAAATGTGTCACGATCTTTTTTGCCATTTGGAGTCTTCAGAGATCGTACGTAGTATGCTTACCAAAAAAGCGGATTCGGGGTACATTGACGAAAAATATAATTACGTACCAGCTAGCTAAAAAACTAAAAATAAGTACAAAGAATTTAATAATATGATAGAAAACGTCCTCAGACGGGGTTTGTTCTAAAAATAAATAAGGTACTAGACTATAGTTCGTAAGAAACGCGACAGTCTTGACCTAAAAATTCGGCAAAGCATTGAGTACTTCCACATACAAAACTACTAACATAAACCTTGTTAAACCGCTCCAATGACCTCCAATTTTTTAATAAAAAATCCTTAATGCCACTCGAAACGAAATTATTCAGCTTTTTATCAAAAATCACACAAACTAACCAAGTACCGCACTTCCTACATATACATATCTGTGTATACTCGTTCATAACTTACCCGGTTACATAAACGAAAGAAATGGATCAACATAATCGTCTTTATAACAAAACTGCGCTCCAAGAAATACAAAATCCAATTTGTCGTACAATAATTCGATTTAAAAATAGTTTTTATTAGCAAAATTAACTTACCCTCAACCAATTCTTTTCAGCGCGAACTGTTAAAGTCTATTCACACACTGACATTACTTTAAAATTACGTTGATAAATAAAAAATATCACGTTTTTTGTCTAAATTCTATTTACAATTTTATTTACAGTTATCCGTAATTTTCGGAATGATACTGGGGTTTGTTGAAACGTCAGTGGTGTCGCATATGTTTTACGCATGCGCGGGGCAAGATGGCGGCCGCGAGGCGGGTCGATAGCGCGCGATAACGTTCCGAAGGCTGCGCCACCATTGCCGGGTGACATTGTGCTAACGGGGTAACATAAAAACGAGGTCACCGTTTCATATTAGCCCGCGCTTCCGTGGTACAGTGATACCAGCTTATTTGTTGCCATTACAAAAATGGAAAGTATTTTTCGTAAGTGAGTGCCAAGTTTTGGGTTTTATTTATTTAGGTTGCGGCTTTAGCGAATTTTACTTATTTGGATAGCTGGATTTATGCTTTACATATTAAATGTTCCCTATTTTATATGACATATCCATGTTTTTCATGGTTTTTCTTTTATTAATAACTTGACAATAGCGTTCTATACGGTAAAGCATTAAGCAGACCATGGATTTCCTTTTAATTTGAATACTTCCTCCTTATCATGCCTTGTTATCTTATTAAATAGGTAAGGGATTACGCTAAGTAGAAAGTCTTTCTAAATCTTGAGTCAGACCGAAAGAACAAGAAATAGATACCACGCGGTGTCCCTCAAGGTTCCATCTTTGGGCCCTTTCTGTATTATTTACTATTTATTATATGTATTTCCCACAAAGCCTGATAGTCAAAGATGGAAATATTTAAATACGGTCAATTTTAATTGTAAAAGAAACAGCACAATATTCTAAACAAATAATTTATTCATCCTCAACATCGGTCTTAAGATAGCGTACTTCAGGGTCACTTGTAGTGCGTCCGCGCATGCGTGCAATCGCAGCAACCCCACGCGTTGATCGTGTCATGAAGTAAGCAACCCATAGCGCGCCAACACAGGCCACAGCGACTAGCAACACCGTTACTGCTACCGTTGCTCCACTCATACCTGTAGAAAAAACATTCACTTCAAGATAAGAGTCTACGTTATTTTTGACAATGCCTACGATATAAAATATTACCCTACTTCTGGGCTCCGCCGGAGACAGGGAAAAACATTTACCGCAAGCGAAATCATGAATTCAACTAATTTTCAGGAATTTGGGATATGCGTGTCATAATCAATAATAAAATCTGTAGAAGAGACAATCTCTTGACAAGAAGACGGTTACATGAATAGATGTATCTAGATTCAACAGAGAAATGCTGATAAAATAATATAGAAAAATTATCATACCTCCAGTTTTCTTCGCCACCACCTTATCCTGTATTCCTTTCTTCGTGATATTCTCATCTTTGGTTTTAATTCCATCATCAAGATTCGTAGTTCCCACAAAGAAAATGGTCAACGTAGTTGATTTATGTGTGATGATTGGTTTAAACGGAGTTCTAGTAGTGTTAGGAGTTGTTTCCTTAGGAACTGGAGGCCTAGGAGTAGTAGTAGTAGATGTTGTAGTTGTAGTGGTAGTTATAGATTCAGTAGAAGGCCTTATAGTAGTTGTAGTGCTAGTAGTTTCTTCAGCAATTGTAGGAGGAGGTTTTTTTGTAGTTGTAGTGGTCGTTGTAGTTGTTGTTGTAGTGGGCGACGTGGGAGTAGGTGGCAATGCTTCAGTATTTGTGGCAACCAGTTTCTGTGTCTGTGGTGGTGCTACTGAGCTGTTCCAGCTTGAGTCGTCTTCTGTTGTTTGTGTAATTCCTTTAAAAGAAAATGTTAGGTTGGGTTATTTTTAAAAGTTTTCGGAACTCTTGTGTAAATTTATTTTTCTTTTTTAGGGATTTGAACATGGGTAAATGAGAGTAGAACGAAGTCTTCACAAATGATGAGGGAACTAACTGTCAGCCCACAGCCGCAAAAAGGCTTCCCCCAATGACTGCAGCTATTTTAATTAAGGAATTTTGTGGGCCATTGTTTGCTAGCTTCCCAACGCCTTCTGATTGTGTTAGGGCTCCACATGGAGAAAAGTACTTAATAAGAATCTATGTAATGAATGTATGTAAATTGTAAAGTATACTCACTGGTATCAAAATCGCAAACGTCTAAGAAGTCAGGACAG
Source organism: Lithophane ornitopus (assembly GCA_948473465.1). NCBI lineage: Eukaryota > Metazoa > Arthropoda > Insecta > Lepidoptera > Noctuidae > Lithophane > Lithophane ornitopus. The sequence goes on along the minus strand of OX419638.1, from coordinate 9,934,911 downwards.
CAGTTCTGGGTAACGACGCAGACAATGCTGCAACTACAACCGCGGTAGCCGGTAGCCTCGGCGTACAGATCGCAGCGACCGACGCAAGACTCCTCTGGAAATGACAACCATCCATTAAAAATGTACAATAGATGATGCGACATGAATGGTGCTTAATGCATAATGTGTCCTTTCTTTCAGATCATCCAAAGGTTGTCTGTAACAGATCGCCTTGTGCGATAAGACCTCCCATTGTACACTTGTTTTAATTTTACTTTTGTCCTTTTTGTGTTATGTGGTTTACAACAAAGCGTTACATTAAAAAAAATATTCTTAAGGTCAATTAAATTATTTCGTTTACCATTTCGCTACTGCATGCGTTTGCATCGATATAATAAAGTCGTAAACGAATACAGAATAGTACTCAGTTCTACTTACGTAATACAGAGGGTGGTGTGGTGGCTTGGACCATGGCTTTGGTGCAGTTCTCACCATGCTGAATGGACACATCGTCGATGGCTATGTCACTCATAAAACTCTCTCCCCTGATACCCTCGATCACGATCTGTTAAACGAAAATATCTTAATAAATAAAGATTACGGCGATACATTGAGTTAAAATTTGGCATGACAGAACCCCTTGCTGATTTTTTTTATGCTGAGTTGTGACGTAGCGAGCCGCCACTCCGTTTTATCTGTTTTTTTTTATTAATAATTATGATAAAGCAAAAATTACGTGTCTAATATTTCTTTATTATCTGACTGACGGATTAAATGGAATTTCTTTTTTTTTACCCAGGCTTCATTCCTAGTATAAAAATATTGTCTTCCTTTTATTTTATTGATTTTTTTCCCGGTTCATAAATTAACAGGCTTCCCATGTTTCGAAATTAGGTTACTAATACCATTGGTGGGATTCCAGGGTAAATCTAGGACCAAATTTTTTTTCATTAGTAATATAAATAATTTGAAATGGTTGTCATTCAAAATTATCAATGCGCGTGGTACTCCCAACCGCTGCGTTTTGAAGACCTTGGTTTTTGCCTAGTAATCCCACGGAGAAAGACACAAGTTTATATAATATGTGTGTGTCATTGTCAAAGGCGCGCTAAATAGCCGCCTTTACACTACACGCGCTTTCACTTGCGACCGGAGTGTGCACGATTGAACGCGGGAAAGCTTGCACGCGCAATCATGTGTGATTGTTTTTATCCATTTTTATGTGCCTTGAATTATGTTCAAAGCGCACAGACTTGAACGCATCAAAGCGCGAGCGGGCGGCGCACGCGTGCTTTCTAGTTCTCGTTTTCATCGTCACACGCGCGTTCTTTCCTGCGTGAAACGCCTTTCACGCGCGTGTCGTGTAAAGGCGGCTAATGATTCCGATCGATAGATAGTTTTGCAGGGTTGGTAGCTCATCGATGAAGTAGACCGACCAATAAAACCCGCGCTCGAGAGCCCTGTTAATGAATTCAGTAGGCTGTTGTCTAACAGACAGAACGAGATGGAGATAGATCGTGAGGCAAGCTTACAGTACCCTAGCCATTGGGCACAATTCATCGTAACCACGACCGGCCCGTCAAAAGCGGAGGGAAGAAGAAGATATTTGAAATGATACTGACCTGGAAGTTATCACCAACATCAGACAGCATAGCGACGCCGCTGTACCACTCATTACCCTGGTCTCCCCACTGCTCGAACAGCGTGTAATTCTGCGCACGCGACTGGAGCTGCAGCATTTGTAGCTGATACATTGATAGTTTGTCAGGCTTCTGGTATACTACGAGACCCCCCATACTCCTGTAATGAAGATTTAAAATTATAATTTCGAGTTTAAGTATTAAAATAATCAAATCAAAATCAATCTACCTAGATTTTTCCCAACTATGTTTGAGTCGGAGTCAACTATGTTGGAGTTATTTTACATGGAACGACTGCCTATCTGACCTCCACAACCCAGTTACTGGGTAAACGTAACACGATAACCCTTGGTAAGACTGGTTGTCTGACTACGGGCTAACGACCCGTAACGAGTGTCAAAGATCCACGAATGACAGCTGGGATCAACGCCTAAACGTGCTTTGTGAGGCAAGGAGGAGTCTAGGTATGTAAAGATGGTCACCCATCTACGCATTGGTGCGGCAAGCTTAGCTTAACCTCATGGGTCGACCCGTGCGGCTGTTATTACTTAGCTACAAGCTCCTATTCAAATATTCAAATCAAAGCACGGAATTTGTAGGTGGCACTACAAATTGCAAATTTTGCTATTTTTTAAGTATAACGAAATTAAAAGGAAAACTATCACAGCTAAGTAGGCTCTACAAGTTACCGAGGAATAATCGACCAACTTACATTTGCAGTTACAAAAACATTATCTCCCATACAGAACTACATTGTTAAGTTTGTTTTCGGAAAAAATCATCGAAACTACGGAACCCTTCATTGTGCGTGGTTCGACTCGCACTTGGCCGGTTTTTACTAAGACGTCTTATTTCGCGATCTCTGCGCCATATTTACCTTCCGAACATGTGGTACCAGAAGACAAAACACCCGTTCTTGGCCAGATCAGCCTCAAACACGGGTGACATCAGACGAGCGGTCTCATTAGCAATCCGACCCGTACTTTCTATGTACATGTAGTAACCTGAAATAAATAACATTGTAGTTTTATCTTCGAAAAGTGGGGTGGAAGTATACAGTTATGCCCCTGCCTGTACCTTAATTGTGTAATGCACGATCAATCAGAATTGGAATCGCTTTGAAACATTACTAATAAGTAATAAACATTGTCTAATCCATAGCTTCATAAGTTCGAAAAAAAATCTACTCAACAACGTAACTTATGAACAGTGATCGGAATAGGTAGAGCTAATCTACCTAAAGTTCGAAAAAGAACAGAGACAAAGTGGAGACGCCTTACGATAAAATATTTTTTCGGGACTAATGTCGCGGGTTTCGGAACATTACTAAAGATAAAAAACAAAATTACCTACATGTTTAGTATTAGGGGTTTATGCGTTTTAAAGGGGGTCGAAATTTTTATTATTTTTGCGATAGGACATACCATTTTCGAGATATCTGCAAAAGAAAATAAAAAAAGATACAGTACTGTACTATATGAAAGTGATATCCCGACATTAGTCCCGAAAAAATATTTTAGTCGTAAGGAAGTCTCCACTTTGTCTCTGTTCTTTTTCGAACTTTAGGTAGATTAGCTCTACCTATTCCGATCACTGCTTATGAAGCAATGGATTAGACATTTTTTCGAACCGATTCCAATTCTGATTGATCATGTATTACGCAGGGTGCTGGTTGATCGTATGATCGCAATCACGAGAGCGTCGACAGCTGAGCACGGGGTTCGAAGCTTCGGTCGGGCTAAGAATTATGTAGGTACTGGGTTTAGGTACTTCTTAGTAAGAGCCCGAAGTATGGATATGTGCCCGGAGTATACCTAGACATGTCCCGCCATTTGCATCGTAAAATATGACAAGATTCTAACTAATAGGTTCGGTTTTCGTACAGAACTGTCAAAATCGAAGTGATCTCTAAACTAGTTGCAATATGGTTGCAGTTGGGTTGCTGCCATTGACAATTGTAGCTATCCGAATCACAGTGATCTTTATTTTCGTTACTATAAGGATGCTATTGGGCTGACAGAGAAAGAGAACTGAGAAAGGGCTATACGTCGACCGTATACTAATAGTAGTTCTGCGAACAGTAGACCTCGCGAGCACAAACTTTTTTACAACGATTATCATTAGCTAGTCGCGCCAAAATAATCACACTGTTAGTCAAGGTACTTACCCGATCCATTCTTCCCAAAAGTATGGTCGTACGTTGGTCCCGTCTGAAGGAAAGAACTCGGGGTTTTCTTGTTCAATCTCCTCCAATCGAAGTCGTGAAACTCATCTGGCTTCCAACCGCAAATGTTAGGTTCTTCGAAGTCGCATTCTGGTTCAGTTTGTTTTGCTAAACTATCTGGTAATTAAATAAAGGATTACTTTATTAATTTATTGGTCTTTCATTTTTAGTCGGACCCCATGGTAATATTTGACCGAGTTATTGACATTATTATACTATCATAATAATAACTAGGCTAGGATCATCTAGATATAAGACATACGAACTTAAAAGAAAAAAAAAATGTTAAGTAAGTACCGTGAAATATGCCAACATTGCCCCCAAGGGAAACTTTGCCCGAAGAACGATTTATAAGCATATGTTTGATTTGCAAAAATATCTTAATATTATGGCAACATTGATTCACTTTGGTGGTAAATAGGTTATATGTATGGCAATACTGACTATCGTGTTTGTTGCTAACTTCGCTTAGTAACTTGTGGGAACTCTTTGAGTAAGGTGCGTGCTTTTGCGGGCAAATTTTTGTGCAAATTTGAAAGTATATTCTGCGAGATGGCGAAAACACAGGGTTTACTTTATAAACTGTAATAGACAATTATTTGTAGAGTAAAATAATGTTAGCGTCATTGCTCAGGGTCTTTTAAAACTAAAGTTATGATGATGGGCAAAGTTATCTGGTAATGTTCCGACCTACGATTGACAACTTTGCCCGCCATCCAAAAAGGCTTAGGGTTGGCACGTTACGAAACCTTGTAGTTTATTTCCTTTTTATTGTATGGCTACTGTTGAGCTTATTTACTTTTAAACATATATTATGTATTTAATTAATAAAATGCAAAGATGACATTGGTTCTTGGGTACTGAGTGTGTACCTGCTCCACTCTACCGTATAATTTGAACTTTTTAATTATTCTTATACTGGTAATAAGCATGAAACATATTTCTTTTTATTTACCTAAACACAATCACATTCTTTGTAGAAAGGAAAAAAATCAGAATATTTTTTACCATGTGCCAACCCTAGCATTTTTTAAAGGCGAAATGTGGAATGTATGAAAAAGAGAAAAAACGTCAGGGTAACATTGCCCAGTCATTTTAGTAAGAAACTTTTCATAGTTTCGTTTACATTCCTAAAGTAAACGCCATATTTACCAAAATTCTTGTATTGGTTTTTATGTCATCTGCATAAAGGCCATATTTGTGTCAAAAATCAATGTGGCCAAAGTTGGGTAAAAGTCCAGATAACTTTGCCCGCAAACAAAATCGAACAAATATGGAATGAAATGTTGAAAAACAGTAAATTTAGCTATACTAACACATGCACATGATCTTACAGTTGTATTTGATGAAGGTAAATACTTACGTCTCCATAGAAAATACGTATTAAAATTGTAATTAATCGAAAAAAGTGGGCAAAGTTGGCATGTTTCACGGTACCTATACCTACTATACATTATACAGGGTGTAAGGGACAGCCCTCCTCAAACTGATGGGATGAATTCAGTATGTCATACTAAGACGGCCGGTACATGAAATTATTTCAGGAACGTTATGGGAATCCATTAAACCTGATTTGTTTTATTACCTCACACGCAATGTATCGTTACCATGGCACAACCCACATAGCCGCACTCCCCGTGGCGGTGGGAGCGCGCTCGTGCCGCGTTATTTATCAATGTAAATTTTGAATTTCACGCGTTGTTCGCTATAGTATTTCAACATCCATTGCTGGTTTTTTTATTTAAGCTGTTTTATTTACATAAATGGACTGCTGCCTAAATATAATGTAATTTTACATTGAAATAAAAAAATAATAACTGAAAAAAAAAAACATTTTCTTGAGAAAATTTTCGGTGGAATAGGATTCAAAATAAGGAGCTGAATGCCCCCTGTTAGTTTGCGGAGGGTTGTCCCTTACACCCTGTATAGGTATATTATATTTTTTTGTCCGACGAAGCTCCCAAATGATTAATTACCGTTTTTAAAATAGAGATATAATTTATATCTCTATGTGTCTTTATATATTATATTGTCATACATCTATGACTCATAGATCTATGATCCGAGATAATGTAATATCCCCCATATTGCAAGCAGCGAGCTAGGTACAGGAAACCGTCAAACGCCATGATGTTTGTTGGGCGGTTTCCGCGTTTTCTCTGGCTCAATACTCAATATATTTATTTGCATTCCACAATGTTAACTTAGGTGGTAGGTACATTATAAAATATACATAATTTTAGATCATTGTGGACCCTGTCGGGCACAGCAAGATAGGATAGAGGAAGAGCGCTAATATTATATATTATTATTATTTGAAAGAAATAAATTATAGGTAAATGTTTTTCTACTATTCACTCCCACTTTAACTCATGTTTCGGGCTAAGCACGGGGATTAAGCCTATCCTAACTTTGTATCCTAAATTGCACTGTTTAAAAAGTCGCACCTAGTAGGTACCTATGTATAATTTTGTAATACAACTTTTTTCAAATAGGTAGGTACTCTTTTTCAATTGTTGAGTTCAGTAAAACATTTTGTATCGAGTAATGCAGGCAGGCAGAGCCTGCAGTAAACTTGTAGATGATTCAATTGTTTAAAAAAAAAACTAAACCAAAAATAATAATGGTACCAGTTTTCTAAAAATTTTCCCCAATTATTGGTAATTTGCCAAAATTATTGGCACATGTAACATTATATAATATGTTTGTCTACGTGTATTAACTACTTTTAACATTTAAAATCTTCAATATGTATTACCATAACATCCAGGAGCAGTTGAGTTCCATTGTGACCCATCGCAGTAAATAACCGGTGAACCCATAAGTTGATGTCCGGGTAAACAGAAGAAAACTACCCACGCGTTATTATGAGATGTCATATTCACCGCATTCTTAACTTCTTCTAACTGCTGGCAGCCCGATCCTTTAAAAACACAAAGAAAACCCTTGTAACTACGTAAAAATACGAAATGAAAATAAAAATATTTTCCAATACGTATTATTACAATGCGTTTACGTAAGGAAATCGAACACAAGAACCAGAACGTAAACATTTTATTTAGCAACTGCGTCTTTATATAACATAAACTGAAATAAAGGAGTATTCTATTTGTTTGTAAGGCAAGATATAACCATGAAGGATACTTACTAACACATACGGGTGTGGGCACGTCCCATTGACCAAACCTACACGTGGCATATTTGTTGCCCACCAGCGTATAACGAGCGCTGCAGGAATACCTGACAAATGTCCCTCTCTGCCTCGGCCGAGCTCGGCCGTTCCTAATTCGAGGAAGCGAGCACGATGTCGATGAGGCACGGTAATATTGATGATATTCTGGAACAAATAGTAAGTCGCTTATTTTATAAGTTTTCTACCCCGCCTGGAGACCTTAATTTATTTTGACATGCACAGGCTATCCCAGCTAAGCAGTTGACAACCTCCTACGTTAACCTGAGAGAATCTAATCACAAAAAAAAATATTTATAGGCTGTCATGGGGACTGCCGAAAGAAGTGAAAACTTAAATCTGGTATTAGTGCCATCTATATTTTATAGTAAAGCACTACCAAAACCATAAGTTTATCCCCTACCATAAATCGCTCAACGTGCATAAAGAAGTGTTTCAACGTGCCATTATGATATTGTCATATCATCATTTCAGCCGAAAGACGTCTACTGCTGGATAAATGGCCTCCCCAAAGCGTCGCCACATCGACCTTACCACCAGCGGGGTAATTGCAAACTTAAAATGGCAATTGATCGCAATGGGTTCCATTTTAACAGTTCACCCACGTTCATTATTAACGTTGTTGAGCAGACGAATTTTTCAAACCTATGAATCACTAGTCAGCAATATCGTTCAAAATCATTCAGGTTATGATTGACGGTGTGTTACGCAATCAGGGTGCAGGTCTCCAAAAAGCTACCTAATCTCTTGCTGTTTCTAGAAACGTGAATTTACGTGACGTGGTATTCCTTCGACCATTAAATATTTCCGGGTGGGAAGATTCTGTGTATGTTTCTGTCGGTATGAGATCAGCTATTACTGCCATTATTTTTTATATTTTTTTTTCCACTTAGGACTGTGACGCCACCTACGCTGTTATTTTATTTCCATGAGGACGGAAGTTTGATGTCACGCGTACCGCCAAGAGCGTGCGTCCGGCTGATAAAGTTTATAAACCATGTTTTTAACGTTTAGATAAGTTTATATTATTGTTTATTAATAATTTTAAATGGTTATGATCTGTTTCCTGGGTCCTAAAATAAATTCTCGATATTTTTAATTAACTAATCTTACAAACTTTAGTCAGGCAGGAAACTTAACTTGATTTGCAATTCAATCGAAATGAAAAGAATGAAAATTCAATCGCTTGTAATAATAAGTAGAGGTTGACACAACACACAACCATCTGCTTAATAAATAAACGTGAAGTCAACAAGGAGTGCATTTGTGTTGGTCAAAATTAAATGTAGTTAAAATTTGGCTTCTAGTTGCACTGTTAGGTTAGGTTAGGTTATTTTTACTTCATTTAACACTGTGGTAGGTAAATACCAATCTAGACTATAGACATGAGGATAATCTATTATTTTAACACTACAATTAATAATGCGTTACGAAAATAGAATAATAATTATATGACAGCACGTATTTCATTAGATTCAAATTGTTTATACATAAGCATTAGGTACGGTAACAAAATTTTGATGCACATCCAACCGAATGAATTGAGATTGTCATTATTTTACAAAATCAAAATCCAAATCAAAACTGTTTATTTGCTAGAAAATACACACCAATTCAAGGAAAGATCTTATGTCCTAAAAGTCATTGTATTCTGCCTGCAAATTATTTACTTACGTCTATTTATGTAATTATTATCATGCAATTAATTTTATTACAATTATTCTAAACTCAATTATCCATTTTCATTCAATAGTACATACCTAACATTAATTTTTAAATTCCATAAATTCTTTAATGCTATAGAAACAACTCTCTCGTAGCCAATCGGTCAATTTTTTTTTAAATAGATTACCCTGCAACAATTTTAAATCATTTGGAATGTCATTATAAATCAGTATACACATATTAAACACATTTTTTTTATAAATATCTTTATGACTTGGTGGCTGATACAATAAGTTGCGAAACTTAGCCCTTTTTTGTCTTGGTAGAACCTCACTACGTTGCTTAAAGTAATGCGAGTGATTCTTGGTAAAAACGCAGATATCTCTTATATACATGCAGGGTAGTGGAAGAATGTTACATTTTTTAAAGAGAGGTTTACAACTATCTAAGAACCATGCTTTGTTTATAACCCGGATGCAACGTTTTTGAAGCTTGAAAACTCTGTCAGAATCGGTCGAATTGCCCCACATTATAAGTCCATAGCTTAGGACAGATGACAAATAGCCGTGATAAGCCGAAAGAGCTGCTTCTACAGATACATTTTGCCTTAACTTTTTCAACGCAAACACAAACCTATCAAGTTTCTGACAAATATGTTCCACATGGCATTTCCAATTTAGATATTTATCTACAATAAGTCCTAAAATTTTTAATTCATCCACTTGAAGTACTTTTTCATCTTTGCAATTAATGTCCAAAGGTAATTGTTTGGTATTATAGGAGTTACATTGTATTGATTTCGTCTTACTAATGTTTATATTCAAATTATTACTTTCCATCCAGCTTATTATATCTGATAGGGTCTTTTCGGTGACTGATTTGTAATCTTTTTTGTCGTGACATTTTATAATAACTGTAGTATCATCTGCAAATAGGATACATTTCTGCAAAATGGCCTCCGGAAGATCATTTATATATAGCAAAAAAAGTAAAGGACCGAGAATGCTACCCTGAGGCACACCACACTTATTTATTATTGCTATTGAAGTAAAATTCTTTGGTATAAATTTTGTAATTTTTCTTAATACTTTGGATATCTCGGTACACTATTTCCTGTTTCTTAGATAGCTAGCTTACCATTCATGAGCTTTTCCTCTTATGCCGTAGAAGTCCAATTTGTTTAAGAGCTTCGAATGATTCACAAAATCAAAGGCCTTGCTCATATCTAAGAAGAGACACACCGGTGGATTGGCATTGTTTATGCTTTCGGTTACAAGAATAATTAAGTTAAAGATTGCAAGAGCAGTTGAACTACCCTTACGGAAACCAAATTGCTCTTTGCATAATATTTTATGTGTATAGAGAAAATTATTTAACCTGATAAGCATTGCTTTTTCAAAAAATTTAGACATAATAGGTACTATGGTGATAGGACGATAGTTATTAGGGTCTGACTTGTTTCCCGTTTTAAAAAGTGGTTTCAGCTAGTTAAACTATGCCAAACTCCTTAAACATTATGTCGTGGTCGTCTTTCACGCTAAAACGGCTGAACAGGTTTGGATGAAATTTGGCACATGGGTAGACCATGACCTGGATTAGAACATAGGATTACTTTTTATCCCGATATTCCCACGGGATCAACACTTTAAACCGTGTGGCGCAGCTAGTCGTTTATAAATGTTTATAGGCTTGCCCCATGTCAATATTATGTACATGGAAATTAAACATAACGCGAAATACGTGCGTCTATATAACTCTGCCAATGTTTTCGGAAAATACCGGTGTGATGTTTGGAACTTATATTTTCCTCGAATACTTGTTTATTATTCGTTCCATAAGTTTAAAAACCACTAGGTACAATATTCAAGGAAAATACTTATTTTAATATTAACACAATAATCCATTTTAATGAACACACCTAAGCTCCGATTATTAATTTATTACAATATGTTATCAAAAAGCCAATTACCAACTGTAAACAAACTTCCACTTGGTATTTTTATTAAATGAATTTCGAACAAATCGTAATGTAACAATACATAATAAGAAGGAAATGACCAAAAATCTGCACATATGCATATTTAATTACGAACATAAATACCTATTTATTCTTAATTAAATAAGGAAATTGGTAGTTTATCCATAGTTTCATACTTATACTGTTAGTTATAGTAATATTATAAATGCGAAAATAACTCTGCATTTGTTTTTAAATTTAACAAATGGGTGGGTCGGGACCTGGAGAAGTACCTATATAGTCTACTTTAATTCAGGATATTAGTACAAAAACATAATGAAATGCAAAATACACGCAGACGAAGTTGCAGGCAACAGCTAGTATATTCATAAAGCTAAATTAGTAAGGTCAACCGGGGCATTAGCGTCTTTGGGGCAATTGCGTTTATTTGAAATAATTTAAAATCTGTTTTAAAAAAGACCTCTCCTGCCATCTAGTTTTGTTTATTTTGAATAAAATTAAAAATTATAGTTTCAATAGATGGCGTTGAAACGCATAGATTCAAAATATCGGCCATATTGAAAATCATTTGATTTTTGTGAAGTTGTGCTGCACGAGGTGAGTGATCAAAATCCTTAAAAATCCATATTTTTTCTCGGTTTTCCGTTTTTATTCTGAAATGTACTTAAATAATATATTATAGCCTGTCTATAACAATAGTTATTGTTATTGAAATCGTTTTGGTTGTGGAGAAATGATGATTTAAATTTTTTAGGTTAGGTCTGAGCTTATGGGGTAAATGCATCTGCAGTTTCGGGGTTATTGCGTCTATATGACGCATTTGCCCCAAAACCAGAGATGTTAAACCTTAAACTTAATGTTAACCTTTATTTCGTGTTTTTTTTATTTTTATTTAATAGTTAATTTATTTTCGTAATTACCTAAATGTTTCAGAGAGTTTTGTTTAGCTTTGAATTTAAATTTATCTTTCTTCATTTTTTAACTTTTTGTGAGAACTTTAGCGATTATTTTTTGCTATAGTGAAGTTATCAATTTGTGTTGCAGGTAGAATACGATCACAATGGTTATATTGAGATACATTGATATCGATAAATATTTAGACAGAAATGACTTTCAATATTACATTGAGCATAAGATGTTCTTAACGTCTGGATTTGACACGGGGTAAATGCGTCTAAGAGAAAATAGTCGCATTTACCCAGTTTATATGACATAGCTAAAATATTAAATAATCATCACATCAGATGTGATGATTATTTAATATTTTTGTAATTTACTAAAAGATTCGTATAAAAAACTTTAATTGAAGGAAAATATATTCATTTCAACCTTCAAACGTCACAGGTTTAAAACTTATTTAATAAAGACGCGTTTGCCCCAATACGGGAAAAAGCGTCTAAAATTCCAATAAAAAAAAAATGCGTATTTACTCGTATTTACTGTGACTAATGGAACACACAATAAATTAAGGATGCACACAGATAATTTCTATATACATTTGTATTAAGGATTTCTCTAATAAATTTATAATTAGTGTGATAAGAATTTCCAATAGCCTGTAAGGAATTTTTATGACGCAATTGCCCCGGTTGACCTTACCTATATTAGATAGTAAGACGGACTTTATGTAAATAGTTTGCATTAAGATGTAGCCTTAAATATTTTTATAACAGCAGTTGTATTCACTTTATGTTACTCATTTCATCAGCACTGCTCTCAAAAACGATGAAAGAAAAAATAATGAAGAAACCGGCATGTCCTAGTACCAAAAATTCAAAGAGATGTGACATCTATCAACCCGCACTGGGCCCGCGTGGTAGATTACAACCCACTTCCCCTCAAAGAGAGGAGGCCTTTGTCCCAGCAGTGGGAACATAACGGATTTCGACAACATTTGGCAAGGAGATAGCATATGGCATCCTGGGGAAATACATAGGCTACTTTTTGTTTCAAAAATAGTCCAATCCTCTATAGGACTATTTTGAGGGGATGAAAGTTAGTATAGGAAACCCAGCATTTCTTAAGCTTCCCGATATCCGCGGGCGAAGCCGCGGGCAAAAGCTAGTCCTAATTATAAATGCGAAAGTGAGTTTGTTTTTGTTTGTTTGTTTGTTACGCTTTCACGCTAAAACGGCTGAACGGATTCGGATGAAATTTGGCACATTGATAGACCATGACCTGGAATAGGACATGGGATACTTTTAGCCCAATATTCCCACGGGATCGAGACTTACGCTTGAAACCGCGGGGCACAGCTAGTATTTTATAGTTCTTTTTCTTTTTTTTCACGAGAAACAAGCCCACGCAGCCACAGGCGGATGGACATGATAAAGATAGTAACGGAAGTGAACAGAAACCAAAAATCACTCGCTGTATTGAGTTATCAAATGCCTAAAACAGCTTCACATAAATAACTGCATGTTACAAGTGTCTCTTTAATGATTATAATAACTATTATGAGTTTATGCGCGGCGGATTATTTTAGCTGTCGAGAAAATCGACAGCTAAAATAATCAATAAATTAATAAAATATTACAGAAAAATATGAATTGGGTAGAAAAACCAACCTGCTGCTGATGTAGGTAAGCACCATCCTGCCTAAAATGGGTGTTAGTTAAATTGGTATTTTAGCAGCCCAAAGAACTATCATGTCTGTTCTTTTTTATTTTTAACCGTCTTCTTCAAAAAGGAGGAGGTTCTCAATTCGTCTGTATGTTTTTTTTTTTTTTTTTGTATGTTTGTTACGCGATTACTCCGCCAATTATGAATCGATTTTGATGATTCTTTTTTTGTTTGGTAGGTCATGCTTCCGAGGTGGTCCCATAGTGAAGGAGTCAAACAGTGACTCCTTCACTGTTATGGTGGTATTCGAATTTGTGTGGGGTAGGTACCACAACTAAAAAGTGAAAAAAAAAACACAAAAAAGTGAAAAATAACTTTAATTTCGGAAGTCGGTGTCTTTGCTTTTCAATTTCCGTTTTTTGCCACCGACTTCCGAAATTAAAGTTATTTTTCACTTTTTTTGTGTTTTTATTGGAAGTCGGTTGTTTTTTTTCTATTTAGGTACCTATCTAAATAAAATGTTTTCTTCGCATTGTCTATCCAAACTTGGTGCGCTGAATCAGATATTGGATGCCAGTCAAAAAGGTACTTAAATGTTCCATTATGAACTAGAAAATGAATATATTGATTAGAGGAAATATACCTAAATGATACTCTTTTACCTATTTAAATAAGATATTTATAAAATATATTTTAAGTTAGACACTAGATAACTTAATAATAATAAAAAATAATAAAAATACCTGCTTCAACAAAACTGAGAACAAATAACAATAATAAACACTTCAGAAACATTTTGCACTTTAATACTATTCTGATGTAGCACAATATAATTGTTCTGTTATTTTAAACTATTTAAAATAATAAATAATGTTTATGTTACTTCATATTTTAGGACTAGACTGGATGTCGTTACGTACTCATTTTAAATGTTGTTTCATTTATATTGTTGTAGTTTGTTCACATCGAACTCAACAAAGAGTAAGCCCGATTGCAGATTCTACATCGGATTTGTATAATGCCTACATTGCCTACGCCTCAGTATATTTTTTATATTGAAAATGGACCTTATTTTAAGTCACGAACTCATGAGAGAAATGAATCTTTGCGGTTTGTGAATCTAATAATTATACATCCGTTTTCTTTGTCTATTTATTTAAATTAAATGTCATGAACAACTTAGTTCTGTACTCCTTTTGGTTTTCACGTAGGTAACCATAATTTTGTTGTAACTTCAGCTCGCTTAACTACTTAGGTAGGTAGGTAGGTATTTCTACTCATAACAAAAAATGTTTGATTAAAATATGCTAGTACCAAGTTATATACCTACATTCATTTTAAAAGATCTATGTACCTCTCTATGGCAGTTCTGTTTATTTTTATAATCTTTGTGCTAGACGGGATGTAAATTTATCAGAGGACGCTTCCTTTAAACTTTCCAACAGATATTCCATTGAACACTATCAACCATCCATGGCATTTGTAAAACAGATTAGTAGATACACCTACTGTGGCTAATTTCTTATCTTATCGCTAAATTCCCTAAAAATAAACTAAAATAAAAATTAAAAATGATTCATGCACCTCTTGTTGAGGCGCACTGGGTGGGAATAGTTACTGGGAAATTGAAATGATTACTTTCATTCATAAATTCTACTAACGTACATCTTATGAAAATTGTTACTAACACTTTTATGGATTCTGTCCGAAATAAATGAAATTAATTAATTAAAAACCCATATCCATTGCAATGTGAGTCTGAATCACTTTAGGTTTTTTGAATTCCAATGAAATTACAGTTTGTCAGGATATGACAAATATTATAATATGGTATCAGTTCCGTCATCAGAATATTAAAGGTTACTATAAGGTCAAAAGACCGTCGTCGGTTTTGTAGAGTAGGTACCGACCTATTCAAGCAGTTAAGTCGAGCGAGCGACCTCTGCACAGAACATACCCTAAGGGCCTAGGGCCCTTACCCGGTAAGACTTTGTCTAGGAAAAAATGGAGACTAGAATCACAACTTCATATTTTTATCATTTTTATAATAATATTGTGAGATAAATGGTTACTGTGAAAAAAAAAAAACAACCTGAACCAACCGGTTCAAGTTATTATTTTCACAGCTAGCTATGCCAGGTCGCTACATGGTATAGCTAGCATACAACAAAATTCCTAATAACTGTCACCGAGTTTCAGTGTTTCAGCTGCACTTGTTTTTAAAGTTCGACCACATCCACGGCCAAAGTCACAGAAAACCACTTGTTTATATTTCAGGGGTAATCTACATTTCTTTTATGGCAACATTAAAAAACAGTTGTCAAAATAATTCGGCCTTTCACGTTCCAGCGACCTCGAATTACACGCTTTCTGTTTCATTTATATTTGAAAACTAGAAAGAGAAAACAGAATACAATGCTGGGATTCTGGGTTCATGCGATGCCGATAGCTGGTACGTTTGCTGTGTCGTGAGAGTTGAGATTTTGAGTAATTTTGTTTTTTGCAAAGAAATGAAAGAATCAAATTCAAAATAAATGAAACATGGAGAAAATATGCAGATTTTGTCTGAAAGTATCTATTAAAAACATGTGCAGTTTACAAGAATGCGATATAATCTATAACATTCAAAAATTTCTAACGATAAATGTAAGTAATCATCAAAAAAAACTCGCTTTTCGTGTTTGTCTGTATGTACGCATTGTACTTCTAAACCACGCAACAGTTTTTGATGAGTTTTTCACTATCGTTTAGAGAATTTATTCTAGAAGGTTTATACGTATGTTTATAGTAAGAAATCTCGATGATGTTGTCAAGTCGTAAAAATGGGTCGCTTGTTTTTAATCAACAAAAGCTATGCTTAGATAAAGTTGTGTACTTTGATAGTGTTACTATGATTATAGTACATACAGCCTTATTTATTCTCTAGTTTTTTCCTGAACTAGGAACCCAAGTAAATTAAACATATCCAATAAAGTAAATAATATTGAATTTCTAATTAGCCCTCTTCCTCTCTCCTAATTTTGCTGTGCCCGATAGGGTCCATATTGATCTTTCCATATTTACTTGTTATACCATCTATGTAACACATATGGAATGCAATAAAAAATAGAGTACCTATTGTAAAATAATTATAATTCTGGTCTCTAACGAAGTCCATTTTGACGTTTCGTTCTCTTACATATAATAAAACGTTAAGCCTTGAGAATCAGTTTTTATCAAAGTAGATAAGTCGTAAATTACAAACTCTCTAAGTATGTTCAATCGATATGTCTCGAGAATCAGTTTTTAAGAAACTATTTTTTTTTTCATTGCTACACAAAGCATTTTGATAGCTGTCAAAACGGACTTCTTAGATTGTCGCGCGTCTAGTTTAGTTTTTGAGATTATTTGTCCTTTTCAGATACCAACTGAAGAGGCGTTCCCAAGCAATTTATGTAAGGAATGCTTTAAAGAAATATCACAAATAATTAAATTCTGTATAACTGTCAAGGACAATGAAGATAAATTACAATATTATTCAAGAAATAACTTATTACAAGATTATTATTCAAAAATTACAAATAATATACAAATTAACAATGAACCAAAAGAGTTCAAAATGGAAACACACTATGTGAAAGTTGAAAATGAACAAAAAGAATTAAAAATAGAAACACATTATATGAAATTTGAAGATGATACAAAATCAGACTTTGAGGACTATGATCATTTGGAAAATGAAGAATTGTCCTATGGAAACAAGACCCATTGCAGTTCTGATGATGAGTTAGCACCGATAAAGAAAGAACAGGATATTGATACCACTGGTCCATTAAAAAAGATAACAAAATTTAGAGCTATAAAGAGTCTAATTCCTAAAAGAAAAAAGTTAAAAAAAGAAGAAAACGTTGAATACGTAAAACCATTCACATGTCTGTCATGTTTAATAGAATGCAATTCTCAAGCAGACCTCACTAAACATTACTATGCTGAACACTACAGGAAACCAACTGATTCTATAAATTATATAGAAAATAAATCTGAGGATAAGACTACGTACAGCTGCAATATTTGTGAGAAAACATGTAATTTGAAGGAAGATATCGTGAAACATATTACGAGTCACACTGTTGAGACTGAAGATAGACCGTTGACTTGTAAACTTTGTGGTAAGATGTTGCTTACTGTAATTTTATTAGTGACGACCTTGTTGGTTTTGCGGTTGCAAGTGCTACTGCTGAGAATGAGGCCCTGGGTTCGATTCCCAGGTCCAGCAAAGTCTCAGTAACAGCCCGGAGTCTGACTTAAAGATAACCGGTGAAATATAGAAATACTGTAGCCACAATTTCTTGATCAAACCAAAGACACTGTCTTCCGCAAAAATTTAAGTTATTTTTCACTATGTCGTGTTTTTTTTTTGGAAGTTGTTGTTTTAATTTTTTATAAAAGTATTCATTGCATTTAAAATTATACACGCAGTTTATTCTTATTTTAATTAATGTCCTATGTTTATTTCATGGACAGCCAGAACATACCGGAGAGTTCCTGACATAGTCCGACATGCTAGAGCACACAATGGCTTGAAACTGCAGTGCCCATACAGCTGTGGGTTCACCACCGCTTACTCAGGGGCTATGGAAGAACATAAGAAAAGACACTTGGATGAGTACAAGGTTTGTGAGCATTTTGTAGCAATACTTTAAAACTACTAAAACCGTTTCTAAGAACAACGCGGTCACTCACAAAGTCACAAAGCGACTGTGTTTTAAATAATTTATAGATAATACTTGTCTATAAAAACAATACCCATAGCGTACCGTATAGTGCGGTATACATATAGTACCTAACCCATTTATTTCCCCTTTTCCAGTATACTTGTAAGACATGCGGAAAGGGATTCAACACAAAGACCTGGTATGACCAACACCAGAACCTCCACACCGGAAAGAAGCCGTTTGTCTGCAATATATGTGGCGTCGCCTTCCCTCTGGCCAGGTTAGTTTGTGCAAGGAATCAAGTAAAAAAACTAAAACCACTGGTTACAAGAAAAGGTACCAAATATCCAAAGCAAAGTATCTGCTTCGGGAGTCATCGTCAAAATACGAACTCGCGCGATGATATTCTGGCAGCCTGGAGTTGATTGTTGTGGCTTGGGGGAGCCCTATGTCCAGTTGTGGTTGTTTTTCGGCTAAAATCCTAACTATCCTAACTAATCCATACTAATATTATAAATTTGAAAGTAATTCTGTCTGTCTGTATGTTACCTTTTCACGCCTAAACCACTGAACGGATTTCGATACAATTCGGCAAGGAGATAGATGGCATTCCAGAGAAGGCTACTTTTTATCGACATACCACCCCGGTGAAGCAGTGGGCGGAAGCTAGTAGTATTATAAATGCGAAACTGAGTTTGTTTGTTACGCTTTCACTCTAAAACGGCTATACGGATTTGGATGAAATTTGGCATATGGGTAGACCATGACCTGGAGAAGGACATAGGATACCGTTTATCCCGATATTCTTAGGGGATCGAGATATACGCGTCTGAACCGCGGGGCGCAGCTAGTGATGAATATGATGATGCACCCTATTTCTGACGAAATGTCTAGGTAGGACTTTACTTTAACATCCATCGATTTAAGGGGGGGGGGATTGTACATTTTTTTTATCGGAAACCATTTATCATTGCAACTTAAAACTTTACGTAAAGGCTTCTAATAATTATGATCTTGCTGTAACAAAATTATGGACTCCCAACTCGACGGATGTTAAAGAACAGCTTAGCCAATGTCTCTGTATCATACATCTCTGCTTTCCTTTTAGGGGTACATAGGTGTGATGTATCTATATATTATATTTTCAGATATCTACAAACTCACAAAAGCTCGTTGCATCCGCAGTCATTAAGCCTGAAACGGTACCAATGTGCCCATTGTGATGAGAAGTGTGACACTCCCAGAAGTCTCAATATACATTTACAGGTAAATGATAAACCTTTACCCTCTTATTCATAAACGTTTCTTAAAGTTAAAGAGACGTATAAACGTCGAAAATGTATGGTTAAGCAGTTGCTAATTCCTAACTTAACTTTATGCAGCGTTTATGAATAAGGCGGTTATTATCTATGGATTTTCCTACTGCTGAGCATGAGATATTGGTTCGATTCCCAGGACGGGAAAAGTATTATTGGGTTTTTTCTCTATCTGGAATTGCTCAGTAGCATCCCGGAGTCAGGATTTGTGCCCGGTTGATGGCAATAGGCTCGCCTCCTATTACATGGGACTTAAACATAACTGGCGAAATGTGGGTGTAACCTCCACTTACAATGGTCCACCAAGACTGTCCCGAGGGAGGCTAATTTCCAGCAGGGCACGGCTTTGGGCTGATCAATCTTTCTGCCTAGCCTTTTTCCAACTATGTTGGGGTCGGCTTCCAGTGTAACCGGGTACAGCATAATACCAGTATTTTACATGTACCAACTACTTATCTAACACCTACAACCCAATTACTGGGTAACACAATACCCTTTGGTACTTGCTTTCCGAGCCACGGAAGGGTCTCGATATGTAATGGATGGTCACCCATCCACGAACCGACCGCGACAACCGTAGCTTATCTTTCGATCATCTTTCTGTCCATGTTACTTAAGGCGCGGTCCCACCGCGGCGCATGCTGTGCACGGGCACGCGGCGCATTTTAGCTGCGTGTATTAATTTGTTTGACAACGTGGGTCTACGTTTCCATTGGAGTACACGAATATGACCAACGACTATGTAAAGCGTGGCACGGCGCACGGAGAGGCTACGCACGTGCCACTGCAATCCACGTACACGGGCTTCACGGCGATGCGCTACGATAAGTGAGCTGTACATAGTCGTGGGTCATATTCGTGTACTCCAGTGGAAACGTAGACCCACGTCGACAGCGTTGAGCTATGTAACCGCCTATTCGAGCAAGCCACGCATGTATCAATGACGTCAATTCATGCGTAGCCTCTCCGTGGGTTGCAGTGGACACAACCACATACATTTTCTTACAAAGCGAAGCTTAATACACGTGCGTAGCCTCTCCGTGCACCGCGGTGGGCCCGCGCCTTTATGGTCGGCGCAACACGTTTTCTCTTTCCACTCTCCCCTGTCAACCGTCACGCTGTCATTCACTCCCTTCTCTTTCATATTGTGGCGGTATCTACATCGCCACATGCGAACTACGCATCAAAGACCTGACGTCAGACAGACGTCATATAAATCCTGCATCGCGCAATTAAAGTTTACCGTGCAGTGCACATATATACGAGAACCCAACATCAATCGTTGGGCAGTTGCCCGCCAGACACAACACCCGTCTGGTCGGAGGATCCTCCCTTTTCTATGGAGTATGAGTGAATTTTACACCCTGTTCCTCATGCCCCTAAAATATCATTCCTCACACAATTCATCCATCTTTTCTTTGGGCTCCTCTCCCGCTCCATCCATCAACATTTATATTCATTACTCTTTTAGTCACATGCGTTTCCTCCGTCCTCATCACATGCCTAACTAAAGCCAAACATTTTCCTTTCAACTCATTTGGCTTGTAACCATACTAATATTATAAATTCGAAAGTATCTCTCTGTCTGTCTGTATGTTAATTTGGCAAGGAGATAGATGGTATCCTGGGGAAGGACATAAGCTACTTTTTATCGACATATCACGCGGGAGAAGCCGCAGGCGAAAGCTATGATATAAGTTTTTTATAAAATAAAGTTTATTTCTCTGTTCCAGAAACATGGTATAAATAAAGAAACTAATTCTCTTTGCGATTTTTGTGGCAAAATTGTTGTGTCTACTTCTCAACTGCAATACCATCATAGAATGCATATGGGAGTGAAGCCATACTCATGCACGTATGTACCTTATTTATACTCACTTTACGTATAACTACCCCATTGGTCTCGTTGTCGTAAGGGCGACTGCTGGGATCCTGGGTTCGATTCCCGGGTCGAGCAAAGTGTTATTGGCTTTTTTCCATTAGGAATTTCGTAGTAACAGCCCGGAGTTTGGAAGTTGGCGGTGTGATACCGCCGTGACTTGCGCACGTGTCGCCGTTGGTCCTGCGCCTGATCTCTCTCTGGTCGATTGCCGTCCCATCGGACTATGAGAGTGAAGGAAGAGTGCACCTATGTCACGCACACACACTTGTGGACTATAATATCTACCGCGCCCAAGGCTAGTCTCCGTTGAGATTGGCCGCCATGGCTGAAATACGGTCTGGAGTACAGTAGCCCTTTTATAACCCTAAATCCTGTCCACAGTATATGCAAAAAGAAGTTTGCGAAGAAATACAACTTGCAACTTCACATGAGTATCCATACCGGTGGTCAATCGCACGATTGCGCTCATTGCGGCAAGCAATACTCGCAGCGAAGCACCCTGCTGAGACATCTTAAAAGGTAACGTAATATCGCCTTTAGTCCCGTTTTGTTTGGGAGGAGCTCGTGGCTAATAGTAACAGCCGCACGGGTCGATCCATCAGGTTAAGCTACGCTTGCCGGGGTTGGTTCGTGGGTGACCATCTTTACATACCGAGACTCCGCCGTGGATCGAAAAGCACGTTAAGCCGATGGTCCCGGCTGTCAAACGTGGATCTTTGATAGTCGTTACTGGGTTGTGGAGGTCAAATAGGCAGTTGCTCCATGTAAAATACTGGTATTCAGCTGCATCCGGTTAGACTGGAAGCCGACCCCAACATAGTTGGGAAAAGGCTAGGCAGATAGTTTTTTTTTTTTTTGCCGTTTTGTATTATTATTTGTCTTTATATGGGAATCCCTCCTCATCAGGATGAAAGGGGTCGTTTATTAATAACATGAGGAGTTAGTTAAGGTGGGGAGAGGGTGTTGAGCCGAATCTCACCCAATCTCACGACATATCACCAAGGGGGGAAAAAAAGAGGGGGAAGGGGGAATTGCTAAAATCGCCCCACGTAATTAATGAACGACCCCAAACAATATAATTAAAAAAGTGGTGAATATAAATGTTTAAATGATAAAAGTTATCTGACGATTGAAAAATTGGCCTTAAAGCTAGTAATTATTTATTTTAGATACCACAGCGGCGACACGTCACAATAGCGCAGAGCCCGGACAGGAATCTGGAAGACGGAAACGTAGTTTTAAAACATAGTTGTTTTTTGGAACTTGTAATATTATTGTAATAATGTCTTAATACTTAATAAAATATGCATTATTACTGATTGTTTTATTGAAACGACCATGATATTACTAAGTACTATATTATAGTTAAGTTCGGCTCGGAAGTTAGCTACTCGCTGCGCAGTACCCCACCCCTCACCCTGCTGAATCATGAAATTGTTACTGCGCAGCGACTCGCCTCCTGTTCTGAGCCGCCAAGTTTTAATCGAACTGAACAACAGCTTTATTTATGAGTCTTGGGGACAACACAGGCTACATGGATAGATTCTTGAATACTTTAGCATGTTTTGTTGAAGTTAAAACTTCTTTAGGCGCCGTGAGCGATTTTAGGTAGGGGATAAACTTATGGATTCGAGTCACCGACATACTCGCGCCGTTCCTGCTGTATAGGCCCCCGCCTATAGAAGCGCATCTAGGCAGCGTTGACAAATGAGCGGACTGCACTACACCCCGTCTCGCCACGCACATACCTAAGGCAG
Source organism: Lithophane ornitopus (assembly GCA_948473465.1). Lineage (NCBI taxonomy): Eukaryota > Metazoa > Arthropoda > Insecta > Lepidoptera > Noctuidae > Lithophane > Lithophane ornitopus. Next base: position 9,912,024 of record OX419638.1, on the reverse strand, counting down.
TATGAGTAGAGCGGTCTCGGTCAAACTATAGAAGTACGTTTGAAGGCCGTACTTGCGAGCTCCTGAGAATATTATTGAAAACTTAGGCCCACTTGCGATAACTCGAGATAACAGCTAACTCAGGATTAATCCAAAGAGAATAAGGCCCACTTGCGCGTTAAACAGCTATCTCAGTCCATTAATTCTCTTTGGATTAACCCTGAGTGAGCTGTTAACGCGCAAGTCGGCTTATTGAATTAATCGAGCGAAAATGTTATAATTACGTAATAAGTATAAGTAAGTATATTTATTTGCATAAAAACACGGTATAGGTAGGTGTCTTGCATCCCCATGACCACGACTGCCAATTTTTGATTTTTATTTTTTTGCTCTTTCTGAACCAACCATACTTAAAACGAAACGATAGAAGTGACCACAGACTACTTATTACTACGAAGTGACGAAAGAAGTGCGAAAAAAAATCGATATTCAAAAAAAAACAATATCGAAGAAAAAAAATCAATATACCGGTGTTTGTTTTTTTTTACATAATATAAATATTTGTGAAGTTCAATTGTATTTGTTTTTATTCATGTTTACTACTTTTACGGCTCTGAACTCCAGCGGTTTTAGTCAGTGGCGACAACGGTGTTGCTATTGGATATCGTATTTGATACGTATTCGATTCTTTATATCGATATAAAATATCGAAATAATAAAATTTAATATCGATATTTTACTGCAAGCCCTTATCACTATCAGTTGACACTGTTAACAGTTGTCATTTTCGCATTTTTCGCTGTCAGTTGTTAAGTGTTGTTGTCATTGTCAGTGTTTTTCATTCCGTATTGGCACTATTTTTAATCTTTGTGCCTGTAGTTTTGGAATTAACTCCATCCAATATTTTATTTATGTGAAGTGGCCAGTTTTTTTAATATGTTTGTGTCGACGGACTAATGAAAATCTATCGTTTTACCCTCTTGGTGAACATTTGATATGGCTGAAGGGCAACGCAATGAAAAACTAGAAATGATGACTCTTCACAAGATCCTATTTACTATTTGTGCTCTCTCCATCATCTATAAGTACTATACTGGCAAAGTGAATAACACCATTCGGATAAAAGATCCAAAATTCAGTATTTTAGGGCCTTTAAATACGACTCGGATAACTGTCGAGGATAACTACACTCAATTGATAGATATTAGCAATTTTACCTTTAAAATAAACCCACAACCGTGTAAGGACTATCCTGCAGGCTTGCTGTTAATGATTATTATATCGTCGAACCCACATAACCATGAAAACCGAATGGTCATACGCAATACTTGGGGTCGAAATCATGATTCAACTAAGGTTTTGTTTTTGATCGGCGAACCGGAAAACGCAACTATAGCGATCCGAGTTATGAATGAAAGTATGAAATACGGAGATATAGTACAAGGAAACTTCGTAGATGTGTACAGGAATATGACTTACAAACATGTTATGGGTTTGAAGTGGGTAGCGCATCACTGCCCAAAAGCTAAATATGTCCTGAAGACTGATGATGATATTGTGGTGAATTCTCGGGAGATGACGCACTTCCTCGCAAGGGAACTGTCTCCATGGGGTGCTAAAGATCTGATTACTTGCCAGGTTTTGGAAAATGCTAAGGTTCAGAGGTCGAAGAAGTCAAAATGGAAGGTCACTACAGAAGAATATGCATCATCTTATTATCCAACTTACTGTGCAGGTTTGTATTATTATTTTTCTGGACATTTTACCTACTTTCTAACAGTCTCCTACACTACAATTAACAAAGGTTTTTTGCTATTATATATACACATACATATAAGTTTCTGATTTAAAAGAGTGTCTGTAGAGTTTCTTGCCCGTTCTTGTCCATAGGAACCTACTATGCTTTGGAATGGGCAACTAGCTTCAGCTTTCTGACTGACAAACCCCTTGTCAATTCAAAAGTGCCAGTAATTGATTTATCACTACATATTATAAAACAAAGTCCTCCGCTGCATCTGTGTGTCTGTTTGCGATAAACTCAAAAACAACTGCACCGATTTTCATGCTGTTTTTACCAATGGATAGAGTGGTTCTCGAGAAAGCGGGCCGCGGGCTTCAGGTAGTTTGAAATAAATGCTTTGAGTTTGAGTTTGAATTAAACATTTATTATGGTAATTTTTGTAGAATCTAAACTTCCTACTCAAAACCTATACTTACACAAATTTATAACTATTTTCAGGTTGGGCCATCCTCTACTCTACAGACGTAATACCACGACTACTTAAAATAGCTCAGTCTACACCATATTTCTGGATAGATGATGTCCACATAACCGGTGTAATCGCAGAGAAGATTGGTGTAGCCCGCACCCCACTGTCCAGTTTAATATTAACCCCAGTCAAAGTAAAACAATTGAAAGTGTTTGGACCAAAATATGTTGGACCATTTGTCCTCGGTCCACCTGACCTAAGCTCGGGAAAAATCATGGAGATTTGGACCTCGATTCCGGCATAAGTTTTATGTTTAGTTAGTAAATTGCACCAGTAAGGTATGCGGAATTCTAAATACTGTCAAATGATAATGATAAATGATTTATTTTCTGTGTGGGTTCGCACAAACAGTTTACACGTCAATCACATTTTTAAAACTAGATGAGGTTGGCGTTTCCTATCTGACTACTATGAGAACAAAGGCCGAAACAAACTCAGAGGTCACAGTCTCTTTTAAAGTCCAGACATAATCTCGGTCAGATCATGTAGATTGGTGTCTGAAATGGTCTTTCGAGGAAAGAACCACACAGATTGAGTGAAAGAAGAAAGAAAATACATTTATTCAGCACAGACTAAAAGGCACACAATATACATAATATACAGCAGATAAAAAATAAAAATAAAGAAACAAATAAGAAGGTAAAGTAGGACATTATCAGGGGAGTGTGCCTCACGGCTGTGCCAAAAAGGCCCAGTTCAGCAAAAATGCCAGACAACTAGTGCCTGACGCTGGTTTTGAACCGGACCCGAAAGTGTGAAGTTACGGATGCAAATCAGTTTTATATTGTGATGTGTGTATGCATACCTACTTAAATAAAATAAGTGTCACATAATAATAATAACGAAGTACACATTTATATACCTACATAATTAGCCTGCATAATTTACTTGCATAATTAGCCACATAATTAGAGTGGACCTGTCCAGTCAGAATTTAAGGAGCTCAGCGATTTGACGAACAATACCAAAGAAAGGACATTTGGGTAGGCTGCATAAATTACTCAAACTGCCAGACCATGATTAATTAAAAACTAACTAAAGAAAAATAAATAATAAAAAACAAAAGAAAAAATTTATCCACACAGTCTTCACATTCACAATAATAAAAAATATACATATATAAAGTTACCAAAGGAATGTTTTCATTTTGGTTGTGTTCAGTTAGCCCCACAACCATCTCACATGAAAAGCAATGGTTTTGTATCTTACAGGTAGAGTTTAAAAACGCCTCAATTATCTAAACCACCTGTCTCAGATCCAGAGGTCGGGGTTTCATTCCTAGGGGCAAAGTGTTATCTAAGTCTGTCGCCATAACAACAATGTTAACAGCATGTTGTGTTTCGGCAGTAAGAGGTAAGATAGGCAGTTCCTCTGTGGTTGAGGATTCTGGGTGAAGCTCGCTTCCACCTTCGGCCTGATTATCACTTACCATCAGGTGAGATGCAGGCCAAGAGGGTCCCTGTGGTTAAAAAAATCATTAAAAAAATCTGCGGAATCGAAAATAAATTTCGATCGGACTCCACGAACAGGAACAATTTGATAAAAAATCAAATTGTTCCTGTTCGTGGAGTCCGATATTTATTTTAAAATTCCGTCCGAAATTTATTTTTACATGTTTCGTAGAATTTTTCAATTTTTTTATTTGCCTCTGTTGTCCCACTGCTGGGCACTCAAATTAAATAGAAATACACCGACCAAACATAGCATAAGTTATCTTGCGTAGTATAGGTACTCTATCTCTACGAATGTATGTTCTCCTATGAATTTGTGACTAACTAGTCAGTATTATAAGTTTCGAACTTGTGTTAATTACATCACCAAAGATCTATTATGACCAAATCACAAAAATTTACACTGTTGTGGAAATATGCATTTTATGTTTAGCAAGATAAGGTCTTGATTTTATTGTAAGTTAAAAAATGATAATAATAAATGAGGTAATTTATTTTCATGTTATTATATTATAGTATTGTGTTTAAGAACCTAACTATTAACTTTAATTGTTACATAAATGTAAGTGTTAATTTTTTTTTGTATTAAAATTGTATTGTATGTATATATTGAATGTATATGTAATAATGTGCCTTGAGAAAAATATAAATTATTCAACTACAGCTTAACTACTTATTTGTTTATTAAAATCCGGAAGTCACAGTATAAATAAGTAACAGTATCAAGTCTTCATAGAAAACGGACGAAACGACGCGCTTCGAAATCCCATTATAACCATTTCGCAATAGTCTCCTTATTTAGTCTTGTGGTCTCGAGTGCGCGGCAGTTACACACACCGTACGCGTAAGGTAGTGCAGAGACGTAATACTGTTACTTTATTATACTGTAAGTACCTGTGTAATTAACAGGCTCATGAGACATGTCAGATTTTTCTCTGGGATAGCAAGCTTTAGATATGCACACCACGCCTGCAAAATTTCGCTAGAATTTAATTAGACCATATTTATAAATAAAACCAAAAAATATAAGTAAAACAAATCTATGTCTATTTTGTACAATATTGTTATCTTAAAAATAGGTGTCTTTAAAGTACATGTTTGTTCGTAAAAATATTCTATTTGAGTTAATGTTGTAAGCACTAAAGAATAATTTTAATCTCACTAAAAAGAATTGAATCACTCATCACAGGAAGTACAACACTTCTAAATATGGCTTGATTTGAATGACTTAAAACTAAATTATTTTATGCACACGCGCGTTCCACGCAACGCGTGCGTGTCGTCTGCGTTACATGATACCGTTTTCTGCCTTGAAAAATTAGCGCTAGTTGTGTTTATGGGGGATGCGCTAGGGTAGCCCGCGAAATTCAAATTTTCTTACATTTTTTGCAATTTGCAGGTCAGTATCAAGTTGTATGTTGATCTAAATATTATTTGCAGCCGTAAAAAATATGGATTTAAGTACAGAATTATAAACATTAGAATCAGCAATATAACTCTCATGTAAGTTATTGTAGGTATTACATGAAATTTTCATTCATTGCACTTACATGAACTTAGTAATGTAATAACTTATTCTAATTATTATAATTCTGTCAAAATCATTCGTAGGCTACCTTAGCCCGCGAAATTAAAGTTTTCTTAGGTTTTTTGCAATTTGCAGGTCAGTGTCAGGTTGTACTTACTCTGACGCTTGCGCCTTTAGGTGTCACAAAACGCTCTGTATTTGGTGGTATTCGGAGCCGCTATTGTGTGAGAGTTCACCGTTTCTTAGGATACCAAAGCTTAAAAAAAATTGGTTGCCTGTAAAGTCGGTATACGGGCGAAAGTTTTACGTGACAACGACTTTGAGTGGTAAAATAATTTTAATGTGAATATTCATCACTCTCTCTCTCTCGCTCTGTCTCTCTCGCTCTTAGGCGGGCTAACTGTGCTCGAGTGGAAGGGACGCGTGCCTTTCACTTTTTATGTCTGTCTCTCTCGCTCTTAGGCGGGCTAACCATGCCCGAGTGGAAGGGACGCGTGCCTCTCACTCGCTCTCATTGTGAGCGCATAACGTGAGCGGAGCGTAACGCAGTTTCTTGAAGTGTCACCCGGCAAACCAATTTATAAGACGTTGTCACGTCAAAATATCAGGGGTTCTCTATGAGAGATTCAGTTAAGATTTCTATCAATGGTGCTCTACTTTACTTAATCACTTTCAGTTCCTACTTGCCTAGAGATTCAATAAACTTTTTGCTTATTTACTCAAGATAATTAGGTCCTATTTGAGAAGACCTATTCCTTTCATTTCGTAGTTCACAACTGTTTAGGTATAATTATAACTTTGCTTGAATACAAATACCCTGTAATTGAAACGTGGAAAATTCGTACTTATATTTGGTACTTTAAAAGCTTAATAATACAAATCGCCAGGAATGACTTGAGTACTCAATAATATCTAATTGACAACAACTCCTTCCTCTTTTATAATCAATTTCATCTGTGCTTCCGTGTCATTCGTTTTCTTACCTTTAAAACTATCTTCTATATCTTGTAAAGTCCTGTCCTTAGTTTCAGGCAACAGCAAGTACATTACTCCTAGGAACACAGTCAGAACCGCTGAATAAACTAGATAGGCCCCTTCGACTCCTACTGAAGAATACAAATGTGGTGCAGATTTCATTGAAATCACAAAAGCAGGAGTCAAAAATGACGTGGAAAGTGCTGATCCTAAGCTTCTATAAGCTAAAGGAAATACTTCACCACATATCACCCAATTTAGAGGTGCTAAACCTAAACAGAAAGATATAGTGTACAGAACCATTAACGCCATGGGAACTATTTCCAACATCCATGGTTCAGTAAAAACATCCGCTCTCCTTAAATAGACGAATATTGAAATTGCTGTCATAGACAGTACAGTCATCACACCACTCGAGAACAAAATAGTCCTACGTTTAAAGTATTTCAGTAAGAATATAGCTACGAACGCACACACTGTCCTCAATAGATCTATCACTGTGAACTGCCAAGCAACATCTTTGACATCTTTTTTGTCCAACACCGTTTGCAGGATTATATTGCCGTATGCAGCCACCATATGTGCTCCACCGAACTCAAAAACAACCAACATGCTTATAGCAATAATAGCTGGTTTATAAAACACTTTCTTCTTGAATATTTTTACAACTTCGCTGATAGCTTCCACTATTTTCTTGAAAACATTGTTGCACACGTGAGTTTCAGCATATTCTGTTCTCTTCTCGGCCTTTTCCATCTTCTGTGCGTTGATCATGGCTTCAAGTTCCTCCTGTTGTATCGTTCCTTCGCCTCTGACCCATTTGAACGCCTTCCTTGCTTCGGCAAACTTGCCTTTAGAGACCAACCAGCTAGGAGATTCTGGAGACAGACTTATAATTGCCATAGCTATCAACGGGAATAGCGAACACACTGCAGCAGTCATCTTCCAAGTCAAATGTGCTCCCCATAAATGCGACAAAAATATCCCCATTCCGAGAGAAATGGCGAAAGTCCCCAAAAATGCTCCTCGATACTTCGGATCAGTGTATTCCGCGACTAGAATGGCTGCTAAAGGAGTCCTAAGTCCTAATGCTAGTCCGTGCAAGAGTCTGGCCAGTATGAAGAGGGGGACGCTGTTTCCGAAGATGAAGACTATCCAGCCTAGTAAGGCAGGTAGGGTTGAGATGAGGTGGGCCCGCTGACGGCCGAACCTGGTCATCAGGACAGGAGACACGAAGTTGCCCACGATGCCCATCACGCCGACTACGGACGCTGGAAGAAAGAATCAATGGTGAATATTTTAATATTATCTAATCTAACTAATATTATAAACGCGAAAGTTTGTTAGTATGGATGGATGGATGTTTGGTACTCTTTAACGCAAAAACGGCTGTATGGATTCGGATGAAATTTGGCAAATAGGTAGTTTATAACCTGGATTAACACATAGGATACTTTTTATCCCGATATTCCCGCGGGATGGAGACATACGCGGGAGAAACCGCGGGGCGCAGCTAGTGATTAATAAGTATTTGATGCATAATTGCTCGTAGGGCAGCATTTCTTCTTACATACTTATCCATTAATCAGCATCTCAGTAGTCAACTCCTTTCTAGTCATCTCCTCTTTCACACAGTCCATCTATCGTTTTTTTAAACTTCCCCATCTCATAGACATCCATATTCATACTCAAAACTTTACTCACGACATTTTCATCATTGTATGACTTTTTTCTACTGCCTGACTAATCTTCATATAAATTAGTAACGACTAATGAAGAATTTCATATCTTCTAACAATTACGTTTTCGCCAGAAGTGGAATTTAGGAGAAAAAATATGGGACTTCCAGAATCTACGCTGTTTTTGTGCAAAGCAATAGAAAAACCTGAGACTGGCGACGTGACGGGAAAAGGCTTTTTTGCTAACAAATATATCATGTCGCCTACTTTTAGTGCAAATAGCAAATACTTGTAAATAATAATCTCGTTTACAATAAACTCGTTTAAATAAAAACCTTGACAGTCAGAGACCTTGAGAGTTCACGGGTAGTTGTTGACCGTCTTACTAGGTACCATGCAAGTGACAACTTATTTTACTTATTATTTACTCGTTCCAATCAAAAAGGGATTCTTTTTCTTCATAGACTTCCATTTATTTTTTTAGCGTTAAGCGTTTTTTTTGTGGTATTTAGTTAATCTAGGTATTTCGTGCAAATTATTGTACCCAGATATGAAAGTACCTATTTACTTGGGTTAGCCAAATTCTATTGTATAGTCGAACAAGCTATTTGGTATACAGGCAAAATATATTCATTTTCCGCTACACTGCCAAAATTCGTTTTGATTGTGTGTGTAATTTAACTTTTTGAGCTTATGGCTTAGGAGAGTGACGTAAAAGGATTTTTGACTACTGAAAACACTCATAAAATTGTTGAAACTAGTTGCAAGTTATCTGCCTGCATACCAAATAGCTTGTTCGACCCTGCGCAGTACCCACTTTTTGCCAGACGCTGGTCTTATTGGCCGTCTTCTTCTTTTCGTGTGGTTAGTGACTAACGTGTCAGAGTTTTAAAGCCGCCTACAGGCCTCTGACTTGGCTTCACATGCCGTCGAGAAATATCTCTCAGGCATGCCGGTTTCCTCACAATTTTTCCTTCACCGTTTTTGAAGCAAGTGATAAATTATACAATACGCACATGAATCCGAAAAGTCAGAGGTGCGTGTTGACTTGGGTTGCCTTCACTTGGGTTCGAACTCGAGACCTATATCTTGGCAGTCTGACGGTCACACCATTAGGATATTAATGAATACCAAAAATAATAACTAAAATTAAAGTGGGAGTGAGTAGTAGAAATCATTTACCTATAATTTATTTCTTTCAAATAATAATAATATATAATATTAGCCCTCTTCCTCTATCCTATCTCGCTGTGCCCGACAGGGTCCACAATGATCTAAAATTATGTATATTTTATAATGTACCTACCACCTAAGTTAACATTGTGGAATGCAAATAAATATATTGAGTATTGAGTATATCACTGCCTAAGCCGAAAGGAGATAAATAAGATAGTGCTAAAATCATTATTAGTCCTTCTAGCCTAGTATTTCGTCTATTGGCTACGGAAACTACTTCCATCCAACTTGACATATTGATTTGCATAGCTAGGTATCATTTAGCCTGGAACTCAATATTTTGTTGGTGCTTTCTCCAAATAGTCTACCTCAAATTGCTTAGCATGATCTTACGTTATGCCGAAAAGACTGCAGCATTAATTTTGAAATAAGTAAATATATATTAATTAAAGTTGAGAATTGATGCTAGGTCCTATGTTTGACGAAAACACGATTACTTACATATTTTCTCGATAGAAAAATATCCCAAAGTTACCTCTACCTCAAAAAAATACTTCAAATTAGATCATGAAACTTTGCAAAACTAATAGCTGAACTAACTATAAAGCAGGTCATGTTTTTTTTTACCATTATTTTCACCGTACAACACAATTAAGTAACTACACTATTCGAGCTTTGGAGCCGCCACCATTCCAATCCATCCCGCTTTTACTCGGTCCGCGACTAGTATGGTGCGAGGGAGATATAAAGTGAATTTAAGTTGAGGTAGTTTTCCGCTTTTTTCCGCTTGATCGTCCGGATGGCACGGTGGAGCATACGGTGGAGGTGTGCCCTGCTTGGGCGGAGCACCGCCGTGTCCTCGTGGAGGCGATCGGCGGCAATGACCTCTCGCGTCCGGCCCTGGTCCAGGCCATGGTACGGAGCGAGAGGGCATGGGAAGCCGTCACCTCCTTCTGCGAAGCAGTAATGCTTGCGAAGGAGGAGGCGGCACGCATGAGGGAGAGGCAAAGTTTGCGCCCTCACGCCCCTAACCGCCGCCGCAGGAGACACCCTGGGCGTCGGGAATCCCAGGCGGATTCCCGGCCACCATAGGCGCGGGCTTGCGGACGGCGAGCAATGTGTAGCTCGCCGTCCGATAAGGACCAGGCCCGGGTCGATGGCGCGTCGTGTTCCACGCGCGCCTCAAAGAGATGTCAGCACAGGTCCGTTAGGACCGATACCTGTCAGGGTTACGGGAAAGTCCGAAAGGGATACCGGGACCCTAACCCAACAGGCAACTGAAGGAACACGGGTGGGTTTTAGTCAGTAAAAGTATGACGCGCCCTTCCCTCCACCCAGAGCGGGAGAAGTCATGTGATGACTTCCCACCCACAAAAAAAAAGGCAGTTTACTGCTTACCAATCCAAGAAGTGTCATGGTCCGTCAGCGTGACGGGCCCGCCATCTCTGTTGAGCTGAGCAAACAGCACAGCTGGGTAGCCGTGTGCGCATCCATGTCCTGCTATGTTTAGAGCCGCACCGCTCACCACGAATGCCTGGAACATAATGTGTTGGTAATGTTAGGAAAGGTCTCGGGTAAGGTGGAAAAACGATCGACGCAGGAGTACCTACGTCATATCTTATCCCCAAGGGTTCATTAGAAAACCAGCATCATCAGGCAGCATTTGTCTGGCATTAATGCTGAAATGAACCTTTTTGGCGCAGCCGTGAGGCACACATAATTATTGTTAAAACATTATATTCACTTTTTTTTTGTATTTTGTGTTTCACGAACTGTGTCCAAATAAATGTTATTCTTTCTTTCTTTCTTTCTATATAGGCTAGTTTTTCCAGAACAGAGGGTATCTAATTGTCTATGACAGTTTTTCGAAAACTCCTATCTTTAATGTATTTTTGACTTTGTTAAACACATGCTAGCTGTTGCCCGCGACTTCGTCTACGATCCAGGATGAAAAGTGGCCTATGTCCTTCTCCAGGTCATGGAGACCACCTGGCATAGGACAAAGGATGATACTTTATATCCCGATATTCCCACGTGATCGAGACCTACACGAGTGAAATTGCGGGGCGCAGCTAGTTTATAATATTAGTTAGGATTAGGATTTTTTCTGGGTATGACCATTCTCTACCCAGTCACTGGCGTAAAACTTTTTATACCGCTGAAACTAATCTTCTAATCTAAGGCATGATGTTACCAGCTTACCAGTGCCTCTAGCTAGCCCATTGGATAAATGTGAAAGCAATACGTGACTAATTGCCTAGATCGGAAACACTCCATACTAATATTATAAATTCGAAAGTTACTGTCTATCTGGGCCTATAAAACGGCCACATTAGCAATTCCTCTAAAAGCGATTCATGTCCGGAATTTCCAGCTGTCATTAGCAATTCCTCTAATTTGACACAAAAGCAATTCATACTGTGTGGACCATTTTACGACTCTCCATAGAAAACTGTCAAACAGATGAATTATTTCGTAATAAGAATCGCACGCAGATCATATTACGAATTGTCAGTTTGTGACATTTTACGATGATTCATAATATTTTCCTAATATGATTCTGCCAAAGTGACTGTTTTAAGCCCACTGTATGTTACCTTTTCACGCCTAAACCACTGAACGGATTTCGACATTTGGCAAGGAGATAGATGGCATCCCGGGAAGGACATAGGCTACTTTTTATCGACATACCACGCGGGCGAAACCGCGGGTGGAAGCTATATTGTAATAAGAATTTGTTTGAAAAATTCCATTGAAGATAAACCATTGACTTGATTGTTTATTTTGTTGCGCAGTTAGCTCCGCAGACTATATAGGTAGTATTTACGTAAGTAGATACCTATTTAATTATCTGTGGGAACCTAGAAACTTCTTATGCAATGAAGTGCGATAGCCTTTCTTTGCTACGAAGATGAATCAATAGGTAATCATGGATTCATGGCTAAAGATGGATCACTCCGCAAAATCATCTATACTAATAGGTATTATAAAAAGGAAAGATTTGATTGTTTGTTTGCATTGAATAGGCTCCGAAACTACTGAACCGATTTGAAAAATTCTTTCACTGTTAGGAAGCTACACTATCCCCGGCTGACATAGGCTATAATTATATTTTCAAAAAAATGAGGGCTCCTTACTAAAACTCCATTGATGTAACCCAAGGTGTAAAAAAATACCTAAAATAGCCGTAGATAAGTACTTAGTGCTACCCGTGCGAAGCCGGGGCGAGCAGCTAGTTTGATTATAAAGCGACTCCTGCTACGACACATTATAGTGCAATTCAGCGTAATGTACGATCTGTCAGAATTGGAATCGGTTCGAAAATATGTCTAATCCATAAGTTACGTTGTTGAGCAGATATTTTTTCGAACTTATGAAGCAATGGATTAGACATTTTTTTCAAATCGATTTCAATTGTGACTGATCCTACATTACGCAAATTGCACTATAATGTTTCGTAGCAAGAGTCGCTTTATATTCAAATGATGATGCGGAGTGATCCATCTTTGCGGTGTAATCGCGTTCTATTAGGACAGCGCCTTAGAATTGCTATTTTTCATTCATAAAGAACACCTACTTATAATAAGTAATTTCTTAATATATTTACCTGCTTTAGAAAAGGCTTCATCGCACTGTGGCTTCATGCAGGAGATTGAATCTGTCACTATAAAAAGAATTGAATGTTAGCATTATTAAAAGTTAATAATCTCATAAAAATACACAAAAACATTAATAATCTAATTAGTTATCAGGTACTTAATTATTAATTAAAGTGCTATGTTTTGCTTATTTATTTATAAAATTGGATAAAATATGATGGTAAGTAGGTACCTATAGACAAAAGTTTGAAATAAATTTATTATTTCGCGAAATAATTCAAGTAGGTAATTTGAATTAAAATAATAAAACGCAACGATGGCAATCAATTGACGTATTTCAGTCTGTATGTTAGATATGATATTTGATTATGATATTTATTTATAAAATTGGATAAAATATGATGGTAAGTAGGTACCTATAGACAAAAGTTTGAAATAAATTTATTATTTCGCGAATTATTTCAAGTAGGTAATTTGAATTAAAATAATAAAACGCAACGATGGCAATCAATTGACGTATTTCAGTCTGTATGTTAGATATGATATTTATTTTTTGTAAAACAAGAATAAATACAGTTCGTTAGGTACCTACTGTGCTTACAAGTTAACTCGAGAATCTGCACTTATCTAATTTAAAATACGTGTTTTTTTTTTCAGCTAATTAATTATTTTTCGGCTAATATTTTTTTTATTTTTTTTTATAGGTAGTAAAGAGGACAGCTGGAAGTCAATAAAATACTCTATTTTAGTTGTCAAATAAGTAAAAATAGTTCTAGAAAAATTCTTTCCATAAGTCGAGATCGAGATCAAAAGCAGACCAATTCAGCAATAAAAATCAAATAAGATACATCGCGCCCAATTGAACGTAATGAAACAAAAGGAGCATGTAAGGATCGTAGAAGGTGGCGTTCTGTAGTTTCAGCCTACCCCCATTAGAAGAAGGCTTGAGTTTATTAGGTAGGTAACAGTGTACCGCGCTAAAAACCGTATCGATCGATCAGCCATGACTGGCTGCTTCGATTATCACGATATTATTTATTCCCTAATACCTACATGGAAGTAGGTATAAAAATAGATTACTATCCAAAACAACAATAGTCTCTACATCGTAGTAATACTTTTTCACAATACTAAAGTAACCTTGTAGTTTCCCAGTGCATTTCCGGACCTATTCGTTCTGAGAATTAATATCGACACGCCATTTATTCATTCTCATGATTTAATTTTAAGTGTTTGCTTTTAAAACTAAGTTTTTTTTATACTTTTTCATGACTCAATATGTTTTTTTTTCGCGAAAATGTAACTTAGGCCGGCTACACATGGTGAATTTTGAAGCAATTTATACGTAGGTATAGTGGTTGGTCGGTAAACCAAGCACTCACACGCTTCTCTCGATGGAGTCGCATATGTCAAAAACGCGCGTTTGTATCGCTGCAAAAAGACGCCCTGAGTAACTTTAAGGCCGCGTCCTAACCAAAGGCGATCGTCGTGGGAATACGCGATCATCGCGGTAATATGACAATTTTTGTTCGGTGATCCTGAACGCGTAGTCGCGCCGCCAGAGGGCGTCTCCAAAAGTAATCAGTCATAAACTCAAATATCCAATTATCGTTACGTCGCGTCGTGGACGATGGGCCTACCCAAAGTCTGTTTTTTAATCACGTAGACTAATTTGACAGGTGCAAATGTCAAACTCTAAATTTAAAAAATAAAGAACAATCACTTGAAATGTCAAATTAGTCTACGAGACTAAAAAACATATTTTAAGTATATCGAATGACTTTTGAAAACTTGATTCGATACGCAAGTCAGACAAAATGGGGCAAAGGTTTTTTCTTTTTGGCCGCAGTAATGTGTTTCAAGCTGGCAGGAGGAAATTGAATAGTGAATGAATAATCCTTTGTCAGGACTTCGCAATTACATAAATAAAATGTCCTTCACAGTTAATGTTTTACAACACCCATTTAAAATAGTTAAGTGTTAAAGTGGTTCTGCAGGAAGTTGGAAGCGTGTCTTCATAAATAGAATAAAAGCTTATTTAATCAATTAGACACGATATCTGTACAATAGATAAAACAATCAGATCTTGTGTATGTAGATAATGTTGCCATATCGCTATTAAACTTAGAAAAAAAGTAGGAAGCCGTGGTGCCTTTTTTCACGCTTCTCATGCCGTTTATGTACCTTACAGAGGCCCTAGTGTGAGTTTATTTTAACCATCATCATCTGCCTAGCCTTTTCCCAACTATATTGGGGTCGGCTTCCAGTCTAACCGGATGCAGCTGAATACCAGTATTTTACATGGAGCGACTGCCTATCTGACCTCCACAACCCAGTAACTGGGTAATAAGATACCCCTTGGTAAGACTGGTTGTCAGACTTTCGGGCTGCTGACGACCCGTAACGACTGTCAAAGATCCACAAATTACAGCCGCGACCAACGGCTTAACGTGCTTTCCAAGGCACGGAGGAGTCTCGGTATGTAAAGATGGTCACCCATCCACGGACCAACCCCGGCAGGCGTAGCTTAACCTGATGGATCGACCCGTGCGGCTGTTATTACTTATAGCCATGAGCTCCTAGTGAGTTTATTTTAACCATCTCGACTTAACGCATCGACCGCGTTTGGCGCTCCAATTGGCCCGTCATCAGTGAAGGCCATTGAAGGGCCAATCGGAGCGTCGAACGCGGTCGATGCGTAAAATCGAGATAGTTAAAAGACACTCACACTAGGGCCTGTAAAGACCGATTCAAACTTAATGGTGGCTCGGAACATGAGGCGTGTCGCTGCGCAGTAACATATTCATGTGTGAGCGGTGAGGGTTGGGTACCTACTGCGCAGCGAGCAGCGCACTTCAGAGCCGCCGTATGGTTTGACGCGAAACCCAGCAGCGAGGTGGGTAGGTTTGACATGTATGTCAAAATAGTTTCCGGTACGTAAAAGCTTGAATACTTTCCTATACGTTTCACCATCACCATTCACCACAAGGTACCAGCCAGAACGTGTAAAAGCGCACTAAGTCTATCGTAGCGTTGTGCATCAGCTCAAATCAATCTGCCTAGCCTTTTACCAATGATATTAGGGTCGACTTCCAGGCTAACCATATGCAGCTGAATACCAGTATTTTTTCCATGGAGCGACTGCCTCTCTGACCTCCACGATAACCACTCTTACCCCTTAGTAAGAGTGATTGTCAGACTTTTAGGTTTGACTACCCATAACGACTGTCAAAGATCTATGAATGACAGCCGGGAGCAACGGCTCAACGTGCTTTCTTAGGCACGGAGAGGTCTCTGTATGTAATGGATGGCCACCATCCACGAACCGACCGCGCCAAGCGTAACTTATGTAACTTCGATCGACCCGTGCGCCTGATTATTTAGCCATGAGCCCCTCATCAGCGCAAACGCAAACAATATCAGCAATTTTAGAGCCTCATCGAGGAGTCTGGCCTAGGAATTCGTCTGACACATATTTACTGGGCTATCCCAAATATTTGTGACAGGGTACGATTCGATAGGCTTCCGTGCCGAATCAAAAATCAATGTACCTAATCGAAGGTGTCCTCTAAACGCTGTTCACAAATCCGAAACCCGAAAGTTTTGACAGTTTGAACCAATTAAACGACCGCTGTTTTTCCGACAGCTATTTACTGTCAGGGACTAGGCAAATCAGGTAACAGAAACAGTATCATTTTCGATTCGGTAGCCTGTTGAATGGTTGAGTTGAGAATAGCTTTACTGGTCGGGACATATCGCCAGTTCATTTTATTACTAGCTACAGCTAGTTGGAATCTTGTCTATTGTACCTACCTACATAGATTCTAAAAACGAACAAAGACAACAATTACCTTACTCGTTAGTTAACTACTAATTACTTATGTATGCACCGCGCCAATCTTAACGAAGATCGTGACCGACTAACAGAGTGTCTGGCGTCGTTTGCTGACATTTGTAGTTCTGCCGTACGCCGTGGGATCGAAGCGTGATGTTATTACGAGTCAATCGTTTTTTGCTGGGAAATGCAGTTTATGCATTTGTCTGCAAATTAATTCTAATGAGAGCAATGGCACTGCCCTAAAGGTAGATAATATGGCATAATCAGCTAACGTTCCCACTGCTGGGACACAGGCCTCCTCTGGGTTGATGGATGACACATGACACATGTCTTTGAGGGTGAGACTGGGACGAGTGTTTTTTTGTGCGAGTGTGAGTGTGTGTAAAATATGCAATTAGTCTATTAAGAGAGGACGTTAGCGTGAGACTAACTTCAAAGCAGCCTCTGACTTCTCACGAGTCTCAGGCCAACCTTACCATTATTGGTTAAAAGAGCTGTGTCATCCGCATATTTTTGTGTTCGGAAGAGATAACTGACACAGCTCATTGACATAGATAAGAACCTCTTTCTTATTTGGTTCTAGGACACTACCCTGAACTACACCTAAAGTCATTTTCGTAATTGCTAATATTATTTAAATTTTTACAACCTGTTTACGCCCCGTCAGGTAGCTAAGAAATATATCGAGGACAATGCCGCGAATGCCAATTTGTTTCAGCTTGTTAATAAATTTAGTGACAACAATGGTATCGAACGCCTTCGATAGGTCGAGGAAGACACGTCGACGGACATTTTCTTATTGTTTAGTAAGTGTATATAGGTAAGTATATATACTACTTATTACACTTTACTAATAACTTAGATTTAGCACAGAAATCTCTATGTTTTGACATATTACCGTTACATCCATGTGTCATTAAGGTTGCTTATAAGCTGATGAATAAATGATGAAACTCATTAAAAAAATACAACTTAATTTTGTTTTATTGTGACGATAACGCAGAGAAAACAATGGAAGGAGTATTATGAAATCGTCACAATCATGTCTAACGCAATATTTTACAACACATCCTTTAACACTCATCACATTGAGTAGGGTTTGGTGAAGCAAATGGGGAAAAATGAGCCTCTAAGTGTCTAAAGTCGACGAAGAATTCAGTAGGAAGAGAATTGGTCCGAAATAGGGATAGCACCTGTTAGCTGAAAATTGTAAGTACCCAAACGTGTGTTGTTATATAATTCGTACTAGTAAAGCAAATCTGTCTGTCTGTTACTTTTTCATGCCTCGACGGCTGAACAAATTTGGATGAAATTTGTCCGTTTATTATATAGGCCGGTTAGGAACTTAGGACATAGGATAGGTACTTACTTTTTACGGGAACGCACAAATTATAGGGAATTAGTGCGTTCCCGTGTGATAATTACCGACCTCCTCACAGGCGAAGCTGCGGGCAAAAGCTAGGTAATGATATTTAATTGAGAGAAAAAAAAAAAGACATCAAATCAAGGCTTATCCGCGAATGATTGGCCCACTCTCAAAATCGACTTTGCAAAAATATACGTAAGGCATTATTTCTGATTACCACAATAAAGCATTAATTCTGATTCTGACAACACTTTATGTAATAAAAGCAAAAGGAACCTATGTACCTATAAGTATTTGCATATTCACGGAACCTAAAGAGACTAAAAATACTTGCCTACGTACGCAGTAGAGTAGTCAAGTACTTATACCTATTTAATTAACAAACGCATAAATTAAATGCAAGTCGTGGTTAACTCTGAGCAAAGATAATTAAACCATTGACTCTGAGTCATCAGTAACTAGGTACCTACTTAGGCACCTGCCCCACCGTCGACGAGGGAGGAAGCGACTAGCTATCAACGATTTTCTCGCATAAGAAACATACAAAAGATTGTAGTTGCGACGAGAGAATAGGTCTCGTTCAACGACACTCACTTGGCGGGCAGAACACTTGCTCAGAGACTCACGTACGCTTGGTAACTACGCATAAACTACGCGTGCTAGTTGCTCGCTTCTCGTTGATCGCCGGCGGAAGTACAGTTGGCTTGCACGTTTTTATGGCGAAAAAAAACTTTTACTTAAGTACTACTAACTTTTAGCCATCGACTTCCGAAATTAAAGTTACTTTTCACTTTTTTTTGTGTTTTTTTTTTTATGCTGAATATAATTTAAATAAAGTTAAAAATAAAAGCAGGTGTCTATGCATTTGAATTTGAATTTTTTCCACCGACTTAGTGTTTAGTTATTATTTTTCACTTTTTAGTTGTGGTAAGTAGGTACCCACAAATTCGGATACGACTACCTGCTGTATAATAAACAGTGACAGGAATTTAAAACAACATCCATACGTACTATTGAAGCTAACCTAACTCAAAAACTACGCAATCAAAGTTAATAATATTTATATGGGGCCACCTCTGAAGCATGACCCAAATAAAAAAGAATGTAAAAAAATGCAAAAAAAAAAACCCTAAAATAAATGAAAAGTTGGTTTTATAAAATTTATTAAAATTATTTTCTATAGGTACTGAACCAAACTTACCTAAACTTTTTGTTTCAGTGTAATATGATGTTCCGAATAAACTAATTAAACGTGCTATAACCCTCAAATCAGGACCCACGACTATTCTCAATTCTGAGATACATTGCGTAGAAAATGTATACGGTTATGTAAGTGTCCAAACATAATAATATTTCTAATACCTAGGTATTAGCTCAAAGCCTGAGTACACAATTTATCAGATGAATTTCTTTTTATTACATATTCAAGGCAGCTGCGGGCACGAAACCAGCGGCACAGTATCAGGCGTTTGCAGCCCAAGATTTTGGGGGGGGTCACCATTGGTGCCGAGGAATATTTTTAGGGAAATGGTTACCTATTGATAAGTACTCTAAATACTTTTTTTTATATATGCTCATCGGGGTCACCGTGGCTCAAGTAGGTACCTACAGTTTTTAGTTAGTAAAGCATGTAAATCATTCAGTCTCTCGAACGCTTAAAGCAGATTTTGGGGGGTCATCATGACGCCCACGACCCCCCCCTCGGACCTTGCCTGCACAGTATAATAAAGTAACAGTATTTTCCGGCAATGATCTTGAAATAATTACCTACAGCCGCTCGGTAGATAAACCTTCCGCGTCCGCGCGTAACTCCCGCACTCGATACTCTTGCGTACTGATATACACTGACATTTCAAAGTGCGTCCTTTCCGCCGTTTTATATGAAGATATAATACTATTAATTATTTACTTATACTGAGCCAACGGCAAGTAGCGGTGGCGGGGCGATGGCTACGCGGAACATTTTTGTACCATTTCCGTCGCTCCGGTGAGCCACTGCCCCTCGCCGCTGCCGCTGGTTTCGTGCCCGCAGCCTTGGACTTAACATTCACCTTCTAAGATAACAGCAATCAGTCAAGGCTTTTCAATTGCGAAAAGTAGGATTTTGTACTCCTATGAACTTGTGTTGATTCAAACTCGAAGCATTTAGGTATTTCAATTAAACCATTTACAGGCACTTTTAAATTACCATAAATATGGAAAAGAACGGGTAAGAAACTCCTTTCCCGTAGCTCTTTTAATTATAGTGTAACAAAATGTTAGTTACATCTAATCTAACTAATATTATAAACGCGAAAGTTTGTAAGTATGGATGTTTGTTACTCTTTCACGTAAAAACAGCTGAATGGATTTGGATGAAATTTGGCAAACAGATAGTTTATAACCTGGATTAACAGATAGGCTACTTTTTATCCCGATATTCCCACGGGATCGAGACTTACGAGGGAGAAACCGCGGGGCGCAGCTAGTAGTATATAATTAATGTTGAATTTATAATTTGTGAGATGATGTAAAAGCGAAGAGTGAAGATTGATTGATTGTATATATTCAAAATAAATAGTTAATCCTTACACAGCCTCAAAGGTTGAAAAACGATGTCCTATTCGACAACTCGTGAGCAATAAAGGGTTTTCAAGAAAATTCACGCCACCAGTTGGCGCCTCTTTGACAAGAGGTCTTCCATTTCAGACAATGAATATAAATTATTAGCTTCCACCCGCGCCTTCGCCCGCGTGGTATGTCGATAAAAAGTAACTAGGTACTATGTCCTTCCCGGGATGCCATCTATCTCCTTGCCAAATTTTGTCGTAATCCGTTCGGTGGTTAAGGCGTGAAAAGGTGACATACAGACAGACAGACAGAGTTACTTTCGAATTTATATTCATCATCAACACTCACGACTAAAAGAAATATAAGTAGGTGCATTGACACTTTTGACAGGAAGGTGCTGCCACCTAAAGTCTGTTTTTTAAATCTCGTAGACTAATTTGACATTTCGAGTGATTGTTGTTTGTTTTTTCAATACCTATGGAGTTTCACATTTGTACCTGTCAAATTAGTCTACGAGATTAAAAAACAGACATTACTGAAAGTCATTTCAGAAAATCCTCATTGCTGCAGGTGTCGAATAGGTGCGATATTCCATTTGATATTCGCGCGATGATCGCTTGCAAATTAATTGCTTTCTATTAGGACTACGGCAACAAAATGATTATTTTTGGTTTTAGTGTAGAGACTTCAATCATATAGCATTTCATTTCATACCTACATGATAGGCTGAGGCATAAATAATTCAAGAAAACAATCTAGGTTGGTACCTAGTCGTGCCGCCGTGCCCATCAACACGTCAAGCAAATTAAAATGCGGTAATAACTACTGTTCAATCAAGTTGAATGGACGTCAAAACGCCAAAAAAACTATGAACTAGACTCAAATTGACTGAACCGGGAAATTCATTAAAACTATTAATACATTTTTTTTTTTAACTGACCGATTTGGAAAACTAGGAGGTTGAACAAGTCTTCAAATCACGAATGAAGTAAGACCAATTAAATCCTGCTAATGTCTGTCATTAAAGCTGAATCTATTTTGAATTCAATTAGTTATAACATTCACGAACATTTTGCATGATATTTACCTAATTAATGTAAAACGTTAATTGTTAAAAAATATCTTAGCATCGCATCAATTCTACTGTTAATTGGACAGGGATCGAACTTGTATGTCAGTGTCATGTCTGACTATTGTTTTTTTTAAAGAGTAATGACTCTTTGTCTACGATTCTATTTAATTCAAGTCTTTTGTTTTTCCGTTTTTCCTCAATAAAACGAAACCTTGCAATATCATTCATAGTGAAGGTGTCGGGTGCTAAGCTCAAGCCAAATTCTGGGCCGACTATCGAGAATAATAATAAGTATTTAAATATGATTTTATTATTATTAGACATATTTAGGACATACCCTATGTATTTAGGTTACTTTTTTTTAAATATTTTTATAAAAATAAAAACATATTATTATTTATTATATGTAAGTATACAGGGTGTTAGGGTAGACACCGTTATCCTTGAAACTAGTGGTTTGGTGTCATCTATAATATACTTTGTCTATGGGTACAAACTTGATATAGCGAAAAAAAAATCCGCTGTTCCATACATTTGTGTACACTTAAATCGACAAAATGTATGGAACAGCGGATTTTTTTTTGCGATTTCAAAGTTGGTCCCATAGAAATAGTATATTATAGATGACACCAAACCACTAGTTTCAAGGATAACGGTGTCTACCCTAACACCCTGTACACTTAGGTACTTATAATAATTTATCTTGTCTTATGCCACTTGCATCTAAGTCCTTGGTCAAAAATCCATGGGGTATTGGGGTTGTCCCCATGGATTTTTATCCCCACATTATGATCCCCAAACATCAGACTCGAATAATATAAGGTGTTAAAAAAATAACTTTATAAAGTGTAAGAGGTGCTTTAAGACCATCGATCTAAACAACTTTTAGGGAACAACACAGAAATCGCTAAAAAAATTAGGCGTTCCCTAGTCCCTACATTTATGTTCTCAAGCTCGTCAAAAATCAAAATGTATGGAACTGATGCTTTTTTTTTTCGCGATTTCAAAATTGGTCCCATAAAAGTTATTCAGTTCGATGGTCTAAAGCAATGTTTTTCAATCTATTTGAATACGTGACCCTTCACGTGACCCTTCTAGCGACCGCGAGCAAAAAATACAATTTCATTACCCGACTACGGCGAAGAAAAAAGGAGGGTTATGATTTTGACCGGTATGTATGTATGTATGTTTGTTCATCTGTTCCCTCCTATCTTCTAAACCACTCATCACAGTTTGACAAATGAGGTATCGTTGGAAGCGTCTTGGCAATGTGACGTTACATTGAATTAAAAATGGCGCCCTCTAGACGATATTAAGTCAGGAACTAAAAAAAAATTTGTTTATTCGTACCATGTTGGGTATCAAATGAAAGGGCTTAATGAGCACATTTCAAAAATACATATATTATAACCCCTAAATAAAAATAAAAAAATTAAAGTAATAATAAAACCCAACTACGACTAAAAATGTATAAACAAGACACCACAGACAGACAAATAAAAAATCCGGAGTCACACGTGTTAGGGCATAAATCGAACAGATTACGTGTGACTCCGGATTTTTTATTTGTCTGTCTGTGGTGTCTTGTTTATACCTTTTTAGCCGTAGTTGGGTTTTATTTTTAGTGTGTAGTGTAGGAGCTAGTAACACTTGTCTTTTTCTTTCGCGAACGACCCCCCGAGAAAGGCTTCGCGACCCACAGTTTGAAAAACACTAGTCTAAAGCACCTTGGTTCAGTTAATTTTTTAACACCTTAATTATATACATGGTGGAGACGACAATACGACAAAAAATAAAACTCCGTATACCTAATGACGTTCTCGGTCTACATACAAAAAAATAATCAAATATATCCAATAGTATAGTTACGATAGTTAGTCAAAGATCGGCAAACCCCATAGTCGGCCCATCACTACTATTTAGTTTTTTGAAAAAATGACTTTTTTAATTTCCTTGTTAGGATTTATTTGATACTTCCAAAATACTCTTATGCATTAGTATTGCCAGTGTTTTAATTTATTGTTGTATTGTCGTCTCCAAATTGTATAATTATTAGGTACTTACACAGGGTCAAATAAATTGTGATGTAGGATATTACGCAACTATCCCGCATGATTTCCACTGTCTTTCTTTATTCAAAAACAACAACTTTGTTGTATTATAATGATAGATACGGTAGGTATTGTTACTGGGAATAAAAGAAACGTTTATCGGCAGCCATCATGTTACTGCGTTGTGATCTTGTGACACACCACGAAATGATTATTATCACACTAGCTGCGTAAGTTTCGATCCCGTGGACATATCGGGATAAAAGTATCCTAAGTGAGTTTGTTTGTTTGTTACGCTTTCACGCTAAAACGGCTGAACGGATTTGGATGAAATTTGGCACATTGGTCATAAGCTACCTTAAAAAGGACATAGGCTACCTTTCATGCTGGTCTGCAGACGAAGCACGGGCAACAGCTAAGTACCTAGTTTATAATATTAGTTAGGATTAGATGAACCTTATTCTTAACTATTCATATTCGTATAAGCCTTTCATACGAATATGAACGCTAACCTTAGCATAATCAGCCTATAATGTTCCCACTGCTGGGACACAGGCCTCCTCTCTGTGAGAGGGAGCGGGCCGTAATCCACCACGCGGGCCCAGTGCGGGATGGTAGATGTCACATGTCCTCGAATTTTTGGTTTTAGGACATGCCGGTTTTTTCACGATGTTTTCCTTCACCGTTTTGAGAGCAGTGGTGATGAAATAATTTACACAAAGTAAAGCGCCTGTCGGGGTTCGAACCTACGACCTACAACTCGTAAGTCGTGGCCGTTACCACTTGGCTACCACTGCTCTCTACGCTCACCTTTTTATATGAATAATGTTCATAATCGTATGCTAAGTTTACTTAGCAAAGCTGCAAAGTAAAGAGTCGCAGTGCGATCTGTGAATCTTGCCCTAAGTACTAGTAGGTACATTACGTTAGTACCAGAACGTGACTAGTGCTTTTTTTTTTCAAAGACAATTGAAAAGTCTTAACATTGAATTTTTACAGAAAAAAATAATTATGAAAGAGTTAATTGATTGGTTAATTATTATTATTTAAGAGTAAATTGATTAGCAATCTTAATTATTGGCATGATTTACTGTTGTAAAAGGGAAGCTAATTATTAATCGAACAAAAGATACTATCTGTATCTGTACAAAATAATTAAATAATTATATTGACAGTGACATACTTCGCTAGATCAAATTCATCACAATAGTACTTATTGTTAAGTTTTCCTCTGAATAAGATTTAATTCAAGGTTTCATTCACGATCTATCATCATTAATACATTTTTCATTAAGGTTGATGCGCTAGGGTGGCCCGCGAAATTCAAATTTTCTTATGTTTTTTGCAATTTGCAGGTCAGTATCAGGTTGTATGTTGATCTAAATATTATTATCGGCCATAACAAATTGATTATAAACATTGGAATCAGCAATACAACTCTATAAGTTCATGTAAGTACATTGAATGAATATTTTATGAAATCGTCAGACAATACACTTACATGAACACAGAAAGTTGTATTGCTGATTCTAATGTTTATAATTCTGTAAATCCATATTTGTTACGGCCGCTAATAATATTTAGACATACAACCTAATACTGACCTGCAAATTGCAAAAAACGTAAGAAAATTTGAATTTCGCGGGCTACCCTAGCGCATCTACCTTAAGGGGGATGCACTAAGATAGGCCGCGCAAAACAAATTTTCTTAAGTTTTGGCAATTCGCAGGTCAGTGTCCATGGAGTAAAAGAGTGTCCATGGAGTTTCTTGCCCATTCCTCTCCATAGGTACCTACTACCCTTTGGAATGGGCAACTAGCTTCATATTTCTGATTGACTGACTCCTTGACAATTCAAAAGTGTAAATGGTTTAATTGATATAAATGCGAGTGTCAGGTTATATGTTGATTAAAATATGATTCGCGACCGTAACATATATGGCTTTAAAGAATAAGAATCATTAGAATCAGCAATTTTCAAAAGTCTCTACTTAAAGATGTTCTACTATGTCATACCCTAGAAGGGAGGAGGCCTGTGTCCCAGCACTGGGAACATTATAGGCTGCTTATGCAGCACATCACTACCAGTAGCAGCCATCTCAGAGTGCACATCCTTGTGCCCGTCAATATGGCGGGACCAAGCCAAGATTACAAACTGACGTCATAAAAGTTTAATACCTATTTTTAATCTACTATTTGTTACATATGCAATAATTGTATATACTTACCGTAAATACTTACAAGATGCGTATACGTAATTTTTAACAAAATTCTTGGTCCCTCCATATTGACGGGTACCAGTTCCTTCCTTATCTAGCCATAATTATCATCTTTCACACAATCTATTCTCTGCCTCTTTTCTAACCATCTACATATCTAACAGATAAATCTTGTCAATCATCACCATCATCATTCTTCTGCCTTATCCCAATTTATTCGTGGTCGGCGCAACATGTACCTTTCTTCCATACTTCGCTTTTAGTCGTCATCTCGGTAGTCACCCCCTTTCTACCCATATAATCTTTTACACAGTCCATCTATCGTTTCTTTGGTCTTCCCCTAAATAATAACATCCATACTCAAAACTCAGCTCACGACATAAATCTTGTCTACTTCGCATTACATGTAACATGTCCATAGTTCCATACTTCGACAATCGACAGTCCCGCATAAAAGCCAAGATATCAATCTAAAATTGAGGTACACACGGCTACACATCAAGCTATACATTTCCAGTACATGCTGACTTCGTATTATATGGAAATCCTATACAATGCAAGATCTGCATAAACTGGAAATGTATAGCTTGATGTGTAGCCGTGTTTACCTATCTATCATCTAGTTTAAAAAATGTGTTTGACGTGTAAAAGTGTTTGTACCAACTACCAACCTACTTACAGAAATAAATCATTTATCATTTATCACGAAAAATGATCAGGAATGCACCACAACATCTGTTTCGGTTGTCATTTCCAAACGCACCTTTCATACGACGCATACGCAACCGCACCGTCATTACATGCCATGAATCGCCCATGCGCCCGCGCAAGCCATTCTCTCACGTGACGTGTTTTATAACGACCGCAGGGTTTCCTCATGAGTATCACATTATTTTTGTAAAGACTGAAATAATGTCACTATACTTTACTATAATTTGTAAAATCATCCTAGTCATTTGACGTTTACGATTTCAATGACAAGATTGAAGCAAAATTTTTGTTTCAAAACCTTTAAAAAAATTGCGTTTCGCTATAGATTCAAAATACGAATAACTTTGGATACCTACATTAAAAAAAACTAGGTTTTGCATTCTGGTTCTGAGGAATATTAACCAAAAACCGTGCCCACGTCCAATATCTTTTGCTCTTGGCAAAGAATAGAATAGAATATCTTTATTTTGCATAAAATATGGTACATAAAAGGTCTTACATGTAAGAAGTCCCACATATTTTGCTTACTTTCATTTCAGCATGCAAAAAACATTTTATAATAAAATAATACTATAATAAAATAATACCTACTTCTACAAAAAACAATTGAGGTAAAATATTAAAAACATTACAATTACATTATAATTCTATTACTAGTGAGATCATATTTCAAATTTTGCTTATAATGTAAGAATTCACCTATTGTATAGAACGCATTATAATACAGCCATTTCTTGAGTTTGTTTTTAATTTTTTAGTGATTTATTAATTTAGTGTCAGCTCTCTGATCTGTTTGGGTATTTGATTATAGATTTTGACAGACATATTGTAACAATTGTTCTGATAGAGTGTGCTTCTACATCTTGTGACCGCCAGTCGCCCGCCGTCTAAAATATATGGACTTTACTTTAAACCACCATCTTTTACAACTGGTAACTCCCTAAGATATTATATTTTCTGCAAATAAACTATGCTTTTTTCTTGACTGTACGTATGTATCAGATTTGGAAGACGCGCGGCGTCTGTCAATATTTCATCAAATCACATCGTAAGAGGCTGTTTTTTATTAGGGTTCCGTACCCAAAGGGTAAAACGGGACCCTATTACTAAGGCTCCGCTGTATGTCTGTCTGTCCGTCTGTCTGTCTGTCTGTCTGTCTGTCTGTCTGTCCGTCTGTCACCAGGCTGTATCTAATGAACCGTGATAGCTACACAGTTGAAATTTTCACAGATGATGTATATCTGTTGCCGTTATAACAACAAATACTAAAAAACAGAATAAATTAATATTTAATGGGAGCCCCCGCTCCCATAGAACAAACGTGATTTTTTTTCCGTTTTTGTATATCCTAAATGGTACGGAACCCTTCGGGCGCGAGTCCGACTCGCACTTGGCCGGTTTATTTCTATGGTAAGAGGTGATACATAATAATATTTTAGTGAACCAGAATTGGATTCGATTCAAAACAAATGTCTAATCCATTGCTTCATAAGTTCGTAAGTTACGTTGTTGAGCAGAATTTTTATCGAACTTATGAAACAATGGATTAGTCATTTCAAATTCTGACCGATCGTACATTATGGTGCTGTATACAACATTATTTTTTCTTTATGCTAAACCCGAAGGGTCATTGTACTCATCATTTTGAACAACTTTTTCTATGGGACCAACATAGAAATCGCGAAAAAAAAAATCAGCTGTTCCATACATTTGTGTTCACTTAAATCGACAAAATGTATGGAACAGCTGATTTTGTTTTCGCGATTTTAATGGCCGCACATCACGCTTGTATTCTCCGCAGGGTTAGGCAAAGAGGTGTCCCTATAGTACAGCCCAGCCACATATCTCAGTCAAGCGATCGCCTACTAGAAGCCTCCTGAACTCAGAGAGTTGAGAGTCCGAACAGTTTTGATAATCATCAAAACTGTTCAGCGCTTACAAGGAGACTGCATATTTGTTGCTTTTTCGGGTGCAAACATATGCAAAATCGCCGGTCCGTTGTTGACCATCAACCGGGCCGACTGAAACTGTTTTCCAATATTCCGCATAATATAGAAAAATCGATCTTTATTTTTTAATGTCGACCTAATAAAATTAATGAATCCAGTTCATTACACCAGAAAATTGGCAATTCTGCATCTTTAAAGCCTTTGCTATTTTAACAAAAATCACGATGAGATTGCAAAAAACAACATTGAAAATGGCTGACTCAAAACTATTTCATGATTACCTCTTTACAGTCCAATAAGTTACTGTTTACCTAGTTATACATTAAATTACATTGGGATTAACGTAATATAGGTAATGAGAAAGTTTGTATGTTTGGATGCTTGTTACTCAATCACGCCAAAACGGCTGCACGCATTAAATTGTGTGTGATTTGGCACTCAGATAGTTTATAACCTGGATTAACACAATGGATGCTTTTTATCCCAAAACTATGTTAGGGATAATTACTGAGCTGCAAGCGGGCGAAGTTGCGGGCAATATTTAGTTGAAATTAAGTAAGTATTGAAGGCACTGAAAGTGTCTGAAAGAGTTTATTTACGTAAGTAATTAAAACAGTTGGTGTGAAATCACGGATGGTTTGCTTCTACGAAGAGTACCTACCTAGGTAATGACAAGATTAATTTGGAATTAAGATACGTATTTGATGAATTCCCAGGATAATTGTTCAATTAATCGGTAGGTAATTGCCAGTGTTTTAAAAAGGCAGTACGTATGTGTCTTAAAAACTTCACTTTTATTTTTCTACGCATTTTTGTAAACTGCTCAGTGAAGTTTAGATACTTCGCTAATTAACTTCATTATTTGTTTATTTTTAAGTTTGCTTGATACCTACCTAGATATAATAACCTCATTTTAATTAATTTTTAGTTGCAACATGATAATAAAAAGAAATAAGTTTTATGTGGGAAAATTACGAATAAAAAATGGTTTCAATTTTAATGATACCTACCTATCCATTCATGCTGCAATTTCAAGCATAAAAATACAAAAAATATTTATTCACAAAAAATACATGCGTCTCGTTTATCTTAAATTAAAAATAATAAAAAACAATAGGTCTTACCTAGACTAGATATCACTGTACCAATTCGATGTTTAAAATTCAAAGACTCATCCACAGAACCAATAGTGATCGACTAAACCAATACTGACATGCGCCCGCGCTTTTAAACCTCAAGCTTTTTTCATAAAGCCTGACCCTGACATTGGAAAATGACTATTTTATTTAGACCTTGAAATGTACGGAAATGTTATCACGGGGCGGGTCTACGTTAAATGGGTGTATAGCGTCGTAACTATCCATGTTTGCTATATAAAATGTATTACTTAGGTACCTGCGTACTACTTACTCATGTACATTGTATGTATTTACATAAATCGGTTGACATTAATTTAAAAAATGGCTTGCTAGTCGATTCGCACGAAAAAGTTTCGCCCAAATCAGGCGAATAGCCTTTAAATTTTTATTATAGTTCCTGTGTAGTCTACTCACATGGAAGTAGAGATTGGTATCAAAATTGTGGCGGTATCTACATCGCCACATGCGAACTACGCATCAAAGACTTGACGTCACACAAAAATCCTGACGTCACATAAATCCTGCATCGCGCAATTAAAGTTTACCGTGCAATGGACATAAATACAAAAACCCAATATCAATCGTTGGGCAGTTGCCCGCCAGACACAACACCCGTCTGGTCGGAGTATCCTCCCTTTTCTATGGTGGATGAGTGAACTTTACACCCCGTTCCTCATACCCCTAAAAAATAACCAAACATGGGACTATGTGCTTGAGGATCATCACACTTAGCAGATAGATTAGTAAACTTGGTGATATGAAGGAAAGTTTCCAAATCAAGGCGTGGAAAAGCAAGCTGTATCTGGAATGGAGCTGGGCATTCACATTTTTAATCATGATGAAGATAAGGATAAGATTGAGTGCTGTCCTGAGAAAAATCTCAGATCTAACCTGGGATACTTATAATTTCACAGGAGCGAGCGAGGTGAATCATCAAGAGAAAGCACTGAAGATAAATTAAAAAGGCCTTCTTTATTCATATAGTCATGCAGCCATCGGAAACGGTTCGCTTAATCTTAGTCATAAGACCTTCAATGTAAAAAACAACAAGTAAACTGGGAATGACAATAGAAAACACCAACATTGCAAGACCTCCATACGCATCAAAAGTGTAAGACATCAAATTCCAACTTACTCTGGTAACAATTGGCATAGCTGCACGTCTCTTTAAAAATAATATCTAGGAAGTTAGGAACTCATTTAGTGGCACAAAGATCTTTTTGTTGCGAGTGTTAATTGAAGGGGAAATATTAACTCACGTATTTGATATAATTTAAAAGAGTGATTTTCAGAATCTGCGCGCCTATAAACTAGGTAGTGACGATAGGAATGAATGGTTATGCATGTTTGAAATTGGACCCTGTCAACGCAGTGTAGAATAGATTTGATTTGATATTTACGACTTTACCAAGAGTCAAGGTGAATTCGTTTAGATACCTGGAGGATCCAAACATTTGAGCTGGGCTGAGGGTTCAGCCCTTATACAGGGTGTTAGGGTAACCACCGTTATCCTTGAAACCAGTGGCTTGGTTTCATTTATAGAACGTAAAATCAATGGAAAATCTACGTTTTACCACAAGAGTATTTCACCCTTTCACCCTAGGGCGCTAGGGCAACGAATTTGCGTCTTAACACGGGTGGGTGGCGCGGGACGTGACCTGGACCGGCCGCGAGCGCGACCTCTCCCTCAGTCAGTCAGCTGTTTTGTGTCGGATAGAAACTTTTTTAAATCCTTTAATAAAAATAACATTTTTTTTATTGTTACTTGGTCATTTATTTTTATATTTAAGTCAACTATCAAAAGCCGAAACAGGTTTTTAAAGTGTCTCCCTACAAAATCCGGTTCCCTACAAAATGGTTGAGCTGGATGGTGCTGATCCACATGTCATGTTCGTGAACGGGCGCCGTCAGTTGAGACTGGTCACCTCTTATTTGCCAGAGCTTATTTTTAATCTTAAATTTTGAATTGCTTTTGATTCTTTTTTTTGTTTTACATTGTTCTCACATATAGAAGCAACATGAATACTGTACCCAGGATTTTGTAATATCTATATCCATTTTTTTAAAAGAGTGTCCTTGGAGTTTCTTGCCCGTTCTTCTCCATAGAGATCTACGTTTTGGAATGGGCAACTAGCTTCAACTCTCTGACTAACTGACCGACTCTTTGACAATTCAAAAGTGCCTGTAAATGGTTTAATTGAAATAAATGCTTTGAGTTTGAGTTGAGTTTGAGTTCTCATCCTACTCACTGGCGAACGACCATAGAGAGACTGAAGCCGTGGTGAGACAGTCCTTCCTTACTCACCATTCGTTCCACCTGCTGAAGATCTCCCACCCATAAGTTGCCTTGGGTAACCTGGAACTCTTTAAACAAACTCCGGACCCAGGTGGCCAAAGTAAGGAAAATGGTTCAGGTGGAGATTAATAGACGACTCCGCATTTGAGTGTAGGAAAATGTGGTGTTGTTCCACAAACGATGAGACACTTAATGTCGTGTCCTGTCAGCTGCAAGTTACAGGAACTGAACGACGATATGATGGCGCCAAACACGTGGCTGAATTCTAGGCCCAGTCTATTTGGATTGCCAACAACATGCTAAGAAGAAGCACAACTTAGAAGATGAACAACGATTACGATACCAACCGGCTAACGAGGCACTCAATTTAACTTATCAAAGAGATCTTTACCTAAGTGCTTAATTGCTCATACGCACGAGAGGCACGCGTCAAGGGCAGCAACTGCAGCCGTCGACAGCCGCTGTCAAGACATCGGCGGCTGCCCTAAAGTAGAGTACTTAATGAAGTGTATCTCTATTAATAATAAATATTATTAGGTAAACACTATCTCATGCACGCCAGCAGTGAGGTCGCTGTCACTAATGTCAACTGTCAGTCTACCAAGAATGGGGGGAAACAGTTGATAGTGAGGCCTGAGGCGATACCTGCACACGAGAGGCTTGGTGTGGTGATGAGCCAGTATAGTGATAAAAACAGCTTAAATACGGGATCAACGACGACCACGTCGTCGTCGTTGATCCCGTATTTAAGCTGTTTGCTGTCTGTTGATCGCGGGCGTGCTCAAATAACCTCGTGTATTGCGCGCCGTTGGCTCTGCCGTTGACGCGTGCCCGTCGTGTGTATGAGCACTTGTATAATCAGCCAGTAATGTTCCTACAGCTGGGACACAGGCCTACTATCAGTGGAGATGAATAGGGGACTGGTAATTAGCTCATTAGAGTCGATGTTTAAACCTACATTTTTATCGGGCACTATATAATTTGTGGATCCCATAGATTGCAGGAAATAATAACGCGAGTAGGTAAGCGTATGGTAATTGATTTATCTGGTGACTCCTAGTAAACAAACCATAACTAATAATTTTATTAGTAAGTAGGTACCTACATAATAAAATATTATTACAGGAACATTGTACAATAATTTAAACTCAGAACGTAGTAGGCTGATGTCATTGTCAACGTTAACATTATTGTTTGGTTGTCATGGCAATGTCAGCTGCATACTCCTGCCTATACCGTAGGTTTTTTTTTTTAATAATAATTAATAATTTTTCAGGTCCTAAACGAAAGACAGACCATAGCTGCCAGCACGTAAGGAGGTAGCAACATTTTGTAGGTAACATTCTTCTGATATTGACCCTTGACGAAAAAATATACTTTAGTAGGTAAGCATTTTCAAAGACTTCTGGAAGTCGGAAACCGGTGCATCGTGTTCGTTACGTAGATAGGTGCCTACCTATTGTATATTAAAATATGACACAAAAGAAAGTGTATTATTAACATAATCGATATAACGGTGATAACATCATTTCTTAATTTATTAATAAAATACATTTATTATATAAACGTGTTACATATAACTTAAATGTTTATTAACTTACTAAAATGAATATAGAAAATAATGTATGAAATATAAAATTACTCAAGATAGTTAATTGATTCAGGCGTGACTTTGCGGAAATCCATTATAAAATACAATAGACGTAGATATATTTAGTAACCTATTCCGCTTGACTATTCTTCAAGAGTCCTAAAAAACCCTGTAAGAAATCGACACGTGTTTCACCTCTCAACGAGGCATCCTCACGACGACGTAAAGTATCTTTGCGTCCAGCGCTCGATGTGGTAACAAGTCGCGTTCTGGTTGGCAATTGGTCAATCGTCATCCTGAGGATGCCTCGTTGAGAGGTGAAACACGTGTTGATTTCTTACAGGGTTTTTTAGGACTCTTGAAGAATAGTCAAGTGGAATAGGTTACTAAATATATCTACGTCTATTGTATTTTGTTAAATTACTCAAAAAAAATTGACATCTTACGAGTCATTTGGTTCGTCATAAGAGGTCAAATGACCTCTTATGTCGAACCAAATGACAAATGACAATGACAAAATTATTTGCTCCTAAATGGTAGCAAATGACTTTTCCTACATTCGGCATCCCCTTAAGGTGAAAGGCTTCAGGGCAATTTGCAGGTCAGTATCAGGGGGACAAGTCTACTAATTTACAAACGTAGGTATCAGTAGTCTCACAATGATCAGGGGGCTTAAAACAGTCACTTTGGCAGAATCATAATAGGAAAATATTATGAATCATCGTAAAATGTCACAAACTGACGATTCATAATATGATCTGCGTGCGATTCATATTACGAATTAATTCATCTATTTGACAGTTTTCTATGGAAATTCGTAAAATGGTCCACATAATAATAATTGCTTTTGTGTCAAATTAGAGGAATTGCTAATGACAGCTGGAATTCTAGAAATGAAATGCTTTTAGAGGAATTGCTAATGTGACCGTTTTAGGCCCACAGTTCATCACATGACAATGACTTGGCAAAAATTAGTAGACTTGGCCCCCAGGTTGTATGTTGATTAAAATATGATTCGCGACCGTAACAAATATGGATTTACAGAATTTTTTTTTTTGGAAACAGCAATATACATACCTAACTAAGTAGACTTGGCAAAAATTAGTAGACTTGGCCCCCAGGTTGTATGTTGATTCGCGACCGTAACAAATATGGATTTACAGAATTAAAAATATTGGAATCAGCAATATACTTAATTCTATATGATAACTAAGTATGTCATGAAATCATGACATGAATGTGGTGACATTCTATCAGCGAAAACAATGATGGAAAAGCCAAAACATACCGAAAAGCTTATGCTATCTAATTGCGTAACTTATTTTCGTAATCGATTATGAGTAATCTGTTTCAGTTTGACAGTTCATAAACATTCATTGCGTTATTTATGTTTTTTTTTTTTTCGACCTTATGATGCAGTGGATTAGTTGGTAATTTGTTTCAAACCGATTCAGATAGATTGATGAAGTAACGTTAAAATACCGCTATGTATAGTTCCAGTGGAACTATACATAGCGGTATATTTTAGAAATAATCGTTAGTGGGTTCCACTAACGATTATTTATACCGTTCTACCCGGATTGTAACTAAATGAATAGTTGAAGATTTCGTTCCGATAGATTTTCGTTATATTGCCAAGAAATTAGTTCATAAATAGTTACTGGAACTATACATAACGCTATTACGTAACGTTATCGTGGCTCTATTTTGAGTAATGTTTCAAGTCCCTAGCTATTACCATTTGTCTAGACTCTCTGGTATATAATTACGCTTTCGAAACGTAAATGTCTTTCGAATCGTAAATGACATCTTTCCATTGCAAGTTCGTTTTTTTTTAATGATATTTCAAATGCTGCATGTTTTTCCCACAAATATTTATGTGCTGCAACTGCAATTTGTGTTTTTTTTATTTTTATTGAAGATATAAATCGAATTTGAATAGCAAATGAATGGAAATAAATTAAAAGTTATAATGTTTAGGACTTCAAATAGCTCGAAAAGAAATTAAAGAGGTTAGATAGTACCTAGATTAGATTTGGCATATTTTTTATGAAGTAAGTAATTCGTTGCAACTATTTTGGGGATTCCCCTTATTTGAACAAAGTCCGTTTTACATGAATGTAGGTAGTTAGGTATAAGTATCTACACTTCGTCGCCAGTAAACTCCTGTTCTGTCGCTTGTCGAAAGGAGGTAATTCCCCTCAATTGTTTTGGGGACTTCTTCTTAAGGTTGATGCGCCAGGGTGGCCCGCGAAATTCAAATTTTCTTACGTTTTACTCTCTAAGTTCATGTAAGTGTATTGACTGACGATTTCATGTAATTTTCATTCAATACACTTACATGAAGTTAGAGATTTGTATTGCTGATTCTAATGTTTATAATTATATAAATCCATATTTGTTACGGCCGCTAATAATATTTAGATCAACATACAACCTAATACTGACCTGCAAATTGCAAAAAATGTAAGAAAATTTGAATTTCGCGGGCAACCCTAGCGCATCAACCTTAAGCCGGCGCCAGACATAGTCACATATTTGATCAAACATCTTTGATAGACTTTGCACACATATTTCACCACTGGCTAGGGGTGAGGCGTGTGTATCGTAAGTCGTAACAGATAAAAATAACAGATATAAAAAAAAATAACAAATATTAATTTGTTCTTATCTATATAAAATACCCGTTACTTAAAATAACAGACTCTCAAGACTGTTACCACATACACGGTTATCAAGGTTATCAATTTCTCTCTGTTCATCATTAAAGAATGGAAGATATTCTATTGAGGTTTAAACACGTATTTATCGTACAAAAATAACAGGCTGTTATTTAATAGCAGATATTTGGAACTGTTATTTTTTTAAATCAGTTTCAGTGATAACTGATATCGTGTTTAACCTGTTACAACCCATCTTTACCACTGGTGACATGCTTTGCAGCACGCAGTGTTGCCAATTTATCATGTTTTATGCTAAATAGCAATAAAATGAAAATGCTAAATGGCTAAATGGCAGAGTTTCCTCCTGTTTAGCACATTTTTTCCTCGTTTACTTAAGTCACAGATATTTTGACACAGCTTTAACTATAATTTAGTTTGACAGCGCTAAGATGGCACTGAGTTATTTAGTGAAAATGCTATTCTAAATTTGACGATCTATCCTAAAATTTTGTTCTATGTCTAAAATCCTCGTAACTAAATCTGACTATTTTTTCGCGATTAAAAATGTGTCGAATAAAATTAGATGTCATGAACTAAAATTCAAACCAACACCGTCGACTTCAGTTGCAAAACAGTACTGTATCTTTTTTTTATTTTCTTTTGCTTATATGTCGAAAATGGTGTGTCTTATCGCAAAAATAATGAAAATTTCGACCCCCTTAAGAAAGGCCTTAAACCCCTGAGGCTCAACATGAAGGTTTTTTTTTTTTTTTGCATATTTTCCATACAAAATGTGAAAAATTTCATATAAAAACACGTCGAAGCTGCTGTGTTCGGTGTACAACAGAATTGGCACCATATATGGCACCATAGTCTATTTCAGAATGAGTTTGGTCGTTTGAAAGGACTAAACTTAGTTTTAGTGATTTTTAGTTTAGTTTAGATAATTTTGTGACAAGAGAATCGGCGCCACTGTCGGACGGTAATCACTAATCATAAACAGTAACAGTACTCAGTACCCATGTAATTGTGCATGGCATCGAATGCAAACCATGATGGTCTGTAAATTTCTTCAGCACCAGATCCTGTCATTGTAGACTGTTTTTCTTTTTTTATACATTCCCTTTAATTAATAGGTCATTAAAATTTTTCTCTTCTTTTTTAATTCCTCGATAGAGAAATGTACCTACTGAGAATTTATCATTAATCCTGATCCAGGCGTCATTTACCAAATTCCTATTTTTATATTGTTTTTTACTTTTAGGGTTCCATAAATACATGGTTCTCCTTCAAACAATTCAATAAATTCTAGGCACTCGTTGCTCCATTCCATCTTGCGATTGAGCAAAGCGACCGTTCCGCTCAGTTATTTACGAGACACTGGGTTTGCAGGCTACGCTACGCACACATTTGAAATTTGAACGCGCTATGCACACATTTGTACTTTAATCGCTTTGATGTGCGCTCGAAAAACCGACACCGAATGGAAAAGTTGAAATAAGTGATCAAACTTTGATGAAATACTCAAACACCCCTGCCACACATGTGTCAAACAAATGTTCAAATATGTGTTCAAATATTGTTGCAATTTCTGGTCGCAATTGTTGCAAGGTCTGGGCATTGATATGTGCTCAAACAAATGACAACGAATGGCAAAGTTGAAATATGTGATCAAACTTTGATGAAATACCCAAACACCCCTGCCACACATGTGTTCAAACATGTGATCAAATATTGTTGCTATGTCTGGCGCCGATATTATTGAAATATACTTAAAGATGAGGTAATTACCCGTCTAAGATGGAACATCGGAATTCGCAATTCGCAACGTTCAGGGTGTATGTAATTGGTTCGTATCTGTTACTTAGATTGATTAGAAAAAAAAGTAAGTAGGTATGTTCACATATCAGATAGTATAGTAGTTGGTAATAACTATAATTAGTATTATATTCTTACCGTTTTTTTTTTTTTGAATAGTCTAGAAATTAATTATATTAGGTCAGATCGATTTGTGTTGATAATAAATTTGATAAATCGCTCAAAAGAAAAAAAACAAAAAAAAACTCTTGTTTAAAACATTTTGAACGGTTTGTTTTATAAAATTTGAAAAAAACTAATAAAATTTTAAAAAGTATTAAGTAGTAGAGTTGTAACAGCTTAGTGATTATTTTATAAGTAGGTACCACATTTTTCTAAACTACCTACTATTTGTAACATAGGTAGGTACCGATTTTTCTCTTCGTACCTACCAAATCTAAACGAAATTAAAAAAATTACAAAAAAAACCAACAGACTTCCAAAAAAAACACTACAAAGTGAAAAATAACTCTAATTTCGGAAGTAGGTTGTTTTTTTTTGTAAGTTTAAAAAAAAAATTAAGTATTTAAGTACTTTTTTGTTGTGCTACCTAAGTACCTAACTACCCCACACAATTTTTTTAATTAAGTATTTACCTACTTTTTTGTTGTGCTATTAAGTATTTACTTTTTTGTTGTGCTACCTAAGTACCTACCTACCCCACACAAACACTGTGACAGGAACTTATTATAACATAACATCATCCACATAGGCTAAGTGGGAAAATGCGTAGGTATTATTGAAGCTAACTCAAAAACTACCCGAGCAAAGTTATAAGTATGGGACCCCCGCTACCGAATAAAAAATCCGTCCACTATTGGCGAAAATATTGATAGACAAAAAAAAAAAAAACATCCTTATGCTACGAACATAGAACCTCCTCCTTTTTGGAAATCGGTTAAAAATAGAATGACCAAGCTTTTGTAAGTTTTATAATTCTTATTCATGGACATTTTTGCACCTATCAAATTACTATCTGGGATATAAAAACGCCCTCTCACAGAGAGGAGGCCTGTGTCCCAGCAGTGGGAACGTTATAGGCTGATTATGACTATGACTATGATATAAAAACGAACTTTAGACTAAATTCTTGAAATAAAGTTAGAATTTATAAAAGATGCAATAAAATTGAAAGTTTTTTGATAACTTTCCTTTTTATGAGACACTAGCTTTGGCCCTCTACTTCATCCACGTATTATTTCTTGTTTTAACATAAAATTGTATTATGTATGACATTCGATAATAATGTAGCTTCCTATTAGTGAAAGAATTTTCGGAATCAGATCAGTAGTTCCGAAGATTACTCCCTACAAACTCACAAAAACCACTGTAAAATATAGTTGCTGTTGCATTATGTAAATATAAAATCCAAAATGTATAACTTCTGTTCTGTAACAGCACCTTGACATGAATTAAAAATATTTAGTATTTACAACCAATTAACAGCTAAACAAAATTGTTGATGCGACATTTATATTTATGCGTTGTCAATTAAATCATAGATCATCAAAAAGTATTGTTAAAACAAAAACTTACATTAATCATAAAATTCCTTCCACATTTTTTCATCATTTGTCACTCAAGTCCATTTTAATATAATGACACGTCAGTAATCAATTTAATAGTTATAAACATGAACACATTTTTATAAATCCTAAAATACGGAAGCGTTTATTCGATTCATAATTATTTTAATTTTTCGATCGTTCTTTTTTTAAAAACTCGCGCTTAGTAGTGCGGGGAAAGCGGACGCGTCGATTTCTCCGTAGCCTTAACATCGACTGACTTCGACGAGTTGTTACGAAACCCCGTCTTTCATCTAGTGATGCTAACTTGCATATTATTATTGTTGTTTCTACATTGCCGCATCAATTTTTCTCTTACTTTTAAGTATCGTAGTAAGTAGTAGTATACGTAGGTATTTTACGTTTGGAACACTTGGCCTAGATAATACCCATGTAATTTGAGTGTAACTCATTTTACATAACTAACTGACTTACGTACGCAGATTAAGTAACATGTCTTGTTTACTACACTTTGATAAAATTACTTTCATTCAAAAATAATTTACGCAATCTCTATCTATCGACAGTCGATAGATAGAGGAATAAATTCCCATCACTAGTGTTAGCTAAATAGTCAGGCAGGATGGTTTGTTTGTCGCCGCGGCACGTAAAAGATGTTGTGCAAAACGCAAGCCTCATAATTTTGCACAATGAGAGGGCTAGGTGACATAACATAACTATGAATAACGACTTATAAAACTCGTAACTTAGTACAGTCAGCGGGGACAACTCAGACTCACGTAGGTACGTAGGCACATGTCATGTTCGATTCTAGCATATTAAATCAGGGTCAAATTAAATTATTTAGATAAACTCCGCAGACGTAATGAGTGAACAATAAAAAAAAATGTGTATGTTCTTCTTTATTTTTTGGCGTCAACGACCGCTGGTACTGGTAATGTAGTTACTTGGAGTATGAGTTCAAAGAATCAAGTGTGGTAGGTACTTGATGTATGAGTTGAGAAAATCAGTTTTTTATTTACCTATTTATCTATCGTGTTTAGATAAACGACACCCATAACATTTGGAGCTGGGGAGTTTGTTGCACTACTTCTTCTTCCCAGCTAAAGCACTCGGAAGTGGTGAAGGGTGGGCGTTTTGGGGGACTGTCATGTAATTTTGACGTTCGAAAAGTGTTGATTCTCAGCATAGTTTGAATAAAATAATGACATTTGATTTGGGAAGTTTACACAAAAAAAACTCATTTTTTTCAACTGAAATTCCAAGTAAGTAGGTATCTAATTAACCCAGCTCAAGTAATTGACCCAAAACAAAAAACTTTTTTTTTTGCCATTACGTCTGCGGAGTTTTGCTAAGTAACTAATTGAATTTGACTCTGTATACTTTAGCTCGCAGTGACTCAGCAAATATGTTACTTAACTAATTATTTTATGTTTCCGCAGAAAACAAACATCAATTTATAGCATCTGACTGTACAA
Organism: Lithophane ornitopus; assembly: GCA_948473465.1. Taxonomy (NCBI): domain Eukaryota; kingdom Metazoa; phylum Arthropoda; class Insecta; order Lepidoptera; family Noctuidae; genus Lithophane; species Lithophane ornitopus. Next base: position 9,871,062 of record OX419638.1, on the reverse strand, counting down.
AGGTACCTACGCTGCCTGGCAACCAAATGAGAAAGCCGAGTCACGGGTTTTCGTTTGCCTTCCATTGCAATATTGACACAGAGAAATTTTAACACGACTTCTAAAAAACCAAAATGGAATGCAAACAAATAATTTTGTCCTTTGTTTTTTTTTGTCTGGTAGTTGCCTTAACCCAGTTGTGGTAAACAGCCAACACCACAGCCACGCAAGACAGGCTTTAAAAAAAAAAAAGGAGGTATGAAACTGGTTGGTTGGTACCCATTGCAGCATTGGTAACTTAGCCCTCCCCTCATACGCACGTGCGATTTTTTACTTAACACGACGATATTTTTATTAGAAACTAGCTGCCCTGCTCCTGCTTCGCATGGGTAGCTCTAAGTTCCTACGCTACCCTACCTATCTACCCTACCCTACCTACCTATCTACCCTACCTACTAACCTACCCTATCAATCTACCTACATACCAACCTATCCTTCCTACCTACCCACCTACCTACCCTACCTACACCTACTAAACGTACAAACCTTTTCCTGAGAATAACGAACACAACAAAAAAAGAATTATCCAAATCGGTCCAGCTGCTCTCGAGATTTGCGCTTAGCGATTCATTTTTATATTATAGATATACAAAACTTTTTTCTTACCTATACTTAAAGATCGTGCACTCGCTTTTCATTTCCCGGTATTGAGCCGAGCATTGACAATCCAACAGAGCACATCCCAGCGCGTCAAAAAGCGCATTGTTGGATTGCAACTATGGAACTATAAAAGAGCGCATGAAAAATCCAGTGCGCGATAAAAAATTGAGTAAAAAATTCACCCGTGCGTACGAAGGCTTACATCCAAGGAGTCGTTGCATTTGCAATAATGTTATAAAAAATAAATACAAAAGTCGGTTAAGCACTATTTTAAGTAAAGAATTGGAATAAGCTGCTGTGCCTGCGATCCGGTTTACGTACGTAACGATCATTGAACTACATTTTATGAGTTTAAATCTTTATTTTTCCTGGTTCCGTTACAATTTTCTGTAAATAATGTGCAGGATTACGTCCGGGGAATTACTAGCCAGTATTTCAGCCACCAAGCAACTTTGGAACCTCGTTTGAAGTATCCGGATGACCCGGACACGGTCCAACCGGTAAAATTCTCCATAAAACAAAGTGGCGACTTTTTTTAAACTTATGTGTACTTATCATATTTCCTCTCCTTTTCCTGTAAATCGTTCCTCTCTCTCGTTTTCCTGCAAAATATCTTTCCTTTCGTTGTCCTGCAATCTGTGGGAGTTATTCGTCAAAAGCGACGGAAGTGTGTAACAGGAATCCGGGAAACGCGTCGATTTCTGAAAACAAAGGAAATAGTATACAGATTACGAAACAGTTACTTACCTCTCTCTTCAAAAGCCGCTTTCCAACTAGCAAATCGTTCGAAAGCAATACGATAACAATATTTTAGCTACCGTTTTGACTATTTTAAAGGAGGCGTTACGGACGCGATCTTAAACTATTTCTTGCATGATTCAACCTCTTACGAGATCTTTACAATTACAGAATGACTCTGTACTTTGCTACTGAACGATTTATTCAGCGGTATTGATAAAAACACTGATCGGATGATCGGATCGAGTCGGAACTGTGTGCTTCGAGTTCCGTATACCGTGAAACTAAGTTATAGGCCTTTCTGTGATACTTTCTGTAGTTTCAGTTGGCTATATATTGCCCTCAATTACCAGCCCAGTATTGTCCCACTGCTGGGCAAAAACCTCTTCTCATACAGAGAAGGCACGAGCATTGATCATTACGCTTGCTCAAGACGGGAGATTTCAGACTTACATTGATTTCAGATTAGGTACTATATATATACATGGTGTTAGGGTAGACACCGTTATCCTTGAAACTAGTGGTTTGGTGTCATCTGATGATTTTTTTGAACACCCAGTATAGGTAAGTTCCATGGTTTCCTCACGATGTTTGCCTTCACCGATGTCAGTGATGTTCAAGATTAATTCAGAAAGTACCTACTTACATGGTAATAAAAACGTCGGTACAGGGTTCGATTCCTGAGTCGGACAAAGTGTTGCCGGCATTCGGTAAAATCTGTTGTATGTGTGACCGTGCGTTTGCACTGGCGAAACACAACGAAACATGTTTAAAATCTCTAGTTCCTGTCAATCTTCCATACGATTTAAACAAAACTGTGTAAAAATGATTTTCTTCGGAAAATTCAGGCAGGGCCCAGAAGGAAATAGTTTAGTTGAGGACAAAGGAGAGGCGCCAGTAGGCACCTACCCAGATAAAAAAATGCAACTTTTTTGACGCGGAACACTAAAATTAGCGCGAACTACACCCATATCGTTATGCGCCACATAAGAATCAATTTATTTTCATTGTTAAGTAAAAAAAAAACGATTCTACTTTATAGAAAAATCGAAAAAAAAAACGATTTAGTATTAAGGAAGTGATTTCCGTAATACACCTCATTCAAGGTTGCGTTCGGCATTTTTACATAACAATAATTGCTTTTTGTATAGAACGGGTCAATAAAACCAATAAAATCATTGAAATAATTGTATAAAACAGTCATAGTGTCGTCGAATCGTCTATTCCCAGACATGTTTTGACGTTTTATGATAATATTGTAAAATTATTAAAATCAATTAAAATCGAGATATCGATTAGTGGGTCAATGATTAAAACAATTTTATTTTGTATAATAACGATAATCTGACATTTTAATAGGTTTCCTTACCTCGCTAGGAGGAATCTGTTGTATGGATCAAAATCAATCCTAATACAATACCTAAAACAATCGAACGCCACGAATATCGTGGCGTTCGATTTGCTTTTAGGCCCATAAAAATATCATCATTAAAAAAAAAAGACATACGTGTAAGTACCTATATTAATTAGTTGATTATTGTAGTATCATATCTTTGTCATTGTTTTTAATAAGTAGGTAATAATTGTGCTTATCTGCTAAATAAATCAATGACAACATCTATAAATGCACCATAATTAATTATTATTTTCATATAATTGTCAAGTAACATTTTATTATTAGTAATAAATCTAACTTTACGGACGGTAACAATTGTCGTGTTCTAGGTATCTATTCATTTAAATGTAATAAGAATACACATTATTTGTTTTATTGCATGGAATAATGATTGTGTTTTACCTAGATACCTACCTATTTAAATACATGGTTACCTATGGTAATGTCCCCGCTTTTTTTTTTTTGAGGGTGGGTACCTAATCATCAAATGCCTTCCGCTCTAGGCGAAGCGGAAGGGCGTATCAGACTTTTACTGACTAAAACCCACCCGTGTTCCTTCAGTTGCCTGTTTCCAATGTCCCGGTATCCCTTTCGGAGTTTCCCGCAATTCTGGCAAGGTAATGTCCCCGCTGCTGGGACCCAGGGCTCGGGGGGCCGTAATCCACCACGTGAGTTGGTCGGTATACACAAGGTGTCCCTGGAAGTATGGATCAAATCGAATAGGGGCGTGGGCAAATCCTGAGAACAATGTCGGTGCAATTTTTTACGGTTTCAAAGTTATGACTAACTTTCTATCAGAGCTATCAACTAAGTTTTTTTTTTTTCAGGACGTTGTAGAGAATGTGGGCCTTTCCTGTGGTAATACTTTTACGTTGCTAGAAAACATGTGTTCAATGAGAAACAACCTTTACTGCAAAAGCTTTGATCTGGCAAAAAATTTACTCAATTTTCGAGCGATTAGGTACCGGGAAAAAGTTTACTAGCGAAAAACAATTCTCAGGGTTACAAAGATTGGAAATGACCTTGCCCATTCGATTTGATCCATACTTCCAGGGACATCCTGTATCTCACAGTCACTGTATGCCACAGTCTTCGAATTTTTGGTTCTATCTAAGACATGCCGGTTTCCTCACGATGTTTTCCGTCACCGCCGTTTTGGGAGCAGTGGCGATGAAATAATGTACTACACAAGGAAAGCGGCCGACCAAGTGGACGACGTACAGAATATCACGGGGAAGTCCTGGATGAGACTCGCACGAACCAGGGAAGCATAGCACAAAAGGGAGGATGCCTATAGGCAGGAACTCAGAACAAGGCTGCCATTAATGAAAACGCCTGTGTGGGTTCTACGACCTCGTACTTTGGAGGCGGCCGTTACCACTCGACTTTCTTAAGCTGAATTATATGATTCGTCATAAACAATGATAATATAGGTATATAAACAGATATGTTGTGAGCGCGCAATCGTGAAGACTCGAAAACGTCCTAATTGGGATGTATTGACTTTAGTCTGCGACACGCATGGCGACGAGTAATACGCTTAGTTGAAGCAGCTGCACTAGCCGTCTCTTTTTTCTTGTTGTTTTTATCAAGCCATCTCTTTTCTATCATTTTTATTTATATTGTAATGTAATATGAATAAAAAGTGGGTTTGTGTGCTGCCGCTGCTGCGCGGAACACATTTTTCGGTTGTTTTGTGAGTGTATAACTTATCTGTTAATATAATATCATTGATCATAAACCTACAATCTTGTAGACAGTGGAGACTTTCATAGGTACCTACCTACCTTCTGCCCATGACTTCGTCCGCGTGTTTCTTGTAAGTACCGACCTAATAAGTAACAAAAAATCCTACCTATCGGACACTTGGTAATACTGAAGCTTCCCATTAGTGAAATAATTTTTGGAATCGGATCAGTACTTCCGAAGATTACCCCCTTACATGCAAACTCACTTTTACGTCTTTCAAATATTAGGTAGTAAGTACCTACTTATATAGATGATGAAGATATATATCTTATATGATGAAGAATAGATGATTGAGAGCTGAAAAACCTGCTGGCTACGGCTCTCGAGATCTTGCTATCGCTGAATCGCTCCAAGTGTTAATTTAAGTACATACCTAAGTACCTATTTTTTGGAGACAGACCATACATATATACAATTTTTGAAATGTCTTTTTTTCAATTTTGTAAATTGCAGCCGAAGAAGGAATATTTCATGAGGTATGGAGGTACATACTAGGCTCTATTATCATCTATTTATGTCTGGCGTGACGTTACTGTGAGAACCGAGAGAGCTGCGTGCCCATTGTAAATAAATAAAATCTGAATATTAATTGGCACCGCCACTTAGCCAGGTGCGCAATCTTCCACTTGTTGCTATTACTATCATCACAGGCGTGACGTCATTTGAATTGTTGTCGTTTGGGTCTATGGTTAATCTAAAATGATTATAATGAAAAGAAACTTAGTGTTATTTTACAAAAAGAGTTGAGATTTTTAGTAGGCTCAAACCACATTTCAATGAAATCTATGGTTTCAAAAAGATTTTTTTTTAAATATGGTCACCCTAATTCTACGTGGAGAAAAAAAAAGCAAATTGTTTATTCGCCATTAAAATGGCGTCATCGAAGGAAACCTATTGTTTGTGTGGTCAACCTTATAATATTGGACAATTTATGATAGAATGTGATTGCTGTCGTGAGTGGTTTCATGGCAGGTAATAAGGAAAATATATAAATTTCACAGTGAAAGTTTCGTTGTGTGTTAAAAAAATCCAATCAAGATTGACAGTGTATGCGCGTTCGGCCATCACTTTTATGCGAATGTTTTACTCAATATTTCTTAGTTTTCTGTTCTGTGGCGTGATTTTCACCGTTTAATAAGCACGATACAGTTTCTATTTAATTATCCAGGATTTATGCGGCGTTTTCCAAGAGTTCTTGTTTGTTTACATCAGTGGTCGTCATGGGTTTAGCAGAATGCGCTTTTCTGCCGTGCATTCTTTGTGTTTATTTATATTATTTTATGCCTGATAACACGTTGTTACTGGCAAAATCATACTGTAGCAATATTTCTTTTACTATTGCCTTAGTTTCTTAATGTTTTGTACGAAGTTAGAGAAGCCCTTAGCAACTGTTGTGAAATCTCTAGACCCTAATTAGATGCCAGAGAAGGCAGGGGCAAAAAAAAGTGCTACGCTTTGGGGACTTTGGTCGCCCCTAGTAGCCTTAAGTGCACTATGGTTAGTTAGGTTGAGCATAACTATGTGAAGTACACCAGTATCTACAATATTAATGTTTTATGGATGTTTGTGATAATTATGTACTTTGTGGTGTTAAATTACTATGTAACATGCACATAAAACCTTTATTTGAACATACTTTAGCCATAGCTGGCAATTAAAACATGAAACATTATTATTTTTGTTGTAATATTAATGATTTGATTATAATTTAAAATCCCTATAATTTTAAACTCTTAGTTTTCAGTCAATTAATTATTTTTCATAACATATTTCATTGCTGTAGTCTTAAAATTCTCTGTTTGTATCATAACACCTATTTAGACGGTTATGATTACTATATCCATCAATTCATATGTACTTTCTGGGTTTTTCATGGACATTACTGATATTGGTGAAGGGAAACATTATGTTCCTAACAATGTTTTCCTTCACCAATGTCAGTAATGTTATAAACCTGGACTTATAATCACTACATATTACAAAAACAAAGTCCTCCGCCGCGTCTGTCTGTCTGTCTGTTCGTGATAAACTCAAAAACAACTGTGCCGGTTTAGATGCTGTTTTCACCAATGGATAGAGTGGTTCTCGAGGAAGGTTTTAGTATATAATTTGTCAAGCGGGTGAAGCCGTGGGCGTCAGGTAGTTAAATATAAGTTTGAGTCCGTACCTTCTCTGTGTGAGAAGACCTTTAACCTGCAGTGTGACAATAATAGGCTGGTATTGATATATTCGATGGGTTATTAGAATAAGAGGATCTTGAATGATTCTTCATGATTGGAGATGAAGATATAATTCATATTCATTTCAGGCACAGAACCGTAATAAAATCGTAAAAGATATATATAATTAGTATTCAAATGGATAATTTAACCATTTATTGTAATGTTTGTTTGGTTCTCTAGTAAGTACTACTAGAATCTTACTTATTCATGTATAAAAAATAGAGCACTATGAATAAAAAAAAGATGTGAATAATGCACACTGTGTTGTTGAATAATTATATCTTTGCATACAAAAGCATAGACAATGAATATAGGAGTTTTTTTTTTCAATTGTCATTCTTTATGCACATGAAGACAACAGCTATCTAACTATGGTAACTTATTGAAAAATAACATCAACCTATTTTAGAAGTTGATATTATGTAAAGCCTGCCCTGTTGGATTTTTCCATCAGAAATTTCTCAGAAGCATCCCGGAGTCTGGTTGATGGCAATAGGCTCGCCCCCTATTACATGGCATTTAAACATAACTGGCGAAGTGTGGGTGTTATTATAGGTACATCTCTGCCTAACTCTTCGGGGAGTACAGGCATGATTTGACTCCATATTAAATAGTTTTCAGATAACCTGATTGGTTCTAGGAATCTTAACTTTAGGGCTATTTTACACCAGCAAACGGCTTAGTCAGTACTACTCGGTACATGATTTTAAATAACTCAGTCAACGTTTAAGTACTAATGCTTTCAATATTTTTGTTACAGCTGTGTTGATGTCAAAATATATCATTCTGATGACATAGACAAGTATCACTGTCCAAAATGTGCACAGACTTACGGACCTTCAGTATGTAAGTAAATTACAAACCATACTTAGATACCATAGAATGTGAGCATTGTGTTGTGAAACTAATTAGGTGATTATTATAGGATTAAATAGAGGTGTGTGTAGAATATAATATTGTAACTACTTGGTACAAATGCAAAAACATGAGGAGCTCGTGGCTAAGTAATAACAGCTGCACGGGTCGATCCATCAGATTAAATTTAGGTCGGTGAATGGGTGACCATTTTTACATACCGAGACTCCTCCGTGCCTCGGAAAGCACGTTAGCCGTTGGTTCCGGCTGTTATTCGTGGATCTTTGACAGTTTTTACAGGACGTCAGAAGCCCGAAAGTCGCCCCATGTAAAATACTGGTATTCAGCTGCATCCGGTTAGAAGCCAACCCCAACATAGTTGGGAAAAGGCTAGGCAGATTGAAATGCAAAATTATGATAAAAAAGTATCATAATTATTGTTTGTTTAAAACTAGATCCGAGGGATTCTAAAATAATCTTTTGAAGATAGAAAGAATACCTCTCATAGAATTATTTAATTTCAGCAGATTATATAGGATTGAGGCTAAGAAGAGGACAAAAAAAAAACTATTAATAACTATTAAACTATCATAGCAGATATTGACTAAACAACAAATTTCACTCATAATCAACAACTTCGGAGCAATGGTAGCCTAGTGGTAACGGCCGCGACTTATGGGTTGTAGGTTTGAACCCAGACAGGCGCTTTACTTTGTGGATATAATTTCATCACCACTGCTCTTGAAACAGTGAAGGAAAACATCGTAGGAAAACCTGTGACATCTACCAACCTGCACTGGGCCTGTGTGGTAGATTACGGCCCACTCCCTCTCACCGAGAGGAGGCCTGTGTCCCAGCAGTGGGAACAGTATAGGCTGATTATCATTATGCAACAACCTTTTATTTTTCTAGTAAAAGTCCCAACAAACAACCACCGCGCGGACCGCTACGAGTTGGGCGCAGAGACCCGCCCCTCGCAGGTGGGCACGCCGGCCTGGGTTCGCGCGCTGGCCGCGCGGCCCCTCCGCCCGGCCCCAGCGGCCCTGCAGCGCATGAGTCCGCACCAGTTCACTGAGGAGTTCATCAGAGATAATGGTGAGTACAGCAATGAATTTTACTAACACTTTACCAGTTCCCTTTGTAAAACCCAGCCATCGACGATTATTGAAAGAGCTATCCAAAAGTTGATGAACTGCTTGTGGATAGCTTGTCTGGGGAAGCGCTATGCTAAGTGCATTGTGCTTCCCCATATAACTAATATTAGAGTAATATTACTTCAGTGTAGGAAAAAGATGTAGCTCTACAGGACGTATAGCTCCATCTCTTTCCCCCACGAAGTAAGATTAAAATAATACTGCTGTAAGCGGTGTTGGTAGGCCCCCAGGTGCGTAATGTTGCTGCATTTAGCTCAGTGTGTGAGAGATTGAGAAGCACCCCAACAATTCAAATGCTAAACTTTGTACTGTGTTTGTTCATCTCGCTAGGAATGGCTAGTTCTGTGATCGGAAACCTCCTTTCCTGGTGCTTAACATTTCCATTGCCTAATCAATTCTAATAAATTTAAAGAGTGGGAGCATTAAATTCATACCAGTATGTTCTAATAGTTTAATTTAAACGAATATAATTTTCAATAATATTCTTTTTTTTTCTGCGCAGGATTCACGCGACCTGTAACATTCACAACTTCAGATGGTTTGGATATGAAGACTCCCAACCCTGGCACATTCACAGTCAGATCCGTGCTTAGGTTCTGTGGGGCGCAACTAGAGGTAAACAAAATTACATAGTACTTATAATACAACTACTGCCCGCGGATTCGCCCGCGTGGACCATAATATCTTTTCCTTTCTAAAATAAAAGTAGCCTAAGATGCTTATAACATTAGCTATCTGCCAGTGAAAGTCCGGTCAAAATCGGTCCAGCCATTTCGGAGACTAGCCGGAACAACAACAATTTAAAAAAATGATTTTTTATTTATTTATTTATTATTTATGTACACACAGTAAAATACAAAGAGATATGACATAATTATTAATTTTTTTGTTATAAGTACCGTTTAAACATTCATTTAGTAACTGTTATGTTGACATTAAAAACAGACACTTCAACTATATTTATTGCTATATAATTATGTATTTTCTATGTTTTTTCAAACAGTAGTCCAGTTTTTTCATGTTAAATGTTTAAAAAGAATCTATTGATATGACTGCAGTGCTATAATGGACATAGGTTGCTTCCAAGCTTTTCAATGTCTCATAAATATCTTCATAATGGATACCTACTCTTGACAAAGGGCTTTTATAACAAACTTGCTTGCCTCTAACGAGACAAGATTGGGGAGAGCCCACTGTCCTAACTTGGTGACTAACTACAAATGTTTCAGAATTGTGTAACCTCTCAAAACGATAGCAAGGTTTTTCTTTTTTCACAAAAAGTTGTCCTTGTTATCAAGAGGAATGTTTGCAGGCACAAATCTTGCATGAAAACCGCTATAAATGAACACTTTTCTCATTCTGTCTTCATAGGTGGAGGTAATAGATGTTCGTAAGCAGTCAACCCTACGCATGCCGCTGAGCGACTTCGTGGACTATTTCGAGACGCCGCCCGAGCACCGCGATGAGAAGGTGCTGAATGTGCTTAGTTTGGAGTTCAGCGAGACCAAGTGAGTGGTGATCATTTATTCGTCATTTAGGCGCTTATTTCAGAAGTACCGCGTTTCTAGGTCAAATCATATTACAAATCTGTTAATTTGAAATTATTTGCATTTAGATGTAAAAGTACTTCATCCGAACAAGTGACCACTGAGTTTGTTTCGGTCTTTATTCTCAGAGTGGATAGGAAATATAATTTATTTTTGACGTGTAAAAGTGTTTTTTGGATCAAAATCAAAATATTTTTACATAAAACGTCAGAAGCAGGTGCATGGTTCGGTGATTGCTCTACTATACCTGCCTGTAGTTGATGATTTCATGACAATCCCCTTCCCCAGCATGTCCCGCGCCGTGGAGCCGCCGCGCGTGTCCCGCGCGCTGGACTGGGCCGAGCGCGTGTGGGCCGGCCGCGAGCGCCCGCCCGCGCCGCAGGTGCGCAAGTACTGCCTCATGTCGCCCGCGGGCGCCTACACGGACTTCCACGTCGACTTCGGCGGGACTACCGTGTGGTACCACGTGTTGCATGGGCGGAAGGTGAGGACAACTCTAACTAGTACTATATTTGATATGGATATGAATAAAAGGCGAATTAAGTTTATTCGTATGCATCTGAAGGGTCAAATATGATCTATGTTATGTAACTACCTATATTTTTTATGAATTATAATATAATTCGACAATCAGTTTTATAGTGCACCGAGATATAGTATTTTTTTCTTTCACATAAATTAACTTCTTGTATTCACAGATATGAAATTCATACACCAAATTTTTTTGGGTGATATCTGCTTATAACGAGCGGTACAAACGAAAACGTTCAACCAACCCACAGCCCTCACCCCACGTCCTAAAAGCGATCATCGCGCGAATACACGATCGTTCGAACTTTATATGCGGTGAACCTGAGCGCGTGGTCGCGCCGACAGAGGGCGCTTTCCGGTATTACAAACAAAAAGTGACATATGCACGCGACCGATCGCGTATTCTGGAGAGCAGTGGTGGCCCAGACTTATGAGTTGTAGGTCGTAGGTTCGAACCCTGACAGGCGTTTTACTTTGTGTAAATTATTTCATTGCCACTGCTCTCAAAACGGTGAAGAAAAACATCGTGAGGAAACCAGAATGTCCAAGAAACAAAAAAAAAAATCGAAGACATGTGACATCTACCAACTGGGCCCGCGTGGTGGATTACGGCCCGCTCCCTCTCACAGAGAGGAGGCCTGTGTCCCTGCAGTGGGAACATTATAGGCTGATTATGATCGCGTATTCGAGGGACATCGCTTTTGAATAGGACGCGGCCTAACGGAACCATTACTTCTATTCCAGATATTCTATCTAATCCCGCCTACAGCGACAAACCTCGCCCTGTACCAACAATGGTCGGCCGCCAACAACCAGAGCGAGCGCTTCTTCGGCGACATGGTGGAGTGGTACGGCACGGCCGAGCTGTGCGCGGCGCAGACGCTGTTCATCCCGAGCGGCTGGATCCACGCCGTGCTCACGCCCTGCGACTCGCTCGTGTTCGGCGGGAACTTCCTGCATTCGTATGCCATTGAGATGCAGTTGCAGTAAGTTGATCCTTATTAATATAATAAACGCGAAAGTAACTCTTTCTTCTGTCGCGCTTTCACGCCAAAACTACTGAACCGATTTAAATGAAATTTGGTACACAGATATTCTAGAGCCTGAGAAAGGACATAGGCTACTTTTTATCGACATATCACACGGGTGAAGGTGCGGGCGGAAGCTAGTTCACCATATTCATTTTTAATTGTGTCTGTAATTGGGGCATACGACGGGTTAAAAGCCAATCGGTGATGCCCACTGCTGGACTAGTCCAAAACCATTTACTAAACAAAAAGATATGATCCAAGAATTGCCATATCATCCTCATCTAGGAATGGTAGCAATTGTGTTGCTATGTAATTTCAAAACAAATCAAGCTCTGAATAGCATAATCCGCTTTAAAATCTAAATCTATTCATATATTTATCTTTGCAGGATCTATGAGATAGAGCGTCGCGTAGAAACGCCCACAATGTTCCGGTACCCGCTGTTCGAGGCAATGCACTGGTACGCAGGGGCACATCTACTTACTATGTTGCGTCGGCACAATGAGGAGACACAGGTATGGTGAAAATACCTATTTATTATGTTTTATTTATATCTCTTTCCCTCCCTAGGGTACTTTAGGGGTATGAGGAACAAGGAGTAAAATTTGCTCATCCACCATAGAAAAGGGAGGATCGTCCGAACAGACGGGTGTTGTGTCTGGCGGGCAACTGCCCAACGATTGATGTCGAAATCTTGTATATATGTCCTTCGCGCGGTAAACTCTAATTGCGCGATGCAGGATTTATGTGACGTTAAAATTTTTGTGTGACGTCAGATCTTTGATGCGTAGTTTGCATGTGGCGATGTAGATGTCGCCACAGTACAAGAGGGCTACTTTTTTTGTTGCATTTTTTTTTCTCCAATGGAACAAAAAAGTAACCTTATAGACGAGTAAAGTAGACGGAATTCTATTCTATGCTATTAAATGAGCAATATTAGTGTTATGGGACATTAAAAGGAACACGTTGTACATTTATAATCACGATCTCGAAAACGGCTCTAACGATTTCGATGAAAGTTGCAATATAAGGGTTTACGGGGGCGAAAAATCGATCTAGCTAGGTCTCATATCTGGAAAATTTCGTTGTCTTTATTTTCACCCGACCAGAGCTAGGTCGCCCAAAGTTTAGAACAAGACAGCTGTCTTGCAACCTTAGGAATAATGACATGGCATCATGGAATTAGTATACATGGGATGAGTATGAACCAGTGGCGAAAGGTCCATAGAACACGATTGCCAACGGCTTCCCTTTGGAGGTTCGCATCAGCAAGTTTACCGCTATTGAACAATGGCACAGACAATAGCTTCTAGCCAAAAAATATAGTTACAGGGTATTTAATTCACCATAACATTCAAACAACAAAAACGCCTATTTCGGGCTTTGAATTAGCAAACAACAAAAAAAATCCTTAAATAACCCGGCGCCAAAACGTCAGAATCGGTAACTAAACATTCATACAATAGCGATCCCGTCATGACGTCACGTAGCACCGCTTGCTAAGGCCGATAGCAAGTCGGTGTTTATCGGGTTACGATAGAGACAGATATAGAAAAATTCGTCACCAAGAACGAGATGGAGGAATATTGCACATTTTATTTCGTTTTCACCTGTTCAAGTGTATTTTATAAACTCCTTTATTAATTTTAAAATGGTATTTCAGTTGATTTCTGTAAAAAATTGAAAGTTATGATATGCGTAAGTACCTATTTTTGGTTATGCTAATTTGGCGATAGATGGTGTTAAATTCAGTTACGGAAAGACTTTTATTTTTAAGTTAATAATTCATGTTTACTTTATTCATAAGTAAGTTAAAAACAGCACTGCTTCGGCTTCCCTCTCATAAAAATTGACCCCTCGCCGCTGGTATGAACTATCCTATATAAAATGGGTATTCTCTATTTTACCAGATCAGAGCTCGGTCTCCTCTCCGGTCTCAGGTACTTGACAATGAAATGAACTTTTCATAAGTTCTCTTTTCGTATGTTGCGCAGGACGAAGAGTTCACGCTGAGCGAGAGCAGCGCGCGCCTGGCGCCGGCCGCGCTGCCGCCGCTGTTGCTGCGCGGCATCAAAATACTCTCCAACGCGCTCAAAGAGTGGCATGCGCTTAAAAGTGTAAGTTATAGAATACATTATACATGATTCTTAAATAGTATAAAGCAGAATTGATGATGTGACTGATGGCTATGGGCTCGCGATTACATAAATGGCGATATAAGTGCGTCGTAGTGGGGTCCCTAGACGATCATGCAATTAGTATGTTGCTTGAGGGTCCATCATGCAGCATGATAATTCACTAAATTCTATAGAATTGTCAATCGTCTGCCAACACGTAGTTTGCATGTCATTCGCATGAATCACTACAACTAAACGGTCATGCATGCATGGCAGCACGTATCGCATGTCATGCGGCATGATCGTCTTGGGACGTGTGGGTGGCGTGTTATTTTAATAACTAAACGTCTTCCAACAAAATAGAGGCTGGGGTAGCAAGGATTTACCCATAACACCACCCATTACCCGCAATGGATATACGCATTCAATACAACAATGCCTTCAGGGCGCTGTTGAGGCTTCCACCTTACTATAGTGCGTCAGGTATGTTCGCTGATGCGCACACTGACGATTACTGCCTCAGTAATATTCCGAGTGAGGCAGCAACAGCATTTTGAAGGGCCTACAATGGGGAGGTTTACCAAGCTAGACGACTAATAATAAGTAAGATGTAATACTAACACCCTATGGGCCTTGATGCCTGATAATAAAATATTTTTATTATTATTTATAACGAAACAGTGAGCTCACATCAATCTGCCTAGCCTTTTCCCAACTATGTTGGGGTTGGCTTCCAGTTTAACCGGATACGGCTGAATACCAGTATTTTACATGACCTCCACAACCCAGTAATTGGGTAATACGATACCCCTTGGCTAGACTGGTTGTCAGACTTTCGGGCTTCTGACGACTCGTAACGACTATCCACAAATGACAGCCGGGACCAACGGCTTAACGTGCTTTCCGAGTCACGGAGGAGTTTCGATATGTGAAAATGGTCACCCATCACGGACCAACCGTGCAAGCGTAGCTTATCCTGATGGATCGACCCGAGCGGCTGTTATTACTTAGCCACGAGCTCCTCCAAACAGTGAGCTCACATACCTTTGTGAAAAATTGTTGTAGTAAAAGAAATGAATGAATGATATATTTTTCTGCCACTGTTCTTCTTACCAAAGTCATTTGTTATTGCAGACAGACACAGCGAAACGTGACAACGTGCCCAAATGCCTGAACTCCGGTCAACTAGTGCGGGAGCTGTGCAAAGAACTAAGAACCTTGGAGAAACGTTCCACCACCACTACTAATAAAGATAAGGTTAGTCTATCAGATTCTTTCATCTGTTGAGGTCTGATTCCAACCGGTTGTGTTTGTCAAAGTTTTGGGGCTTTTGGCTACCAGTGGAAACTGTCATTATAATGACAACAAACCATCAATCACAATCTGAATAATTTTGAAAGATATTGCTAATACATTGCTTCATATTTATTTATTTATTTATTCACCTACATACATCTATAACTAATTATAAACAATGCATTCCTTGTGAATTCACTCAGAGAAAAACAGAATAAGTCCGTCTCATTCGCTATGACGTTGAGCGTGCCGTATAAATAAATATTTCAGAAGAAAAAAAAAACGAAAATATGAAGCAACAATGTAATGTAACAACATTCATTGCGTTATTTACGTTGAAGATAGAATCTCCACTATCAGCACCCTAATTTCGTAACACACGATCAATCACAATCTGAATCTAATCACACAAAATCATCAGAATGTCATTGATCTAGATACTATTGCCATTTAGTACGTGGAGGTCTTGATTTGTGACTGAAATATTAATGAGATGGCCATAGCATGGAGAGAACTTATTCTACTACTTTGTTACTCGGGGCTTATACAACATTCGTTTTTGTTGACCAACCTCGAAATCGCGAAAAAAAAATCTGCTGTTCCATAAATTTGTATTCACTTAAATCGACAAAATGTATGGCACAGCTGATTTTTTTTTGCGATTTCAATGTTTGTCCCATAGAAAAAGTTGTTCAAAATGATGAGTGAGTTTCGGGTTTGTCATAAATAAAGACTAATGTTGTATAGTTCACTTCTCAGCATTTCTTACATTAATTTGTTAACCTCGCCAATCATCATAATATTCCAGTAACAAAATTGTCAAGGCAATTGAATTATCTTTACAGGGAAAGTTTGTTACATTCTGCACACCAACAACACTTAATAATTTCCTTTGGAATATCCAGACCTTTATGATCAAGACAAGTCTACCTCTTTTTTTCAGGACTTTAAAATAAAGAACCACTCGTCCCCCAGCAAGTCACATTCAAAGAAAGCAGTGAGCAGCTCTAAGAAATCTCTCAAACTGACTCTACCGAAGCCTATCATGCACATGGGACAGAACGGAGAGTTTGTGGAGGAGAAAGTGTACGCTGACAAGTTCTTTATTGATAATAAGGTTAGTTATTGTATGGCCAACGTCGAAATAGAGACTTCGCTATGTCGCGCCTTCGCAAAACCTCACCTGCTGAACGAAATCGTTCGTCAACGGGCGCCATCAGTAGGGAATCATCATCTCGTAGCTGCAATGGCTTATTTTAATTTTTGAATTGTTTTGTTTCTTTTTTTATCTTTTAACTAGCTGTGCCCCGCGGTTTCACCCGCGCAGGTCTCGATCCCGTGGAATATATAGGGATAAAACGTATCCTATATCCTATTCCAGGTCATGGTCTACCCGTGTGCCCATCCTCTCCTCTCTAAAGTAAGGAAAGTCGCGGCGGCGCAGCGCCGGCGTCGAACGGTTCGCGTATTGCATTTTTATACTCGTCATAACTTCTAAATTAAATGTCTGATTCGAATGAATTAAAACGTATTTTAATGATACATAAATACCCTTGATGTTAAAATTATTTATTTGAATAAGAATTAAAATTATGTTGATAAAACTCCTTCGCAAATAATGCATAAATTTCGAACAAATTTGAGTACCATAAAAAAAGGTTATAGCGATTCAATCTTAAAAGATAGACATATGCTGTCGCTGAC
Source organism: Lithophane ornitopus (assembly GCA_948473465.1). Lineage (NCBI taxonomy): Eukaryota > Metazoa > Arthropoda > Insecta > Lepidoptera > Noctuidae > Lithophane > Lithophane ornitopus. The sequence goes on along the minus strand of OX419638.1, from coordinate 9,854,083 downwards.
TTTTTTTTAGAACTTTTAAATAGGAACAATTCCATCATACATGATATTTGCGTAACTTAAACCGTTTACGCAGCGCACGCAACAAAAGCTCTCAAAAAGGATTTTTTTCCCCCGTTTTTGCAACATTTTTCATTTATGCTCCGCTCCTATTGGTCGTAGCGTGATGTTATAGCCTATATCCTTCCTCGATAAATGGACTATCCAACACAAAAAGAATGTTTAAATTCCAACCAGTACTTCCTGAGATTAGCGCGTTCAAACAAACAAACAAACTCTTCAGCTTTATAATATTAGTAAACGGACGCTTTTAACGTGCACGTTTTTCTACATTGTACTCACATGTATAATTCCAATATGAATGATGTAACCAATATACTGGTGCCCGTAATTCTCCATAGGAACCTACTACGCTTTGGAATGGGCAACTAGCTTCATCTTTCTGACTGACCGACCCCTTGACAATTCAAAAGTGCCTGTAATTTGTTTTTATGTAGTTTTGAGTTTGAAATGGGGCCTTAACCTAACTGTTTGGCCAAACAAAAATGTTATTGACTGGACTGGATAACATCCAAGATGTTTTGTTAGATTTTTGGCTGTACCACAGACGAATATAGATGGTTCACTTCGCATATAAATATAAAAAGCGACTCTTGCTACGACACAATAAAGTGCAATTCACGTCGCTAATTACCTACAGTTATATTCACCTAGAAGTTGCCTCTTCTGACTCCGTTACCATCATTGAATTGCACTTTATTGTGTACTACTTTACCGACAAGACGAGCCCGCCGCGTTCTTGTAGCTTCATACCGGAGTGAACTATCTGTACGTAAAGTGATGTTTCTTCCGTGGTCAAATAACATATACCTGAATTCTTATCTCCCCTCCCCAGGAGGTAGTCTACCAAGAAAGATACGTAACAACGCAAGACGTGAAGTACGCGAACGGAATACCGGACACAAAGTACGTGGTTGAGGGCAAGGAGATGGTGATGCCGGACAAAGGGTACGCCTATCAGACGTATGAGGAGGTCTCCTATCCGGAGAATGGATCGTACGTCGAGAGGACTGATAAGAAGCCGACTTTGAAGATTAAGATGAAGTAAGTGGACGTTTTTTTGGAGATTGGATTGAGAAACAGACAGACAGATACACAGTTGATCCTATAAGGGTTCCGTTTTTTGCTTTTTGAGGTACGGAACCCTAAAAAGGGCTGTGTGGATGTGGTAAAACTAAGTAATCTAAAAAAATAATAAAGACAGTTGGTAGTCCCCATCACAGCCAATTTTTTTTTTCTACCATCTAACCTAAAAATCTCTTGTTGCAGCAACTCCCCTTCCTCCTCCCGCGAAGACGCCCCGCCTCCCTACTCCCTGCCCGAGCACTCGATCCTCAAATCCCACCTCATTCGTACAGACAGACCTCCAGTCTTGAAACCTATACATCAGTGGACCATCTCTAAGAAGGACATAGGAGACTACCATGAGGAACAGATACTGTTCACTAACGAGAATCTACAAACCAACGTTAGGATTGATGGGCAGGAGATGAATTATGGACCTGGTGAGTGGAAAATCTTTTTTAGAATATTATTTACCAAGTTATTCTTCTCCATACGAAAATTATCTTTTGTAGAGCGACTCTATAAACCAATTTTTTTTTTTTTTTATGTGCTATTTATGTTCTTAAATTATTTGACTTTGACCAGTTATGGCCAGATTCTAAGTGGAGTTCATTTTGTAAAAAAATTATAACTCATATTTTTTTACTTTTCACTATTAATTATTGTAATGCCTAATGTCGCCTTGCGCAATGTTTTATTTTTGCTGCTAGTCCAACAGCGCGCTTTTATTCAGGCATTGATTTAGGTATCTTCTAGCGTTTGTGAAAAGTAGGCAATGCATGAAGTCCATAAAGCAAGTTTGATTGCAGCATTTTACATTCAAGTCATAGCATGTTTTACCAACTGAAACTGAAAACTTCGTTAAAAACTTCCCGCTGTATTTTTCATAGAACATAAGTTGGTCAAGGTATAAGAAATCTGCTCAAAAAATCTGCTGAAGGTTCACAACCGATTGCAAGATAAACATTTTTTTTAAGTATTAAAAAATCATAGAAAATATTTGAGAGATTTTCAATAACCGTAGAGAGTAGTGTGGCGAGGCTGTGACCTTTTTTATTTATAAATGTCTCCTTCTTAGGCATGTACTCGGCCGAAGACATTCAACAAGACTACCAGTACTCTGAATCAGCGAAACCAGGGTCTTATCAGCCAGCAGTATATAGCTACCAACAACCGCAGCATATAGCGTACACCACTGTGGACAACTACCAGAGATATGAAGAAGTGCCTTCAGTACATCAGGTAAATGCCGTGTAACTTTCAGCGGGCCTAAAACGGCCACATTAGCAATTCCTCTAAAAGCAGTTCATTTCGTGAATTTCCAGCTGTCATTAGCAATTCCTCTAGTTTGACACAAAACCAATTCATAATGTGTGGACCATTTTACGAATCTCCATAGAAAACTGTCAAAAAGAAGAATTATTTGTCAGTTCGTGACATTTTACGTTGATTCATAATATTTTCCTATTATGATTCTGACAAAGTGACTGTTTTAAGCCCCCTGTTACCTACTAATTTGAGGCTAAGGACTATTAAAACCTTGAACATATTTAGAACTTTCCGTTATACGATGCAAATAGAAACGACAACAATTACATAACATAACATCACGCCTGTATTCCCCGAAGGATTAGGCAGAGGTGTACCACACCAACATTTCACCAGTTATGTTTGAGTCCCATGTAATAAGACGCAAGCCTACTGACATCAACCGGGCACAAATCCGGACTCTGGGATGCTACTACTAGGAAATTCCAGATGGGAAAACTCAATAACACCCACCCCGGGAATCGAACAAAAGTCATCAAAATTTATGCGTTACCAAGGAAATAGAAAGTTACAAAAATAACTATTGATAACTACGTAATTTGCTTAAATATATCTATACCCCATTTGAAATAAGATTAGACATTAAAACAAACCCTTTTACAGTCCGTTCAACCGATTTTGACTTCTATACCGTAGGCATAAGGATTGCATTAAAAGCAAAAAAAGTCACACAATACCAACTATCTACTGCGGCTGCCATTTGTCATGCCACCAACACAATAGAATTCAAAATCGGTTGAACGGAATGTAAAAAAGGCTTATCTATACGTCTAATCTTATTTCAAATGGAGTATACGTCTATTGTAACTTACGAAACTATAGTACTTACAAACTCAAACTCAAACTCAAAGCATTTATTTCAAATAAACCAATTACAGGTACTTTTGAATTGTCAAGGGGTCGGTCAGTCAAAAAAAAAAAAATGAAGCTAGTTGCCCATTCCAAAGCGTAGTAGGTTCCTATGGAGAAGAACGGGCAAGAAACTCCACGGACACTCTTTTAAATCAAAATTTTGTTACAATATATTGGTTACATCATTCATTTGAAATTAAACATGTGAGAACAATGTAAAAAAGAAAAAAAAAAAAGAGACGTGCACGTTAAAAGTGTCCGTAAAGATAAAAAACAATTCAAAAATTAAAATTAATTAAAAATAAGCCGTGGCAGCTTAGAAATGACCAGTCCCTACTGGCGGCGCCCGTTCACGAACATGACGCATGGATCAGCACCATTCAGCTCAACCATTTTGAAGGGAACTTAATGATCCAACACACACGCCACCACCAGCGAGACATTTGAGTGAGCATGACATACTCTCAGCCGCCAGGGCACATTCAAGTCAATGAACGACGTACCTAGTAAATGGTAGCTTTAAGGTAGGTAAGTACATAGTGCTCACATATGTGCTATGAAATTATACAATACTAGGAGATTGAATTTATACAATGCCAAGATAGTCTTTACAATCTTCAGCAGCTCCAACAATATTTTCGAATGCCAATCAATTAGTTTATGCGTCCTTGTGGAGCTGGAGCAGCGCTAAGCCAAGCATTTTTGTCAGTGATGTAATCCCCCAATTTATAATATGCTTGGCGGCATAGTGTGCGTTTTACCCAAGATTTAAATTTCGTTTCATTCAGTTGAAGTACATACATTGTAATAATATGTATTTATTTTGTTTGCAGCAAACAGCAAGTTACAGTAACGTGGCAGTTCAAGAGACAGTGAACGGAGAGTATCATCACAATCAGCTGCCGTCTTACGACGCGGCGATCGCACACCAGTATACAGCAACTACGAATTACGTAAGTGACGTTAGTATCCAGTTTACCGATTTATACTCGAAAAATTATTCCCAAATGACCAGTGCCCTGTATATCAAAACTTACAAGCCTTGTATTACCAAATGTCATTATTTAGTTCACAAATAACGGGTGTTTTTTTTAGGTTTGATTTTTAAATTGGCATCACTGTTTCTAGTGATTGCCAATTTGACAGTTGACGGTATATTTTTGTGTTCAGTACGTTTTGCCATTTCACAATGGATAGACTTGCAAATTGTAAAAAATTAACAATATCAAAATTAACATTCGAAGAGCGCATAATTTCGCGTAATAGACCTGTGAGCTGGCCTCCACGATCGTGTGATCTCACACCTATGGATTACTTTCTTTAGGGATATGTGAAGTCACACGTCTACACAGATAAACCACAGACGTTGGACCACTTGGAAGCCAACATTTCCCGCGTTATTGCCGATATACGGCCCCAGTTACTCGAAAAGTGGTCGAAAATTGGACTTCCCGATTACGCTTCATTCAGCAAGACGTCGCCCATATAATATCCGAAATATTTTTTAAGCACTAATGGCATAAGAATATCTTTTGAATAACACCAATACCATGATAATGAAATTTATTTTTAGGTGTTTTATTTCATTTTGAATTTGTATACCTCTAAAAAAACACCCTTTACTTATATTTTTACACTTTTAGTCGTGATTTTGTTTATCAACAAATTATTTGTAAGTTACACCTTGTAGAAAATCATAACAAATCCTGAGTGTCCGGCGACTCTATTCCGTCTTACAAGTTTACAAGTGTCGTGCTTAGTACCGCAATAAATGTTTAAATTAGATTTTCTTTTTTTAAATGTGGTCAAAAGAGACAGATGGCCTGATGCCCGTGTCCCAGTAGTTGGAACAATAAGGCTGATTATGAATATAATGGAGATGAGCTATGAATTTAACGAAAATAGACATTCTAGGTAACTTGTGAACGTGTCGACTTGTAACTTTTATAAACAGGGCACAGATGTATCAACGCAAAAGAAGTAAGGATCGTAGCAGGTGGTTCTGTAGTTTCTGCCTAGCCCCATGGGACGAAGGCGTAAGTCTATGTACGTATGTATTCCTGGGAATGTTTCGAGTGAAGAAGCTTTACCTACATGAGCGTTTGTTAGACGTTGAACTTTCATATTTCGGCCGTACGGATGGCTTTAGGTTTTCATGAAAATTCACGCCGCCAGTTGGCGCACTCAGACAAGAGGTCTTCCATTTCAACTGTGAGTTAAAAAAATATGATGACGTTCATCGTTTGATTCATTCGTTCATCATTCAGATACGACAAAAAAAAATAGGCATTTTGACAGTTTTGACAAGACCTGACGTCTTAGAGCTGCTACTGAACGTCATTTAAAAAAAACCCTCATTGCTCTAGAATTCGTTGCCTGTAACGTCTGACTTGAAACGAAAGCTCGCGGTGAGGACGTAACCTTAACACAAAATTGCATCAAAGTAAAATACTTAATTTATTTAGATACGAAGAAACAACCTTTTGGAAGGGGCAACTCCCCTTCCAAAAGGTTGTTTCGTATGTTCAACTAATGGCAAGAAACTGTATAGTAACTCTTTTAAAAGGCTTTACAATATTATATTTCCTTCCAATATGAACCGTGCGCCTAGCTTCTGACGTTTCATAAGCGCCCATGTAGGTTTATGTGATAGAAAATATTTCGATAATCTCGTTCGGTCGCGGCCTTTGTCCTTCTTAGATTCTATTCTAGAAAGATGAGCAGAAAAATCACGTTCCTATTTCAAGAATACTAACCAACCAACCAACATACATACCAACTTATGCTGAAAGTTTATTTTAAACACCACCATTATTTCCAGGTGGTAGAGGAATCCAAACCCAGTGTATCCACAACACCACCGACCCCAGTCCGCCGCTCCGAGCGTCCAGTTCGACGCCGTGTCTCAAATACATATGACTACGAAGATTCTGACTTATACATCGATGACACGCCCGCACCACGACCCAGGAAGACCAAGCACAACAAACATACAGCTTATAGGCGAAATGAGAGCAGCAGTAATGGTAAGTTATCAATCTTATCAATTATTATCATCTGCCTAGCCGTTGGGGCCAACTAATTGGTAACACAATACCGAGGGGTACAATACCGGATACAGCTGAATACCAGTATTTTACATGGCGTATCTGACCTCCACTACCCAGTAACTGGGCAATACGATACCCCACTGCAACTTAACAGTTTACTTCAAGTAGTGTGGTGCAGTTGGTGGCGTCAAATCTTAGACTGAACTAAAATAACTATCACCAACTGCATCAAACTGCTTGAAAATAATCTTGTTGTGAGTTGCAGTGGGGTTCTCTGTTTCTTTTTTACATTTCAAATCAAAATCAAATGCAATGTATTGAAACTAGGCTGAGAATCAGCAGTTTTTGAACGACGAAATTCCCCTAAACGACCACCTCCGAGTGTTTTAGCTCGGTCTTGTAATCTTTATATTCATTACTAATTGTTACTTTTTCAATGCTTAACTGGACCTTGAAACAGATTCTGCAGCCAGTTATTCAAGTAAGCATTCTTTCTCACAAATAAAATACTATTTACTAGTAAACAATACATGTAAATATGACACGTTGTTTACTATTCGAGTATGAGTGACAGATGCGACGATTTTTTTCTTGTGGCATATTTACAGATTTTCAATCTTATCGTTAATGAATTTGTTATAGCATCCACAAACGTAACGAGTAGCAGCTATAAGCAAGTAGCAGCTAGACCGGCGCCCGCAAACGGTATCGAATCTCTCATACAAGCGTCTGTGTTGGCCGAGGAAGAACAGCCCGTGGTTGAGACGTGAGTATCATACAAATATATAATGAAAACCAGGACAAAATAAGATTTATTTTGCATCTTGACATCGGAAATTAAGTACTATATCGGCATCAGCATCCCTAAAAACCACCGTTAGGCTGGCAATCCGCACGCGCGGTGCGCCGTCACTCAGGACTCAGCCTAACTGTACTCATTTTCGATGTCAGAATTCTCAAAAATTTTGGAATGATTTCTTAAAGAATAACTTGCACACAATAAATCCACTATTTCGGATTCACCTGTCATCTAAACTGTTTTAATCACACTTGGATCGATTACTTTGCAAACCGATCCCATTGACCAACCTTGAAAGAGGTTAATATGACTAGTCTGTGCATAATACCTAAAACCAAGCGATCCACCATCCAGGGAACCAGAAGACGCAGCAGTAGCAGGAATGCTGAGCATCAGCGAACGGTTCACAGCCCCACCTCGTACGTTCGGCCTGGCCAGCGACTCGCCGCAGCCCGCGAGCGCGCGGCACGACGGCAAACGAGCTCGGAAGCCGCCGCCCGCGCAGGACTTGGCGGATGAGGAGGATGTTATTAAGGAGGTGCATCGGGATGAGGAGTATGGTAAGTGTTAAATGTTTATTTTCATTGATTATTGACGCTGTAGGGCTATTTTCTGTACAAATATTCCAAAGGTAGAAGGAAAGGTCCATTTTCTTCGAGCCGGGGAGATACTTGTACATTCGCCGCACCCCCGACTAGTATCAGCCCGCCATGCCTAGCGCGCCCCATCACAAAAGCGGGCGGTCGCACCCGCGCACGTTCTCCTATACAGGCGCGCATGAAGTACTGCGTGTCACCGTGGACCTGACTGTTCGGGCGACGACACAGCGCCCAATTATGCCGCCGGCAGGCCCGGGAAAAATAAATAAAAATAAAGGTCATCGTCGTCGTCGATCTGACGAAACGCGGTTTCCGATGCCAAAATATATGAAGCTTCTGTTTATAAAAATAAATAAACATAGCTGTGCCTGATTTGATAATCTTGCTGAATTAGCTCTTACTGCCCTTAAATACATTTATCATAATGTAGGTATTTATGCGCAATAAAAGCTAATTCATAGCTTACTTCAAGAACAGTTTAGACCATCGACTTTGTAGGGAATTTGTGCCCTTGCTATGATCTAAAACGATACGTTCCTACTATGTTTTTGATTGCTAATAATGCACTTCCAAATACACTCTTAAACTGTATTGCTTAGTAAAATAACAAAGAATAATAAAACGAATGTTCTCTTGTTCAAGTGTATCCATCGTTAGAAATGAGTTCGGATGAAGACGAGGAATGGACGGCGTCGAAGCGACGAAGAAATTCACGTAACAGGGTAGATTCGCGGTCCAAGGGGGACAAGTAAGTACATTCATTATACAGATTACTCATTTTAGACAGGGTGTGGGTAAACCCATAGATTTTTTCCATTTAATACTAAATTATTAGCAGCGAATAAATTTTGGACCCGCAGAAAGGCGTCATGCGCGTCTTCAAATTTTGTTGGTTTTTAATCATAAATATGGTAGATTATTATATAATCCTAACTAATATAAAAGCTAATGTGAGTTTATTTATAACGCGCTAAAACGGCAGAACAGATTTAAATGAAATTGGAAATTTAACTGTGTAGATTGGTATGTTCGCTTTTAATAAATCAATTGAGACATCGGGTGAGGATTTTAAAGCATCAGTCGTTTTATGTGGTATTTACGAATGCTTGTGCTACTTCTATATTTAGATCTTATTGCATCATGTAAAGTCATCAATGTGTAATCAGTATCTCGTACTTTATTTTTGCTAGTTTTCGTTATTTATAATTTTCCAAACTGACTTTTCATTGAATTGTTAGTTTCTTGTTATATGTTTGGGCTTAAAGGCTTGAGTTTTATGTTTCACCAGTTTGAAGAAGTGAATAAAATATGCAAAATGAAAACTATAAAATGAGTGCACTATTGATATAATCGCATTGGGTTCCAGCGAATTGCATTTCTGTACAAAAAAATCGCGGTGCGGCTCGTTCGTAGTGTGCGTCGTCAGCTTGTAATAGTGTTGTTTCTCCCGCAGGGACGAGGCGTGGTCGCCGCGCGCGCGCCTGGGCCGCCTCGTGCCGCGCCTGCGCACGGCGGCGCGCGCGGGCGTGCGGCGCGAGTGCGTGCGCGCCGCGCTGCACGCCGCCTCCACGCGCGCGCCGCCCGAGCGCGCCGCGCCGCACGCGCCGCACGCGCCGCACGCGCAGGTACCGCTCGCGCTAGTGCACGCACGCGCCCAACTGCACAGATAAAATGCCTAACACTAACCGCCCTGTATTGTTGACAGCCCAACGCGAAGCGAGCCGTGTTAGCCACAAAAAGCAGACGGCCGCCACCGCCTGTACACAATACGCCAAATAATAAGAGTGAGTATACTTCTATAAAGTACTCGCATTATGAACTGAGTGATCAGTCGATAAATCAATAGCAATAAGAATGTACAACGCCTTACGTCTGCTACCCAGATCGATAGTTTGCTACCCAGTCCATAAGCTCCATAAGTGCGAGGACGCGGCCTTAATGATCTCGTCTCTGTCTTAGATTTATAATTTGGCAGTTGTGCGACAGTGACAAAATATCGCTTAACCATAGGATATTTATGACGGCTTAAGAGAGCGCAGACGACAGAACAGCAAAAACCCGCAACTGTTACACCTACAAATTCAATGTTCATTCATATTTACCTCTACTTTAATTATTTATATCGCAATCATCCTCTCTCCTCCCTATTTTAACCTCTGTACCATGTTTTTAAGCAAACAAATTCTACTCATTCGTTCTACTCTTACATGAAATGTTAAAATTTGTGTATAATAAGCATTTTTTTTTTTCTAATATCCAGACAAAATTCCAGATGCAAGACTGAAGAAAGGAATGAAGACAGCAAAGCAGCGTCTCGGTAAAATCCTTAAGATACACAAAATGATATATTAATTATAATTAATTAGTTTACTAGATTACGCGTGACAGACGGACGTATGTAGATGTATATTTTATATATGTATTGTATATAAGCACGGACCAATACGTGTCGTGGTCGAACGATCACTAGTTGCCTATGTGGATCTTTTTAAGCGAGATAACCCGAAGGAAATATTGCATCACTTGTATTTCTGACTTATTCAATTAACTATTTGCTTATGGTGAAGGAAATATTGTGAAGAGAACAAGTATGACCGCCAATCCGATGCCGACAGATGTTGCAGGATAATTATTGTCAGTGACTGATTGTCTTTGACGAAACTCAGAGAACAATCAAGCACTGACAAGAACGGCGTTAAAAAATGAGCTTAGAGATCTTTGTACAACAATAACGATGGTCAAAAAACGAGAAAATCTGGGGCACATCAAGAAGTGTAAATAATTAAAAATAAAATGCTTTTTTTGACTTTATGAGTCAAAAAAAGCATTTTTTTAATCCACTGAACGGATTTATAAATGGTGCAATATTTTTTAAATTTCTGAAGTTATTTACCAGGTGGAAATGAATTTAAAATTACGTGTTTTTATTTTTAGTAGGTAGTTCCGTGCAGTTCAGTTTCTAAAATTGAACTGTTTGCCTCGGAAACAATCCATTTTGATACCTAACATAAGCTTCCGGTATTTTGATGTTTTTATTTAAATTCAATATAATTGCATTTAAAAATTCTAAGTATGGAAGAACATTTTTAATGAAATAGAGGTTGAGTTATTATTTTAAGAGTCAATTTAACCAAAGCCCGTTTAAAACGTCAGAAAGTCTTTGTATAGAAATTCTGTCAACAATTTAATATTTGTTCGATGGATTAGACTTATACTAGGGATAAAAGTTTGGTCGAATTCGCCCTTAACCAACTTCTTTGTTACTAAAACATGATTCTTATCAACGATTCACTCATTATATAACGACGAAGTTTGTTTGTGACTAAAAAAATTTTTTTTTTTCATGTGTTCATTATTTCCACCTGATATTTAACAAACATACAAGCTTGACTCATAATAACCCAGTGATGAGCTCTAAACTGCCTAAAAGCTGCGTACACACTGACAAAGAATGCAATCAAACATAATTACATCTCTTGAATCGGTACCTACTATGCCAATAAACTCAAACTCAACTCAAAGCATTTATTTCAATTTAAAAAAAATACAGGCTCTTTTGAATTTTCAAGAAGTCAGTCAATCAGAAAGATGAAGCTAGTTACCCATTCCAAAGCGTAGTAGGTTCCTATGTACGGGAAAGAAACTTCAGAGAGACTTTTAAACCAAAATATTGTTAAAAAATCGTCGTTTTGATAAATAATGAAGCCGTTGTCGTCGTCAGAAGCCCGAAAGTCTGACAACCAGTCTTGCCAAGGGATATCGTATTACCCAGTTACTGGGTTGTGGAGGTCAGATAGGCAGTCGCTCCATGTAAAATACTGGTATTCAGCTGCATCCGGTTAGACTGGCAGCCGACCCTAACATTGTTGGGAAAAGGCAGATGATGATGATGAATGGATTTCCCGTTATTTTTTCTTTTCCATAATAGGCCACTTGTCATATACTCTACTGAAAAGTGTATAACGTATGGCTATGCTATACAAATGCATATTTTCTCAATGCGTACGTGGTTTTAAATGTGCACACAGGTTTAAAATGTGATTTTATATATAATAGCAATAGAGGTATTTTCTCAATCAGTAGGCTTGCGATTAGCATCAAATGTTTTTAGTTCCGTGGGAAGTCTCTTTGATTAATATCAATATTAATGAAAAAGAAGAATTTCGATACTCGAATAGTAGCAAAATTTTGTGTCTTTAAATATGCTTTATCTGCATTTATATAATCTATGACGATCCCGTCCTATTCTTTTTTGTTTCGCATAATACTTCACAAAAAAGTCGTCAAATTAATTTATTTTGTTTTATTTATTATTTACTAGCGACCCGCTGCGGCTTCGCACGGTTATCTTTATTAATAACGTATTACACACATAAACCTTCCGGAATAAATTCTCTAAACGATGGTGAAAACCTCATCAAAATCTGCTGCGTGGTTTAGAAGAAAAACGCGGACATACAGACAAACACGAACAGCGACTTAATCCATACTAATATTATAAATTCGAAAGTAACTCTGTCTGTATGTTACCTTTTCACGCCTAAACCACTGAACGGATTTCGATAAAATTTGGCAAGGAGATAGATGGCATCCCGGGGAAGGACATAGGCTACTGTTTATCGACGTACCACGCGGGCGAAGCCGCGGGTGGAAGCTAGTTTGTAATAAGTATTTGTTTGAAAAATTCTATTGAAGCTAAACCATTGACTTGATTGTTTATTTTGTTGGGCAGTTAGCTCCGCAGACTATATAGGTAGTATTTACGTAAGTACCTATTTAATTATCTGTGGGAACCTAGAAACTTCTTATGCAATGAAGTGCGATAGCCTTTCTTTGTTACGAAGATGAATCAATAGGTAATCATGGATTCATGGCTAAAGATGGATCACTCCGCAAAATCATCTATACTAATAGGTATTATAAAAAGGAAAGATTTGATTGTTTGTTTGCATTGAATAGGCTCCGAAACTACTGAACCGATTTGAAAAATTCTTTCACTGTTAGGAAGGACATAGGCTACTTTTTATCGACGTACCACGCGGGCGAAGCCGCGGGCGGAAGCTAGTTTATAATATGTATAGATTTAAACTTTTCGCACTCAAAAAAGGTACAAAGGCGGTCTTACGGTACCACAAAAACTTTAGACACTTGGTAAAGGCGTGTCTACTGTCAGTTTTATGTCAAACTCCATAAAGAAAATAACTGGTAGACACGGTTTTGTTGTAATACGGTTAATGTTTTATCATGTTTAGATATCGATAGCCATCACGTCTGCGGAGTTTAGCTAGCTAATTTGATTTGACCCTGTATTAGAAGTTTTGATATTAAGATACAAATACGAACGAAGCAAGTTAATAAAAAGCTTGTAAAAAGGTTGAAGAGACTTTCCATAGACTTTTTCTTTTGAGTAAGATCTGATTTCTCATTTTGTTTGTGTATTTGTCTTTAAATTAATATTTGATTAAGCTATTATCTGTATTTTTGATAAGCGTTGTAGAGACATGACGTAATTTTTTCTAAATTAAATACATTTTCTACATTATTAATAATACTCGACTTTTTGATTCTGTTGAAGCAACTTGATAAATTATGGAATTAAAAAAATATATAAGAAAAATATATAAAAAGACATTATTTTTCATTAATAAAGAAAGTGTTAAACCAACCACCGAATATTAAATGTAAATAAAAATTAATTGAAAATAAACGTAAAAAAAACAAGAAAAAAAATTTGCTTTAGCTACTTATGGACATTTTTTGTTATGTTTTTAGTGATAATAGTACATAAGGTCGTGTTTTCAATGTTATTTTGTTATATCAGAATTAATACGGATGCACAATGAATTTATATTTTTATCAAGCTAGTGCAATAGGATTATATGGAAATTCATGTATTTAAAAGACGATTAAATATGCTTGATTTTCGGACCCCATTTGGATATTTTTAAATTAATGATAAAACTGGTTAAATTATTAACATAATAAAAATCTGCATACTTGCTGAAAACAAATCCTTGTGAAGTTGTACATTTCCGTTACTTATTTATATAATTTTATTCTTACCCATTTCAAAATAAAAAAATCAAAATATTTTATTTCACATAAACTTACATGGGCACTTATGAAACGTCAGAAGCTAGGTGCACGGTTCCAATTGGTCGTTTCATAGGGAGAAGAGCCGGCAAGAAACTCCACGGTTACTCTTATGGCTTTTACAATATTTTCAAATTACAGTGTTTAAAAGACGAATTCCGGTCTCCGTCTTTCATATAATTGTATTGCACTCAAATAGTTTCGCGTCTGTATTAAACGGCTTGTTCTCATTTGCAAAAAAAACAGGGTGTGTTTTTCATAAAATATTTTATATTCATAGATGTTTAGCGTTCGTGTAAAACGTCCATATTTTTTCGATGATTACGTTATTTTGTAACATATAATAGAACATTTAAAAAAATAAAAACGAATTATTATAAATATATTTATTATCCGACATAAACTGCAAATGACATAAAATTTAAATATTTTTCTATACAGAAGAAAAATCATTTTGACACAAAATTTTATTATATGTTACTAAATTACTCTCCTCTGTATCTACAATGACCGGGTATTTCTAGGCTATGATTGTAAAATGTCGACTTTTCCCGGTTAGTGGGTTTAGCGGATATTAATATGGATCAGAAAATGTACATTACCCTTTAAAATGAGAGACCACAACCAATGGACTTTTTATAATGATAGATTTTGTGGGCACTGATAGTAATTAGATTTGAAATAAATCAGTGATATTTTAAAGGGTCAACGTATGTTATAATTTCTACAAGTTTTTACGTCTAATGCACTATTCAGTCATGATAAGAAGTCTTCTCGTTCACTATAAAAAGTAATAAATTGATATTATGATTATTTTGTTAATACATTATAATTTGAAATGTAGCATTATCTCAGAACCGATCCCGAATTTGTCTGAAAAATTTACTTTGATTTTAAAAAGTACTGACTGACCGTAAACAGATCGGTTTGGGCTAGCTTCATTCACTCATCATTCACCAATTTACTTATTTTTTTCATCATTCATTTATTCATTTATCGCTAGCCCAATACCGTTCTTTTGGTCGTGATTTATTTTTGAACTTACTTTTTAATAATGCTTTCGATTTTTTTTTTCATTCGCTGAGTTTGTGTTATTTATTCATACATCACATTCGACTCAAGCGCAGCTTATGAAAAAGAAAATTTGTTTTAAATTATCTGGCACATAAGTTACCCGGCACTTATCTCACTTTGAAATAGGCCGTCATAAGACGATTACACACGACAAAATATCAGGCTTTACATTTCCAGTGTCCTCGCAATGTATAGGTTTTCCGTACAATGAGAGCTCAGTTTAAGGCGAAAGCCTCAGGGTTGCTCGCGATTCATCAGGTTGTATGTTGATTAAAATATGAATCAAGCCCGGAGTCTGGATTTGTGTCCGGTTGATGGCAATTGGCAATAGGTTCGCCCCTTATTACATGAGACTTAAACATCATTGGCGAAATGTAGTAGTACTATAGGTACACCTCTGCCTAACGCTTCGGGGAAACAAAGCGTGATGTTATGTTAATATAAATTTATGTTTAAATTGTTAATAACTTTGTTTTAGAAGTCGGTTAAAAAGTGGCTCAGTAGTCTCTCGCGCCAAAGCTTCCAGCAAATAGCCCCATTTGAAACGTATAGCTTGATATTCTGTCGTCGTGCGTACATATCTTACTTCGACATGTTATGAATAATAAAAATTACTTTTTCTAGTGAACGAGCCGCCATTGCCACATTAATTTACTAAGCCTTTGATGTTAATTAACTTATTAAGATGTTTTCTAGTAGGAGCACATTAGATATAAATGGAAGCGCCTTCACGGTTTAACTAGCGTTTATTGTATATTGGTGATGTATATCGGTTACTTAGGTTTTCTATAACTATGAAAGAATTAAAAAAAATAGTAAAATTTGTATATTATGAAGAATATGTCACCTATAAACGGTGACGGGATTAGATCCTGTGGGACAATTATATTGAGGCATAATTAGATAAAAAAGTTAATTTATAGAACTCAAATCAATGTTCAGCATATTAGTAAATAAATTTCGTGTTTGGTTTAAAAATGGACATAATAATACTTATTATAATAGTTTATAGAAAACTTAAATAGTCGATAAGTATGAGCGTTTGATATATACATATAGTATAAAAGATATATTGTAAATTATGAATAACAGTGAATGTATATTGTTGTGACAGAGGAAACAGTTCTCTAGACAAAACATTTAATTTTTCGTTTTATTTATTCCACCTAAAACAACAACACTTCCAAGAGTTTTATAAAAACCACACTTCTAACCACACGAATTGGTTAGTGACCAACCTGGTGTCAGGGTTTAAAGCCGCCCAAGGACCTCTGACTTGGCTTCACATGCCGCCGAGAAATATCTCTCTGCAAGCGTAGCATGACGCTTTCTATTTCTACGAAGAATAGACATCTTTCTCTATACAAAGTCATATTTCGTTTCTTCATTTTTGACATCGCAGCGTAGAAATTCTTCTACAATCTGTCATTTTGTCTTTCGTTTGTAACGATCTTTGTCTGGGTCTTTTTAACAAGCGTAAGTATCCTATGTCCCATAACCCACGTCTTGGTCTATCTATGTAGGCGTAACGGCGTAAAGGTAACAGACATGAGACAGTCAGTAACTTTCGTATATAACATTATAGTGGAAAGTATGGACGCGGAAGTATGAAACTGTCGAAAGATTCATGCAAAAAATCTATGGTATTGTATGGACGATGTTCACTATCCTTCCGAAAATCTTAAAACCACAATTCAGAAAATCGCGTCATTTCCACAAAGCCATTTATCGAGTACACTGGTAAACACAAACGCTCCGTTCCAAGTCAAGTTGTAATAACTTTTGACCGAGTGGAACGATTTTAATGAAATAAAGACTCAATGCAACCTCAAGATACGGATTATCACTATATTCCAGATCCCTTACATCTCTTGAAAAGAGTCACACAAAAATGTCAATATTACATGTGCATTTTAAAATCATCCCCAATTTTACCCTCTTGAGGGATGATTTTAGAAAAACATTGAAACACTTAACCCTTTATTTATAACCAAAAGCATTTTAAATTTTCATAGTCCTAACTAAAGAAATGATAGGTTTCCCGTACAATCTTTCATCCCCTATATCCCCCTATAGGGTTATTTTTGAGGCAAAAAGTAGTCTATGTCCTTCCTCGGGATGCAAATCCCGATCTCCATGCAAAATTTTGTCGAAATCTGTGGTTTAGGCGTGAAAAGGTAACATACAGACAGACAGAGTTACTTAATTTTTTATATTAGTATGGATAAATGACATTTATTGTTTATTGTGAATGTAAAATCCTGGTTGAATACGAGCTGCATCCGGTTAGACTGCAAGCCAGTCATTAGACAAAAGTAGGTACTAACAGCTAAATGTAGCGACTGCCTGTCGCACGACGTGTCGCATTGCGAATCTATTTTCATAGAAATTATTCTACGGATTATGAATCGCGTCGCATTTTCGCGTCGACGGCGACGACGCGTGAATGCGACACGATTCTGCGATAATCGTGCCTGTCTACGGGAGCTTTTAGGCGCGCCAGTTTGTACGTGAGCCTTTTATCGTTCCAGTCAATAAACATAGTGGATTGGATGCGTCGTTTCACTCGAAAGCGCGTGCGTAACATCGCCCCTTCTCGCTCACTCTTGGTGGCCATCTTGCTATTCAATAATCAGTTCAGTACATGTTTATTTTTAGACGAGTGCACACGTTTGACGTTCTTCTTCATATCATTCAGAAACAGAATGTCGATTCCTTTTGACAAATTGCTATTAATTAAATCAGTGCAGCAAAGACCAGTTTTGTGGGACAAAACTTTGAACAGTTATAAGAACCAAACCACGAGGGAGGCGGCGTGGCACGAAGTTTGTAGAATTCTGAAGAAAGATTTTAGGAAACTGAATGGAACGGAACGACAAAAGTATTGTAAGTTATTTTCTCGTATTCTGACCATCTATATCCCAAAAAAAATATATTAAAATTAGGGTTCGTGTGACCGTAATATTACTTGCGTCGACTGCAGTAAATAACAAAGGCAAACCTGTTGTTGTGAATGGACTACCTTATGGATGGAGTGAGCCGGCATGACGCGCACGAACCGCAGGCGGCGCTAAGGGGACAACGCTACAACACTCGCGATAACCTAGAGAGAGACGCAAACCTTGTTGTTTGTTACATAATTGCATGACTGATAATAATTTATTTTACTTTCAGAGCGCGTTGTGTAGCACTAAGGTCATTAAATTTATTTTCGTTTTTTTACGAGTTTCCTCTTGTTAGACTTTATTTAGATTTATAAATAATAAAATAATATTTTGTAATCTGTCTATTGTAAAGACCTCAAAAAGACAGGTTTGCACTGGCGAAACATTCACAACAAAACACATTGAAATCTCTAGTTCCTATCAAAAATTGTATGGATTGATGATACATTGATAGGAGGACAGAAAATAGAGATTTCAACATGTTTTATTGTGAATGTTTCGCCAGTGCAAACGCACAGTTTAAAACACTGGAGAAGGCAGAAGCGCAATATTCTGAACAAAATATTCGTAACTTTTGGCCAATGGGGGCGTGGTAGCTTCTTCCGTCTACGAAAAAAAATAAACAAATAGCTGCTCGCCCGGAAAGAGAAGTCGGTACCTACCATCGATTCTTGTTTCTATCCATATCGATATTCATTCGAAATTTTGCTTGAATTCATGAAGTAAAACATCTGATGCTTATAATAGTTAAGTAGGTACCTACTTACATTTTAATAAGAAAATATACTTAACTAGGTACAATTAAATAAAAGTAGGTACTTAAACTTGTAATACTTAACCTGTATAATATCTCAATAATAAAATAGGTTTAGTTTAAAAAAAAAAAAATTACACAGCTGAATTTATATAACAATAGAACAGCTGATTTTTTTTTCGCGATTTCAAGGTTGGTCCCATAGAAAAAGTATATTATAGATGACACCAAACTACTAGTTTCAAGGTTAACGTTGTCTACCCTAACACCCAGTACTCTATTTATGTATATTTATCGAATACCCCATGTTTTGTGTTGAATCGAATGACAAATCGAAATATTATATTATAAGGTTAAGATTTTGTTGTCGTTCTTTACGTACCTATACTCCATTTTAAATAAGATTAGACATTCATACAAACTTTTATACAGCCCGTTCAACCGATTGTGACTTCTATACCGTAGGCATAAGGATGGCATTAATAGGAAAAAGCGTTTCACAATACCAACTGTCTACTTCAGGTGCCATTTGTCATGGTACCAACGCAATAGAAGTCAAAATCGGTTGAACGGACTGTAAAAAAGGTTTATTGTCTAATCTTATTTCAAATGGGGTATACGTTTATCGTATTTTAACGCTTCATAATAGAATTTAACACGGCCAGGCCAGGCCACCTTGGAAACAATTAACGAAGTACGTTAGAATAGATTTAAAAGTAGTTTGAAAATTTGTTCTTGTACTTTTACAGAGGGGAAAGTTTTCGTAAGTCTTCTTCTCCAGTGATAAATAATATACCTCTAAGCTAAACGTCAACAAATTATAACTTGTAGGTACAACTGTGACGTAGCATGACAACTGAAGTGACAGGTATTACCATTCGGATACAGTCGGTTACTTGACAGCTCTCTCTTCACTTGTTTTTTTTTATTTACCTACCCTAATTACTTAAACCAACGGGATAAAGGGTACCGAGTAGGACAAACGTTCAGCAGATAAGATACCATCTAAAGCCCCCAGTACACGTTGAGCGAGCCCAGTCAGTACCTACCTATACGTTGGCCGAGGGACGGGCTCGCCCAGCGTGTACCTGGAGGCTGCAAGATTTTGGTACCTGCAAAGATTGATCTTTGGTCCGCTGTCTACGCTTTTAGTACCTACCTACCTATATTAATGTAGGTACTTAACCTACCCCATAGTATTATTATATAATTATTGAAATGCTTTATTTTTTCATTTTTACAGACAAGTTAGTCATTAAAATGTGGACTCATGTCAGGGACAGTTGGGCGAGAAATTTCAATGCAAGAAAAATGGCTAAAAAGGCCGGATCATTTGTGACTCCATATAAATTTCATAAAGAAATGTTGTTTTTAAAAAGAGTAAAATTTGGACGATTTGTCGAAGATTCAGATGACACCGAGAATGAAGAACAACAAGAAGAAGAAGAGAATAATGCAGAAAGTGAATCAGATTCTGCTGCGGTTTGTGAAATCGAATCAAATGTTGATTCAAAGGAAGACTTGGATCTATCAGCAATGAACAAGGACAATACACAAAACGAACTAGATGATACAGAGAAAAGACAGGATAACATAACTGAAGATATTCTTAACCAGAAAATGCGAGCATACTTGAATAACCAAATGAAACAAATGAGGAAGCCAAGTGACACACATATCGACCGCCATTTTGCATTTTTCAAGAGCGTTCATCCAACGTTAACTTTGCTCGATGACGATCAAATTTTGGAATTCCAATCCGGCGTTATAAATCTTTTACGAAATATCAAAAGTGGAGGAAGATTTATTATTGTTGCTGCCAACCAACCTAGTTCTAGCAGGTAGACAGGTTACTGAGTTCGTAACCGAGACTAATTTGTTTCATTTTGACAGTTCAACAACATTCTTTGCGTTATTTACGCTGTTGAGCAGATTTTTGTGATAATAGGTATGAAAATAAAACAATATCTACGAACCTTGTTCTTCTTTCCAAGTCGATGGTAAATAAATGTACTTACTCATTATGCTAAATGATTTAGGTCCAGTGGGTGGCCACGCAACGAATCTGATTTTAATTATAGAGTACCTACCTACCAATAAGTAAGTACCTCAATCAATCTGCCTAGCCTTTTCCCAACTTTGTTGGGGTCGGCTTCCAGTCGAACCGGATGCAGAATACCAGTATTTTACATGGAACAACTGTCAATCTGACCTCCACTGTGGAGGTTGTGACAACCCAGTAATTGGGTAATACGATACCCCTTGGTAAGACTGGTTGTCAGACTTTCGACCCGTAACGACTGTCAACGATCCACAAATGACAGCCGGGACCAACGGCTTAATGTGCTTTCCGAGGCACGGAGGAGTCTTGGTAAGTTAAGATGGCCACACCAACCCCGGCAAGCGTGGCTTATCCTGATGGATTGACCCGTGCGGCTGTTATTACTTAGCCACGAGCTCCTCCTATAAGTTTACCTCCTCCTTAAATTATGCATGTTATACAATGATGATAACCTTACTGCCTTAGGAGAACCAAGGTAACCGACATAGCCCGAAGTATTGCCAGGGCACATTGCTCGCAGAACAGATGGCCGTTGGGCCCGAAGGTTCTGGAGCGGCGACTGCGTACCGGTAGACGTAGCGTTGGAAGGCCCCCCACAAGGTGGACCGGACCTGGTGAAGGCCGCAAGAATCCGCTGGATGCGAGAAGTACAGAACCGGTCGAAGTGGCGGAGGCCTGTGTCCAGCAGTGGACGTCTTTCGGCTGAAATAAATAAATAAAAATAAAATAAAATTAGTATTCAAGTAACCCAACTCATATACAAACAGATTCATAAAAAGATACAGACAGGATAACAAGCACATACAAAAACAAACACTTACAAGGTAACAGAATGCCTGCTGCAGCATTGCCGGATTTATGGGCAGTCTGTTAGCGATCATCGCTAGGACGATGTTGGTGCTGCCCCGCACTCTGCGCACCAGAGACGCGCACCGCTTGCATCGCGCGAAAGCAGTCAGTACGCGCGCCTCCGCGAAATGAGGATAATAATGGAACTTACTGTACGGTTACGTACCTACCTACCCCTTAGGAAAATGTAGCCGTGATGTAATGTGGTAGATAAAAAATAGGTACGCCTACGTACCAATACTTTTTTGGGAAAAGAACTAGAAAAAAAACATTATCTATTTACCACGTGGTTCACGAAATAAGCCACATAGTGCCCATAGTGTGGCTATGTGGTTGTGATCTCGCGTGAAACAGGCGCATAGTTTTTATAAGCGGAGGTTTTAGAATTCCTTACCAAAAATAAAAGAGTTGAATTCAGATTGAAAGCTCTGATACAATTCCTTTATTTTTCGTTAGCCGTTTTTATTAAAAACTGAGGTTTGTTTTCAGTTGAAGGCTTTTAGGGGTCCGTGGTGTGGTTTAAAATCGTACTAGTTCCTTGATGACGACATCGGCATTAGAATAGAATCGAAGAAAATTAAAGCCACATAAGTACCTAATACTTATTGGGAATGATGATTGTGATTAAAAAAAAAGTATCTACATGCCAATATTCCCCGAACGGTTAGACGTCTCCAGTCAATAAAGGGGCGAGCCTATTCCTAAAAAATACACAAATTTAAACTCCGGGCTGCTACTGGAAATTACTGATAGAAAACTGTAAACAAAATTTAAAAAAATAGACCACATTTGACCGTTGGCTGAGCTGGAGCTGGATCCAGTCTCTAATGACAAAAGCTCACTGGATTTTCAACACACTGCTTAGCGCCCAGGGTTGAAAATCCAACGGTGTCTCGTTTTTTGACGCGCTGGGATGCGCTCTGTTGGATTCTCAAGGCTCGGTTCAACACTTAGAGGTGAACATCCAATGCGCGATAAAAAAATCGTCGCGTTAAAAAACCAGTGCGACCCATTCTTTACTGTTACCAACTTAATTGTACGGAATCCCTACCACTAGCTGGCACCATTAACACTTGACCGTTTTGTTGCCCCAGTTTTCGTTATGCTCGGATATTTTCCGTCGCTCGGTACGTGTATGAAATATGTCAGTTTGTACCGCGGACGGCAGGCCGTTTGAAAAACAACATTTTTTCGGTAAAACGCTTTGAAAACACAACTATCCGTGCTTGTGTGGTTCTGTGTTTGTGTCAACTGTAGGTGGGGTTTGATAAGGACTGTTAGGTATATAAACTAGGTACACTAGGTAGGTAGGTGACTGCGAGTCAGTGGCAACACTTTGAACTTAAGGGCCTACCCTACCTCTAATTTCTTAGCATTATGCCGAAAATACTGCAGCATTCATTTTGAAATAAATATACCTATTTTAAAATTGAGGATTCTCGATAGAACAAAAATCCAAAGTTACCTCTAAACCGAACTATAAACCGCTGGTATTCAAAAATACTTCAAACTAGGTCATGAAACTATGCATAATAACTGAACTAACTATAAAGCAGGTGTTAGGTATGTATTTTTTTTTTTTAATTACCATTAATTTCCCCGTAAAAAACACTATTCACTATTCTCGAATAGTTTCACCACTCCGTCTCGCGAGCCAGATAAATAAATAAAATAAATAATTCTTTATTTGCAGACCTTGATGTCCGTAGAGTTAGTAATGAGTAATGACATGAAATATACATATTTAACTATTATTAGTAATACATATTATAATGAAACAATGAAAAATAACATAATATAACAACTTTTGGAAGGTAGTCGGAAGTCGGTGGCAAGAAAAGAAAATTGAAAAGCAAAGACACCGACTTCCGAAATTAAAGTTATTTTTCACGTTTTTTGTGTTTTTTTTGGAAGTCGGTTGTATTTTTTTTGTAAAATGTTTTTATTTTTCACTTTTTTGTTGTACCTACCCCATACAAATTCGAATACCACTACGGCGTCAAACAATATATCGTGTACATACACTAAGTGGGAAAAAATACGTAATATTGAAGCTAACTCAAAAACTATGCAAGCAAAGTTAATAAAATGAAATGGGACCACCTCTGAAGCATGACCTACCAAACAAAAAAGAATCATCAAAATCGATTCATAATTGGCGGAGCAACCGAGAAAAAAATACAGACGAATTGAGAACCTCCTCCTTTTTGAAGATGTTTGTTAAAAATAAACAGGATGCCCGTATAGCTAGTTAGAGCGGACCTGTGTGTGCAGTCGCGGCCAAGCCTCGGGCAGTCCCACCGGGTAAAAAGTGAATATGTGCTGTGGGAGGTAGTATAGGCCGCCCTAGCGTAGTAATTATAAGATACACAAATGTCCTAAATAAATTCCATTAAGTATTATGTTTTCTACCCCTGGCTTGTTTTTACAAGCCTGTTTTCTTCTATCCAATTAATTAAGACCAAAAAAAGCTAGCTAGACAGCGTTTTTTACGTTAATTAGAAGAATAATTCTTGTAAGACTTCAGAGATACCTCGAATGCGAGGTCTTGCGGCTATTAAATAAATTCGGAGTCCACAAGCTCGGAAAATTAAATTAGCCAGGGTTACTGCCAACTTGTCTTACTTTTAGTTTTTTATTACTTACCCAGTGTACATTTCGAATTCTCTTTGATAACTTACTGCGGATATTTTAATTGTTGTTTTGTTTTAATTTGTGAATCGGACCCGTGGATAGATATCTATGGAAAGCACGTTAAGCCGTTGGTCCTGGCTGTCCTTTGTGGATCTTCGACAGTCGTTACGGGTGGTTAGAAGCCCGAAAGTCTGAAAACCAGTCTTGCCAAGGGTAGCCGACCCCAACATAGTTGGGAAAAGGCTAGACAGATGATGATGACTTACTATACCAATTTAACTTAGAAAAATAAAAATCACATGCGCTGGGTACGTTTCGTTCGTGTATAAAATATGAACTAAAGTTCGATTCAAACCAGTACCTATTAATTTCATGTGTCAGCGGGGGTGAAGGGTGGGGTACTGCGCAGCGAGTGGCTAACTTCCGAGCCGCCATTAAGTTTGAATCGAACTGTACAGGTCTACTGCCTACCTAATCCGGGGAAACAGCGTTACGTTACGAGTAATGGAAAAACATTGCTATGAAGATTTTAACAGGCGTATGATTGCTGTGTGAAGTTATTTTCAATCCATGGGCTGAATCTGTTGCAATTGACCGGGCACAAATCCAGACTCTGGGCTGTCACTGAGAAACTCCTAATGGAAAAAGAATTCCCATAAGGTTTTTCAGAAAACGCCAGACCTGTGGAACTGCTAACCGAGGACCATAGCAGTCGCGTTTGTGGCCTCTAGACCAACGTGCCATAACGTACAGAATACCAATTAAAAAGTACCATTGTGCTCCAATGATGAATGAATGAATGATGAAGTATTTTAAGGTTTTTACATAAATAATCAATCAATCTGCCTAGCCTTTTCCCAACTATACACAAACAATAAACAACAAAATGTTGTTTGTTGTTGTGTTATGTTGTTTGTTGTTGTTGTTGTTGTTGTTGTGTGTTGTTACTGTGCGTTTGCACTGGCAAAACATTTACGACAAAACATGTTGAAGTCTCTAGTTCCTGTCAAAAATAGTATGGAAAAAAAGTGCTAACGCTGTGTTGCTATGTTGTTGTTGTGTGTTGTTGTTATTTGTTGTTGTGTTGTGTGGGTTGGTATGTTGTAATAAAATATGTAAATAAATAAAATTCCTGCACAACCCTTTGTAGATGCAATAGGATCCAAGCACGACAGATTTATAAGTACCTACATAATAGGAAAGTTATAAGCTAAGGTGCAAGTGCAAAGATTATCTGAGTGAGTGCAAGCAGTGAGAACGTTAGTGAGTGACTCGCGAACAGATAAATCGCATTGTGCCTCTCTGACCGCTTCCTCTACTACACTCAATTAGGTTAGTTGGTAGGGGCAAGTAACGAGATGTAGCGGAAGTCATAAACGGCCCAGGAGAGACCAGATGTGCTGTGCTATTCTGTAAAAATCTCGCCGTGAAAACTTAGGTGAAGTGAACTGGCACTGCCTTACAGTAGGTATCGATGACAATGACAGCTCACTCCACGCTCGCGCAGCAATACTGGTCATCAGTTCAGTAGCTGGTTCATTAGGATTGTACCAGAGTATAGCAGTTTGTCATGGACGTGGTACAACTGCGGCTCCCCTGACATCAACTCTATCATCAGCTCGCCGTAGACAAGTATAATGTTCCTTGGTCATCAGACGACAGCCGCCACGCAACCACCGATGTCAAGCTCTGCTACGCTAAAAGTAAAAGTGTATACCTACTCCATGTGCCGAGAAAGAGGGTTTGACCAAACAGGATTCCATAAAATGTGACGCCTTATGGCATAAGTTTTAAGTCTGTAAAACTTCCAGAAATACACTTTCTACTGACCGTTCACAATAACTTGTTTCTCGCCGTCATGTTGGCACCATTGCTTGTCAAGCTGTTTTCAATACTAAATGAGCAACTACTTCGATTCAAACTTAATGACGGCTCGGAACATGAGGCTGAGCAGTAATAATTTTATGTGTCAGCGGGGGTGAGGGGTGGGGTACTGCGCAGCGAGTAGCTAACTTCCAAGCCGCCCTTAAAGTTAAATCGAACTGTACCAATCATAGACTACAAAATACAGTGCTACGCACGCGTCACGCACGAGACAAGTTATAATGAACGAACTTTAGGCAAAGGTTTGGTTAAAAATCATCGGCAACTTTGAAGCAAAATCGCTACAGCTTCTGAATGCAACCGCACTCTATGCTCAAACGAACCCGGCAAAATAGTTCGCCGTCCATTGCGGGCGAATAGAGAAAACTGGTCTAAATGAATTAAGATTTTAACTCCTCCGACGACCAGCCGAATTAGCCTTATTCTGCGCATTGCTCACAAAATCGTTTATTTTCAGTTTGGCTAATAGTATAAAGTGGTGAGTTTTATTATGTCGTAACGTAAATATAAAGCCTCTCCCCCACAGGCGCATTTTTATCGCGCGATAATAACGCAAGCGTTATTTTGAAATCTGTTTTCAGTACATTTTGTATTAGGACGGCCCTGAAGTTACACACTGCTGCGATAATAACGCCGCAATAGGAGTAGGATGCGCGTTTCTCCGTCCTGCGATATTCCGATAGGTGTTCTTAGACCATTTTGTATTAGGGCGCATGCGATCTTACAGACACCTGCGATATTATCGCACGATTAAAACGCGCCTACGATGGAGAATACGTTAGAAATATCGCACGATAAAAACGCAGCTGTGTGCAAGTAATCGGGTCGCATTATGGCAATAACGCTTGCGTTATTATCGCGCGATAACAACGTGTCGTTGGGAAAGAGGCTTGATGTGGAATTTTGTTTTGATGTTGTTAAAGTCAAGTCAAAGTCAAAGTTTTATTAATGCGATTTTTGGTGGATACAACAGGGTTAATAATAATGAATCGAGATTGTGGCGAGAGCAGTGCTGGTGGACGTGATAAGTGTGATAACGGACGTGACTTACGCGTTGTAGGTCGTAGGTTTGAACCCAGACAGGCGCTTTACTTTGTGTAAATTATTTCATCACCACTGCTCTCAAAACGGTAAAGGAAAACATCGTGAGGAAACCGGCATGTCCTAAAACCAAAAATTCGAGGACATGTGACATCTACCAACCCGCACTGGGCCCGCGTGGTGGATTACGACCCGCTCCCTCTCACAGAGAGGAGGCCTGTGTCTCAGCAGTGGGAACATTATAATCTGATTATGGTCGTTGCTAAGTAATAACAGCCGCACGGGTCGATCGATCAGGTTAAGCAAAGCTTTCCGCGGTCGGTCTGTGGATGGGTGACCTGTCTGGTGTGGTGATCGAAAAGTACGTTAAGCCGTTGGTCCTGGCTGTCATTCGTGGATCTTTGACAGTCTTTACGGGTCGTCAGAAGCCCGAAAGTCTGACAGCCAGTCTTACGTATCTTGTTACCCGGTAACTGGGTTGTGAAGGTCAGATAGGCAGTGGCTCCATGTAAAATACTGGTACCAACCTATTCAGCTGCATCCGGTTAGAATTGAAGCCGACCCCAACATAGTTGGTAAGGTTATACATGAATTAAAGTACAACAAACTGCTCAGTTATATTCATTTACTTAATTTACATAACAAGTCATAAAATCACAATTCGACATAAGTCGCCATATTTGTTACTCCACATCTGTTGAGTCCTCGTCTGATCCTGGAAAATGTATTTAGAAAATCATAATGACATATCTATATATTCAACATCGTATCACGAATGTCCGCGAATGTCTGTCCTGAGGGGATGGGCAGTGGCGAGGGGTTAAAAAAAAAAGTGAATGGTAACTACTGCAATAAAATTACCGGAAAAAAATATATAGGTACCTATTGAAAATAAAAAAGTTATTGCACTTTGAAATTCACATTTTTGGTACCAAAATTACCCGAATTTAATTATAAATTAGCAAATTTTCTACAGAGTTCATAAGTTATGACTTATAGACACCCGCTGCTAAACGATAGCCGCCCCATGCAGCCATGTAATAAACCTGGAAAATTCCCTACTGAAAAAAAAAAGCTGTTATTATAGTGTTATTTTTTTTTTCTTTAAAAAAAAAAATACGCCTAAGTCAATAGATTCTCGGTATGAATCTTATAACAACACCTTCACAGATTGGACAGGGTTTTGTTACACGCTGTATAATAAATTAGTAAAACATTATCAAAATCTTTCATCTAAAAACTCATTCCAATTATAATGAGCTTTATCTGCAAAAAAATTAATAACTTTGAAGGATTCTTGACTCACTAACCTGATGTAGCCATCTTCTCCCCAGTTCTTGCCCCACCAGTTGAGAAGAATCCAGTACTCCTGGGTATACCCCACTAGAAGCATGGCGTGGTTCAGTGTCCATGAAGTGCAGAATAGATCGTCGTAGATTCCGCTCCTAATTGAGAAATAGAAATCAAAAAAATATATTTATGTTTACAAATAGTTTTATTGTTTTAATGTTTGTATAAGGTTCATATTCGGTTTGCGTAAATATGACCATGTTTCCGAATTTCGTGTGAAACTCAAGTGGTTACCAATCCGCCTTCGCCGGAATGCTCATATTCTTTCCCTTTTGTTTAATGTGCTTTTTTCCCCTCTCACCCCTCTGTATCTCAAGAATCGTTTCCAGTTTCTTTGTGACTCCCACACGAAATTCTTAAGGTTATCGGATAACTTAAAGCTTAAAATGCCTATGCATTCCACAACTTTCCTCGACAAATCCTTTGCCGTCCAGGCCACTCGTTTGTGGAATGCATTGCCAGTAGAAATAAAACGCGCGCAGTCGATACTAGTGTTTAAAAGACTCGTTAAGGAACATTACTTGTCGTTGTGATCTTGTTTTCGTTACTGTGTAGTTATCTATAGTCATAATTAATTTTGACGTGACAACGTCTTATAAATTGGTTTGCCGGGTGACACTTCAAGAAACTGCGTTACGCTCCGCTCACGTTATGCGCTCACAATGAGAGCGAGTGAGAGGCACGCGTCCCTTCCACTCGGGCATGGTTAGCCCGCCTAAGAGCGAGAGAGACAGACATAAAAAGTGAAAGGCACGCGTCCCTTCCACTCGAGCACAGTTAGCCCGCCTAAGAGCGAGAGAGACAGAGCGAGAGAGAGAGAGTGAGAGAGATAGGCATACACACCGCTACCGCTGATACTACCTTCAAATTTGTGCTCGGTGCTGTTTATATTCATCCAGGATTAAGTGTACAAGACATCGGAATGTTGCTACACCAGGCACTTCTTCCATACGTGCATAACAGCCAGTACGTGCCACCGTTCCTGCAAGTTGATCCTAATATGCCGATTCTTCTATGCGGTGACTTCAACCAAAACGTGAAGTCTGATGACAAGTTTCTCAAATTCATTAAAGATACGTTTAATCTTGATTGCGTATCAGATATGTCTAAGTCTACTACGTTAAAAGGAACAACCATTGACTTGACATTTTCTAGGCACATTACAGCAGAAACACTTCCTTTCATTTCATATTTCTCCTATCATCGCCCTGTCCTCAACAAAATCACTCAGATAGGAACAAGTTAAGTTGTAGTAAACGCTGTTTCATTGTACGCAAATGTATTGCAAGTTATTGTATGTATATTTGTATATAATTACGTATGTATGTGTAAAGGTAAAAATAAAATTTTGTTAATATGAAATTCAGTGCGAGATTCTTTGTATAAATTAATGTTTTAAATATAATTCTTTGTATAAATAAATGTTTTAAATTGTTACTATTATTTCATCCTTCTTCCTACTATACGAATGAATATTCACATTAAAATTATTTTACCACTCAAAGTCGTTGTCACGTAAAACTTTCGCCCGTATACCGACTTTACAGGCAACCAATTTTTTTCGTTGCTTATATACTTATTTCGTATGTATGTATGTATGTATCTATTATTATTTAGGATATGTATGTATATGTGTATCTATTTTAGTATATTGTAGACTTATTATTTGCACCTACGACAGCCCCATTTTATGTCCAGGCAAATCACTGTCCATTCCAAGGTTGCCTGGAAGAGATCGCGGATAGCGATAAGGCCGCCCATTGTATATTTTGTAGTGTTTGTTATTGTTTTTTGTTATATATTTTTGTGGTGTACAATAAAGAATATATAAATAAATAATAAATACCTATTGTTGTTTAGGGGCATGAGGAACAGGGTGTAAAGTTCACTCATCCACCATGGAAAAGGGAGGATCCTCCGACCAGACGGGTGTTGTGTCTGGGGGGCAACTGCCCAACGATTGATGTTGGGTTCTTGTATATATGTCCACTGCACGGTAAACTTTAATTGCGCGATGCAGGATTTATGTGACGTCAGGATTTTTGTGTGACGTTAGGTTTTTTGATGCGTAGTTCGCATGTGGCGATGTAGATACCGCCACAGTTGTTTAACCTGGTTTCCGAAAGTCATAGGGCATAGAGTGATTTAATCAGTTGTTAGTGCTCATATTCATGTGGCACGTGCCAACGGCAGAGGCAAATGCAGCCATCGACACCGCGTCGGCGGCAGCCGTAGAGTTAGACGCGTCGACGACTATACAGAGCTTCTCACGGATATGCCACATGGAGGGAAAGTACCTTGAATATTGTAGATGGAACATTTTACTGAAAGAAGACATTATATGAATTTAAAAAACAATTTAATGCATTCATAGATATTTAAATAATTACATGGTTGAACCGGGAATTGAACCCGTTGTATGAGAAAAATAATCGACATGTAGCTTTAATTATCATGCTGATCGAATGGCTTCATCATAAGGATTATTTTGCTAAATAACAGTGTCACAAATAAAAGGAAGACCATGAATTTTAACATTTCACAATGTTCCATCTACAATATTCAAGGTACTTTCCCTCCATGTGGCATATCCGTGGGACACCCTGTAGTTGTCTCTGCCGTCGATGAGTGTCGATGGCTGCAGCTGCAGTTGCCTCTGCTCGTGTCGCACTCAAAGCCCACGTCAACTTATATGAAAGGCTGTTGTTATTTCGGTAAATCAATCATCGATTAAAACTAATCTGATTCATTTTGACAGTTCAACAATATTAAATGCGCTATTTACATTGTTAAGCAGATTTTTTTTCGAACTTATGAAGCAATCTCTTTCAAAACGATTCAGATTGGGATTAATCGTATATTACGCAATTAAGGTACAGGTACAGGTAGTACCTATAAGGTTTAGAATATATAGGTATTTGAACCAAAAACTCCGCATCTGATGTTATTTTATAAAAGGTTTTCTTCTAGGAATTTCTACATTACGTTTGGGTTTTATCGGTGATCAAATAGCACACATATATTATACTTTGCTTGAGCACCTACAGGATTAAATAATATTTTCAACTTTTTGGAAAGATTATTTCGAAAGTGATAAGTACTGATCACATCTTTTTAATAATTTATCTTACCGTCATCGTCAGACTGAAACCATAAATACCTGTAAAGCTGAAACGTAAACGGCGCAGCGTTAACGGCCACAGCCAGAGGTCCGATAGTCGCGAGGCTCTTTTCTATGGCCGCCTCGTCTCCAACCGGCAGGGTCGCCCATCTTCGAGCTCGGGCCCTCACGAGGTTACTATTGTATTTGCAGCGACCATCCTGGAGGAAAACATGTAGAGGATTTAGGGTGGTGGGTACAATGGACGAGTAAACATGCCTTTAGAGAGCAGTGGTGGCCCAGTGGTAACGGCCCCGACTTCCCAGTTGTAAGGTCGTGGGTTCGAAACCACACAGGCACTTACTTTGTGTAAATAATTTCATTACCACTGCTCTCAAAGGAGCTCGTGGCTAAGTAATAACACCTGGACGGGTCCATCAGGTTAAGGCGGTAACGCTTACCGGCCATCTGTACATATCGAGACTCCTCCGTGCTCGGAAAGCACGTTAAGTTGTTGGTCATTCGTGGATCTTTGACAGTCGTTACGGGTCGTCAGAAGACAACCAGTCTTACCAGGGGTATCGTATTACCCAGTTACGCATGTGGAGGTCAAATAGGCAGTCGCTCCATGTAAAAAACTGGTATTCAGCTCCATCCGGTTACACGGGAATCCGACCCTAAAATATCGAAGATTGATTGCTCTCAAAACGGTGAAGGTAAAAATTGTGAGGAAACCGGCATTAGGCCCTCAAAACCGGACAACCTCACCGAACCAAAAATTCAAAGACATGTGACATCTACCAACCCGCACTGGGCCCGCGTGGTAGATTACAGCCCACTCCCTCTCGAAGAGATGAGGCACAGGCCACAGGCCTCCTCTCTTCGAGAGGGAGCCTGTGTCCCAGCAGTGGGAACCTTATAGGCTGATTATGCATATGCTACATACCTTCCCAACATAAGGATACTGCGACTCGGTGATCAGCCCGTCTCTGGCTGCGTATCGGAGCGCACCCCGCAATGATCCTCCGTCGCAACCCGCGTTGCCATCCTTGAAACTACAGTCCACTATCTGCTGGGGACTAGTGAAGTAACAAAAGTATGATTAGATTTGTTGACACAGGAATTATTTACTTCAAGGTGCTCCCATCATCGGGAGCATTCGCCAGTTCGCCTGTAATGTAGCGAGTGGTGCGCATTGATGTTACAAGTCAGACATTGCGCACTGTAATGCTCGGTTCTCGTCGCTCACTCATGTAATGCTCGAATTGTATCATTACAGATTGCGCACTGTAATGTTCGGTTTGTCTCAGTCATTCACATTACAGGCGTCTCCCAGTGAGGAGCACCTTAGAAGAAGACACCAAACACGTAGGTAACCCATTTTTTTGTAAACTGAAGCATAAATAAAATCTTTTTTTTTTCGGAATTTTATTTTATATGTAAAAAAGTAACTGGAAACTTTAGTGCCCATTTCATACCTAAATAAGTAACAACTTTATCGAAAGTCTGTTTGTTGGTTACGCTAGAATGGCTGAACGGATTTGGATGAAATTTGGCACATGGGTAGACCACGACCCGGAGAAGTACATAGGGTACGTTTCATCCTGGATCGCAGACGTAGTCGCGAGCAACAGCTAGTTCTTAATATTTTAGTGCACTGTTTTTTTTCCATACAGTAATTTTAACTAAGAAATAAGAAAAGGTAAATATTTGATAGCTATTGGCAACGCGTATGTAGCATGCCACATATGAGGCCATAAGAGCCAGAGTAGCCTAACTACTTAAACAATAGTTTTCAGTAGTAAGGACAAAACAGAAGCTCTGTTGTTATTTTTTTTAGCAGATTTTTCAATTAAAATCAGTACTGAAAAAATGACAGGCTATTCTGGTTCTCATGGCCTCATATTACCTCAGATAGTTAATTGATTCAGGCGTGACTTTGCGGAAATCCATTATAAAATACAATAGACGTAGATATATTTAGTAACCAATTCCGCTTGACTATTCTTCAAGAGTCCTAAAAAAAAAAAAAACCCTGTAAGAAATCGACACGTGTTTCACCTCTCAACGAGGCATCCTCGCAAAACACTTTGCGTCCAGCGCTCGGTGTGGTAACACGTCGCGTTCTGGTTTGCAATTGGTCAATCGTCATCCTGAGGATGCCTCGTTGAGAGGTGAAACACGTGTCGATTTCTTACAGGGTTTTTTTTTTTTTTTTTTTTTTTTTAGGACTCTTGAAGAATAGTCAAGCGGAATTGGTTACTAAATATATCTACGTCTATTGTATTTCATATTACCTCAGTTCTCCCCAAAAGCCGTGTTGCCTATAGAGCTGCGCTTGCAACGCGTGCGTGACAGCGAACGCGTAGCACGCGCCGCAGTGATGTTGCTCTTCTAGTTTAGGCTTGAAGCCTGTAGTGCGCCAGTCGACCTGTTAATTATTGTATAGGTACTCAATCAAAGTTTTTAGTGATAATAGTACATAAGGTCGTGTTTTCAATGTTATTACCCGACTACGGCGAAGTATAAAGGAGGGTTATGATTTTGACCGGTATGTATGTATGTATGTTCATCTTTTCCCTCATATCTTCTAAACGACTCATCACAATTTGACAAATGAGGTATCGTTGGAAGCGTCTTGATCGTCCAATGGTTATAGGCTATGTGACGTCACATTAAATTAAAAATGGCGCCCTCTAGAGGATAAAAAATCAGGAAAAAAAAAAATTGTTTAATCGTACCATGTTGGGTATCAAATGAAAGGGCTGAATGAGCACTTTTCAAAAATATACATAATAACCCGGAGTCACACGTAATCTGTTCGATTTATAACGTTCGTAACACGTGTGACTCCGGATTTTTTATTTGTCTGTCTGTGGTGTCTTGTTTATACCTTTTTAGTCGTAGTTGGGTTTTAGTTTTTATTATTACTTTTTTTTTTTTTGTTATATCAGAATTAATACGGATGCAGAATGAATTTATATTTTTATCAAGCTAGTGCAATAGGATTATATGGAAATTCATGTATTTAAAAGACGATGAAATATGCTTGATTTTCGGACCCTATTTGGATATTTTTAAATTAATGATAAAACTGGTTAAATTATTAACATAATAAAAATCTGCATACTTGCTGAAAACAAATCCTTGTGAAGTTGTACATTTCCGTTACTTATTTATATAATTTTATTCTTACCCATTTCAAAATCAAAATATTTTATTTCACATACCTACCTACATGAGCTCTTATAAAACGTTAGAAGCTGCGTGCAGGGTTCCAATTGATCGTTTCCTATGGAGAAGAGTCGACAAGAAACTCCACGGTTACTCTTTTACAAATAATTGTTTTACCATTTTTCTAAATTACAGTGCTAATATCTAGGTATGGGGGTCAGCGTAGGCCTATCAATGCAGCAAGTAAATCAGGCTTTATTTTATTATTCCTCAGCTAGACCGAGAGTACACACGGCTACACATCAAGCTATACATTTCCAGTACCTATAAGCTGACCACGCATTGTTCTGAAATCCTATACAGGGTGTTAGGGTAGAAAAAAAAATCTGATGTTCCATATATTTGTGTTCACTTAAATCGACAAAATGTATGGAACAGCTGATTTTTTTTTTCGCGATTTCATAATTGGTCCCATAGAAAAAGTATATTATAGATGACACCAAACAACTAGTTTCAAGGATAACGGTGTCTACCCTAACACCCAGTATAATGCGAGATCAGCATAAACTGGAAATGTATAGCTTGATGTGAAGCCGTGTGTACCATCTTGGAGTCAGCCTTCCTTGTCCTTATTTCATAGTACCTACTAATTTTATTGCTTAAAGTCTCGTATTTTGTTATGTTATCTTATCACTTAAGTTATTTAATTATTTTGTTATTTATTTGAGTAGTTTTGGAACGAAGTTCCTTTGCGGTAGGAGTTGACTGGTAGAAATCGTCACGTAAGGAAAAAGCGTTATGCGACTTTCTCTCTCTCTCTGTCTCTTTCTATTATATGTATATGAGTGTGTGTGTGCATGGTTGCGGATCTTCGTTCCTGACGGGGGTCCCCCGACCGCAAACGTTTTTTTCTGTCCTTTAGCAATAAATCAAATGCCTCACCGTTTCAGGTACACTGCGATGCAAACTCTTTCTGTATGCAATCTTATGAGGATCCTCTGCCGGGTCGAACAGTGGAAACGTGTGGAACAACTTCAAAAACTTGTTGAAGTACTCTTTTACGTCCTAAATGGAAGAACAAAGAATGATAAAAAATTTGGTAACACTTCAATTACGAATACCGGCCTTACTTGCTACGACATAAAGGCGTTGTCAATGTCAAATTGTTATAAGTAAGTAATAGAGGTGTGGTGGACAGGCGCCATCTCCACAGACGAGAGAATCGCGGTTATAGTCAGGCTTTCAAAATATCGCCGCTATAATATCTCCGTCAGGAGATTCATTCATAGAATTT
The DNA here is from genome assembly GCA_948473465.1 of Lithophane ornitopus. Classification (NCBI taxonomy): domain Eukaryota; kingdom Metazoa; phylum Arthropoda; class Insecta; order Lepidoptera; family Noctuidae; genus Lithophane; species Lithophane ornitopus. The sequence goes on along the minus strand of OX419638.1, from coordinate 9,818,078 downwards.
CTATTGAATTTGATGGTACGTCAAGACTATTTCGGCGATTTTTTCGCCCGTGGAGATGGTGACCGGTGGACCTGAAGCAGTCAAAGCTCAGAGTTTTAGATCCTTATGAGGTTAGTTGGCCTAATACTGATCTAGGCTCGAATGAAAATGTCTTAGCAGATACTAGATGGCCCGGTGTACTTTGTACCACGTGAGAAAAAAATTCAGCTGATCCTTTGAGTTTTTCTTAATTTTCTTTTTTACTAAACCAGCCCCAGTATTAATAATTCCCTGAGGAGAGTGAGGGGCAGTCGGAACAGCATCCTGAAAACTGTAGCAGAGAGCTTCGGCTCTCCGATTGTACAGCAGTTTGTGCGGAGGTTGATTTTTACTAACACTAGACAATAAGTTATTTTTGTATGTTACTAACACTATATGGACACTTGTCCGAAATAAAGATAGTCTATTCTATTCTATTAATGGAATAGAACAAAAAAAAAACAAATCTTTCGAGCCATTTTTGAGTTTTTTGCGAGACTAACGCACGGCAATTGATTTTTATATACAGAAGATAAGTACCTAGAAGATAGATAGACAACTTGATATTACCAGATCTCCGAAAAGATTCAGTTGCAGTGAGTACGACTGTTTTCCAAGCAGAAAGTCGCGGTTGTGTTGCGCCACTATCTCAAGATTGTTGCGCCACTTTGTCAGTGCCTTTAATTCCTGTTGAGGTGTTCTGTAAGCTTTTTTGTGGACTGACTGAAAAGAGAGCAATGGGAACGTCTTTTATTATCATTCTAGGGGGACCTGACAGACCAATTGCTTGCAGCGTATTGTGTGATGAAGTAGGTAGCAAGTGCACGGAAAAACAAATTAATTATTATGACTATGTGTTTGGAACGTGGAAGTCTGGCATCGGCTAAAACAGGTTTTTTTGTTTTTTTGGTTCTGACTCGTTGCGAAGGATTTATTTATTTTATTTACATACCTCCTATAAACAATCAATCAACAACAACAATGGTCTAGCATGCGTCCGTCTCATTTATTTATTTATCAGCCTTCTAATTTATTTCATTTTTATTTGGTCTGCAATACAATTTATACACAATCACACTAATTATGTAGGTATATAAATATAAATGTGTACTTCGTTATTATTATTATGTGACACTTATTTTGTTTTATTTTATTTAAGTAGGTATCCATACACACATCACAATATAAAACTGATTTGCATCCGTAACTTCACACTTTCGGGTCCGGTTGAAAACCAGCGTCAGGCACTAGTTGTCTGGCATTTTTGCTGAACTGGGCCTTTTTGGCGCAGCTGTGAAGCACACTCCCCTGATAATGTCCTTCTTTACCTTCTCAATTTGTTTCTTTATTTTTATTTTGTTATGTGCTGTATATTATGTATATTGTGTGCCTTTTAGTCTGTGCTGAATAAATGTATTTTCTTTCTTTCAATTGCGACTGTAAACCATTCAGGGACCATAAAAAACCTATCTTTATTTTTACTTACACGGCTCTTTCACATTATTTTTGTTGCAATTTTCATTGTTATGGATTATAAATATTAAATATTTTTCTTTCAGAAATAAAATAATTATCTTCCTATCATTAATTTCAGTATCATTAATTCAAAATACAAAAATATTGATCGAACAGGAGGAATTTACATGCGAGAGATACAGAGTCGTTTCTTTTTCAAATATACATATTTAAATATTTTTAAATACTTGTAATAAGACATCATTAATAAAAACTTACCTTATATTCATGCCAATGCCAGTCTGGTAAATCAGAATGTACGATCAATCCGTTCAATATGTGTCTTTTGACATACTCGGCACTTTTGTTCAGTGAGCACTGACTAACATTGAAACCCTTCAGAAACTCGCCCCAGCCTGCATTATTTTCGACCAATTTGATCGTTTTTGCAACAAAATTTTCGGGTTTATCGAAATTACTACATCTAGCATGTCTATTATTTTTATACTTAGTTAGAATTGATTTTATTTTGTTTGTCGTTTCTGTTATGTTCATTCCGGTGATTAGAGTGAATTGCATTAAGAGAATTATTTTAATTATTTGCATTTTATGCAGCAATGTTTTCTAGATAGTACTACAAAGGTTTAGAATTAGAGAGATTCACTTAGATTATGCTTCTACACAAAGTTTCTTTTGATATTTGACACAACGTGTAATTTTTAAAATAAATTACTCACGAACTTTAATTTTCACTGATTAAATAATTTAGGTCATTTGCTATAATATAGCATCTTACGAAGCACCTAGTGACATAAAACTGACTAACTGATGCAACTGTGAATTTTGTAGACTAATCAAAGATTTTCTAATCAGCAGAGTCAGCAATATTCATGAGTCATAATGATTGTTTAACATTTTTAACAATAAACAACATAATGTATTACTTAAATATAACATAGTTCGGTCTAGATCTAGAATTTACGTTGACGATTAAGGTACCATTTCGTAGTCGACCGCAGGCGGCAACGACGCTGCCCTCACCGTGTGCGTGAGGAGAGACGCTGCCCACATTTTGGGATTCAACATTTTGCGAATTCAAAATTTTTGCGAATTCAACATTTTGCAAATTCAACATTGTAGGCCAGAAGGCCTCCACCGTGTGCGTGAGAAGGGACGCTGCCCTCACCGTGTGAGTGAGGAGGGACGCTGCTCTCACCGTGTGCGTGAGGGACGCTGCCCTCACCGTGTCACCGTGTGAGTGAGGGACGCTGCCCTCACCGTGTCACCGTGTGAGTGAGGGACGCTGCCCTCACCGTGTCACCGTGTGAGTGAGGGACGCTGCCCTCACCGTGTCACCGTGTGCGTGAGGGACGCTGCCCTCACCGTGTCACCGTGTGAGTGAGGGACGCTGCCCTCACCGTGTCACCGTGTGAGTGAGGGACGCTGCCCTCACCGTGTCACCGTGTGAGTGAGGGACGCTGCCCTCACCGTGTCACCGTGTGAGTGAGGGACGCTGCCCTCACCGTGTCACCGTGTGAGTGAGGGACGCTGCCCTCACCGTGTCACCGTGTAAGTGAGGGAGTGTGAGTCCTTCTGGCCTACAATGTTGAATTTGCAAAATGTTGAATTCGCAAAAATGTTGAATTTGCAAAATGTTGGATTTGTAAAAAGTTATTTTATCGAGAAACTATTCTATAGTACACTGGCTTCTAAGATACAGGCTATATAAACCTAGTTTAGTCAGGGTTTTTCACTCTGGAGCACTAACTTAATCCATTTTTACCTGCCTACGGCGAAGCAAAAAGGAGGGTTATGATTTTGCCGTTATGTTATTGACCGGTTTGTATGTATGTATGTTCATCTGTTCCCTCATAACTTCCAAAACTACGCATCATAATTTGACAAATGAGATATCGTTGGAAGCGGCTTGATCGACCGCTAGATATAGGCTATGTAACACATTAAATTGAAAATGGCGCCCTCTAGAAAAAGGTTCATCGTGTTCACACACAGCGCTGGCGCGGGTCGGGCGCGGGACGGGAGCGGTTCGGGTGCGGGACGGCAACGAGTAGTGCGCGGACGTACCAAACCAGGCGGCAGCGGTTGCAGTGTAATTGAAAATATCGGGTAATTCGGACACGGAAGTTATTATTTCTACTACGAACAAAGGAAAAGTATGTGGGTTCATGGAATAATTAAAAAAGAATTTGAATAATGGAGAGTATGCTGTGTAGAAAATTAATTTAAATAAGGAAATTAAAATAATATTTAAAATCTTCATAATCCAGAGATCCATGGCCAAACAGTTTTTTTAAAATAAATATTTACAAAACCAAAACGACACGCTCCGCGCACGACTCGCGTCCGCGTTCAGTGTGAATGCCTGTCGAATTATTACGTGTATTGCGACAAATGTAACGACGCTACACCCGCTTCTGACCATGTCCGTTTCAACCGCTCGGCCAACTCATAAAATTTGATGAAAATTTGCCAGGAATTAGTGGTAATTTGTTACTATACACACCTCTTTTCCTGAATTTGTTGCAAAAAAAACTAAGACGCTATGACCAAAAATAGTTGGCCGCTAGAACCGCCACTTGCCGTAGTCATCGCCTGTGATTGCACAGAAACTAAATAACGCAGATAGGCGAATGATACATCAAAAGAAAGGCCTTCATTTGTTGTATTTGTTGCAAAAATAAAAAACATCAAAACGTAAATATACAAAAAGTTATGCTATATTTAGTTACCAGGTTAAGGGTAGGTAAGTGTCTCACCACAAATATCAAATTATTAGAGGCTTATGCGTATGGAAAATTAATTGCTAATTTGTTGCAGCGAATAAACAAGAAAAATACTATAAAATATGTTTAATAATTTGTTACGAGTCGATTTTAGTTGGCCGCGCGGACGGCAATTTGCCTAAAATACAATGGCGTATATTTCGTTATTAAAAGTAGGTTCAAGTTTAGTTAAAGTACTAATCGACCGGTAACGTAACCTAGTTTGGATAAATGTGGCGAAAATAACGGTAAAATTCATATGTTAGGAGATATTCACTGAAATATAGCAGTATGAAACTGTATTAGAGTAGGGTGACCATGATTAGGTACATAAATACGAAGGCATGTTTAAAAAATATAATAGATAAAAAGGTATCCTATTTACATAAGGTATCAATCTATATGAGTTCAACTAGCTACCTATACTTACATATATACTAATCATTACATCAACCTAATTTTTGTATCTTTTGTTTGTTTATGTGTATTATTGTTGTAATCTATTTGAAAAAATATGCGGTTCGTTTGCGGCCTTATATATTTTTATTGTACTTAATTCTTTAAAGTATTTACTGATAAAAGTTTCGTTTCATCGACTTTCCGCAGGTGTTTATGATGGGAACGACTCCAGAAACAGGATCTCTTTTGTTTCCAAACTATTGTTAAAAATATTTGTCGCAAGGTGTTTGAAAAGTAAGTATTATTTGTTGTGAATATTGTCATTATTGTGCAGAATTTTGAAGTGTGTGGTCGTACGTATTTCATTCCCGTGTTTTTCATACTACTAAGTTACCGAGACAATTATCACTAAATCAAGTGTTTAAAAGTGCTTAGTTATGAGTTGTGCCCACTTGTATATTGCATTTGTTAATGTAGAAGTCGCCACCAAAAAGTGTATTACAGAGGGATCCTTTCATGACTTGATTAAAGAAATAAACTGTGAATATTATACCTATTATAATATCTGCGGAAATATAAAATATATTTAAAATGACGTCTGAAATTAGTCTCTGCCACATTTTAATGTGATTTTACTTTAAGTGTGGTCGTCTCGAAGAAGAATCTCTTAAAAATATTTTTGGATTAATTACTAGCATTATCTTTTGATTTACCTGTATAATATGACACAGTTAAAAGGTGAACTTAAGTTAGGCGAGATCATAACATTTGATTTAAACGGAGCTGCAGACTCAGTATTACTTACTGAACTTCCGATTACTATTAACATTAAAGATAATTATATCTTAGTTGGTGCTATAGAATTTATACCAGGCACAAAAATAGGCCACTATAAATGTCATTTTTTTAATAAAGATACATATTTTTGTTACGACGACAATTCCTTTAAAATTGAAATAAGTACCTGTAAGAAAATATGTCTACATTCTGTGTCTTTTATTCATGTCAGTTAATTTATAAATGTTATTTTAGTTTACAAATATTTTGTATATATCTTGTTGATTTTTAATACTTGTTTTTTTTACCTTGTGTTGATTTTTAATAAAGAAATTTTAATCGATTTGTGACTTTTAATTTAATAAACTGAGCTATATGATGCCTTAAAGTGTAAACACTCGCCCTAAAAAATTTCCAATTATCACGATTCAGTCTTATTTCATTGTTAAAATTATTCATGGTCACCCTACTCTAATACAGTTTCATACTACTATATTTCAGTGAATATCTCTTAAAATATGAATTTCACCGTTATTTTCGCCACATTTATCCAAACTAGGTTACGTTATCGGTCGATATGTACTTTTAACTGAACTTGAACCTACTCTAAATAACGAAATAAAAGCCATTGTATTTTAGGCACATTGCCGTCCGCGCGGCCAACTAAAATCGACTCGTAACAAATTATTAAACATATTTTCTAGTATTTTTCTTGTTTATTCGCTGCAACAAATTAGCAACTAATTTTCCATACGCATAAGCCACTAATAATTTGATATTTATGGTGAGATACTTACCTACCCTTAACCTGGTAACTAAATATAGCATCTTTTTGTATATAGACGTTTTGATGTTTTTTATTTTTGCAACAAATACAACAAATGAAGGCCTTTCTTTTGATGTATCATTCGCCTATCTGCGTTATTTAGTTTCTGTGCAATCACAGGCGATGACTACGGCAAGTGGCGGTTCTAGCGGCCAACTATTTTTGGTCATAGCGTCTTAGTTTTTTTTTGCAACAAATTCAGGAAAAGAGGTGGGTATAGTAACAAATTACCACTAATTCCTGGCAAATTTTCATCAAATTTTATGAGTTGGCCGAGCGGTTAAAACGGACATCTTCCGACCCGCGGCTGCCCCGCGCGCTGTCTGTGGAGGCGGGCCGGGGGCGCGGCTCCCGCTCCCGTCCCGCTCCGCGCACGCGTTCTGTGTGTTGACATCCATATTATAATTCCTTGAATTATAATTTATTTATGCCCACCATACTGCCAAATACTGCACAAATTCTTTGGCTGGCATCTTTATGCGTCAAATCGTCACTAAAAACTGGAGTAGCAGCCAGCTCCCTATCTCGACTGGCCGCACCCGCCACGCGCCCGCTTGTGTGTTTTAACATGTTGCAAAATCAACATTTCAATTCAACATTTTGCAAATTCAACATTTTGCAAATTCAACATTTTGCAAATTCAACATTTTGCAAATTCAACATTTTGCTAATTCAATATTTTGCAAATTCAAATTCAACATTTCGCAAATTCACATTGTAGGCCAGAAGGCTGAAAACGGTTGGCTGGCACGGCCCCCTTTTTTTGCATATTTCTTGAGTGAGAGTGAGAGTGAGAATGAGTGAGAGTGAGAATGAGAGTGAGAATGAGAAGTGAGAATGAGAGTGAGAATGAGAAGTGAGAATGAGAGTGAGAATGAGAGTGAGAAAAGAGTGAGAATGGAGTGAGAGTGAGAATGGGAGTAGGAGTGGGAGTGAGAGTGAGAATGAGAATGAGAATGAGAGTGAGAAAAGAGTGAGAATAGAGTGAGAGTGAGAGAGAGTGAGAGTGAGAGTGAGAATGAGAGAGTGAGAGTGAGAATGGGAGTGAGAATGAGAATTCAGGAAAAGAGGTGTGTATAGTAACAAATTACCACTAATTCCTGGCAAATTTTCATCAAATTTTATGAGTTGTCGAGCGGTTGAAATGGACATCTTCCGACCCGCGGCTGCCCCGCGCGCTGTCTGTGGTGGCGGGCCGGGGGCGCGGCTCCCGCTCCCGTCCCGCTCCGCGCACGCGTTCTGTGTGTTGACATCCATATTATAATTCCTTGAATTATAATTTATTTATGCCCACCATACTGCCAAATACTGCACAAATTCTTTGGCTGGCATCTTTATGCGTCAAATCGTCACTAAAAACTGGAGTAGCAGCCAGCTCCCTATCTCGACTGGCCGCACCCGCCACGCGCCCGCTTGTGTGTTTTAACATGTTGCAAATTCAACATTTCAATTCAACATTTTGCAAATTCAACATTTTGCTAATTCAATATTTTGCAAATTCAAATTCAACATTTTGCAAATTCACATTGTAGGCCAGAAGGCTGAAAACGGTTGGCTGGCACGGCCCCCTTTTTTTGCATATTTCTTGAGTGAGAGTGAGAGTGAGAATGAGTGAGAGTGAGAATGAGAGTGAGAATGAGAAGTGAGAATGAGAGTGAGAATGAGAAGTGAGAATGAGAGTGAGAATGAGAAGTGAGAATGAGAGTGAGAATGAGAGTGAGAATGAGAATGAGAGTGAGAAAAGGGTGAGAAAAGAGTGAGAATAGAGTGAGAGTGAGAGTGAGAATGGGAGTAGGAGTGGGAGTGAGAGTGAGAGTGAGAATGAGAATTAGAATGAGAGTGTGAAAAGAGTGAGAATAGAGTGAGAGTGAGAGAGAGTGAGAGTGAGAGAGAGAATGAGAGAGTGAGAGTGAGAGTGAGAATGAGAGTGAGAGTGAGAATGGGAGTGAGAATGAGAATTCAGGAAAAGAGGTGTGTATAGTAACAAATTACCACTAATTCCTGGCAAATTTTCATCAAATTTTATGAGTTGGCAGAGCGGTTGAAACGGACATCTTCCGACCCGCGGCTGCCCCGCGCGCTGTCTGTGGTGGCGGGCCGGGGGCGCGGCTCCCGCTCCCGTCCCGCTCCGCGCACGCGTTCTGTGTGTTGACATCCATATTATAATTCCTTGAATTATAATTTATTTATGCCCACCATACTGCCAAATACTGCACAAATTCTTTGGCTGGCATCTTTATGCGTCAAATCGTCACTAAAAACTGGAGTAGCAGCCAGCTCCCTATCTCGACTGGCCGCACCCGCCACGCGCCCGCTTGTGTGTTTTAACATGTTGCAAAATCAACATTTCAATTCAACATTTTGCAAATTCAACATTTTGCAAATTCAACATTTTGCAAATTCACATTGTAGGCCAGAAGGCTGAAAACGGTTGGCTGGCACGGCCCCCTTTTTTTGCATATTTCTTGAGTGAGAGTGAGAGTGAGAATGAGTGAGAGTGAGAATGAGAGTGAGAATGAGAAGTGAGAATGAGAGTGAGAATGAGAAGTGAGAATGAGAGTGAGAATGAGAGTGAGAATGAGAATGAGAATGAGAAAAGGGTGAGAAAAGAGTGAGAATAGAGTGACAGTAAGAGTGTGAATGGGAGTGGGAGTGGGAGTGAGAGTGAGAATGAGAATGAGAAAGAGAGTGAGAAAAGAGTGAGAATAAAGTGAGAGTGAGAGAGAGTGAGAGTGAGAGTGAGAATGAGAGAGTGAGAGTGAGAGTGAGAATGAGAGTGAGAGTGAGAATGGGAGTGAGAATGAGAATTCAGGAAAAGAGGTGTGTATAGTAACAAATTACCACTAATTCCTGGCAAATTTTCATCAAATTTTATGAGTTGGCAGAGCGGTTGAAACGGACATCTTCCGACCCGCGGCTGCCCCGCGCGCTGTCTGTGGTGGCGGGCCGGGGGCGCGGCTCCCGCTCCCGTCCCGCTCCGCGCACGCGTTCTGTGTGTTGACATCCATATTATAATTCCTTGAATTATAATTTATTTATGCCCACCATACTGCCAAATACTGCACAAATTCTTTGGCTGGCATCTTTATGCGTCAAATCGTCACTAAAAACTGGAGTAGCAGCCAGCTCCCTATCTCGACTGGCCGCACCCGCCACGCGCCCGCTTGTGTGTTTTAACATGTTGCAAATTCAACATTTCAATTCAACATTTTGTAAATTCAACATTTTGCAAATTCAACATTTTGCAAATTCAACATTTTGCAAATTCAACATTTTGCAAATTCAATATTTTGCAAATTCAAATTCAACATTTTGCAAATCCACATTGTAGGCCAGAAGGCTGAAAACGGTTGGCTGGCACGGCCCCCTTTTTTTGCATATTTCTTGAGTGAGAGTGAGAGTGAGAATGAGTGAGAGTGAGAATGAGAGTGAGAATGAGAAGTGAGAATGAGAATGAGAGTGAGAATGAGAAGTGAGAATGAGAGTGAGAATGAGAGTGAGAATGAGAATGAGAGTGAGAAAAGAGTGAGAATAGAGTGAGAGTGAGAGTGAGAGTGAGAATAGAGTGAGAGTGAGAAAGTGAGAGTGAGAGTGAGAATGAGAGAGTGAGAGTGAGAGTGAGAATGAGAGTGAGAGTGAGAATGGGAGTGAGAATGAGAATTCAGGAAAAGAGGTGTGTATAGTAACAAATTACCACTAATTCCTGGCAAATTTTCATCAAATTTTATGAGTTGGCCGAGCGGTTGAAACGGACATCTTCCGACCCGCGGCTGCCCCGCGCGCTGTATGTGGTGGCGGGCCGGGGGCGCGGCTCCCGCTCCCGTCCCGCTCCGCGCACGCGTTCTGTGTGTTTTAACATGTTGCAAATTCAACATTTCAATTCAACATTTTGCTAATTCAACATTTTGCAAATTCACATTGTAGGCCAGAAGGCTGAAAACGGTTGGCTGGCACGGCCCCCTTTTTTTGCATATTTCTTGAGTGAGAGTGAGAGTGAGAATGAGTGAGAGTGAGAATGAGAGTGAGAATGAGAAGTGAGAATGAGAGTGAGAATGAGAAGTGAGAATGAGAGTGAGAATGAGAAGTGAGAATGAGAGTGAGAATGAGAGTGAGAATGAGAATGAGAGTGAGAAAAGGGTGAGAAAAGAGTGAGAATAGAGTGAGAGTGAGAGTGAGAATGGGAGTAGGAGTGGGAGTGAGAGTGAGAGTGAGAATGAGAATTAGAATGAGAGTGTGAAAAGAGTGAGAATAGAGTGAGAGTGAGAGAGAGTGAGAGTGAGAGAGAGAATGAGAGAGTGAGAGTGAGAGTGAGAATGAGAGTGAGAGTGAGAATGGGAGTGAGAATGAGAATTCAGGAAAAGAGGTGTGTATAGTAACAAATTACCACTAATTCCTGGCAAATTTTCATCAAATTTTATGAGTTGGCAGAGCGGTTGAAACGGACATCTTCCGACCCGCGGCTGCCCCGCGCGCTGTCTGTGGTGGCGGGCCGGGGGCGTGGCTCCCGCTCCCGTCCCGCTCCGCGCACGCGTTCTGTGTGTTGACATCCATATTATAATTCCTTGAATTATAATTTATTTATGCCCACCATACTGCCAAATACTGCACAAATTCTTTGGCTGGCATCTTTATGCGTCAAATCGTCACTAAAAACTGGAGTAGCAGCCAGCTCCCTATCTCGACTGGCCGCACCCGCCACGCGCCCGCTTGTGTGTTTTAACATGTTGCAAAATCAACATTTCAATTCAACATTTTGCAAATTCAACATTTTGCAAATTCAACATTTTGCAAATTCACATTGTAGGCCAGAAGGCTGAAAACGGTTGGCTGGCACGGCCCCCTTTTTTTGCATATTTCTTGAGTGAGAATGAGAGTGAGAATGAGAATGAGAATGAGAAAAGGGTGAGAAAAGAGTGAGAATAGAGTGAGAGTGAGAGTGTGAATGGGAGTGGGAGTGGGAGTGAGAGTGAGAATGAGAATGAGAAAGAGAGTGAGAAAAGAGTGAGAATAAAGTGAGAGTGAGAGAGAGTGAGAGTGAGAGTGAGAATGAGAGAGTGAGAGTGAGAGTGAGAATGAGAGTGAGAGTGAGAATGGGAGTGAGAATGAGAATTCAGGAAAAGAGGTGTGTATAGTAACAAATTACCACTAATTCCTGGCAAATTTTCATCAAATTTTATGAGTTGGCAGAGCGGTTGAAACGGACATCTTCCGACCCGCGGCTGCCCCGCGCGCTGTATGTGGTGGCGGGCCGGGGGCGCGGCTCCCGCTCCCGTCCCGCTCCGCGCACGCGTTCTGTGTGTTTTAACATGTTGCAAATTCAACATTTCAATTCAACATTTTGCTAATTCAACATTTTGCAAATTCACATTGTAGGCCAGAAGGCTGAAAACGGTTGGCTGGCACGGCCCCCTTTTTTTGCATATTTCTTGAGTGAGAGTGAGAGTGAGAATGAGTGAGAGTGAGAATGAGAGTGAGAATGAGAAGTGAGAATGAGAGTGAGAATGAGAAGTGAGAATAAGAGTGAGAATGAGAAGTGAGAATGAGAGTGAGAATGAGAGTGAGAATGAGAATGAGAGTGAGAAAAGGGTGAGAAAAGAGTGAGAATAGAGTGAGAGTGAGAGTGAGAATGGGAGTAGGAGTGGGAGTGAGAGTGAGAGTGAGAATGAGAATTAGAATGAGAGTGTGAAAAGAGTGAGAATAGAGTGAGAGTGAGAGAGAGTGAGAGTGAGAGAGAGAATGAGAGAGTGAGAGTGAGAGTGAGAATGAGAGTGAGAGTGAGAATGGGAGTGAGAATGAGAATTCAGGAAAAGAGGTGTGTATGCATATACAACATTTTGCTAATTCAATATTTTGCAAATTCAAATTCAACATTTTGCAAATTCACATTGTAGGCCAGAAGGCTGAAAACGGTTGGCTGGCGCGGCCCCCTTTTTTTGCATATTTCTTGAGTGAGAATGAGAGTGAGAATGAGAAGACAGAATGAGAATGAGAGTGAGAATGAGAAGTGAGAATGAGAGTGAGAATGAGAGTGAGAATGAGAATGAGAGTGAGAAAAGAGTGAGAATAGAGTGAGTGAGAGTGAGAAAAGAGTGAGAATAGAGTGAGAGTGAGAGAGAGTGAGAGTGAGAGTGAGAATGAGAGAGTGAGAGTGAGAGTGAGAGTGAGAGTGAGAATGAGAGTGAGAGTGAGAATGAGAATTCAGGAAAAGAGGTGTGTATAGTAACAAATTACCACTAATTCCTGGCAAATTTTCATCAAATTTTATGAGTTGGCCGAGCGGTTGAAACGGACATCTTCCGACCCGCGATTGCCCCGCGCGCTGTCTGTGGTGGCGGGCCGGGGGCGCGGCTCCCGCTCCCGTCCCGCTCCGCGCACGCGTTCTGTGTGTTGACATCCATATTATAATTCCTTGAATTATAATTTATTTATGCCCACCATACTGCCAAATACTGCACAAATTCTTTGGCTGGCATCTTTATGCGTCAAATCGTCACTAAAAACTGGAGTAGCAGCCAGCTCCCTATCTCGACTGGCCGCACCCGCCACGCGCCCGCTTGTGTGTTTTAACATGTTGCAAATTCAACATTTCAATTCAACATTTTGCAAATTCAACATTTTGCAAATTCAACATTTTGCAAATTCAATATTTTGCAAATTCAAATTCAACATTTTGCAAATTCACATTGTAGGCCAGAAGGCTGAAAACGGTTGGCTGGCGCGGGCCCCTTTTTTTGCATATTTCTTGAGTGAGAATGAGAGTGAGAATGAGAATGAGAGTGAGAATGAGAAGTGAGAATGAGAATGAGAGTGAGAATGAGAGTGAGAATGAGAATGAGAGTGAGAAAAGAGTGAGAATAGAGTGAGAGTGAGAGTGAGAATGGGAGTGGGAGTGGGAGTGAGAGTGAGAATGAGAATGAGAATGAGAGTGAGAAAATGAGAAAAGAGTGAGAATAGAGTGAGAGTGAGAGAGTGAGAGTGAGAGTGAGAATGAGAGTGCAAATTCACATTGTAGGCCAGAAGGCTGAAAACGGTTGGCTGGCACGGCCCCCTTTTTTTGCATATTTCTTGAGTGAGAGTGAGAGTGAGAATGAGTGAGAGTGAGAATGAGAGTGAGAATGAGAATGAGAAGTGAGAATGAGAGTGAGAATGAGAGTGAGAATGAGAGTGAGAATGATAATGAGAGTGAGAAAAGAGTGAGAATAGAGTGAGTGTGAGTGTGAGAATAGAGTGAGAGTGAGAGTGAGAATAGATTGAGAGTGAGAGTGAGAATGGGAGTGGGAGTGGGAGTGAGAATGGGAATGAGAATGAGAGTGAGAAAATGAGAAAAGAGTGAGAATAGAGTGAGAGTGAGAGAGAGTGAGAGTGAGAGTGAGAATGAGAGAGTGAGAGTGAGAGTGAGAATGGGAGTGAGAATGAGAATTCAGGAAAAGAGGTGTGTATAGTAACAAATTACCACTAATTCCTGGCAAATTTTCATCAAATTTTATGAGTTGGCAGAGCGGTTGAAACGGACATCTTCCGACCCGCGGCTGCCCCGCGCGCTGTCTGTGGTGGCGGGCCGGGGGCGCGGCTCCCGCTCCCGTCCCGCTCCGCGCACGCGTTCTGTGTGTTGACATCCATATTATAATTCCTTGAATTATAATTTATTTATGCCCACCATACTGCCAAATACTGCACAAATTCTTTGGCTGGCATCTTTATGCGTCAAATCGTCACTAAAAACTGGAGTAGCAGCCAGCTCCCTATCTCGACTGGCCGCACCCGCCACGCGCCCGCTTGTGTGTTTTAACATGTTGCAAATTCAACATTTCAATTCAACATTTTGCTAATACAACATTTTGCAAATTCAACATTTTGCAAATTCAACATTTTGCAAATTCAACATTTTGCTAATTCAATATTTTGCAAATTCAAATTCAACATTTTGCAAATTCACATTGTAGGCCAGAAGGGTGAAAACGGTTGGCTGGCACGGCCCCCTTTTTTTGCATATTTCTTGAGTGACAGTGAGAGTGAGAATGAGTGAGAGTGAGAATGAGTGAGAGTGAGAATGAGAGTGAGAATGAGAAGTGAGAATGAGAGTGAGAATGAGAGTGAGAATGAGAAGTGAGAATGAGAGTGAGAATGAGAGTGAGAATGAGAATGAGAGTGAGAAAAGAGTGAGAATAGAGTGAGAGTGAGAATGGGAGTAGGAGTGGGAGTGAAAGTGAGAATAAGAATGAGAGTGAGAGTGAGAAAAGAGTGAGAAAAGAGTGAGAATAGAGTGAGAATAGAGTGAGAGTGAGAGAGAGTGAGAGTGAGAGTGAGAATGAGAGAGTGAGAGTGAGAGTGAGAATGAGAGTGAGAGTGAGAATGGGAGTGAGAATGAGAATTCAGGAAAAGAGGTGTGTATAGTAACAAATTACCACTAATTCCTGGCAAATTTTCATCAAATTTCATGAGTTGGCCGAGCGGTTGAAACGGACATCTTCCCGTTTAGTCGTATAATGCCTAATTCGCAAAATGGCACACAGTCGCAAAAAGGTCAATTCGCGAATGGACTAGTTCTCAAAAGGACTAATTCGCGAAATGGCTAATTCTCAAAAGGACTAAGTAGTAAAATGCCTAATTCGTGAAAGGACTCATTCGTAAAAGGAAAGTGGCTCGTAAAGTGGCTAATTTTCCAAATGGTCAACTTTTACCAACTCATTCCATGAGTTAAACGACATGAAAAATCTAAGTTAATTTTCTAGGTTATGTTATATTTTATACGAAATGCAAACAAAAAACTTAGCAAAAAACATTTATTATTAAAATAAAACAATCATAGCGAAAAACAACGCATCTTACAATGTGTCATACAACCAACTAAAAAAAAACATTATGATTATTATGGCGAAAAAGTATTAAATGAACAAAGCACCTTACAATGTGTCATATAACAAAAAAAAAACATTATGATTATTATGGCGAAAAAGTATTAAATCAACAAAGCACCTTACTATGTGTCATATAACAAAAAAAAAAACATTATGATTATTATGGCGAAAAAGTATTAAATCAACAAAGCATCTTACAATGTGTCATATAACAAAAAAAAACATTATGATTATTATGGCGAAAATGTATTAAATCAACAAAGCACCTTACAATGTGTCATATAACAAAAAAAAACATTATGATTTTTCTGGCGAAAAAGTATTAAATCAACAAAGCATCTTACAATGTGTCATATAACAAAAAAAACATTATTTTTTACCAAATAATCACACTGGAAGCTCAAATTATAATAATAGTTGGTAATAAATTATCTTGTGAAAAAAATATTCAACATATATTTTTTTGGCTTTTAGTTTTACTAATAATTTGTTATACTGTGTGTCAAATTGTATATCTTTATTTCTACGATTTTTTCTTCTTACTGCAAAAATATTCTTTTTCATGAGTATGTCGAAATATTTGGATTCGTTCTTTAGTTTATGGATAAAATTAAACAAGGTGGGACGTTTTGGAATCAAAACATTTAGTCGATGATGCCATCCTTCCAGTGCGTTTGTCGTACGATGACGTTGTCCAGCACAGCTAAGAAGTGTTGAGCCCAATCTAATCCACTGCTTTTCAAAATACTGAAGGAAATTGTCCATATTACGTTCTTATCGCAAAGATCGTGTTACAAGTGGAATGAGGTGCTGTTATCGTGTTTATGATTAGGCCTGTACATTGTGCTAACGTTTTCAAGTGTTTGTGACGTGAGTGAATGTGTGTATTAGTGATATTGATAAATAGTTTCTAGATTAGGCGAGTGAAAATAAGAAAAAAGAAAAATTATCTCATCACAGCGAGATCACGTAAGTACATACTGCTTATATTGTAGTGTAGTTATATGCTATAACTCATAACGAAGTTAGGAAGGTATAATTTATGGTGTGCAAATTACTGCTTGGTGATGAAATCACCATTTTTAGGAAGGGCTACCCAAAAATAAAAAAGCTTGAGACTAGGTCGACAGGATTTGCATTTTTAGGTAAATCTAGGCATGCACTTTAGGGGTAATGTTAAACTGTATGTATGCATGTTCTTTCATGTCATTTAACTCATGGAATGAGTTGGTAAAAGTTGGCCATTTGGAGAATTAGCCACTTTACGAATTAGTCCTTTTACGAATGAGTCCTTTCACGAATTAGGCATTTTACTACTTAGTCCTTTTGAGAATTAGCCATTTCGCGAATTAGTCCTTTTGAGAACTAGTCCATTCGCGAATTGACCTTTTTGCGACTGTGTGCCATTTTGCGAATTAGGCATTATACGACTAAACGTTGCGAATTAGGCGCATTATACGACTAAACGTTGCGAATTAGGCATTATACGACTAAACGCATCTTCCGACCCGCGGCTGCCCCGCGCGCTGTCTGTGGTGGCGGGCCGAGGGCGCGGCTCCCGCTCCCGTCCCGCTCCGCGCACGCGTTCTGTGTGTTGACATCCATATTATAATTCCTTGAATTATAATTTATTTATGCCCACCATACTGCCAAATACTGCACAAATTCTTTGGCTGGCATCTTTATGCGTCAAATCGTCACTAAAAACTGGAGTAGCAGCCAGCTCCCTATCTCGACTGGCCGCACCCGCCACGCGCCCGCTTGTGTGTTTTAACATGTTGCAAATTCAACATTTCAATTCAACATTTTGCTAATTCAACATTTGCTAATTCAATATTTTGCAAATTCAAATTCAACATTTTGCAAATTCAAATTCAACATTTTGCAAATTCACATTGTAGGCCAGAAGGCTGAAAACGGTTGGCTGGCACGTTCCCCTTTTTTTGCATATTTCTTGAGTGAGAGAGTGAGAGTGAGAGTGAGAGTGAGAGTGAGAGAGTGAGAGAGAGTGAGAGTGAGAGAGTGAGAGAGTGAGAGAGAGTGAGAGAGTGAGAGTGAGAGAGAGTGAGAGTGAGAGAGTGAGAGAGTGAGAGAGTGAGAGAGTGAGAGAGAGAGAGAGAGAGAGAGAGAGAGAGAGAGAGAGAGAGAGAGGGAGTGAGAGTGAGAAGAGAGTGAGTGAGAGTGAGAGTGAGTGAGAGTGAGAATAGAGCGAGAATAGAGCGAGAGTGAGAGTGAGAGTGAGAGTGAGAGGAGGGACGCTGCCCTGCAGGTAATAAAACTTGCCAAGTACGCTTATTTATAGTAGTTTATTTCCACAAAACGGCACGGGAGTGCATACTTCAAAGACGAACATCGGAGGCGCCGGTGCGCCATCTTCGACGGAGACACCATGGCTTGTCTTCGCAAAGTGGCGCAACTCTGCCACTAGCAAATCTTCGTACAGCAGGTGTAGATCGTGATGCAAGGACAGCCGCATCCACAGCAGCCTCCACAACAGCCACAGCCTCCGCACCTGCAGGAAAGAAAAACAAAAAACTGCATGGACCAAAATGCATCGATGTAAACGGGCGGTGCACAGATCGGGTGTGGAGGAACGTTGTATGTGATTGTTGTACGTGCCCGCGTGCGGCGCGCTAGGCGGTGACGACGGCGACGTGCCGCAAGTATGAACAGCTTGCATTAGAAAAGCAGGGCATGGTATAAACGTAGACTGTTCCCACAGCTGGGACACATCGTCGGGTGAGGGAGTGGGCTGTAATCTACCACGCGGGCCCAGTGCGGGTTGGTACCCACACGTAGGTGTCTTGGAAGAACCCAATGGGATACACCTTGGTAGTTGGTACCAACCGCGGCTTAACCTGATCGATCTACCCATGCGGCTGTTGGTGCCAAATCACACTTGCCACGAGAATGCGAACATTCGGGCATTGCCCCTCCAAAATCGATCCTCGCGGATTCATCGGGAGCAAGCAGATGCAAGCACATGTACCGACTAGTGCTGGTTCGGCAGAAAATATTTTATGATAATCCGCCTGCCCTGAGACCAGCGTTGACAACCAGTGCTTGTCGGCACCGTCAAGCACTGGTTGTCAAGGAAAGAAAGAAAATTACTTACATATTTTCCTATTTGAAGGTAAAGAGTACTTAAATAACGAGCCTAAAAGGTCCGAAAGTAGAGAAAGTAGAAAGTTGTGGAAAGTCACAATTTTTCGAATAAATTTAAAAAAAGATTTACAATGTTTTTTTTGGGACTTTTTATTATATGTGTGAATTACGCAAGCGATTTTATAGTACTACCCTTTCTGAAATGTACTTCTACAAAACACCTCGGATGGCGTTTGAATAGAGAAGATAATACAAATATTCGAAAAAACATTTTTTAAATAATGTTTATTAGTTGACAGTACCATTTTATTAGTTGACAGTATCATTCTAGGTCAAAATATTTCAAACAGAAAAGAGTTCATAATTATTACTGAAACGAAGTAAAAACTAGACAGAGCGCTGTGAACAATAAAGTGAAGCATGCAAAACTACACCAAGCTATGTGCATACACGCTCAAACGCACACATTTACAACCAAACTACACCAAATCGATTATTTACAGCTAGTCTGTCAATGAAGCGTCACGCTGAAACAAATTAAAATATTTTACCGCGAAAATGCCGACTTGTGCGGTGAAAGGGTGCAAAAACAATTCTTAAAAAAATAAAAAGCCAGATGGCATCACATTTCATACGTAAGTAAACATAAAAACTAGATGAAAATCCATAATTTTAATAAATCAAAATATTACAGCTTGGAACACAAAATCTTAACCAAGTGTTGTCACTAGTATGCGTCACAATTTTCCCTGTTTATTGGGTAAATAATTCATGTGATGCGAAACGTAACATTACAGGTTCATTTTTCACATTTGGACATGGAGCCATACTGCCGCCATAATGCTTTTTTTTAAATGCAGCCTATGTTACTCGGGATGATGTAAGGATTCTAACGATACCCCATACATCAAATCCGTTCAGACATTTTAAAGTTATGGTGGACTAGAGAAACTCACATACATACATACATAGGTACATGAACCCTGAAAACATTATACTCCTTTTTGCAGTCGTGTAACAATAAAAATGTAGTTACTTTTAACTATTGTTTTATTTTCTTGTCGGAATCAAGCGTGGTACCTATAAACAATTTAAAAAATATATAACGCTAACCTATCTATTTACTTGTCCAGTCCCCCGCCAGTACTTGAAGACAAAATATTAGGGTTTTAGGGGTATGATGAACAGGGTGTAATGTTCACTCATACTCCATAGAAAAGGGAGGATCCTCCGACCAGACGGGTGTTGTGTCTGGCGGGCAACTGCCCAACGATTGATGTTGGGTTCTCGTATATATGTCCACTGCACGGTAAACTTTAATTGCGCGATGCAGGATTTATGTGACGTCTGTCTGACGTCAGGTCTTTGATGCGTAGTTCGCATGTGGCGATGTAGATACCGCCACAGGGTAATGAGTTTTTACTGCGCGGCAACACTCACTAAGTGCACACATGTTTACGAAACCGGCTTCATGTCACTGTTAACAGCGCTCTGTCTAGATTTTTTACTTCGTCTGAGGGGCCTTATGGACACGCTTCGAAAACAGTTTGTATTTTATTCAACTTGAAGGCAGGTTTACATGAAGCCAGCGCTGGCTTGCCAGTTAGACTGCACGCATGGTCGCGCCGACAGAGGGCGCTTTCCGGGTTTCCGAACTAAAAGTGACATATAGACGAGACGTTCGCGTATTCGCGTGACGATCGCTTTTAAATAAGACGCGGGGAAGAATGTTCGTTTCCTCTAAAAATGAACAAACCTAACAAAAAAGACTATACCTAATGGTGGATCCACACAGCCCCGGGCACTGCACGGCGGCTTGACTACAAGTGAATCGATATTCTCAGTTGTCTTGTGACTTTCGGTGAAGTGATTTGTACTCAGATACTGCAGACTGCGGTTTCGCCGGCAAAATGGCCGCCGGCTTTGTTGCGATTGCCGCAGGCAAAGCCGGCGGCCAGGCCGCCGGCCGACTGGCGGTATGGCCCAGCCGGCCCATGCCGCCGGGCTGTGTGGATCCACCATAAGCTCTACGTTTACGATAAAAACAAAACTATTAGTTATGCCAAAGCGAAGGGGTTGGCTTCCAGTCTAACAGGAACCATATTCGCAGTACAGGTTTGTCGCACAAGCGTTATACGCACATCCGTTTGTCGCTCTCACTCAGTACACTCAGCGCGAATATTGATTGTAAGGAAACAGCAGAACTAAAAGGAGGCAAGAGTGGAAATCGGAATCTAAAATCTTCTGATAACAGAAAGGAAAGAATGTTTAGCGCATCTTTGAACGCGGAAAATCTCTCTGTGCTTGTACGTACGTATAATCGTGAATTTAGAGGCGTCCTCGCTACCGACTGCTTCTGCCTCCGGAGAAGTGAACTGCAGTACGACTGTCACTGATTGCCAGAATAGTCCGCTGTGTGCTGTTGTACCAGCATCTGTTTGCGGGCCATCGCCAGCTGCTTGAAATACACATTGTGCTAGCCCACACGCCGGGGAATTAAGTAGTAGGTATTTGCAAGTCCCTCGTAGGGATAGTCCCTTGTATAAAAGTAGTCTATTATGTACCTATAGTATCTACTTCTAATGCTGGGGCCGCACCTGCGTCTATGGTGACAAATCAATACGTGAAGCGAGAGCGAAGCTTCGTATGTTTTGCGCGCTAATGCGGTGTTTACATTAGCGGCTTTATAAAGTATTGACTGTAAATAACCATTTCGATTTTGGAAGCTTTTATTTATACATTTAGTTGTGACAGAAGAAAAAAAGATTTTTCCCTCCTGTCATCTTCTGTCATGCAGTTAATTGTTGTCAGATTCCAATAAAAAAAGCTTATATTAAGTTATTTTTAGTTAAAATTACTGCCACACACTACAGCTGGCAAATTAGTGACCTCCGCTGGTGAATACCGAAATTCTAGAGCTGCCATGGCCAGCAAGATGGTGGAGCACTTCGAACCAGCAACAGTCGCAGCAGTCCCGTCAGCGACATCGGCATCCATCGCATCAAGCTCATCAAGTTTCCAAACCCAATCGCAAGTTTATCGATGAATTACCGAACTGCGAAAATATCAACACTTACCACTGGTTTTGCTCATGAGTTCGCGAACGGAGATGTCCGTTGGCGCCACCCTAGTCGTTCCCATTCAAATGCAAGAACGCGTTCCACTTCCTTTCGCTAGGCCGGTGATCCTAATTGGCTCTGTTGATACCATCACCGGTACGGCGATGACGCGCGAATGCGAATCACCATGTTCCAAACATAATTAGGAAAACTAAACATTTATCGACTGTGGCGGGCGTCGATTTTAACCAGAAAAGCCACTGCTTGCACTGCTTCTTGAGGACATGGGAGCCGACATAATTATCTGCTAACGGCAGGAAATAAGAAACATCTGAAGACGTCGACTAACATCTACAAACTTTTCGCTGCGAACGGCACAGTAGTAAGTTCCTACGGAGAGCGTACACTTGAGCTCAACTTAGGTCTACGTACACGATTCAAGCAGATATTCATTTTCGCCGACGACGTAAAGACGTCGATTCTGGGCGCAACTTACTAGTAAACTACAAATTACTTGTTGTGAATCGAACTCAACACTTAACACCTTCCACGCGGTCTGGACGCGCAGGCATCGTGATCTGCGCTTCAACGGTAAGCTGAGGCGCGGCGCGTCGGCACCACGTCTCGGCCCGATGACCACTCACTTCAACGGACTCCATTCCACGACGGACGATATTCCTCCCTTATAAATAATTATTAACTGTTTGTCCGGAAAATTTTATTGTTTGTATCTAATAAGCACTGCATTAAAGCATTGCCTAAAATACAGTCAATATTTTTTATTGTTCCCCGCGCTAAAGTGCCCAAAATTACAATAATGTGGAACGAGTGATACAAAATTCAACTTTTTTTTTTTTACTGTTTGTAATCTTCAAGTGACTTCGATGTCTAGATGCCGCGGTTGGTCCGTGGATGGGTGACCATCTTTACATGATCAAGACCCTCCGTGCCTCTGAAAGCACGAAGCTGTTGGTCCCGGCTGTCATTTGTAGATCTTTGACAGTTGTTACGGGTCGTCGGAAGCCCGAAAGTCTGACAACCAGTCTTACCATCGTAGGTATCGTGTTACCTAGTAACTGGGTTGTGGAGGTCAGCTAGGCAGTCGCTCCATGTAAAATACTGGTATTCAGCTGCATCCGGTTAGACTGGAAGCCGACCCCAACATAGTTGGGAAAGGCTAGGCAGATGATGACTTTGACTCTGTATCAGAACTCTCGGACACGCATCTTCGTCATTAATATTGAGCCGAATATAATTATCCAGAAGTGAATCCTAGTCCAACTGTATTCAGGCTGATTAGCTCTGAGATACAAGTGCTATAGAATTCATACAGTGTTCGATCGTAGTAATTAAGCCTTTAATGTAAACTATATTGGCTTCATTAATATAGAGTATGCTGTGCTTGTTATGTAGATACACAAGCAGTATCCTACTTAGCTATTAATTGATGTATGTAAAACATAGATTTAGCGCTCTAGGCATAGAGCCGAGGGTTAAGGTGGATGCGCTAAGGTAGCTCGCGAAAGTCAAATTTACTTAGGTACGTTTTTTGCAATTCAATATCAATATCAGGTTGTATGTTGATCTAAATATTATTTGCGACCGTAACAAATCTAATGGATTTACAGAATTATAAACATTAGAATCAGCAATACAACTCTCTAAGTTCACGTAAGTGCATTGAATGACGATTTCATGGAAATAGTCATTCAATGCAATATATATTTAGATCAACCAGATACTGTCCTGCAAATTGCAAAAATTGAAAAAATAAAAATGCACTGTCGGACTTTTAAGGGCGCATCCCCCTTAAAAGTCCGACAGTGCATTTTTATTTTTGAATTTCGCGCGAAATTCAAATTTTCTTACATTTTTTGCAATTTGCAGGACAGTATCTGGTTGATCTAAATATATATTGCATTGAATGACTATTTCATCGTCATTCAATGCACTTACGTGAACTTAGAGAGTTGTATTGTTGTTGTTTATTAGAGAGTTGTATTTATAGGCATAGTGCTATTAAAATCCTTTGGAAACCCTAATGACCTAAATATAAATACAAGGAACATACAACTCACCAAAACCTAAATACCTACACTTGACACAAACCCCTGTTTGAACAGATCCGCACAAGCACGGATAGTTGTGTTTTCAAAGCGTTTTACCGAAAAAAGTGTTGTTTTTCAAACGGCCTGCCGTCCGCGGTACAAACTGACATATTTCATACACGTACCGAGAGACGGAAAATATCCGAGCATAACGAATACTGGGAAAACGAAACGGTCAAGTGTGAATACGGCTAGTGGCAAGGATTCCGTACGAAAATTAAAGAATAAGTTTGAAAAATAATCTTGTATTCTTTGGAGACTTCAGCTCAACAGTGTAATGCCATCTATGGTCGAATGCATGAATGGTATATTTTGTCACTTTTTTAACCTCGGTTCGATTCCCTGTTCCGACAAAATCGGGGTTTCATCAGGCATTATTCAGTAGCAACCCGGAATCGTATTTTTTAATTTTTTTTTTTGGGATTTTTAGGAATAGGCTAGGTCTTGCTAGGTGTTTATTTTTATCTTTTTTATCACAACCATATCATTCTACATATAATTACGTAGCTTTAACTTTCCTCGATTCTATTCTACTCTCATCGACGAGGCCCTGCGATCTAAAACTCAAAAAAAAAAAAAAAACTCAAAACTCAAAGCACTTATTTCAATTAAACCATTTACAGGCACTTTTGAATTGTCAAAGAGTCGGTCAGTTAGTCAGAGAGTTGAAGCTAGTTGCCCATTCCAAAACGTAGATCTCTATGGAGAAGAACGGGCAAGAAACTCCAAGGACACTCTTTTAAAAAATGGATATAGATATTACAAAATCCTGGGTAGGTACAGTATTCATGTTGCTTCTATATGTGAGAACAATGAAAAACAAAAAAAAAATCAAAAGCAATTCAAAATTTAAGATCAAAAATAAGCTCTGGCAAATAAGAGGTGACCAGTCTCAACTGACGGCGCCCGTTCACGAACATGACATATGGATCAGCACCATCCAGCTCAACCATTTTGTAGGGAACCGAATGATCCAACAAAACCAATAAAACCACACCACGGACCCCTAAAAGCCTACAACTGCATACAAACTTCAGTTTTTAATAAAAACGGGTAACAAAAATAAAGGAGTTGTATCAGAGTTTTCAATCTGGGTTCTACTCTATTATTTTTGGTAAGGAATTCTAAAACCTTTATCCTTTATTTACCATTGACTCGAAAAGAAGAAGATTGGTAGATAAAGTTTTATTATCATATTACTTAACTATTATAGTATCAAAAACAGCAGGTAACGATCTATATGTGAACAGGGTTATTACCTAAATAGTGCTATAAACTTAATAGGTAGACTTTGCCTAAGCCCGTGTCCTAACCAAAAGCAATCGCCGCGCGAGTATGCGACAGTCGGTTTCATTTTGAACCCGAACGGTGATCGAATAGACGGAGAGCGCCTTCCGGTTTTCTGAACATACAGGGTGTAAGGGTTAGCCCTCCTCAAACTGATGGGATGAATTCAGTACATGATACTAAGACGGCCGGTACATGTAATTATTTCAGGAACGTTATGGTAATCCAATAAACCTGATTTTGTTTCATTACCTCATACGCAATGTATCGTTACCGTGGCACAACCCACATAGCCGCACTCCCTGTTTTGAATTTCACGCGTCGTTCGCTATAGTATTTCAACATTTATTGCAGATTAGGATTATAATAATAGGATTTAAAATAAGGAGTTGAATGCCCCCTGTTAATTTACGGAGGACTGTCCCTTACAGCCGATATAAGTGACTTATCACAACGCAACGCAGCGATCGCGTATTCGAGCGAACGATATTTTTCGGGCGAATCGCGCAATCAATCAAGTCGCGTGTGTTACGGCATAATTCATACAAATGTTGGCGATGATCGCGCACTCGCGCGACTGTTGTTTTTGGTTAGGACGCCGGACGCAGGCTAAGAGCTCTAAATTTACATAAAAACATTTCTTATTACAACATCGATTACTATTGCAATGGAATAACAGCCAATAAATTATCTTTGTAATCAGTAGGTACCTAACTTAGTAGAAATCATTGGGGCCGGCGCCGGCGCTCGTCTAGCGACGCGTAGCGCAGCGCTTTTGTCACTGCCAACAAAAATATCAACATTGAAATAACCTGAGATGTGCACTTTTTTCCGCTTAGTTACGCCAACGAGCTAATGGAAGTTTATTTATTCTCAACTTTATTACAACTTCTGCAAAAATGTTTGCACTGACTGGACAGGTCCACTCAAATCTGTGTGGTTCTTTCCTCAAAAGACCATTTCAGACTCTAATCTACATGGTCCTCATATGGCTTGACCAAGATTATGTCTGGACTTTAATAGAGACCTCTGACCTCTGAGTTTGTTTCGGCCTTTCTTCTCAGAGTAGTTAGATATGAAACGCCGACCTCATCTAGCTTATTTTTAATATTTTTTAATATGACGTGTAAAGGTGATTCCAATATTCTATTTACAGAATAAAAAATTTCATTTCATATCGGTTAATCAGGAGCGATGCTTTTTTGTAAGTATGTGATCATGAAATGAGGAGCCACCACAAACTGATATCTGTAAAAAAACGAGTAATTGCAAAACGCCACATAACAACTAAAGCGTAAACAAAAAAGGTTATGGTTATAGAAGTCGGCATAAAATCACGATTGTATTCTGGTAGCCTAAAAAGCAAATCCTCTAATTTGACACAACAGCAATTCATAATGTGTGGACCATTTTACGAATCTCCATACAAAATTGTCAAACAGATGAATTATTTCGTAATATGAATCGCACGCAGATCATATTTTATTATGAATTGTTAGTTTGTGACATTTTACGTTGATTCATAATATTTTCCGATTATGATTATGCCAAAGTGACTGTTTTAAGCCCACTGTGATTCTGATCACTTTTGTTTTTTAGATAAGTACCTGTTAAGTAGACATGGGTCTTATTTATCTTTATTTCCAAGTTCTCATTCATGTTTCAATGGATCTTGTTCTATTCTAGGCTGGTGGTGTGGTCTACCAGATTCGGCAGAACTAGGCGATATCTGTATCACTCTTGGTACAACCGCTGGTTGCTGCGATACATCCGGTGCTGCTGGTTGACTGTAGTAACCTCTACTCGAAATAGGCTGGTTGTTAGCAACATTATAAAATCTTCCTCCACTTTTTATATTTCGTAAAAGATTTATAACGCCGGATTGGAATTCCAAAATTTGATCGTCATCGAGCAAAGTTAACGTTGGATGAACGCTCTTGAAAAATGCAAAATGGCGGTCGTCATGTGTGTCACATGGCTTCCTCATTTGTTTAATTTGGTTATTCAAGTATGCTCGCATATTCTGGTTAAGAATATCTTCAGTTATGTTAGTATCCTGTCTTTTCTCTGTATTATCTATTTCGTTTGTTGTATTGTACTGGTTCACTGCTGATAGATCCAAGTCTTCCTTTGAATCAACATTCCATTCGTTTTCACAAACCGCAGCAGAATCTGATTCATTTTCTGCAATAATCTCTTCTTCTTCTTCTTGTTCATCACCCTCGGTGTCATTTGCTTCTTCGACAATGCGTCTACCTTTTACTTTCTTTAAAAACAACATTTCTTTATGGTATTTATATGGTCTCACAAATAATCCGTTCTTTTTAGAATTTTTTCTTGCATTTAAACTTCTTGCCCAACTGTCCCTGGTATGAGTCCATATTTTAATGACTAACCTGTCTGTAAAAAAGAAAAACCATATCAATACTTAAGTATTATTTTATAATTCTATGGGTAGGTACTTACACTACAAAGGTAGGTGCTTAGGGCTTTATTTATAAACGTTGCTTTAAGTTAAGTGACGTTCAAACGTCAAAAATGTATGGGTAAACGCTTAAACAGTCGCTAATCATTACTTCACTTTAAGCAACGAGCGTAGCAGACCAAACGATCAATCTTTTTACCAAAAAAAAACTACCTACAAACGCTAATAGAGCGAAAGTTCAGCAATCTCAATCTAGTCCAACCGGCAAGACGACATGTCGCGTCGTGTCGTGATATCGTAGCATGTGTCTGACGAGTTGTTACGTCATCGGATGTATTTTAAATCCATTACTATCTGCAGATTCACCAGTATTCGCGAGACTTGTGATTTATTTTTATTTTTGGGATAACGGTGATGTTGACATATTGTCACATCACGTCAAAAGTGTTGATTTTACGCGTCATGAGTCACAAAGTCACAACACACCACAAAAATGTGACGATACGTAAATTCTATTAAATCTGTGCGGCACGGCACATCCGAAAACCGACCTTACTGCACTACAAAACAAAGGCGCTGAGAAAGTAAAATCATTATCACAACCATTCGTTATCGTAACAAACACAATGTTTGTGTCTCACTCTAGTTAATCGCAAGTGTTGTATAGATACGTTATGTTTTGTTCCGCTCGCGCTGCCTGCGCGTCTTAATAGCTCGTTCCATTCACAACAACATACGTAACACGCTTGCCAGTTATTATCACCGTTGATAATCACAGCAGTCGACGCAATACCGTTCGCACGAACGATATTGATCATTATGTTTTAGTGGTTAAAGTCGTAATACGGGAAAAATAACTTACAATAATTCTGTCGTTCCGTTCCATTCAAATTATTATAATCTTTCCTCAGAATTCCGCAAACTTCATGCCACGCCGCCGTCTTCGAGAATTTGTTTTTATAGCTGTCCGCAGTTCTGTCCCACAAAGCCGGTCTTTGATGCACTAACTTAATTAATAGTAATTTGTTAAAATTTAGAGGAATCGACATTCTTTTACTGAATGACATGATAAACGTCAAACGTGTGCACTCGTACTAAAATAAACGTGTACTGAATAGTGTAGTGAATAGCAAGATGGCCGATAAGAGTGAGCGAGAAGGGGCGATGTCACGCAGGCGCTTTAGAGTGAAACGACGCATCCACTAGGTTTATTGATCGGAACGATAAAAAAAGGCGTACAGCTACATTTATTGAAGGAGCGTTATAAATGCGGTTTAAGGGGAACGATTATTTTGCCGTATTACCGTTCGTGACGAATTGTTGAATACCGTCGTACAAAACGTAAGTAACTGTTATTACGTACGTGTGTAGTAGGTAATTAACAAGTTTACTCGGCAGTACCTAAACATGACGAAGTAACCTTGAATTGTAATGTTATTGTTTTGTAATCGTTTATGTATTGTTCGTAGAGGTAAATAGCGGGACTTATAAATGAATCATCACAACACGTTTTATAAATATTTTACTAAGAGAATTAATTAAATAATTGCGTAACGTTATTTTTATCGAACCGTTTTTGTTGTTGTTCCAGTCATTTTATGCACCGTTCAGTCTACCGCATGTCAATGGTAACAACAGGTTTCTTTTATCGAAAGCGGGAATGATAAAAAAGAAACATAAATAATCAGTAGTTTGATAAGTTTTATTGAGTTTCAAACTAAGGTGTCCCCGATTAATTGCAATTGCTATCAATTTGTATTGTAGTAATATTGTCAATAGATTCAATGTTTGATCAATTTGGGCATGTGTATCAATCACGTAAAAATTGACAGTTGTAGTTGATTGTTTCGGGGACCCTTTAGTTTTCAATGATGATAGATACCTATAGAAAATGTCGTGAAAAAATAAGTGTTTCCGATATCCTATTTACAGAATTACCGTGAAACATGCCAACTTTGCCCACTTTTTTCGAATAATTACAATTTTAATACGATTTTTCTATGGAGACGTAAGTATTTTCCTTCATCAAATACAACTGTAAGATCATGTGCATGTGTTTGTATAGCTAAATTTACTGTTTTTCAACATTTCATTCAATATTTGTTCGATTTTGTTGGCAGACAAAGCTATCTGGACTTTTACCCAACTTTGCCCACATTGATTTTTGACGCAAATATGGCCTTTATGAAGATGACATAAAAACCAGTACAAGAATTTTGGTAAAGATGGCGTTTACTTTAGGAATAAAACAATGAAAAGTTTCTTACTAAAATGACTGGGCAATGTTACCCTGAAGTGTTTTCTCTTTTTCATACATTCCACATTTCGCCTTTAAAAAATGCTAGGGTTGGCACATGGTAAAAAATATTCTGATTTTTTTCCTTTCTACAAAGAATGTGATTGTGTTTAGGTAAATAAAAAGAAATATGTTTCACGCTTATTACCAGTATAAGAATAATTAAAAGTTCAAATTATACGGTAGAGTGGAGCAGAAAT
Organism: Lithophane ornitopus; assembly: GCA_948473465.1. NCBI lineage: Eukaryota > Metazoa > Arthropoda > Insecta > Lepidoptera > Noctuidae > Lithophane > Lithophane ornitopus. The sequence goes on along the minus strand of OX419638.1, from coordinate 9,788,482 downwards.
TTTATTAATTAAATACCTAATATATGTTTAAAAGTAAATAAGGTCAACAGTAGCCATAAATTAAAAAACCGGCCAAGTGCATGTCGTACCATGCACAATGAAGGGTTCCGTAGTTGGGATGAATTTATAAAACAAACTTAACATTGTAGTTGAAAAACTTGTTGTCCGATACAGAATGTATGGGAGAACATGTTTTTACAACTGCAAATTTAAGTTAGTCGATTATTACTCGGTAACTTGTGGAGCCTACGTAGCGGTGATAGTTTTCCTTTTAATTTCGTTATATATACTACTGCCGTGAATTTTTCACATATCCAAACCCAACCATTTAGCTGGCAGGGGGGAGGGGACGGACATGGCGAAACTATAAGGGTTCCTTGTTGGCTACGGAACCCTAAAAAGGAAATAAAATACAAGGTTTCGTAACGTGCCAACCCTAAGCCTTTTTTGATGGTGGGCAATGTTGTCAATCGTAGGTCGGAACATTACCAGATAACTTTGCCCATCATCATAACTTTAGTTTTAAAAGAACCTGAGCAATGACACTAACATTATTATACTCTACAAATAATTGTCTATTACATGTTATAAAGTAAACTACCCTGTGTTTTCGCCATCTCGCAGAATATACTTTCAAATTTGCACAAAAATTTGCCCGCAAAAGCACGCATCTTATTCAAAGAGTTCCAACAAGCGAAGTTAGCAACAAACACGATAGGTAGTCAGTATTGCCAAACATATAATCTATTTTCCACCAAAGTGAATCAATGTTGCCATAATATTAAGATATTTTTGCAAATCAAACATATGCTTATAAATCGTTCTTCGGGCAAAGTTTCCCTTGGGGGCAATGTTGGCATATTTCACGGTAACAATTTAATTTAATTCCACGAAAAAAATCTGCTGTTCGCTACATTTTGACGAGCTATGCGAACATAAATGTACTTAGAGTACAGCAGATTTTTTTTTGCGATATCAGGGTTGGTCCCATTTAGAAAGTTGTTCATAATGATGAGTACAATGACCCCTCAAGGGGCGTGCACCTAGTTTCTCTAGCAAGCGAGTGAAACCGCGTGCAAAAGCGAGTAATAAATAAGTTATCAAAAGCATAAACCCGGAGACCAGACTATCGACTGACCAGTCAAAATTATATGACCGGAAGTTGCGTCAATTTCCCGTTGCATTTCCGGTTTCCGCAGGCCGGCGAGGGTTTTCAATTATTCCGTTATTCCAGCCTCCGTTTTCAGGCTCTAACCGGACCGTTTTGATTTAACTAACTGAAATAAAATGAAGGTTTGCTTTTAAAATAATCCTTTGTTAAGATTCGGGTTGGTGGACCTAGAATTTTGTGAGTAAATGATGCTACCTACTTGCATCATCATCACCTAGCTCATTATCATCATTATTTGCCGAGCCTTTTCCCAACTATGTTGAGGTCGGCTTCCAGTCTAACCGGAGGTAGCACCTCCCTTGTGGCTAAGTAATAATAGCCGTACGGGTCGATCCATCAGGTTAAGCTACGCTTGGCAAAAAATATGAAAAAAAAACAGATAGATAGATAGACTACTCAGTGCTTCGAAAAGCACGTTAAGCCGTTGGTCCCGGCTGTCATTTGTGGATCTTTGACAGTCGTTACGGATCGTCAGAAGCCCGAAAGTCTGACAACCAGTCTTACCAAGGGGTATCGTACTACCCAGTAACTGGGTTGTGGAGGTCAGATAGGCAGTCGCTCCATGTAAAATACAGGTATTCAGCTGCATCCGGTTAGACTGGAAGCCGACCCCAACATAGTTGGGAAAAGGCTAAGCAGATGATGACTTTGCCCGATCAAAATATACAAAACACAATAAAAAATATACAATGGGCGGCATTAATATTACAGTATGAGATAAACTGCATGATACATGGTTACTGTTACTGATAGCGCAGAATATGGTTTCAGAGATGGTGTCGCAAGCGCAACTATCTGTCTGCACAATGGTAATGGAAAATTTATCGGAATTCGACACTTAATTTAGTAATGTATATTGCTCGTGGCTAAATGATAACAGCCGCATGGGACGGTCGAAGGTTAAGCTACGCTTGCTGCGGTCGGTTCGTGGATGGGTGACCATCCATTAAGTATAATATATTCAAGACCCCTCCGTGTCTCAGAACGCACGCTGTCATCGGCGTTACGGGTAGACACAGACCCAAAAAGTCTGACAACCAGTCTTACCAAGGGGTAACGTGTTACCCAATATCTGGGTTGAAGAGGTTAGATAGGCAGTCGCACCACGTAAAATACTGGTATTTAGCTGCATCCGGTTAGACTCCAAACGACCCGCCCCAACATAAGTTGGGAATAGGCTTAAAAGATTTATTGATATTTTCAACAATATTTTTCAAGACGCACGAAAGCACAAAGTAATACAAAGTTTTATTATAATTGAATTGATTAATTGTCTGATTCGTTTGTAGGTAAAAATAGTTTAAGTTTACTAAGGTACTAGCTAACTCGACAGATGTTGTCCTGTCCAAACAATAATATCGCTCATTTGCAACAAGGTCGACATTAATCAAAAAACATCATTTTTCAGGAGAGCAATTTTAAAGTTTCGAGTTAAAATTATACCATAATCGTTGATTTTTTAGGTAACTTATTTTGACAAAAATGTAGTTTGATTAGTATAGTTTTCTATTAAAATACAAAATCTTACGTTTAAAGCACACACGACATAATGTGCTATATTTTTCGCCACAAGGAAACACTTATGTCATTGTTGCTGATAAATATAAAAATATTTTTGTAGTATTTTGATTTATGACGTTACACTCCATAATTATTAACCGACTTCTTCAAAAAGGAGGAGGTTCTCAATTCGGCTGTAAGTTGTTTTTTTTTTTTTTTTTTTTTTTGTGTATGTTACGCGATTACTCCGCGTCCGTGTTTGGTAGGTCATGCTTCAGAGGTGGTCCCATATAAATTTTATTAACTTTGCTTGCGTAGTTTTTGAGTTAGCTTCAATAATTATGTATTTTTCCCACTTAATGTATGTAGACGATATATTGTTTGACTCCTTCACTGTTATTTACATAGCAGGTAGTGGTATTCGAATTTGTGTGGGGTAGGTACCACAACTAAAAAGTGAAAAATAAAAACTTTTTACTTAAAAAAAAACAACCGATTTCCAAAAAAACACTAAAATCACACTAAAAATAACTTTAAAGTCGGTGGCAAAAAACGAAAATTGAAAAGCAAAGACACCGACTTCCGAAATTAAAGTTATTTTTCACGTTTTTAGTGTTTTTTTGGAAGTCAGTTGATTTTTTTTTTTGTATAAAGTTTTTATTTTAAATTTGAGGTAATCTTAAAGTAATAACAAAATTTATGTCGATATTGAATAAACATTTTAATGAATAGGAAACACAATTTGCCACTTGGTCTTCTTTTTCTTGTTTGTTATCAGCTAACACCCAGTACTTCTTAAGTAATAACTTCCTAACATCTTCAGACCGCTTAGATTTACATTGTAACCGATATTTATTTCCGCACGGCTCTTTCATTTTTCTCTCTTGTCTCATCTTCTTGCTATTTGTAGCATTTCCTTCACATTTCTGTTCTAATTTGCTTCATTCCTTTTGAGTTTTCTTCCTTGTTTTCCTTCGAACTTGCAGGAGATGATGGTCCTATGTTCTGTTGAAGTTGATGACAATGGAATTAAGCTATCCAAATTGTTAGTTGCAATAAAATTCTCATTTGTCTATTCAGCTGGTAACTCAGGATTGCGGTGCAGAAGACAGGATTCGGAAATATGTAGTTATGACTAGCTGTTGCCCGCGACTTCGTCTGCGATACAAGATGAAAAGTAGTCCTGTGCCAAATTTCATCCAAATCCGTTCAGCCGTTTTAGTGTGAAAGCGTAACAAACAAACTCACTTTCGCATTGATAATACACTAGCCAGCGGCTTCACCTGCGCGGTATTTCGATAAAAAGTAGCATACGTCCTTCCCCGAGGTATATCTATCTCCTTGCCAAATTTTGTCGAAATCGGTTCAGTGGTTTAGGCGTGAAAAGGTAACATACAGACAGGACAGAATTTATAATATTAGTATAAGGAATATAGGATTAGTACGGATTATGATTGAATCAGCTGTTGAAGTAGATGGTAATGGGGAATTGAATACTCAATTGGGTCTATCAACTCAGCACTATTCTGCTGAAGAAGTTGCTTAGGTGGAATGTACATCGGATCTTTGACAGAATCGTCACTATCTGCAAAACAAATGTGAACATACTAATATTTAATTTAAGATTTTTGTTGAAAATAAGTTTTTATGAAAAATACATAAATAAGAAAATATGCCTTGAATTATTGTCTAAAACGTTTTATTACAAAATGTTGCAATATTTTATCATAGTTAATTGATTCAGGCGTGACTTTGCGGAAATCCATTATAAAATACAATAGACGTAGATATATTTAGTAACCTATTCCGCTTGACTATTCTTCAAGAGTCCTAAAAAACCCTGTAAGAAATCGACACGTGTTTCGCCTCTCAACGAGGCATCCTCAGGATGACAATTGACCAATTGCAAAAAAAAAATTGCGTCGCGTTCTGGTTTGCAATTGGTCAATCGTCATCCTGAGGATGCCTCGTTATTTTTGAAAACTCTGTAAACTCGTTATTCTTGAAAATATATTAAAATAAATTGTCCTTAACTTAACGGCAAGAGCGTAGTTACGTAAAAAATGTCATTCTTCTAGAGCACAAGTACAACCTTCCGCTCGCACTGTTACATCGCAACAAAAATTAAATAATGTCGTTGTTGCCGCAAGTGACCAAAACGTAAGAGCCAATACTATAACGGCACAACTTTGAATATTTGCTCTATCTCTCTTGTTATAGAGCTTAGAGAAATGACGTTTTGACAGTACTAACTTAAAAATCGACAATTTTGAGATATGTCGACCTTGTCGCAAATGAGCGATATATACAAAAATTCCCATTGAAAATTCACTTTCAGTTTCACCGAATTTTCCAATTTTCCCGGCAACTTTTCAATTTTTTCTTTCCGTCAGAACCTGATTAGGACTATATAATATAACGTCGGTTATTATTTTTTGTTGGAATATTACATAGAATTATGCCATCGCTGCACTATCATTCTATATGAATTGTTAACAATAATATTATAACAACCACCTAAAAATTCCTGTATTCTCATCAAAACATTCTCGGGAGCCTGCAGGTGAGTTTTCAAGGGGTGTCAAGCCAAACGAAGGTATAACAAATGTTATTTTTTTTCCTCGTTCGGGTCGTTTATCAGTCTACCTCTGCGACCGCCTGACGGGTCTAAGGTAGGGTTGCCGCAAGGTAAAAGAATTAAATTCTTCCCATAGTGATAGGCAGAAAGTACAGAACGCCCCGGCTACGATCCTTCCATACTCCTTTTGCCTCGTTTACGTGTATACTGGGTCACATCTGTTTCTATTTATCAAAAATTAGCATAATAGCATAATCAGCCTATAATGTTCCCACTGCTGGGACACAGACCTCCTCCCCTGTGAGAGGGAGCAGGCCGTAATCCACCACGCGGGCCCAGGGCGGGTTGGTAGATGTCACATGTCTTCGAATTTTTGGTTCTAGAACATGCCGGTTTCCTCATGATGTTTTCCTTCACCGTTTTTGATAGTAGTGGCAATGAAATAATTTACACAAAGTAAAGCGCCTGTCAAGGTTCGAACCTACAACTCGTAAGTCGTGGCCGTTACCACTGGGCCGCCACTGCTCTCCTTGCCTTGTATTACAAGCATTTTTCCTGAAAAAAATTCATTATTATAAAAAAAAACTACACGTGTAAATTACATGTTACAAGTGTCATTATTGGTTCACAAATACTTACACTCGTGTTTTTGTTTATCATTTTTTTTTTGTAATTTACAACTGGTAGAAAATCATAGGAAATCCTGAGGGTCCGGCGATTCTCGATTCCGTCTTACAAGTTTACAAGTGTCGTGCTTAGTAGGTACCACAATCAATTTCTAAATTAGATTTTCTTTTTTTTTAAGTGGTCAAAAGAGAAAGATGTGTCCCACTGCTGGTGGGAACATTAAGGCTGATTATGACTATGGAGATGAGCTATGAATTTAAAGAAAAATTTACATTCTAGGTAACTTGTGAACGTGTAGACTTGTAACTTTTGATAAACAGGGTACCTACGTGATATTCAGCTGCATCTGGTTAGACTGGAAGCCGACCCCAACATAGTTGGGAAAAGGCAAGGCAGATGGAAAGTACGAATGATGTAAGAAAGCAAGAAGTAACATCGGTACTTGCCCGGATTTGAACTACAACATGACCGGCCCGTATTCCCCGAAGGAGCCCTTTGTACACAACGTTTTTACTGCCGTGAAAAACTACGGTTTATTTGCCGTGTGTCGGCCAAGTGCTATAGAACCTTATTGGCAGACACGCTTTTTCTACGGCGCGGTTTATTCGCCGGGTGTAGGCACAGTCGCTATGGAAGCTTGTTAATGGACACGCTTTTACTACGGCGCGGTTCATACGCCGCGCCGTACCGTAAAGAAACTGTGCCGTGTTCAAAGTTACTTAGGGGAAAGGTGTAGTATCTAGTATCTACAGTTACACTCACATTTTCCATGTTATGTTTAAGTCCCATGTAATAGGGGGCGAGACTGGATTCTATTGCCATCAAACAGGCACAGACTGAACTACGGGCCATTTTTCCTTATGGAAATCCAGGTAGTAACACTTCTGCCAGTATTGCGGGAAAGTCCAAAAGGGATCCTGGCAACAGGCAACTGGAGGAACACGGGTGGGTTTTAGTCAGAAAAAGTCTGACACGCCCGCCCGCTACGCCCAGAGCGGGAGAAGTCATTTGATGATTTACATAAACTAAAAAAAAAGGTAGTTAAATTTTTCCCTACCTGAGGATCGAAGCCAGAAGCTCATGCTCAGCGGTAGGGCCTGTGACCATTAGACCAGCGAGGCAATCGGGTACACGAGGCACGGGTAGGTAGATCAAGTAAAAAACTGCGTTACCTTATGAGAAATATCTCTTGTATAGACTCTTTTTCATCTTGTGAATGTGAGAACGATATAGGCTTAGAGGACTGTAGTAGTTTGTTGAACATTTTCTATTTTGTTAACAACTTACCTGGTACCTTTTGAAAAGCCTACACTGTCCTCCCATACCTAATAGCACTGTAATTCGAAAATATTGTAACAGCCAATTATTTTTAAAAGAGTAACCGTGGAGTTTCTTGCCAGCTCTTCTCCATAGGAAACGGCCAATTGGAACCGTGCACCTAGCTTCTGACGTTTCATAAGTGCCCATGTAGGTTTATGTGAAATAAAATATTTTGATTTTGAGAAAAAAAAATATGTCCAGTCAGTCCTACTTTTCTTATTTTTAACGTACCAACCCTAACTAAACTCTGGTGCAGGAATGATAGACTACCCTCCCTAACACCAACTAATTTCGGAAAATTGTTGTCCATTTTATGGTGACGCACAGAATGTTGTTCATAACAACAAATTGTATTGTTTTGTCGTGATAAAGGGAAAATTAGAACAGTAGGTAATATTTATTTATATAAGTATAAATAAAAATGAAATGCTGCTCGTTCGTCGGTTAGCGCATCACTTGAGAACGGCTGGACCGATTTGGCAATTTTTTTTGTTATTATATTTTATAATTTATGTCCGAAATAGGTTCTTAAGGAAAGAAAAAAATGATAAGTTTCCAGGGCAATCTTCAAAATCGGGAAAAATTAAACGCCTTTTTTCCTTTTTTGGGTGGGAAATCATCATATGACTTCTCCCGCTCTGGGTGGAGCGGAAGGGCGTGTCAGACTCTTACTGACTAAAACCCACCCGTGTTCCTTCAGTTGACTATTCCGCAACCCTGGCAGGCATCGGTCCTGACGGACCCCGTCAGGTGTGCTGACATCTCTTTGAGGCGCGCGTGGAACACGACGCGCCATCGACCCGGGCCTGGTCCTTATCGGACGGCGAGCAATGGGTAGCTCGCCGCAAGCCCGCACCTATGGTGGCCGGGATCCGCCTGGGATTCCCGACGCCCAGGGTGTCTCCAGCGGCGGCGGTTAGGGGCGTGAGGGCGCAAACTTTGCCTCTCCCTCACGCGTTCCGCCTCCTCCTTCGCGAGCATTACTACTTCGCAGAAGGAGGTGACGGCTTCCCATGCCCATGCATATATACAGGGTCTGACGTAAATAGTGGATAACCCTGAAACTGTCGATTGGCCAGATTATCATCTATCATTTATCCCACTTATATCGCCATATGCCCATGGATGACCAAATTATTGATATTTTTGATATATCTTATAAAACAAAGTCGGGTTCAATGTTCAATTACTTATAACTCGAGAACGGCTCAACCGATTTTGATGATCTTTGATTTGTTGGATTTGTCTCCGCCCAGAATAGCAGAATAACTATTAAAACATCGGAAAAATTTACGAAAAAGAAAAGAAATTAAGAAAATACAATATGGCGGTATAAGTGGGGTAAATGATAGTTGATAATCTGACAATTGACAGTTTCAGGGTTATCCATTATTTACGCCACACCCTGTATATCTCCCAATTTAACAAAACGATCTCAAACAAAATTGAGGGACAACGTTTGCCGACATTCCCAATCCCATACAAAGATGGAGTAAGCAAACAAATTAAAATGTCTAAAAATATTTAATCAATAATTAATAGGTATCGGTTGAGGCACCAGTGTACAGTACATGCTTACATATGCAATAATAATAACCACGGAAAAAACACTATTAATAATGTTCGCGAATTTTGTCCAATCTTGACTAAATCGTTTGATATCGATCGTATCATCATCAACGTCCCACAAAGGAAATATAAAAAACTTCCCATAACTCTCAAACACAGCATCGTTCATAGATATGATATAATTTTGTGGCGTTGTCTTAAACTTACATAAAATTCTCAATAAGAAAGTGAACAAGATAATCAGAACGGTTAACACCACTGAGCCTAGATAGTACAATAGTAAGTTTGGTGGATCGGAACTCTGCTTCGGTATATTCACGGTTAACTCCGTCACGAAATAATAATGGCCGAGAAGACTGAAGCAAGCGATAGCCAGGCGTAGGAAACGCCTTACATCTAGAAACAGAGATGTGACACTGAGAACAGTTAGAATCACCGCAGGGTACACAACAATGGCTGCTAATCCACCAGCTTCACGCTCCAAAACGAAGATCATCTTTAACTGGCGATCAGAACTATGATTCGCCTCTTGTCTATAATCAGAAATGAACCATTCAGCTTCATACTCCGCTCCTATCATGCTTATAGCACGAGAAGTAAAATTCATCCTAAATTGAGTAGGTTGTATTGTCCACGGACCGAATTCAAGACTACATTCTTGCTGGTCGTAGGGCCACTCTGTGAGTTTGATGCTGCAAAACGCGTCGTGAGTAACCCTGAGTATACAGACGACGTCTCCAGTATTCTTCAAATGGCACAGCTCGTAAAAGAATCTGTCATAGTCATTGGAATTGACGCTGTTGAACAGTCGGAAGGCTGGAGTCCAAATTTTTATAGAGAGAATTTCAGTTTCTTTAATCCCGTAGTACTTCTCTGGGTCCCACTTCAGCCTCTCATCCTTCCAGGAGATGAACATCCAGGTTTGCATTGAGAGCACTCCGAGGTCACTGTTAAGGTTGAACCGTTTTAAAAGGAACCTCACGTTAACTGTCAATGTTGAATTGTTCCCACTTGGCGGATCGTACGATGAGCAGTTACATCGTAGGTCTTTCCTGAGCTGTTTCTCGAAGGCCATCTGTTCTGGCACATTGTTGATGACACAATCTTTGGCAAACGTGATGTTTAGGATAGCTAATAGTATGATATAAGTGAACAGGGCCATGGTTGGGTCGGTACTGGCGACGGTTTTGGTATCGATCGTGCCTGGTCGTAAGGTAATATGATCCAGTAACGCCCACTGGGATTATTCATTGCGGTGGCGCCGATAGTTCATAATCAGGGCGCGGTTGGAGTTATTTAGAATTTATTGATTTGTCTGCTTTATACATAAATTGTCGCATCACGTTGATAAAGTAACTTCGCATGTTTTTGTGGACTGGAGGTGATCAGTCGTCGTTATTGGTGTCAATTTGCGGGTTCAAACTTATCCCTTCATTGTATGTAGATAATCTTTGCCTTCTCCACATATAAATAACAACACACCTTATAAGCAAAATGGTAATTAAACTATTTAATTTCATTATTAATTAAACCAGTTTCCTCGTTACCTGCGGCATATGACGAGAAAAATCTGGCAGGTAAGGTTAGCATTAATTTGCCATTCGCACACTGGGTGCCGTAGAGAGCTCGAGACATAAAATATACATAATGTGCTGGCGCAGCTTCCAACTCGCCATGTCTGATAACAACACCAGTGTTCTCAACTCTACGTACACAAACAGTTCTTCATCTCCTGAGGGCGTGACAATCGCTTCCAAAGCGTTTCGTATTTCTACAACGACTTTCAATAAGATTGATATAAGCTTTTCGATAGCTTATGTCAGTCCTATACATTTTTTTCTTTTCCATCATCGTTATCGCTGATAGAATGTCACTTTGTCTAGGGCCTCTAATATCAGAAAAGCAGCATGCATTAGCTTCGTTGTATTTGTGCTATCAACAATCATCTTCATCGTCGGCATATCTTCGTGGATATTAATAAAGAAGTTCTGGCACAACAGGAGATGAAGAAGCGCCATCGGAGGCGTCATGTACAGGAAGCCTAAGGATAACCTTTGAGGAAGTATACTCCTGAATTCTTTATTCAACTTTCCAAGGTAAGCAATACCTACAGAAAAAAACAAGACCAGTTTTGCTCAACGACCTTGACCTTTACGAGAACGAACATTACGTATGTATATGTCGCAGGGAAATGAGGAAACCAGGGATTTCACGAAATCTCGGTAGATGTCAATGTTCTTATTTTTCACGTCTTATTACTAGAAATGTTTAGTGATATGACAAAATGCTAATTTTTTGTCAGTGATACGTCGTTTCACTAAACTAAATCTAGTAAAATCAGAAAAGAGTGTTGATGGATAAAATAATACTGAGAGGAGCTCGTTATCGTAAATTTTTGACATTTTACTGGATTTAGTTTAGTGAAACGACATAATATTTATCACTAAACATTTTTAGTGAGAAGCCGTAATAAACAAGAATATTCAACATCTACCGTGATTTCGTGGTATCCCTGGTTTCCTCATTTCCCTGCGACATATATAAAGCGAAACAAGTTGATTGCAAGTTTATGACAAGAACCGGAATGGTATTTATGTGCGATCATGTCACACATTATCATAGGTCAATGAACTGGTGACGACGCGTCTGAGGGCTCTCGCAGACAGGTCCGATGCGACGCGACGGCGCGACGAGATTCTGGTAAAAAAAAAAACATGAACTTTCATAAAAATTGTTCTATTAGACTCGCGTCGCGTTTGTCTGCGGGCGGAGTCTTGACCTTACTCAACAAGAATTCCATATTGTAAGTAAAAAAAGGGAATTTGCTAATTTGTATGTTGTTAGTTAATTTACCTACTTCTTGTTGTGGTTGACATTTCAAACTTCCTACACATTTTTATTTCACTAGCTAGACCAATAGGTCAATTTTCAATCTTAATCTACAGAAGCTTGAAAGACTCTTAGACTACGTCAAGTTAAGAAAATAATAAAGAAGTAATAAAATAATAAACTTTGGACCTGGTAGCTCGCTTTGCCAATAAAGAACAAGCCAATAAAAAAAAACAATCTGCCTAGCCTTTCCGCCTCAACCGGATGCAGCTGAATACCAGTATTTTACATGGAGCGACTGCCTATCAGACCTCCACAACCCAGTAACTGGGTAATACAATACCCCTTGGTCAGACTTTCGGGCTTCTGACGACCAGTAACGACTGTCAAAGATCCACGAATGACGGCCGGGATCAACGGCTTAACGTGCTTTCTGAGACACGGAGGAGTCTCGATACGTAAATATGTTCACCCATCTACGGACCAACCCCGGCAAGCGTAGCTTAACCTTATTGATCGACCCGTGCGGCTGTTATTACTTAGCCACGAGCTCCTACTCCAAGCTATTTTTAGAATAAATAGTTTGTTATAATGACGTAGGTACACAAATGATAGACTGATGGTTTTCGTTAAGACGCAGTACTTTGCGGTCTGGGCGGTTAAGTCAATACGTGGGTAACAACTCCACAGTGTTTTAATGATTCTTCGTATTTTCCTCGTAACTACGGAAAAGATCTGGTAAAACCGATTGTACCTCTTATTAGTAGTTACTCAATTCTTTTTGATTTTATTAAAACGCGAGCGCGAGGTTCTTGTTTCGATTCTCAGATCGAGCAAACTAATAATGGGTTCTTCCGTCAGGAATTTTTCAGTGCCAGTCCAGAGTCTGGATTTGAAGGCGGTTGATGGCAATAGGCTCGCCTCTTATAACCTGGTGAAATGTGGTTGTACTATAGGCACCTCTGCCTAAATCTTCGGGGTCACCCATCCACGAACCGACTGCGGCATTCGTAGCTTAACCTTCGTTCGTGCGGCTGTTATTATTTTAAAAAAAATACGAAAGACTACCTATATTTTTTGAAGACTATGGGTATTATATTTATATATATATACAAGGTGGAGACGACAATACAACAAAAAATAAAACTCCGTATTTCTAATGACGTTCTTGGTCCAATAAAAAAATATATCCAATAGTTTAGTTACGATAGCTAGTCAAAGATCGGCAAACCCCATAGTCGGCCCATCACTACTATTTAGTTTGTTTGAAAAAATTACTTTTTTAATTTCCATGTTAGGATTTATTTGATAGTTCCATAATACTCTTATGCATTAGTATTGCCAGTGTTTTCATTTATTGTTGTATTGTCGTCTCCACATTGTATAAATATAATACCTTATTATATTTATATTTTATGTTTTTACTATTTATTTTTTATTTTTAGTATAATGGGTATTTTCCCTGCAATAAAAGATTATGTTTTTTTTTCTTTTCAATTTAGCCTTATCCTAACCTTGTATAAAGTATGTGAATAGTAGTCCCGTCCACGATTCACAGACTTTACACAGAGTTACTAATATGGTGAGGTTTACCCCTGTCAACTAACCTTTGAATCCAGTTTCTCAATAAAATTATGAATTTCTAAGTAAACAGGCTGGTCAGCAGAATCACATTACTCATTGTCCAATATGACGTATGAATCCAGTCTATTTCTATTGGATGCAACATAATAAGGGTAATTACCTATAAAGTTTTTGCTGTTTGAATGTTAATGAGTAGGCGAATTAACGTCATAGCATACGGTATGACGTTAGTGAAGAGAATCATTAAAATTTGCTCTACGATAATAGCCGTACCTATACGAAATTTTGCCGATTTCGCTGATTTACTTACGTGATTTTACAGTTAAGCCGCGTTTCCATTAGGCATCATTTGGCGCGTGACACGTGACGCTCAACATGTACGGCAACGCTGCACAACAGCGCGCTACGTTGCCAGCTGGCGCGCAACATGACGCGCGGCTTGTTGTTTGTTAGAGCGTAGACGGACAACGTTGTTCAACAAAAGTTCCGCGCTGACTTTCAACATGTTGGGCAACATGTTGCGCGTCAATTGTTGCCTAGTGGACACGAGGCTTTAAAGTACTGTATTTCTATAATTGTTATTGCACAACATGAACTATCGTTTCAATTATGATGTAATGTCATATGTCGCTATGTCTGACCCAATCTTATGTAATCATAGATCATAATTATAGAGAGAAGATAGATCATTAAAATAAAACATGAAATTAGGTTGGATTCTAAAATGGAAACTAGATGAAATTCAAAAACATTTAAATATTAGTACCTACTTTGGGGTTTCTTGTTCCGACCTTCAATCGTCAGTATAATCAAATACTGTCATGATTTGACAGTTTTATGCAATTGACGTAGGGTGTCAATTCAATTTATTTTTCCTGACTGTACGTCCAGTAGGTACACCCTTGGTCGTTAGCCCCGCTACCGTGCTGACGAGCAGGCCAATAGTTTCACTATTGGTTGCATTGTCATTACAGCTAGAATCATTAGTCATAATAACTGCATCATTGAGGTCAATATACTTGATTCTCAAAAACTTTGGACACACCTTTTCGAGACTTTTATACCTACATGATGGGTTCATTGACACACTTCACGTGATCTCGGGCTTGTTTATAGACTAGACCTGTTGAAGAAGGCTTGGTCAGAGCTCAGAGTCCTGATAACCTGTTGCACCACCACCGGATAAGTTTTGGTTAACTTGGAGATAATTTCATGCATATTCTGTTCCAGTTTTGGATATCTTTGTTAGATATTGATTATTCGGAGACCATGAAACAGTTCTCACACGTGGAGGAAAATTTCAATACCACATGCGGGTTACTCGTCATTTTGTACTTCTACAGCATAAACAACAAAACATTCCCAACTACGTTGGGGTCGGCTTCCAGTGTAAACGGATGCAGCTGAATACCAGTACATTACAACAAAAGTTCACTTTTCTTCACAAAAGGAAGATTCAGACACATTTATAATTTAACTAGCTACCCGTCTCTGCTTTGCACAGTTTTTGCGACCTGAAAAAACGTCCAGATTTGTTTAATATATTTATTTAAGCTAATATAAATGTAATTTACACATACGTTTCCTAAATTATGATAAAAACGGCATCAAAATCTGTTTTGTTTTTTAGAACGGAGACCCGAAAAGCGACTTTATTTTTTACTATTTATAAGATAGATATTTTTTAACAGATAGCGGTGTCAGTATGTGGAAAACCCATTTTTTACCGTGAATTTTGATCAATTTACCTAATCAATCATCCTTAGTGTGTCTTTTTTTATTCTAAGCACATATTATAGAATTTTGTAGCTATGCTATGTATTTAAAAATACTGGCTGGCATCGGATCTTTGACAGTCGTTACACGTCAGAAGCCCGAAAGTCTGACAACCAGTCTTACCAAGGGGTATCGTATTACCCAGTTACTGGGTTGTGGAGGTCTGATAGGCAGTCGCTCCATGTAAAATACTCGTATTCAGCTACATCCGGTTAGAGTGGCAGGCGACCCCCTAGTTGGGAAAAGGCTAGGCAGATAGATAGATGTATTTAAATACCTAACGTCTAGCGGTTACTTCTTTCCATGTGTTCGGCTGTAGATTTTTTTGGTAAGTTAAAATTATTATAAAAGTTATGTGTTCAATGACTTGTTCTCTAAAGAATATTGCATTCATTTAACTCGTTGGGATATAGCCAAGTACTTCTATAGGTACTTATGTTTGTAGATACGAGAATGTACGGCCTACTTATAAATCTTAGCTGTTTCCTACCCTGTACGAATATTGAGTGCTTGCACTAATGTAGCGCTGCTAAAAGCTACATTGCAGTGCTATCAATATTGGTTATATTTTATATGATTTCTAGTGTTGTACTACGTTGAGCTTTGTTTACTTTTACAAATGATTGTGCAATTTTAAGAAGCTTAATTATTTGTTTATAAATTTTCTGGTCTTTTTAGGGTTCGGTATACCCGAATGAAAATTCTGAACCCTTATAGGATCACTCGTGTATTTATCTGTCTGTCTGTCCGTATGTGACAGCCAATTTTCACATCAATTTCTGTGACCAAAACACGGACGTATTATATAAATAAATGATTTTTGAATATGACTCACTTTCGGGAGACAAATAAGAAAAACAAAAGTTTTGAACACTGTATCGTGTGACATATCAAACCTATGAAGGTTATGGTCTAAAAATAACGTAGTAAATCTACCAATATTGTGCGTACAAACTTACATTTGCAGTTGGAATTTATGGAAGAACATACAGTTTTTCAACTACAATGTTAAGTTTGTTCTTAGGACAAATTCATCTCAACTTCGGAACCCTTCATTGCGCGTGGTCCTATACGCACTTAGCCGGTGTTTTAATGTTCATTTCTTTCATTTTGTTACATATATTCTTCATGGACCTATGCTTCGCTTGTGGGCTTGATATGATCGGTTTTTAGCGTAGACATTTATGAAGATAATTGAATTCAAGTTGCGTTGTTTCTATTGGAGCTAGTTATGTGTCATGTGGAATTGTAATTGATACATCAGATACGCGACAGCCGTCAGTAAGAGTAGACGTCGTCATCTCCACTCCACTAGGTATATTATCGAGCCCTAAAACGATTTCTATTTAGCCACGTAGCACTAACACATTTAATTGACTTGTACCTGTATTATATGTATTATTGGTACCTAGCCAGCCTAGTTACTTAATCCGGTATTTCAACTTATTCCACATTTCAACATATACACACAAGTTTGATTTCCGCCGGCCTCCGTATTTTTCTTGGTGAGATTTGAACCATACTCTCTGAGAGGATATTATGATCATTAACGTTGGTATATAATTAAAAATAAGTACCTATGATGGCGAAGTGAAACCAACTAGAGTTCAGCGGATGCGAGAACTCGACGTGCGAAGATTCGCAATTATGTGCGGAACCCACACAGGTTATACCCCTGCTAAGCCAGTTTAACCAGTGGTTTTTCCTGTGGCTCGTATATATAAAGATTTTATTAGTCACAAACCTCCATTTGTGACTGTATCGCAGAGACGGTGTGGTCGTGTTTCGATCTGCAGCTTCTGGCGAAAAACTCACAATGTCGGACAGTGATGTCCATTACAGCAAAATTCCCGTCCCCAACACGACAGCCTTCCGACCACCACTCGTGTCCATTCTGGTGGAGTATCTCGTGCTCGTGCTCACTCTCGCCGCGTTCATATACGGGGTGACGTCATGGTGTCTTATCAAGAAGTTCCGTCACTTCAGAAACTTTGTGTACATCAACGCCGTCGTATCAAGTTTACTGCGCTTGACAACAGTGTCGATCATCATACCTGGTGTTATGCAAATTATTGTGATTGATGACAAAGATATCTTAGACATATGTCGTTATATTTGTACATACTTTTCAGCAGTGCAGAACTATTGGATGTTGGTAATATGTTATATATTTTACGTAGATATTGTGAAAGTGTTTCGAGGACATGTGAAAAGGAAGTATTTGAAGTGTTGTCTGTTTGCTTGGGGTATACCTTTTGTAACCTTCCTGGTGTATTATGTTTTCATATACTTTAATGAGCGATATATACACATTTATTTAGCAGGTTCTACTATGGATGTTGTCGCTAATTCTGTGGAAGTTTTTATAATAGTTTCGCCTCTAATGATTAATTGTTGTCTTTACGGAGCGGTTCTATTTTCTCTGTGTAATTGTTTTACACCGAAAGTGACGACGTCTACTAACAACTGGCGTCGCTTCTACATAGCTACGTTATTGTTTCTATTGAGTGACGTCATAGTGTTGTCTTCATTCATATGGGACGTGATGAGCATTACATTTTCAATAAGAGCTGTTATGTCTAAGTTGCAACAAATTGCAATTGACATATTTCTCCCTTTAGTGAGGAGTAATAGGGAACTGTGGCAGCAATATTATGCGCAAAAATTAGCCAGGAACATTCCGTGATTGAGATGCATGAATAAAAATTGCATTATTTTATGTCAATTTATTTTTGGCATGAGAAACAAAAAGATGGAGGTTCTTTATGACGTTCGTGTTTGTTTTTTGTTAGTACCTACCAAAAGCTTGGAAGGTAATAAATGACGTTGATTCATCATTGTAAAAAAAAACCCAAGATTACCATAACAATATTCTGTGTGGTGAAATAATACCTACGTTTTAAGCTATTAAGAAACCCCGTTGGTTTAGGTAGATAATTATAGGAAAAAAAAACACGTCGCGAGACAGCTGTCAAGTAACCGACTAAATTTAATACCTGTCACTTCAGTTATCGTGCTTCATCACAGTTGTACTCTTCAATTTAGCAGCGTTATAATTCGTGGACGTTTAGTGTTTGGACTCTTTACAAACTAATAAATTAAATATTAAAAAAATGTGCTCACGCAGTTACATCTACGAGAGTAGTTTAAGAATACATTAATAAAAGAGGAAACTATCGTAAAAATCTAAAATAAATTTAATTTGGTTGAGTAATAAGTAACGTATTTTTAACAAGAAAGTGTCATCTATAAAAAGCCTTTTTTTACGATTTTTTAACATTTATTTAGTCACCTAAGAGTATAGCTGTACTAATGTTATGAGTATAATGAATATCAAAGTGTGAAAATAAATATGTTAAAACTTTATAAAAACGTGTTTATTTGCACGCCTTACCTCTACGTCCACGATGTCTGGATGTAAATAGCGTTAAGTAACAGCAACTTTGCGGTGAATACCTACTACATCTGTACAACACAAACTTGCTGATCATGAGGTCCTGCGGGTTTGACCTCTAGGTCGGGCAAACTGTTATTGGGTTCCATCAGGAATTTTTTAAATAAAAGCCCATAGAGACGTTTTAGAATAGATTTATTCTAATGTGAACTAAAAAGGTATTTGGCCCATGAACCAGTCAATTGTTCAATAATTCCTAATCACGGCGCGCTCAATTCAAAGTCTATCTAACGTCCCTTGCCCGCCATTTTTTGACAAGGGCCTACCATAGATAACACAAAATTAGTCGAATAATTAAAACGATTTCGAACGACAATTTCACTTTTGATAGGTACTACTATTCAATTTTGAAACGTTAACAAATTTAACAATAACAGCCCAGTCTGGATTTGTGGCTGGAAATAGGCTTGCTGGCGAAATGAGGGTGTACAGTTGTAGGACATCACTACACACTTCTGCCACGCCCATCGGGGAAAACAACCGTGATTTTATCTCGTTATACAGTTCGATTCAAACTAACTGGCGGCTCGGAACATGAGGCGAGTCACTGCGCAGTAACAATTTCATGTCTCAGCGGGGGTGAGGGGTGGGGTACTGCGCAGCGAGTAGCTAACTTCCGAGCCGCCATTAAATTTAACTGTACCTACTACTTCGATACCTAAATGGCGCTTACGACACTTGGTCATTCACCTGTACTCTGATGCCTATGGAAATCGGGCTCACAACCAAGTTTGAATAAAGTTTGTCAAGTACGCGGAGTTCGCCTGACTTCGGGTAAGTTCGTTCAGCTTCGTCTAGCAATACTTTAGACCCGAATTTGACAAGGCTGCCAGTGTAGACAAAGTGTCGAGTGTCCGAATTCGGAGGCTTTAATTTATTAAGGCACCACAAGAACAGGCCACAGGATAGCCCGGTTAAGCACACGACAACCTCATAAGCTGACCAGCGAGATGCCATTACTAGAGGACTTTAGAGGAGCAGCGTTCTATCAATCATTGTTTTGTCATCATAAACAAAAGATATAAGATTTCTATGATCATAAAATTAATGCGCAACTGAGATCATTATTCTGTATTGTCGTATAATGATTTCCTTTTCCACATTCAATTTATTTACTTCATCGGAACATACGATAACGTAACATAATAATAACACTTGCTGTTATGCAATGCCTCATTCTACTCCGCTACCTACAACGGGGGTAGGCAAAAGTTGTGGTAAGATTGCTACGCAGTCTAGTAGTAGCGTGTGTGACAGCTACGCAGTGTATTAGCAGCGTGCGTGACAGCTACACAGTGTAGTAGTAACGTGCGTGACATCAACGCCGTGTATTAGTTACATGTGTGACAATCAAACACAAGATATTAGAAATAAAAAAAGACGTTTTTTCAATCCCTTGTAGCTCTGTTTCTGTTACTATGATGTGACTAAGTTTCATTGAATACAATTTTAATATTATGAACCGATTTTTATCCGAAGAATAAAATTAATGTATTAATATTAAACTAATAATTCAAAATTATTCCTCCGACAAACATGACGGCGCATGAGTGGCGCCGCGCCATCTAGTTTTGTTATGAAGTTTCTGGAATCACCAAAAGGCCACTCTAGCAGAGCGTCGCGTCGATGGTTGCGTGGCGGCTGTCTTGTGATGTCAGGGGAGCTGCTGTCGTGCCACCTCCACGAACGAACTGCTCTATTCTGGCACAATCCTGATGATATCAAAGCTACTGAACCACTAATACGATGACCACTTCTGGTGAAGGCTATCCTGCTCAGTAAGCCTCGTGCAGACTGGCGCGACGCAATATCGGTAATTGTTGTACCGCAAAGTATTCTTAGACATTTTTTTGCTACCGCTTGTCCACGGGACAGGCGGTGCGAACGGCGGTGCGGCGGGCAGTACATTTTTATTCATTTGTTTTAGTCGCTTCGCCATTCGCACCGCGGCAAAATTCGCTGCAGTGGAATATCCCGTGGCCAGGCGGTAAGAGACGCGTCGCGCCAGTCTGCAGGAGGCTTTAAACATATGTGGCGTTTTTTTAAATGCCACATCTTAATTACGCCACATGCCTCCTGTAATATATTTGTCATATTAGATTTGGTCATACCTACCTTCATATTCACTAAGGTTATCTTAATGACAAAAATGCGAAAAAATACTAGTTTGGTATTTATCAAATTATTTATTTAGAGTTAAATAGAGACGAGAGATATGGACATATTTTTCAGGTTTACATAGGTACTTTTATTTCGATAATACAATTTCTATTGATGCGTTATGATAACTCCATTTTGTTGTGATGGATAGAAATACAGATAGAATATACTTTATTATGATGTTAGTGCTTGGGATAATCGAGAGCGACCTATTGTTAATCTAATGATGGCATGAAATGATTGGCTATAATAATAATCATGACAAAGTCTTGTTTAATCGATTCTTATAGTACTAGTGCTATAAAGCCCGGTTACTCTTTACTAAAGGAACAAACAAAGCCAATGCTACAATTTACATTAAGCTTACTGTTACAGATCGTAGTGGGAATGAAAAATAAAAAAAAACCCATAAGAGTAATGTCAATACGTTGAGATTAGTTAAAATAAACATAGCCATCGCTGTACATAAACGACGCAATTTTTCTTTCACTCTTTCATTTAAAGGAACCACACTATTGTTTTTATCTTTACAAAAAAACAAAGAATGCACAAGTTGTATAAAAATAATGAAATTCATAATCAAAGGCAAAACAGTGTTTATGCATATAGTGCCAACTGTGATTATAAAAAGGATAAGTTTTTTCTTTATCACCTCTTCTAGTGTAATTTCAAATATAAGTAAAATCAATCTACAAAAGATACACAACACCAAAGGCACGCCCCAGGCAAAAATAGAGCTTTTAAGAAACTTACTTTCAATATTGCTTTGAAAAACTTTTACAATATCAACGTAAAACATATAACATAATTATCGCCAACACCCAATAGTTGTAAAAAGTTGTTAAATATAAAAAGATAAAGAAATGAGTGCGTGAGCTAAACAATTGGTTGCAGGGAACTTCGGCCATTGACACAACAGTTAAACGTAATATATTATATTCACTAGGATTGCACTGACATACACGTAGTTGTTGAAATTACGAAACTTCCTAATGAGACACCACCACGTCACTCCTTATACGAACGAAACTATTGTTATAGAGAACAAAATATAGTGTCTGATCACATATGCTTTGCATGATGGGTTTACCTCACTTTCGCTCAATGAAGAGTTATCTGCGATGTCGTTCTCAGCCATGACGATCTTCAAACTGACACTCAATATGTTAATAACATATAAAAACTTTTTACAAAAAAAAAAACACAAAAAAGTGAAAAATAACTTAATTTTTTTGCTTTGATACTTCCGTTTTTTGCAACCGACTTCCGAAATTAAGTTATTTTTCACTTTTTTGTGTTTTTTTTTGTAAAAAGTTTTTATTTTTCACTTTTTAGTTGTGGTACCTACCCCACACAAATTCGAATACCACTACCTGCAATGTAAATAATATGTCGTCTACATACACTAATTGGGTAAAGTACGTAATATTGAAGCTAACTCAAAAACTACGAAAGCAAAGTTAATCAAATTTATATGGGACCACCTCTGAAGCATGACCTACCAAACAAAAAAAGAATCATCAAAATCGATTCATAATTGGCAGAGCAATCGAGTAACAAACAGTAAAAAAAAAAAAAAAAACATTCTGACGAATTGAGAACCTCCTCCTTTTTGAAGAAGTCGGTTAAAAATCACGCATGTTCTCGTCGCAGAATCAAGCAGAGGTGTACCTTTAGCAGGCGAACACAGATATTGTGTTTAAAATTTTCCAATAAACACTTGAAAACAAAAATGTAAATAAGGTAGGTATTTATAGATAACTATGACTTAACCGAATCACGGTTAGATCCAAACAAAAAACATCGGCATTTAGTGTAGTGATCGATTCTGTTTATCTTCTATGGTTCGTAACGTAATGGTACTACTAAAGACTATTAGTAACCAGGAATAGCCTATGATAACGCCAAACTTGATTGGATAACGTATAAAATATATATTATCAAGTAAAAGACAAACATTGTTGTATGCCCGTCGATATGTGTAAATAGTCCGTAGTACTCGCAACAGGCGTACGTGTATAACCAGATGTATGGACATGAAAAGGAGTATATATATATCAGAATCGTAGCAGATGGCGTTCTGTAGTTTCTGCCTACCCCCATGAGAAGAAGGCGTAAGTTTATGTATTAGAAAATACTGAAGTCGGTGGAGCAGTTACATAAAGTAAACTTAATTTTAAGCATCTCTAGTTTAAGACCTAGCGATGTGTCACTTCAGACATTAGCACCACTAACGCGATTGGCACTTAAAAACACGGTCCTTTAAAATAATTTCGTATTCATACGAAACGCTTTGAAAGCGCCACTTGTCCAGAGGTCCTAGACAAGTGACAATCGCTTCGAAAGTATTTCGTATTTCTACTACGACTTTCAGCAGGATTGACATAAGCTTTTCGATAGCATATGTCAGTCCTATACATTATTGCCTTTTCCATCTTCGTTATCGCTGATAGAGTGTCACTTGGTCTAGAGCCTCAGACCCTCTGGGTGAAGGTAACAATCGTAGTTATAAGAGAAAGCAACAATATAATCATGATAAAGTCCGTTTCGATCGATTCTTATATTCCCCGTGCCACAATAACCGGTTGCTCTTTACTAAAGGTACAAAAATGGCCATTGCTATCATTTGGACGCTTAATGTAACACCTCGTACTAAAATTGAAAGAGCAAATACATCCCAAATAATAAATGTTAACACAAACACGTTGCTTAAAATAAATATAGCCATCGCTACAGACAAACGACGCCATTTTTCTTTCAATCTGTCTTTTTTAGAAACTGCACTTGTGTTTGTATCTTTACAAAAAAACAGAGAATACACAAGTTTTATAAAAATAACCAAGTTTATAACGGAAGGCAAAATGTTGCTTGTGATATAAATGCATATGGTGATAAACATAAAAAATAATGTATAGTTTTTTTCTTCTGTTGTTAGTTCAATGACTAGAAAAACGAATGAACAAATGATTAACAATATCACAGGCACGCCCCAGGCGAAGAGAGAGCTTTTAAGATATTTCCTTTCGATATTTTTATGAAACACTTTAACAATATCAACGTAAAACATATAACACATTACTAACAACCAATTGTTGTACACCGCCGTTAAATAAACAAAAGTAATAAACCACGGTAAAGTAATGCACTTTCTCAAATCAATAATCTTAGCTTCACAATGAATCAAAGTAAGCGACATAACAGTTAATCGGAATATATTCACTACTAGCTTTTGCCCGCGGCTTCGCCCGCGTGGATGTCGGAAATTATCCCACGGGAATGTGCTACCGGGATAAAAGTATCCTATGTCCCATAACCCACGTGGTCTGTCTAGGCGACCTAGGCGTTACGGCGTAAAAGTAACAGACATGAGACAGCCAGTAACTTTATATATTAGTGGTAGTCCATATCTATATTGTGGTGATAGTGTGGATAGTATGGACAGCAGTATGAAACTGTCGGAAGGATTAATGAAAAAATATTGTATAAAGATTAATGAAAAAACTATGGCATATTGTATGGACGATGGAAACTAAGGCGAAAGCTTTGGGGGAGCCTGCGAAATTCAAATTTTCTTATGTTTTTTGCTTTTTACAGGTCAATATCAAGTTTTATGTTGATCTAAATAATGAGTCGCAGTTGTATCACATATTTATTTATATAATCTAACTAATATTGCAGGAGTTGTATTCCTGTATCTAATGGTTATTATTCTGTAAAGCTACTATTTGCTACGATCGCGAATCATATTTTAATCATATTGACATTCGAAACTTACCCATTAAACGATTTAAAAGCTGTATTAAAACCAAACTTTGTAAAAAAGGGTACTATATAATTTCAGATTATTTTGAAGACAAAAAGCATGGGATTGAGTTGCTCGCTCTGCTTACATTTTGTCATTTTGGCATTTTGAATAAATACTATGGAAAATCATCAAAATATACCTACCAGTTTTATATACGAATTCACATTATTGAATATTATATGTAGGATATTGACAAAATGACATGATTACTTTGTAAAGTATTGTATTATTGTGAATGTGAGGACTATATGTGGATGTTTATTTTGTTTTTATTCTTATATTTTTTTGTTCTCAGTTAGTTTTAACAATGGTCTGGCAATTTGAGAACTTTATGCGGCCTACACAAATGTCCTTTCTTTGGTATTGTTCGTCGAGTCGTTGAGCTCCTTAAGTTCTGAGCTGAGCTCCACTATTACTGACAAATGCTTGCAGTGACACGACAGGTTCACTCAAATCTGTGTGGTTCATTCCTCAAAAGACCATTTCAGACTCTAATCTACATGGTCCTCATAGGGCCTGACCAATATCTGACCTAGGTATGTCCGGACTTCAAAAGAGATTGTGAGTTTGTTTCGGCCTTTCTTCTCACAGTAGTCAGATAGGAAACGCCGACCTCATCTAGCTTAATTTTACAATTTTTTGATATTATTACGACGTGTAAAAGTGATTCCAATAACCTTTTTACAGAATAAAGAATTTTATTTCATTTCATTTCAACATACAACCTGCCTGACACTGACTTGCAAATTACAAAAAACTTAAGATTTGAATTGCGCGGGCTACCGGCGCATCCCCCTTAAGAAAATCGCATCATTTGCGAACGACGCCATCTATCGAGTAAGTACTCACTGGTAAACTCAAACTCTTCGTTCCAAGCCAAGTAGTAATAACTTTTGATTGAGTGGACAGATTCTCAAGATACGGACTATGACTATATTCTCAATTCCCTTAACGCTCTTGAAGAGAGTCCCGCAAAAATGTCAATAATAAGTGAATTTTAAAATCAAGCGGGTAAAGAAGGATTTTTACCCTCATGAGGGATGATTTTAGAAAAACGTAACACAGCCCTAAGTTAAAAAAAAACCGGCCAAGTGCGTGTCGAACCATGCACAATGAAGGGTTCCATAGTTGGGATGAATTAATTTATCAAACAAACTTTCGCAAAGTTTTATTGTTATTACGTCTATGGACGTTTACTGTCCCTCAAAGTGTTGACATTGCAGCTAAAAAACTTGTTGTCGCATACAGAATGTTTGGGTTTTTGCAACTGCACATGTAAGTTGGTCGATTAAAAGTTTTTGAGCTAAGTCGCGGAAAGACAGACAGACAGACGGACATGGCGAAACTATAAAGCTTCCTTGTTGACTACGGAACTCTAAAAATGATAGGTTTCCCATAAAAACTTTCACCCTCCCTTAAATTTGTTTTTGAGAAAATAATTGCCTATGTTCTTCCCCGGGATGCCATCTATCTCTTTACCAAATGTTATCGAGATCCGTTCAGTGGATCAGGCGTGAAAAGATAACAAACAGAATTACTGACGGACAGACAGACAGAGTTACTATCGAATTTATACTTTTAAGCATCGATTAGTATGGATTATCAAAATGAGCCAAATACTCGATAATTACGAATTCGGCGAAAGTCATTCTTCTACGGAGACTCTTAACACCGCGATTCAGAAAATGACGTTAAATGAACAACGCCATCTATCGAGCACGAAGTGATACTGTCAAAATATATGGGAAAACGTTCGAACACTCTGTAAGCTATGTAGAAAAGACTGTTTTTAGGGTTCCATGACTGACTTGACCTGACTTGACTTGACTTGACCTGACTTGACCTGACTTGACCTGACTTGACCTGACTTGACCTGACTTGACCTGACTTGACCTAACTTGACCTAACTTGATTTGGATTGAGTTGAGTTAACCTTGAGCAGGTATATTTTATCGCAGCAGGTACATTGGTAGTTGAAAGAAAAGTAGATTACGTACCTTGCTAAAGTGAGTAATTAATGCACTCGTGTTAATTTAGTAAGCGCATTCGTGCCTTAATTACTCACTTTTTGCTCGATGTAACAATCTAAAATTTTAAAGAAATTAAAATTTATCACCATTTTTCATGATTAATTTGTATCATGATTTAAAAGATAGATAGCGCCACCTATGGCACTACTACCAAACAATAGATTTGGAAAACTTGAATTAACCAAACTTTAGATTGGGTAAATTCACAATGTATCGCGTTATGTTTCCGCGCGAAGTATGTGAACATATGATGATTATGATCGTGTGTTACACACGTTCTCACAAACTTACCTGATTTTACGCTAGTGTCATTTTACGTCAATAGATGTCGTTACGTGTATCTACATTACGTACCTAATGAAAATTTCTTCTTGAATACTTTAAACTCTTATATCTTTGGATATTTTGAAGCGATTGCGATGAAACAAAGACCAAAAGAAACATCGAGTTACACACAATATTTGAGATTATAAGTTAACCATATTGATTTCGTACTTTTTACGTGATACTGGAACAATCAAACAAACGAACAGACAAACAGATAAACAGACAAACAGACAAACAGACAAAAATTCCAAAAATGGTAGAAATGGCATCTGTTGGTTATTCTTGGACACTCCACATAGGTTTTTTTTTTTTTTTTTCATTGTACAGAAACGCCTCGTCTACAGATTTATTATATGTATAGATGGTTGCACTGATGTACACGTAATTGTTGAAATTGCGAAAATTCCTGATGAGATACCACGATGTCACTCCGTATGTAAGCGTAGCCAAACACAAGGTGAACTTAAAATAGTGTCCAATTATATAGACGGGAACTAATGAAGGCTCCAGGTAATCATAGCCCACTGTACAGTCTGAACTGATATCGCAACCTGCCATGGTGAGCACCAAACGTTGTTGTAACACTCAGGAACTTAGCAAAGTATTGCACTTTAGAACACTATATAGTTGACAACAGATACATTTGTGTCTCCCAGTAGATCGAACTATACTATAACTGGGACAAACACACTCAATCTGCCGAGCCTTTTCCCAACTATGTTGGGGTCGGCTTCCAGTCTAACCGGATGCAGCTGAATACCAGTATTTTACATGAAGCGACTGCCTATCTGACCTCAACAATCCAGTAACTGGGTAATACGATACCCCATGGTTAGATTGGATGTCAGACTTTCGGGCTTCTGACGACTCGTAACGACTGTCAAAGATCCACAAATGACAGCCGGGACCAACGGATTAACGTGCTTTCCGAGGCACGGAGGAGTCTCGATATGTGAAAATGGTCACCCATCCACGGACCAACCCCGGCAAGCGTAGCTTAACCTGATGGATCGACCCGAGCGGCTGTTATTACTTAGCCACGAGCTCCTCTACAGGACAGGAACACACTAATGTGATTAATCCGCTTTTTTAGCACTTAGCCTACTAATCGTGTTTACCTCGTCTTATCAGTACAGTTCGTAAATAACACTGGCAGTTAAAGCCTATGATAACATGGCGTAACGCATCTATTGTTTAACATAAATAATATGTTATTATATAAAACAAGTTTTAGTAGAAGTTTAAGTTCATTGAACTTAAACTTCTACTTATGATCCGATTACCGAGATTAGATCAGTGATAGCCTAGTGGTGTGACCATCAGACTGACAAGTCATAGGTCTCGAGTTCGAAGCTCTGACTTTTCGGATTCATGTGCGTATTGTATAATTATCACTTGCTTCAAAAACCATGAAGGAAAACATCGTGAGGACACCGGCATGCCTGAGAGATATTTCTCGACGGCATGTGAAGCCAAGTCAGAGGCTCATGGGCGGCTTTAAACCTCTGACACCAAGTCAGTTACAAACCACACGAAAAGAAGAAGGAGCGAGATAATAGCGCCTCCGAACTAGATGGAGAGAGTCAACGACCTTAGAAAGGTGGCTGGGAGAGACATGGAGGGCGGGTATTGTGGCGCAGCCTGAGAAATGAAATCGTGTGATGCCTTGCGCTATCATTGACCATTATTGACTACTAGTGCTATTACGAATTGTACAAGATAAGGTCAATAAAATCGATCAATAGACACACTAATTACCCAAAATCAGGATAAATCACGTTAGTTTGGTTTTGACCCTGTTGTCGTAATGTTCGATGCGAAACTTTTGTTACATATATGGACTGCTGAAACTCAAACCGGTATCTATCCGTCATCTATATTTTTAAGTTTTCTGTATATAATCATGAAAAATTACTTGTTCATCTGAGTGTTAGCATCACGTTCAATGTTCAACATGGCTGATAACAATACAAGTGAAACTAACTCTACAGTGAGTGCTAGTGACGACCAATACCCATCGACCGTCAATCTTTTTATGATCGGACATTATATTCTGTTCGCCATGATTCTGGCTACGTTCACCTACGGAGTGACATCGTGGTGCCTCATCAGAAAGTTTCGCAATTTCAACAACTACGTGTATCTCAATACCATCCTAGTGAATATATTACGTTTAACTGTTGTATCAATAACTGATACGTATTCCGGCGTATTTTTGATGGTCAGACAATTTATAATCTGTACGTTTTTATCAACAGTATTTAACTATTGGTTGTTAGTGATGTGTTATATGTTTTACCGTAATATTATAAAAGTTTTTCAGGAAGATATAAAAAGGAAGTTCCTTAAAAGCTTTCTCTTAGCTTGGGGCAGGTCTGATAGGATGGATTATTTGTGTATTGATTTCACTCATTTTATCAACACAAACTTATTCTTCTTATTATTATCATATGCGCCTTAGTAACGTGTGACGGTCTGCCTTTGATTATAAACGTGATAGTTTTTATAAAGCTTGTTCGTTCTCTGTTTTTTTGTAAAGAAACGAACACCTCTGTGGTTCCTGATAGAGAGAGAAACATAGAAAACTGGCGTCGCTTACGAACAGCAACGGGTATGTTTATGTTGACCAACGTCAACGTTTTAAGTTTGTTATTGTGGCGTGTATTTCATGATTCAGTGTCATTACAGGTAGTGACATTTGGCTTTCAAACAATCGTTCTTTCGTTATTTGTTCCTTTGGTAAAGAGTAACCGGGTATTATGGTACGAGTATTATGTGAATCGAATGAATACGACCATGTCATGATTATTGTACCTATGTGTTGTTTGTCAGTAGCGTCTAGAGCAACGGTTCTCAAACTTTTATGGTGGCGGAACCCGTTTGAAAAGCGAAATTTTTGACGGAACCCAAAATAAAAGAAAATGTTACGTGCATTCTTAAATAAAAGGTAATCATGTAACAATGTAAGTATATATTATAATTATTATATAGTTTAATCCTACTAATATTATAAATGTGAAAGTTTGTATGTTTGTGGGTTTGTGTGTTTGTGTGTTTGGATGTTTGTAACTCAATCACGCAAAAACGGCTGAATGGATTTGGATGAAATTTGGCAAACAGATAGTTTATAACCTGGATTAACACATAGGATACTTTTTATCCCGATATTCCCACGGGATCGAGACTTACGCGGGTGAAACCGCGGGGCGCAGCTAGTTATAAAATATAGTTATATTATAATAAAAGAATAAAAATCTAATGGGATGTATCAAATTGTTTCTTATTTTTCATCAATCGGTTGATATTAGGTTTGATCGAAGATAGAAGAAGAGAGAGCGAATGATTGATAGAGGAGGTTTATTTTTTCTTCTCATTATTACTAGTATTCTCGCGGAGCCCCCACAAAGGCTTTGTGGAGCCCCGGGGCTCCGCGGAGCACACTTTGAGTAACACTGGTCTAGAGGATGGGCAGGAGCGTCTTAAGCACGATGTCACTCCGTAGGTGAACGTAGCCAGACATACGGCAAACTGAACATAATGTCCAGTCATAAAGAACGCTTGGTAGGTATTGTTCATCACTAGCACTCACTGTAGAGTTGAGAGATATAAGATATATAAAACGTTAAAATAAAGACGACGGATACCGGTTTGACTCTCACGATAACAGGGTCAATACCAAACTAATCCTGATTTTGGGTAATTAGTGTATTTACTGATCGATTTTGTTGACCTTATCTTGTACTATTCGGAATGGCACTAGTACTAGTAGTCAATAATGGCCAATGATAACGCAAAGCATCATACAATGTTCTACGTTATCCGTTGGTTATCTTGAACATGTTATTGCAAACAAATACCTTCCTTCCGTCGATGAACTTGAAAAGACATACGAGTAAGCAGTTACGTGCGTGACAGGTAGGGAGAGTGGTAGTAATGTGCTTGACAGTTACGCAGAGTATTACTAACTTGCTTGACAATTACGCAGAGTAGTAACAACGTGCGTGACAGATACCCATGGTGGTAAATGTCTTTTTTTCACGTTAACCTACTTGGGGACTCCTGATAAGTCAGAAGCTAGGTGCACGGTTTCTATTTTGTCGTTCCCTATCGAGAAGATCTGGCAAGGAACTCCACGAAAAGAGTAACTCCACGATTCTCGGTCTTTTAAAAATAACCGCGACCTACACAATTCACTTTACTTCTTCCAAAACATTTTTACTTTAGTATTCGAGCTTATAGTATATACGTACTCGTAAACTTGCACTACTAGGTATTCAATGCATTTTACCACAATCATACTCATAACAGTTTTTTGCAATTTTATTAATATGACATGTTAACCAATAAAACCTGGCGTTATCGTAGGCACAAGATAAACCGAATCGATTACTACACTAAACGACTGAAATCTGGTCACACATTAGTTTGCGTCTAACCATGTTACAGTGTATACAAATCTACATGGCTTTAATTGATTTCAAGATTATAAAAATGGGAAATTACAACAAAATCTAAGTGTCAGGAATAACATTATAACTCATCATGGCTGGTGTTGACATCAGTGTACAAAACTTGACTGCGCGTGAAAGTGACGTGAATCCATCATGCAAAGCTCGGCTAATCGGACACTATGTTCTTTTCACCTTTACTATTGTTTCATTGACTTATGGAGTGATATCATGGTTCCTTTTAAAGAAGTTTCGCAATTTCAACAACCACGTGTATTTCATTACAGTCTTCGTCAATATATTACGTTTATTACTTGTATCAGTTACATATGTTCCTTGCATCCAAACGTTTCAGTCTCGTACTCATTACTTTATCTTTGTATATTTAACGACGGTGTACAACTACTGGTTGTTGGTTATGTGTTTCATGTTTTACGTTGATATCGTAAAGGTTTTTCATAGAGATGTGAAAAATAAGTTTATTATAAGCTCCCTTTTCGCCTGGGGCGTGCCTTTGATAGTAGTGATCGTTAGTAGATTGATTTTATTCATCATTGAACTAGCATTAGAAGAAGCAGAAGAAGGAAGGAAAGAGAAAATAATTCTTCTTGTTATTACCATTTTCACTTTCGTCACGTGTAACATTTTACCTTTGATAATAAACTTTATCATTTTTATAAAACTTGTGCATTCTTTGTTTTTTTGTAATGCAGTAGCGGTTTCAAAAAACGAAAGAGTGAAAGAAAAATTGCGTCGTTTATGTACAGCGTTAGCAATGTTTGTTTTAACTAATGTCAACGTATCGACATTTGCTATATGGGAGGTTTTTAACGTTTCATTCATATTGCGTGCTGTTACATTGTACTTACAAATTGTGGCACTTTCAATATTTGTCCCTTTGTTAAAAAGTAACCGAGATTTATGGTGCGAGTATTATAAGAATCGATTGAAAATAACCATATCTTGATAACTTTGTTGTTTATCCGTAACGGCAAGAGGATGGGCGGTAATGTGGCAGTTTGCTAACAATAATTTACTAGGATTATCTTTTTCAACAAAGTGTTTTTAACCATTCAGTTAAGAACTGTACAGATATGCGATAGTTCGCAATATTTAAGCGTACAATTGTATAAAATAAACAATTTATGACTTCAAAGTTGTTTTATTTATCAACATGCTTAGATTTACCCTCAGGTTACTGTCCCATTACTCCTTTTTTTTGTTTTTTTTTTTTGGTTGGGAACTCATCAAATGACTCCCGCTCTGGGCGGAGCGGAAGGGCGTGTGAGACTCTTACTGACTAAAACCCACCCGTGTTCCTTCAGTTGCCTGTTGCCAGGGTCCCGGTATCCCTTTCGGACTATTCCGCAACCCTGGCAGGCATCGGTCCTAACGGACCCAGTCAGGTGTGCTGACATCTCTTTGAGGCGCGCGTGGAACACGACGCGCCATCGACCCGGGCCTGGTCCTTATCGGACGGCGAGCTACCCAATGCTCGCCGTCCGCAAGCCCGCGCCTATGGTGGCCGGGAATCCGCCTGGGAATCCCGACGCCCAGGGTGTCTCCAGCGGCGGCGGTTAGGGGGGTGAGGGCGCAAGCTTTGCCTCTCCCTCACGCGTTCCGCCTCCTCCTTCGCGAGCATCACTGCTTCGCAGAAGGAGGTGACCGCCTCCCATGCCCTCTCGCTCCGTACCATGGCCTGGACCAGGGCCGGACGCGAGAGGTTAGTGCCGCCAATCACCTCCACGAGGACACGGCGGTGCTCTGCCCAAGCAGGGCACACCTCCACCGTATGCTCCACCATGTCCTCCGGACGATCCGCACAGTGGTGACACCCGGGCGTTTCC
This sequence comes from Lithophane ornitopus, assembly GCA_948473465.1. NCBI lineage: Eukaryota > Metazoa > Arthropoda > Insecta > Lepidoptera > Noctuidae > Lithophane > Lithophane ornitopus. The sequence goes on along the minus strand of OX419638.1, from coordinate 9,755,457 downwards.
TCCCGCCTAATCCTACACAGGTACCTCCCGAAGCTGCCATGTCCGGTGAGGACCTACGTCAGGCGGAAGGTGAGGACGCCGTGGCGCCTCTCCAGCGACTCAAAGAGGGGACTTATCGCCGCAATTGTGGCGTGCCCAGTCCCATTACTCCTGACTAGTAAATCTTACAAAATTATAAACTGCCAGCTGCGCCCCGCGGTTTCACCCGCATAAGTCTTGATCCCGTGGGAATATTGGTATAAAAAGTATCCTTGTCCTTTTCCAGGCCAATTTTGCACATCTACCAATGTGAAAAATTTCATCGAAATCCGTTCAGCCGTTTTAGCGTGAAAGCGTAAGAAATAAACAAACTCACTTCCGCATTTATAATATTGGTTAGGATTTCTTACTCTATTTGTTTTTCTTCAATCTGCTCTAAGTATTCAAGAAATAAAATGGAAGGTTTTATTTTACAATTACTCATTCAAGTTAAACAATGGATGCGATCCCCTGCGATACTATTGGCTAATACAAACTGTACAAGATAAGTTAATGTTAACAAAATCGATTAGTAGATAAGCTGATTACGCAAAATCTGGTTTTAATCACATTAGTTAGGTTCTGTCGCTGTTATAGTAATGCCTGATGTAAAACTTTTGACATAATTATCTTCTGTTCAGTGTCAAACCAGTATCTGTGGTGTATATTTTTATTTTAAAGTAAACAGATTATGAAAAAAATGACTGCATCTGAGTGTCACCACCACATTTGATGATCATCATGGCTGCTAACGATATCAGTGAACCCAACTCTACAGTGAATGTTAGTGATGACCAACACCCAACCGTTAATTCCAACCCATCATTCATAATCATACACTATGTTCAGTTTACGCTGACTGTGGCTACGTTCACATACGGAGTGACATCGTGGTACCTCATCAGGAAGTTTCGCAATTTCAACAACTACGTGTATCTCAATACAATCCTAGTGAATATATTTCGTTTAACTGTTGTGTCAATAACTGAGATGCATTCCTACGAAGAGATTAAGTATTTCAATAAATTCTTAATCTTTATATTTTTTTCAACAGTGTTTAACTATTGGTTGTTAGAGATGTGTTACATGTTTTATGTTGATGTTGTAAAAGTTTTCCGTGGAGATATAAAAAGAAAGTTTCTTAAAAGTGCCCTGTTTGCTTGGGGTGTGCCTGTAATAGGATTAATCATTTGCACAGTAATGTTCCTTATTATTCAGCGTGCAGTAGAATGTCATAAAGAAAAATTAATTCTTCTCTTTGTCACCATAGGCGCTATGATGACGAGCCACTTTGTGCCGTTGATAATCAACGTGATACTTTTTATAAAGATTGTTCGTTCTCTGTTTTTTTGTAAAGATAAGAACGCCCCTGTGGTTCCTGAAAAAGAAAGAAAGAAAGAAAACTGGCGTCGATTATTGACAGCGACGGCTATGTTTATGTTGACTAACGTCAACGTTTTGATCTTTTTAATATGGGGATGTTTTAACACAAGATTTTCATTACAGGCTGTTACATTTACTTGTCAAACAATCGTTCTGTCATTATTCGTTCCTTTAGTAAAGAGTAATCGGACAACATGGTACGAATATTATGTGAATCGAATGAATAGGACCATGTCGTGATTATTTTTACGAAGTTTGTCGGTAACGTTTTTCTTCTAAATTATAGCAATTTATGGTTGTCATCATATTATTGCGTATTGATATTGTGATAGTAGCATTTTACTGATTTATTGTATTTTATACCAAATAAATAATTTAATATCTTATAAAAAATTGTTTTTGTTGCTCTCTGCTTAGCTAATCATTTTTTATTTGGAAACACAACACACATTGCAAACACAGTCTGTGTGTGTAGTTTTTCAAGGTACAATGGGTAATAGCTGTTACCGCAGTGCAGCAGTAACGTGCATGACAGTTACGCAGTGCAGTAGTAACGTACATGACAGTTACGCAGTGCAATAGTAATGTGCATGACAGTTGCGCAGTGCAGTAGTAATGTGCATGACAGTTACGCAGTCTAGTAGTAACGTGCGTGACAGTTACGCAGTGCAGTAGAATTGTTTTTGTTGGCAACTTTATGCTACGTATGAAAAGACACGTTGCTGCTCAAAAGAACAACTACATTTTATTTCATAATTTTAACTACACTGCATAGCCGTCATGCAAGTTATCACTACACTGCGTAGCTGTCCGGCACGGTATCACTACACTGCATAGCTGTCACGCATGACTATTAAAGTACAAAGTTGATCACAAGTCAACCATATTTTCACACAAGTGTAAATTATTTTTCTTTTATTATGTTTTATTTACAATTATTTAAGCTAAGCAATGGATGCGATACCCCTATTATCATAGACTTTTATTATCTACTAGTGTAATTTACGACTGATAAGACAAGGTAAACAGGATTAGTATACTAAGTGCTCAAAAAAGGTTCAATCACATTAGTGTGTTCCAGTCCCTGTTAAAGTAAAGTTCGATTGACTTTATTGGCAGTCACTCTTATATGTGTTGCCTACAATTGGGTTTTATAACTTTTGATTTTCACCATGGCTGATAGCAACTTAATCGAACCTGACTCTGCAGTGAGTGATAGCTACCTGGAGGCATCATTCGTTTCAGTATATGTCATCGGACACTATACTCAGTTCGGCCTGTGTCTGGCTACGTTCATATACGGAGTGACATCGTGGTACCTCTTAAGAAAGTTTCGCAATTTCAACAACTACGTGTATCTAAGTGTAATGCTAGTGAATATATTACGTTTAACCGTTATATCCTTAAGTTTAATTCATTGCGAAACAAATATTATTGATTTTAGACATTGCCTTTGTTTTTATAGGCTTATTACTTTCATTTATTTAACGACGGTGTACAACCATTGGTTGTTGGTGATGTGCTATATGTATTATGTTAATATTGTTAAAATTTTTCACAAAAGCATCAAAAGAAAATATCTTAAAAGCTCCTTCTTTGCCTGGGGCGTTCCTCTGATAGTATTAATCATTGGTGTATTAATTTTAATAATTATTGAACTAGCAATAGAATATAATGATGAAAAACGATTTCTTATCTTTGCAATCTTATGTGCATATCTCCCCAGCAACATTTTGCCTTTGTTTATAAACATCATTATTTTTATAAAACTTGTGTATTCTCTGTTTTTTTGTAAAGATACAAACACTAGTACAGTTTCGAATAAAAAAGACAGATTGAAAGAAAAATGGCGTCGTTTGTCTGTAGCGATGGCTATATTTATTTTAAGCAACGTTCTTGTGTCTACCTTTATGATTTGGAACTTATTTGATATTTCAATCTTAGTTCGGGGTGTTACATTGAGTATACAAATCATAGCCATGGCCTTCTTTATTCCTCTAGTGAAGAGTAACCGGGAATTATGGCACGATTATTATAAGAATCCATTGGCAAGGAGGAGTACCTATGTAATAAATCAGTGACTATATTTGTGTTGACTATCGGTAAGGTCGAAAGGATGGACGAAGTGGTCTTCCTGTGTAACCGATAATAAACTACGATAGCCATCGTCAGCTAAATGTAAGTCTCCGTTATCGCATCGACAGAAATTTTAATTGACATCAAGTTTACGTAAACCTGATAAATGTGTGGTGCCTGATTTAGTGGCGAGTATCTTTTATGTATGTATCTTGTTTTATTGTACAAAATAAATAATTGTTTAAGATTTCTAAATTGATTTTATTTGCCTGCATGTTTGCGCATGACTGTGCGAACCATTCCACATACCTACAACCTCAAATATTTAAGATAGCAGGTAAAATTATACTCAATTAAAATTTTATCAAAGTGAGAGAAACTGCATTCATAGATTTTAGACCAAAATGCCTACTTGTTTCTAATATAGAACGAACACGCACATGAAAACCATCATTCTGCATACCAAATCATCGCCAATTTAATAATATGGCACTAAACCTTGAATATAGATATTTTGAGAAACTCTTACATTATATGTTGCGTAAAGTTTTTTACACCCTGTATCTATCTAATGTAAATGTATAGCTCATACTTATATTTACTCGTTTCCTTTCCAGGTTGCTCACAGCTTGGTGACTTCATTAAAATTACTACTACACTACATAGCTGTCACACACGGTTCTACTCGCTGCGTAGCTGTCACGCACATTTCTACTACGCTGTGTAGCTGTCACGCACATTTCTACTGCGCTGCGTAGCTGTCACGCATGTTTCTACTACGCTGCGTAGTTGTCACGCACATTTCTACTACGCTGTGTAGCTGTCACGCACGTTTCTACTACGCTGCGTAACTGTCACGCATGTTACTACTACACTGTGAACCTGGCACGTTGCCACAGCACTAATTGGCAAGCAAATTAATTGTTATAATCTTCACTTGAATAAAAATAGCATCTTACAATGTATGTTTTGGTCGAAATAAAAGTTGTTTTTTTGAATATCGTAATTGATTTATTGCTAAACTATTAATACTTAATAATAAGTAGAATACCGGTTCTTATATTATTAATCATAGTCTGTATTACCTTGGTATTACCTATAGTTAAATCTTATTTTGGAAGGATTTTATTTCGTTTCGCTAAATATTTACGCCATAATTCCCGATTACCCCTTACTATGGGAAGAAAAATCACAATCACTATTTGTTGCAATTTGGACAAAACTGCTCTAATTACAAATGAATTGTTTATTTTTATAATATTGTTCGTTTTATCATAAATGAAAGAAAACAACACTATGACGTCACTCAATACAAACAACAGCGTAGCTATGTAGAAGCGACGAAAGTTATTAATTGATGTAGTCTTTGTTTGCTGGTTAGAACAGCTACACAGCGAAAATACAATCATCAAATAAATAAAACAGTTAATTATCAAAGGCGAAACTGTCATAAAAGCTTCAAGATAATTCACTACAATGTCAAACGAAGCATTTTTTTCTAAAACCTCCGCATAAAAATAGATGAACAAGTAATGTAACACCAACATTATAAAGGGTATTCCCCAAGCAAACAGGCAACTCTTTAAATACTTTCGATTAAAAGGTCCACCAAAAACCTTCACAATATCCACGTAAAATAAATAACAAATCACCAACAACCAGTAGTTTTGCGCTGTTGTCGAATACATACAAATATAATGGCAGATTTGCAGCATTTGTTTGTCGTCAGTCTCAAAAATTTGCATCACCACATACATGATGAGTGACACTGATATTATGCGCAGTAAACTTGATACCATGGCGTTGATATACACAAAGTTTCTGAAGAGTCGGAACTTCTTGATGAGGTACCATGACGTCACTCCGTATATGAACACGGCGAGACTCAACACGAATACGAGATACTCCACCACTATAGACACGAGTGGAGGCCGGTAGGCAGTCGTGTTGGGCACGTGGATTCGGCTGTAGAATTCACCGTCAGACATGATGATTATCTCGTTAAAAACTCGACACACGTCCTCACCGCGACTTTGTTACGGATAGAAATGATAGTTCATGAATATATTAACATTTTAAATCTAGCTTAGAAATAACCTGTTTTGCCCAAAAAGCCGACTAGGGAGGGGAAATAATCGTCAAGTGCACGCTTCTTTCGTGATAACTAAATGAATTTGCTAGTGAACAATGAGTTTGCACTGCAAGGATCTGATTGACTTGGATGCGCTAGATTCCCTTTCTTATCATATTAGTCTTGGAGGCTGAATAAAACTAGAAACTGCTACAGTCATTAATTTGTTCCTCAAAAACGGAATTACATAGAAAGTTTTCCAGGAGTTTTGGAAATCAGTATTTTGAGAGCAGTGGTGATGAAATAATTTACACAAAGAAAAGCGCCTGTCTTTCTATTTTTTTTTAAATGTCTTTTCCCGCTCTGGGCGGAGCGGAAGGGCGTGTCAGACTGACTAAAACTCACCCGTGTTCCTTCAGTTTCCTGTTGCCAAGGGCCCCGGTATCCCTTTCGGACTTTCCCGCAACCCTGGTAGACATCGCCTGTCTGGGTTCGAACTTACGACCTATAACTCGTAAGTCGCGGCCGTTAGTACTGGGCCACGACTGCTCTCCCAATGCCTTGCTAGACGAGAATCTATACACACAGCAAGCTTTTTTAAAATAAATTAATGAAGTGATGTGTCTTTCAGGCGTCCACATGTGGAGCGACCGAGGGAGAACTTTGTTGGTGCAGAAAAGCATTTAGCCGCAGCATGGCAAGAAGCTAACTTAAATTTTGAGAAGAACATTGCACACAAGTTGGCTTTGAACTGCGGGAATGTCCGAAAGGGATACCGGGACCCTTGGCAACCGGCAACTGAAGAAACACGGGTGGGTTTTAGTCAGTAAAAGTCTGACACAAAGAGTGGGAGAAGTCATTTGATGAATTCCCACCATAAAAATAAAAAAAAGTCCTAAAAATAATACAGCGAACGTTACACTGTTGAACGAATTAAATACCAGTATGCCAAGGTCGCCTTTGTTGCGATTGTTCGCCCCTTATCGCGCTTATCGCACTGATAACGATTCTAGCCAATCAGCGCCGAGCAGCAATCCTATATAAGTGGGGGTGACGGGCGATTTGATTCACTTTGCGTCCAGCGCTCGGTGTGGTAACACGTCGCGTTCTGGTTTGCAATTGGTCAATCGTCATCCTGAGGATGCCTCGTTGAGAAGTGAAACACGTGTCGATTTCTTACAGGGTTTTTCGGACTCTTGAAGAATAGTCAAGCGGAATAGGTTACTAAATATATCAACGTCTATTGTATTTTTTTTTAATTATTTATGTCAATAAAGAAATTTGTAATTTGTAAATTATCAAGGCACAAACATTTATATCTTGCAAGATGGCAATTTAGGTACACTCAAACGCTCGTAGGCAACATCTGGCGAAGATCACAAGACGAATACTTAACAAATACGACAGCGTCTGTCTGGCATATGAAAAAACAAGAATTCACTGTTGGTGGTTCTAATCAAAACTGATGGATTACCGGCAAGAATATGGTTACTAGGTCGAATTGTAGACAAGCATCTCGATCATGATGGACTCACACGTGTAGTGCATAGTGTTAAAACTGGCAATAGTATTGTAAAGAAATCTGTCACGAAACTATATGCCTTACCAGAGGCCCTAGCCAAAGAGACATTCTATCAGCGATAACGATGATGGAAAAGCCAAAAATGTATAGGACTGACATAAGCTATCGAAAAGCTTATGTCAATCCTGTTGAAAGTCGTTGTAGAAATACGTAACGCTTTCTAAGCGATTGTCACTTGTGTGCCCTCTATTGACACAACTGATTGTTGAGTAAGTAAGTTTAAACTTCATTTCAATTTTGCATACAGAAATTATGTATACGTGTCTATTCATATTGTTATAACTTAACTTCATTGTGAATTAATAACACCCTAGTTACAATAATTTTTGTTTGAATTTGGATAATTAGAAACGTTACATACTGCTCATCAATTTAATTCTCCATTAAGTGTATATGTTACGGCTAAAGGTACTGTGAACATAAACTTCAGAACCGGCTAACCTTAGGTTTATCTTCGAGAAGCAGCTAAAGTTCGATATCATGTTAGTTTGTGTCGTAATATTCCATCTTTAGCCGGCTAAAGTGCACATTAACCGCAACGAAACGGCTAAAATGTATTCGATGGACGCGACGGGCCGGCAGAAGGCTTGAGGGGTGGGGAGACAATGCGTCACACGTGGCAATGTTTTTGTTTAGTATTGCGTCATCTTTCCTTGCGGTTGATTGCACGTACAGTCACGGACTTTAATGGATGAGCCACCTGGCACTATTCGTATTTTAGCCGTGTAATGCAAATCGGGTTTATTCGGTTCCCGACACGGAAAGTCATAATGTCTTCGTATTAGTAGAAGAAAATTATATTTAATAACTTTACCGGTTGGCTAACCTGAGAGCCAGAACTACAAACTTGACAGCAGAGCGACTACCCAAAGTCAACCAATTGCAGGTCTAGCAACAGTAACTTAGCAGCGATTGTTTAAGCGTAGTGATAGTAACGTTAGCGTACGGAGAAATATTAATAGTCATTTCGGCAACTTCGAAATTAACGTCTCTGACATCGACATTTCAACTGTCACTGTCTTCAGTTATGTTTTATGTCAGAATAATCGAGTTAATGAGCTCTGATTAAAAGGAGGTCAGTATCAAATAGATTGGATAACCTTAATGCAACATTTTATTTATTTTTATCATTGAGAACTTATTAGTCAACCTCTATGGCAAAGACTATTTCCGATTATAAGTAATTTATTTGTCATCTTGTTTACGAGCGTGCGGTTTGAGTTCGTGTTTAATCGTGTAATCTCGTGAATGTATGAGACTGTAAAATTGAAAAGTTTGAAGGAGGCTTATCGATTAAAGTCCGTGACTGTACTTGCAATGTCGGCGTCGCACAATCTCGAAACGCTTAAAACGAAGTTTCAAAGTAAGTTTCGTGAGTTACTAACATCAAAACGAACTGATAATAGTTTTTATTTGAGTGACGAACAGTACGATAACGTAATTCAAGAAGTCAGGTCAGCAAAATTCGCCGCTAAGCGTTCAACATTGCAGTATCGACGGAATAATCAAAATCAAAATAGTAAACATTATCACATTGTTTCCTTTTTCATTTCCTTCTACATTTTTAGCCAAGGGCCTGCAGTTACACTTAAGTTTAGCCAGCTAACATTAACACCTCCTCGAAGGTAGACCTAAGTTTAGTCGGCTAATCTTAAGTTTATGTTCACACCCACCTTTAGCCGTAACATATACAATCCATCATCTTCATCATTTCCGAAAGACGTCCTTTGCTGGACATATACCTCTCCAGGCACCGTCATCGTCTCTCCAACCGGTTCTGTGCTTCCTGCATCCAGCGGATGCGTGCTATTGAATCGTTAGCTTAATTTCGTATTTAAGTAGCTGCGTAAGAATCATTATGTTAGTCGCTAATAAACACCATTGAAGACAGACGCATTTGTGATTCTAAAACAAGTTTCAAGTACACACAAAAGTGAACCTAAAAAACACCAACATTGATAATATAACTGATCCGGTATCATAGCGCTCACCATGGCCGACAACGACACCAGTATTACCAACCCACAAACCTTTATAGAACTCGTTGGTGACTCTTGGTACAAAATTATTAAATGGATTTTGTTTGTGCTGACTCTCGCAGCGGCCATATACGGAGTGACATCGTGGTGCTTCATCAAGAAGTTTCGTCATTTCAGAAACTATGTGCTCCTCAGTGCAATTATAGCAAAAATGTTAAGTATATTGTTCTATCACCTCTCAGTTCTACATTCCGCAGAATCGATCCAGTATCCGGACGTGTTTGTTTTAGGAGTTTTAACTGCAGATTTATTATTGTATTTTACGATATCAAGTCATTATTGGTTACTAGTGTTGTGCTGCATGTTTTATGTTGACTTTGTAAAAGTTTTTAGTCTTGACATTCATAGGAGGTACCTGAAGAGTAGCCTTTTTGCGTGGGGGTTACCTGTTATATCGAACTTGTTAGTTATCGTTTCTATTTTCTTTTTTCATGACTATGTCTCGAGGGAAATAATAAAATCTCAAATATTAACTGTTCTCATCCTTTCAATGTTATTAATACCCGTGGTGATTAGTTTTGTTATTTATATAACAGTTCTATATTCTTTATGCCGCGTTAGTGAAGCTGTTGCGAGTACATCTTTTAACAAATGGCGTCGCTTCTACATAGCTACGTTGATTTTTGTATTTAGTAATATTTTGGTGATACCTGCATTACATTATATATTTTGTGGACATATATTGATCATTGCTGTTATAATTGAATTAGGAGATTATTTGAATACAATAGCACTGGCTTTGTATTTAATTATATTAAAGAGTAATCGGGAATTATGGCGAGATTTTCTTGATATGAGATCGAAACAAAAGTCACTCGAAATGAAATAACAGAATGAAATACAGTAGAGATCGTAACAAATGTCAATAAAGTCAAATAATTTATTTCAATTAGGCACATAAAAGGCACTTTTGAACGTCATAAACAAAGAAATAGAACCTGATTCTAGTTGCCCCTTCCGAAATGTAGTTTTCGTATGGAGAAGAATGGGCAAGAAACACCACCGTTACTCTTTTAAAAATGTTTTACAATATTTTGTATACATCAAATGTATAAATGTGTACCTCAAAAGGTAAAAAGAATTAAAAATTGAGCAATTAAAATAAATTAATTATGTGATAGATACATGGTGCTTACATATTTACAAACATTGTAAAAGTATACGATATTACAATATTCCTAACATTTTTACAAGTAAGTAATGCTAAAAAGTCAATGCGTGAGTTTAAGTAATCACAGAGTGTAAAAATCTATGACATACAAATAATAAAATATACAATTAAATTAGCAACCAGTTTGATTTTGTCCAGCCAAAACGTATTTGATTGTAATATACAACCACGGAATACTCCGTGTAACCCTTTCTAGTAATTATAAGATAATGGCATAAAATTATGAGATAAACGCTAGTACAAATTAAGAAAAAAAAAGAATTTAGGACTGACATGAAGATGTTAGGAAAAGGAAAATTTAATAAAATATTTTATCTACACCCACGCTATAAACCCTCTATAAAAGTTTCTGAAACAGCTTGTTGCCAACATTAAAACAACCAGTGTCATAGTAACTATAATATCATCCAAACGAGTGTTATAATATTGTACTTTTCATTATGCAACTCATTAAAAAAAATAACAGTGTCATGCACGCGCGTTTCATAAACAAAGCGCCGTATTAAAAAAAAACTTATAGGTTATTCGAATCCACGTCTCATCCTACCATTTTTGTTCGATATTAGTATTGCAAAGAACCTTTTATAGAGAATGCTTAACATGGGTGTATATAAAGTATTGTATGCAACTGTAAATAATTAGGTATTAAAACACTCATGTGATACTATTATACAACCAACCTTCGTGTTTTAATACCCCTTATTATACAACAGTTGCGTAAATAACTATTAAAGTTATAAATAGTCTTTCATTGATTAACGTCCTGGTACTATAATGACATTTTATTATAGTATCTATGCCCAAGATACTGGTGATATCATCTTTGAGGAAAACTATGTAGTTAATCCGCTAACAAATCAAGTTGAAAGGTTGAAACAGCAAATTATGAATACTGTTTGTAACCAGTTCTGTTTGTCGATCGCCCTTTACACTCAAGATAAAGATGAATCTATTATAAAACCATGTATCATAAAAATACATTATATTTTCCACTCATACTTTATTTTTATTTTTGCCATAGACAACAGCGACCAACAGCACAGATAGGTATATTTTAAACCATTTCATGGGCAAGTGCCTAAAATGCCTTGTAGTACCTTGAGTTCCGTACACAAAGGGTGTCAACGGGACACTATTACTAAGGTTCCACTGTCCGTCCGTCCGTCCGTCCGTCCGTCTGTCATGTAATAGTTAGACACTACCTACTATGGTCGCTATAACAACAAATAATAAAAGTAAAATAAAGTAAAAAATTACGTGTTTTATTTAAAAAAATATGTAGTGTTAAATATTACGTACGTACGGTACGGAACCCTTCGTGTGCGAGTCCGACACACACTTGGCCGTATTTTTCCGGTTTAAGAGTTCACCACACACATTAACATGGCTCCGGATCATTTAGCATTATTTCTATAAAACTCCATAGGTACTGCAACCCACACTTATCAGCCGATATGATTATGCGGTACCTTAAAAAGTGTAAAAACTGGCAACATTTTTTATATATTTCAATTTAGAATAATATAGTATGAAATGAGAATGTCATACATAATTATTTTTCAAGGGGGAATTTTACCGGGATATTGTATTGTTGTGGCGCGGGCGGCTCTCGTTTAACGTTACAAGTAAATAACTAACTTATGACCCCCGTTGATTTTTTTTTATGGGGCAATTTTGTTATGGTAAGTTGAGGGAACTTTGATACAAAAAATTTGAATTTTAAATATATATATATATACAATACCTTTCTAATTTCAATAATAATAAGATTTTTTATTACTTTTTGGTAATTTTATTGCAGTAACTTATTGTTTTATAGTAGCGCCCTCCATCGTTGAGCAGCGGAACCAATGTAAGAGTGTATCCTTCTGTTTGTGTCACTCTCTGCTAGAGGGCGCCAGAATTTATGAATGATTTAGTCGCACTATTAATGGAATATTAGATAATAGTTTAGGCGCGGTACATACACAAGAGGCGTGTGGGACGAGGCGACAGTGTCGCGCGGCTCCTTTCACATTTCGCCTGCGCCACGCCTGCGACTCGCCGTCTGTCTATGTTCCGCGGCTAGTCATTTACATTTTGTATGAAAAATGAAAGGACCGGCGCAACGCCCGCACCGCACCGTCGCCACTCGCCACTTGTGTATGTTCCGCACCTTAAGCGCCTCGACACGAAGGGGACGCTGTTATGAATGAATTGTATAGCTGTTGTAGTTGATCGCTTCTCGACACAAGAGGACGCATTGTAGAACAATCTGGAATGTTCTGGATCTTTATAGAAGCCACAAGTTGATATAAACGTACGCTTTTCCGCCCACTTTTATGTTATTCGTTAGACAGTTCGCTTCCAGAAGTAAGATTGTGCGCTAATCTCGTAAAATTGTTTTAACCGCGTATTGTGATAGGTCACGATATCTTGAACTGAAACCATGCTTGCCTAACCCTTGGACATCGACAATAAATCTGGTAGTAGTGTTCATATTGTGTTTTAAATTGCCACTAGTCAGTCCTTTGTCCTCAAAGAAATCGACAATAAATCTGGTAGTAGTGTTCATATTGTGTTTTAAATTGCCACTAGTCAGTCCTTTGTCCTCAAAGAAATTGTGTTATAAGTTCTATACATAATACAACTAACTATTAATTAACTTAATAAATCCAAACTAATATTAATTAAGACTAACTACACAAATAAACAATTAAGTAATAACTAAAGTATGGCGTCGAAAAATTCCTCCGCATCACTGACGGCTGGTAATGTACCCAAGAGACTGGCGGCATTACCACGTTGTATGGCAATTATGTTGGGAAAAACATATTATACATAGGGCAGCTACCTAATGACTTGGAGTTAATTTGCATAGGTACCTACTTGTATTTTAATGATACCAATAGGGTAGGGGTACCTAACTGGTAAAACTTATAACCCTGTGAAGCGTGTATCTGTGTGGACGCGTGCCAAACTGCGTACGCGCATTACCATGACCAATAATACTACCAGTTTATTCAAAACCAGTGTTAATGATAACAACACGAATGACAACTCAGTACCATAAATAGAGATTATAATATGGATTTTGTTTGCGCTGACTCTAGCTGTTTTTATATACGGAGTGTGGTAATGTACGTGGTGGATAATTAGGTAATTTCGCCATTTCAGAAACTATGTGCTTCTCAGTGCAATCCTTGCAGCAAATGTGCTACAATTCCTAGTGACAGTGATGTCCTAGGTTATAAGAAAAAGATCGTTTAGTTCGTCTTATTTGTATTTGTGTATTCTTATATTGTGTTCTAGAGAATAATATTGGTTACTAGTGTTATGTTGTAGGTATTTGTACAAGTTTTCAATGTTAACATTCTTAGGAGGTATAGTAGCTTGTTTGCCTGGGGTGCTCCATTCATATTAGGTATTATACAGGGTGTTAGGGTAGACACCGTTATCCTTGAAACAAGTGGTTTGGTGTCATCAATAATATACTTTTTCTATGGGACAAAATTTGAAATCGCAAAAAAATCTGCTGTTCCATACATTTTGTTGATTTAAGTGAACACAAATGTATGAACAGCTGATTTTTTTTCCGCGATTTTAAGGTTGGTCCCATAGAAAAAGAATATTATAGATGACACCAAACCACTAGTTTCAAGGATAACGGTGTCTACCCTAACACCCTGTATATGTATTATGTTTAATGGTGTTTGGTATTTACTGTTTCTAAATTACACAAGGAAACCCAGTTGCCACTATATTGCTGTTAATACCAGTGGCGACTAATTTAGTTATTTACATAGCAGCTTTAAATTCTTTTCTGCGGTAGTGATACTGGCTCATCGCGCGATTAAATGTACTAACAAATGGCGTCGCTTCTACATAGCTACGTTGATATTTGTTCTGAGCGATGCAATAATAGTACTAACCGGTTTGTTACAAGTCATTCAAGTACCATTTTTAGGGTTCCGTACCCAAAGGGTAAAACGGGACCCTATTACTAAGGGTATGTCCGTCTGTCCGTCCATCTGTCCGCGGCTTAGCTCAGAGACTGTTGGTACTAGAAAGCTGTAATTTGGTATGGGTATACATATAAATCACGCCGACAATGTCATACACATATTAGGAGTTGTAGCAGAATGTATTTTAATAGCATTGGATATATATTTCCCTGTAATAAAGAGTAATCGGGAATTATGGCGTGAATTTTTGAATAAGAGAGCTAAACAAAAAACTATGGAAATTAAGTAATCGGTATGTATTATGGAATAAGGTAAAAAACTGGTTTTAATACGCAGGAATCCAGTACAGGAAAAATGTTAGTAAACAATATATGAAACCGGTTCTGACAGTCGGTCTATAAAATGACTTAAGATAATGTTGTATATATTTTTTAAGTTTTAATACATTATGTAAGTACCTAGAATTTGTATATAAAAACTTATTTTGTAATTCCAGTTTTTTTTTTTAAATTTTTATTTAAAAAAAAAACTGTACAATATAGTTGTATTTTTATTACAAGTTTTTGTTTGGACCTTTGCAAGCTTATTTTAAAAGCTTATGTTGAACACTGTATTCGTACATCGCACGGAGAAAGTTTTTGTATTGCTACGGATACCTACGATTCGGATTCGTAGCCAAGGATGAGCTACGTCGTAGCATGCCGCGTAGCGATCGCGTAGCATACCGCTACGCCGGGGGACTTTCATTGTTTCTGAACATCGAAGTGAGAACAGACATTTAAACACTTTTTTTTTTATTAAATAAAATCTACACAAATAATAATGATATTATCAAGAGAAAAGATTTGTATTTTTGTTTGTAATAAATTAAAACAAAAACCAATGGACCGATTTTAAAAATTCTTTCACCAGTAGTATTCTATTTATTTATTTAACTATTTATGCACACACATATAAATACAGACAACAAGAAAGGAACAGAAAAATACGTACAAAGGCAATGCTTATTTCTAAAGAAATCTCTTCCAGCATACCGGCGATAGGAAAGTAGATAGAAGAGATGTAGACAACGTGTGTAAGAGTAGAAGAGAAACAAAATACATAAAATAAGAAACAATTCACTAATTTAAATATAAACATCCAATATGAGAATATACTTACATACATACTCCTAAAATAAATATCACTAAAAAATATATAATATATATATATAATTACAATGTACTTAATTTAAAATAACTATGCAACTATGACGAAATGGATAGGTAGTGTTCTTTCACTCTTCTTTTAAATACTGCAACAGTTTGGCATTCCCTGATGTCAGGCGGAAGTGAATTCCACAACCGAACCGCGTGCACAGTGAAAGAGTAGGAGTAAAAGTCAGTCGAGTGGGGAGGGGATTTAAGGAGGTGTCTAAGATGCGACCTGCAAGGTGCATCAAAAGGACGGGCGTAGGAAAAGCGTTCCCGCATATAGGATGGGGTTTTAGGGCTGTGAAGGATGTTAAAAAGCAAACACAATATCCGAGAATTCCTGCGAAGTCGAATAGGGAGCCACTTGAGTATTTTGCGAAAGTTAGAAACGTGATCATACTTTTTAAGGCAAAAAACGAATACAGATATTTTGCAAACGCTCAAGTTTATTTAAAAGCTCCTCGGTGGCATCCAAATAACAGGCATCAGCGTAGTCTATGATGGGCTGGAGAATTGTAGTTCACTTTGCGACTGACTTGAGCGATGTGGGCAGTCCACGATAAGTGAGAGTCCATGGTCACCCCCAGGTTTTTAACCGTAGTTGCGTATTCTATCTGAACTCCATTCTAACAGAGCGGAGACAGCGACGCAACATCGAGCCTAGTCCGCATATACTTGCCGCCGATAATTATGGCCTGGGATTTCTTAGGGTTGATTTGCAGTCCAAAGGACCGCGACCACTCGCTAATAGAATCCAGGTCTCTGTTCATGGCAGACACGGCGGCTATATTATCAAAATAATAGAATTTTTGTTTTTTTCAGTAATTTTTTGCTTGTTTTTCTGTGCGTGTACCAATTTTTTTTTTTTTCTTCTCATTAGCAGCTCAGAGTGTGAATTTGTGCCCGATTGATGTCAATAGGCTCACCCCTCTTAATTACATGGAAATTAAACATAACTGCGAAATGAGTACTATAGTTCAAACATCTGCCTAAACTTTGTGGATTACAGGCGTGATGTTATATGTCATTGACCGAGCGAGCGTAGCGAGCGAAGCGTCTCTGCATCGAGTCTGGCAAAATCGGCAAGTTTGTCAGTTTGTACGTACTCGTCTACAGGTTGTATTTTACAACCGATCTGGACGTTTGGTGGTGTAATTTTTTGTAATTTTTTATCGTCGGGGATTTTTGATTGGAGGACTACTTCCTCCAAAATGGGCCAAAAAGGGGGCTACTGGATATCTCCGCCTTATGAGATCCGATAACGGTGGTTCTTTTTTTTATTTGAAAGGTGGTAACATTAAGTAGGTCTAAAAAAAATTGTGAAGATCCATGATGAGCAGAATAGCTTCTCAAAATGCAGTAAATGGCTCACTATTTATTAAAACCTATTTGTTAATTTTTCTAGCTGGCCTTCAAATTTTTACTCGTATTTTTATGGCTTTTTTGGTTCTGTAGTTGCCAACAAGGAACCGATATAGTTTCGCTGTCTGTATGTCTATCCGCGGCTTAGCTCAGAGAATCTTAGTACTAGAAAGCTGTAATTTGGCATGAGGTACCTATACATTAAACACACAAAGTGGTTACGGGGTGTCGTGTGGGTGTGTGAAAACTATTTTTTTATTCAGGGTTCCGTTTGCGTAACATTAAGCTTTAAAGAGCTAATTTTTGTTAGACTCAAGTGCCTAGTGTCAAATCAACTGTTTGGATGGCAGGGGGGCACCCCATCTAAATAGTAGATTTTTTGGATATGTGAAAAAAATCACGGCAGTATAACGAAGTTAAAAGGAACACTATCAAAGCTAAGTATGCTTTACAAGTTAACGAGTAATAATCGACCAACTTAAATTTGCAGTTGGAATGTATGGGAGAGCATGTTTTTCAACTACAACGTTAAAAGTTTATTCTTGAGATACATTTATCCCAACTACGGAATCCTTCATTGTGCGTGATCCACGCAATCGGCCGGTTTTTAAATTTGAATGTGACATATTGATATCGATGTCATGTTTTTTGACAGGAAAATAAGTAAGTCAAATCATGAAGAGCGTTGATATTATAAAATATTTTCGGAAGCTTAGACACGAATTTGTATGATACGTAATTATTTTTTTTGATACTTATACGAATTTCCGTGGTATACCCTCAGGTATACCTAACGAATTGAGTGCGCACACTGAATACGTTTTTCTCCGTTAAATAGGTAGTGTTCCGCATTGAATGCACGAAAAATCCCAACAAGTTCATATTGTTTGTTTACTTACGTAGGTACCTACGACTAAACCGCACCCAGCAGTTTGCGCGATCTATTTGTACTTGGAAGTTCGGGATCATTTTTGTGCGTTTTCGTACGACAGAGACGCGTGGCCTAAAACTACAAGCTATCGTTCATGGTTTCTTCCTGCAGGTCTACTCCCTAAACACGAAATCCAAAGATTTGACTGAATTTTCGGCCGATTCCTACTCCCTATCAAAGTTTGTGTTCGCGAGGTCAACTGTTCGCAGAACTACTAGTGTTAAATTACTGAACAACAACCGTATCAGTTAAACCGATTGATTAAGTTACTGTTGTTTGCGTTAGTAAAGAATCATGAGCAAGACTGCAAATAACTTCGACTTCATTGAGATAGATGTCATCTAGCGTCAATACACAATATACAGCGTCTAGCAACAACCATATCCGATCCGAAAGGGTCGGCACTTAGATACTGTAATAACATTACGAGAAAAAATATATATTATTATTGAAAATAAAAAAGTTATTGCAATTGGAAATTCACATTTTTAGTACCAAAAAAACTGAGCACTGAGCATCACATCTCGCCATTTCAGAAACTATGTGATGCTCAGCGCGAAAAAATAACATGGAAATAAAAAAAAGACCCGTTAGACAAGCTGACTTTTGACCTACCATCTAAGTTCACAAGTGGAAGCAATATATACAACGCGTAACTAAAACCCTATTCGATCCGTGAGGTGTTCTTAAGAATCATACTGAGAGTGACGTGGTTTCATTTTGGAAAAAAAAAAATTCGCCGCATTTTTTTTTCGATGGGGAATTTTATCGGGTTTTTTACATGGGGCGCGGGCGGCGGTCAAGTCATAACTTATGACCTCGGGGGTATTTTGGTACAAAAAACGTGAATATTTAAATAGCTTTCTTACTTTCGTATTTTTTTTTATTTTATTTAATTACTTTTTACTAATTTTATTGCGGTACCTTTCGGATCGGTCTAACTTCCCTCCAATCTTGCCGTCGCTAGGCAAATGTGCCTTCTTTGATTGTGTTACGTGATTTTAGACTATAACATAACACATACCCGCTCTGGGCGGAGTGGGGCGTGTCAGACTCTTACTCAGAGTAGTCTTCTCAGAGTAGTCAGATAGGAAACGCCGACCTCATCGAGTTTAAAAAAAAGTGATTGACGTGTGAAAGTGTTTGTACAAACCCACTTACAGAAATAAATCATTTATCATTTATCATTATCATTACTGACTAAAACCCACCCGTGTTCCTTCAGTTGCCTGTAAGTTGCCAGAGGCCACGGTATCCTTTTCGGACTTTCCCGCGTACGCCGCAGGCATCGGCCCTAGCGGACCCCTTCTGACATCTCTTTGAGGGCCGCGTGGAACACAACGCGCCGTCGAACTAGGACTGGTCCGTATGGGACGGCGAGCTACCCATTGCTCACCGTCCGCAAGCCCGCGCCTACGGTGGCCGGGAATCCGCCTGGGATTCCCGAGTAATCCTCAAGGGGTTAGGCAGAGGTGTACCTATAGTTCACCCACATTTAGCCAGTTATGTTTAAGTCCCATGTAATAGGGGACGAGCCTATTGCCGTCAACCGGGCACTAATCCAATCCCCTGGCTCCTACTACTGCTACGACCCAACTATGTTGGGGTTGACTTCCAGTCTAACCGGATCCAGCTGAATATCAGTATTTTACATGGAGTTGCTGCCTATCGCAATTCCACAACCCAGTAACTACGGTAATACGATACCACACACATTATGTATTTTTGTACATTATTAGGGAAATCCACCGTTAAAAAAATATATACAAAGTTACTAAAACTTTTAGAGTGAGTTTAAGTACAGGTATTTGGGTTTTTTCTGGTTTGATTTAAAGGTCAACCGTCTAGTGAAACTGGTTTATATGTTATGGTCAATGGTCGGTATGTAAGCCTTTTCGCGGAATGACTGCATGGTTTATCCTAGGTTTAACCAACGCCTTTCGGCAAATCCCTAAATACTTTGCCTAAAATAAATACATCATTCAAAGGCGAAACCTTTGACTGATGTAACCTAGTACTAACCTAACCTAACTGTTTATATTCAAATGTCGAAATAGTAATTTAATTCAGGCGTGACTTTGCGGAAATCCATTATAAAATACAATATACGTAGATATATTTAAAGTCGGGCCAACGAAAGTCGGTACTGAAAACACGCGCGAAATTTAAAAAATACAAGTCTGTTTATCCCTGTACATAGTGCGATAACACGTGTCGATACTTGAAATTTTATTTTATTTAAATAAAATTCAATTTCAATAATCAACACGAATTATCGCACTATGTTTAGGGACAAACTGTCTTGTTTTTTTTTAAATTTCGCGCGTGTTTTCAGTACCGACTGTAACCTATTTCGTTTAACTATTCTTCAAGAGTCATAAAACACCCTGTAAGAAATCGAAACGTGTTTCACCTCTGAACTTAAACACTTCATGAATTAGGTTCATATTCATATGAAGCTCTAACTTGTATATTTATCCTCTTATTCATAAACGTTTCTTAAAGTTAAAGAGCCGTATAAACGTCGAAAATGTATAGTTAAACAGTTGCTAATTCATAACTTAACTTTATGCAGCGTTTATGAATAAGGCGGTAAGTATATATAATAGGTCTTTACCTATGAAATTGCCGTTTTGTATGAAAAAATTTAAACGAATTTTTTTCATGAATTTTTTATTTGTATCAATCGAAGTAATCACCCATGCAATAAATGCATCTTTGCCATCGCAGTGGCAGTTTATTGATGCCCTTCTTAAAGAAATCAGCTGGACGGGAGGCAACAAATTCTTCAAAGGCATTTTGTACTGCCTCTCGGGTATTGAATTTTTTTCCCGCCAAGAAGTTATCCAAATTCTGGAAAAAGTAGTAGTCTGTAGGCGCAAGGTCTGGTGAGTAGGGCGGATGACGGAGAGCTTCCAACCCCAGTTCTTGCAACTTGGAGACCGTCTGCTGTGCAGTATGAGGTCGCGCGTTGTCATGCAGGAGCAGCGGAGACGAGCGATTGATCAATGCTGGTTGGAGATGCGCCAGCTTCTCCATCATTGTGTTCAGTTCTTCACAGTACACATCTGCAGTAATGCTCACCCCGTTTGGTAAGAAGCTGTGATGAATCACACCGGCGCTAGACCACCAAACAGTGACCATCACTTTTCTAGGGGTAAGTTTTCGTTTAGGGCATTGTTTAGGTGCTGAACCAGGATCCAACCAACTTGCTGAGCGCTTGCGGTTATCAAACAGAATCCATTTTTCATCGCAGGTAACAATGCGGTTCAAAATTCCTTCATTTGTGTGTCTGTTGAGCAGTGCAAGGCACGTCTCGACGCGTACTTCGCGCTGGCGATCATTGAGTTCGTGGGGCACCCATTTGTCAAGCTTTTTTACCTTGCCAATTTGACGCAAATGGACCAATATTGTTTTGACGCTAACGTCGAAAGCTGCTGCTAATTCAGCCGTAGATTGTGTATCATCAGCTTCCACAACCGCCTTTAATTCGTCATTGTCGACCAAAGTCTTCGGACGACCGCGAGGTTCATTTTTCAGGTCGAAATTTCCAGAACGGAAGCGAGCAAACCAATAACAGGTGGTGCGTTGGTTTGTAGTGCTAGCTCCGTAAACGTCGTTGATGTTGCGTGCCGCTTGTGCCGCGTTGCTGCCACGACGGTACTCATATTCCATAATTACTCGAATTTTTAACGTATCCATGATGACGAAAAAGATTGAAATGCGATGAAAATGTAACACTAATCAATAAAGAAATGACTACTTTTGGAAAAAAAAATCCATGTTTTTAAAATAAAATTAATTTGAAATTAGAATTCTTAGCCAAACAAAAATTATTTTGATTTGAAATGGCCAGTACTGCAGAACGGCAATTTCATAGGTAAAGACCTAATATATATATATATTATAGTAAATATTTATATAAGTATATCTATCATAAGTTGATGGCTTATTTATGTGCTGTAAAAACTGTTTTATCTATAATGCATTATGATAATTATATATATATCTTTTTTTTTCTCTTTATTCCTCTCAATCAGAGCACCCGCCATCTAATCTATTCACCACCCTTGGTTGATTGGTAAAGAATGCCTAAGGCATTAAGTCCGCCTTTGTACCTTTTTTTTTTTGAGTGCGAAAAGTTTAAATAAATAACTTTCTTTGCAAAGAAATGTGCGACCTGTGAATCTTATCCTATGTGTGCGTGTGTTTTCATTCAATATACATATAGAGCCAACTTTATATACCTACCTACTAGTGTGTGCTTTGTTGGAAACCGCGGTGGTCACCTCTACACGCTCTATTTGTTGTCTCTCTCCTACTCTGGCCTCTCAACGCCCGCCGCCATGTCCTTGACATTGGCTACTCGCCGGAGCATTACGAAAACGAATTACTTACTGGCGCCACCATGTGTCTCTGTTACTGTCACGTCCTTTTGGTTGTGCGAGAACGAGACGAAATCATCGTTATCATTAATTGTTTCCGATGAGTCACTCGTAGAGGTGAGGTCGGTCATAGACATTAATGCAAATTGATAATTGTGAATTGTTTCATAAGAAGCCCCCTCTTTTTCTATTTAATTTAATTTTTGTGTAAAGAAAATACTTGGATAAAATAAAAATAATAACAACAAAATACCTATATTTTGTTTGGACTTTACATTACTTGACTTATTCTTATAATTAGGTATGTATTATAAGTATTATAACTTGCCAGGTTCAAATAAAAATCAGTTTTTTTTTTGTTTTGTACTTATTTATTACAGATTAGGTACAAACGAACTATACACAAATATTATCTATGGAAGAGCATTACTAATATAGGCACTTATAATATTTATCATTATTTTAATATTTGGTAGTATCAAGTTCATCTTGAAGCGTAAAGGTCATTCGTCTAACGAAACTGTTTGCGCACTGTATAAAATTATAATAAAATTTGCGCTTTATAAGTAGTTCGACTAGATTCTGTGATCTCCCAACATCATTCCAGACTCTGGTGCCAATCTGGTATTGAAAAAATCTCGCCATAATTTCCAATTACTTTTCAATACAACTATTAACACAATCAACGCTATTATAAGCACATATTCTAACAACTCTCCAATAATATCAATAGCTAAAATATTTTTTTCAAATATTTCCGGGACGACGGTAAACAAAACAACATTACTGAGTAAAAATATCAAAGTAGCGAGTGTGAAACGACCACATAATTTGTTCGAAGATGAACCGCAGAACGTACGGCTTACAACTGCTATGTAAGTAAGTAAACTTATCGCTACCGGTATTAATAACAGCGACATAGCGATAGGACTGACAAATATGTCCTTCGAATCATCACCAGGCATATTAATTAGAACGGATCCTATAATCACATACAACAGCACTATTATAAAAGGTACACCCCACGCAAAGACGTTACTCCAAAGGTATTTTTTACGAATATCATAATGGAATACTTGCACAAAATCAACTGAAAAAACATAACACAACACTATTAACCAACACTGAAATGACATTTGGAAGTACACCAATAGAGCTAATGGTATAACACGAATAGCTATATTACTGTCCACTGCTTCTTCAGAAATAAGTCTGTCAGATAATTGGAGCATTAACATGAGTAGCATATCCGCTGTGATCGCACTGAGAAGCACATAGTTTCTGAAGGTACAAAACTTTTCGAGGACGCGCCACGATATCAGTCCAAATATGGTCGCAATCACAGTAGCCACGAAGAAGGTCCAGGCAATTGCATCTGTTACGGCTTTGCCGAACAGTTCCATTATCTTTCGTGGCATTTCACGAATATTGTCATATTCGTCGTCGTCCATGTTTGAAATCGCGTGCGGCGTCTGGCGCGCGCTGTTGTTTAATGTCGATGCCGGCCGCCACGCTTCAACGTCACGCACCACGCCCCACAACGCATTTATACGTTTTATTTTTATCATCACAAGAAAATATGCAGATTATTGTCTTAAACTGAGAACGCGAACCTGACTAATTTATAAAGCTGAACTGGCTTCGTGTCAATAAACATGGAAATACGCGCACTGATAGCGCGTATTTTTTGTTATCAAGTGTTATCCCCAAAGTCCCGAAGGGTTAGGCAGGGATGTACCCGTAGTAGCAAAATAATTTATGTCCTTTATTTTTAACTAAACCCCATTTGAAATAAGATTAGACATTAAAACAAACCCTTTTACAGTCCGTTCAACCGATTTTGACTTCTATACCGTAGGCATAAGGATAGCATTAAAAGCAATGCCATTTGTATTTTAATTTGCCACCAACGCAATAGAATTCAAAATCGGTTGAACGGAATGTAAAAAAGGCTTATCTATACGTCTAATCTTATTTCAAATGCAGTCTAGAAATTGTGTGGAAATCGTGTTGTCATGGTATGGGCCGTGGTGCGAAGGAATGAAAAAAATGTCGTGATGAAAGTTTTGGGTATGAATGTCGATGGCTAGGTATGAGGGGCGGGGGAAGACCAAAGAAACGATGGATGGACTGTGTGAAAGATGATATGGCTAGAACCAGGACTGTGTGAAAGATGGTGTCTACCGAGATGACGGCTAATAGAGAAATATGGAAGAAGGGGACATGTTGCGCCGACCACAAATATACTGGGATAAGGTATTGGGTAAGAATGATGATTTTTAACTAGAAATTTAAAATGAAAAACAATAAGTACGATAATGTTTTTTTTTCTGTTAATTGGTTTTAACAAACACTTTTACACGAACACAACAATAATAATTTACTAAGACTATCAAAGATACGATCTTCTAGCTTATGGTAAATCGGTAATAAAATATACCTATTCAATAACATTTTATAACGGGATATTCAAGCGATCCAACCAGTTTTATTTTCCTCAAGAATCACCTCAATTCAAACAAGATTTGTTTAGATTTTCTTTTATTTAAAAACTCCCGTCATAATTCCCTGTTACTTTTTCCTAGAATTTTATACACGTTTAATGCCGTTGCATTCACAAATAGTCCTAGAATTACTAACACAATAATATACAAGTTCTTTACCTCAAAGATATTCAGTAAAGCGGTAAGCGTTAAAACATTGCTAAAACCAAATACCAAAGTACATAATAAAATGAACAATCGACGCCATTTATTAGATGTACTAGCACCAGTTTTACTACCGCGGAACAGACGATATAAAACTCTTATATATAGACCAAAATTTAAAATTATAATTAGTGTTGCTACTTAAAACAATGCAATGAATGCAGGAAGTGCAGAGTCTACTATACCATGAACATTCAGTTACAATGGAGCAACATAAAACAAGAAGAATGTCACTAAAGGTGCAAAAATAGACTACTCAAACTCAAACTCAAAGCATTTATTTCAATTAAACCATTTACAGGCACTTTTGAATTGTCAAGGAGTCAGTCAGTCAGAAATATGAAGCTAGTTGCCCATTCCAAAGCGTAGTAGGTACCTATGGAGAAGAACGGGCAAGAAACTCCTACTATAATATGGTACCCTCTACGAATGTCTATATTGAACACTTATACAAAATCAACGTAAAATATATAGCACAAGACTAGTAGCTCAATACACGATTAGCTCGTGGCTACCTAATAACACCCGCACGGGTCGATCCATCAGGTTAAGCTTCGCTTGCCGGGATTGGTCCGTGGATAGGTGACCATCTTCACATACCGATACTCCTTCGTGCCTCGGAAAGTACGTTAAGCCGTTGGTCAGCTGTTGTCATTTGTGGATCTTTAACAGTCGTTACGGGTTGTGAGAAGCACGAAACTCTAATAACCAGTCTTACCAAGGGGTATCGTATTGCCCAGATACTGGGTTGTGGAGGTCAGATAGGCAGTCGCTCCATGTAAAATACTGGTATTTAGCTGCATCCGGTTAGACAGGAAGCCGACCCCAACATAGTTGGGAAAAGGCTAGGCAGATGATGATGACTACTACCAACTATTGTACGAAAGAAAACAGCAGAGAAATAGAGCAAAATTTTACTAAACTCAAACTTGGAAAGTATTTCAAAAAAAAATCAGCAGTTCCATACATTTAAGTGAACACAAATGTAGGGAACAGCAGATTTTTTTTTCGTGATTTCGATGTTGGTCCCATAGTAAAAGTTGTTCAAAATGATGAGTACAATGACCCCCTTTCGGGTTTAGCATAAAGAAAAACTAACGTTGTAAAGTTAAAAATATACAGGGCTTGTAGCTAAGGTATAACTGCCGCACAGGACGATCGATCAGATTAAGGTACAACAAGGAAAATCTAAAGAGCAGTGGTGGCCCAGTGGTAATGGCCGCGACTTAAAAGCTGTAGGTCGTACGTTCGAATCTTTACTTTGCATACTACGGTATTGAATACGACAGCAGTGAAAACGATACCAGTGAAGACTACGCTTCACAAACCGATGATTATTTAACGTCATTTAAAATCACAATATTGGCATGGCTGATTGTGTTCGTGCTGTCCCTGGCTGCAGTTTTATACGGAGTGGCATCTTGGTGCATTATCAAGAAGTTTCGACATTTCAGAAACTATGTGCTTATCAATGCAAACATAGCGAATGCCTTGCGTTTGTTAGTGCATATTTTTATCATGTTTTATTACGAGGAAACACGCATACAGAATCCGGAAATGTGGACTATCCTCTTGTCCCTTGCGATTTACTTTTCCCTATCGGGTCATTGTTGGTTACTAGTGATGTGCTATATTTTTTACGTTGATTTTGTGAAAGTTTTCCATCTCGACATTCGCAAGAGGTACCTTAAGAGCAGCCTATTTTCTTGGGGTGTAACGATTATAATACCGGTTTTATACTTAGTAGCTAAAATGTATTTAGTTATGTATGATTGGATAGAAAAAGTAACATATTGTTTTGTGATCTGCATGTTAATAACACCTTTAGTAATCGGTTTGGTTCTGTACATAGCAGTTTTATATTCTCTGTTCCGCGGTAGTAAAGCTCGCGCGAGTACATCTATTAGCAAATGGCGCCGCTTCTACATAGCCACGTTGATATTTGTAATCGGAAAAGTTATATTTTTAATCAGTTTACTAGAAATATTTGAAATACAGATAATGTTCGTTTATATAATAGCAATGGTAGGAGAATTGTTAAATTCGTTAGCTGTTTCTGTATGTTTAGTCATAGTTAAGAGTAATCGAGAATTATGGCAAGAATTTAGAATAAAAAGATCGATGCAACAGTTTATTCGTTAGAAATAAAGTAAATTTCAAAAATCAAGTCAAAAGTCATATGATCAAACTAGGCTGAGAATCAGCATAAAATTACAAACTCAAAATTATATGAAAGCAGCAGATATTTAAGACATCTTTAAGCATACACTAATTGTTAATATTATATCCAGTTAAAAAAAAACAAATGAAAGAGTATAATGTAGAATTAGTGAGTAAATTAATTAGTAAATACATACTGAAAAACTAAAATAAAAAAATACATTATTTCTAATTGTTTTATTTAATGAGAGGAGCGTTTGAAATAATCATAACCCTTCTTTGTATCCCTTCAGAGTTCCCTTCCTATGTCCGTCTTAGTTCTTTTTATTGTCTTTTCTGTAACGTAGATATGTATCACAGAAAGGACAAAAGAAAAAAGATATATACGGACATACAATAACAATAA
Source organism: Lithophane ornitopus (assembly GCA_948473465.1). NCBI lineage: Eukaryota > Metazoa > Arthropoda > Insecta > Lepidoptera > Noctuidae > Lithophane > Lithophane ornitopus. The sequence goes on along the minus strand of OX419638.1, from coordinate 9,728,028 downwards.
AATACTGGTACTGAGTTGCATCCTGTTAGACTGGAAGCCGACCCAAACATAGTTGGGAAAAACTTACTTACTTACCCAATATTATGGAAATGGCTGTCTCACACATATAAGGGCTTAACACCACCTCTTAAGGCAGTATTATTTTAATATTAATTCAGCGTAGGAAAGAGATGAGGTTATACAGGAAGTAAAGCTCCATCCCTATCCCCCACTGAAGTAAGATTCAAATAATACTGCTGTAAGTGGTGGTAGGCCCCCAGGTGCAAAATAGTTCAGCATCATGCAATCAGCATCATGGACAAGAAACAGGTTGAGTGTGAGATGTAGGTACTGAGTCGCAAAATTGGTTATTTCAATAAATATCACAAGTTGCGATTCTTGTTTGTCCGCATATTATGTTAAATATTGATTTTCCTTAGCATATGGATAATCTATATTGTTCCCACAGCTGGGACACAGGCCTCCTTTCGGTGAGAGGGAGTGGGCTGTAAACCACCATGCGGGACCTGTGCGGGTTGGTAGATGTCACAAGTCTTCGATTTTTTTTTATTCTAGGTTCTAGGACAGGTTTCTTCACAATGTTTTCCTTCACTGTTTTGAGAGCCAGAGCAGTGGTGATGAAATAATTTGATGTGTAACCATTTGATGTGTACTACCAACTATTGTACGAAAGAAAACAGCAGAGAAATAGAGCAAAATTTTACTAAACTCAAACTTGGAAAGTATTTCAAAAAAAAATCAGCAGTTCCATACATTTAAGTGAACACAAATGTAGGGAACAGCAGATTTTTTTTTCGTGATTTCGATGTTGGTCCCATAGTAAAAGTTGTTCAAAATGATGAGTACAATGACCCCCTTTCGGGTTTAGCATAAAGAAAAACTAACGTTGTAAAGTTAAAAATATACAGGGCTTGTAGCTAAGGTATAACTGCCGCACAGGACGATCGATCAGATTAAGGCACAACAATGAAAATCTAAAGAGCAGTGGTGGCCCAGTGGTAATGGCCGCGACTTAAAAGCTGTAGGTCGTACGTTCGAATCTTTACTTTATGTAAATTATTTCATCACCACTGCTCTGGCTCTCAAAACAGTAAAGGAAAACATTGTGAAGAAACCTGTCCTAGAACCTAGAATTAAAAAAAATCGAAGACTTGTGACATCTACCAACCCGCACAGGTCCCGCATGGTGGTTTACAGCCCACTCCCTCTCACCGAAAGGAGGCCTGTGTCCCAGCTGTGGGAACAATATAGATTATCCATATGCTAAGGAAAATCAATATTTAACATAATATGCGGACAAACAAGAATCGCAACTTGTGATATTTATTGAAATAACCAATTTTGCGACTCAGTACCTACATCTCACACTCAACCTGTTTCTTGTCCATGATGCTGATTGCATGATGCTGAACTATTTTGCACCTGGGGGCCTACCACCACTTACAGCAGTATTATTTGAATCTTACTTCAGTGGGGGATAGGGATGGAGCTTTACTTCCTGTATAACCTCATCTCTTTCCTACACTGAATTAATATTAAAATAATACTGCCTTAAGAGGTGGTGTTAAGCCCTTATATGTGTGAGACAGCCATTTCCATAATATTGGGAAAGTAAGTAAGTTTTTCCCAACTATGTTTGGGTCGGCTTCCAGTCTAACGGGATGCAACTCAGTACCAGTATTTTATTGTTATTGTATGTTCGTATATATCTTTTTTCTTTTGTCATTTCTGTGATCGTTACAGAAAAGACAATAAAAAGAACTAAGACGGACATAGGAGGGGAACTCTGGAGGGATACAAAGAAGGGTTATGATTATTTCAAACGCTCCTCTCATTAAATAAAACAATTAGAAATAATGTATTTTTTTATTTTAGTTTTTCAGTATGTATTTACTAATTAATTTACTCACTAATTCTACATTATACTCTTTCATTTGTTTTTTTTTAACTGGATATAATATTAACAATTAGTGTATGCTTAAAGATGCCTTAAATATCTGCTGCTTTCATATAATTTTGAGTTTGTAATTTTATGCTGATTCTCAGCTTAGTTTGATCATATGACTTTTGACTTGATTTTTGAAATTTACTTTATTTCTAACGAATAAACTGTTGCATCGATCTTTTTATTCTAAATTCTTGCCATAATTCTCGATTACTCTTAACTATGACTAAACATACAGAAACAGCTAACGAATTTAACAATTCTCCTACCATTGCTATTATATAAACGAACATTATCTGTATTTCAAATATTTCTAGTAAACTGATTAAAAATATAACTTTTCCGATTACAAATATCAACGTGGCTATGTAGAAGCGGCGCCATTTGCTAATAGATGTACTCGCGCGAGCTTTACTACCGCGGAACAGAGAATATAAAACTGCTATGTACAGAACCAAACCGATTACTAAAGGTGTTATTAACATGCAGATCACAAAACAATATGTTACTTTTTCTATCCAATCATAAATAACTAAATACAGTTTAGCAACTAAGTATAAAACCGGTATTATAATCGTTACACCCCAAGAAAATAGGCTGCTCTTAAGGTACCTCTTGCGAATGTCGAGATGGAAAACTTTCACAAAATCAACGTAAAAAATATAGCACATCACTAGTAACCAACAATGACCCGATAGGGAAAAGTAAATCGCAAGGGACAAGAGGATAGTCCACATTTCCGGATTCTGTATGCGTGTTTCCTCGTAATAAAACATGATAAAAATATGCACTAACAAACGCAAGGCATTCGCTATGTTTGCATTGATAAGCACATAGTTTCTGAAATGTCGAAACTTCTTGATAATGCACCAAGATGCCACTCCGTATAAAACTGCAGCCAGGGACAGCACGAACACAATCAGCCATGCCAATATTGTGATTTTAAATGACGTTAAATAATCATCGGTTTGTGAAGCGTAGTCTTCACTGGTATCGTTTTCACTGCTGTCGTATTCAATACCGTAGTATGCACTGGTGTCGGTGTCGGCCATGGCGAGCGTCGCGTGCGCAGGTCACCGCACGCTGATGAGCAGTGACACGCGCCCGCGCTACTACCACGCAGCTAGAGTTGCAACAATATAAAAAATAATAAGTCTGCGAAATCAAAAGCAACGAATAAAACCGGCCAAGTGCGTGTCGAACCACGCACAATGAAGGGTTCCGTAGTTGGGATGAATTTATCCCAGGAACAAACTTAACATTGTAGTTGAAATACTTGTTCCCCCATACAAAATGTATAGGAATACGTTTTTGCAACTGCAAATGTAAGCTTGTCGATTATTAGTCGGTAACTTATAGAGCCTACTTAGCTGTGATAGTTTTCCTTTTAATTTCGTTATAATTATATACTACTGCCGTGAATTATTTCACATATCCAAAACAACCATTTAGTTGGCAGGGGGAACACTTGACTCGACAAATATTTGCACTTTATAGCTTAATATTTCGCAAACGGATCCCTGAATCCAAAAATCATTTTCACAATCTCGCAATATTTTTGACTGACCATTCCAACGAAAGCCCACACTATGAAATAGGCGAGAAAAAAAAGAAGTTCCCATTTTAAGTGTAGGGGAGGTAAAAATAATAAAAATTAAAAAAAAAAACATGATTTTTAGGGTTCCGTACCCAAAGGGTAAAACGGGACCCTATTACTAAGGCTCCGCTGTCTGTCTGTCCGTCTGTCACCAGGATGTATCCAGGCCTTTATAACCGTGATAGTTAGACAGTTGACATTTTCACAGATGATGTATTTCTGTTGCCGCTATGACAACAAATACTAAAAAAACAGAATAAACAAACGTGATTTTTTTGCTCGTTTTATAGATAATGGTACGGAACCTTTAGAGCGCGAGTCCGACTCGCACTTGGCCGGTTTTTTTTTACCACTGTAACAGCGTGATTTATTTGTATACCCATACCAAATTACAGCTTTCTAGTACCAACAGTCTCTGAGCTAAGCCGTGGACAGACGAACAGACAGACAGACAGACAGGCGGACATGGCGAATCTTAAGGGTTGTTGACTACGGAACCCTAAAAAGCACCCAATATTATCGATATATAATACATAAATTACTAATTAATTACTTGTCGATACGATAATAATGAACAATCTGATATCCAGTCGTGTTAGTAAAAAATGCATTCTTGTTTCGGTTTCTGTATTATTATTATTATACTTGTAATTCGACGTATATCCGTCAGGAGCTGATAGGGCGGCCAGAATTCAACAATCATGTATGGCCGAAATTCAATAGTTTCCGAGATAATTAAATAATTTGAATTTTAAGGGGTTAGACAATTAAGTCCAAATAAAAAAAAACTACGTATATTGAATGGGTACCATTAAAAAATGATATCGTAGCTGGCACTTCAATTATTAACCTATGAACATAATTGAAAGTATTTAATTCAACAAAATAATTAAAATGAAGAGCAATTTAAGAATAATATCTTACCAATATTTTCATTATAAGCTTCAAAAATGTTGTCTCGTCAAAAAAAATTAAAAAGTTTATCCAATTATATTTCATTATTCATAAGTTCCACATATCATAATGAAAATTTAAAAGAGCTATTAATTATACTACTTTTAATTAAATATTTCAATATTATAAAGATTCAATACCTATAGGTAGAGATATTTTCTCGATGGCATGTGAAGCCAAATCAGAGGATCTTGGGCGGCTTTAAAACTCTGACACCAGGTTATTTACGAAAAAAAGAAGAAGACTTTTAATTGCACTAAGTATTTAAAATATAATTATCATTGTCGATATGTCATTTATTTATTTAGATACCTAACTCCGACACAAATATCGATATTTCAATTACTAAGCATCCCTAGGCCTAGTGATCAAGGCTGGATACCGATTAAATTTTCGAACCGGTATGTACTTGACGCAGAAACCTTTACATGAGGTTTCGTTCGCTTATACCGGTTTTTTTGCACCAGTATCTGGAAGATTATTATATATAGGATTTTTTCGGATTTACTGGATTTAGAACAATAAAAAACAAATTATTTAAAAAACAAAAAACCCGCCTGCAAAAGCGCATAACTTATAAAAGAAAAACAAGCATTATAATCTGTAGAATTTTGGTATTACAGGCGGGGAACAAACAAAAGTTACACCGTTTTTCAGGTTATAGGTTTGTTGTTAGGTATATGGGTTTTTTGTTTTTGTCCACTTTGAAATGACGCGCAACTCTATCGCATTTTACGCAGATACACGGCTTATTTTTACTTTTGCTTCATTTTATATTTATAAAGTTTATATTTTTATTTTCCTTCCTCAAGCACAATAATCATGTAAAATAATGCACTTATTAATATTCAAAACAGCTAAATCCTAAGTGACTTACTGATTGTTACTTTACTGTGTGTATCGGAGTTATTGTGAATGTGTGAGTAATGTGAATAATTAGGTCTGTGGTGGAGTTTAAACTCTATTCTTATAATGAAACAAAACATGTAATTATTATTTTCATTTATTTTTTTAAATCGCACTTTTTTGTTAGATCGCAATGGTCAACCAGATAGCAAAACTAGTTAATTACCTTATCGAATTTATATTTTAAATTTGAATCATTAGCGATCTAACAAGTTTATAAAATTCACAAATATTTTGGCAGACATCACTTTATTTCAAACTCTGTTTTTTGTATCCATCATGACGAATTTAGACATATTCTACACTAACTGCACCTTCAGTTTCACCCGCGTAAGTCTCGATTCCGTGGGACTATCGGGATAAAAAGTATCCTATGTGCTACTCTAGGTCATAGTCTACCCATGTATCCCTCTGTGTCCCTTCAGCTGTTTTAGCGTGAAAGCGTAACAAACAAACAAACTAATAAACAAACAAATTCACTTTCGCATTTATAATATTAGTTAGGAAGTTAGGATTAGGATGTATTAGTTAGGAAGGTATCGTGTATTTCATACACGAAAAAAATCAGCTTTTCGCGATTTCAGGGTTGGTTTGGTCCCATAGTGAAAGTTGTTCTTATTGATAAAACGATTAAAATTTCGCCATGTATTATTATGTATTCTGACCAAGACGAGATCATCAAGACAGCTGGTCACGCTTGCATACAGAAAGCTCAGAATATAACTTTAGAAATCTTTGGCGAAGCCCAGACCCAACACAAGAATAAACCAGTGGGCCTAGACAAGTGACAATCGCTTCGAAAGCGTTTCGTATTTCTAGTACAACGACTTTCAACAGGAATGACATAAGCTTTTCGATAGCTTATGTCAGTCCTATACATTTTTGCCTTTTCCATCATCGTTATCGCTGATAGAATGTCACTTTGTCTAGGGCCTCTGGAAAAAATAACGAGATATGCTCTGTCGTCGTATGTACTGCTGTCGTATGCACTATTATCGTATGGGCTACTGTTGTATACTTTATCATCGTATGCACTGGTGTCGTTTGCACTGCTGGTGTATGCACTGGTGTCGTATGCACTCGTGTTATATGCACTAGTATCACTTATACTGTTGTATACACTTCTGTCAGCCATAGTGAGTGTCGCTATTGTTTAATGCTGCTACAATTCCACAGCGTTTTGAAGAGGTGTGTGTGCCAATTATTGTAATAGCTTCCACCCACAACACGTTTTATTTTCATTTTTTGCATTATTGTACTACTAATTCATCATTAATTCAAACATCATTATAAAACTTTCTCTTTTGCCGTGGACATGACAAAGTCTTAAAAAAAAATTATAGTTTTAGTTAATGAAACTAGACGTTGCCCTGAATTCTGGGGATAAGAGTTAAATCATTTATTTATAGTTCATTATAAATAGTTCATTGTACAGTCACGGACTTTAATTGTTCAGCCACCTGGCACTGTTCGTATTTTAGCCGTGTAATGCAAATCGGGTTTATTCGTTTCTCGACACGGAAAGTCATAATGTCTTCGTATTAGTAGAAGAAAATTTTATTTAATAACTTTACCGGTTGGCTGACCTGAGAGCCAGAACTACAAACTTGACAGCAGAGTGACTACCCGAAGTCAACCAATTGCAGGTCTAGCAACAGTAACCTAGCAACGATTGTTTAAGCGTAGCGATAGTAACGTTAGCGTACGGAGAAATAATAATAGTCATTTCGACAACTTCGAAATTAACTTCTCTGACATCGACATTTCAACTGTCACTGTCTTTAGATAAGTTTTCAGAATAATCGAGTTAATGAGCTCTGATTCAAAGGAGGTCAGTATCAAATAGATTGGATAAACTTAATGCAACATTTTATTTATTTTTATAATTGAGAACTTATTAGTCAACCTTTATGGATAAGACTATTTCCGATTGTAAGTAATTTATTTGTCATCTTGTTTACGAGCGTGCGGTTTGAGTTCGTGTAATTTCGTGAATGTATGAAACTGTAAAATTGAAAAGTTTGAAGGTGGCTCATCAATTAAAGTCCGTGACTGTACCCAGCGATTATTTAGTAATACAGAATATGTATATGAACAGTAACAAGTGAAGTTCTGTAGTTTCTGCCTGCCCTCATAGGAAATAAGCGTGAATTTATGTTCTCTAGAAATTCACCTCATTTCTAGTGCTCCTAGTCTAGATCTCCGTTTGAAATATTCGGCCCATAATTCCCGATTACTTTTCACTATAATTATATACACATCTAATACAATCGTATTAAAAAAATCTCCTATGAAACCTATTGCTGATAAGTGTTCAACATTACTATAACATATTTGTAATAAGTAGGCTAACGATAAAATATTGCTGAGTAAAAATATCAACGTAGCTATGTAGAAGCGACGCCATTTGTTAGTAGATGTACTCGCAACAGTATCACTACCACGGAACAGAAAATATAAAACTGTTATGTAAATAACAACATTAACTGTCGGAGTAATAAAGTAAATAACATAGAAGAAAATCGTAAAAATATTTGTGTTTCCTCCCAACAAGTTATACACACTTAAAAAAGCCAGAATAAAAGGTACTATAACCACTATCACAATAGGTATACCCCAGGCAAATAGGCAGCTTTTAAGGTACTTCCTACGAATATCAATATTAAAAACCTTTACGAAATCAATATAAAAAATATAATTCAACACGAGCAGCCAAAAATTAAACGAGAGCATAAATATACAACCTAGAAGCATAGGTAATATTAAAACTATCTCCACCTCTTCTGTCGTTGCATTCGTATTTACAATGGCAATAAATAATATACGCATCGCATCCGCAGATATTGCGTTGAGAAACACATAGTTTTTGAAATGACGGAATTTCTTGATTATGCACCACGATGCTACTCCGTATATGAATCCAGGTAGAGAGAATATAAAACAAACGTAGAGAAAAATTGGGAACACATTTTTCGTTTCAGATAATACAGTTTGTGTCGTGTTGTTAAAACTGCTGCTATTAACACTACTGTTGTATGCATTAGAGTTGTATACACTCATAGTGTTGTAGGCACTGGAGTTGTATGCACTGATGTCGTTCGCACAGTTTTTGTAGGTACGCACAGTTGTCGTATGCACAGTTGTCGTACGCACAGTTGTCTTATGCACAGTTGTCGTACGCACAGTTGTCGTATGCACAGTTGTCGTACGCACAGTTGTCGTACGCACAGTTGTCTTATGCACAGTTGTCGTACGCACAGTTGTCGTACGCACAGTTGTCGTATGCACAGTTGTCGTACGCACAGTTGTCGTATGCACAGTTGTCGTACGCACAGTTGTCGTATGCACAGTTGTCGTACGCACAGTTGTCGTACGCACAGTTGTCGTACGCACAGTCGTCGTACGCACAGTTGTCGTATGCACAGTTGTCGTACGCGCAGTTGTCGTACGCACAGTTGTCGTACACACAGTTGTCGTACGCACAGTTATCGTATGCACAGTTGTCGTATGCACCGGTGTCATATGCTCTGGTTTTGTATGCACTGGTGTCCTTTTCGGTGATAGTGAACGTTTAGAGCGCAGTTCGACTCGCTGATGAACAGTGACCAATATTATTAATAATTAGCACCAAAATATCAATATATTAACTAATTGCCAATACGACAGTATAATTGATATCGGAAAAATCGGCCAAGAGTGAGTCGGACCGTGGGTTCCGCAACTTTGGAGAAATTACTAAGAAAAAAACTTTTAACTTAACCTTCTGAATACTTCACAATCGAGTTCTTTTGTGCACGCATTATAGGTACATCGCTGATAAAAATGCTTGGCTGAATGCTGATCCTGCTCCACAACCACAACTAGTTAATTGACATTTTAAAATACTGTTAGAGCTGCTGAAGATTGTTATACCAGCTTTGCATTGAATAAACTCAATCTCCTTTGTAATATATAATTTAATTGTTGAATTGTTTTATGTTTGACAGTTGTTACGGGTCGTCAGATGCCGGGAAGTCTGACAAACAGTTTTGCCTAGGGAAATCGTGTTACCAAGGATCAGGCATCTGGAGGATAGGCAGAAAAAAAAAACTGGTATTCAGCTGCATCCGGTTAAACTGGAAGCCGACCCCTTAATTTTTGTTAGACGCGCTGCACACGTATAGCCGGTGGTGGCCACTCGCTAATATAATTATGAAAAAGAGTGGTAAGACACAGTCACCAGTGGCTGGTCAGTCTGGTCAGTGGTCAGTGGTCGGTGGCCCGTTTGCGTCGAGCCTTATGTAATAGTGGACAAGCAGTATTTCAAATTGATGGCATTAGTGGTTCTGAAAATGAGCAGCTATGACAGACAAACGAACGAAGTCGCACCATAGCAGTTCCTTTTTACCATTTTTGTACGGAACCTTAAATATGAAATATCAAAACACTCCGATATCCGGTTGTGTTAGTGATAAAAGAATCTCTATAACAAAAAAATCTATTTACATTTTGAACTGCAAAATTAATGATCAATTAATTATTTTAAAAATACTTTGATAACACTGTGTAATCTGTACAAGTCCAGACTTCGGGCTGCTACTGAAAAAAATCCTGATAAAATAACCCTAATTACACTTTCGACCGACCTGGGAATCGAACTCAGGACCGTAGCGCTTGCGACCACTAGACCATCCTCGTAAACAATATCGATTGTATATGTGTGAGTGCGTGAGAGAGCAGTTGTGGGCCATTGGTAACTTACGAGTTGTTGGTCGTGGGTTTCGAACCCAGTCAGGCGCTTTACTTTGTGTAAATAATTTCCTGACCACTGCTCTCAAAACGGTGAAGGAAAACATCGTGAGGAAACCGGTATGTCCTAGAAGCATAAATTCGAAGACATGTGACATCTACCAACTCACACTGGGCCCGCGTGGTGGATTACGGCCCGCTCCCTCTCACAGAGAGGAGGCCTGTGTGCCTGTGTGCCATCAGTGGGAACATTAAAGGATGATGATTGTGTGAGTGAGTGATCATTTGTGAGGTGAAAGTTATAGGAAATAGGTACTCTATTTGCACATTGAAACAGTTTACTCTTAGTATATATTTTTTTTGTTTTAATTGTTCTTGTTTCTTAGTAAAATCTTACGTTTATCATGTTTAAATATATGTATATCAGTCCATGTCGCCATAATTCTATTACCTATATCGTAATGTACGATGTTTAAATGCAAATGAAAATATTCTTATCCTACATTTTATAATCTCTATACATTATTTTATACATGATCCCAATAATCTTAAGTCGTAAAGGTCAACCGGATAACAGAACGTCGCTCGTCGCTTTGATGGTTAAGAATGCGGCGACCGATGAATTTTCCATACAAACATAATACCTAAATCATTTGCAATTTGAGCATATTTCCACCATATTATATTAATATTCGGATTTAGACAGTATTTACTTAGGTTCCTACATCTTTTTTTCCCCAATAAACTTACCTAAAATCAAGTTTAAGCAAATTGAATTTGGCACATTTTTACAGCGTAAATTACATGTTTTCATATTGTTTTTTCTGCATTATAAACAACAATATTAGCTTATATGATCAGGTTACAAATTATCGAAAAAAAAATGAAAATGCCTAAAGTTTTCATTCATCATTTTAGGTATTCTGGAATATATCCAAAATCACAAATTTTCAATAGCAAGTAGTGCTATCGCGTCAAGCAAATTTCATGTCAATGCCAACGTGTGCGTGGTCGTACAGCTCACGGTAGCTGTGTGTATCGCTCCGACAGGCACACTAGCGCAACATTTGTAGCACTCGATTTGTAGTTGCGACCGACGCTCCACCGGCCCCTTAAGCTACGCTTACTGAGATCGGTCCGTGGATGGATGACCTGCATCCATTACATATCGAGACCCCTCCGTGCCTCGGAAAGCACAAAGTCATGCACCCGGTTGTCATTTGTAGAATTGAAGCCCGAAAGTCTTCGTACCAGTCTTACCAAGGGGTGTCATATTACCCAGTAACTGGGCTGGGGAAGTCAGATAGGCAGTGGCTTTATGTAAAATACTGATATTCATCTGCATCCGGTTCGACTGGAAGCCGACTTCAACATAGTTGGGGAAAGGCTAGGTAGATGATATGCTTCGACATTATTCGAAGAGGAATGATCCACGTGATTTTCTTTGTACCAATCTCTTCCTTAAATATTCCATTTCTGGTGGGAGTTTTCTTCATTTAAAACTGGCACGTTTAGTGTGAGATTCTTTTCTTCCGTCTCTGGACCCGTTGTTGGAGGTCAGGTTTCCTCACTTTTCTACGCTAAGTTACGTTACGTTACATTTAGTGTGGCAAATAAAAAAATATCGTTTCGAAAACCTGGCAGGTTTAAATTCTTCAATTTAAGATTTCTTACTTAATAACACCCGGTTTTTAAATTGAGAACTCGTCAAAATCTTCTAAGGCTTACTTAATTTTATTCCTTCAAGGTAGCTCGCGAAATTCAAAAAATTCATACGTTTTTTGTAAAAAAAAATCTAATTTCGCGGGCTTCAGAGTATATTTTGACAAGTTCTCAACTTCACACAACTTGGGATACTATTTTTCAAACTTTGTTCATATTATTTCTTTAATTTAGTTAATTTACATTCTAGTTTTTGGTTTGTTTATACGGTGCATCTTTGCCTTGTGGCGTCAGTGTAAATTACCTTCCAACGAAACTGGTTATACAGACATTTCTTTGCGTATTTGAGCTGATTCATAAATGATCTGACCAGTTTGTTTATCCTCAAAGCTGAGACCAAAGGCATTAAACTTCTTGCAATTTTAGTAGCGTTCTCCTATTTAAACATTCTCGCCACAATTCACGATTACTTTTCACAATTATTATAAATATGTCTAATGCTATTGTATTTAAGTATATTCCTAACTCTCCAATAAAAAGAAATATAAATATCTTCAAATCAAATATTTCTAATACAACAGTTAATTGTAAAACATTACTGAGTACAAATATTAACGTAGCTATGTAGAAGCGAAACCATTTGTTATTACATGTACTCGGGGCAGCTTCACAACCACGGAACAAAGAATTCACAACTGATATATAAATTACAAAATTAATTATCACAGGAATTATTAATATCGCTTTGGTTAAAGCCCCAAACATGTATTCTGTAATGATTTCACTCGAGTTATAAACATAACAATATAATGCAGCAACGAAGTATATGACCGATGATATCAATGGTAGGCCCCAGGCAAACATACCACTTTTTAGGTACCTCCTACGAACTTCAACACGGAAAACTTGTACTAAATCTATATAAAAATAATAGCACAACACCAGTAACCAAGTATTAAAAGATAGTGTACAATACATCATTAGAGATATAGGTATAACGCGTACCACTGGATACCGTATCACTGCGTCCTCACTAACCAGAGCTATGCACAACTCAAACACTAATAAACGGATCACATTCGCTAGGATAGCACTGAGGACCACATAGTTTCTGAAGTTACGAAACTTCTTGATTAAAAACCACGATGTCACTCCGTATATGAACGCTAACAGCGTCGGCACGAACAAAACCCATCCAATAATAACGACGTTATCAATGGAAAATACTTTTTCGATTAGTTCGGAGTCACTGCTCTTATACTGTTGGGTGTCAGCCATGGTGAGCGTCGCGTGCGCAGGTCAGCGCGCGCTGTTGAATATTGACTTGTTAGCGAAATATTCTCACACACGTATGAATGAATAACAGTTGCACCCCCCCCCCCCCCTCGTCCACGTCATACTCATTAATTGTACGCACGTTTTTTTTGCTTTTGACGTCAATTATATCAATGCTGATAGTACAAGTTTCAAGATTTTCGTTTCTCACATATTTTTGTATCTATGATTACTAGTATTATTTCCACACTTGTGTGGAAATCGGTTGTGATGGTATGGGCATGTAATGCGGAGGAATGAGGGAAATGTCATGAGGAACGATCTATATATGAATGTAGATAGTTATAAGAGTAGGGGAAGTCCAAATAAACGTTGGATTGATCGTGTGAAAGATGATATGGCTAGAAAGGGGGTGGCTACCGAGATGACGACTGTTAAAGAAATATGATAGAAAAATACCTACATGTTGCGACGACTCCAAATACGTTGGCATGAGAATGATGATAATGATATTATCCATATTAATATTTAATATATTTATATTAATATGGATAATATTAATATTAATATATAATTAATATTAATATTAATATATAATAAGTCTATGCAAGTAACAATACAGGAAATATTGAAATAACCTTTTTGTATGAAGTAGATAACTGTGGGCCTAAAACGGCCACATTAGCAATTCCTCTAAAAGCATTTAATTTCCTGCTTTTCCAGCTGTCATTAGCAATTCCTCTAATTTGACACAAAAGCAATTCATACTATGTGGACCATTTTACGAATCTCCATAGAAAACTGTCAAACAGATGAATTATTTCGTAATATGAATCGCACGCAGTTCATATTATGAATTGTCAGTTTGTGAAATTTTACGATAATTCATAATATTTTCCTATTATGATTCTGCCAAAGTGACTGTTTTAAGCCCCCAGCAGGCGTAGCATGACAGCTCCTATCTCTACGAAGAATAGACATAGCTTTTTCTATACAAACTGACATTTCGTTTCTTCATTTTTGACATCGCACCGTAGAAATCTTTCTACAATCTGTCATTTTGTCTTTCATTTCTAACGATCTTTGTCTAGGTCTTTTTACATGTAGACTATTTCGGAAGAAAGTTTTCTACTCAAACTGTCAAAATCACAACTGACATTTGTCTATGGTAGTGAAGACAATTTGATTTTGGAATCGCCAGTAGAAAACTTTCTACTCGACGGCCACAAAGTATAAACGGTTATCTACAAAATCATGATTTTACAATGGAGCGTTTTGAACGCAAAATTGTGATAATTAATCGAAGGACAAAGCTATCTTCTCCTATTTTACATCATTTAGTTAATAATAAGTAGTTAAGTATCAAGAAAATAGTTAAGGCCAATATTTCTGTGAAATTGTTTGATCCAAAATACGGTACTTCGACAACTTGAGTTTTTTTTTGTAGTTGACTTAGTCAGTAAAAATTGAGAATCAAACAGAATTATGTAAAAGAGTGAATTATTCAAATTATGTAAAAGAGTAAATTTCGTAAAAAGTGCAGTTGACTCTTTCTACTTTGCTGCCGTCGTACTGTCTACACGAAACGTCATCTTTGTCTACTCTTCCGTCGACAAAACGGTGCTCATACTACGCCTGCTGGTATGTTAAATATGTTAAGTTGTGTAGTGCGATGTGGTGTGGCTATGTGTGAATGAACAGTAGCTCCAAAGTAAAATATAAAATATTAATTTAACTTTTAAGACAACCGCAAACAAAAACACGTGTTAGTTCTTAGTTTTCCCAAGAGAGAAATAATTTTATGATTTTTTCTTTAGTATCGTAAAGGAAGGTCTCGCGGTATATCATCTATGAGACCTTACTGCTTCCCTTTCAAGCTAGGGTTTTTTGTTAATGAGATAAACTTCAAACTTCAAAATATGTGACAATATTTATTAAGGTATCTCGTGATTTCGTCGGCTTAGAAGATTGAATTATTCACCCATTCAATTCAAGGGACCGCAGAACTAGTCAGTTAGAAAAAAACCGTATTATTATTTCTAAAGAAAATAAACACGCAAACATGTTTTGTAAAGATTTAATTAATTATAATGACTTATTAATTCTCAGAAACATTAAACTGCTTGCATACAATTATTAACTCAACTAACTATTTACACTAGAAACTAAATTTAATGACTAACTGTACAAATAAAATACAAAAACAAAAGGACACTGAACTATCGAAGTACTGAGGGCGATTCGTATTTCTACAACGACTTTCAACAGGATTGACATAAGCTTTTCGATAGCATATGTCAGTCCTATACATTTTTGCCTTTTCCATCATCGTTATCGCTGATAGAACGTGAAGCGTTGACCAGTCGGCTAGTTTCATATAAAGGAGACGTGCACTCAGGCCTCGTGACCCGAGTGTTTCGACTCCAAACAGCTAAAAACTGTAGTTACCCATAATTATATACCTTATAACCTATACTTAGATGTAACATGTAAGATTACCTGACTAACATTGCACAAACGCACTGGGTTCATAAGTGGTCTAACCAGCTTCGTTTTCCTCAAATGTACATGTTTGTGGGTTCAAATCTCGGTAAGTACCAAGGTGACTTTTACATTCATATATTCAATTCATGTACTTTCCGAGTTTATCTGGGACATTATTGACATCGGTTAAGGAAAACATCGCGAGGAAAACCTGGACATTATAGTTACATAATATAAGTCTGAAATCCCGTCTTGAGCAAGCGTGGTGATCAATGATCGTAAATTCTCTATATGATAATTTTTGTTAAAGTACCTATGTTAAAGTAGTAGTAGTAACGAGGAATTTTTTGGTGCCATATTTTAGTTTTAGTTAGGTTAGGGCAATCATATTTTTGAAGTGAAAACTTCTTTAGGCGCGTTAAGCACTTTTTGGGTGAACAAAAATCGTGGAAATCGCGTCATCGTCACCGAACGCTTGTTGGGTGAACAAAACTCATGGAACTCGCGTCATCGTCACCGAACGCTTGAAGAAGTGAATGAATGTTACTTAGTTTTCACTTCTATCGACAGTCCCCAAAGACTGCCCCGCATGTTTTATTTTATGAAACTGGTAATTTAGATATTTTTTTATATTTCCGATATTTTTGTCCACAATGCCCTTTACTAACCTGTATTTTATTTTAATATCAATTTTTACTTACTACTAGTTTATTTAGCATCTTCTGTCCAATGTCTCTTTTTTCTTTGAACATTATATACGCGTGTAATTTGTGTATACATTAGAAATAATTCCTAAATTCTGTTTAAAGCTAATGTTAGGTACATAATATAATATGCTGTTGGTGTACTTATTGACTATATAAATATGACAAGAAACCTATATTAGGCTGATATAATGATACACGATACACAACATCATATTTGCAGGGATGTTCGAATGGATCTCTTTTTAAAGTATATTTGCCATAACTCCCGATTACTCTTTCCTATAATTAAATACATATCCAATCCTAATATATTCATGAACTCTCCAAATACTCCTAATACATTAACATACTTATCAGTTTTTTCAAATAAATCTCGTAAACAGTACAACACCATAACATTACTAATTACAAATATTAAAGTGGATATATAAAAGCGTCGCCTTTTGTCAGAAGCTGTGGTCGAGGCAGCTTCACTACTGCGGAACAGAGAATGAACAACCATAACGTAAACGACAAAACTGATTGTCACAGGTAATAACAACAGTGATATGCCGATAGGAGTTGTAAGTATTTCCATCGAGTAATACGCATAAAGCAACCTACCAGTAACAACATACAAGAGCACTGCTATAAAAGGTACTCCCCACGCAAATAGATTACTCTTAAGGTACCTCCTACGAATGTCATTGTTGAAAACTTTTACAAAATCAACGTAAAAAATATAGCACAATACGAGTAACCAGCAGTTGAAAGTAAGTGCCCAGAACTCAAAGAAATACAGAAAAAACTGAACTCGTACAAGGTTCACATAATTAATAAAACAATTTGTTTCTACATAGATGAATAAACAGTAGCGTATCACATTAGTTATCATCAGGTTGAGAAGCACATAGTTTCTGAAATGTCGAAACTTTTTGATCATATACCACGATGTCACTCCATATATGAAACCAGCCAGACTTAGCACAACAATAATCCAAGCAAAAACTATTAGATAATATGCACTGGGAACGCAGGGTGTGTCGAAGGCATCATATGCACTAATGTTGTATGCACTGAAGTTGTATGCACTGGTGTTGTATGCACTGGTATCACTTGTACTGGCACTGGTATCATTTCGACTGGTATCATATGCACTTGTCAGATATTCATTAGTGTCAAATGCACTGGTGTCGTTTCCCGTCATGGTGAGCGTCGTGTGCGCAGTTCGTCACGCGTCCACTCCTGTATATGCCGCGAAGCGCAATGAAACCGGTTGAGTTAATTGAATCATTATATAGTTCCTTGGCGAATGAGCTCTGCTCGGGTGAAAATATGGAGAAAACAAATTTTCCCAGAGACCTAGCTAGATCGATTTTTCGCCCCCGTAAACCTCTTTATTGCAACTTTCATCGAAATCGTCAGAGCCGTTTTCGAGAACGTTAAATACATATATTGCTTATTTAAAGTATAGGATTATAACAAGTACTTAATTGTGATTCACCGTGTATTCCTGAATCACCAATATGATCATGACGTAATTGTTTACTGTTTTGTAATCCTAACTAATGCAATAGTGAGTTTGTTTGTTTAATTTTTTGTTACGCTTTCACGCAAAAACGGCTGTACAGATTTGGATGAAATTTGCCACATGGGTAGACCATGACCTGGGTTAGGACAAAGATGATTTTTATCCCGGTAGTACGTTCCTGTGGAATAATTTACGACATCCACGCGGGCGAAGCCGCTAGCAAAAGCTAGTAACAATATAACGGCTTGGTCGGGGAAATACTACCACTATAGCCAGGTATATTTGTTGCTGGTTTCTGTTTGAACGATCTGGGTGGGTAAACCCACCATGCTTGCTAATTATTTATTCGAATGTTAAATGCTTGGAAGCCGTTTCTAGAATTTTCATGCTTCTTATGTTTTTTGTTTGTGATGTAGGTACCTCTGTGTTTGAACTCGCGACAATCTAAGAAGTCCGTTTTGACGTTTCGTTCTCGTACATGTAATGAAAC
Source organism: Lithophane ornitopus (assembly GCA_948473465.1). Taxonomy (NCBI): domain Eukaryota; kingdom Metazoa; phylum Arthropoda; class Insecta; order Lepidoptera; family Noctuidae; genus Lithophane; species Lithophane ornitopus. The sequence goes on along the minus strand of OX419638.1, from coordinate 9,709,770 downwards.
GTTAAGCCTTGAGAATCAGTTTTAGGCAATGTAGATATGTCGTCGATTACAAACTCTCTAAGTATGTTCAATCGATATGTCTCGAGAATCAGTTTATAGGAAACCAATTTCTTTTTTCATCGCTACACAAAGTATTTTTATAGCTGTCAAAACGGACTTCTTAGATTGTCGCGAGTCTAATAAACTTTTATTAAAATTACAGTTTGTAAGCAAGTACTAAGATGATTATCTGAAGATAAGTGTGGTAGCCTGCTAGACCGGCTCCATAGGTCAATCTAGCTATAGTACAACTATTTTGTTAATGTCCCTCGGCAAACTTCGTGTTTCGACAGTAGTCGGATTTCTATCAGTTGTCCTTTGCATTCGACTTCGGAAGTCGATTGAGAGCGTCCGGTCTGCACCTGTTTGGGACATGAAACAAATAGTTGTACTGTACACGAAATGAAACTGGTTGTAAACGTACCTATATTCACTGACAAAAATAGTATCGCCCCCGCCAAGACGAGCCGAAAACAAAAAGCGGTGGGGGGCATTGGAAGTGTTTTGTTGTATTTTCAAACCATCATAGCTTCCTGCTTCCGCGGCCTGGATAATGCTAGAGAGCTCAAATTCTCAGGATAAAATTTCGTTATGGCAGGGTTGTGGGAAAGTCCGAAACGGATACCGGAGCCCTTGGCAACAGGCAACTGAAGGACCATGGGTGGGTTTTAGTCAGTAAAAGTCTGACACGCCGTTCCGCGCATCAAACTTCTAGGGCAATTCCCAAAGTCTAGGATTTACATACAAACAAAAAATAAGAAATCTTTAACTTGCACCCTCCAGCTCCCGTAATGGAGGGTGCAAGTCTGTATATAAACTAAGGTATTTCCCGAAGTCCTAGAAAGCTAAAAGATAAAAGATAACGATATTATAGATATACTTATTGCATAGCTGTGTACATCAGTGCTTAATTTAAACGTAAATAAAAGTTAAATTTAAAATTTAAAAAACCCCCGACAAAAACATAGCATTTAAAAAGTAAACAAATAATATGTATTGGCCCTTTAAGTTTAATATATCATGAAAATAGGAAATTAACAGCAGCTATCCTTTCTACAATAGCATATATTCATTATGCCTAGTGTATGCTGGCGTTTTCATTAGCCGTCCCCCGACGCGACGAGCTTGGATCAAAATATTACCTACAACTTTTATATTAAACTTAAAGGGCCAATACATATTATTTGTTTACTTTTTAAATGCTATATTTTTGTCGGGGGTTTTTTAAATTTTAAATTTAACTTTTATTTTCAGCTTTTTAAATTTCATATTATATTACTAGTAGAAACGCTATGATCAACCCGCGGCTCGCCGAAATCTGCGTAGCTGTACGTACTTTTGCCACAGTGAAGCTAGTTTCTAATTTAGTCTCATTTCTCTTTCCTACTCCATCATCAGACCCTGATCACCATCCATCTGTAACCTATTTTTTGAGACCTTTTCAATGAGCCCAAACACGATACCTCTGCTGTAAGTTGTTGAGGGAGTTGGGTATCCTGCATCCAGGTGATGCTGCAGCGTCAGTTCAAGGTTACTATATTATTCTAATATAATTGAAGTAACAGAATTCTAAATTTCCAATCGATTAGCCCTGTGAAAGATGCTCACATCCATTCATCAACTAGAAAAGAGCTGATAATTTTCAAACGGCTGAACCGATTTTCTTGAATAATAGCTAAGAACACTCTCGATCAAGTCACCTTTCAAACAAAACAAAAAAAAACAAAATCGGTTCAGCGGTTTGGCAGCTACGATGGAACAGACAGACACACAGATACACAGATACACACGTTAAACTTATAACACCCCTCTTTTTCAGTCGGGGGTTAAAAAATTAGACTCAGTCTACCCATGTCGGTTAAGATAAAAGTATTACAAGACAAAAAAAAACAAATAGATTTCAAACAAAAATAAGTAAATTACATACGAACATTATTTTTTCTCAAAAAACTCATGCATATTATAAAATACTTACATCATACCATATACCTCACCAATGTTTTGTAACATATAAAAGATTTTCCTTGGAGTTTCTTGCCCGTTCTTCTCCATAGGTACTACGCTTTGGAATGGGCAAGTAGCTTCATATTTCTAACTATGGATATAGGTATGGCCTACCTACGTCCATCCTATCTAATATTTTAAATGGGAAAGTGAGTTAGTGAGTTTGTTTGTTACGCTTTCACGTTTAAACGACTGAACGGATTTGGATGAAATTTGGCACATGGGTAGACCTTTTCATCCTAGATCTCCATCCTAGACACTCCTATGGGCTTGTAGTAAGAAATTAAGTTAGTGGCCTTAATGTTGTGTCATGCAACAGTTCAATGGAACGGCCAAGCCGTATGTTTTGACCAAGATGTAAGGTTTGTAGAGTTAGGGGCTTGGCTCTACATTAGATCTTCTTTTTTTCAAGGTCCCGGTATCCCTTTCGGACATTCCCGCAACCCTGGCAGGCATCGGTTCTAGCGGACCCCACCAATTGTGCTGAAATCTCTTTGAGGCGCGCGTGGAACACGACGTGCCATCGACCCGGGCCTGGTCCTTATGGGACGGCGAGCTACCCATTGCTCGCCGTTCGCAAGCCCGTGCCTATGGTGGCCGGGAATCCGCCTGGGATTCCCGACGCCCAGGGTGTCTCCATCGGCGAAGGTTAGGGGCGTGAGGGCGCAGACTTTGCCTCTCCCTCACGCGTGCCGCCTCCTCCTTCGCGAACATTACTACTTCGCAGAAGGAGGTGACGGCTTCCCATGCCCTCTCGCTCCGTACCATGGCCTTCATCAGGGCCGGACGCGAGTGATGAAGATGTGGCGTGTTATAGTTATCTCTATTACTAAAAAACCGAAAGTACTATTGGCGATTGGCGACATTGAAAAGAATATTTATTTATTTATTATTTATTAAAACTTTATGCACAAGTAAAAAAAATACTGTACAACGGCGGATTTAATGCCTGAGGCATTTTCTACCAGTCAACCTTAGGGTGATGCAGAGACAGATATGGCAGGTGCAACATAATTGATCTACATATAACTCGAAAATAATGAATACTAATTAATACATACAAACAAAATAAACTTAGTCGGGAAAAATAACGACAGGTAGAGGAAAAGGCGAATCCAGCAGATTAGCGCTGGGATGATTCTGCCACCTTCTTCTTACGGATATGTTCACGTGCCTTCACTTTAAATGATAAGCGACTAGTTGCCGTCCTGATTTCCAGGGGGAGTGCATTCCAAAGAAAGACCGCCTGGACGAAGAATGAAGAGTGAATGAAGCCAGAGCGGTGAGAAGGACATCTATAGCGAATATTAATTGTTGACATTGAAATATAGGCGCTCGGTAAGCTTTCGGTACAGAGTATACCGAGCAAGCTGATCCCGCACCGCTGACGTACCGACCAGTGAGGAATGGGCCTAGCAGTGAAAGCGAAATGTCAGTCTTGGCAACCAACTTTATTGTTGTGATTTTTAGCGACGCCATTTGTTTGTAGCTGTACAGAGGAACTTCCTTTAACACAAAACAAAGAATAGACGAGCTTAATGTAAATAATCAAGTTTATATACGGCAAAACAATAATTCCAATACTAAGGGAAACGAAAATTCTTATCCTCAATTCAGGATTCATTGAATCCCCTTCTTTAAATACTAACAATAATGGTAACACAAATGTAGAAATAAGAGTCGTTATAACGGGGAAGCCCCAAGCGAAAACAGGTGATAAGTATTTTAGATATCGATTTTGTAATAGTCCATCAAAAACTTGAACAATGGTGCCGATTCCCTTGTACACAAACTAAACTAAATTTAAGTTCAGTGCATCTTTTTCTTTCTATTTCATTATGAAAAGGACAGAAGATAAATTTTAGTTTAGTCCTGTCAAATTTATCAGCGCCTGACATAAATTGACGTAATTTTAGTAGGCAAGTTTTTAATCGCGTCTAAACTTGTTTGGAGTAGTGACAGTTTGACAGGACTAAACTAAAATTGATCTTCTGTCCTTTTCTTAATGAAATAGAAAGAAAAAGATGCACTGAACTTAAATTTAGTTTAGTTTGTGAACAAGGGAATCGGCACCAATATCCACGTAAACTATATATAAAATCACCAATCTAACTAATATTATAAACGCGAAAGTTTGTAAGTATGGTTGGATGGATGTTTGTTACTCTTTCACGCAAAAACTACTGAACGGATTTGGATGAAATTTGGCAAACAGATAGTTTACAACCTGTATTAACACATAGGTAATTTTTATCCTGATATTCTCACGGGATCGTGCCTAACGCGTTTTAAATGTTACGAAACCGCGGGGCGCAGCTCGTAACCAATAATTTTGCACTGTTGTAAAGTATGTACTCAGAAAATCGCATATTTTGTGAGTCAAGCTGTCGTCAATGGCCTTCTCATGTAAGTTGGGAACAATAATTGACAATATTGTAAAACGCAACAAACTTGTGAACATCGCATTGAGGTAGGTGAAGTTTCTGAAGTGTCGGAACTTCTTAATGAGCCACCATGACGTCACTCCAAATATAATCGCAGCGAGGGTCAGCACAAAAAGGACGTATTCAATGATGATGGAAGCTAGAGGCGGTTGGAATGCTTCGAGATGATGTACCACGCGCGGTCCATTTCTTGACATTGTAGGATTTGTCGGTACCTTGTACGGAACCTGAAAGTCTAATTGTGCCACTAAACTCGGAATTTTACTTTACTTTTTCTACTATGAACACTATCTCATCCGATATTCTTGTTCGTGTTGATGACACGATAGTGTTTCTTTGTTAGTTTTCAAACTTCGCCACTTCTACAGCGTTCGCTGCAGGTTTTGGAGCACAGAGGATAGAATAAGATACAACTCCACAACCACAGTCTCCTAACGATAAAGAGCGATGCCTTTACACTCTAGAGTTAAAGGCTTCCTTCCTGGTTGTAGTTATCTGGAAAAACAGACTCAGGCAAGGAGCCTAGTGAAACGATGACTTTCTAAGCTGGAAACTCTCACTCTATCGGAACTGTCAGTATGCTTAAAAGTTCGCAGAACTCGTCAAAATGTACGAAACAGCTGTTTTTTTTTCTCATAGTAAAAGTTGTTCATAATGATGAGTATAATGACTCCTTAAGAGGTTGTTGGTGTTTTACCAATAACCCTGTATATCAACAAACAACAGGACCAGGATCAGAACCAACAGCTCCTATTATCCTCAATTTTCGACTGGTCTGTGGTTGTATTGTCTCATCTCTCTGTAAGGCCTTTCCTCACTGGTCGGTGCGTCAGCGGTGCGGGATCAGCATGCTCGATATACCTGGTACTGAAAGCTCACCGTGCGCCTATACTTCAATGAGCGTTTCTTCATTGGCTCGGAATGCGCGGGAGCGTGGCGGGATTGTTTCACTATACTGCGTCTCGGTAGTAGTAATGGCAATTAATGCGATTTTGCATTAATTTAACTAAATTTAGCATGTGAATTCTTGAGTCTTAGTATGATAATTGGTATTGCCATGCTTATAGCTAATATGGCGATAATTGATAATAATTAAGTGTGTTATTTTTTTTAATATGCGAATTGAAAAGTGCGTTCGCCTTAGGACGTCTCCTGGCGTGTATTTATTGCGTACATTTTGGCGTGTATTATCTATTTAAGTTCTGATGCTCTGACCTATAATAATAGTATGAAAAATTACGAATAAATTCACTTAGCATTTCACAGAATTTCGAAACTACATTTCATTTGCTAAATGCTAAATGAGAATTCAATTGCTAACAATGAATGCGAATGCTAATTAATCCATCACTACTCGGTAGAAACATCCAGTGCCCGGTCAGTGTTTTCACACACGTCACGATATTTTATTGTTTATTTACGGGCTTCGCCAATCGCGCTTTGGTCACAATTTTTTATCACTTGAAAAAACACAACGTCAGGTCCGTAAATGAAGGAAGTGCGGTATCGTTTCGGTATTTATAGCATACAACGAAACGATACCGCACCGATCAATGAGGAAAGACCCTTACTTGGTGACGCACATTGTATTGAATAGGTAATTTAAGTAACATGAATTAAAAATACATAATTGTTTCAATTTAGTTTTTTTTTTAAAGTTTGTGGTAATTTCTTAATACCTACTGATTTTTCTTCCCTCAAATCGGACGATTCTATGTAATCAAAATATAATAAGTAGTAGCTAGTCAAATTATTTGAGTGGGTATACACCCGTCGTACAAACTTATTGTGCTTTATATGATACTAGCTTACGCACGCGGCTTTGCCCGCGCGGTATGTCGATAAAAAGTAGCCTGTCCTTCCCCAGGGTGCCATCTATCTCCTTGCCAAATGTCGAAATCCGTTCAGTGGTTTAGGCGTGAAAAGGTACATAAGGTACAGACAGACAGATAGACAGACAGAGTTACTTTCGAATTTGTAATATTAGTATGGAAGTATGGATGTAAAGTTGGTCACCCATCCACGAACCAACCCCGGCAAACAACCATATGGATCGATCCGTGCGGCTGTTATAACTTAGCCACGAGCTCGAGCTATATCTATAGACCTATTTTCTGTATTTTTTTCACAGTAGTTTCCGAGATAAGGGGCGTGAATGGTCAATTTTCATCTATTTTCATAAAAATCTTTAAAAGTATTCATTTAAAATAAAATAAAAAATGTGTTTGAGATCCACGCAACATAACCCTGTAAAAAATATAATGTTTTGGTTTAAAAAGACCATGACCTCTGATTTTGTTTCGATATTTTCTTCTCAGGGATCAGTCAGCTAGGAAATGGCAGTGCCATCGAGTTGAAAAATATAAACAGAAAAATCTACATGTAAAAGTGTTTTATAAGATCTACTTACTTAAATAAAACATTTCATCATGTCAGCCGGGACTGACTGAAAACCAGATGTAGTAAGCTAACTTGAGAGAGCCATCCAGCAGCCAGTTTGCAATTGACTACCTACATGATTACTTTAATACTGAGAAGTATAAAAACTACTGATAAGAACAGGCAAACAGCATAATACTTTTGTGATAAGAGCATGTTTACGTCATGTCGGTTTTTACGTTTAACTTTTGTTTTCAATTAAATATCGAAATAGGAAATAGAATTAAATTTTTTTTCCTTATATTAACTATTTACCCCTCTTTCAAATTTCTGCTTAGTAACTGTTACCATGCCAAAACCAAATCAGTCTACTGTGCGTGAGTTCATTCGTGTGGACGTGTGACATTGTACGTACCATCATTTTTTTTTCATCATTTTTTTTTTGAACATAAATGTACTGAACAGTTGTTTTTTTTTCGCGATTTCATATTTGTTCTCATAGTAAAAGTTGTTCATAATGACCAGTAGAATGACTCCTTAAGAAGTTGTTGGTGTTTTACCAATAACCCTGTATATTGCACGTACGCGGTCGCTAGATAACATGACAGGTGATTAATTGAGCTGCGTTCGGCTCGCTCTCTCGTGATACACTGTGTTAATTTTATCTTTGGATGACCAGACACCACCAGAAGCGACTCTCTACTAAATGAAATACAAGGAAAATAAGCAGGTGCAAAACAATAATGGAATGAGGAATGAGCTATAACGTTTTATTGAACTGCGGTTAACTCCTGTGGTGGAAGCACACTCATCGGTTAGTGTGAAATGCTTGCTCGAACAATATGTGACGTTGGTTATTACGTAAAAGCAAGGAATACTCTATATGTAACCTAACACGTAGACATTAGCCGCCTTTACACGACACGCGTTTTCACGCGCGAAAGGCCTTTCATGCAGGAAAGCACGCGCGCGCCGCTCGCTCGCGCTTTCATGCTTTCAAGTCTGCGCGCTTCGAACATAATTCAAGGCACATAAAAATGGATACAAAATAATCACACACGATTGCGCGTGCAGCTTCCCCGCATTCAATCGTGCACACTCCGATCGCGAGTGAAACGCGTATCGTGAAAAGGCTGCTAATAGGTACTCTGCAATATGACATATTTTTTCTGGTTGGTATAATGGCGTGTGCTAGCTGACATATGGCTAATAATTAGATTTATGTTTTTTTTTTTGTTCCGTAATGTGAATAATTTTGCATACAATCATTTTTTTGTAACTAAACAGACAGCTGTGCTGCTGGGGAGTTTGTTCCGCCACTTCTTCTTCCCAGCTAAAGCACTAGGTGAAAGGGGGGCGTTTTGGGGGACTATCTTTTGTAATTTTGACGTTCGAAAGTGCTGATTCTCAGCCTAGTTTGAATAAATGACTTTTGATTTTGATTTTGACAATTATTTTTCCAACGGGCATTCTTGGTACTATCACCACCATCTTGAAATGTCATTGTCATGTCTTGAATGCAGCTTGTCAGTATTATTTATATCAAGCTTTTATAAAAATACATAAACTCACACCCATTTCCCATGGGGGCAGGCAAAACTACAGAACGCCACCTGCTATGATCCTTACATACCTACTCTTTGTACTTCATTTACGTTCATACATCTTCATATAAGCAAGCAAGCCCGCAACCAAGCTTTTATTATGATAAGTACTAGCTTCCGCCCGCGGCTTCACCCGCGTGGTATGTCGATAAAAAGTAGCCTATGTCCTTCACCGGGATGCCATCTATCTCCTTGCCAAATTATAAGAAATTCGTTCAGTGGTGAAAAGGTAACAGAAATTTTTCGAATTTATAGAGATAAACCCCCCAGAGTAGAAATTTTTAATCAGATATTACCCTGTATAATTATTACAAACCTTTATTATAAAACAGTCAGTTCTTTGACGCGTAGTTCGCATGTGGCGATGTAGATGCAGCCACACGACTATTAAATTACCTGCAAACAATCGTGCATTCATTTCGTGGGCAATAACGGGCAAGCAAAAGCATAGAGTTAGTATAGTACTGTATTCTGGACAACACAGATCGACAGTCCACAAGGCTTTACATGCCACATTAAGTTTTTTTTGGTATTTTAAATAATCTAGGTACTTAAATAACTCCTTTCCAAGAACCAAAAAGTACTTATGTTTCAAAACAGATGCTATTAAAATTTCTGTCAAACCATGTTTAAAACTAGCCGAAAGCTGTCCATTCCAAGGTTGCCTGGAAGAGATCGCGGATAGCGATAAGGCCGCCCATTGTATATTTTGTAGTGTTTGTTATTGTTTTTTGTTATATATTTTTGTGGTGTACAATAAAGAATATATAAATAAATAAAGCCACTTGTTATTCCCGGTATTGTGATAATCTTTTTGTTCTGGACCATATCTGGGAACCTTCTAGCTACGGAGATATTGAAGGTCAAAGTTCCACTTTTTTCAGACGTTTTTGACGATTTTTCAGCCCTGTATATCCATTAGATAATAGACTAAATAATGTTGATGTTTTATTTCCAGTTTCTGCACTGAATAAATCAAATCTGTGTGGTTCTTTCCTGATTTCATGAAATTTTCATTCAATGCACTTACATGAACTTGAGAGTTCTATTACTGATTCTAATGTTTATAATTCTGTAAATCCATATTTGTTACGGCCGCTACTAATATTTAGATCAACGTACAACCTGATACTGACCTGCAAATTGCAAAAAACGTAAGATAATTTGAATTTCGCGGGCCACTCTAGCGCATCAACCTTAAAAGACCATCTCATACGCTTATGTGCATCTGCATGCATAGTGCAGTATTTCCCTGCATAAAATCTTCGAACTTGGATCTTTCTATTAATTTTCTGGCCATCGATGTTGTCGTCTTAAATCTTCCGATAATTTCAAATTTTTGAATTTGAATCTGACAATGAAAAAAAGATGAGCAATTTTTTTAGGCGGACGTCAGTGGCGGTTCCATTTCTTGGTGATAAACAGCTCTGTATTTTAAAATAATTTCTTGGTGAACTATGTGGTGGAAATAATAGTAAATTATCAGCAGTGCAGTTTCGTGAATATTTTCTGAGTTTTATGGTACGTATCGAATTCTATCTGTGCTACCTTACTCGCTCTTTCGCCAAGGTATGTCTTTAGTCTTTTCGCTGGTCTAAAACCATCTTATTTGTCATAGGTTTCTTAAGAACCAGAGGAAAGGCCTATTTTGGCCTTTACCGGCAGGGCATTGGGAGCCCGCCCGATCCAGTATTTCGTCAGCGGTCGTGGACCAGGCACTCCGGCAATTCAGTCCGCAGAACGTCGTGCTACGCACCGTCCCCGCCTGCCCACGTACCTGGCGGCCCAGCGTTTGACCAATTTATCCTTAATTTATAATTTCTTCATTGCGAAGCATCGTGCCTCCGGAATTTTCCCTATTGAAGATCATACAAATTCGGCTAATTGATTTAGGTTTTTTTTAAATAAAAATAAATTACGTCGGTGTCAGGCTAACATTCGGTTGCGGTCCTTATCCGGCGCGTTGCGTTTACGCGAATAGGGTACGGATTATAAGCGTTTGCAATTGCTAATACACACCGAACTCCGACGCGTTACTAAATTCACCTGAGATATTACTCCGATAGTTTTCCTATATTAATCCGGCCATAAATCTAACATTATAAATAATAATAATAATATAATTTGTAATTTGTACGTCGTTTTTATATTTTCGGCAGTGTTTTTATATTCTTTTGTATAAGCGAAATTATACGTATATAACGAAGCAACATGTTTTATTTCGTTACAATAGTCAACCTATAATGTTCCCACTACTGGGACACTGGCTTCCTTTCGGTCAGAGGGAGTGAGCCGTAATTCATGGGTTGGTAGATGTCACATGTCTTTGTATTTTTGATTGTTGGACATGTCGGTTTCCTGACGATGTTTTCCTTCACCGTTTTGAGAGCACGGTGATGAAATAATTTACACAAAGTATAGCGCCTGTTTGCATTCGAACCTACGACCTACAATACGTAAATCACGGCCATAACCACTGGGCCACCACTGCTCTACATTCTGTGTTTATGGTTTCTTCGGTTTTTTTTTCTCAGAGTAAGTAGGTAGTCGGTTAGGAAACACCGACGTTATCCTGTTTGGTTTAAATAGGTTTATTTACATTATTTGTCTTTTAGATTCTTTTCTATTTTGTGAATGTGAGAACGTTGTAGGCTTAGTGGACTGTAGATTTGTTGAACATCTTCTATTTTGTTAAGTACCTGGTACTTGTTGAAAGGCCTACATTGTCCTCCCTTGCCTACAAACACTGTAATTTGAAAATATTGTAAAAGCCAATTATTTTTAAAAGAGCAACCGTGGAGTTTCTTGCCGGCTCTTCTCCATAGGAAACGACCAATTGGAACCGTGCACCTAGCTTCTGACGTTTCATAAGTGCTCATGTACATGTATGTGAAATAAAATATGTTGATTTTGATCTCGTTATTGAATTTTTTTTTGACGTGTGTTTTTGATAAATTATACTAATTTACAGAAATAAATATAATGTTTAAAAGCAATTACAACATGGTTTTAAAACAGGTTGTTCACAATAACTCCTGGCATTATTTTCAATGCAGTTTTATTTAGATATTAGTATTGCTATTTTATTTTTGATTGGAAAGGGGCTTTGTTTTAAAACTAAAGACTATTGGAAAGGTTTATGATATTATTATAGTTCAAAAGGTTAAAGTAAGTCTATCGTTAAACCTAACACTCTATAAAGTTTTTGGTGACCCACAAAGCAGCGTTCTGGGCCCGCCATTATTTTTAGGGTTCCGTACCCAAAGGGTAAAACGGGACCCTATTACTAAGACTCCGCTGTCTGTCTGTCACCAGGCTGTATCTCATGAACCGTGATAGCTAGACAGTTGAAATTTTCACAGATGGTGTATTTCTGTTGCCGCTATAACAACAAATACAAAAAAAAACAGAATAAAATAAATATTTAAGGGGGCTCCCATACAACAAACGTGATTATTTTGCCGTTTTTATAGATAATGGTACGGAACCCTTAGTGCGCGAGTCCGACTCGCACTTGGCCGGTTTTTATTTAAGTATAAAGAAATCACATGCCTATTGATTTGTGATTAAGACCAACTAGATCATAAACCATTGTAATAGGTACGGTAGGTATCGATAGTAAATTTTTAGATTTTGTGATGTTTTTTTCGAAGTCATGATTTGTGCCCGGGCACACCCTACTATAAGGGACTTATGAGATTGGTAGGTAACTGGTCAAATTCGGGTATAGGTTATATACATCACTGCCTACCCACCCATAAGGCACGAAGGGTATACAAGTGTGGTGTAATGTATGTTAATTTATTATGTAAGTGAGAGCGAGACGGAGTGGGGTGCTGGGCGGCTCGAAGCCTCGAATCGTTTAGGTAATTACTGTTTACGCTGTAAAAAAAGGTAATAAAAAAAAACATAGGATCTGCTTTATAGTAAGTTCAGTTATTATGCAAAGTTTCATGATCTAATTTGAAGTATTTTTTTAATACCAGCGGTTTATAGGTCGGTTTAGAGGTAACTTTGTTTTTTTTTTTTCTATAGAGAAAATTTTATGTAATCGTGGTTTCACCAAACATATGACCTAGCATCAATCCTCAACTTTAACATACACAGGGTAAACACCGTTATCCTTGAAACCAGTGGTTTATTACAAACGTATCAGTGGACTCACAATGATGAGTTTTTGACAGATTTTGTATGGCTTAACTGTCAAATCATTGTGAGACCACTGACACGTTTGTAAATTAGTAGACTTGGCCCCCTAACCGGCCGCGAGCGCCACCTCTCCCTCAGTCAGTCAGCTGTTTCGCTAGCGAGCACGGTGACGGATAGAAACTTTTTGAAACCTTTTAATGAAAATAACGTTTTTTTTATTGTTACGCGGTCATTTATTTTTATATTTAAGTCAACTACTCATGGTTTGAGTGACAACTGTGTTTACCGGCCGCCCACGCCCCATGTAGTAAACCGGCGATTTATTTTTTCTTTTTTCCCAAAAGTAAACCACATAAATAGACTCTCAGTATGATTCTTAACAACACCCTCGCGGTTCGGACAGGGTTTCTGTTACACGCTGTATAGTCCTCCAGACCGTATTTCGGCCATGGCGGCCAATATCAACGGAGATTATAGCCTTTGGCGCGGGATATATTAGGTCTTTACCTATGAAATTGCCGTTCTGCAGTACTGGCCATTTCAAATCAAAATAATTTTTGTTTGGCTAAGAATTCTAATTTCAAATTAATTTTATTTTAAAAACATGGATTTTTTTTTCCAAAAGTAGTCATTTCTTTATTGATTAGTGTTACATTTTCATCGCATTTCAATCTTTTTCGTCATCATGGATACGTTAAAAATTCGAGTAATTATGGAATATGAGTATCGTCGTGGCAGCAACGCGGCACAAGCGGCACGCAACATCAACGACGTTTACGGAGCTAACACTACAAACCAACGCACCACCTGTTATTGGTTTGCTCGCTTCCGTTCTGGAAATTTCGACCTGAAAAATGAACCTCGCGGTCGTCCGAAGACTTTGGTCGACAATGACGAATTAAAGGCGATTGTGGAAGCTGATGATACACAATCTACGGCTGAATTAGCAGCAGCTTTCGACGTTAGCGTCAAAACAATATTGGTCCATTTGCGTCAAATTGGCAAGGTAAAAAAGCTTGACAAATGGGTGCCCCACGAACTCAATGATCGCCAGCGCGAAGTACGCGTCGAGACGTGCCTTGCACTGCTCAACAGACACACAAATGAAGGAATTTTGAACCGCATTGTTACCTGCGATGAAAAATGGATTCTGTTTGATAACCGCAAGCGCTCAGCAAGTTGGTTGGATCCTGGTTCAGCACCTAAACAATGCCCTAAACGAAAACTTACCCCTAGAAAAGTGATGGTCACTGTTTGGTGGTCTAGCGCCGGTGTGATTCATCACAGCTTCTTACCAAACGGGGTGAGCATTACTGCAGATGTGTACTGTGAAGAACTGAACACAATGATGGAGAAGCTGGCGCATCTCCAACCAGCATTGGTCAATCGCTCGTCTCCGCTGCTCCTGCACGACAACGCGCGACCTCATACTGCACAGCAGACGGTCTCCAAGTTGCAAGAACTGGGGTTGGAAGCTCTCCGTCATCCGCCCTACTCACCAGACCTTGCGCCTACAGACTACTACTTTTTCCAGAATTTGGATAACTTCTTGGCGGGAAAAAAATTCAATACCCGAGAGGCAGTACAAAATGCCTTTGAAGAATTTGTTGCCTCCCGTCCAGCTGATTTCTTTAAGAAGGGCATCAATAAACTGCCACTGCGATGGCAAAGATGCATTGATTGCATGGGTGATTACTTCGATTAATACAAATAAAAAATTCATGAAAAAAATTCGTTTAAATTTTTTCATACTAAACGGCAATTTCATAGGTAAAGACCTATTATTATAGTGCAGGCGTCAGTGCGCAGACACAGGTGCACTCTCTTTTTCCTCTCTTTCATAGTCCGATGGGACGGCAATCCGACACGACCGGAGAGAGATCAGGCGCAGGGCCAACGACCAATGACTTAAGGTAGATGCGCTAGGGTAGCCCGCGAAATTCAAATTTTCTTACGTTTTTTGCAATTTGCAGGTCAGTATCAGGTTGTATGTTGATCTAAATATTATTGGCGCGCGTAACAAATATGGATTTATAGAATTATAAACATTAGAATCAGCAATACAACTCTCTAAGTTCATGTAAGTGCATTGACTGACAATTTCATGAAATTTTCGATGAAAGTTTTAGTTTTAGATCAACATACAAACAACCTGATACTGACCTGCAAATTGCAAAAACGTAAGAAAATTTGAATTTCGCGGGCCACCCTAGTGCATCCACCTTAACGTGCTTTCCGAGGCCGGGGGTATCACCCCGCCAAATTCCAAACTCCGGGCTGTTACTAAGACATTCCTAATTGAAAAACCCAATAACACTGCCCGACCGTCCACTTTGGACGCTCACCAGTCGCGGTTGCGACCACGAGACCAACGCCGGGGCAGTTAAGTGTATGTGTGTGTGGTTCAATGCGGAGGCTCGCACAGATGTTTTCTATGCCATAATGCGCAAAAAAGCGGCCTCCTTACTACAGCTCCGGCCTCAAACTCAAACTCAAACCATTTATTTCAATTAAACCATTTACAGGCACTTTTCAATTGTGAAGGAGTCAGTCGTTCAGAAATATGAAGCTAGTTGCCCATTCCAAAGCGTAGTAGGTACTTGCATGGTAATGACAACAGCATTCTGAAAATGATCGCTGCCAGACCGGACTGTCCCATTCAGGGATACCGGGGGGACACAAAGAAAAGAAAGAAAGAAAGAATAACGTTTATTTGGACACAGTTCATGAAACACAAAATACAAATATCAAAATAAAGAATAAATAATGTTTTTACAACAGACATGTCATGTTTTTATACAGTCCTACACTTCATTTGAAATAAGATTAGACGTATAGATAAGCCTTTTTTACAATCCGTTCAACCGATTTTGAATTCTATGGCGTTGGTGGCATGACAAATGGCAGCCGCAGTAGATAGTTGGTATTGTGTAACTTTTTTTGCTTTGAATGCCGATTTAGACTTCTATAACGTAGGCATAAGGATATATGCCTACGGTATAGAAGTCAAAATCGGTTGAACGGACTGTAAAAGGGTTTGTTTTAATGTCTAATCTTATTTCAAATGGGGTATAGGTTTACATAAATAATTAAATTGTGTGGAAACTAACAATAATTACCTACTTCTTTAAGCACCATTGTTACTAACACCAAAATACTAAAAAAAATATGTTATTTGTCTGAAATAAAGTATTATTTAATTGTAGGTAAAGTGAATACTAAGCAGGCGAACGATTAAAGTATTAGGTAAAACTACTTGTTTTTCAATTTACATCTCCTCGACATTTTGCCGACTTCAAAAAAAGGAGGTCATGCAATTCGAAACGGAGAGGAAAGGCGTGTCAAGCCTCGTGCAAACAGGCGCGATATCGCAGGCGCGACAGGCAGCGGTACCTTTGTAACTGCATTAAATATTCACATAATTATATTAATCAATTAAAACTTCCAAACAAATATACTAGGTACATTTTAGAGGTGTATGTTTCAATAATAACAACAATCCATTGGCTATTTCAGTGCTTATGGTTGATGGAAGCCAATTATCCATTGTAAAATTTCAAAGCATGCATCTAATAAGAGGAGCTCGTGGCTCAGTAATAATAGCCGCACGGGTCGATCCATCAGGTTAAGCTAAGCTTGCCGGGGTCGGCCCGTGGATGGGTGACCATTTTTGCATAGCGAGACTCCTCCGTACCTCGGAAAGCACGTTACGCCGTTGGTCCCGGCTGTCATTCGTGGATCTTTGACAGTCGTTACGGGTCGTCAGAAGCCGAAACGTCTGATAACCAGTCTTACCAAGGGTTAATCAGTTAAGATTCTATTTTAGGGATCCGTTCCTCAAAAAGAAAAAACGGAACCCTTATTGGATCACTCGTGTGTCTGTCTGGCTGGTTGTCCGTCTGTCACAGCCAATTTGCTCCGTATCTACTCGACCAATTTAGCTGAAATTTGGTACGCATATGAAATTTTGTAACCCAAACACGGACGTGTAACGTAAATAAATGAATTTTAAACAAGGGGGTCACTTTTCGGGGGAATATTGGAAATTTAAAAAAAAAAGTTTTGCAAACTACCGTGTGACATATCAAATGAAAGGGCTTGTTGTGAGGATCTCAAATACCTATATCTTATTATAATTTTAAAATAAACTCTGTTAAAGATATTTAGGAAATTTATGATTTACTATTTATCTTCGTAACTAAATGAGCAAAAAAAAAATTACACAATATGGTTCTTTATTCGTAGATTACAGAAAAAACTATGAAGAAGTCTGGTCTTAAAATAACATGATAAATCTCTCAAACATTTGTAGTTGAAATGTATGGGACGGGAGAACATTTTTTTCAACTACAGTGTTCTTGAGATAAATTTATTCCAACTACGGAACCTTTCATTGTGCGTGTTCCGACACGCACTTGGCCGGGTTTTTTTTATTGGAATGAAGTTCCTTATCGCTCGTAATAAAACAATTGGCGATTGAGAGCTAAGGCCAAATTTTTTTACAATTCACAACGACACTTTTTTTCCCTTATTTGCTCTGAAACGTTATTAATTTCTTTGTGCCTGTTTTAATACATAAATACAAACGGGTGTCCCACGATACCTCTCGACATTTTTTCTACATTAAAACGTCACAAAATTAAACTGCGGCCCACAAATGAAGAAGTTTGGCCACCCCTGCTCTGAATCCTTAAGAATCTATATTAGAACGAAGTTTAACAGCTCCAATTGCATACTCGTTTCAAACACTTGTAACCTAAACATAATAAATAATTTATTAATTTTATATTTAAGTTAATAGACAAAAACGATAATGTAAGACAAAAAAAAATTTTTGTTAAAAAAATAATTAGGTAATTTTCAGTTCTGTATTTTTGTTTTTAAATTGTGTTAAGTGTTTAAATTGTTTCAAAAAGTTTCATAAACTTTCTTCTAAAATGTACGGAGACCTTTATTTTTGGAGGCAGGTTCGTATGTTTTCAAATATATTTACTAGGTATAAGTGTACCTATACCTATAGATTATTTTTACTCGACTGCGCAACAGCTAAGACAGGATTATGTTTTTCACGCGACAACTAGCAACTAGCACTTTTAAATTGTCAAGGGAATGCGTCCCCTTTATTTCAATTAAATTTATTTCAATTAAACCATTTACAGGCACTTTTGAATTGTTAAGGAGTCGGTCAGTCAGAAATATGAAGATAGTTGCCCATTCCAAAGTATAGTAGGTACCTATGGAGAAGAACGGGCAAGAAACTCCACGGACACTCTTTTAAATAAAAAAAATGTTACAAAATATTGGTTAAATAATTCATGTTGAAATATACTACAATGTAGAAAGCACGATAGAAGCGTCCGTAATAAAAAGATAAAAAACAATTCAAAAATTAAAATAAGCCATAACAGCCAAGAGATGACCAGTCACAACTGACGGCGCCCCTTCACGAACATGACGCATGGATCAGTGCCATTCAGCTCAACTATTTTGAAGGGAGCTAAATGAACATGCCCATCACACGCGCCACCATCACCGAGGTATCTGACTTAGCATGACATACTCCAGGAAAGATTCAAGTCGATGAAAGACATATTTTTATTTATTTATTTGCTACACCAACAGCAGTACATATAAAAACAATTAAAACATAACCGTAAGATAAAAAAATACTCGTATGAATGCCTAATAACACAGCATTTGCCACAACAACATTGTAATAAAATAAAAATAAAACTTAAAGAAACATAAAATACGTAAACAAAATAAAAAACAAATACTTAAATCACATAATAAGTACTAAAAAACATATATGAAATGTTGCCAGAAAAGATGGAAGACATATTCCCCGGTAAATGGTAGCTCTATAATAGTACATAGTACTCACACCTGTGCGATGTAACTGATTATAAAATTCTTCCTTCTCTTCCAGGTGTTCATCCTAACGTCGGTTTTGTTTTACTCTGTCAGCGTCGGCATCATGCTATCGTTCCCATCAGTGCTCACTCCTGCCCTGGTTTCTTCCTATAGCACCGACATTCGAGCTACTTCCAGTCAAGCTTCTTGGATAGGTGAGCGTCATTTATTATTCTAGATTTGGACTGGTACAGTCAGCCGCTCGTCGGTTGTAAGGCTAAGTGTATGCAGAAACGCAGGTGACGCAGCACAGCACAGAACAGACAGCACAGACGCAGGTGACGCAGGTCCACGCAGCGCAGATTTTGTAATGCATGAATGTAGTGACCGCTGCGTACGCTACGGCGCCGTAACGTGCGACGCAGACATGTATCGCAGCATGCGTTCGCGGCCTATGTCAGCCTCGCCTGCCTTACCCTGCAAAATCTGTACTGTACTGTGCTGCGTCACCTGCAGTTACACTTAAAGCATACGCTTAGCCTATACTTTGACCTTGAGCTGGCCTAGCATAGTACGGAGTTTCAAAAGAGAAAAGGCTAGCTTATGCTGGTTTTGTTACCACTGACAGACCGCCTACTGCACATCATCTTTCCCCACTGTTATTTCAATCTTGTCATTTATTTTCCAGCTACCAGCGGTGGGCTGGCAGGCATGTGCGGATTCTTCATCTTATCACCCATCCTACAACTGTTAGGAAGAAAAGTCGTCCATATCAGCTGCAATCTCTTAATGCTCATTGGTTGGGTGATCTTCCCGTTAGCCAATAGCATTCCAGTCCTGTTCGCCGCGAGAATCATTCAAGGCCTCGCTATTGGTGGAATCTACATCTACGCCATGGTTATCTGTGAATATGTTGACTCCAAAAGAAGAGGGTACTTCACGACCACCAAGAAAGTCTGTATAGCTCTCGGTACTTTAACCTGCCATTCCATGTCCTTGTTCTGGGATTGGAGACAAATATCAACATTTGCGATTATGCTACCTACTATTGCTATCATCTTGACATTTTTTTGGCCGGAAAGCCCATCGTACCTGGCAATGAAAGGCCGATTTGAAGACTGTGAAGAGGCATTCATATGGCTGAATGGTCGATCAAATCTTAATGAGCTTCATCATTTGGTAACGACACACATGGAGAGGATGAACAACCGTAAAACAGAAAAAAGTTATAAGTTCTTATTAAAAAAGGATTTCTTGAAACCCTTAATGATCGTGTCCCTTGTTACTATAATTCTAGATTTGTGCGGCAGGTATTATTTCGTAGTTTACATTATTCAAATAATGGTTGAATTGATTGGAGATAAATCTTTAGCGATATATTGTTCCTTAGGAGTTGACTGTTTAATTATAATTGCTTTGGCATGTTCATGTTTCGTAATAGAGCGTTACAAAAGACGCCCCTTTTTATTTTCATCTGGTATCCTTACAGTTGTTTTAATGTTGTTAATTAGTTTATTAGTATTACTCAAATCATACAACATTGGAATTAATTTAGTATGGCTGACTCCTTTGATTATTATTTTACAAAGTTTTGTAGTTAGTTTTGGTCTGATACCAGTTGCATTTGCTATTATTGGAGAAGTGTTTCCTCTGGAGTATAAGGGTACTGGCTCATGCATTTCTGGGATAGTATTCACCTTTTTATACTCTTTAACATTAAAAATCACACCAATGTTGATTGAAAATACTGGTGTCGGAGGTACCTATGCTGTGTACGGAGTTTGCATGGCTGTGACTATGGTCCTATTGTACTTTGTGCTACCAGAGACTAAAGATAAGACGCTGCAGCAGATAGAGGATGAGATTAAAGGTGTTAAAACAGCAAAGTGTGAAGTTGAAATGAATGTTTTGATATAGAAAATAATACCTATTTTCACTAACACGAGGCGACATTTAAATGAATGCCTAAATAAAATAATAATTTAAAAAACCCGACTGCCTACTATCTACTTAACTGGAACGAAATAAACAAGTAATTAGTATTTAAAGAATTTTGGTATTGCAGACGGGACAAACAAAAGTTACACCATATTTAAGGTTATTGGTTTGTCCTGCCTGCGTTTTTCATCGGGTTTTTCTATCTATACATATAATAAATCTGTAGACGAGGCGTTTCTGTACTATGAAAAAAAAAAAAAAAACCTAGCTGGAGTGTCCAAGAATAACCAACAGATGCCATTTCTACCATTTTTGGAATTTTTGTCTGTTTGTCTGTTTATCTGTTGGTCTGTTTGTCTGTTTGTCTGTTATTTTGTTTGATTGTTCCAGTATCACGTAAAAAGTACGAAATCAATATGGTTAACTTATAAACTCAAATATTGTGTGTAACTCGATGTTTCATTTAGTTTTTGATTCATCGCAATCGCTTCAAAATATCAAAAGATATAAGAGTTTAAAGTATTCAAGAAGAAATTTTCATTAGGTACGTAATGTAGATACACGTAACGACATCTATTGTCGTAAAATGACACTAGCGTAAAATCAGGTAGGTTTGTGAGAACGTGTGTAACACACGATCATAATCATCATATGTTCACATACTTCGCGCGGAAACATAACGCGATACATTGTGAATTTACCCAATCTAAAGTTTGGTTAATTCAAGTTTTCCAAATCCATTGTTTGGTAGTAGTGCCATAGGTGGCGCTATCTATCTTTTAAATCATGATACAAATATTAATCATGAAAAAATGGTGATAAATTTTAATTTCTTAAAAATTGTAGATTGTTACATCGAGCAAAAAGTGAGTAATTAAGGCACGAACGCGCTTACTAAATAAACACGAGTGCATTAATTACTCACTTTAGCAAGGTACGTAATCTACTTTTCTTTCAACTACCAATGTACCTGCTGCGATAAAATATACCTGCTCAAGGTTAACTCAACTCAATCCAAATCAAGTTAGGTCAAGTTAGGTCAAGTCAGGTCAAGTCAGGTCAAGTCAGGTCAAGTCAGGTCAAGTCAGGTCAAGTCAGGTCAAGTCAGGTCAAGTCAGGTCAAGTCAGGTCAAGTCAGGTCAAGTCAGGTCAAGTCAGGTCAGGTCAGGTCAAGTCAGGTCAAGTCAGGTCAAGTCAGGTCAAGTCAGGTCAAGTCAGGTCAAGTCAGGTCAAGTCAGGTCAAGTCAAGTCAAGTCAAGTCAGGTAAAGTCCGTCATGGAACCCTACATCTTTTCTACATACCTTACAGAGTGTTCGAACGTTTTCCCATATATTTTGACAGTATCACTTCGTGCTCGATAGATGGCGTTGTTCATTTAACGTCATTTTCTGAATCGCGGTGTTCTGGAGTGGTCTCCGTAGAAGAATGACTTTCGCCGAATTCATAATTATCGAGTATTTGGCTCATTTTGAATTGAACACATAATCCATACTAATCGATGCTTAAAAGTATAAATTCGATAGTAACTCTGTCTGTCTGTCCATCTGTAATTCTGTATGTTACCTTTTCACGCCTGATCCACTGAACGGATCTCGATAAAATTTGGTAAAGAGATAGATGGCATCCCGGCGAAGAACATAGGCAATTATTTTCTCAAAAAAAAATTTAAGGGGGGGGGGGATATAGGGGATGAAAGTTTTTATGGGAAACCTATCATTTTTAGAGTTCCGCAGTCAACAAGGAAGCTTTATAGTTTCGCCATGTCCGTCTGTCTGTCTGTCTGTCCGCGAATTAGCTCAAAAACTTTTAATCGACCAACTTACATGTGCAGTTGCAAAAACCCAAACATTCTGTATGCGAGAACAAGTTTTTTAACTACAATGTTTTTTTAACTACACTTTGAGGGACAGTAAACGCCCATAGACGTAATGACCATAAAACTTTGCGAAAGTTTGTTTGATAAATTAATTCATCCCAACTACGGAACCCTTCATTGTGCATGGTTCGACACGCACTTGGCCAGTTTTTTTTTAACTTAGGGCTGTGAAAATGTATGCTTTTTGTAACTAACAAAGAGTTATGTTCTTCTAAAATCATCCCTCATGAGGGTAAAAACCCTTCTTTACCCTCTTGATTTTAAAATTCACAGGTAAGTACTTATTATTGACATTTTTGCGGGACTCTCTTCAAGAGCGTTAAGGGATTGAGAATATAGTCATAGTCCGTATCTTGAGAATCTGTCCACTCAATCAAAAGTTATTACTACTTGGCTCTTGGCTTGGAACGAAGAGTTTGAGTTTACCAGTGAGTACTTACTCGATAGATGGCGTTGTGCAAATGATGCGATTTTCTTAAGGGGCATGCGCCGGTAGCCCGCGAAATTCAAATCTTAAGTTTTTTGCCATTTGCAAGTCAGTGTCAGACAGGTTGTATGTTAAAATGAAATTGTTTATTCTGTAAATAGGTTATTGGAATCACTTTTACACGTCGTAATAATATCAAAAAATGTAAAATTAAGCTAGATGAGGTCGGCGTTTCCTATCTGACTACTCTGAGAAGAAAGGCCGAAACAAACTCAGGCTCTTTTAAAGTCCGGACATACCTAGGTCAGATATTGGCATATTGGTCAGGCCCTATGAGGGCTCAAAGTTCTCAAATTGCCAGACCATTGTTAAAACTAACTGAGAACGAAAATTCACATTCATCCTCACATTCACAATCATTCAATACTTTACAAAGTAATCATTTGTCAATATCCTACATATAATATTCAATAATGTGAATTTGTATATAAAACTGGTAGGTATATTTTGATGATTTTCCATAGTACTTATTCAAAATGTCACAATGCCAAAATGACAAAATGTTAGCAGAGCGAGCCGCTCAATCCCATGCTTTTTGTCTTCTAAATAATCTGAAATTGTATAGTACCCTTTTTTACAAAGTTTGGTTTTAATACAGCTTTTATATCGTTTAATGGGTAAGTTTCGAATGTCAATATGAATAAAATATGATTCGCGATCGTAGCAAATAGTAGCTTTACAGAATAATAACCATTAGATACAGGAATACAACTCCTGCAATATTAGTTAGATTAGATAAATAAATATTTAAAATAACTGCGACTCATTATTTAGATCAACATAAAACTTGATACTGACCTGTAAAAAGCAAAAAACATAAGATAATTTGAATTTCGCAGGCTCCCGCAAAGCTTTCGCCTTAGTTTCCATCGTCCATACAATATGCCATAGTTTTTTCATTAATCTTTATACAATATTTTTTCATTAATCTTTCCGACAGTTTCATACTGCTGTCCATACTATCCACACTATCACCACAATATAGATATGGACTACCACTAATATATAAAGTTACTGGCTGTCTCATGTCTGTTACTTTTACGCCGTAACGCCTAGGTCGCCTAGACAGACCACGTGGGTTATGGGACATAGGATACTTTTATCCCGGTAGCACATTCCCGTGGGATAATTTCCGACATCCACGCGGGCGAAGCCGCGGGCAAAAGCTAGTTATTAAAAATTTTTTTTATTTGCCATTTTTTTTAAATTTGGTAAATGCAAACAGGTGTTCAAATGTGTGAGCAAAGTCTATCAAAGATGTTTGATCAAATATGTGACTATGTCTGGTGCCGGCTTTACGCTATCAAAAACTTTTTAAAGCAATTTTTCTTTCCTGATTAAATTTTAACATATAATTTAGGTATATATATTTTTGTAATCCCCTTTTAATTTCCTTTATTTAGATACCCTACTAGATAGGTTTCGTTTTTTTATTTTTTTTATTAACCTATTAGACTAGCGAAAATCTAAGAAGTCCGTTTTGACAGCTACCAAAATGCTTAGTGTAACGATGAAAAAAAAAAATGTTTCTTATAAACTGATTCTCGAGACATATCGATTGAACATACTTAGAGAGTTTGTAATTTACGACTTATCTACATTGATAAAAACTGATTCTTAAAGCTTAACGCTTTATAACATGGAACGCAACGTCAAAACGGACTTCTTAGATTGTCGCGAGTGTAAGTACTATTTCGCTCTAAAAACCAGTAATTTTCTTTTTTTTTCATAATCCTATCTAAGGACACTATATTGGGTTTTTATGACGAACATAACGATACCTTAACCGTCTAAATCCATCCAGCCGTTTGGAAGATACTAGGTAGGTAATAAAGAAATTTACAAACATACATACTTACAAGATATAACCCTTCCTTGGCAGTCCGGGTATTAAAAGCGAGCTGTTGAATTTTCAATTTTCGGCACTGAGCCGAACGTTGAAAATCCAACAGCACGCTTTTATATAGCCATTCATTAGTTTTATAGTGAGTATAATTTATTATGGCGATAAGGTTAGTAGAATATGTAAGATTGATGTACCCATTATGTTAATTACCAATAATAATTATATTGTCATTCTACACCTCTTCGTCTGAGTTCTACACGTAGATTTTTGAGACGGGGTAGAAAAGGCAAGTAAGCAGTGGGGATATAGATACAGGAAAACGATAATTCTGTAAATCCATGTTTGTTACGGTTGCAAATAATATTTTTCTCAAACATGCTTGGAAATTCGAGCATTATTTTGACAACCTTCTTCGAGATAAATCGAAATTGATGTACGGGTCAAAAACAAGTGTCGATGCGGCCGGCAATGTTACTATGAAAATCCTTAACTGGCGTGTTTAGCGGCCAAATAAATTACTTTACTTTAGTTATTTAAAAATGGATTTTGATGTTTTTTTTTTTATATTTAAAAATGGAATGAACTCTTTACTTCAACACATGGCAACCAAGGAGGTAACTTATCTTATCAAAGATCGTATTTTTTCGATCTGGCTTGCAAACAGAACTGTTAGTAAAGAAGAAACAAATGAACATATTGGCGCATGAAAAATTTGTTGTTGTTCGTCATTGATTCTGAAATTTTTATTTAGTTTACTCAGTTTGAATTTCCGCGCATTGTTTGAGAAAAGTACTATACAATTAGAATTAAGCCTTGGCCGCAATCAGGAATTGATGGACTCACGTATTCTTCTTCTAGATGATTTTCACGATCGTCCATCAATCCCCTTGTTGCTGGCCGCGACAGTAATGTACTAATCAACATACAAACTGATACTGACCTGCAAATTGCAAAAAACGTAAGAAAATTTAATTTATCATGGACAGACTGGCCTCACCCACCCTGCTGCTTCGTCTCAAAAATCCTTTAGGTTAGGTCCTTAGGTTTAAATGTTTAGGTGATAAATTCTTTAAATTTTTGCTGCTTTAATTTTTTGTAAAATGGAGCTAAGAACTGGCTCTCTTTTAGATTGTATAAAAAGCAGGCTGCAATGTAGGTAATAACAAAAATAAATAGAAATTATATAATGTTAATTAATGTTATTATATTATGTATTATTCTTCAATAAATACTATGGACTGTAGGTACATTGTAATGTCGAATAAAAAATGAATTGGTTTTTTTAAAGATTCTAGTTTAAATCTGCCTTGACTTGTTTGCTTTACCGTATCTGGTATCAAATGTAATGAAATTGTTTATTCTGTAAATAGGATATCGGAATCACTTTTACACGTCATATTAAAAAATAAGCTAGATGAGGACCTCATCTAGCTAGTGGTCTCCCATCCACAGGCTGCCCTCGAGAAGTGCATTAGTGCAGCTTTACTTCGAAGACGAGACGATCGACCTGCACCGCGCGTTATTTACTTTTAAAAGTTTAGAGAGTAGCGACACCTCTACGACATCATGAAGTACTAAATAATCAGCTAGTTTACGACGAATATTGTAGATGGCGCCACCGCAGATGTCACACAATCTTACATCATTTATAGGTACAGATTTTGATTTATTTTTATTACAACTTTCATGGTTTTTAGAGATGGGTTGTAACAGGTTAGACACGATATCTGTTATCAGTGTTATTGAGACAAAATAAATCACAGATCCAAATATCTGTTATTAAATCACAGCCAGAGGGCCATTTTTGTACGGACGATAAAAATACGCAGCTTGTTATTTTTGTACAGACGATAAATACGTATTTAAATCTCAATTGAATATCTTCATTATTTCTTTTCGTTAAAGTCGAAAATCGTATCAGAAGTTTTAACAGTAACAGCCGCGGTAACAGTCTTGAGGATCTGTGATTAGTAACAGATATTTTTTATTGTTAGGAACAATTGCTATCTGCTATTTTACAATATCTGTGATTTCTATCTGTGACGATTAATACGCCTCACTCCTAATGGTTTTATCCGTCCGCGTCTTGCGAGAGAACCTTCCTTCTCATTGGGGGAACATAGCACTTCATTCGTCAACCTGCACTCTGGTGACCCTGACGTGCTTATCCTTCCAAGTGTGCTCGTTTCAGTTCATTCCCCGAATCTAAGCAAAGAGCATGATCTTCAAATCGAAAGTTATTCCAAGGACGATTGGTCTTTAGATCCCGTATCAAAGACTTTGATACAACTACAGGTATATTTCAAAGATTCTCGAAACAAAATAGTTCAGTATCTTTGAGAGCTCTTTAGTTAAGAACATCTTAAATAATTTCTTCGAAGTGCTTATCTATGTCCGCTATGAGTAGCTATTTGGAAAATTCCTTCATTGCTTGAATAATTTCAAACTTTTATTAAGGTCTAAGGCTAATAGCCCGTTGTTAAAGTCTGTAATAGTTTTGAGTACTTTCGATACAGCTTTGAAACTTTACAGTAAAACCACAGTTTGAAATTTAATTAGGTACCTACCTAATTAGGTAGGTACATTTACAGTGGGTGGTTTGGAGAAGTGTATAGGCTCAAAAGATCCTATGAACTATAAATACCTGAAATTCTATGTATTATAAACATGGAGGTCACGATTTCTATCCAGGGCCGTAGCCAGGAATTCATTTCGGGGGGGGTTAAGATTGCCAGCTTTTTTTTTTTTGAAGAAATTACGTATTTCTGATTTCAAGAGAGAGTAAAAAATAGTACAGATTATTAAAAAAGAGTATTATTTTTAGAACAGCAATTTACCTCTTTTTCGGAAAACCAAAAAAAAATTTGGCTAGCGAAGCGAGCTCGAAATTTTTTGCATCCTGCTTCGAATAAGTTAAGTTTTCTTTTTCTTTGACCGATCATACAAAAATAGAAGTAGCTTTATCGACTTATGCAGAAAAGTTTGAGAAGGATGATGCAGAAAAGGATGCAAGAGCGAGCGAAGCGAGCTCGAAAATTTTTGCTCCCCGCCTGGGAGAGGCTGAGGGAGGTTAGAATATCTCAGAGAGATATACAAAGTCAGAATCGATAAAATAGGTACAGTATTTAAGCATACTCTTACTGGTATTGTAGATTATTGTGTATATTACTACTGGTATTGTAGAAACACGCCTATGCGAAATAGATTACAATTATCTGTATACGGAGGAACCCTAGGGTGTCGATTTCTGGATTGAGATTCTGATTTCTCGCATTTCGGGGGGTTTGAACCCCCAACCCCCCCCCCCCCCCAGCCTACGGCCCTATTACCTGTAGGAATTACATATATCTAAGTAAAATAAATAATTACATACGTCTGTAGATGCTAATACGGATGATAGTGCTGCAAAAATTACCTTCCATTTTAAATAACCAATCAACTGAATTTAAAAAGTTTGGTCTTTGTTCTGTTCCAAAAACGTGCCTAAAGAAGCAACACTTACCACAAGTTCACATCTACATGTTTGCTATTCACTTTTTAACAGGCGCTAGTATTGTGATTCATCATCTGCCTAGCCTTTTCCCTACGAAGATCTACAAATACAGCCGGGACCAACGGCTTAACGTGCTTTCCGAGGCAGGAGTCTCGGTATGTAAAGATGGTCACCCATCCACGGACCAACCCAACCCCGCGAGCTCCTCCGCTAGTATTGAGATTGAGAATGCGATAAAGTAGACGGACGCTACTACTAAAATAAGAGCTAAATCTAGTCGATATCAAATTAATATTGTATTCATCGAGTCTGTCTTTAGCGGAAATTATTTATTTATTTCAAACACAAAAATAAATTAGGTACCATATATTGCACCGTACACGTAAACAATTACCTATTTCACAAACAGCAGGAGGTTGACTGCGTGATTTATCCTAATTCTAAATGCGAAAGTGAGTTTGTTTGTTACGCTTTCACGCTAAAACGGCTGAACGGATTTAGATGAAATTTGGCACATAGGTAGTCCATGATCTGGAGAAGGACATAGGCTAAGTTTCATCTTGGATCGCAGAAGAAGTGGCGGGCAACATCAAGTTTTAATAAATAAAAACAAAATGGATTCTAGCCGTTTTAATAGATATCTATGGGTCCACGCAACCCAGACATTGCAGGCAGCATCACCGTGGGCCAATCAAATTAACATCACACACCCCCAACCAATTATAAAACAGGACAAATTATACAAAAAATGGCGACAAAGTGGGATTCAATTTGGTCGGTCGCTGGCAAATTTAATAAAGAGACTCGCTGTACACTGCATTTTTCTATATCCCTAATTTTGTGTACGCCGTATGAATTTTAATTTAATGCCGTTTTTAACAGTTTCGAGGGTAGATAGGTAGGCACTCTTATTTTCCGTGTTAAAATTGGTGTGGTAGAGAAAATTACTGAGGAAACGGTTTGACTATTAATTGTCATGTTTACTTTTTAAAATTGGGTTTTGTTTGGGCTTAAGTACGAAAAATATGGTGTGGTTCGCCGAAATGCTGTTTTATTATTCTTCTGCCTATATTCTAATTTATTTTGGATCGTAGTAGCCTCATCTTCTTTTTCTTACATTGCCTACCAGCCATTCCTCTCAGTTACTTCAGCTCACATATTAAACTTAACTTATTCGACGCCTGAAACACAAGGAACGCAATGAATCGACTATCAACGAATTAAAACCCACGGAAAAGCAAAAAGGTGAGACATAAAAACAAAACTCTGAACTCGAAACGCGAAAAAAACCAGCCGTCGCGAAAGTTGCGTCGCTAAAAATAAATATATTCAGAATGCTTGCTCCAGGGTTCTGAAACGGACGAGTTTGTAAAAAATTCAGACATTTCAGACCTTCCGACCGCCAGCCGCATTTCAATTAGACGTGTTACAAAGTTCCACGCCTCGCTAAATGCGTTATCCTTGTGTTTGAACTGTAGTTCCGTTTGATTTTCACGTTGGTATTTATTTATGGGACTTAGTTACGGTTTAATTGAGATTTTAGATTTACACACAGCTTTCATTGAGTACATACCACTCACCGGTGGAGTAGCTCGTCTTAACGGGCCCCTGTATCAAAATTTGTGGGGGCCCTTTTTACCGGGTACCATCGCTCATCATTGGTAATACTTGCACTTTGAAAATCGCATTTAGGGACTGGTACGACTTATAGACACTGTCATTTAAGGCGAAATGGGACTGAAGAGAGCCGAGGGGGTTGGAATGACCCCGCCCGCGGGCAATTCTAGTGCACTATGTTTACAAATATTTAATATAAAATTTGATTTGTGTTTATATAGAAAAAATAATTCCATAATCCCTTAAAGTATTTAATAGTGAACACGTAGACAAAATTTCATTACAATTGCTTTGATAACGATCGAATGGAATAGGTTTTTCTCTTTAAAAAAGGAGATTTTAAGGAAACTTTGCCGTTTTTTTTGGTGGAAAGTTTTGTTAATCGTGTTTCGGGCCTCATACTTCACTAAAGACACTCTTCAATTTTCGTTATCATAAAAAAAACGCGAATACGTTGTTGTTTTTTTAGAGAAACATTGATTTTGCGTGAAGTCGAATCGCGTCAAAACATCTGTTTTTGCACCATTTCACCTTAATTGTTAAGTAGGTAACACTGGTAGGCGGGTGACTGTACTGTACCCAATAATTTTTTACAGCATTACCTATTTTTTTTTTTCCCGAAAATACACAATGAAATTACTCCACCATACACTGATACAAATGTGTCATGAAAATAGCAATTTAGTATCGAATTGAGCAAATAAATCATTTTGTTTATTTCCTCATATAACTCTCTAATACCTATATTTTAATAAACCAATACATCAAACAGTCGAAAATCGCATCATTTACCTACAGATGAAAAAACGTTTTGATAAAATCACATTGGACATTTACAGGATATTCCATTTCCTTCAAAGTAAATACATTTATTTGCTTCGAATGCAGGTAGTTCACAGATATTTCGTTCGGAAATTGAAAATTTGTATTATCGTCACATCTATGCTTTGGATTAAAATCTACATTTCTGTTGATTTATAAACGGACATTTTGAAACAATTTCCGTGAAGTTTACATAGAAATCTTTCCACCAGAGTCGCGTCCGCGTCGCACCGTCGCGTAGCGCCTGTCTGCATGAGCCTTCACAGTACGTATCCTTTACCCATGTTCTCAAAACCAAAAACCTATAAAAGTATTCTAACCCAAAAAAACTCCTCTAGCTTTTCTGAAATAAGTTTCTAGTGTCAGCTCCACGGATTCCGACTATATAAAATAGATCAACCCAAATTACCCCTGAAAATTACCTGCTGACGTAACACATTACTCTTGAATAAATGTTTTAAAAATACCGCACCGTCACCTAATGGCCGTTCTGAAGGTAATCTCTTGTTTTATCCGCCGACCCTTCCGTTAAATTCATCATTTCAACGATGCCAAGCGAAAAATTAGAGAAAGAGTTCAACGTGATAAAAATTGGGTAGGTAGTCATTTTTATTTTCGATTTTCAAACGTAACCGATGCCTTCTTTACGTTTCGTGAGTTCGTTTCTCAAAATTAATTTTTAATTCGAATAGATTTTTATTTCGTTTTTTAATCCCATACTAATTTGAGATTTCGGATGATTTTTGTTCTATTCTTTCAATTTGAAGTTTGACACCTGTCAAATTAGTCGACGGGATTAAAAAACGAACTTTAAGTTATATGAGTGTAGGTCTGTACAGCTGTATGACATTTGCTGGTAGGAAGGAATTATTATAACCTACATATTAATGTACCTAACAATTTTTCTTTCTTTACCTATTTGATTATGTAGATTATGAAACAGTTATATAAACGGGGAATACCTAGCTATGTGCAGTTTTATGCAGTATTTTTTATTTCATTGAAAAAAAATTATTCCTTGAAACTGGCGAAAACGGAAGCCAAGAGTATTTTATTTTTAATCAAAGTATGTATCACTTTTATCCACGCAATTTATTTCAAACATACATAACAATCAAAATATTACAATAAACAACATAGTACAAAGTTGTCAACGAATCTATAACTTAGTGACTTGGCAAAGTATTTCTAACAAAAGTCGTACCTTCGAAATAACTAGCGAATAAGTTTCGTTTCGTACGAGTCATTAGAACTTGTAGAGAACGATATTTAGGGTACCGGAGACAACTTTATAATAAATAGTACAGAATCAGAGAGCCTAGAAAAGTGACAAATGTGACAATCGCTTCGAAAGCCCTTCGTATTTCTACGACTTTGAGTCCATACATTGTTGCCTTTTCCATCATCGTTATCGCTGATAGAATGTCACTTTGTCTAGGTCCTCTGAGGCATATAGGATTGACATAAGCTATCGAAAAGTTTATGTCAATCATGTTGAAAGTCGCTATAGAAATGTTAAAGTATTTCAAAAATGAGGTTCGTGTCCGTCGTCACAAGATGAAAATTGTAGATATGAGAACCAAAATGATCGCGATTTTCGCGTTTTAGTTGTGGGTCGAGGTTCGAATTCAGACAGGCAATTTAGCATAATCAGCCTATAACGTTCCCACTGCTGAGAAACAGCCCTCCTCTCTGCGAGAGGGAGTGGGGCGTAATCAACCACGCGAGCCCAGAGCGTGTTGATAGATGTCACATGCCTTCGAATTTTTGGTTCAAGGACATGCAAGTTTCTTCACGACGTTATCTGACCCCAAAATAAAAAAAAAAAATAGTTTTTTTTTTTTTTTTTGCTAGATCATGTTTAGAATTTGATATCGATACGACCACGTCTTGAAGATTCTATGGCTGGTTAAAGACCCACATTACTAGCTACGCTTCGCGGTTTCAACCGCGTAAGTGTCGATCCCCTGGGAATATTGGGACAAAAAGTATTCTATGTCCTATCCCAGGCCATGGTCTACCCATGTGCCAAATTTCATATAAATCCGTTCAGCCGTTTTAGCGTGAAAGCGTAACAAACAAACAAACAAACCAACAAACAAACTCACAATCGCATTTATAATTATAAAATAATAACATATTGGTAGTTTCATATTAATAATGTGACTTTTTATCATAAGGCAGTAACGCGGAACGCCATACAAATTCAGCTGGCCCCAATAACATAGCTCCCAAGGGTTTAGCACTTCGGAAGTGGTTCCAAAGTCCATTTCAGTTTTAATGCTATTTTCCAATTGCAATAGTAGTCAGGCGTAAGTTTAGATATTGCTTTTTAGAAGTTTTGTACAGAGTTATTGGCAAAGGCTTTTTTTTATGTTCGATATTACTTGTGACAAAATGAAATTCTTTTACAGAACATGCGGATGCGGAAGTAATTTGAACTTTATTTACTTTTTCAGGGATTTACAAACATAAACAATAACCAATTTAACCATTTTGAGTTGAATAGAATTTTTAGTAGAAAAAAATGTGTAGGTAATGTAACTTACATGAAGTACATTTTTTTTTGTAACGTAACATCACGCCTGAATTCACCGATGGGTTTACCGCTTACCCTTTTAACCGCCTTACGTCGGATTTATCCGACAAATATTTTCGTGCCCATTTCGCCGGAGTCGTATATTTACGACACTCGTTTAATCATTTGCATTACACATCATCTTTGTTGTAGGTATTTATTTTTCGATTTTTCGATGCCAGGCGTTGGGGGCACGATAACCGTTATGAAGTCGGGCGGTTAAAAGGTTAAGCAGAGGTGTACCTATAGTACTTCCACAATTCACCATTTATTTTTAAGTCCCATGTCATAAGGGCGAGCCTATTACCGTCAACCAGGCACAAATCCAGACTCCGGGCTGCTACTGAGAAATTCCTGATGGGAAAACCAATTAACACTGCCCAACCTGGGAATCGAACCCAGGACCTCATGCTCGGCTGTAGGGCTTGCAACCATTAGACCAACAGAGCAGTCCCATGCTCAAAACATTCAAAATCTGCTGCCCATCAAATCAATCAATCTGCCTAGCCTTTTCCCAACCATGTTGGGGTCGGCTTCAGCAGAATATTTTACATGGAGATTTACAATATCTTACACCCAGTAACTGTACTGTGCTGTTGCAGTATTTAAAAGAAGAGTGAAAGAACACTACCTATCCATTTCGTCATAGTTGCATAGTTATTTTAAATTAAGTACATTGTAATTATATTTAAATAATATATTTTTTAGTGATATTTATTTTAGGAGTATGTATGTAAGTATATTCTCATATTGGATGTTTATATTTAAATTAGTGAATTGTTTCTTATTTTATGTATTTTGTTTCTATTCTACTCTTCTATCTACTTTCCTATCGCAGGTATGCTGGAGGAGGATTCTTTAGAAATAAGCATTGCCTTTGTACATATTTTTGTGTTCCTTTCTTGTTGTCTGTATTTATATGTGTATGCATAAATAGTTAAATAAATAAATAACTGGGTAATACAATACCCCTTGGTAAGAGTGGTTGTCAGACTTTCGGGCTTCTGACGACCCGGAACGACTGTCAAAGATCCATGAATGACAGCCGGGACCAACTGCTTAACATGCTTTCCAAGGCACGGAGTCCCGGTATGTAAAGATGGGCATCCATCCATGGACCAACCCTGGCAAGTGAAGCTTAACCTGATGGATTGACCCGTGTAGAATAACTTAGCCACGAGCTCCTCCTGCTGACTGCTGCCCATCAAATACCATTCTTATAGTCACAAATAATGAACATTTAAACATTTTGGTAACAGTTTAGTATCCATCCAGTAACCACTGTCCACTGATTTACAGTGATTGTTTAATTATTTCGTCTCCTCAAAGCATTAGCAAGCATTTAAGTACCTATTTCAAATAATTAAATCAGGTCAGTTAGTCAGAAAGTTGAAGCTTGTTGCCCATTCCAAAATGTATCTACGTTTTGGAATGGGCAACTAGCTTTAACTTTATAGACAGAGATCTCTCTATGGAGAAGAACGGGCAAAAAACTCCAAGGACACTCTTTTAAATCAAGATATTACAAAAACCTGGGTACATTATTCTTATAGGGCAGATATGTCATTGTAAAATTTAAGCCATCATAAACACTATCATTTCAAACCTTTTATGGAAAATAAACTGTTTAGCCGACCAATCTTTACATTCATTGATACAATGCAATTTTTCATTTTCTCAGTTTGGTCGTGAAATTAGTCACGCTGAAACTGAAAAGAACGTTTAGATACCTGTCATACTTTGATTTCAATTAAATTCGTTCGATTGTCTTCTCTTTATTACTAATCCCAGAATTATAAACTTTTTGTCTGAGTTTTCGCATATAAAAAAACAAAACATTAGCACGATGCTCTTGTTGTCATGAACTCCTGACATTGACAATTACAATACAATTACATCATTGAATTGGTGTTACCAACGTATAGAAATATAAAACATACCAAAAACCACAGGCAAAATACCCGATTTCTGGAATGAAAAACCACAAAATTTAGCAAACAAATAATTGTGAAATGCATGTCAACTGCTGTGATTGGTTGACTGAATTATTTACAGTCAATCAAATGACTAAATTATGACACGTCGTTGATTTTTGTTCCACAAACTATGTGCAGCCAAAGATAATATTTGGATAAAAGTGAAGTGGGCTTTTTAAAGTTCTGCATTTAATATCATCACAATTCACAGCGAATTATTTTTTCAGAAACTAAAATACGATTATTATTACAAGACTATAAGTATAGATTTATACAAATTCAGAAAAAATAAGTCCATTACTTACACCTAAGAGCTAGAGTCTGGGCAACGAAAGTTGATCCTGAGAACACGCGTGAAATTTAAAAAAATCCAACGCATGTCCATGTTAAATGTTAACAGCATTATAATAGTAATCTGTGGATAACAGTCAAGTGTGACTTTGACACCACTTTTTTTCGGGGACAGTAAGGTCAGTTTTTCGTAGTTCAATTATGTAATATTAGTGACGTGCGGTTGACCGTAGCGAAACGGATAAAAATAATATCTAATAAAGCCTGCAGACAAGATACAAGTAAAAGTACCTAAGTACTTATTTTTTCGGTTCAACAATACCTAGTACGTAGATACTCACGGTTTTTTTTATTTACTATATTCCAAGTAGGTAGGTAAAAATATGAGAAATAAAGTAATAGTCACGTTATGACAAAAAATTTGGATAACTACTAAATAAGTTCGTATAATTTCAATTGACGCTGCCTACACGAGACAAAATGTAATGATGATTGGCAGGATCATCTTCAGGAACGTACGTAATACTCTATTCGTTTAATAACATGTACAATACCTACAATGTAGGTAGGTACAAAATCAATGATATTTCATATAAAATTCAGTGCACAAACACCAAATTCCGCCATCGATAAAGTAGGCTCGTTAGTTATAAACAATTGGAGATAATAATTATTTTAAAAACAATTATGAGGTAAGTAATAAATTCGAGTTTTAGATTTACACGATGACTATAATATAATATAATATGATGTCATTCAATGACCTACGATAAAAATAAATTAGTTCCTCCTCCTTTATTGTCTAATATTACTTTTCTTTTTCAAATTGTATGAAATATGGATAGGGTTAAACAACAGACATATTTCTATATTCCGAAACTACTAATTAACAGATATTTTTTTATTATGACAACACTTTGACAAGCAGTGTTGTAACCGAACAAAACAATACCTAAATTAACGCACCGGCAAAAATAATCCATTTAGGTATTTATGTACATAAAGTGTGTCATATTGACTGAAATATATTGTTATTATTCTAAAAACATTTTTCAATTGTATTTCTTTATAATCCAAGATACATTGCCAAAGTTTGCTTTTCATAAAAACTTTTTGTTTGGTGAATCGTAACTCCCTCTAGTGAAATTAACCTCAAACTACGCGTTGGCGGAAGATGGCCGTCGCGTGCCGAGTGTTGCTCCGATTGTTTACGACGATTTTTTAAGTTTTTATAATACGAATCCTTATAATTGACAATAGAATAAGTGAAAAAGTTGTATAGTTGACCTTCAAAGTGTTATTTGGAGTGTTTTTACGGTGTTATATGATAAATTTCTGTCAAAAAGTGCGGCATCAGTAGTGTGAGTGAAGCAACTAGTTTTGAGCCAGTGTTTTTAGGAATGTTGTGAATCCAAGTGGATTGTGTATATATTACTGGAGTTTGGACTTGCTACAGCCACATTTAGCCCTAAAGGTAGGTTATTCTAACTTTAGAAAACTTTTAGAAACTTCAAGTTTGTTTACATCGGAAAGCGCTACCGCGCATGTCCAGTTTCATAGGCAAAGTTTCTTTGGAGTAGATCCTAGTTCGAACAGAAAACTTTTTGTTCGTGTTTTTTTTCATATTATAACCTATTGTTTCGTTATGGAGTTTATATTGCTTGAAACGAATTAATAAGTTACAATTTTTTTGTAACATTACGCTTCCTTGAACTTGTTTCAGA
This sequence comes from Lithophane ornitopus, assembly GCA_948473465.1. Classification (NCBI taxonomy): domain Eukaryota; kingdom Metazoa; phylum Arthropoda; class Insecta; order Lepidoptera; family Noctuidae; genus Lithophane; species Lithophane ornitopus. The sequence goes on along the minus strand of OX419638.1, from coordinate 9,672,649 downwards.
TTGGCAGGTACAATACAAGTTACCTACCTATTATTCAAATTAGTTTTTTTTTTTTTAAACTGTAAGTATAGGTACCTAACTTTTTACCGTCTTCTAAGATAACATTATCAAATTGGAACCCAGTTTATTAGTAGCGCACTACCAATATAGCCTTCATACATAACTTTTTTTCGTGGTCATTGAACCTTCGTTCGTGATGTCGGCATAAAGCCTCCATGGTTAATTGCTCGAAAGAGTTTTGTGATATGAAATACTGAATGTCTACTTAAAATTATTGTTGTAGAATCTAGAAGCTATGATTAATCGCGGAATTACTTAATTGGATAAGTATTTACAACATTGACCAGACTAAGTGTTTTTTTTAAATTATCCTTCGTTGTTTATTGTTTAAAACATTGTTTGCTTGCTGTCCCACAGCTGGGCAAAGCGTTTTTACTTGCGTTTTGTCTTCTCGGAGTGTTTTGTTTATTAATTGTTAACAGTAAGTAAATAAAACGTTAAAACTAGATACGGTCTACTAGAGCCTAGCTTTGTGGCACTATGTCGTAATTCACGAGAAAATCACTGTAAAACGTGTTTAAACCCCGATTTATAGCCAAGTTAGTACGTAATTAGACTATTAAAATGCTGAACTAGCTTTTATTGCACGTAAACATATACCTACTCTATTTTCCAAAGATTAAATAACTTAACTCCAATTTAGGTATTAACTTACGTTACCGACAAGATTACGAGATGCTGCTATCTAGCAATTTACGTTTGCATAAGTAAATCAAAGGAAAAAATAATACCTACATCCCTACAATGCCTATTATGAAATCCGTCTCTAAGACGACCCAATGACCTTATCTTCAACAAAAAAACCTGCTAAGGAATCCAAGCTTGGTCAGAAACTAATAGTGAACTAGATTAAGTAAAACCTTCTTTTAGGACTGATGCCTGCCTGGGTTGCGGGAATGTCCGAAAGGGATACCGGGACCCTGGCAACAGGCAACTGAAGGAACACGGGTGGGTTTTAGTCAGTAAAAGTCTGACACGCCCTTCCGCTCCGCCCAGAGCGGGAGAAGTCATTTGATGATTTTCCACCGACAAAAAAAAAAGAATGAAAAGGTGTACCGTATAGGTAACGCATGACTTGGAGAATAAAACGTTTCATACACACAAACGCAAAAAAATACTGGTCACCCACTCTTCCAATATTTAAATTCGGAACAAACAATTCCATCGAATCAATAAATGGCTTCTCTAATAAAAGCATTGCCAATTAATGAATAAAACACAAGATTCGCGCTTAATTGGTTAATGTTTGCAACACCGTTCATTTAAAATGGACATTTTACTAGCAATGTTTAATTTGAACTCGGTAAGGCCTCTCTTGTTCATTAAATACAATTTACGGTTGGAATGATCTTCATTATTAACATTATATTTGGCTAGGTACCTTTTGTCATGGTTGTTGGCAACATTTTGAGCTGTTTTGGAATTCGAATGCTATATAAAAAATTAAATGAACTAAAATGTAGGGTAACTGTAACACTACTAATGGACAACTAACCTCTTTTGAACCTAGTCTGGATCTCTGGCTACCCTTTCATAGGTACTAGGTGAATATGCGTTCACTGTAAAAGTAAAAATAATTTGGTAAGTACGAGTAAACTTCATCGACAACTCTGTCTCGTTGGCCTAGTGGTCGCAAACGCTACTGCTAAGCACGAGTTCCTGGGTTAGATGCCCGGGTCGGGTAAAGTGTTATTAGGTTTTTCCATATGGAATTTCTCAGTAGCAACCCGGGGTCTGGATTTGTGCCCGGTTGATGGCAATAGGCTCGCCCCCTATGACATGGGACTTAAACAGAACTGGCGAAATGTGGGTGAACTATAGGTACACTTCTGCCTAACCCTTCAGGGAATACAGGCGTGATGTTATATTATGAGTAAGCTTCTTGGCTAATCTTGCATCTCACAGAAGTCACAGTATAGGTACTTAATTCTCATAATGTTCTCAACTTCACACACTTCATGAAATGTTGTCGTAAATTACCTACAGCATTATAATATTATGTCTCGTTATTAAACTTTTAATTACTATATCAGATGAGTTACAACCTCAGATGAGCGCTTATGTGCTAAGTTATTACCTGAGATCGGTTTTCGCTATTTATGCTATGAAAACTTCATGGAAATTGTTCAACCATAAAAACTTTTTCCAAAAAAAAAGACTTCCAAAAATAACTTTAATTTCGGAAGTCGGTTACTTTGCTTTTCAATTTTCGTTTTTTCCCACTGTAAATAACAGTGACGGAGTCAAATTAAACATTGTCTTCATATACAAAGCGGGAAAAATACGTAATATTGAAGCTAACTCAAAAACTACGCAAGCAAAGTTAATAAAATGTATATGGGACCACCTCTGAAGCATGACCTACCAAACGAAAGAATCATCAAAATCGATTCATAATTGACGGAGTAATCGCGTAACAAACACACAAAAACAAACATACAGACGAATTAAGAACCTCCTTCTTTTTGAAGAAGTCGGTGAAAAATCACGCCGAATTGTCGCGTCGCGCCTGTCTGGGGAGCCTTAAGTCGGATAAAACTAAACCCTGTCACTATCCTTCTAAAGTATTTTATTTAGACTAAATAAAACCCTCAACGACAACATGTCAGTTACAAACATTCCATTTTTAAATAATAATTTCAGACTACCCACTCATGCGTCATAGTTGCGTCGGCCATCAGTATTCACTGGCATATTTCATAATAATTCACCATGCATGCCTGCATACATTGATTGGTTAATTTTTATGCGAAACTGCACCATGACAATTGTCTTTGTTGTGTAAAAATGGTTGTTGCACAAGAGTGGAATATTAAACAGGCCTTTTATTGAATTTAAATTGATTAATAGATTGCTATCATTTTTATTTTCTCTGCGCGGTGAATGGTAAATTGTTTTGAATGAACTTAGTTAATTAGTTGCTGCGATAAATACCCGTTGTATTGACTCGAGTGATCGGCATTAGTAAACTTTACGTACATAGTGATAAATTATCACCTTGTATATGCAAAGTCCACACAAGTGATTGATTATTCATTAAGAGAATAAAACCCGAAACATTTTAGCTATTACAGCGGAGAAAAAAGCCGTCCACCCTTTTCTACAACGGATGTTCAATCAATCTACTTTGCCGTTTCTGAACTATGTTGGAGTCAGCTTCCAGTCTAACCGGTTGCAGCTGAATAGGTACCAGTTTTTTACATGGAGCGACTGCCTGACCTCCACCACAACCACCCAGTTACTGGGTCACACGATAACCCCTTGTAAGACTAGTTGTCAAATATTCGGGCTTCTGACGGAAGTACTGTCAAAGATATACGAATGACAGCCGGGACCATCGGCTTGACGTGCTTTTCAAGCCACGGAGGGGTCTCGATATGTAATGGATGGTCACCCATCCACGACCTAGCTTAACCTTCGATCGACCCGTGCGGTTGTTATTATTTGGAATGATAAGTGGGTGATAGACTTGCATGCTTAAAGTACGCGGTCTTCAAGGGGCCTGCGGAGCATCGATCTCAACTACGAATCGAGTGCTACAAATGTTGTGCTAGTGTACCTGTCGGAGCTATACACACAGCTACTGTGAACTGTACGACCACGCACACATTTTCATAGACATGACATTTGCTTGACGCGATAGCACTACTAGCTATTGAAAATTTATGATAAATTTGGATGTGTTCTGTAATACCAAAAATGATGAATGAAAACTTAATGTATTTCCATTTTTTTTTGTTGATAATTTGTATCTTGATAATATAGGCTATGTTTCTGCTGAAACAATATCACAAGTATTGTTGTTTATAATACAGATAAAACAATGTGAAAACATGCCATTTACGCTGTAAAAATGTGCGAAATTCAATTCGCTACAACTTCATTTTAGTTAGGATTTTTGGAAAAAAAAAGATGTAGGAACCTAGATAAATACTGTCTCAATCCGAATAACAACACATTATGGTGGAAATATGCTCAAATTGCAAATGATTTTGGTATTACGTTTGTATGGAGAATTCATCGGTCACCGGGGTCTTAAGCTAGCGACCTTACTCGGCTCGCCGTCGGTGACACACGTGAAGCTTGCTTAAAGTTTCACAGTTAAATTGGCTCGCGGCGATGACAGACGGGCGAGTAAACTCGCCGAGCCATAAGTACGCGTGCTTGCTCGCACGTCTATCACCCCTTTTACTATTTCCAAAACAGAAATATATAAATATATTCCCGTACCTACTAATGTAGGTATCTAATATCGATTTAAAATAATCGAAAACCCAAAGTATCGATTGTCTCGGACTCTCTTCACTTGTAAGTTGTAAAACCAACCTGTTTTTCCGAGTTGTTTTTTACGATGTACATGAGACGATAAGCAATCGAATTGGGTCCCCGTGGCGCTGTATTAAGCTAAAAATCTATCACTATTCAACAGCTATAAAATCTGATAAGATGTTGTTTTATGTGGCTACAATAGCTTTGAATACCTACCTTGATAATCAATGTGAAATAAAGAATCTAGCTTTAAGCGGTCTTGTAACATTTGTAATCCTAGACAACCTCGCTTCTCATGACTTGTTGGATCATAAAAAGATAATAAAATTATGAAAGAATGAGTACTTGATTACTTCCGTAGAAAGCAAACCCAAAACATGGAAATCATCTCGAGAATGCGGAAGATACTGTAGGTACTCCTGCAGCCAATTCCCGCTCGAAATCTATGCGCAATCAAAAGTTTTCACTGTCATGAACACTGAAAACTTTTCAAAAATGTAAGTAAGTTAGAGGATTTTTTGACAGATCGAGGCTGAGATTAAAATGCGAACGTTTTTAGAAATACCGGAATTTCCCTTCTTGTCACCACCACATTTCCCTCCGACTGGTTCAGAAATATTATCTGCACTATTTTTAAAGTTCAAAACTCTGAACCACTCATAGACACCGATTGAATGAGACAATCGTCTAACTAAAATTATAAATGTGAAGGTTTGTTTACATGTTTGTTACTCTGTCAAGTCAATCACGCAAAAACGGCTGAACGCATTTGGGTGAAATTTGGCACACCAATAGATCTGGGTTAGGACATAGAATACTTTTGATCCCATTAGTATAGTACATTCCCGTGGGATAATTTGCGACCTCCACGCGGGCGAAGCTGCAAACAAAAGTTAGTTATAAATAAAAGCCTGGAATCCTCGATGGAGAAAAAAAAGGTTAAGAAAAACAAACATTCGCTAACCCAAAACCACCGTAACCTGCCGTTAACCATGGTTATCCTAAAATCCGTTGCTTCACGGCTCAGTTTTTATAGACAAAGCTATCAGGATCGCGTTACAAATCGTGGTTAGGAGGCAATTAAATAATTAGCTGTAATGAATGAGGCTTGGAGTAATTCTTGTTCTCACGCATCAACTGTGATTGAATTGGTACCGGTGTGAAGTGTACCTAGGTACCTACTCATCTTTTTAAGGTTCCGTACACAAAGGGTAAAACGGGACCCTATTACCAAGACTCCGCTGGTGGTCCGTCTGTCTGTCTGTCCGTCTGTCACCAGGCGGTATCTCATGAACCGTGATAGATAGACAGTTGAAATTTTCACAGATGATGTATTTCTGTTGCCGCTATAACAACAAATACTAAAAAACAGAATAAAATAAATATTTATGGGGCTCCCATACAACAATGGTGATTTTTAGGGTTCCGTGCCTAAATGGTAAAACGGAACCCTATTACTAAGGCTCTGCTGTCTGTCTGTCCGTCTGTCACCAGGCGGTATCTCATGAACCGTGATAGTTAGACAGTTGAAATTTTCACAGATGATGTATTTCTGTTGCCGCTATAACAACAAATACTAAAAAACAGAATAAAATAAATATTTATGGGGCTCCCATACAACAATGGTGATTTTTAGGGTTCCGTGCCTAAATGGTAAAACGGAACCCTATTACTAAGGCTCTGCTGTCTGTCTGTCCGTCTGTCACCAGGCGGTATCTCATGAACCGTGATAGTTAGACAGTTGAAAATTTTCACAGATGATGTATTTCTGTTGCCGCTATAACAACAAATACTAAAAAACAGAATAAAATAAATATTTATATCCCATACAACAAACGTGATTTTTTTGCCGTTTTTATAGATAATGGTACGGAACCCTTCGAGCGCGAGTCCGACTCGCACTTGGCCGGTTTTTAAAGTTTATATGGAGTTAGGGCCTAGACAGTGGGACGCAGAGCAGATAATGAGACGTCAACGTAATTCGGAAACTTTATTCTAAGAATTTGTTACCTAATTCAGACTTATTTTAACGCAAACGTAGGAAGCTACACCAGGCCCTCAAACCAAATAAAAAACAAAACGGAGCGCTGCAAACAATACAGTGAATCATGCCAAAACTACACCTCCGTTCTGTCCCTAACCACGCACTCATTTACAATTAAACTACACCTCACTAAGTGCACACATGTTTACGAAACCAGCCTCACGTCACTGTTGACAGCGCTCTGTTTTGGTTTTTTATTTGGTCTGAGACCAGAGGCCCTAGACAAAGTGACATTCTATCAGCGATAACGATGATGGATAAGGCAAAAATGACATAAGCTATCGAAAAGTTTATGTCAATCCAGTCGTAGAAATACGAAACGCTTTCGAAGCGATTGTCACTTGTCTAGGCCCTCAGGCCTTTGGTTATTATTTTGTAATATTACTGACTTTATTAATATTCCTTTCCGGTACAACATAAAATTAATATTTTCCACTCCCGTTATGAAAAGGGACAACTCGAAAAATGAAACGAAAACAGCAATAATGACTCGAATGACGGGCGAAAACATTTATTCCCGTCGTTCATGGCTTTATTGTCCACTTGATTGCGCACTTATTTGCAATGAAAACAAAGTACCCTCAATTATTAGCTTAATACCCTCCAGAAGCGTTTTTCACAAATATTCTTCGATGTATACGTACTTACCTGATTTTTGACCGTAAAGTAAAGTGTGTTTCTCTTTATTTGTCATATATCATAACATCATGGTAGTACTCCCGAAGGGTAAGGCAGAGATGTACCTATAGTAACTAACACATTTCGCCAGTTATGTTTAAGTTCCATGTAGAATAGAATAGAATACTTTTTATTATGTACAAAATAAAAAATACAGATAATGTAATGACATGTAATAGGGTGCGAGCCTATTGCCGTCAAACGGGCACAAACCCAGACTCCGGTCTGCCACTGAGAAATTCCAGATACAAAAACCCAATAACACTTTGCCCGACCCGGGCATCTAACCCAGGACCTCGTGCTCAGCGCGTACCGCTTACCACTTACTTGTCATATTTGGTAAACAAATATAGCGTTAGTGAGAATTGAATTTGGGAAAAATAATGTGTCTGAATGGATTAAAAGCAGTTTCTGATATGTAATTCATATTGTGAGAGAGTCACACGAAGATGAAGACGTTCATACCCAACTTTGATTGTGTAAATTATGCGAAAAATCGTGATTGTTTAAAAAATACACTGTAATAACCTTATAAGCCTATCTAGTCTCCACTCTGTAAGTCGTACCCCGAGCCCCAAGATACAGACTAACTGTCTAGTTTGGGGCTCACTGGTAAATAATTTGTGTAACCTAACTATAGGTAATATTGTAACCTGCAAACCTGTTTTTGTAACCTGCAAACGTGCTTACTGTAATATTACCTGGACAATAAACGATTTTCTATTTTCTATTTTCTAATTGTTCATTCCTTGTTGACAAATCTGGAGTGGTATTTGAATCTGTTTACAATATTTTCCATAAATCGTCGATAAAGTCTGTCATGTTTACTTTGGGCTTACTGGTCTTACTGGTATGCAAATGTACGGTTTCGTAATATGTCACTTTTGGATCTTTGTTGGGATACTCGTGTTTAGCATAATGTATAACATTATGTGTTTATCAGTTACTTACTTACCTACTTAACATGTAGAATGCTCTACTGGGTTTGTTACTTTTAAAACTTATAAGTTAAGCTACGTTTTTCGCCGTCGGTTCGTGCATGGGTGACCAGAAAGCACGTTAAGCCATTTGTCCCGACTGTCATTCGTAGATCTATGACAGTTACGGGTAGTCTGAAGCCCGGAAGTTTAACAACCAGTTAAGGGGTCTCGTGTTGCCCAGTAACTGGGTTGTGGAGGTCACATAGGCAGTCGCTCCATGTAAAATACTGGTATTCAGCTTTTGGTTAAACTGGAACTCCAACATAGTTGTTAAAAGGCTAAGCAGATTGATTGATTGATTTGTCAAAGAGCGTGAGTGACTAAATAATCCAAATGCTTCATCCATCTTCAACTTCATGTAATAAAATTTTTCGCGCAGACATGTTCATCGTTGATCAAGCTATTTTTTTTTTTAACGTTCATCTTCACGCTCTCCAGAGCCGCGTAGGTAAAAAAAACTAATTCTGTATACTTAATCTGGAACGATTGAGACTGGAATATGATCGGAATGATAATTCTGACTTATGAAAAAGGGAAATGTAATCGAAACTCTTTGATTCTCTATGAATGTGAGCGAATTTGATGTAATGATAAACGTGGGGGCGTATTTACAGGATATTTTTAGGGATTTCTATTTATTAGTACGTACAAATAGGACTTTAATTATATGTGATGAGTAGTAAAACACGAAAAGCAAGCTATCGAAATGTACGAATATAATTATTTTAATCACCTTGTACACACGGCTACACATAAGTTTACACGAACCTCGCATTGTTCGGAAATCCTATACAATGCTAGATCAGCTTATACTAGAAATGTATAGCTTGATGCGCAGCCGTGTGTACTTATTTTATAGTCTTTTATCTCCTAATAAACCTGACCGCGTACCGGAAGACGTAGCGTTGGAAGGCCCCCGAAAAGGTGCACCGATGACCTGGTGAAGGCCGCGGGAATCCGTTGGATGCGAGAAGCACAGAACCGGTCGAAGTGGCGGTGCTTGGGGCCTATGTCCAGCAGTGGACATCTTTCGGCTGAAATGATGATGATGATGATGATCTTTTAATAATTCCTTAATTTAGTTGGTATGACTGACAAACAAACTCACGCCATGGCGATGGCGATCCATGGGAAACGGTAAAAGAGGCAGAAACGTTCTACATAGATACTTTCTATTGTAAACACTTTTTTTTTTGAGTTTGGGAACTCATCAAATGACTTCTCCCGCTCTGGGCGGAGCAGAAGGGCGTGTCAAACTTTTACTGACTAAAACCCACCCGTGTTCCTTCAGTTGCCTGCTGCCAAGGTCCCGGTATCCCTTTCGGGATTGTAAACACTTCAGTTTTACTTCAAGCAGATTTAATCAACTACATTCGTACCGAATACCTTTGAATAACATTTCCCATTAATTCCCTATTCCCCAAAAAATAACAGTCAGTTTGTCCCACAAACATATCCAGCTCATATTTGCTGTTACAAAGTAGCTTGAAGCAGAGAACTTTAAATAAAACAGTGTAAAGACAGTCTGAACTGCATTCAGCTTGTGTTTGCGCGTCTCGTCAACATTTACTCTGGCCGGCCATTTAGTCGTGTTTGCACACAGAGTAGTAAGTAAATGGAGTGAGAATTAACATAAACCGTCACTAAACGTTACTACTATGGTACAGAATAATAGCTGAACTGTTTTCAAATACTCTCAGATTTTGGGTACTGTAATAGAGTACGTCCAAGACGGTCATAGTACCTATATATGCTCGTTAAAATATCCCCAGTTTAATTGTCAAGTTGGTAACAGTTATCAAAGTATGGCAATATTTGCAAGTCTATGTAAGTTTAAACCGAAGAAAAAACATAATAATATGCTGAAAACTGGCTAAAAGATTGGAAATCTGTAGGCTTAGCCTAACCTACCTGAAACTTTTTGAAAGGCCTATACTGTCCTCCCATAACTATTAACACTGTAATTCGAAAATATTGTAAATTGCCAATTATTATTTTCTTTTAAAAGAGTAACCGTGGAGTTTCTTTCCGGCTCAAGTGCCCATGTAGGCTTATATGAAATAAAATATTTTGATTTTGAATCGTTTCTAACGACAGACAATCCTTACCCACAAACCTTAAATTACTGGGTTACGCAGTAAACTAACCACCAACATGAGCACTCCATTGACTCACTTCTCCGTGCGCATCGGCTACGTCATTAGAACACTCTTTATGTCTAACAGACTAACAACACGTCATTTGAGTGTTTGGAAACTGATTTGGTATGAGATAAAGTTTGCTTTGCCTTGTACTGATTTGGTAGTTAGATTTTGTTAAAGTAGATGTATTTTGATGTACCGAATAAATGAGTTGAGTAGACAATGTTGTGATGGTCGTAAGTGAGTTATCTGGTTTATTCCGATTGAGTTTAAAAGCTTGCAAGTTAATTGGAATCGTGTACGATGATAGTCTCGAATATATTCGAAATGGAGTTAGTTTTTATTTCCAAGGAAGCTAAACTTGATGTATATAAGTCTGTGACCAATAAAAAAATCAAGACGTGAGGACGGTTTCGTTAACTTATTTATGTGTAGTTTGATTGTAAATGTGTGCGTGTGAGCGTGCATGCACACAGCTGAGGTGTAGTTTTGGCATGCTTCAATGTATTGTTCGCAGCGCTTTGTCTTGGTTTTTTATTTGGTCTGAGATGTAAGTAAAGCTTTTAGGTTTTCTACAACTCGTCTTTATATGCTCTGGATTTCTAGAATCTGTCATCAAAATCCACCAAAAATTTGATAAAAAGTTCTTAAAACTAACTACCAAAGAAAATGTTTACTTCCAAGTTCCTCACAAGCCACATTAAAGCCAACGACATTATAATCTAGCGTCTGTCTGAAAGTCTGAACGATGCCACATCATGAAAAATCCAATACAGTGGAGAATCGTGACCTGGCACTGTAATAACACTGAGTAACTGAAAGTTATTCTTCTGGCGTCACCCAAGCAGTTTGACGCCTCAAACACGACTTGCGATCAAGAAAAATTGATGATGTCCGAATTTGAGGGTCCGAGGGTTTCGTAATAGCCTTTTTGGGACTATGTGTACACAGATACCTACTAGAAAGCTGTTGTTTTTGTGTTTCGGTAGAAAACCCGCTAAGAAAGAACAAGGTTTTTTTTTTTTCTCTTATGGATCATGCGTCTTGCGGCATGCGTAGCATGGCAACCATAGAAACGGGTTTTGTCGAAGGAAGACTAGACAATATGATAGAAAGAAAGAGAAATTGTTTATTCTGTACAAATAACACGCCCATTGTAACAATAAAAAGTAAAAAAATAAAAGACAAAACATACATTAAAATTAACCAAAAGCCTCGCATTCAATCCATAAAAGTTTGACAGTTCTGCATATGAAATGTGATTGTTTATGTGTAATTTTGTCTATTCTTCCGTCGACAAAACCCATTACTGTTGAGGTCATGCTAAGCGTACTGGTGTGTTTAAACCTTATCTTTCTCACAGCTGGGCAAAATCTAAAGTAATCTTCCAGAACTTAATTGACATTGCCATTTCGGGCCAGTTTGTTATCCATCAATTCCAAGTACATGCCTACTGTTTCGTAAATCAGTAAGTAAACGCATCTCTCCTTGTGATATGATAGCACAGTCTTAGTGCTCGGAAGAGCTGGATAAGTTACACTGTGGCATGTCTTGTGTCAAAGCAGTTTCAAAGAGGTGTCGCTTAGCTTAGATTCTACATCCCAATTAGCGATGCTGGCGGTAATTTTCAGTGGCGCCTCTGTGAGATTTAATAGCATTAATTACTTATGACGTTGGATTCTAAACTAGGTTCATAATCACTGCTTGTCCTGTCATAAGAGGTTTAAATCTTAGATATAATATTGTGGACTAGCTGTTACCCGTGACTTTGTCTGCGATCCAGGATGAAAAGTAGCCTATGTCCTTCTCCAGGTCAAGATCTACCCTTGTGCCAAATTTAATCCAAATTCGTTCACCCGTTTTAGCGTGAAAGCGTAACAAAGAAACAAAATCAGTTTCGTATTTATAATATCACTAGCTGTGCCTCGCGGTTTCACCCGCATAAGTCTCGAGCCCGTGGGAATATCGGGATAAAAAGTATCCTATGTCTTATTTCGGGTCATGGTCTACCCCTGTGCCAAATTTCATCCAAATCCGTTCAGCTGTTTTAGCGGGAAAGCGTAACAAACAAAGAAACAAATTCACGCATTTCGCATTTATATATTAGTTAATATGGAAGAGCGGCTCCTAACTCCAAAAGTTTTCTACTAGCTCAAAATACTAATAATGCTATGCGGATATTGGGTGGTGCTATGAACACAACAAGTCGTAGATAGATCCATTAACGACCCGTATAATATAGGAACCGCACAGTACAGAAGATTAACAAACTAACCACGCACGCAAATCCAGTTCACTTAACTAATGATCATCAGGGCATTAGTCATACACTTGCTAATAACACAATCGACTAAAGCCTGGGAAAAGACTAGGATAAGAAGAGCTGCAACTACTTAGGTAATATTGTGAGCATTAAACTCAATTGGATGGACCATGTTTTACTGTAGCGTCAAGTGGCAACAATGAATCTCGTGTTAGCCTGAGCTCTAAACTCTCATCACTGTCCAATAAAAACGATATTATTGTGACCTGTAGAACTGTGAATGGACGGACAGGGTGGTCGTGTGTTAGTATATTGTGCTTCAAAACTTGCTTTTGGATAGAATTCACCGCCTTTTTACCTAACTGCCCCAGGAGGAGGGTATTGTTTTACTAGCTATTGCAACTACTATGTGCTCTATTGAGACTTACTACCACATTGACTAAAAGTAAAAATTGTTGAAGATGTGGGCAGTAACTAAATATGTGCTAAGATATACAGTAATCACATCCACATGATCATCTGATTCTGCCTAGCCTTTTTCCAACTATGTTGGAATTTCTGTAACAGAACAATAATGCAACTTAGTAAAATATAAAGTCTAGTAAAAACATGAAACACTATAAAGTAACAAGAAACTTGAAGCTTACATTTACTTGTTCCAGACTGCCTATACATTTATATACAGTTGCTTTAATTTTTTTTTCTTAGCACATCTCGGGTCTGCCTAGAGAAGAACACGTATTAAAAAGTTCCATCAATAAGGTCTACAAAGTTCTTTGATAAGAATTCTGCAAGGTCTCCTCAGACAATAATAAATTGCAGAACTTATAGTATTTTACCAGTCACTGTTGGAACTTGTTGAAAAAGAAGTTTCGCTACATCCTTCTTATCCGCTCTTAAAACTGGATTATTAACTTCATTAGCTGAACAGGCATTCTTAAGTTTTAATTGAGCATTATTCATGATGTTTTCGCTAAGTTACTTAATTACTCATGCTTTCTCGGGGGAATATATATTAAAATCCTCAAAGTCAGTCTCGAGGCCGAGTTTGTTCTGCATAATTTATAGCCCCGAATTCTGTATCCATATATCTCAAATTTTCATAATCTCTTATCCCCAATGTTCGGTGTAAGTGTGCAATAAATATTATATGCAATGGGGCTACAACATGTTATTTGCTAACTCACAATCCCCTGCTTCTGTGCAGGGGTCGTTTCTATTCATAATACCGCCAGAAATTGCGAACAAATCATTCATAGTAAAACAAACTTTACGCCACTGTGTTTGGGCCGGAATTTGTTTCCAGAATTTCTTAAGTTTCAACGTCCTAGATTTATGTTGCTTATTACATTTTACACGCGTGAAATGAAAACGTATCAAATGAAAAATGCAATTTGCTACTTTATTTTAGTTGACACAGGAACTATTTGAGAAAAAATCCCAAGCGTGTAGACGTAGAGGTCCTTTGTTAGATCCCTGTTGAACCCTTTTGTCGTTGAGGCCGTAAATTATCTATTTAGGTTTGCATTTGGCGATAAATTGCTTTTTATTCAACGAATCGTAAAAAGAAACATGTCAACATAGTATTATTAAAAACGATATGTATTCAGACGTGAATAGCCCATTCAAAACAGATGTGACTTCAATGAAAAGCTTGTCTAGTTGCGTTTGGTTCAACGTTAGTTCTAAAGCAACTTCAATAACATTTTCGAACTGAAATACCGATGTTATCCATAAAGTTATTAGAACACGAAGCCCTTTATCTAAGCCATCGGATGTACTGAGAGCCGTTCTGAGTACTTACCTAATCTGTACGGTTGCTATCTCGGGTCATAGGCCAGCAGATACCGTAAGTCGTACGCCAAAAGCCTTCCAGCGATACTGTTACGTATAGGTATCAAACTAAGGTTAATTTTCAAATGAGTCGATTGGAAAGCAACGTCAGAGTTTCTAACATACCGCATTTCGTTGAAGAGTACATTTTAAAGAACTCTCTATGCCGAGTTCGACCTATTTCCGAATGTGATTGATGATTTCAACCCCTCATTTCATCGGGATCGCACGATCATTTTGAATCTTATCTCGTTAAGAATACAGTTCATAATAATTTCGATATTGCTATTTAATTTGTAATTATTTATTGTAAAGCTGCAGCTGCATACTTCGTGGTAGCATATTTTTGGAAGGAAATTAAATGTAGCTGTACACATTAAGACAAGAACCAGGAAATTCTCAAGAGATAAGTAAATTTTGACCTAGTTAGCTCAATTGCTAGAGTTTGCCTCTAAAACGTGGAGTTCTTGGCTTGAATAGTAAGTGGTGTAGGTATTTCCGAGCATTCCTTATCTGTGTCCTAAGGATGTTTCCAGACTTATAATCTTTTTAGTCACGATGGAAATAAATTGCCTTTGTTCACGCCAACAGTGGAGAACTCCGTTTGAAATCATAGCCCAAACATTTTTATTACTTTCATGTATTGTATGAACTTTATATCAAATAACGTATTATTTATTAGGCTTCATTTGGCTTCACCGTAATATTGAAAAAATAATACTCGTAAAAGCATTACCATAGCTTCCGCCATACTTTCGAGTATTTCCTTACCATTTTTTTGGCCTGTCACATCCGTTAGTCCGGACAATTAGCTTGTTCCCTTTGGCTGGTTTTGGTCCTCCTCTGCATAATATCCCCAAGAACACGACTTAATTTCTTTAAAGACAAATATTGCTTTTTTCTTCGGCCAGAAATTAAGGACGGGTCGTTTCTTTTGTTACTCAAAATCTGAACGTGAAAACGAGTAAGGAGAGCTTCACAGAGTTAAAAATGCTTCTTAGACTGTGGAAATTAAAAATGAATTTACTCTGAAACTCGTCTAAAAGCACAATGGACAGAGATAAAAGGAGGAAACTTTGTAACCCGACTGTTCATTATTCGAGTCATTAAGTCCATTTTCACTCGACTAAAGGCGAGGAGTTAATCTTCATGATACAAGGTATGTTTTTGGTTTTTTAATCTTACCATTTGACACATCCGTCTTTCATCGTTGAATAATGGCTCTGGTCCATTAAAATATCTACTGTGGACGCCCCTAAGCTTCTAAATATAACATAACTGTGTCCCTTGACAGCTAAATGTTTATTTGTGGGATTTTTTTGTCGAGGAATGACGTTTTTTTTTGTGTGTAAAGCGGTATGATACGGGATTTTACATGTTAAACTTGAGTCGTGTTGAGCTCTCGTAATATGTTTTATTTTCTCAGTTTTTACACTGTGTTTACAGTGTTTAGACATTGAGTACGTATAAAAAGACTTACTTTGAGCTTTTAGTATTCGTTCTACGAAGTTTATAACTGGACTTATTTAGGATTTAGTACAATATCAACGTGTCGTAATAAGAGTGTTTTATGTTTCTATCTCAAACTCAAAGCAATTCTATTATATATATTATTTCAAATTATAGATACTTTTGAATTGTCAAGGGGTCGGTCAGTCAAAAGAAAGAAGCTAGTTGCCCATCTTTTATTTATGGTCTCCAGTATGGATGAATTTATTCAAATGACTTAACTTGGAAATCATTTTTTTGAGCTTCAATAGGAAATTATGTTTTATTGTAGAACATGATTGTATTTGTGATCTTAGAGCATTTTTGGACAATTCTTGTGTGTTGTGATAAGAAACAGTTTACACAAATACCAAAACACATTGAATGAAAACTACTCTTGAATATTATGTTGAACTTGACGAAAGTCTATTTGAAACAACGAACACTTAGAAACTCTTAGAGGAGCTCGTGGCTAAGTAATAACAGCCGCACGGGTCGATCCATCAGGTTAAGCAACGCCTGCCGGGGTTGGTCCGTGGATAGGTAACCATCTTTACATACCGAGACTCTTCTGTGCCTCGGAAAGCACGTTAATCCGTTGGTCCCGGCTGTCATTCGTGGATCTTTGACAGTTGTTACTGGTCGTCAGGGGCCCGAAAGTCTGACAACCAGTCTTGCCAAAGGGTATCGTATTACCCAGTTATTGGGTTGTGGAGGTCAGATAGGCAGTCGCTCCATGTAAAATACTGGTATTCAGCTGCAACCGGTTAGACTGGAAGCCGACCCCAACATAGTTGGGAAAAGGCTAGGCAGATGAACACTTAGAAATTCTTAACATTTGAAAACAAAGAGTTATTTCTCAGAGCCAATACCGAACAGTATTAGTCATAACTTTTATTGATATTTTAAATGACCCGCGTGGTATTTTTATCTCAGTACGTTAACTTTACTTTTATTTACTTAAAGAATTCTTCCATTTCGTGTCGGACAGAACTGTCATTGTATAGTGTGTCTGTTTGTTATTTTATGGATGGGGCAGTTCTTTTTTTTTTTTGTTTCTTTGACTTTGAAGACGGCTTTCAGTTTAACTCGTCTCACTCAAGCGGAGTTTGAAAGCGCGTTTTATTTGATACACTTCCTTTACTTATTATAGTCGTTAGTATACATTGATGTAAGTATATCTATGTTAGTATACTATAGAATCTCAAAGCACTATAAATGCACATTGTATCTCTAAAGCAAATACTGATCGCAATATCGCTATAAGTAACGCTGCTGGGGAGTTTGTTGCGCCACTTCTTCTTCCCAGCTAAAGCACTAGGAAGTGGTGAAGATTGGACGTTTTGGGGGAGAGCCTTGTGTAATTTTGACGTTCGAAAAGTGCTGATTCTCAGCCTAATTCGATTAAGTATCCACTTTTGAAATAACCCTTTTGAATGAGCTGTCTATTCCCTGAATAGTAAAGATTGCAGAAAAAATATCGATGTATCGATATTTCTTTTTCGATATATTGATATTGTAGGCGATATTTATTATTTCGATATATCGATGCATCGATATGAATATCAAGTATCAAATACGATATATTTCCAATAGCACCACCGGCACCGTTGTCGCCACTGAATAAAACCGCTGGTTTTTTTTTTCTAATTTGGTATATTTATTATATGAATGAAAAACAAATACAATTGAAATTCACAAATATTATTCAAATATTTATTATTTAAAAAAAAACGAAAATTTCACCGATACATCGATATGCTTATCGATATTTTTTTCGATATATCGATATCAATACCGATTTTATTTTTTTTATATCGGTACGATACACATATTTCGATACTTTTTGGCAGTTCTTGCATCCTTAAATATGAGATAAAATGATTTGGTAGAACTTGTTATTTTGGTCTCGTGGACATCACCGAAAAAGATGCCATTTCCTAGAGAGTCTAATATGCTTTAATGTTTGCGCAAGCTCTCATAGATAACTAGATATTTAGTAATTATATTCAGTCTAGCTTTGCGGTGTAACCTAGTTTAAACTGTAAATTAATTAACAGTTTAATTTCGGCTAGTTTATAAAGTGCCGTCGAGCGTGTATGGTTCTATCTGCAATTAAGTTAAGTTTTAACTAATAACAACTTTATCTAAGTTATAAATAAATAGGTTTATGAGGTTAGTTTGTAAAGACCAATAGAACACGTAGAAATTTCATTAGAAGATCTAACCTCTGTTAAAATATTTATAATGTTCGGCGTAATTTTATTATGTAAAAGGTACTAGTTGTTGTCCGTTACTTCATCTCCATATATTTTATATTTCATCACGATACCCTTTTGTAAAATTAATATCCTGGATTTAAAGCAGTTCAAGTCCTGTCGTTTTATCCCGTTAGTACGTTCCTGAGGGATAATTTTCGACATGCACGCGAGCGAAGCCGCACTGGCAAAAGCATGTCATATTATTATATTATTAACATATAAAAGTATGAATTTAGTTACCTACCTACTTGATTTCAAGTAGGTACTACCTACTTGAAAATAAGTAAGTACCCTATATAAGTGAGATGTCGTATCCTCGAGTTCTAAGCACATGCACAGCAGGGGTGAAATAAAACACGTTTACGCTTGTTCAAGCATGTCTAAACAAGTGTGTGCTCTTTAATTATTTAAAAGTGTAACCTTGACCGTTTTGACCATTATATTAGGTCTTTACCTATGAAATTGCCGTTCTGCAGTACTGGCCATTTCAAATCAAAATAATTTTTGTTTGGCTAAGAATTCTAATTTCAAATTAATTTTATTTTAAAAACATGAAGAATTCTAATTTCAAATTAATTTTATTTTAAAAACATGTTTTTTTTTTTCCAAAAGTAGTCATTTCTTTATTGATTAGTGTTACATTTTCATCGCATTTCAATCTTTTTCGTCATCATGGATACGTTAAAAATTCAAGTAATTATGGAATATGAGTACCGTCGTGGCAGCAACGCGGCACAAGCGGCACGCAACATCAACGACGTTTACGGAGCTAACACTACAAACCAACGCACCACCTGTTATTGGTTTGCTCGCTTCCGTTCTGGAAATTTCGACCTGAAAAATGAACCTCGCGGTCGTCCGAAGACTTTGGTCGACAATGACGAATTAAAGGCGATTGTGGAAGCTGATGATACACAATCTACGGCTGAATTAGCAGCAGCTTTCGACGTTAGCGTCAAAACAATATTGGTCCATTTGCGTCAAATTGGCAAGGTAAAAAAGCTTGACAAATGGGTGCCCCACGAACTCAATGATCGCCAGCGCGAAGTACGCGTCGAGACGTGCCTTGCACTGCTCAACAGACACACAAACGAAGGAATTTTGAACCGCATTGTTACCTGCGATGAAAAATGGATTCTGTTTGATAACCGCAAGCGCTCAGCAAGTTGGTTGGATCCTGGTTCAGCACCTAAACAATGCCCTAAACGAAAACTTACCCCTAGAAAAGTGATGGTCACTGTTTGGTGGTCTAGCGCCGGTGTGATTCATCACAGCTTCTTACCAAACGGGGTGAGCATTACTGCAGATGTGTACTGTGAAGAACTGAACACAATGATGGAGAAGCTGGCGCATCTCCAACCAGCATTGGTCAATCGCTCGTCTCCGCTGCTCCTGCACGACAACGCGCGACCTCATACTGCACAGCAGACGGTCTCCAAGTTGCAAGAACTGGGGTTGGAAGCTCTCCGTCATCCGCCCTACTCACCAGACCTTGCGCCTACAGACTACTACTTTTTCCAGAATTTGGATAACTTCTTGGCGGGAAAAAAATTCAATACCCGAGAGGCAGTACAAAATGCCTTTGAAGAATTTGTTGCCTCCCGTCCAGCTGATTTCTTTAAGAAGGGCATCAATATACTGCCACTGCGATGGCAAAGATGCATTGATTGCATGGGTGATTACTTCGATTAATACAAATAAAAAATTCATGAAAAAAATTCGTTTAAATTTTTTCATACAAAACGGCAATTTCATAGGTAAAGACCTATTATTATATCACTTGTTATTTAATGAGTACGTAACTCATTTATCTCAGACTTTACTCATCTGCCTAGCCTTATCCCAACTATGTTGGGGTCGCCTTCCAATCTAATCGGATGCAGCTGAATATCAGTATTTTACATTGCAATATGACAAAATTGCAAACTGTCAAACTTGTTAAATTTTTTGATAAATTGATTGTATTTTTGATAGATTACGAATGAGATGCGAATGCCAACGTTCTTAAAAATAACACTCTGACCTCCACAACCCATAACAAAAGGGTACCCCCCTTTTGTTATGGTCAGACTTTCAGCACAATATAAAATTGAGCTCTCGGGCTTAAGGCTACCCGTTACGACTGTCAAAACTCTACAAATGACAGCCGGGACCAACTGTTTAACGTGCTTTCCGATGCATATGGCATAGGGTAAACTCACCAGTAACTGGCCACTTAAGGTCATCGGCTAGTTCATGTCAGTGTTATGCCAAAATGTGTAAAGAAATTAATATTCTTATACTACCTTTGCTTAAAGCGTCTTTTCGTTTATCGATATTGATGGGTAAATTATTAAATAAAACAGGATTACATAGAAATATTTTAATTAGTTGAAAAAGTAGTTATTTCAAGTAGTAATTAGCCATAAAATTTAGAAAATAGCCATCATAAAACTAATTACTGGCCATGTAGAAATAATCATCAAAAAAATAAAATAAAGAAAAAAGAATATTGGAAATACACTGTACCAATACCGCAACATCTTTTTCCATCCAGCTTTTATTGGACGAAAAGCTGCAACGTCTGCTGGTTATGCAATCGTTCCGAAATGGATTAGGTCTTGGATTTTTCTTCAAAAAGTCTTGAACACCAACCTGTATATCCTCTTTTTTTTTTCTGGGAAATCCTCGTTTAGCTTGTTGTATAGGTAATGAAGTCACCCAACTCATTTTCTTCAGATTCAGTAAGCACTGGATCAGGTCCAGACTTAAACTTAGTGTTAGGATTTCGAATTTTAAATTGGATACTACTTCTGGGCACTCCAAATTTTTTAGCGGCTTGACGTATCGTACCTTCATCGTTTCCAATAAATTTGATAGCCTCTTCTATTGCCTCTTTGCAGTATTGGCGTTTTTTAATACAATATAAAGGGGTGGCCAGTAAGTGATAATCCATAGTATCACTTACTGGCCACACCTGGCCAGTTACTAGTAAAAGTGTGTATTTCTTTTTGATTTTTTTGTATGGTATAGAACACCTTATGCGCCTCCTTAATACGTTTCATTTTTAATAAAATTAGAATATAAGGTTATAACCCAGTAACTGGCATGGGTGGCCAATAATTGAAAATATGTGAAAATGGCGATCAAATACTAGCCACCCTCCCAATCTCGGTTTACAATTGATGCCAATACAATAAAACTTTAAAAAAGGATCACTTACCTTCTATACAACACACCAAATACAATCGACTCACGTTTACTACACAAAATATCACAAAATTTAAGAAAGACCTAGAGCGTTACGTTAAGATTTTTGTAAGAAATAACCATTTATGTCAGAACATGAACACCGACTCTCACAAAATGGTCGTTATTTTTGGCGCTAATATCTTAATAGAAAAAAAACGTTACTAGAATGAAATCTATTTGAGTATGTAATATCAAAGACAAATCATAGATGGCGTACTGTAAGGATAACTCTTAATTTATGCAGTTGAAGTGGGTAGTGGCCAATTAATGAAAGCGGCCAGTTATACCTCTGTTTACCCTATTATGTAATGGATGGTCACCCATCCACGGACCGACCTCGGCAAGCGTAGCTTAACCTTCGATCGATCCGTGCGGGGCGGGGTGCAAATTTATTGTATAAAGTGACATACGGTTGGCATGATATGACGGCTGAAGTTATTTGACCTTCGTACTTACCTCGTATGTTGTGGCCATAGAAATAGCGGGTGATTGGGAACATTATCTCCTAATGATATGGCAAAAATTTATTTCCGAACAAGTTGTAGTATGACTAATATGCACTATGAACCACAAACCTAAACTTTTATACCGAGTATAAGCCTCCTGCGAATAAATTTTGAATTTTTGACAGCTTTTCCATACAAAAACTCAAAAGTCAAATCTTCTCTTCTACATACATTACATGTATACTAACTTCCTTTAACTTTGTATGTAACTTCCTATTTCTTTTTTTTTTTCCAGAATTTGAAGTTTTCATGTACGTTATGAAGCTCGGCGGGTATTTTTTTATTAATTTACTCTTAGTTATTAGTAAAAATAGACAAACTTTCCATTAATTTAGTTTAGTTATCTAAATATCTACGTAGAAAAATCATTAAATAACCTACTGTAGTTATTAAACTGCCTTCATAGTATACATTTTGCCAAAATACCTGTCAACTTAATATGTATAACTATATATGTAGTATAAGAATGTAATTTGTGGAGATAAATAAGCATAATTTTATAAAATTCTAAATATACAGGGTATTAAAGAAATTGCGTGCCATACCTTAGGGGTAGGTTCAGGTTTCCTGGGTTCCTTTATCGATACTGAACCTACCCCTAAGCTATGTATGGCACGCAATTTCTTTAATACCCTGTATATTTCGAATTTTATATAATTATGCTTATTTATCTCCACAAATTACATTCTTATACTATAAATAAATCTCTTTACTTCTCATTAATCTAAAACACTGGAATAAGGCCTATAAATTATATTATCGCTCTCTCACAGTCTTAACATCTCTAATAATAACGTTATCACCTCGTTATTAGATCGTTTGCAAGCCATTTTAGTTACTTAGACTCATTTAGTTTTATTGCTAAACTTGTTAAACTTATCTAGATAAAACATAAATTAAGACACTAATCTCCAACATTGTTAGTAGCATCAAGTAAGTAATCTTTTTCATTTCCATCTTTCAAATGTTTTTACTATCATATACATCACATAAATTGTCATTTATTCAAAATAGGCTGAGAATCAGCACTTTTTAAACATCGAAATTATTTATGACAGCTCCCTAAAACGCCCGCCCTTTACTTTAGTCCTAGTACTTTAGCTGGGAAGAAGTGGCGCAACAAACTCCCCAGCAGCACATCTGTCTGTTCAGTTAGTAGAACATGATTCTATACAATAGTATGCAAAGTAATTAACATTACAAAACACAAAACATTATATTCAATGGTTTAGGATATGTCAGCTAGCACACGCTAATATACCAACAAAACATTGAAAAATGTACTCATGCAGAAATAAAAAATGAAAACTCTCTTCCAAGCTCCAAACTCGTCACTAAAATGAAATTGTTTATAGGATATTGGACACGTCATATTAAAAAATATTAAAAATAAGCTAGATGAGGTCGGCGTTTCCTATCTGACTACTCTGAGAAGAAAGCCTGAAACAAACTCAGAGGTCAAAGTCTCTTTTAAAGTCCAGACATAATCTTGGTCAGGCCATAACAATTCCCAAGTCATTTCCTAAATTACAAATTGCTTTGTACACATCGCTACCGGTATTCCGTACAATATGTTTTTCCTATGATATCAATGCCTAACGGGACGATGTGAATAGAAAGATGTATGACAAACTGTTTAAGCTACTGATACTATGGTCATTACTACTTCCCTAGAAATTATACTACATCCAAATATCATTCCCTTATCTGATTTTTACCTTAAGAACTTTCTGCCTATCAGCACTCATGATGTTTTTCCATCGCCGTTACGTCACCTGCTCAGCAGTTACGTTGATAAACTAGTGTGACAGCTTTCCAGGAATGTTTGTTAACCGTTGAGGAGTTATCTAGCGATACGAAAATGTTGCCCTCATCGTCATTGCCTAGATACTGCTTTAATTACTGTTTCATATAACATTGTCTTATCAATTTTTGTCACTATACAAAATCCCTATCAAACTTCTACTATCGGAGAGTTTACACTGGCTGTCCCAAATACTGTCCTTATAATATTGACGATAACCCTTTGGATATGGCTGTTGTGACTAAATCCCTTGTCGTAAATCTTCAGTTTCGAGGCCCAGCATCCAATAGATTTGTGGCCGAACTTGTTTGTCAGCTGTCGAGAATTTTAAGCGCCCATGCGTCATACTCGTCACATTCATCATTAGTTTCCACTTCGTTAGAATTATGAGTATTAGTTTTCTCATCTGTTAGTTTTGTTTCATATTTCTTGTCATTCGTAGTGTTAAAACACGCTGTATTTCTTGAACAAGAAATTCTTTGGTAATATCTAACCCTGCGTTTGCACTGGCGAAACATTCACGACAAAACATGTTGAAATCTCTATTTTCTGTCAATGTTCCATACAAGTTTTGACAGGAACTAGAGATTTAAACATGTTTTGTCGTGAATGTTTCGCCAGTGCAAACGCACGGTAAGGTTGGCACATTAAATCTTATATAGATATATAAGATTTAAAGTGCCATATTAGTTATTTATGCAACTGTTATATAATAAGGGGTATTAAAACACGAATGTTTGTTATAATAGTATCACATGAGTGTTTTAATACCTAATTATTTACAGTTGCATACAAGACTTTATGTATACCCATGATATGAATCCTCTATAAAAGGTACTTTGCAATACAAATATCAACAAAAATGGAGGGATACGACGCACGTGAATTCGAATTTTTCGAATTTGGATAACATAGGTGTTTTTTTTTGTTTAAATTATGGTGCTTTTTTAGTGAAACGCGCCTGCATGACAATGTTCTTTTTTTGAAATGAGTTGTATTATGAAATTTTGTACAACATAATAACTCCCGTATGGATGATATTATGGTTACTATGACAACATTATAACAACCAGTGTTTTAAAATTCGCAATAAGCTAACTGTTTCAGAAAATTTTATAGAGGATTTATAACATGGGTGTAGATAAAAGATTTAATGTGTTATATAGATATATAGATAAGTATAAAATGTACTAATTAAATCTCATACGTTTGTTTATCAGGACTGTTAGAAGAACCGCACCGTTTTCGAAGCCTAAGTGAATATCGCGAAAGGGGAGTTGATGAGATGAACTTAGAATCGGCAAAAGCTCTGAAAAAAGACGTGTTTGTTAATAAATATCCACAGCCTTGAAGTTGAATGAAATGTCGCCTAGATATGACCAGGATCCTATTTCATATTTCCTATTTTCAGAAATCTGTAACACCAAACACAATAAATTCCTCTACCTAGCTGTCTCAATAACTAGCTGCGCCCCGCGGTTTCACCCGCGTTAGTCTCGACCCCGTGGGAATATCGGAATCGGGATCTATCTGTTTGCCAAATTTCATCCAAATCCATTCAGTAGTTTTCCGTGAAAGAGTAACAAACATCCATACTTATAAACTTTATAATATTAGTTAGATTTATTCCGTTCCTATAGCGTCGGAGCGCAGCATACTGAGGTAGATACTTAGCTTTTAGAAGCAAGAGCAGTCTGTTAATACCTTGCTTTTACTTTGCTTAAGCACAAAGCACTTCTGGACAACCAACATTCTGCCAAAATTGTCCAGATTTAATATAGCTTCATTCGAAATTACAAATTCAACTCCCAAAGGTAAAATTTCATTAACGAGAGGGCCAGACTTGAAAGCATTTTAAACTAATTTGCCGATAGAAATGTTCATAAGACGAAACTCATAACCTCAGCTTATGTCTAGTATTAGTTTTTGGGTACCTCAGTAGTTTAATGGATACCAGAGAGTAGTACAGAATATTCACTCCGAAAAATCATTTAAATAAAAAGCGATTGTTGCTACAACACAATAAAGTGCAATTCAGGTCGCACAGCGCTAATTACCTACAGTTATATTCACCTAAAAGTTGCCTCTCTTTTTATCGCGTAACTTTTTAACCGACTTCTTCAAAAAGGAGGAGGTTCTCAATTCGTCTGTATGTTTTTTTTTTTTTTTTTTGTATATTTGTTACGCGGTTACTCCGCCAATTATGAATCGATTTTGATGATTCTTTTTTTGTTTGGTAGGTCATGCTTCCGAGGTGGTCCCATATAAATTTTATGAACTTTGCTTGCGTAATTTTTGAGTTAGCTTCAATATTACGTATTTTTCCCACTTAGTTTATCTAGACGATATCCTGTTTGGCTCCTTCACTGTTATTTACATAGCAGGTAGCGGTATTCGGATTTGTGTGGGGTAGGTACCACAACTAAAAAGTGAAAAATAAAAACTTTTTACAAAAAAAAAAAACAACCGACTTCCAAAAAAAACACTAAAAAAGTGAAAAATAACTTTAATTTCGGAAGTCGGTGGCAAAAAACAGAAATTGAAAAGCAAAGACACCGACTTCCGAAATTAAAGTTATTTTTCACTTTTTTAGTGTTTTTTTTGGAAGTCGGTTGTTTTTTTTTTGTAAAAAGTTTTTCTGACTACGATAGACTCACTGAATTGGCCCGAAAGACAAGCACGCCGCGTACTTGTAGCTTCATACCTACTTAAAATGCAGAGTGCGCCTTCTGTACTATTCTATGTGGATACTATGAATTTCGCTATCAACTTTATTCATTCATTGAAATAGTGCTGTGCAGTTAGAATCCCGTTTCGCGGGATGTTCAAATTATATTGCCCGTGATTAAGTACTAAAATAACGGTAGACCGCCAGAATTGTATTGCGTGTGGCAAAAGCATTCAATTTTGAGGTGAGGCGAAAACATTTTTGATGTACATTCTTGATTAATTATTTTGTGCATAGTGCATAGATATGTAGATGACATGATAGCAGATTCACATTCTTGTGAAGAAAAGTGTTTTCTAAATAAAGGAATTCTTGCTGGTATGCTATACAAGAAAGACCCTTTTAACTTGAGAATACTATCCGTTTCATTTGCATTTATGGAAAAGACAAAAGGTCAAGAAAGAAAAATAAGAACATTTACTTTGTGAAAATGTCTCAAAACTTTGAACTCCAAATTGAAATAGTGTACATGAACCTCGTCACTAAGAGTCCGTTTAGAACAGCGCCTCCCTAAAAACTATAAGTCTCCAGTTTCTTCACTATTCATGAAGACTTAGTCGCTCACTGTAAGTCACGCAGTTATTACTCTCAAACTACCCGCTTATTTTCATAAAGTTTTGTCAAAGGAGTAACGGTTTCCTCTTGAATGAGAATCATTTTAGATTTTGCTTTTCAACATTCTACCTGGAAATTATTAAGCTCTCGTAAGCTTAATCATTTGTTTCATTTGATAAAACACTGACTTTTTCTTTTGCCAGGGTTTATCTGCTTGCAAGGTACTTGTTCTTAAGTAACAATATTGTTCAGCTGTGAGTGAGCTGCCGATTGCCATTTAAAGAAATAAATATTCCTTATTAAAAAAAAAAACAACGTTCAACGGTCCAAAATGGGAGGAGGAAGGAGGAGGAAGCCTCCCTCGAAGGAACGTTACCGACCCTGTTAATAAAAAATCCCTCTGTGGGAACATAAAAATCTTACCACAAATGTCTCAAAAGAGGTATCAATACGTGCTCCTACAACGGCGTAAAATGAACCGAATAATGAAGAGTATCGGGCAGAAAATTACAAGGCTTGGAGAACACATGTTTCCTAATAATAGGGAGGCGGGAAGGTGAGGGGTCTCGCAAGGTATAAAGGTGCTCCTTTTTTATACACGGTGAATCGCTTATCGATCTTTTTGAAGAATGGCTATCGAGAATGTCTGAAGTTTTTTTTGTTGTTGACCGAAGTGGGGTGTTGGGCGCCAAATTGGTTTAAATGAGACTGCGGTGAGGTACCCGAAAGGTGTATAAAATTATATAATATTTAAAAAAGGCAAGTTATAAATGAAAATCGAAATTGACACCTTCAGCTTTGCGCCATTCAAAATAGTTACGATGCATATTCTGTACGTTGCAAAATGTAATTAATTGCGATTCAGATTTAATCTCTTGGTGAGTTAATAAACCTAGCTTTGGTGCTAAATAAACACCATGTCCCATGATATCCGCTATAAACAAAGGCATAATGTTTCCCAGTGTGGGTATATCCACACTCGACGCCATCATACCTAACCATAAAACGTTTAAAACCCTATAATTACTCGATAACGTATTCATTACCTACTTAAAAATGTAAACGGAAATAAGGATTTTCCAGCACGTGTATATTCCCATAGAAAAATAACTCTGTTGGGAATAAACCGCCATAATATGATGTATTTTTAATGTTTCAAGAAAATTTGCATGTCAAAGCTTTGTGATAGGAATATTTTTACTGGTACGCGCGGTTGTGGGTAGTCGCGTTTTCAAGTACATTTTGTGGATCGGTTCCTTTGTTTGAGATACAATATCGATGTAAGAAGTTTGTATGAAACGTTTACGCAAATATCTATAAACTAATCATTTAGCTGGTGACGTCAGTACTTTTTTCTAAAGCGGGAAAACTCCAGACCTCAACGAAAAGGCCTTTCGACCCTCGAAACACTTAACATGACTAAATTTTCTAAATTCAAATGGAGACTTCAAATTAATTCATCTCTAGTACCATTTCGTTCCTTTTATATCATCGGACGCTCACTTCTTCGACTTGATAATGTAATTATAGCCATACTAGGGCAGTAATTAATGCCGTGTTTGACATTACACGCTCATTAAAATATTCGTAATTATTGAAGTGAATTACTGAATAATAATATTATATACTTGACTGACTCTATCACGCGATTCGATATTTGCTCAATTGGAATGGAAGGTAGTAATTTATTAAAAGCACGAATTGGAAAGAGGAAAGTCAGGATCGATTTAATTACTTACCACAAGGAGTGAAGGGAGTCAACTGTATGAGTTTCTCTGTGGTGCTTTAGAACGATAAATTGGTGAACTATTGCAATCTAATGGTTCCTGTCGTTACTTGAAAGTTCAAATTGCCTTATTCGTGCATGAAGAGAATAGAATGAAGTTAGGGGATCTTTAAAATGAAGAAACTTTGGAAAGGCACATGTCCGGTACTAAGTTGAAATGTAATGATAATGGCAACGCTAAATGTTTGAAATTGAACGTTCTGAAGACTTACGATCCCTTTTAAGGGCGTACCCTACCTCAAATTGCTTAGCATGATCCTCCGTTATGCCATACTGCAGCATTAATTTTGAAATAAATATATATTAAAGTTGAGGATTGATGCTAGGCTCTCATATGTTTAGCGAAAACACGATTACATAAAATTTTCTCTATAGAAAAAAAAATCCAAAGTTACCTCTAAACAGAACTATAAACCGCTGGTATTCAAAAGATACTTCAAAATTAGATCATGAAACTTATAAAACATTAGTTTTTGTGTTTATGCTAAACCCGAAAAGGGGTCATTGTACTCATTATTTTGAACAACTTTTCTATTGGAACAACTTCGAAATCGCAATAAAAAAATGAGTAACCCCTTTTCGGGTTTAGCATAAACAAAAACTAATGTTATATATATATAATAACTGAACTGTCTATAAAGCAGGTCTTATGCTTTTTTTTTTTTTTAAATTACCTACCAAATGTTTTCACCGTAAAAAGCAATTACCTAAACTTTTCGAGGCTTGAGAGCTGCTAGCTCCCTACTCCGTCTCGCTCTCACTCAGGTCGCGAGTAGTATGGTTCGAGCGAGATAAAATCTGAGGTAGGGTACAGCCTTAAGTATGCTTCTTGTGCTCAAACCGAAAAAAATATTTTGTATGCTCCTTTAGTAGCGTTGTAATAAACTTTTATCAGTCCCTTTCGCACCGTGAGAATTCTGCAGGATTTTTTATTTTATTTATCACTGCTACCCCGATCCCTAGATAACTATACGTCCAATGCACAGACAGATCCTTTTACCGTTTATATGTATTTTGATATTTGAGCGTATTATCATCCGAAGGTCGTGGATTTCGGTAAGTCAAGATGAAAAAGGCGAATACAAAATATTCGGAATAAATTATGGATTCTTCGAAAGTTTTTTTCTCTCGGCTGATCTTGACCCGAACAGTATCGTAAACTCTGTAATATTATATTTCCATTTAGAATGTGGTTCTTTTGGACTTTTATAGTTTGAAGACCTACTGATCGAATAACAGGATCAAAACTTTGAAATGTTATGCTTTACTAAGTAGATTTTCTATGATTCTGCCGTACATTACTAATTATTACACGACTGCCCAAAAAGGAGTGTAATGTTTTTAGTTTCATAGAGGTATGAGGAACAGGGTGTACAGTTCACCCATTCTCCATGGAAAAGGGAGGATCCTTCGACCAGACGGGTGTGGTTTAGGTGGGAAACTGCCCAACAATTGCTGTCGGGACGTTGTATATATTCTAATCGCGCGGTAAACTTAGCTTGCGCGTTGCAGGATTTTGCGTCATTATGATGAATAGTTCGCTTGTAGCGATGTAGATGCCGCCACAGTTTTATTAACATAGGCTCTTTGCTCTGAATATACCGGTTGAACGTCCTATCATAAACTCAAGCCTACCCATATATTAGGTCTTTACCTATGAAATTGCCGTTCTGCAGTACTGGCCATTTCAAATCAAAATAATTTTTGTTTGGCTAAGAATTCTAATTTCAAATTAATTTTATTTTAAAAACATGGATTTTTTTTTCCAAAAGTAGTCATTTCTTTATTGATTAGTGTTACATTTTCATCGCATTTCAATCTTTTTCGTCATCATGGATACGTTAAAAATTCGAGTAATTATGGAATATGAGTACCGTCGTGGCAGCAACGCGGCACAAGCGGCACGCAACATCAACGACGTTTACGGAGCTAACACTACAAACCAACGCACCACCTGTTATTGGTTTGCTCGCTTCCGTTCTGGAAATTTCGACCTGAAAAATGAACCTCGCGGTCGTCCGAAGACTTTGGTCGACAATGACGAATTAAAGGCGATTGTGGAAGCTGATGATACACAATCTACGGCTGAATTAGCAGCAGCTTTCGACGTTAGCGTCAAAACAATATTGGTCCATTTGCGTCAAATTGGCAAGGTAAAAAAGCTTGACAAATGGGTGCCCCACGAACTCAATGATCGCC
Organism: Lithophane ornitopus; assembly: GCA_948473465.1. NCBI lineage: Eukaryota > Metazoa > Arthropoda > Insecta > Lepidoptera > Noctuidae > Lithophane > Lithophane ornitopus. The sequence goes on along the minus strand of OX419638.1, from coordinate 9,641,823 downwards.
AGCGCGAAGTACGCGTCGAGACGTGCCTTGCACTGCTCAACAGACACACAAATGAAGGAATTTTGAACCGCATTGTTACCTGCGATGAAAAATGGAATCTGTTTGATAACCGCAAGCGCTCAGCAAGTTGGTTGGATCCTGGTTCAGCACCTAAACAATGCCCTAAACGAAAACTTACCCCTAGAAAAGTGATGGTCACTGTTTGGTGGTCTAGCGCCGGTGTGATTCATCACAGCTTCTTACCAAACGGGGTGAGCATTACTGCAGATGTGTACTGTGAAGAACTGAACACAATGATGGAGAAGCTGGCGCATCTCCAACCAGCATTGGTCAATCGCTCGTCTCCGCTGCTCCTGCACGACAACGCGCGACCTCATACTGCACAGCAGACGGTCTCCAAGTTGCAAGAACTGGGGTTGGAAGCTCTCCGTCATCCGCCCTACTCACCAGACCTTGCGCCTACAGACTACTACTTTTTCCAGAATTTGGATAACTTCTTGGCGGGAAAAAAATTCAATACCCGAGAGGCAGTACAAAATGCCTTTGAAGAATTTGTTGCCTCCCGTCCAGCTGATTTCTTTAAGAAGGGCATCAATAAACTGCCACTGCGATGGCAAAGATGCATTGATTGCATGGGTGATTACTTCGATTAATACAAATAAAAAATTCATGAAAAAAAATCGTTTAAATTTTTTCATACAAAACGGCAATTTCATAGGTAAAGACCTATTATAAGTAGGCAGCAACTACAGATCTCTAACGAACGCTTCTAACGATCCCTACATCGTTCTGCTTCATCCACTTCCTCTTTCATGTTGTTATCCTAACACTAATATTAAAATGCGAAAGTGAGTTTGTTACGCTTGTTGTTATTTGTTGTTATTTCACGTTAAAATGGCTGAACGGATTTAGATGAAAGTTGGCACATGGGTACCATGACCTGGAATAGGACATAACATACTTTTTATCTCGATATTTCCACGGGATCAAGACTTACACGGGTGAAACCGCAGGGCGCAGCAAGTCATCTATAAAAGTACTTGTTAGAAATGTCGGCACTCCCTGCTGCGCCATTTGAATCGCTATGTAACATTTTTATGCGTCATGTTGATCTCTATCAGTGGTCATCTTCAACAACAATAAACCGACGTACAACGGTAATACTCAGAATAACTGTTAAAAAGTTAAGCAATGCTGACAACTTACGCACTAATCTGATGGAGGAACCGACTGGTTTTCCCTGTACGTGATTCCTTCGAATGAGTGAGCTACATTTTTAGGGTTCCGTACAAGGGTAAAACGGGACCCTATTACTAAGACTCCGCTGTCCGTCTGTCTGTCTGTCTGTCTGTCCGTGTCACCAGGCATCTCATGAACTGTGATAGTTAGACAGTTCAAATTTTCACAGATGATGTATTTCTGCTGCCGCTATAACAACAAATACTTAGTAAAAAAACAGAATAAAATGAATATTTAAGGAGGTCCCTAACAGACATGATTTTTTTGCCGTTTTTATAGATAATGGTACGGAACTCTTCGTGCGCGAGTCCGAATCGCACTTGGCCGGTTTTTATTATAATTTCACGTCACGACTGTAATCAAAGTAGCAAAAACGTTTAGATTTACTCCAAGTCTGTACAGATTAACAGCAATTCTAAAGACAATCTTGACGATGCAGCAACTGAATCCTCCACCAAAAATTTGAGGTTTTTCTTCCCTGAATTTTCTCTATGAAAGAAGGTACATTGCGACACCTCTAAACTTAAAATTACTGCGAATAAGTAGGTAGTTTCACATTTAACAGCATTCTTGCAAAACGATCGATTGACAATACATTAACTGAATTCAAACTACAAAGTACCCGCACTTTTATCGTCAGCAACTTGGTTTTACTGCTCAATAAAAGTTCACCACACTTCCTTAACCGAACGGTTAACTGGCAGATAAAAAATAAAACTATTTTTACTTTATACTGAACATTTGTTTAGACCACCGTGTGTTTTAGTTTCAAAGAGAGTTTAGGTAAGTTTTGACGTTCAAAATAACCTAACCATTGCCTAGCGTGGGTTAATTTGATAGAGCCTACTGGTTTTTTTAAAGTTATAACGTTAAGTCGTCCTAGTAAGCACAACGCCCTATAATCTAGCCTTTTCCCAATTATGTTGGGGTCGGCTTCTAGTCTAACCAGATGCAGCTGAATATCAGTATTTTTAACCGACTTCTTCAAAAAGGAGGAGGTTCTTTTTTTTTTTGTATGTTTGTTACGCGATTACTCCGCCAATTATGAATCGATTTTGATGATTCCTTTTTTGTTTGGTAGGTCATGCTTCCGAGGAGGGAAATTACGCAAGCAAAGTTAATAAAATTTATATGGGACCACCATATAAATTTTATTAACTTTGCTTGCGTAATTTTTGAGTTAGCTTCAATATTACGTATTTTTCCCACTTAGTTTATCTAGACGATATCCTGTTTGACTCCTTCACTGTTATTTACATAGCAGGTAGTGGTATTTGGATTTGTGTGGGGTAGGTACCACAACTAAAAAGTGAAAAATAAAAACTTTTTACAAAAAAAAAAACAACCGACTTCCAAAAAAACACTAAAAACGTGAAAAATAACTTTAATTTCGGAAGTCGGTGGCAAAACACGAAAATTGAAAAAACAAAGACATCGACTTCCGAAATTAAAGTTATTTTTCACGTTTTTAGTGTTTTTTTGGAAGTCGGTTGTTTTTTTTTTTGTAAAAAGTTTTACATGGAGCGACTGCCTATCTGACCGCCACAACCCAGTTACTGGGTAGCACGATACCCCTTGATAAGACTGGTTGTCAGCCTGTCGGGCTTCTGATGACCCGTACCAACTGTCAAAGATCTAGAGAGAGAGAGAAGACAGCCGGGTCCAACGGCTTAACGTGCTTTCCGAGGAACGGAGGGGTCAAATCAAAATCAAAATATTTTATTTCACATAAACCTACATGGGCACTTAGGAAACGTCAGAATTGGAAAGTTTGTCGTATCCTATGGAGAAGAGCCGGCAAGAAACTCCACGGTTACTCTTTTAAAAATAATTGGATTTTACAATATTTTCAAATTACATTATTAGTAGGCATGGGAGGACAATATATGTAAAGGTCACCCATCCAAGATCGACCCGTGCGGCTGTTATTACTTAGCCACAAGCCCCACGCCCTATAATACCAGCCTATTAATGTCCCACTGCATGGCAAAGACCTCTTCTTCTCATATGGAGAAGATACGAGCATTGACCACCACGCTCTAAAGACCGGTTGGCAATTACACAACGCCTTTCTGCCTACACCCCTAACTTAATATCAAAGCTAATTAAATCTCTTAAGTACTACAGTGACTTTCACAATTACTCCCCAAAGTACTAAGACAGATGATATGGCATTTCAAAGTCTGAAAAATTAGAAGTTCAAGCGTTGAAACTGCGACACAATTAATTTAATTGTTCTTTCATGAGTCTGATCTGATACCTTGGCAGACAAAAGTTGTTAATATTTTAATGAGTTCAGTAACCTTGAGACAGTCCTTCAAAGCTTCAAATGTCGTAACTTAGCTTTCAGAATTAAACTTTTCATAATGACGTGCCACTCCGCAAGTTTCTATGACGCATGTATTGTGAGGATTTATATGAGTAATAAATCAAATGCGTGTGCCCAGTGAGCAGTATAGCATAGCCCAGTGGAACGTCTCATTTATTACTAACTGCTAACCTAAACATACATACATCATAGGGTACCTAATATAGCTGTCGTAAATCCATATCATCTTCGTCTGCCTATTCCTAACTATGTTAGGCTCGGCTTCCAGTCTAACCAGATGCAACTGAATACCAGTATGTCACATGGAGCATCTCCATATTTATCCTCCAAAACCAGTTACTGGGTAACACCATACCCCTTGGCAAAGAATTTCGGGTTTACTACCATAATTTACAGAAATTCCAATCTTTGGTCCGTCTGGGGATCGATCCTGCGTTCCTAATTGAAGACAAAAGCAATTTCAGCCACTACCTTACCTAAACACAGATATATCTTACAGAGAAGAAAGATTCACCTTGCTGCATTGTTACAATTTCGAAATACCCACCTTAACTTAAAAAAAACACAGGCTTAAGAGGAATCCACCCACCAACACTCGAAATATTGACAATTCCGCCGCTGACGTGACAAAATTGGACTGTTAACGGTACTCATAATGGCTCTTAAAGTCGTTCCAACAAAAAACCGGAGACTTCCATTCACTAAGTAGAAGTAAGTACTACTTACCTTCATGTAATAAGTGTTTTTGTTCGTCATTTCTTTGGTAATATCATATTTTTGTGGTTCCACGCCTACGGGGTACAGTTGTACTTTTAGAACCATTCTTAATTAATTTTTGTGCTATTTGTGTAGTCTTGAGTTAATTAAAAAGCGTGGTAATTAGATTTTGTTTAATAAACTCTCTCCTTCTTCCCATTGGGGTAGGCAGAAACTATAGAACGCCGCCTGCTACGATCCTTACACATTTCTTTTGCTTCGTTTATGTTCATACATCTATTTATTTATTCTTCAGAAAGCTTACAGTCTAATATCTTTAAAGTAGTTTATGTACAATAAATAGCGCTTACAATTGCCATTTACAAGCTTCCACAAATTAAAAACTATGTACCTAAAATTTAAAAAAGAAAGGAAGCATACTTACTAAGATTTTTAAGATAAAAATTAAGAACAAAATCAAACAGTTAAATTAACAAATTCTTCATTAAACAAAACAAAACAAATTCTACTTTAAACAAAACAAATGCTACTTTGAAATAAAACATAAAAAAATCTTGGAATTTATGGATCGAAATCTAATAATGTGATAGTTTAATTGTATTGAAAACAGTAAAAAGAAAATATACAAATGAGTGTGTTACATGTTCTAAATGAATAATGCTACTCATTGCGGTCTATAACAAAGTATTCTTTATTTATGGTACGTCTTAATGTACTAGGGCTGGTTCTAAAAAGATCAACATCTAAATGAGAGGGCAGATTATTAAAGCTTTCTGCGCTATCTGGTCATACACAAGCGGTTGCGAGTACTACGCACCTAATCTTTCTGAAGAACATCACGAATTAGGTCACTCACACACACACACATGTCCTCCTAGGGCGTTTCCACTCATATCTGCCTACCTTTTGTCATAAGCATAATCAGCCTATAATGTTCCCACCGCTGGGACACAGGCCTCCTCTCTATGAGAGGGAGCGGGCCGTAATCTACCACGCGGGCCCAGTGCGGGTTGGTAGATGTCACATGTCTTCGAATTTTTGGTTCTAGGACATGCCGGTTTCCTCACGATGTTATCCTTCATCGTTTTTGAGAGCAGTGGCGATGAAATAATTTACACAATGTAAAGCGCCTGTCAGGGTTCGAACCTACGACCTACAACCTACAACTTGTAAGTCGTGGCCGTTACCACTGGGCCACCACTGCTCTATAGGACCTTTTGTCAGTCACCTTTCATTCATCCTCTCAAAATGACCACACCATCTAAGGATACTCTTTTCAATGTTTACCACTACGGCTTTTTTTAAACAGCTGATTTTATTCTGAACTTATTTCCTTGGCACTCCTTTTGCTTCTTCGAGGCAGTACCTACGCACGCATTGCAAGCGCTTAAGAAGCTTCAAAAAGATAATGGCAACACGAGACGTCGCTCAAAGCATCTTATGAAATCTGTCTGTTGGGTGTAGTAGTACAGCACACAACATTTTACAAAGTTTAAAATTATGTTACACAATACACAAACTGTACCTACTTTTGTCATTCGGGGAGATTTCATATTCAATCAATCTGCCTAGCCTTTTCCCAACTATGTTGGGGTCGGCTTCCAGACTAACCAGATGCAGCTTAATACCAGTATTTTACATGGAGCGACTGCCTATCTGATCTCCATAACCCAGTAACTGAATAATACGGTACCCCTTGGTAAGACTGGTTGTGAGACGTTCGGGCTTCTGAAGACCCGTAATTACTGTTAAAGATCCACGAATGACAGCCGGGACCATCGGCTTAACGTGCTTTCCGAGGCATGGAAGAGTTTTGGTATGTGAAGATGATCACCCATCCACGGATCAACCCCGGCAAGCGTAGTTTAACCTGTTGGATCGAACCGTGCGGCTGTTATTACTTAGCCACGAGCTCCTCATATTATGCAACCGAAATAGTAGAGTTTTCCTGTTCCAAAAATCCAAAGCACATTAAGTATAGTGATTAATAAAGAATAGACTTTCTATAGGATAACCAGTGTTAATACACTTTTCTTGCATACATCAGCACGAAAACTATTAGCACAAAGATCCGATAAAAGCCGGGGGAAAAGTAGGTTCGGCTACATCGGGGAAATATGATTTTGCTGAACCTACTTTTTCGACGACATTATGCTAATGTTTCCTGCCCTACATCTCGTTTGAGAGTGGCTCTTTCGCATTAATATGTGTCTTTCGCTATACTTATGTAACTTACATACATAGTTTCAATCCGTTTCATCTTTTTTGTAGACAAATTGAGGTCAAATGTCTTCGTAGAATGGGGAAGTAAACCATTATATTTGGAAAAATGGCCCTGATCATCCAGTATCTTTGCTCAATATTTAATGGTGAAATAATGTACCTATCTGATCTACCTTTTCCTTGAGGAAAATATTTTCTATTATAAAATATTTCAGGTGCGGATATCAATCGAGAGGTATATCATGCAGTGTTATTTAGGTAGTATTCGAAACAACTCCTTTGGTCCAGGCTGTCTTTGTGGATCTTTGAAAGTCGTTACGGGTCGTCAGAAACCCGAAAGTCTGCCAACCAGCCTTGCCAAGGGGTATCATATTACCCAGTTAGCCAGATAGGCAGACGCTCCATGTAAAATACTGGTATTCAAATGCATCCCGTCAGACTGGAAGCCGACCCCAACAAAGTTGGGAAAATGTTAGGCAGATGATGATGATGATGATGATTTAGGTAGTATACGGTTAATAGCTTCTTAAAAACCGTATAAAATCCATAAAGTTTATAAAGCTTTAAAAACTCCAAGCGAATCAATCAGTTAGTAAGGCAAGTCCATAAAACCATAAACTACCCTCCTAACGTGACTTTTGAACATAACCGAATGATGATGATTTAGGTAGTATACGGTTAATAGCTTCTTAAAAACCGTATAATATCCATAAAGTTTATAAAGCTTTAAAAACTCCAAGCGAATCAATCAGTTAGTAAGGCAAGTCCATAAAACCATAAACTACCCTCCTAACGTGACTTTTGAACATAACCGAATTTAGCATGTCGTGCGCCATAAACTAATTGAATTGTAGCGCAATAAAATAATTTAATTACTCGTCAAACACATTTTGAGCCAGTAATGGCCGCGCTGGCGTCTCGAAATGCAATTATGACTGCTTTGCATAATCACGAAATATGCGTTGCGTGAATGTTAGACAGTATTTTCATCTGAATACTCGGTAAATGAGGAAAAAGTTTATTAGGGTTTATTGTAGGTGTTGCATATGCTTGTTGTCTCCATTTTCTCCAGAATATTGTGACCTAGAAAAGGTCACTCTGCAATATGGCTGAACCGAAGAAATGTTTCTGTGGATAAGTTGATATAATAAATAGGAGTGATATGGTAGAGTTATTCCTACTCGATAACCTGTCCTATATTATTCTCCTATAAATTAATGATTGAAGTTAATAAATTATATTCTGGTGCCAATGATAGCAGATGAAAGATCTCATTTAAGGTGAACGCACACTTATTCGAGCCGAACGCGTCGAACAAATCGAAGTCAACGAGAACACTAAGAACGGTCTTCCAGATTCGGACGATCCGACGCGAGCAGGTGTGCGGGGTTTCATATGTTGCGATTTCTACGTCGCCACGTGCGATCAAAGACCTGACGTCACATAAATCCTGCATCGCGCAATTAAAGTTTACCGTGCAATGGTCATATATAAAAGAACCCCACATCAATCGTTGGGCAGTTGCCCGCCAGACACAACACTAGTCTAGTCGGAGGATCCTCCCTTTTCTATGGTGGATGAGTGAACTTTACACTGTGTTCCTCATACCCCTAAACATATAAGGAATTCTAAAATTAGTTTCGTTCGGATCGTTCGACACGTTCGGCTCTGATAAGTGTGCGTTCAGCTTTAAAAATAATATCTGATCTCAATCTATTAGAATTGGATACTGTGTGTGGTCTATAGATAAAACTAGTAACTAACATCTATTACTAAATGCACAAATAGGTCACAGAAATAAACCAATAACTATTTATCGACGGTCTGTTAACGTCGTGTCTTTATACAGTGCTATCTTGCGTGCAGACAGTGTCCATGGCCGTATTTGATCCCAAACTTTGTAATTATATTTCATCGTCATTACCTATTTGGTCTCCTGCTTAAAGTGTTCCCAGAACGTCACGTATGTTGTACGACGTGGGACGCGCCATCGACGACACGCCTCGATTCAACGCGAATGTTTAATTCCTAATTGTGAATCGCTGCGCGTGCTCCAATACCGTCTAGCGCAGAGGGATTATATGTTAGGTTAGGAGACGCAGGTGGTCGGTTGGAGCTGGGGGAATTCGATTTTAATCGTACAATTTAGACATTATTATCTAATGTCTCTCAAAGATGCTTGATTTCTATGACAGCGATTAAAGTCGATTATTCTTTAAGTCCTTATGGCTTCTGCTTGGGTGAAAATACGGAGAAAACGAATTTTCCCAGATTCAGAGGTCATACCTACCCTTTATTGCAGCTTTCATCGAAATCGTTAGAGCCGTTTTCGAGAACGAGATATATTTAAACAAATATTGCTCATTTTAATAGTATCGTTAATAAAACGTGTCACTGGAATTAGAGGACTATATAAATAATAGTTATCGTTGGATATCTCCATTACCCAGGCACTTGGAAAAGCAACTTTTAGCTGTCAGGATTTACGAACTTCTAAAAGTTTACACCAGACGCCCTAAAAATTTATAATTAAAGCTATCAACAGCACGTTTCTCTCTGCATACAACTCATAAAAGCACTAATTTACAGCAAATAAGGTATTCAAACCCAAGATCATAAGTTCCTGATGCCGGAAATAACCCAGACGGCGGCTTCTCTCCTACAAAGCGAGGGTTGTGACATCGTTCTTTTGTTTACCCTGCTAATCACGGATTGAATATTTAACACGTCGGTTAAACGGTTGTCGAAAACACGCTACCAGCACAAACATGGCGCGCACTTTGTTTATTATTTGTGTTACAATTTCGATTTCCGTTTTGAAGTGTCAGTAATTTTTGAAGTTATTTCGAATGTTCGTTATGAATGTTTGTTTAATTTTGGAAGTGAAAAGTTTTTGGTGTGTTTGTTTTGACAATTCGAGGTGAACTTGAATTGTTATAACGAATATCAAGAATTTTGTGTAAAGTAGCGACTTTTGTGCTGTGTGCGTCAATGTTTTCTTTCAATTTATTTGATAAGATATTTTTGTTATATCGTGAATTTTCGATGCTTTGGTCTTCGCTCACAATGGTATGGCAGAACATTCTTTTCTACAGCATATTGAATGATTAAAAAAGCCTACATTATTAACAGCTCCAGTCTCCATTCAGTCCAAACGTGCGACCTACCCGAAACTCGTATCAAACTTTTTTCCTACTACCCTCGAAAAACAGAAACGTGAAGCTCCCTAAATTCTTAAAACCCAACTTTAGGTAAATTTTAGTAGCAAGCTGGGCACGTTCTGTCAACTTGTCACGACATAAGTGACTCTGGCGTGCTCCAATTATGCTGGCAGACATGTCCACAGTCCTCCAGTGGCTTGAGGGGTTTACGGGAACATCGCACGTATGATTTAGTTAGCTTTGGGACCAATTTGAGACGGTTTTGAGGTCAAGATGGTGTGTGGAGTTGACTGTTTATGTTTAGTTGAAGTTTTAGCTGGTTTAAATGTTTTATGAACAATGTTATGATTGTGGGAGCTAAGTAATTAATTTTGGTAGTCTTGTGTGAAACGCATTATGGATCTTGCTGCCATTGAATTCCATACAAACTGCGTCAGTGAATCAATTTTCGTTTTGTTTGCACAAAATTCTGGAAGCACCTAAGTACAGAAATTCTTTGTTAGAGTGGTAACTAAAGTAGGAAAACAATTTGACTATACGGATCTGAATAAATATTCAACGTGAATCCAGTGAAGCTACAAGTATATCTCCAAATACGTCACATATTTTCATTTCGCCGTGTATATGTTTCCTGTTTCTGTACGTCGCTTGGCTAATTTCGTGATTCAGTCGACGAAGAGAATTAATTTTCACAATTTTGTATTCGCATCACGATTCGCTTTACGTACATACGTTAAGTGTTATACGATTATTTGGATCATCAAATTACTTTGTTGAAATTCAAAATATGAACAGTTTAACACTGTAGGTACAATATTTTGCTTGTAGCAAAATTCGGTTGAGAGGAATCTGAAATCAGCGCGGCAAAATTAGGCCGCCTAGTTATTGTGTGGTTTGATCTTATTTTTAACCGACTTCAAAAAGGAGGAGGTTCTCAATTTATCGTTAGTTTTTTTTTGTGTTTTTTACGCTTTTACTCCACCAAATATGAATTGACATATAAATTTTAGTAACTTTGGGTGCGTAGTTTTTGAGTTACCTTCAATATTACTTATTTTTTCCACTTAGTCCATATAGACGATGTTTTAAGTTACTCCTTCACTGATATTTACATGGCAGAACGTCGATTCTGTAAAATTCAAACAAAAACTCGCACCTCACATAGCTATTCACTCTCACTTCGCATAAGGTTCAAAATGTTCGGGTTCGAGTGCGAAGTGAGCGTCGAAGTGACGGGGGAATCACCTTACTGAATACCACTTCTTACGTCATCTCATACTTTATCTGTCAAAATCTCACAGTCAATTTAGTTCAACTCGCTGACACGTTCGTAAGGGTAGCGCTAGTGTATCAACCGAGTTTTTAGAATGCCAATCAAGAAACTCACAGCGGATTCAGATTCGAAGTTTAGAATGAGGTCTTACAGAATCACACCCCAGGTATATGGTAAGTATTGGAATTTGTACGGGGTAGGTAGGTACCACAAAAAACAATTTTTTTTTTCAAATTAATTTAAAACATTTTACATCAGACGCGCACTGTCAGCTCTTATTTTTTTCTTATATTTTAAATTTGAAACAGTGTTTATCTCGTAATATTATGCCATCAACTTATATAATAGCTACTCGTGGAGGTTGCATGGAAACGCCATTCAGGCTAACTAAATCCTCTACAGTAGGTACTAAAGCTTTGTAGTTTTGCAAATGCTGATTTTCTAAAAAAGATAATAATATCTAGAATCTGCCTTAAATACTTACCTATCTACTCTTAATCAGTATTTCAATAGGTATTTCCAGCAATTCCGAAAATCATTTCTCAACTCAAACTCAAAGCATTTATTTCAAATAAAACAATTATAAAATTAATATTTAATACCTAATTAATGGGTAGGTACTTTTGAATTGTCAAGGGGTCGGTAAGTCAAAAAGATGAAGCTAGTTGCCCATTCCAAAGCGTAGTAGGTTCCTATGAAGAAGAAATTCCACGGACACTCTTTTATATCAAAACATTGTTACAATAACTCTATCAAATATGGACAAGTAAGTTGTCAAATAACGTCACGAGGCGTGAGATGACATGTCGGAGAAGACGAAAGTAGGTAAGTACCTAGACGAGATATTTAATATCTTGAACATGTCCTTATTTTGATCCCTAGATTTTATTTGAATTTCGTGAGGAGACGGAGTTTTCATCGGATTTCAAGGAATTGCTAAAATAAATTTCGCTTTCTTGTTTAATACTAATGGAACAGCGATGTTCGTAATAATAATTCAGATCAACCTGATGCCTTCTTAGAATTACGGCTGTAGGAACATACCTACATCAAACATATTTATCAGAATTAAAAAGTACGGCTCATGGATGCATTAGAAGCTTTACACTTTTACGAGAAATTAAAAAACCGACCAAGTGCGAGTCGGACTCGCGCACGAAGGGTTCCGTACCACTATATATAAAAACGAGCAAAAAAAAACACGTTTGTTGTGTAGGAGCCCCGTTAAATATTTTTTTAATTCTGGTTTTTGGTATTTGCTGTTATAGCGGCAGCAGAAATACATCATCTGTGAAAATTTCAACTGTCTAACTATCACAGTTCATGAGATACAGCCTGGTGACAGACGGGCGGACGGACAGCGGAGTCTTAGTAATAGGGTTCCGTACCCAAAGGGTAAAACGGGACCCTATTACTAAAACTCCGCTGTAAAGGAGAAACTGTTTTTCCGAAACTGAGTAGAGCCACTTTTTCTATCTAGAATAACCCTTTGCATAATGTCGAAATTCTTGAATATTAGCCATTCGGCTAAAATTCAAGAATTTCTGACGGATTCATTCATACGGCTGTTAAATTAAATCGAAAAAATATTCGGATACATAAGGGATTGGTAAGAATATGGCCGCAGGAGTGCTTCTGGCGTGTAACGTGTTTAGCGTTCATCACGCAGCATTGCGTGCGTGCCTCTAAAGTTAACTCTGAAATATGTTCCTGCGTTTAATGGAGACTTTTTACTTTTAAAGTCCGATTTAAGGCGTGTTGTTGTTATTTTTTTATCGCCACTTACAAGGTTTAATGTTTTATTAGTTCTTTAGTAACACATGCACGGAGTTTTAGCTATAGGTACGGTAAAATAATGTTCATAGGTCAGGTGCGTAACTACTTGCATAGTACCTACTCGCAACCGGCGTGCGTGTATGACCAAATGAATTGATGTAAACGAGGCAAAAGGAGTATGTAAAGATCGTAGCAGGTGGCTTTCTGCCTACTTTCCATGGAATACCCCCATGGGATTGTGTTTAATTTCAAAACAAACATCCTAAACCAGTGGTACAATCTACTTATGATGTACCTAGTGCCAACGACATAAAATGTTTGGCACCTCTAACAGAAATAAACACCTCAAAAATGAAACTGCCAACCCTGCACGTAATCTAGTTCTAATTTCAACCCCAGTCTAAACTGTTCTCTCTAATACTCTAATATTTAACTTAATAATCACAGTCCCAACTGACAACCCTAACTAGTACTACCAATAAATAGGCATAGCTGGGTCACCATCGACAAGGAAGCGACTATAACTCCATTTGAAATAAGATTAGACATTTAAACAAACCTGTTTACAGTCCGTTCAACCGATTTTAATTTCTATACCGTAGGCATAAGGATGGCATTAAAAGCAAAAAAAGTTACACAATACCAACTGTCTACTGCAGCTTTTATTTGTCTTGCCACTAACGCAATAGAAGTCAAAATCGGTTGAACGGACTGTAAAAAAGGCTTATTTAAATGTCTAATCTTATTTCAAATGGAGTATAGCTATCAACGACTTTCTCGCTCAAGATACGTACAAAAAATTGTAGGTCCCGTGTACGTCAATAAAATATATCTAACTAATATCATAAACGCGAAAGTTTGTAATTATTGTTTGTAATTGTAGGTCCCGTGTACGTCAATAAAATATATCTAACTAATATCATAAACGCGAAAGTTTGTAAGTATTGTTTGTAATTGTAGGTCCCGTGTACGTCAATAAAATATATGTAACTAATATCATAAATGCGAAAGTTTGTAAGTATTGTTTGTAATTGTAGGTCCCGTGTACGTCAATAAAATATATCTAACTAATATTATAAACGCGAAAGTTTGTAAGTACCTATGGATGGATGGATGGATGGATGTTTGTTACTCTTTCACGCAAAAACGGCTGAATGGTTTTTGATGAAATTTGGCAAACATATAGTTTATAACTTGGATTAACAAATAGGATACTTTTTATCCCGATATTCCCCCGGGATAGAGACGCGGGTGAAACTGTGGGGCGCAGCTAGTACATAATATTATTAATAGTTGATCCCTGTTTGTTGCAAGAGATACCAAAGAGAGTTCTAGCTCATCGACTCTCGCTTAACCGCAGAACACTCGCTGAGAGACTCAGGCTTGGTGCATGTGCATACGCATATAATTACCAGCGAGTAATCGCCAATCGTGCACGCGTTGCTCGTTGCTCGCCAACTCATTTTTAACCGACTTCTTCAAAAAGGAGGAGGTTCTCAAATTCGTCTGTATGTTTTTTTTTTGTTTGTGTTTTACGCGATTACTCCGCCAATTATGAATCGATTTTGATGATTCTATTTTTGTTTGGTAGGTCATGCTTCAGAGGTGGTCTCATATATATTTTTTTAACTTTGCTTGCGTAGTTTTTGAGTTGGCTTCAATAATTACGTTTTTTTCACACTTAGTGTATGTTAACGATATATTATTTGACTCCGTCACTGTTATTTACATAGCAGGTAGTGGTATTCCAATTTGTGTGGGGTAGGTACCACAAGTAAAAAGTGCAAAAGAAGTCGGTGGCAAAAAACGAAAATTGAAAAGTAAAGACACCGACTTCCGAAATTAAAGTTATTGTTCACTTTTTAAGTGTTTTTTAAGAAGTCGGTTGTTTTATTTTTGATAGTTGCTAGCTCTACTTACTTCTAGTTTTAATCTTTAATGGAACAGGTGTGTATGTACTTCAGTTAATCCAGTAATGGATATCGCGTATTCGCTCGTCCAAATAGATTCATTGGCAATGTCTGTGACGTGTGTCTGTCATGGCTTGTCCACCGTGATCTGATACGGTTAATTAGATAGCGTTTGGCCTATTGTCATGGGTTAAATCAGGTGTAAAATATGTGTTATGTGGTTGTGGTAGGTACCTACAGTTATGAGGTAGCATAGTAGGCATTAATGTGACAGCTGCAAAGCCTTATGTCTGGGTACATTTGAATAGGAATGACATGTGAATTCGAAGTGACAGACATCAATAGATTTTAATGTTGCCATGAAAGCTAGTCTCCGAAAAAACATAATAATAAGTATGTACTAGGTTCATATTACTGTAATTATTAAACATATTTTCCGTCTGAAGGATTTGTTGGATAAATAGATAAAACAGCTACCAATTATAATAATATTATAAGTAAAAATAGGATTCCTAACCTACTTTTTTATCTCTTTTTTTGTGCCAAAATTGTGTGTAAAATCATCTTCTAAAATGTGAATGAAAAGAATTCTCAAATACGTCGCAAACATTGAGAGAGCATTCATGGTTATGAATGTGTAAAATTCTGTCATAATCAGAATGTTTTTCAAACTCTGAATTAGTGCTTAATTTTATTTCTTGATTTTAGAGAAGATCAACGTTAATATACTTAGTTATGTTTGAAAAGTGAAAGAAATATTTTGATATTGTTGCGTTCGGCAATTTAAAAAACTAAATTGAGGAAAGTCAATGGAGGTGTCAGTTTATCTTGTTGTTTTTAAATTATCATTACATCCCCTCCCATCCGACCCTGGCTTAATTCCTACTTTACGGAACGAATGTAATCCAAAGACGGGATTAAATATAAATTCAAAAACATAACGAAAGTGATGAGAAAACAAGCCAGACTTTGTCTGGAAACAGCGTATGATTACAGAAAATGGCTAAAATAAATAATAAATTATAACCTCATCCGAGTTAGTTCATTAAAAATGACGTAGAGAGGAACAATCTAAATTGTGCCTTATTGTTTAAATGCAGCAATTAGCGACTGGTTGCTCAGCGCTTGCTTAACGAACCACTGGGTAATTAGCAGCTGTAGCTAGTGCTTTTATTAGGATGTAACCTTATATCATAATTGGCACCGTTTCGCAGCTTTGCTAATTAAAATTACCTATTTATTATCAAAGAAATACTGAAACAGACAGCTTACCATAAATTAGACTTGACATTATGTACACGTCAAGTCACTTATGTAATTACCTACGAGACTATCTACTTTAAAAGGTCAACAATTTTCTTCAAATGCACACTAAAATATGTCATTACACCAAACAATCCCAAATGATATCAAACAGTTTAAACTCACAAAAACAGCAAAGTTGTAAGTATCTAAAAGCGACTGCTAAGCAATCATTAAACAACCGTTGTTCCTACAATTTGTATAATGTACTCACGATACCAAACACGGTTGGGTGCCCTGAACAAAGTGCCCAGATGCATGCTGGAGATACGAGTAATTATTATGTAATTTCCATGATATTTTGCTGAGAATAGCGCTTGTTGAAAGACAAATGCAATTTATGCTGTTTGAAAACTTTGAACTATCAGCTTTTCTTGTTTATATTGCCAGGAAGTTGCTTGCTATCTTGTATGGATCAGAATATTGGGCCACAAAAGGGATGAATGAAAGGCAATTGCAAGCAGCTAGAAAGAGAATGCTACGAGGTATTTGTGGTGTTACACGAATGGATAGAATAAGAAATTGAAATTTACTTTTCTTCATTACTTATGAAGAAGTCTTATGTAAGTACTCATTTTTCCTCACGAAGTCGGAATTCAATCACCACCATTCACCACACACCCTTTGACTGTTTTTGTTGTGTTGAGAAGTACATGTTGCCTGCCTGTTTATTTGTAAGTTGCCACACTACAGCTCTCACAATGTGATTCTTAATAGTTGAAAACTGTTAAGGTGGATGCGCTAGGGTAGCCCGCGAAATTCAAATTTTCTCACTCTTTTTGCAATTTGCAGGTCAGTATCAGGTTGTATGTTGATCTAAATATTATTCGCGGCCGTAACAAATATGGATTTATAGAATTATAAACATTAGAATCAGCAATACAATTCTCTAAGTTCATGTAAGTGCATTGAATGAAAATTTCATGAAATCGTCATTCAATGCACTTACACGGTATCCCCGTGACCTTGGCTACAGGCAACTGAAGGAACACGGGTGGGTTTTAGTCAGTAAAAGTCTGACATCGCGCTCCGCCCAGAGCGGGAGAAGTCATTTGATGATTTCCCGACCTCAAAAACAAAAAAGGTGAAGTGAGTTTAAAGTGAGCTTTATTTCCAACTAATGCTTGGGATAGACACTATTGACAGCTCACTTCACCTAAGTTTTCACACCGAGCTTTATACAGAATCAATCGGCTGATTGGCTGATTTTGATTGCTACACCTACTCGATATCTTGTAAGTGATTAAGTTCGCCTTATGGTCCACTAATTTACACTCAAAACAAATCGCAAAATAACCCTTCACCTGCCGCCCCATAAAATGCAATCAATAAAAGTGCTCTTAAACCCTAATAACATTAAATGTTGTTATAAAAAGCATGTAAAATAAACCTCGGCGAGCCACAGAACCATTCGTATCGCAAACTAACGCACATCAATACGTTCCGTGCAAATTTACTTACCGACAGTAAACTTTGGATGTAAAATCGCCTAAAATACTCCAAACCAGGCGGTGTTTGTTTGTACGCGACGGGGAATTAGGATTTAGTAACAGTGTCGGGATTATCTTGTGACTGCGAATATAAATAAGGAGAAAATTAGATTGTGCTAGTTAGGTTTCTATTTTATTGTTGGCCTCTTAACTGCTTTATGTTGGAAGTTATTTACTATAAGAATTTCAAAAATTGTAACTTTTAAGTAAGAACGTTATTGTATTCAATAACAACACAACATGACATGATCAGCCTATAATGTTCCCACTGCTGGGACACAGGCCTCATCTCTGTGAGAGGGAGTGGGCCGAAATCCACCACGCGGGCCCAGTGCGGGTTGGTAGATGTCACATGTCTTCGAATTTTTGGTTCTAGGACATGCCGGTTTCCTCACGATGTTTTCCTTCACCGTTTTGAGAGCAGTGGCGATGAAATAATTTACACAAAGTAAAGCGCCTGTCAGGGTTCGAACCTACGACCTACAACTCGTAAGTCGTGGCCGTTACCACTGGGCCACCACTGCTCTTCAATAACACAATAACAACATTGTTACTTAAATTATATAATTTGTTAACATATTTCCGTAAAATCTAAATACTATAGTTGTCGCGTTTTATCATGGCTATAGCGAGCATTGCCCTTTTCCTAATATCTCTCCATAAGAATCCAAATAATAAATATGTATGGTTTTTCGTTATTGGATCATGTTGAAAATAACGATAGATATTGATTCAGGAATTATATTTCAGTTTTAGAAATAAAAAATGCTAGAAAATGTTTGTGGGTGACCGCCATGCTAAAACGCGACAACTGTAGCATGAAAACTTCTTATTTAAAAACTATGTACTTACCTAACTTGTAGTTGTAACTCTTTAAATTGTCAAGACGTCACTTAATTCATAAACGCAAGCAACGTCACGCAAACGGTTAGTCGCGTATAAAAACGTTACGTTTTACGAGGTCACGGCACGTGTGACGACGTCTGTAGGCGCCATGAGCATTTTAGGGTTGAACTCTTTTAAAGCATTTTCTCATGATACCAAACTCTTGTTGAGTACTACACAACTCTGGTATTAATTTTGAAAATTCGCATAGATTGTGAATAGAAAGATTGTAACAAGCAGTTGATATTATTGAAGAATGAAACATATAAACGTAACGTACAAACCAAATTTCGTCTATGGCGACCAATCTCAGCGGAGACCAGCATCCGGCGCGAGAGATATCATAGTGCACAAGTGTGTGCGCAGACACAGGTGTACTCTCTCTTCCTTCACTCTCATAGTCCGATGGGACGGTAATCCGACACGACCGGAGAGAGATCGGGTGCAGTCAATGACGCAGGCAAAGTTATTTTGTATATAAAGTAAATTTTGAATTTAATAAATCTGATTGGTTGAAATTTTTTATTTTTTCTCTGAATACAAGTTTGCTACGTAACGTCCTTTAACAGATGCAACATATACAAATATTGAGAACCTCCTATTTGTTTTGAAGTCGGTTAAAAATGTCTTGACACGAATTTCTGTTCTACTAGAGCCGCGTCGCGCCTGTTTGTGGGGAGCCTTCACTCAATTTAGGCGCGAATTCGTAGTAAAAAATCAAAGTGCGTCCTTTTTCATTTCGTCACTATTGACGGTAGCTCGGTCCCACGGTCGGTCCTCAGTTAAACTGATTACGTCAATGTAAAAGCTGAAGCCTTTCCGATAGCTTTTCAAATTGCCCTTTCATTCCTGAAAGTCACTTGCTTCGAAACGTTTTATTTCGTTGAAAATCTTCTCTATTATATATTTTTTGGAATTGGTAAGTAGGTATAGGTACCTACTTACTTTAAAACTAGGGTTTTCAAGTTAAGTAACGTAGTAGTTAGTAAGTTAAGTAAGTACGGTTCGTGCCAACTGGCGCGATATCGCGGGCGCGACAGGCAGCGCTACCCTTGTCGCGCCTGTTTGTGGGAGCCTTAAATGTTGTTCTTATGACAGACTGGATGCGACAGGGTGTTGTGGCGAAGCCTGGGAGAGGCCTATGTCCAGCAATGGACTGCGTCTGGCTCAGTTGATTGACGCACATAAATAAATTATTAACCATACGGAATAAATTCTCTAAATGATGGTTTAAACCGCATCAAAATCCGTTGCAGAGTTTAGAAGAACAACACGGTCATACAGACAGACACGAAAAGTGACTTTGTAATATATGTATATGTACTTTTAAAAGAAGTATCATGGATTCATGGCACTAGAAAACTTACCACAGCGTCCTTGGTCTAGTGGTCAAATCTAAGTGCTGAGCATGGAGTTCTGGGTTCAATTCCCAGTTAGTGGGTTTTTCAATTCAAATTCTCAATTCAGAAACCGGGTGTTAATGCTTTCGGGTAGAAAATCAGTCAATCTTGTAAAAAAAACATATCTAGTTATTTTTATCGGAAATATGAACTGTCAATTTAGGTAGAAGTCTATCATATTAATAATTTGGATACTAAACCTCTCAATATGAAATACCAAAATTTTACAACTCATAAAATTAATATTTTGGCAGTCTACCTAGCACAATTCTATTTTGCTGAGTCAATCCAAAACCATCCTTATTATCTTAAATTAAGATCATATGAGAGGATTGGCTATCAAATACTTTACGATCTATTCTACCTTGATTAGATTTTAGTCTCAGATTTGGCTAAGTAATAAAACAAGAAAGTTATACGTTTTATTCCCAGTATCAGTTTATTTAAGGCGAAATGGTTCCAAAGCAGATGATTTGACGCGTTTCGACTTCACGCAAAATCAATGTTTCTCTCAAAATAACAACGTATTTGCGTTTTTTTTTAGGATTACGAAAATTGAAGAGACACCCGAAACACGATTGACAAAACTTTCCTCGATACAAAAAACCGCAAAGTTTCCTTAAAATCTGCTTTTTAAAGAGAAAAATCTATTTCATTCGATTGTTATCAAAGCAATCGTAATAAAATTTAGTCTACGTGTTCACTATTAAATACTTTAAGGGATTATGGACTTATTTTTTCTATATAAATAAAATTAAATATTTGTAAACATAGTGCACTAGAATTGCGCGCGGGCGGGGTCATACCAACCCCCCTCGGCTCTCGTCAGTCCCATTTCGCCTTAAGCGTGGTGGTTTAAGCTCAAACTGAATACAGAGACTCCTTGCCAATAATAAGCAGTTAAAAAAGTCAAAGAATCTTTTGTCACCATCATCATCATTTCAGCTGAAAGACGACCACTGCTTTACATAGGTCTCCCCCAAGCACCGCCACTTCGACCGGTTCTGTGCGTCTCGCACCCAGCGGATTCCTGCGGTCTTCACAAGGTCATCGGTTCACCTTGTGTGTGACCTTCCAGCGTCTTCCGGTACGCGGTCGCCACTCCACAATCTTTTGACCCCATCGGCCATCTGTTCTGCGAGCAATGTGCACTGCACACTGCCACATAAATTTGGCAATTCTTCAGGCTATGACGGTTACCTTGGTTCCACGGATCTCTTAATTTCTGATTCGATCACGCACAGAAACTCCAAGCATTGCCTTCTTCATTACTCCATTTGGGTGACTTTCAGCTTTCGAAACGTAACTTTATATTGAAGTAAGTAAATAGTATATTTATTACTTCATTAAACTCACATAATATTAATAACTTATAACAACCACTTCTCACACCCTTTAGCGTTAAATTTACCTTGTTATGAGGTATAAAATTACATTAATTCCTTGTAAAATAATACACATTATCGCCTTTACCGCCGATTATCAAATTACATCCCACAATAAATACTTTAAATGCCACCATCTTTAAACTTACTTAAACTGCACTTGCAATGGCCCTCTCGTAAAACCTAAAACTATAAAAGTTTGAAAAAGCATTACCATATGTGCAAAAGTAATAAAAACACTGTTATATCCACAGAAGTATAGCCATTCCGATATGTTCTCGACAGTAAAATTATACTGATATCGGAATTTTTCAAGGATATGAAAACATCTTTTAATATTTTCATATATTTTATTGAGTTTGTTTTACAGACGCTTTAGTTTATGCGACCTTATTTTTAAATCGTTCGTATAAAATAATATGTTCTTTCATAGTATTTTACGTGCTTGTCAAAAACTATGTGGCACAGTTCTAAATGCTGCTACGGTGTTTTCGAAACAGCTGGTTAATTGCGTAAAACACTAACAGTAGCAATGACTTTCATTTTGAAAGTTCAACAATATTCATTCCGTTATTTACGGTGTTCAGCAGACAAATTTGAACATATGAAGAATGGTTTAGCAATATCCTTCACAATCATTCAGATTGTACCTAATTGCTGGGACCTACAAGATTCTGAACAAACTATATCTCATCTGCAAGAAGTATCATCATGTTCATCTGCACCCTTGACGATCTGAACAACGCCAAATTGAGACCAAATAGTATAGGGAACATAGATTTCCCATCGAAACAAAAAGAAGAAGACTTACAAGAAGCTTCAGAAGAAATCGCTTACACCCTTGTTATTGATGAAAATTTTACTTCGATGATTGACTTAATTGGGATCTGAAGAAACCCATGAGGCGTATCCAACTGGCTCGGAAGGCGATAAAAGGGTGAAATCAGCTATGTGTCACATTTTGCTTGCATCCATTGACTTCGTCGCTGTAGCATGATTTCGATATTATAAAAATATTACCGCAAAATCGATATAGTTAGGTACGAAAAACTGCAACGCGCCATATTTTTTTTGTTCACACTAAATTTATAAGCATCGAAAATAATTCATTAAATTCATAATTTAGTTAAGTGTGAAGCAAAAAATTTAATCACACCTCACATCAATATCAATTAGGAATCTAATATAAAAAAAACTAAAAATATACTATAATAATATCATACTAATGTATGTTTCATTAGTGTTAGTTAGTCATCCTAAAAAACTAAGAAGGTAGGTATAATCTCTGAATTTAATCAAGGCGATTGACTTGTAGATAGTTCCGTACGTTTACTTAATACTTAACACCTTAAAAATGTGGCTGGGACAGACTGGATGCGGAAGGCGGAGGACAGGACATTGCGTCGCAGCCTGGGAGAGGCCTATGTCTACCAGTGGACTGCGATAGGCTGAGTTGATTGATTGACTTAATACTTTAATTGTCAGTTTGTGTTAGTCTTACCATCATTAAGTAATAATGGTAAGAGTACTGAATTTGGGACATAACTGTCACTTGTGCCAGAACTCCAGAATAACTCCTCTTTTTATAGGTATTAGATTCCGATAAATCCAGTAGGCATTCTAGACATTAACTTTAGGTCAGAAAAGGGAAGCTCACTTTGCGTTTTTATGTCCAGTACCTAAAGACTATACATAAAAAGGTTGGCAAGCAATTCACAAACATATCAACCCAATCTAAACTACTTAAGTACACACACATGGAGTTTAACGAGCGTTTGTCTGGCATTAATGCTGAAATGAACCGTTTTGGCGCAGCCGTGAGCCACACATTATTGTAAAAACAATATTTTCACTTTTGTTATTGTATTTTTTGTTTCACGAACTGTGTCCAAATAAATGTTATACTTTCTTTCTTTCTTTGTCCTAAATTCATGACGTCATCCTATTTTAACTTTCTGACTGACTCCCGTGTTGGTTTAAATTATACGACATGAGTTCATTCGTTAGAATATCAGACCACATTCTAACATTCCTAACAAAGTTCAGAAACAGTTGTTATTGAAACGAACTCGCCAGTAAACCATCAAATATGAATTTCATTTTCGATGTTAGAACCCTAAAACTTGGAACAAAGAATTAGGCAGATCTATCATTGTCATTCATAAATGCAAGCATTGTTTTTGCCTCTACCCAAATGCATGCTAATCAAATACCACTCTTAACACTCTGTTATAAAAGTTATTATTAAGAGGGTAGTTAGAAAAACGTGTATTTGTTACAGAAATAGGGAGCAAATTGTGGGAAAAACACCGAGGTGTCCGAATAATAACGCTGTATGTACAAATTACTCATTCGGAATGACAGGTACCGTGAAAAATGCATAACTATGCTTTGGACGGCGTTATGCAGCCAGTTATATAGCCAGGCAGTAGCGTCTTTGTTTGACTACAGAATAAAATTTCAACGTCCGTTATTCTGCTTGAAATGTGTCAAAAGCGGACGCACTGCGATAGTTTTTCAGTATTTGCAGTGGGGCAAACTTCTTTTTCAGAAAAAGTGCGGTCTTTTTTTTGTGTTCGAATTGATTCAACAGCCCCAGTTTCAGAATTTTTCTAAATACCTACTGACGTGCGGAAGTGTCTCTCTAATTGCTTATGGCAACCCAATAACAATTAAACATTAAAAGAAAAACATCGTGACGAAACGACTTATATGTAGTTAATTTATATCTGAAATCGCCAACTCATCTTGATGAAGCGTAGTGATAAGTAATCAATGCCCATGCCTTCTCTACATGTATGAGTAAAGGCATTATTAGGTATTAGAAAAATGGGTACAGTAAATCTCCTTAAAACATTGATCTTAAGGTGGATGCGCTAAGGTAGCCCGCGAAATTCAAATTTTCTTAAATTTTTTGCAATTTTCAAGTCAGTATCAAGTTGTATGTTGATCTAAATATGATTTGCGGCCGTAACAAATATGGATTTACAGAATTATAATCATTAGAATCAGCAATAAAATTCTCTAAGTTCCTGTAAGTGCATTGAATGTCTATTTCATGAAATCATGATATTTGGCACTTATATGAACTTAAGACCTGCAAATTGCAAAAAAACGTAAGAAAATTTGTATTTCGCGGGTTACCTTAGCGCATCCCCCTTAAGCACACAGCACTTAGGTGTCAAAGGAATGAAATCTGAGTGGACTGTCCAAGAGCCAGGATTTCTTCAAATGTCCTTTTCATTTTGGTAATTATGAATAACTTATGACAAATCTGGTGTTGCCTTACATAAACAAAACAGAATCTCATAATATATTCCGTCAAATCTCTCTACCGAGTGTGCCACACTAATAACTCGAGCCGGTCTCCAAGACTAATTCAAAGCCTGATGATGCCATTAGTCCGGGAGCTAGTCATTTTTTCTTACATTAAAATCAAAGTTTTTGTTTAGACTTACATTTGGTGTAGCGGAAGTAATGTCAGAATTCTGAGATGGGTTCTGTGTGTACGATGATTAGGTGATTTAGAAAAAATGGTATTCGATTATTTTTTTGCCTTGTACCTAGTGGTAATTGAACATGTTATAACTAAATAAAGATGTTGAACACGGTTGGTATTAAAAATGTAATTATCTAATAGAACCTGATGACCTTTGGGTGTTGATAAAGATTTTGCTACAGAAAAAAAAAATTGAATTCTAATTTATTATGATGACACACTAACTTAATAATATAGATACTTCGTGGTTTTAGGTTAGTAATTGAAATCATTACTATTTATTTAAATTACATTCTAGATGTAATCATCACTTAAAGAATCATACGCAACAATGTTATGTTAAAAATATTAATCAAAATGGCTTTTAAAACTTCTACATGTATTTATTTTATTATTTATGTACGCACAGTAAAATACATAGGGATACGACGTAATTATAATATGAGTACCTGTAGGTATTGCTTATTGCTTTAAAAAAAAAAACCTTTTTATTACTTGCTCCGGTACATATGAATATAACCCTATGTTTATGGGTTCTTCTATATTAATAAGACTATATTTTCCCAATGCTAATCTCAAGGCATTACTCTGTTAGATAAAAACGTTTACCTCAATGGACGAACTGTAATTTAAATCAAATCAAATCAAATCGTTTATTGCAATCCATAATGCACAAAATATAGGTGGTAAATAAAAAATAATAGAAACAATTATGGACCCTGTCGGGCACTGCAATTTTTTTAGTAGGTGAGAGGAGCACAATTTTTTTTTTTTTTTTTTTTTTTTTAATATTATTATTCCAATTTCCTCAGAAGAAAACGTCTATAATAAATTATTCATTTTTGTAAACATGTTTTTTTATTTTTTATTATTATTATTGTTGCATGTTCACTTTTAGAATTTATATAAATTATGATGTAAGTACCATTTATGTAATGTATCAAACACAATGTTAATTGTTCCTGATAAATAAATAAATGGTTACCCAAACTACCTCATTTCACAATTTTTACTGTTTCCGAACCCAACTTGACCGCTGATGACTTAATATCCCGCTGAGCTTCTGGTCATCAAGCAAGAGTTAATTATGGGAAACTTAGTCATTACGCTATGTGGGCCATGGCTTGTAATTTTCTGTTTATTATACCTTGGTATGCCATGCATAGCGATGACAAGTATAATTATTATATTGTTAACTTCTCCCTATTTTGCACAAAAAACTAGGTACTCACGAACAAGTGACGTACCTATGTGTCACTAACAACTTTTGTGTGAAACATTTGACAAACAAAATACAATAAGCCTGAAAAAAAACATCGGAACCGGATTAAACCGGTTTATTTCGGTTTTCTTCCGAACTTTTCTAAAGAACGTGAACGTTTAGAGAACTTGATTTTAACCTAAGTTACCCGGTTTATTCGACGAGCGGCATGTCGGTAAAAGCGTTCCACTTGTGACTACTTGTGAGGATGCCGCGCTGAATAAAAACTGAAGTATTAACCGGTTTTTATTGCTCTAAACCGGTAAATCCGAAAAAGCCTTTATATGATACTCTTCCAAATACCGGTATATGCGAACGAAAACGAATGTAAAGGTTTTTGCGCCAAGTACAAAATTTAACCGGTATCCGAGCCTTGGCCTGAAAGGTATTTTGCTCGATTTCTGGGAAAACTGTATGGCCTACGGATACATTGTTCCGGATCTATGTCAGGTTTGTTTACCTCAAAACGTTTCATACAGTGGAACTTCTAGTGTGTAGTGTGTAGCATCGGTAAATTGTCAGTGAAGTTGACCTTTTCAGACCTACATCCGTTTTCTGAATTGTGAATTTGAAGTTGAGGACTTGTCAAACTCTACGTTAGCATTACTTAGGTGGTCAAAATATCTCGTGAATATCAAAATTTCTGAGGAGTGACTACCGAGATGACGACTAATAGAGAAGTATGGAAGAAAAAAACCAAGTTGCACCGACCACAAATAAAATGGGATACGGGCAGGAGAATGATGAATTTCAAGAAACATACAAGTAATCACCCAAACTGTGCGTTTGCACTAGCGAAACATTTACGACAAAGTCCTAGTACCTGTCAAAAATTGTATGGAACATTGAAAGGAACTAGAGATTGAACATGTTTTGTCGTGAATGTTTCGCCAGTGCAAACGCGCGGTGAGTAATGCTAAAGTAGAATGTGGACAAGTTATCAACTTCCAATTATCAACTCAGAAACCGGGTGCCCTTAGGTCTGACTCATCCAAACAATATTGTATAAACTACTGAACAAACATACTTTAATAACATTGCGCACGCGATTGACGGCGTAGTTACAATGAAGCCCTTGTTTTGAAACAAATGACAGTTGCGTCGTTGATCGGCGCGTGCTTAAAGCGAAAACACTTCACATTGTGAAGTTAGTTTTAATGCTTTGTGCTCAATGAGCTTCATTCTTCTTGTCGATGGCAATTGTTTTTTGTTTGTCCAGAAAACGTCATTTTTATTGCAAATTATATGGCGCTGCGTCTTCATCGCCATTCTACTGAATTACAAATTAATCTAGTTTTAGAACAAGCTTCATCATTAAGTGTCACTTCAGAATTTGGCCGTAAGCGTAAGTATGTATAGAATCGTAATAAAATTGTATCTATCGTGTGATGCCTTAGCTAGAATGTTCACCTATTTTTGCATAAAAAATAGGGTTTATGATAACTCATCCATTTGAAATCATTCTCTTGATACGCTGGCCTTAATAATTTCTTTACTCTTCAAGACATAGCGTCAACGTGTGACACATGCTGCGCTGGACTCCCATTTGGTGAGACAAACTTGAGACAAATTTGAGACGCAATTTGTGTACCTTTGTTCGTCAGATTTGATTTAAAGTCTGTCAAAGTAATTTTTTTTAATGTTGGCCTACTCTGTCCCACTGTTATGCAAAAGCCTTCCCCAAATCTATCTAAATATCCTTTTCCAGGGCAACCGCGATCCAACCCTTGCGGTGCGCGTCTAGATCGTCTCGCCATTTCTTCCTGGGCCGGCCTCAGAGGCGCCCTCCACCCTCAAGCACATACGCTCATAGTGTCATTAGGGTTCCGTACCCAAAGGGTAAAACGGGACCCTATTACTAAGACTTCGCTGTCTGTCCGTCTGTCACCAAGCTGTATCTCATGAACCGTGATAGCTAGACAGTTGAAATTTTCACAGATGATGTATTTCTGTTGCCGCTATAACAACAAACACTAAAAAACAGAATGAAATAGATATTTATGGGGCTCCCATACAACAAACGTGTTTTTTTTGCCGTTTTTGTAGATAATGGTACGGAACCCTTGGTGCGCGAGTCCGACTCGCACTTGGCCGGTTTTTTTTATCTCTATTTTATATATGTTTTTGTATATTATTGGCACCTTGTATTTTTTCCTATCCTGCTTTTTTATGCACTAAATAAATGATTTATCTATCTTACTACATATTATAGAGTTTTGGGTGTGGTTTTTCTCATCCCCCGTTATCATAAATCACTTCATCGATTTTGTAAAGTTCCCATTCCCACCCATACGTGGACATAAACGGGCAGATCCGCGTAGGCGTTTTCGATCAGCGAATTCATTACCACCTTATAATAATCTGTTAAGCTTTTAAACATTATTTAGTTCATTACGAAGGTGTCTGCATTCCTGTTATCTATCGGAACCATCTTTTTTAAAAACAAGTTTTGCCTTAATCTATATATAATGGTTTCACATGTCTTGCTTGTAATTGCTACGGGGTAGACTTTTTCGTTCATATTTTATGGTACAGTGAATTTTGTTTGGGTTAAGTTTGAAGAGGAGGCGTTTATGGTTGGTGTTTCAGTTAGTTTGTACATTTTCAACAACTTATAGATTACATTGCAGTATTTAAATTTTTTCATAACCAAAAATGATCTGCATTATGCCTTAGCGGTTCGGTACATAATCATAATTCACCTTTGACATTATTTATTTATTAAAATTTAATCATCATTCATCATTTGGCTCGCGTTTTCCCAACTATGTTGGGGTCGGTCCTTAGAGTGATGCAATGACAAAACATGGAAGGTGCAACATTCGAGATAGATAGCTCTGAAATTACTGTACAAGAATAACTACTAATACTTATATACATATATACTTACATTTATAACCATAAATAAACTTGGTCAGGAGAAATAACTTCTACCTCCGGTACTAGAATTAATGATTCACCTATTAAAAAGTGCTCTGGAGTGAGGGGTGTTGGGTCTTGCGAGTTAGTGCTTATTTGTGATAATGGTCGAGAGTTTAGGCAAGCTTCTATTTGGTACAATAGCTTCGAGATCTCTTCGAAAGTAAAAGTCGCAGTCGAGTTACCTAATACGCGTCTTAGATGATGTTTGATAGACTTTATTCCAGCCTGCCATAGCCCGCCGAAACGCAGGACATTGTAGTGGAATAAAGTGCCATGTAGTGCCGTTGTTTGCCAAACGCTCGGCGATTTCCTTCGTCAAAGTAAACATTGCTTTTTATTCATAGTAGAGGAGAAAAGGAATTTTTGTTTTTTTTCTTGTGTTGTTGGCTCTAGCTATTCATACGCTAGTTTTAGTAATAACTTCACCTCAGTGTCTGACTCATCATTTCACTTACCTGGATTGGCCTGACTGTCGAGGTCGCCTCTCGTTTGAGCTGTTACAGACCGATTTCTCGATCTGAAATTAAACTTATTTCAGCTTCGATCATGTTCAATCTACTTTCAAAATAAATGTTTGGATCCTTTATGGATTTAATATTTATAAATAACTGCTACCTACCTATATACTCGATATCCTTTACAAGACCTCGATCATCGCTTCCTTTTATAACTTGACACACCATGGGCGGGTCTCATCCCATGCCCGTTAGAGGGCGTGCCGTAATGCCGGTTTTGATTAGATTTCTACAAATTAGTTTCTTTAAATTGTGTTTTTGTTATTAAATTCCTTTTTTGTGTATGACTAACGCCGTTTTTATTCGCCCAGTTTCGTTTTTGTTTTCAGATTGAATCTATAATTATAATAATATGGTAATTTTATGGTATTCATTAATTTGAGCCTGATTTATGTAGAAATCTGTTATTGTATCAGCATTTTGCGATATTATTTAGGTTTTAGAAATAGAATTTATAGTAAGTTTAATTTTAATACGTAAATATTTATTCTGTCTTCTATAACTTTTGTTACTAAGCCTCCGCTGTCCGTCCATCTGTTTGTCAGCGGGCTTTATCTCATGAACCGTAATAGGTAGACAATTGTAATTTTCACAGATTCTGTATTTCTATTGCCGCTTTATCATAAAATTAAATAGTATTAAAAAAAATACAAGAAACGTGTCTAGTTCGGCGGTTTTTGCTAAATATTGTGCGATTGGTGGTACGGAACCCGGCGTGTCCGACTCTCACTCGGCCGGTTTTTTTGTGTTAATTTGCGTTCTAGAAACCGGATGTTAGTCAGTCCCATACTATAAGTACTATGTATTGCATCACTTAAGTAGGTACTTACGTGAATCAACTATTCTAACCATTTTTTTTCTCTTTTCAGGTACGTTTATCCGAAGAATCCAGGTCAAGGCTACGGTCCAGATCTTTTGAAAACAGGCCAACTTTATTCTTTACTTTAGTACTCTTGAAATAATCATTTAAAAATAGATAATTCCTGTTATCTTGTATCATAATCCTTTTCGCTGTTATTTTCTCAAAGGCCTGGTCGAAAATTAATTTGTTAATATAATATCTTCAAAATGTTTTCACCGAAATGTTCTGAGTATTATGAATTAAAGGCGACGCTTGTGTCCTTAGGATACAAGTGATTATGCTAAGAGGTCCTTTACAATAGGTATTCTAGTAATAAGTCATTATGAAGATCTCGCGGACTAGACGGCCACAACCACGACCAGTGATCGCAGCGACCAGGTAAACTATAAAAACCGAATCCTGCACTTGATCGGTCAATTAGCCGCATACCATACAATGCATCTAGTCGGCCATGACTGGCCGGAGTCGTGGCCGTCTAGTGCGCGGGATCTCATGAGCATTCATTGAAGCGATGTATGGCTGATTGGAAGCTTGCGGTTCGTACTAATTATGATATGATGATTAGGATACGTATCCAAACTAATTGCTATTATAAATTAATTGGATCACTAATTAACTAAGCAGTTACTGTTCTGAATTATGTTGTTTTAATGTTAATTATAGTTATCTCGTGTAATACAGTTGTAATAAAAAAAAAAAATTGCCCCTTCTTCTCCATAGCAACCTATTCGTTGTGTGTAGCAACCAGCAACTAATTATTTTACAATCGGACCGATTTTTTGACAATTCAAACCAGCATAAAGATGGTGTAATTGTAAGAGCGTTACCACACTGGCGATTAGCCAGCGTGTCCAGCGAAGTGATTTGTGAAGATGCTCTCCGTGGGTGCGTACTGCGTAGCGAGCTAGCCGCGACCACGCGACGTGTTCGTCGCGTTTTCACAATATTTTACACTCACGTGTCTCGCTCTCTTGAGCACTCAGCCTGCACAAGAGAGCCTGCGGCGTGCACGCGCCGGCGCGGCCGCCTATCTCTTGTACCAGCTCGTGGCTAAGTAATAACAGCTGCACGGGTCGATACATCAGGTAAAGCTACGCTTGCCGGGGTTAGTCCGTGGATGGGGTACATACCGAGACATCTCCGTGCCTCGGAAAGCACGTTAAGCCGTTGGTCCCGGCTGCCATTCGTGGATCTTTGACAGTCGTTACGGGTCGTCAGAAGCACGAAAGTCTGACAACCAGTCTTACCAAGGGGTATCGTACTACCCAGTTACAGGGTTGTGGAGGTTAGATAGGCAGTTGGTTGGTATTCAGCTGTATCCGGTTAGATTGGAAGCCGACCCCAACATACTTGGGAAAAGGCTAGGCGGATTAAGAAGACTGTTTATTATATTGCTTACAAACTACTTACAAATATTATAAAGAGGTATTAGTGAGTTTCTAAGTAGGGGGTAATCTCCGGAACTGCTGATCCGATTCCGATAATTCTTTCATTAATAAGAAGTTACAGTATTGCAGAGTGTCATAGGGTATCTTTTATGTTATATGCAGACAAAGTCGCGTTCAAAGGCTAGTATGTACCAATTGTGACAGAAAACTGGTAACACACAAAATTATCTTTATAGCTATTAATAAATATGGCGATAAAATTATTACCTGTATTGTTTAGTTACTATCATAAACGTCTAAACTGTTCTTTGAAGGCTATTAGATGAATCCCAAAAGATTCTTTTAACGATCTATCGTTAAAATTAAACGTTTTCCTTCAAAGATTTTAAGGCTGTCCTTGGTATTTACGATATGGTAAAATGGTTATAATATTTTCTCCAAAATGTTGACGGATAAGTGGCATAAATTATTGAAGATATATTTTTTTTAACCAATAGGTACTTTCCCACTTCTGGGCATAGGTCTTATCCATTCCAATGCTATCCAGCTATCCATTGTTCTTTGAGCGTTGCCTATTTAACTAAAAAAATGTTATTTCATTATTATTATTAGGCAAACTGTCCTTTCTTTGGTATTGGTCGTCGAGTCGTTGAGCTCCACTTATACTGGCAAATGCTTGCACTGACTGGACAGGTCCATTCAAATCTGTGTGGTTTTTTCCTCAAAAGACCATTTTAGACGCTAATCTCCTTAGGTCTTAGGTCCTCATATGGCCTGACCAAGATTACGTCTGGACTTTAAAAGAGACTGCGATCTCTGAGTTTGTTTCGGCCGTTCTTCTCAGAGGAGTCAGATAGGAAATGCCAATCTCATCTAGCTTATTTTTAATAATATAATAATATATGTCGTGTAATAATGATTTTAATATCCTATTTTAGAATAAACAATTTCATTTCATTTCTATTAAATAATTTTGTATTTCGTATTTTAAATAAGTGCGAGATAGTATTTTGACATTTGTATTTAATTAAAACAAAGCATCTATTTTGCCCAGCTCTATAACTACTCAATAAGCTAAGAATTCAAATTAGTGTCGCCCTTCTAAAATCACTCTATGAGGTAAAGGTGACATCAGAAGGGCCAAAGAACCATTTTCTGTCGTGACTCGAATATTAAAACAAAATCCTTTATAATTTTGACGCGTTTTTTGAGAAGTCAATTGAAAACACGTGTTTTTCATCGTAATAGTTGTTTTATTTTAAGTTTAGACTAGCTGCTGTCCGCGGCTTCGCCTGTGTGGGGCCCTAATTCTTTTTCTCAAATAAAAGTACCCTAAGGTACTCCATATAAAACCAGCTATCTGCCAGTAAAAGTTCTGTCAAAATCGATCCAGCCGTTTCGGAGATTAGCCGGAACAAACAGACAAACAGAAACACAGATTTTTTATTTTAAATTGTTCTTTTGTTATATGAATAAAAAGCTGTTATTTGGACATTACAAAACAGACACTACAATTTTATTTTTTTGTATGTATACATACCTAAATATAGATTTCAAGATAATATGATGAATTCTGCTTCTTACAAGCCAGCAACAAGATCCTGTAATCAGGTGATCACAAAATTCAAAACCACGTGTTTAACAGGTATTAAATGCTTTTTTTTAACCCAATTAATGAATCCAGATTTAACTCGGATCAAAATATATCTTCGCTAAAAAATCAAAGTAAATTCTGCTTTTTTTTACATAGCCAATCATAAACGGAGGCTAGTCTGTAAAAATAATATAATCAAAGATGGCCGTAGGTACCAATATTATTAGGTTTAGTTAAATAAATTCAATTTAAAAATTTTCTGCTCTTTTGCCTTTTAAATTTTTCTGATATTATTTTAGTTCTTTACTTAATATTTTTAAAAGTAATTGGACGAGAAAATCGAGTTATACGGAGATGAAAAAAAAAAATTGTAACCAATTTGAACCAAAATACTTAGCAGCTTTTTAGATCGACTTAAGCTTTTTAACTTATCAACTAGATTTAAGCTAATTTGATGAATTACATTTGATTGCTTTATCATTTTTATTTTCAATGGATTCCTAATATTTTGCCTTGGTTTTTATTTAAATGGTTTTTCTATGTTCAGTAATCCAATTACCGACTGCCTAATCTGATGTTTTGCTGATAAAATAAGATATTTGAACATATTTATACCATTCCCCCTCTAAAAAGCTTATATTTACTGAAAACAGTGAATATAAAGCATTTTTAATCACTATTTTGGAGTTGCATATCGCGCAATGCAAATCGAATATATTGGTGCGTTCTAAATTCAGAACACACCAATACATTCGATGTGCATTTTAATTAATTTTACTTACTCTTTTTTTTTCTTCATTAAATGTCTATTTTCGCTTAAAACTCTCTTCATGTTCGTGAACGGGGGCCGTCAGTTGTGACTGGTCATCTCTTAGTTGCCATGGCTTATTTTAATATTTGAATTGTTTTTATTTCTTAATTACGGACGCTTTTAACTTGCTTTCTACATTGTTCTCACATGTAAATGAAAACAACATGAATTATGTAACCAATTTTTTTATTGAAAAGAGTTTCCGTGGAGTTCCTTGCCCGTTCTTCTCTATAGGTAGGTACCTACTACGCTTTGGAATGGGCAACTAGCTTCATATTTCTGACTGAGCGACTCCTTGACAATTCAAAAGTGCCCGTAAATGGTTTAATTGAAATAAATGCTATGAGTTTGAGTTAGCTCCAGTTAGTAGCCCAGAAATCACACGATCACAGTGAAGTCTATCCATGGACTTTCGCCCGTTGTTCTCAGATGATGACAAATGAATAACTAATCATACGCTCAGAGCTTCCTGCCGTCACCTTATGAAGTCACTTAAGAGCTATTAGGATATGGTGTAGTGTATGTACATATTGTAACAGTTGTTAAGCTGTCAAAGGCTCTCTCAGTTTGTGCTCAAACAACGGAGTTACATGTGTGGCAGGTGGAGTTGGTATGGGAATTGAAATGGATAGGTACTTATTAATGGTTCTGTGGTGTAGTTTGGAGTGGCTCGTGGCTAAATAATAATAGTCGCACGTGTCGATTGAAGGTTAAGCTACACTTGCCACGGTCAGTTTGAGGATGGGTGACATACATATCGATACCCCTCCGTGACTCGGAAAGCACGTTAAGTTGTTGGTCCCGGCTCTCATTCAGAGGGTGTGGTGTGGAGTGGTTCGTGGCTAAATAAAAACAGCTGCATGTGTTGATTGAAGGTTAAGCTACACTTGCCGCGGTCAGTTCGTGGATGGGTGACATCGAGACCCCTCCGTGGTTCAGAAAGCACGTTAAGCTGTTGGTCCCGGCTCTCGGAGATCTTTGACAGTTGTTACAGTTAGTCAGAAGCAAAAGTCTGACAAACAGCCTTACCAAGGAGTATCGTGTTACCCAGTTTCTGGGTTATGGAGGTCAGATATAGGCAGTCGCTCTATGTTAAATACTGGTACCTCGTCGCTCGCTCTCGGATCCTAAGTTCATAATGCCTTTGTCACCCTGACTCAGGCAGGTTAGGTTCGAAGGGGATGGCGGAGGCTTGGTTCGCTTGCAAGCTCGGAGGCTCGCTCTTGCATCTGTAAAAAAGTTTATTTTTTTAAACTTACCTTTAAAAAAACAAATCGCATGCGGAAAAAAAAATGTTGTGGAGGATTCAGGAGACCCTCTAGAACCCCCAAATAAGCTCAGCGAGGCGGCACGTTTCTAAACCCAACCCGCATTGTTTGCAAAAGCTAGATTCATATTCAAAGACAAATAAAATATTAAAAAAATAATGACAAAATGCTCGTACATCTTGCATACAAAACGGAAGTACATCTAAAACGTTGCACGACGTAAGTTTTACGTGTGTTCACGTAAATAACGTTTCGTTGGAGAGCGAGAACAAAACAATCGTGTCATTGAGAACAAGAGTGTTGCAGGAATACGAACGGTTTGTTCTGCTTACGACTGAGCGATCGTTACAGTTTTCAGCTCATGAATTCATCATGAAAACTCTATACTCCATTTGAAATAAGATTACAAATTTAAACAAACCTTTTTACAGTCCGTTCAGCCGATTTTGACTTCTACAATGTAGGCATAAGAATGGCATTAAAAGAAAAAAAAGTTACACAATACCAACTGTCTATTGCAGCTGCCATTTGTCGTGCCACCAACGCAATAGAAGTCAAAATCGGTTGAACGGACTGTAAAAAAGGCTTATTTAAATGTCTAATCTTATTTCAAATGGAGTATAGTCGAATAGGTACTTTTTACTTTACTTTTCAAAAAGGCAATTTGAAAAGTATAATATCAATAGATATTTTTTACTATAATTATTCAGAATTAAAAACTTTTACAAAAAAAAAAACAACCGTCTTCCAAAAAAAACACTAAAAACGTGAAAAATAACTTTAATTTCGGAAGTCGGTGGCAAAAAACGGAAATTGAAAAGCAAAGACACCGACTTTTTAGTTGTGGTACCTACCCCACACAAATCCGTATACATAACTACCTGCTATGTAAATAACAGTGAATGAGTCAAACAGGATATCGTCTAGATAAACGAAGTGGGAAAAATACGTAATATTATAAGTGTATTATGTGCATAAATAATGTATGATAAAGCATAGCCTCCGGCCAAGGTGAAAGCTAGCACTGCATAATCACTATAATCAGCCTATAATGTTCCCACTGCTGGGACACAGGCTTCCTATTTGTGAGAGGGAGCGGGAGTGCCTATCGATATTTTTAGGCGATATTTATTATTTCGATATATCGATGTATCGATATAAAATATCAAGAGTATCGAAAATGTATAAAAAACGATATATTTTCAATAGCAACAGTTTTTTTTTTACTGGTTTGGTATAATGAATGGTTGTAAAACTTGAATTACATAAAGTAGGTATTTTTTTTTTAATTTCGGGGTCATATCGATATATCTATTTTTTTTTTTTCGATATATCGAAATCTTTAATATTGATATTTTATTTAAATATCGATACGATATATATCGTTACTTTTTGACACTTCTTGCATCCCTAATTACGGCCCACTCCACCTGGGTGGATCCAGGCCCATTACGGGTTGGTGTCATGACATGTCTTCAAATTTTTGGTTCTAGGACATGCCGGTTTCCCCAAGATATTATCTTTCACCGTTTTGAGAGCAGTGCGGATGAAATAATTTACACAAAGTATAGCGCCTGTCAGGCTTCGAACATACGACCTTACACCACGCGGCCGTTACCACTGGGCCACTACTCAAACAGCACACACACTTACAAAAGCCAGCCCTGGCAGAGGCAAATTGTTTTCGAAGTGGTTTAGTTTAGTCTAGATTTGTACAACCTTCAATTTGGATGAGATTTGGATTTTTATCAGAGCTTTTAAGCCTCCATTCAATATACCCTTTTCGTTATGAAACGTTTATGAATTAGATTACTGGAGGGTAAAAGTATTCAGACCTTTTATAAATGTATCGTTTCAATTTTAATATGGTACTTTTTTCTTAAATTGGCATGATTCACTTGACAATATTAATTCACCAAATATTTAGTTTCGTTTGAATCCATTCATTCTTCATCATCATCATTTCAGCCAAAAGCCGTCCACTGCTGGACATAGGCCGAAGCACCGCCATTTTGACCGATTTTGGGCTTTTCGCATCCAGTCGATCTTCAGCCTTCACAAGATCACCGTCCACCTTGGAGGCCTATTAACGCTATATCTTTGAGTACCCGGTCGCCCCTCCATATAATGTATATACATTCTATGTATATCAGTCTATCCTTTTTCTGGAAGTGACTTTTCTCTAAATAATTATAAAATCGTCATTTTTAAATCACAATATCTGAAAATATCCGATTCTTAAAACGACAGACAGTAGGCAGTTCCTATAGTAATATTTTTCTTCATAGATATTTGTAATCGTATTTGAAGGGGTTTCATAAACAAACAAAATCGATCTAGCTAAGTCTCATATCTGGAAAAAATCGTTTTCTCCGTATTTTCACCCGAGCAGAACTCGATCGCCCAGTGTCTTATAATGTCCAAAATTTGTTATAATTACAAACGAACCCGGGTCCGCCTCCGCTATTACATACATAAGAATCGTCATAAAAATCCTACTTATTATTATAGTACCACTTTACCAACTTCTGCCTGTCAGTTTCAGAGTATCTGATTTCTCAACAGAAATTAGTGATGTCAGCCTGCTCTCGACAAACAAAGGGAGCTTATAATCCGAGATTAGGGACTTCAAACTGTTCCTATTATGTATCTTCACCCACACTGAGCTTATTGTAGGTTGTACTACAAGACCTTTGGCTGGATTTGCTTAGATTATGGGAAGGGAATGTTTTTTGTGTATCTAATGGTTTCTGTCGGTTGAAAGGTATATAATAAGAGATTCTTTTCAAAGTCAAAGTCTAGAGGGCACGATTACAAACTCCGACTCGCCCATGCTTGATCTTTTTTTTTTTTAGTGTGGGTCATCATCAAATGACTTCTCCCGCTCGGGGCAGAGCGGAAGGGCGTGTCAGACTTTTACTGACTAAAGCCCACCCGTGTTCCTTCAGTTGCCTGTTGTCAAGGTCCCGGTATCCCTTTCGGACTTTCCCGCAAACCTGGGCCCATGCCTCACCTAACAACCAGAACTATTAGCTTGTTCAGCCAGGTAGGAAAATACAGGTGTTGATTAAAATTATAAAACTGTAATACCTTACTTTTCAGGACTCTGACGTTGTCAGTACTTATGCATGTTGGCGATTCTTGACCATCATTCATAAGTCTCGACTTCATGACATAAAAGTTATCTAAACTTAAAACAATATTTTAATCGAATCATAATCAAAATCAATCTGCCTAGCCTTTTTCCAACTGTATTGGGATCGGCTTCCAGTCTAACCGGATGCAGCTGAATACCAGTATTTTACATGGAGTTACTACCTATCTGACCTCCACAACCCAGTAACTGGGTAATGCGATACTTGTAAGACTGGTTGTCAGACTTTCGGGCTTCTGACGACCCGTAACGACTGTCAAGGATCCACGAATGACAGCCGGGACCAACGGCTTAAGGTGCTTTCCGAGGCACGGAGGAGTATTGGTATGTAAAGATGGTCTCTATCCCGGGACCAACCCCGACAAGCATAGCTTAACCTGATGGATCGAGACGTACGGCTATTATTACTAAGCCACGAGCTCCTTAATCGAATTATATTAAGGGAGCTAAAAGGAACAAACCCTCCACAACGTTACAATTCTAAATCCATTTTGCTTCCCGTGTCTTGTAAATAAACAGACGGCAAGTTCCCGTGATGACACAGCGCGTTCGTGTCAAGATCGTGTCAGTTCGGTTTAGTTCGTACATTTTCGGGCGTTTTGACAGGGTGGGTTTGAAAATGATATGCGTAAGTGGAATGAAGCTTTTTGTTGTTTTATTTTCATTGGGTTTAATAAATAATTATACGCGAAATAACTTCAGTATATTGATAACCTAAAAATGACCGCCACTGTATGTTTAAAATAAAATAACGAAAAAGTATGGCGCAATTTTTAAGATGGCGGCTTTTTCAGATGAGGTTCCTGAAAATTCTGACTTTACTTCTGAATTAGTATCATATGAAGATGTTTTACTTATCCTTCAGACATTTTTTTTTTTTTTTTCTCTTCAAATCAATACCTACCTGCTGAAAACGAATGAAAATATTTTATATTCTAATAGAAAAAAAGAAATAGTTAAAACTCATACGTGACTTGTAATCACATAAAAATGAAGAGACAACAACAGCGCCCTAGTTATTGCGACAAAACAATATAATAGGGGGTTCTCGTAAAAATAACATAAAAATAAATGATTTCCCTTATTCAATACAGTTTCACCTTACGTCCCGAGAAGGATTTTATGGTAAAAAATAACAGAATCCGATACTTCGATTTGTATTCCCCTTACCGCTGGGGGCTTCCGTTTTTTTTACTTTCACCTCCCCCTCTTTCTAATATGGTGGAGGGTAGTTTTAAGGTAAAGGAGGAAGCGATAGATTAGTGTTTACATGAATAGTTATTTGAAACAGGAACCTCTTATAAAAATTTGGGGCTAGGTTCAGCACATTGGAGGAGCTCGTGGCTAAGTAATGACAGCCGCACGGGCCGATCCATGAGGTTAAGCTACGCTTGCTGGTGTTGGTCCGTGGATAGGTGACCATCTTTACATACCGATACTCTTTCGTGCCTCGGAAAGCACGTTAAGCCGTTGGTCTCGGCTGTCATTTGTGGATCTTTGACAGTCGTTACGGGTCGTCAGAAGCACGAAAGTCTGATAACCAGTCTTGCCAAGGGGTACCGTATTACCCAGTTAATGGGTTGTGGAGGTCAGATAGGCAGTCGCTCCATGTAAAATACTGGTATTCAGCTGCATCCGGTTAGACTGGTAGCCAACCCCAACATAGTTGGGAAAAGGCTGGGCACATTGATTTTGATTATGATTCAGAGTACAAAGTTTGGAAGAACTTCGATTATAGTCCATTAGAACAAGTGAGCTCAATGTTCACTGTGATGTCACATCCGTGGCATGATGTTTATAGCATTTTTCCTCAGGAATCCAGGTTCTTTCATTTCTATTAAAGCCATAAACATGAATGATTCGATTCAATACAACAATGCGTCAATCCCTCACCTTTACAAAAAAAAATGTTACTCCAATTGCGCCAAAAGTCTGAATACATCGCTAACTCTATTTACAAAACACTTACAAATCCGTACACAAAAAATAAATTACTTCACAAGTATCAATAAACCTTTACCTATTCAAGATTCTTATCTTGGGTACTCCTGAATCACCGAATACAATTGGATTATCAGACTCCAATCTTAAGCAAGATTTTCGCTCATAACTTGTACCTCGGCAAGAAGTAGTCCCGGTCAATGTTTATAGAGGAAAAAACGTCTGAACAACGACCATTCTACCCGTAAATAAGCCGAAGCTGATCTCAATTGCAGTTCCATGTCTCCGGCTGGCCGTCAAACCAAGTTTAGGAGCATATAAACGTGTTTTGCATCAGAAATAACGGTTTCTATTGATTTATTTGTATGGGATCTTGGATAAACAACATATTCTGATCTGCTGTACAAATGAGAATTCGGAGTGCTAAAAATTTTATGCCAGTTAGGTGTGTTCAACTCATTGGTTGTTACTGTTTTATTTCTTTTAGTAATTTGAGTTTGTGAATGTAATACGTATCCTTAACATTTACGCATATATAAGGAACTCAAGATATACGAAATCCAAACTAACTAAGCTCTCTCGATTGATGGAGTGCTTTACGACTTAAGACCTAGTATATACATAGATAATGAAGTAGGTTGAAATTCCCTTCCTCGGAAAGCACGTTAAGCCGTTGGTTCCGGCTGTGATTCGTGAATTTTCGACAGTCGTCAAAAGTCTGGCAACCAGTCTTTCCAAGGGGTCTATTATCCAGTTACTGGGTTGTGGAGGTAGGAAAAGGCTAGGCAGACGATGATGATGATAAAGTTAGGTTAAAATTAGACCACAAAAACTATGGACACACGTTATAACATTATCCAAAACGTTGTTTGAACGAATAACCCAACTAGCGACTAACGACAAAGTTTCTTTAACTTTAGTATATGGCCCCCAAGAGTATTTGGCAGAATTAGCCTCCGATAAAGTGCACATATCCTACTAATCCTACTAATATTATAAATGTG
Source organism: Lithophane ornitopus (assembly GCA_948473465.1). Classification (NCBI taxonomy): domain Eukaryota; kingdom Metazoa; phylum Arthropoda; class Insecta; order Lepidoptera; family Noctuidae; genus Lithophane; species Lithophane ornitopus. The sequence goes on along the minus strand of OX419638.1, from coordinate 9,600,514 downwards.
AAAGTTTGTGTGTTTGTTACTCAATCACGCAAAAACGGCTGAATGGATTTGGATGAAATTTTGCAAACAGATAGTTTATAACCTGGAATAACACATAGGATACTTTTTATCCCGATATTCCCACAGGATCGAAACTTACGCGGGTGAAACTGCGGGGCGCAGCTAGTACTCAATATTTCTAAGTTCATGTAAGTGCATTGAAAGACTATTTCATGAAATCATGAAATTAGGCACTTATATGAACTCAAGGAGTTGTATTGCTGATTCTAACTGTTATAATTCTGTAAATCTATATTTTTACGGCCGCAAAAATCATATATAGATCAACATACAACCTAATACTGACCTCCAAATTGCAAAAAAACGTAAGAAAATTGGAATTTTCTCCTAAACGAAGCAGCAAAATTCAACCCTTTAAAGGCCAAGAAGTTTTCTTACACCTCTTTACCACAATCTGAGATCAGGCGTTTTTTTTTAAACTGTCAGGAGCAATTCTAATTCAGAGCGCGCTACGAGCAGGTGATGGTAGATACGAGAAACCGTTTTGGGTTCGTGTCTGTCGAGATCACACGATATGAATGTGAGGGAAAATTGTGTAAGGACATTTTGGTTCTTGGAACGAGAGCGTGAATTAAGCGTAATTTGGTTGAAAAGGTCCCGGAGCTTTTGTATAGTTCTAGTTTTTTGGGACCAATGTCATTGGTATGATATGCTATCATTAGCTGTTCCAATTTGGCTACATAAGAACACTTTTATTGCTGATGAAGTAGAGCTGCACTATTGAAAAGATTCGTTATTGAAGAGTCTACCAATATTAATGAAATACAATAGACGTAGATATATTTAGTAACCTATTCCGCTTAATTATTCCTAAAGAATCATAAAAACCCTGTAAGAAATCGACACGTGTTTTCACCTTTCAACGAGGCATCCTCAGGATGACGATTGACTTGTCGCGAACCAGAACACGACATGTTGCCACGCCGAGCGCCGAAGGCAGATCCAAACAAATGCTAATGCAGTGTCTATTTTCAAATGATTGAGTTTTCGTGATCATGAATATTGCGAAAGTCAGTTTGTTTGTTTATTACGGTTTCACGGTAAAACGGCTAAACGGATTTGGATGAAATTTGGCACAGGGGTATTCCAAGACCTTGAGAAGGACTTAGGCTACGTTTCATCCTGGATCGCAAACGGAAGTCGCGGGCAACAGGTAGTCAAAAAATAAAAACAGCACGTCTTTATACAAAACAGCCACCCTCATAACTTTTAAAAACCACATTACCCTTAACTAAACTAAATAACAGAACAAAACTCAGACTACCCTCGGTTCGAGGTTAATTAAAATTAGTTAGTTAACTCTAAACTAAAACATGCCCCATTTAATACACGGCGGGCTAAACATGTGGAAATGTAGTAACCACTTGCCGAAGATACAATGAAAATAGCTTCACAAGTGTTGTTACAAACATTTTTGGGTGTTGGTGTAAGTTAAAACATTTTGGGCTGTAATCCACCACGCGCGCGCAATGAGATGGCACCTGTTTTCGATTTTTTGGTCCTGGGACATGCCGGTTTCCTCACGATGTTTTCCTTCACCGTTTTGAGAGCAATGATGATTAAATTATTTACAAAAAGTAAAGCGCCTATCTGCGTGCCTTTTATTTTCCAAAATAAAAGTTATAAAAACTAAAACCCAACTACGACAAAAGACAACTTAAAAGGTATAAACAAGACATCACAAACAGACAAATTAAAAATCTGAAGCTCACGTTTTGTTAAATCGAATAGATTACGTGTGACTCAGGATTTTTAATTTGTCTGTCTCAATTTTAATATGGCTACACATACCAGCGGACTATCAAGACGCTTCCAATGATACCTTATTTGTGAAATTATGATAAGTAGTTTAGAAGTTAGGGAATAGATGAACATACCGGTAAAAATCATAACCTTCCTTTTTGCGTCGCCGTAGTCGTGTAAAACTACCCGCCCACATCTCCTAACCCAAATCGCGGTCCAGTCCAGTGCCCCGAGGTACACGACCGTCCCAGCGTATAATTCGATTTAGATAGATGTTACAAAGACTCGACTAACTTAGCTACGGGTCGCAAAGGCTCCCATCCCTAACTAGTTTACCATTATACTCGAAGTGAAAAATGAATAGATAAGTTTTACTCGAGCAGAAAGTGTGGATTTCGGATTTGCAACTTCTTTTTTGTGTCATTTTTTCTTGGTCGTGATTTTAAGTTCGTGTGTTGTTGCAGTGAGTGAGGGATGTGATTTGTGGATTCTTTTATATGCTGAGATGCATCAGCACCTATGGTTTAGAGGATATTATTCACTGGTTTTAATGTTCTGGTTACATTTCATTTTGTTGCGAATTCATGCCAGGATTTTAAGCTTTTTAGGTGTGCTATGTTTTTGTTATTTTCTGTCAAAAGATATGATATTATATCTTTATCGTCTATATGTATGTTAGGTCTATTCCCAGACCCTTCACCCTTCTTATTCAGAATTCGAAATTTTGTGAATCAATTTCATCTAACTGTACCATTTCCTGACAGGTTTATGTTTATTTTTTTTACCAACCTACGCTGTCCTGAACTCCGGGGCAAAGGCCACTTCTTCCACCCCTTCATATTTCGCGAGCCCGCGCGACCTCCTTCCAGTTTTGACGGAACCTATCCAGCTCCCGCCATCTCCTACGTGGTTTGCCGCGACCCCGCTCACTGTCTCAGGGCACCAGAGGACCTAGACAAGTGACAAACGCTTCGAAAGCGTTTCGTGTTTCTACAACGACTTTCAACAGGATTGACATAGCTGAGTGCGCCGGGAATTTTCGCTTGCGGCGTATGCGCTAAAGCTCCTGCGTGGAGTAGCTCATAACCCGGGTGTGCTGCGTCACCTGAAGCTGTGCGTGCCAGACCGGTACGTGTGGAGGCGGCGGCGACCGCCACTGCTGGCCGTGGCTGCTGCCAAAACCAAACTGCTGTCAGGAACACCCCTCACCCGCACAATATGTGTACTAAACGAAGTGCATGAGAGAATTGACATATTTTCGTGCAATCTGAGTGAATTCGCAAGAGTCTTGTTGAATTTTGTTAGTTATATTTAAATATTATTATTCTGTGTTTTATTATGTCAGTCCTATACATTTTTTCCTTTTCCATCATCGTTATCGCTGATAGAATATCACTTTGTCTAGAGCCTCTGTTCTGTTTAAAAAGCGTAGCCTCATCACTTATGCTAGGAACAATCTAAGGAGGACATGACCCGTGACCCAAGGGTTGAGGGTCAGAAGATAAGCATTACCATACAACGGCAACGTGGCAATGCCGCCAGTGTCTTTGGTACATTACCAGCCGACAGCGATGCGGAGGAATTTTTCGACGACATATTTTAGCCAATTGTTTATTTGTATAGTTAGTTTTAATCAGTAATTTAATTTAGTATATATTAATGTAAATAGTTAGTATAGTTCGTTATTTAATGTAAAACTTATTTAATGTGCAGAACTAACAGGACATGAAACATAAAGCACATGATAATTAAAGCATAGGTATATAGCATTCGCCACAATATATTATTGCCTTCAATGGAAACCTTGTATTGCCTTGCTATGATTCTGGGGAGAGTACACTTGTACCCTCCTAGAAACACCAAGCCCCAAAGCTAATATTTCCAGTCTACCAAAACTGATAATTTCCAACCAAAATTGATTAGATTTGCGAACTCTTTTACCGACCTAACTCTGTTCCACTGAAATCGATCTCGGTTGATTGATGAACTCCAAACTAACTTAGTTAGGGTCGCCAAAGTCAGTAACCGGGTTATCATTACCCGTAATAGACTGTGTGTGTCGGTATTCGACATGCTTCGGTTAGTGAGAACCCTATTGAATTTGGAAAAAGTATTGGTAGGTTCATTTGGTTGTCGATGTAATGTGGAGAATCTGTTGTGTATTTCGCTATTTAGCTAGCTGCGCCCTGCGGTTTCACCCGCGTGAGTCTCGATCACGTAGGAATATCGGGATAAAAAGTATCCTATGTCCTATTCCAGGTCCCAACTAACACTAGACTGGTTAAGTTTGGAAAAGTAGGCAATATTTTATTCAAGACTTTCTTTCCCTTGTTAGTTTCTTATGAAATAAAACAATAAAAAATCAATCTGCCTAGCCTTTTCCCAACTATGTTGGTTTCGGCTTCCAGTCTAACCGGATGCAGCTGAATACCAGTATTTTACATGGAGCGACTGCCTATCTGACCTCCACAACCCAGTAACTGGGTAATACGATACCCCTCCGGTCTGTCCACGGCTTATTATTATTTTATAAAGTCTTCGATGTCTCGTGGTTCATCCGAATATTCTGAAGACAAAATTAAACTATCATCCGTCTAAGTTCTAAGCTGATATTAAAACGCCAGTCTCATTTTTACGTCATTTGGCAGTTGTTTGTTTTCTTTATGTACAACATGTTTTGGAGAAAGGACAAAATTAGCTTTCGTCTTATTCATAAGCTATTTATGACCAAACTAACATAAAAGTTATGTTTGCCATACAAGAGTTGCAGAGGAGCTCGTGGCTAAATAATAACAGCCGCACGGGTCGATGCATCAGGTTAAACTATGCTTGCCGGGGTTGGTCCGTGGATGGGTGACCGTCTTTACATACCGAGGCTCCTCCGTGTCTCGGAAAGCGCATTTAAGCAGTTGGTCCCGTCTCTCATTTGTGGATCTTTGACAGTCTTTACGGGTCGTCAGAAGCCCGAATGTCTGACAACAAGTCTTACCAAGGGTATCGTATTTCCAAGTTACTGGGATGTGGAGATCAGATAGGCAGTCGCTCGATGTAAAATACTGGTATTCAGCTGCATCCGGTTAGACGGAAGCCGACCCCAACATAGTTGGGAAAAGGCTAGGCAAATTGATTGACAAGAGTTGCATGGTCCCGTCATAGTATTCCCTTTAACCAAAACTTTTTGTAACATACGCGATTACACAGTCAAAATAACTAATAAATATGTTTGACTTGAAAATATTCTGTCCAAATATTCTGTACGATTTTTTGTACCGAAATTAAATGAAAAATTGCCATTCAAAATTCAGTATCCACTCACACTTCAACCAACTGAATCCATGTCCACATTAAACCTAATCCAAAACAAAATAAGTATCTATGTTGTCAACTTATGCAGTTAAATCGTAACTTCACTCGCAGACAGCCGCCTTAACTCAGCGAGTGCCGCATACTGCAGATAAAACTTCTCTTTAAACTTTTCGTACACGATACTCTTACTTTTTTCACCTGCCAACCGGATAATCCCGAGATTTTGTACCGGAACTGAAAAGCAGGGAAAGGTGGAGTTAAATGGTTTGGACTTTTGATTGTTTTTTTTTTCGTTAGAAAATTAGGCCTAGGTAACAACTTTGCTTTGGTAGAAAATAAGTTACTTAAAGTTGATGCAAGCTATTTTGAGAAACATAAAAAATAACTTAAGTAGCATCCTACTTTTATTGTTAACATATTTTATAGTATTAACTGTTTTTATAATTTTTTTAATTCGAAAATTAATTAAAGAAAAAACTACAAAAACAAAAAAAAAAATTGTTTAAACAATGAGTTTTACATATTTTTATTGTTCCAGGCCCTGGTTTTAATCATTGTAGGTACGCCAGATGCTGTTATTAAAATCTACCTACATAACTAATAGTACATCTGTTAAAATAATCTTCCAAACAACAACCGTCAGATTTTTTAATGCCATTATATTAACCCTATCACTACTTGTCTATAACTGACCCCTACACGATTTTATTCGACTAACTACAAAAATATAGGCCAATCAAAAATCATCTTTATGTCTCTGAAATAAAATATATAATTGTAGTAACATATGAAATCAATGGGACATCTGGCATATGTAAGGAATGAAAGATATTAATTATTATTCACTTTTGGTGCGGTAAGTTTAATGATTGAGATTAACATAAGATGTACACGTTTTGTAGATAATTAGTCATTCATGTAGTGTGTAACTACATATTATAATTTGATATATTAATAAATGTTGTATGTTTACCAACGCGTGTTGAATATTTTGTCTTTTATAATAGATTTGACGTAGTTACGGCTAATAAAACACAAACATAAATTATGTTTTTTGTATACTTAGGTACTCAGCGAATATGAATGTTCTTAGAAAAAAAACCTCGAAAAAAAAAGTTCATTCCTTCTTATTTCTTTATCCTTATGAAATATCACACCATCTGCCAATCCTCAGATGACCTCTTAACGCCGAAAATTACTTTTGTTTACTTAAAGCGCTAAGTCACTGAATTATGTAAGTTAGCACTTGGAAATCCAATGCATTAATAATATCAAAATCCACAAAAACTCATTAAAAATAACACTTGAAAGTTATAATCGTTCAAACTCGACCGCGGGCCTATTGGACCCGGGAAGTTTAAATTAAACTTGTCACCCTGTACGGCGGCGGGTGAGGGTTACTCGGGACGGGACTTCTTGTGAAAAAATCGAGAAGGGAAGCTTCCGTGGTCCTGTAGGTTAGATTTTATTTGAAATTAGTTTTGAAATATATGCGGATTTTGCGTTTCGGAGGAATTCCAGTAATTGTTTTTAAATCAAGTTAAGCCTTTGGTCCCGGTTGTCATTCTTGGATCTTTGACAGTCGTTAAGGGTCTTCAGAAGCCTGAAAGTCTGACAACCGATTGATTGAAGCTTCTTTCATACTTTCACCTCTCTACTTTGTATTCCCAAAATCGAAAAACCTTATTAGATATGCAATAAAATTTTCAATGCGAAAAATAACAAGACTTTTGTCACATCTTCAGAATTAAAATCATCTCGCGGTACCCAATTTTTTCTGAAGTCTTGAACGTTCGCACCCCCGATGCATACCCAAGTAGGGTTTGTCCCGCCAGTAATTCGTTTTTAAAATGCCGATGGGTCGGTCCTCCGAAATAAGATTTTAATTGTAACGGGAAAGTCGTGGTTTGATTGATGTACTCTGAGCTTTTTTAACGCGACTGGGGTAATTTGTTTGACAAGAATTGTCAATTTTCGGTGTCATATTTTAATAAAGTTTGATGGGTAGGGAATAAACAATTCTTTTTTGAGAATTTCTTAGGGAATTACCACAAATTATTCTTATTATAGGCTCGCCCTCTAGTACATGGGATTTAAAACATAACTGGCTAAATGTGGGTGTACTATGGGTACACCACTGCCTAACCCTTCGGGGATTACAGGCGTGATGTTATGTTATGTGTTCTTTGGGAATTCTGTCTTAGAGATGGGTAGCACACCTTTTTAAAACGAGGATCGTGCGAGGCAATCTTTTATAAAGTGTGCTAGCACACTGTGGTATCACGAATGAGGCGAGGCTGCGGAGGCTTGTGAGCACGAACGTGCTGTGAGTGTGACAGTGAGTCGCGTGACTCGCGTGACTCGTCGAGGCACCGCGCGAGTCGCGTGTGTGCTGTGTGGTGTGTAGTGAGTAGTGACGACAACGAGACACGATATGGCACACATACGCAGTAGAGTAGACAAACGCGCGGTGAGTTCTGTGTTGTGTGTTTGTGCTAGCAACAGTGAACGAAGACATCAATGATCAAAATACAAAAAAAAAATGAGTAAGTGACTCGATCGACTGACTCATTTCGGTCAAAACTCAAAGGTACAAATGTTATGTGTGTAGTTAATCTGTGCCAGTGAGGTGTGTGCTAGCACATCAAAATAAAATGAGTGAGTGACTCTTTTCATTCAAGTGAGTAGCTACAACTGTGCTAGCACGTGTGTTGAGATACCCAACACTATTCTGTCTGGGTTTCTGAAGTGAAGAATAAGTAACTCTTGCACACATGAGTATCGTAAAGCCTTAGCATGGAATTTCGCTAAGAGGATGGGCAGTAACACCTTGATTCCTTTGATAGGTCATTGTTTATGGGAGACTCTAATTGAGCAGTAAACGGGGCTGGTTGTGGGATGCCAACCAGGCGACCAAACAATGATGCGTTCTTGAAGACTTCACGCAAACAACCGCTTCATTTAGCATTGATTCAGTGAACCTGTAGCAGTGCAACTGTATAAATTATTGAAATTAAAATCTTTTATTTCGGACCTTATAGTCCATTTGGTTAGTACACAACATACAAGACTTAGAAACTAGTGTTAGTACTTACATCTACCAGTAAAACAATACAAACTATTAATTACTACGTCACAGTGGCATGTAGGCGTATCCAATGTCCCATTATGGGGCTGTCCCACCTATCAGCTATAGTTTTCAGGATGCTGTTGGGGCTGGCGCGTACCCTGCGCATAATGGAACCGCAACGCTTGCGCATGATGGCGTGAAAGCCATGTATTCTCGCCTCTGTGAACATACCAGGAGCACTGCAGTAGCGCGGCTACCCCATCAACACCCTGAAAGCATAATTGTATTGAACGCGCAGGGCGCTGTATGCCCTCTACGTGTAGTTTACCCACAGACTGCACGTATAAAGCGTGCTCTCTCTTCAAAATCCTCTCATTAGCCGCCTTTACACGACACGCGATTTCACTCGCGATCGGAGTGTGCACGATTGAACGCGGGAAAGCTTGCACGCGCAATCGTGTGTGATTGTTTATATCCATTTTTATGAATCATCTTGAATTATGTTCGAAGCGCACAGACTTGAACTTATGAAAGCGAGCGCTTTCTCGTTCTCGTTTTCTATCTTTACACGCGCGTTCTTTCCTGCGTGAAAGGCATTTCACGCATGACTGAACAGTTTATCCAACAAAAGCACCACAATGAACCGCGGTTTAAACCAAAACCATCAAAAGTACACCCATTCGTATAGTAAATGAACAAATCAAATCTAAATCAAATTCCGATCTCGTTGGGCCAATTAGAACCGAATCGGCGCCGACACGGTGATCGATTGATTTATTTTACCAGCCTAATTAGGACTCTCGTACTGATTAATTTATATGAACTCTGTACTCGTAAAGGGGTCAATATAAAATGGTGGTTGTAATAGATTTGATTAATATTTGAAATGGTGGTAATTTGCTGCTAATTGTCACGTGTGGGCGCGTGACGGAATAATCGTGGTTGGTAACTGGCCTTGGGTACTTTGTTAAATATCGTTTTTGGTTATCGCTACGTCTATCATCCATTATAATTTGAATAGAGCTAAATCAACATTATCTGCTATCCTTTTCCAACTATGTTGAGGTCAGCTTCCAGCCTTATCGGATGCAGTTGAACCTCGTCGGAGCTAGATAATCAATATAGATAGCTAAATAACTCCTCATAGAGAGACCAAGCGAGCAGTGGTGGCCCAGAGTTAACAGCCGCGACTTACGAGTTGCAGGTTTGACCCCAGACAGGCGCTTTACTTTGTGTAAATTATTTAATATCTATGGCTATCAATACGGTGAAGGAAAACATCGCGAGGAAATCTACCAACCCGTACTGGGCCCGCATGGTGGATTACTGCTCACTCCCTCTCACCGAGATGAGGCTTTGTGTCCCAGCAGTGGGCACGTTACCTCTATAGGCTAATTATGCTAACTCCTCATAATGATGTCGATCGAACGACGCAGTAAGTTCGTCTTTTTAGTGTTCCGAACCCTCCGAACCCAAAGGGTAAAACGGGACCCTATTACTAAGGCTCCGCTGTCTGTCTGTCCGTCTGTCACCAGGCTGTATCTCAGAAACCGTGATAGTTAGACAGTTGAAATTTTCACAGATGATGTATTTCTGTTGCCGCTATAACATCAAATACAAAAAAAATAGAAAAAAAATCAATAGTTAAGGGGGCTCCCATACAACAAACGTGATTTTTTTGCCGTTTTTTATAGATAATGGTACGGAACCCTTCGTGCGCGAGTCCGACTCGCACTTGGCCGGTTTTTCTTTAGTTCATCTCTATAAACTGTCACCTCGGATATTATGTTTATGGAACTCTTAAATCTAGCAAAGTTTGAAATGTCTTAGACTGTTTAAGATTTCTGGATATAATACCCTTCGAGCGCGTGATTCATTCTCTGACCTTCTTAAAGTGATATCAGCAGCTTAATTTCACTGCTAAATGCTAAATTCAATTGCAAATAAATAAATATTAGGAAAAAATAATTATAACCCTGAAATGTAAGTCAACATAGAACTCATTAACTTCCCCATAACCGAAGTGATGAAGCAATAATGAACCCCTTAAATTAATTATACTAATCACTATAATTATTTGAAGATAAGTATCATCAATTAGTTTAGTGTTAATTAAAAACTTTTATTGTTGTATCTTTTGATCGAGATCTTTTTGTTTCATCTGGGGTGAAATGTGAAAGGTGCTGATGACGCTAAGCTTATCTTTTGAGAGGTGCTTATGCGTTCCGTTTCACCCCCCAGAACAAAACGGCACGTAATGCTTATTAAATTAATTAAAAGTTACTGATGTAAATGATGAAATTCATTGTTTTTTCATAAGCAAACTAAAGTGGGTGGCCAGGCAAATTTTACCTCTTTATTAAAAACAATCAGCTGTTCCATATATTTTGACGAACAATGCGAACATAAATGTAGGGAACAGCTGTTTTTAATTGCGATTTCAGGGTTGATCCCATAGCAAAAGTTGTTCATAATGATGAGTACAATGACCCCCTAATATGCTATCCTATGATGATGCCCATGGATTCAATTTCACCCTGTAGATTCAATGAGTAGTTACAGGTAATTTACCTTGTTTTATCATGTAGGACGTATAAAAAGATCAATGGAATTCTCTTACTAACAATAGGGCTGTCTAACGAACATTCTAGCAACAGTTGCATTAACATTCACTAAAAACAACAATCATTAATTTCGCCACAAGGGTGAAATTTTACTATTAAGAGGGGGTGATACGCTATCCTCTCCACCCCTTATCTATCCCTTCATCTTGTTCCGATCCCCACAAAATGATATCGTGTTATTCCTATTAATGACTTATTTCCCTTGTACTTACTTACTTACCCCTCAAAACCCTTATCGCGTTTCGGCGATCGCATTCGCCCCCAAATAAATTATTTGAGTTATTTTTTTATTGTTAGTTTCTTGATCGAGATAAGACAGGATTGGCAGTTTTTATTAGCGACAATTGTTTGATAATGCTGGGGAAATTGGTAATCGTTGTTGTAATTTGTTTTATTGATTTATCAATCGTTTTTAACCGACTTCAAAAGGGGGAGGTTATCAATTCTTAAGTCAGAGCTTTCATTAAATTGCTCTGCTTTCTTTCCGGAATAATAAAAATATTAGCAGCATATTTTATAAAAATAATGTATTATTGTAATTAGGTGCAGTATTTATCCTGGCCCCTCGACAAAGTTCATAAAATTACAACAGTGGGTGGTACTATTGTAATTTTATGAACTTTTACAAAAAAGAGTCCAAAAATGAATGAGGTCACTGAAGAGCTATTCTCAACGTCAAGATTCTAAATTCTGTATGAAAACAAATAAACGAAGACATTCCTTTTAAGTACGAATGTTTGTGCATTGTAAAATGATTTGTGCTCAGCTCACACACTCTCATAGCAGCTCTCTGAGTGGGTTATAAACACTCAGTCGTTTCAACAGAAAACGTTTAAGAAAGAACTAAAAAGAATGGCTTCGCATTACACCAACTATTTCTGTGACTTTTATTAACGACACACACTTAAACGAAACAAGACAACTAATTTAAATATAAAATTAATATATCACACCTTCCTCATACTAAATTACAGACGGACACATTTTTATTGATTTCATTTGTCATTCGTATTTATCCAATTAAAGGTAAAAGCTTGCCCCACCCACATTAGAAAATCAGTAAAAATAATTCAATTTAAACTTATTACATTAATCTACGCCTACGATTTATATCGTGCAATCAAATTAAAAATGGTGTGAATGCGCTTTCAATTACAAGAGGGCATCCATTTTGTGACTAACTGCTTTGTGATTGGTCGAAATTGTTTTTTGATGTTGCCGCCGCTCAAAGGGGCAATGGGGCAATATAGTGTGTCTCTGTTTGTAACGGAAATCTGTAAGTGTTTTTTTTCAGACGTCGGAAGTTTCTGTAAAGTGTTCCGGAACGATGTTTGACGTGAATGAGTTTCGTTGTTTCCTGTCGATTAATTTTAAATGAGTTTTAATGGACAATGGACCGTGAAGTGTTTATGGTAGCAATTTTTTTTGGAACGAAGTTACATAAGCACTCACTGTTTTTTTTTTAATATATCTTATAGACCCTTTTTTATGTGACGCGTAAACAAACAGTGCGCCTGTGGCGGTATCTACATCGCCACATGCGAACTACGCATCAAAGACCTGACGTCAGACAGACGTCACATAAATCCTGCATCGCGCAATTAAAGTTTACCGTGCAGTGGACTTATATACGAGAACCCAACATCAATCGTTGGGCAGTTGCCCGCCAGACACAACACCCGTCTGGTTGGAGGATCCTCCCTTTTCTAGGGTGGATGAGTGAACTTTACACCCTGTTCCTCATACCCCTAAACGCCTAGTAAGAACGCACGGAGTATGTAAACGTTATAGTATTTCTATCATACAAACCGACGTGCGCTGTACTTATGGTAATCAAGTGTACACACACGCTGTGAATGTGTGCGTGAAGACGAGAAGCGTCAGCACATAATACACACACACTTCCGTCTTTGCCCGTGTCTCGGAGGTACCGACAGCTCCTGCGCTTACAGACAGATTTACAGCGTGTTTGTACCTTTAACCACAAATAAAGCGCGCGTCGCTTCGTGAGATAATTAAAGTAATAAAAACTAAAACCCAACTACGACTAAAAAGATATAAACAAGACACCACAGACAGACAAATTAAAAATCCGGAGTCACACGTGTTGGGGCATAAATCGAACAGATTACGTGTGACTCCGGATTTTTAATTTTCTTTTGGGGTTATAATATTTATATTTTTGAAATGTCCTCATTAAGCCCTTTCATTTGATACCCAACACGGTACGATTAAACAATATTTTTTTTTTAGTTCCTGACTTTATGTCCAAGGGCGTCATTTTTAATTTAATGTGACGTCACATAGCCTATAACCAGCGGACGATCAAGACGCTTCACTGAGCTGAGGCAACAGATGAACATACATACATACCTAAAACATAACCCTCCTTTTTTCTTCGCCGTAGTCGGGTAAAATTATTACCTATGGTAAGTAAATTCGAACGATTTTAAAATTGAAAATGTTCGTTTCGCATTTATAATATTTAGTTAAGAGTTTATTCATATGTGTAGGTGAACGCTAATTATGCTTGTAGCAAAAATGAAAACCATAGTTCTATAAGATTTAGGTTTTCGATTAAAACATCGTTAGAAATTACTTACATTACGTGTCCGTCACGCTTTCGTACACTGTCATATAATAAAATGTTTTGACATCATTTCGGAAATATATCCAAAACAAAAAATTCTCCTTTTACTTCAATCTTAGCTTACATTCTTTATCGAATCTCTTTCTAAGTGTCTCTAGAGAAATAATGAATTTAGGACACTCCAGAGGCCCTAGCTACTTATTATGAGCTCAGGCCTCGACGACAGGCCTAGAAAACTAAACCGTGACTACTGAGACGCGTTCCAATTCAGAACCAGCTGCTGGAGAAGTCAAACACAAAGAAATCTGGGACAATATACACATGTAGGTTGGCCTGAATGGATTATCTTACTAGATGTTGTCCTCGACTCACTTGTAACATGAATCAAGCTTGTATTCCTTGGAGGGGCATTCTTACACTGAATAAAAACTGAACAGCGCGCGACGTTTCGTTTTTCGTACGTCGGGTACGTACCGGTATTAACCGGTTTCTATTGCTCTGAACCGGTCAATCCGAAAAAACCCTTATAATATAATACTCTTCCAAATACCGATTTAAAAAAAACCTTTATCATCATCTGCCGGATAACCGGATGCAGCTGAATACCAGTATTTTACATGGACCGACTGCCTATCTGACCTCCACAACCCAGTTACTGGGTAATACGATACCCCTTGGTAAGACTGGTTGTCAGACTTTCGTGCTTCTGACGACTCGTAACGACTGTCAAAGATCCACAAATGACAGCCGGGACCAACGGCTTATGCTCGGTTCCTATAAACAAAAACGAGTCGTTTTACTTACCAATGGTAGCTTTATTAACCGACTTCTTCAAAAAGGAGGAGGTTCTCAATTCGTCTGTTTTTTTTTTTTTTTTGTATGTTTGTTACGCGATTACTCCGCCAATTATGTATCGATTTTGATGATTCTTTTTTTGTTTGGTAGGTCATGCTTCCGAGGTTCCATATAAATTTTATTAACTTTGCTTGCGAAATTTTTGAGTTAGCTTCAATATTACGTATTTTTCCCACTTAGTTTATCTAGATGATATCCTGTTTGACTCCTTCACTGTTATTTACATAGCAGGTAGTGGTATTCGGATTTGTGTGGGGTAGGTACCACAACTAAAAAGTGAAAAATAAAAACTTTTTACAAAAAAAAAACAACCCACTTTCAACAAAAACACTAAAAAAGTGAAAAATAACTTTAATTTCGGAAGTCGGTGGCAAAAAACGGAAATTGAAAAGCAAAGACACCGACTTCCGAAATTAAAGTTATTTTTCACTTTTTTAGTGTTTTTGTTGAAAGTGGGTTGTTTTTTTTTTGTCAAAAGTTTTTATTAATTGCCAAACTGGGCATAATATAAATAGATTCGTAATTTTACTTGTGATAGCTACTTCTATGGGAGGGTTTACTATGCAAAACTATGAGGTCTTTGCTTCATTATTGGTAAAGATACAAGAGTCTTAAATTTAACCAATAACGGTCCGTAAATTATAGGAATCGGCCATTAACGTGCTTTCCGAGGCACGGAGGAGTTAGAATAAAAAAAAACGGTATATGCGAACGAAACCGAATGTAAAGGATTTGCGTCAAGTACATCATACCGGTTTGAAAATTTAACCGATATCCGAGCCTTGACCGTACGGACAGCGGAGTTAATAGGGACCCGTTTTGCCTCCTTCAGATACGGAACCCTAAAAATGCTGTTTATAAAGAAAAGATGAGTGTGAAAGATGTAATATTTTAGTTAAGACTTCGTATAATCATGTTTTTCTCTTCTTGTTTTCACACACTATTGTCTACATTTCTTTCTCATTTCTCCTTTCGCAGGTCTGCTGGAAGAAATTTCTTAAGAAATAAGCAGTACCTTTACTCATGTTATAATTATGTCGTATCTCCATGTATTTTACTGTGTGTACATAAATAATAAAATAAATAAATAAGATGACATGCTTAGAAAGGAATGATACTCATACTTATATATTTACTAGCTGCTCGCCCCGGCTTCGCACGGGTAGCACTAAGTACTTATCTTCGGCAATTTTAGGTATTTTTTTTACACCTTGGGTTACATTATTGAAGTTTTAGTAAGGAGCCCTACTTTTTTTGAAAATATAATAATAATATAGCCTATGTCAGGCGGGGATAGTGTAGGTTCCCAACAGTGAAAGAATTTTTCAAATCGGTTCGGTAGTTTTGGAGCCTATTCAATGCAAACAAACAAACAAATAATCAAATCTTTCCTCTTTATAATATTAGTATAGATTAGGTGACATCTTGGCCTTGCCAAGGTTGCGCGAAAGTCCGAAAAGGATACCAGGATCTTGGCAACAGGCAACTGAAGGAACACGGGTGGGTTTCAGTCAGTAAAAATCTGACACGCCCTTCCGCTCCGCCCAAGCGGGAGAAGTCATTTGAAGAATACACAATCTCAAAAAAAAAAAAAAAAATGTTGACATCTCGGCAGAAGCCTTCTTCCTATACTCTGCCAGAAGGGAAGGATTCTGATATCAGATACTTATACACAAAGGATTAAAAGGTTACTAGTGAGGTCACTAGTGCCCTCCAGCGGGGATAAAGGCCGTTTCGACTGAGCTTTTAATACATAATTCAGAGTGCGCACTTTGTGTTATTAGGGTTCCGTATCCAAAGGGTAAAACGGGACCCTATTACTAAGGCTCCGCTGTCTGTCTGTCCGTCTGTCACCAGGCTGTATCTCATGAACCGTGATAGCTAGACAGTTGAAATTTTCTGCTGGGGAGTTTGTTCCGCCACTTCTTCTTCCCAGCTAAAGCACTAGGAAGTGATGAAGGGTGGGCGTTTTGGGGGACTGTCTTATGTAATTCTGACGTTCCAAAAGTGCTGATTCTCAGCCTAGTTTGAAAAAATTACTTCTGATTTTGATTTTGATATCACAGATGATTTATATCTGTTGCCGCTATAACAACAAATAAAAATCAGAATAAAATACATATTTAAGGGGGCTCCCATACAACAAACGTGATTTTTTGCCGTTTTTATAGATAATGGTACGGAACCCTTCGTGCGCGAGTCCGACTCGCACTTGGCCGGTTTTTATTATACACACGGTATATTAGTTCGGAAAGCCTCTACTCTCCAAATGAGTGTCGTGTGTCGCAAGTAGGAGTTCTAGACTTATCTTCATCGGTTTCTGGAAAACCAATTCAAAATGATTCGATGCGAAATCTCTTTGTACCTATACCCCATTTGAAATAAGATTAGACATTAAAACAAACCCTTTTACAGTCCGTTCAACCGATTTTGACTTCTATACCGTAGGCATAAGGATAGCATTAAAAGCAATAAAAGTTACACAATACCAACTATCTACTGCGGCTGCCATTTGTCATGCCACCAACGCAATAGAATTCAAAATCGGTTGAACGGAATGTAAAAAAGGCTTATCTATACGTCTAGTCTTATTTCAAATGGAGTATAGTTATTGAATTTTCTGTTGGTTTTTATGGCTAAACAATACCAAGTTTCGGCATCTAAAACGCCACTTGTGAACTACGTATCACACTGACGTCACGCAAAATCCTGCATCGCGCAAGCAGCGTTAACCGCGTGATGAGTATATATACAACGTCCCGACATCAACACTTTTCTGGTCGGAAGGTCCCTTTTTAACCGACTTCTTCAAAAAGGAGGAGGTTCTCAATTCGTCTGAATGTTTTTTTTTTTTTTTTGTATGTTTGTTACGCGATTACTCCGCCAATTATGAATCGATTTTGATGATTCTTTTTTTGTTTGGTAGGTCATGCTTCCGAGGTGCTCCCATATAAATTTTATTAACTTTGCTTGCGTAATTTTTGAGTTAGCTTCAATATTACGTATTTTTCCCACTTAGTTTATCTAGACGATATCCTGTTTGACTCCTTCACTGTTATTTGCATAGCAGGTAGTGGTATTCGGATTTGTGTGGGGTAGGTACCACAACTAAAAAGTGAAAAATATAAACTTTTTACAAAAAAAACAACCGATTTCCAAAATAAACACTAAAAAAGTGAAAAATAACTTTAATTTCGGAAGTCGGTGGCAAAAAACGGAAATTGAAAAGCAAAGACACCGACTTCCGAAATTAAAGTTATTTTTCACTTTTTTAGTGTTTTTTTTGGAAGTCGGTTGTGTTTTTTTTGTAATCTATTTATTTATTATCTTTACACCCTGTTTCTCATACCAGTCATACCTCTATAGAATAGCTCATAAAGGTGATTAGAATTTTGATTTCCTTTTTGTTACCGGCGGGATAATTGCGTAACACACTTACAATGGCAATGCCTTTCAGGCTTTCATTTTGAGGATTCAACAACATTTATTGCGTCATTTACGTTGTCAAGCAGACGATTTGACAACGTTCAAACATGTGAACCAATGAATTAGCTATATGCTTTAAAATCCTTCGGGTTGTGATAAAAAGTGTGCTGGTGTAGTACCTAACTAGAAAAAATTATAGCAGTGTGAAAACTATTCGTAAAAGTTAAATTAAATTAAAATAAAAAAAAACCCCTGATAAAAACAAAGCATAATTATAAACAATTTTTTTTTAGCTAAGATCACTCTCGACTAATTCACCTTTCAAACAAAACCAAAAAAATCAAAATCGGTTCAGCCGTTTGGCAGCTACGATGGCGCAGACAGATACACACGTTAAACTTATAATACCCCTCTTTTTCCGTCGGGGGTTAAAAGTACTACTGTAGCTAGCAACTTTTAAACCTTTCCCATTTAATTTCATTTGAAACTCAGTCAAGTAGCACTTACTATTAATTACGTTTGCAAACTTTCTCAACCGTATGTAACTATACCAGGGCGGCTATAATTACTAGCTCCTCTTTGATATTGTTATTCATTTTCTAACGTCAAATACAAGGCATGAACATGAACTAACTCAACCATTTTACTTCGGTGGGTCGTAGTCTGAAGTAGTTAGTTTTATTAACCGACTTCTTCAAAAAGGAGGAGGTTCTCAATTCGTCTGTATGTTTTTTTTTGTGTTTGTTACTCGATTTCTCCGCCAATTATGAATCGATTTTGATAATACTTTTTTTGTTTGGTAGGTCATGCTTCAGAGGTGGTCCTATATAAATTTTATTAACCTTGCTTGCGTCGTTTCTGAGTTAGCTTCAATAATTACGTATTTTTTCCACTTAGTGTATGTAGACGATATATTATTTGACTCCGTCACTGTTATTTACATAGCAGGTAGTGGTACCACAAGTAAAAAGTGAAAAATAAAAACGTTTTACAAATAAAAACCGACTTCCAAACAAAACACTGAAAAGTGAAAAATAACTTTAATTTCGGAAGTCAGAGGCAAAAAACGAAAATTGAAAAGCAAAGACACCGACTTCCGAAATTAAATATATTTTTCACTTTTTTTGTGTTTTTTTGGAAGTCGGTTGCTTTTTTTTTGTAAAAAGTTTTTATTCTTTTTTTTGTTTTATGAGTAATTATTTTTAGTTCGAGTTTCATAGTATTCTATAGTTTACCGTAATCGCTATACCGCGCCTTAGGAGTATGTAAGGATTGTGTTATGTGGCGTTCTGTAGCTTCTGCCTACCCCCATGGGAAGAATGTGTGAGTTTATACAACTAGTAACGTTAAATGCACTGATTTTTTAATTCAATTGACCTATTTCAGAGAAAAAAAAAATTGTAAAGGTTTTATGTGCTGTTTTAGTTTTAAAAGATTCGTATTTGCATTGAAATAAAAGCTATTATTATCCCGCGTATGAGAAAATTTCAATTGGTCGACAATAATTTGTGTTTGTTTAACTATTTTGGCGGGTTTGCGCATGTGATGGCTTGACCTATTAATAAATAGACACGGCAACGTTTTTAAACGAAGATTTTTTGAAAAATGTGACCTATATTAAAAAGTGGTTCAATTGATTCTGCTCGTTATTCTGATCAAACTATTTTCAGGTTTTGCGCATTTAACGATACACGTTGTATATGTCATGCAGTGTATCTGATTTATCTCGAATTTTTGGGAAGTAAGAAAATAAAATAATATGTCTAAACGGTTCTGTCTTTCAAGTTTGTATCATCAGTTTGTCAGTACACTAATATACAGGGTTACTGGATCTGGACCCGCCATAGTAAATTCGCATAAAGAGGAGATCATTGACTAATTATTGAACCTTACTTGAATTTGATCGTAAAGATATTTTTTGTATTTTTTTTAAAGCGTTTGTTTTTTTTTGGCCCTAGTTTGAGGGAAGTTCCGAGGTATTTTAATCACCAATGTTTATGACTACTAACAAATAATAAAAAAATACTAAAATAATGAATTTTAGAAAATCTCAATCTATTATATAAAATTCTCGTGTCACAGTGTTAGTTGCCATACTCCTCCGAAACGTTATATGTATATGTATTCGGTTGGTCTGAGAATCGGTCGTTATCTATTTTACGACCCGGGATCGAGAATTACGCGGGTGAAACCGCGGGGCACAGCTAGTAAAATACAAAAATTAATATATCTTCTAGACTTTATGACTTTAGCTAAGGAAAGTAAGGTCTAATAATTAGCAAATGACTTCCTGTATATGCTAAGTTGCTATGGCGGGTGCAGATCCAGGTAACCCTGTATATGCATAGGAAACCTCATGCTATTATTAGCAATGAGGTCTAGGTTAACAATCCAACACTTTCCCTCCAAGGGACCACTTAACTCCGCCTTCTCAAATACTCGCATTATTTACTCACAATTATGTTCAAACATCTCAGCTCGCGTCATATTTTAAGTGCTAGCAACTTGGCAGCGAAACGCCGTTAAAAACCCGCGCTAGGCTGGCAACCCCAGGCATAAAGAGCCGATTGCCACGTGAAAACGTATGGCAACATCAAGTTGAATATTTTATAATGTGCTTTTTTACACTAGGGGACACTTTTAACGACACAGTTTAACAGCATCGGAATATTTCAATTCGATAAAACTTTTCGAGCGTATTTTGTTTTGCGTATTTTTTTCGATGTTCGTGTGAATTTTTGTGTTCTGTTTAAAACTTTGGTGTATTTTTTTGGTGAAATCGCGAGTAACTGAAAAAGCAGCTGCGATAATTACGTTACGTTAGTTTTGATTAAAAGTAAACTTAGTTTGTTTGAATATTTTAAGTAACTTAAAAGTAGTTTTTTTACTTTTTACAGAACATAATTAACTAATTTTAGTTTCATGAACTCTTAATTATTTCGCAAGAAAAGCTCAGCGTCACGTCAAGCTTAACATATTTCAAGAACAACATAACCTAAATACACCACTTCTAAAAACATACTCACAAAAAGATTTCAGTCCATTTTTATTACAGCTACAAAACCCAGCTTAGAACATTCATAACATCCTCAAACACGACAATATCAACCCAGAAACATGTTTACACGTTACTTCGGCCGCAAGTGTACCCACTTTACGACCCGGGGCGCTACATAGCGATAAGTCGTCTCGATGACGTGTGAGCTTTACTAACCGATTACTCGATAACTCGATATCGATACTGAGTTTACATGTTTTTATTCGCATAATATAACAGTGTTTTACCGATCTTATCTGAGCTGTCAATGTGGGAAAATGGTAATGTTTTTGAATCGAGTTAGCAGCGATTATGTATCGATTTAAGACGGGTTCGGATGGGAATCGAATAGTTAATTAGCGTTTTTGTTGTTATCGGTATTTGGAAATGTTCGTGACCGCTGGTTTTTTTGGGTTTATCTCAGTAACTGTTTGACTAACCATTTCCTACAAGGTGATAGTTTTAAATTATTCCGGTAAAAAATTATACTTACTTAGTAATTTAAAAAAAAAGGCAGAGATATGAGAAATATGGGATAAATAAGTATAAAAAATGATGTAAAATAGATAATATAAGTTTCATAGTAAAACGATCGATTCGTAAATTGAACTCATCTCAAACTACCCACCTCAAAGTAGTAAAAATTGTTATTTAAATAAAATAGTAAGTATCGAATTTACGACTTCAAAATATTGTGAGCAGTAAACACTTGATACGAAACTTTCTTATTCATACAAAGTTGAGAAGCTTGCAGGTACAGGAAAGCGATGGGTTTCGTATAAAGGCTCTTACATACTGGTGCAACTTGTCGCGAGACGCCGCCGGCGCCGCATTGTTCACCATGAAGTTTTCTCAGAAATTGTTTTGTTAAAAGTCGCGCCAGTATGTAAGAGTCTTAATAGTCGTTCCATACAAAGTTATTTAAATCTCGAGGTAAGTACACATTTTTGAGAACTATCATTTCATTACCCAGGTTTGCAGAAATCTGAATCAATGAATGTGGACTTACGATAAAATGAATTTTTATTTTTGATCGAATCCGATTCGACGAGCGTAACATGACACGAATCAGTACAATTGAACTATTGCGGTTTCGGTGCTATGGTTTCGCGGCGGAGGTGTGCTACCGGCGTCAAAGAGATAGAATGTCGTGTCGCTACTGCTGAGAATGAGGTCTTGGCTTCTATTCCCAGGTCGGGCAGAGTGTTATCGGGTTTTTCTATCTGGAAACATAACTGGCGAAAGAAGGCCTACTGCTTTCAAACGGGTATAAACCCAGATTCCGGCGTGCTACTGAACATTTCCTAATGTAGGTAAAAACTCATTAGAACCTGGGTATCAAACTCAGTACCCCGAAAGTGTCAGTGTCAATCACATGTCAAACACGAAAAAAAAAAAACTTTAATAGTTCGACAAAGGATATTGCTCAATAGAGTACAATCGCTAACTTTTGGGGACATTCCCAAATTGATACCAATAACCCGAATACTATTAAACACAAATGGTTCCGTTTGGGTAACCGTGCCAAACTGTTTAATCTTTAACCCGGGACGGTTAGCGCTAGGCCAGCCGTGACAATTATTGCCCGATGTTGTTTTAAATTGCCCAAGTATGTTGTACTGTTTTATTGTTGTTGTGTATCGGTTTTTAAGTGGATGATCTAGGTAAGTTTATGGATTAGATTGTTTTGGTGTGATGAAATATGAGGGTTACTTAGGGCCGTATTACACTGGCGATTTGCGAGCGAGATTATATAATGTTTATAATAAATCATATAACCGCTCATAGAGGCTCATCATGAGGAGCTCGTGGCTAAGTAATAACAGCCGCTCGGGTCGATCCATCAGGTTAAGCTACGCTTGCCGGGGTTGGTTCGTGGATGGGTGACCATTTTCACACATCGAGACTCCTCCGTGCCTCGGAAAGCACGTTAAGCCGTTGGTCCCGGCTGTCATTTGTGGATCTTTGACAGTCGTTACGAGTCGTCAGAAGCCCGAAAGTCTGACAACCAGTCTAACCAAGGGGTATCGTATTACCCAGTTACTGGGTTGTGGAGGTCAGATAGGCAGTCGCTTCATGTAAAATACTGGTATTCAGCTGCATCCGGTTAGACTGGAAGCCGACCCCAACATAGTTGGGAAAAGGCTAGGCAGATTGATTGAATAAATCATATAACCTCTTTTGTCTAACATACCTACTCCTTCAACGTCACACCCTTCAACTATGTTTGTAGGCATATAAATTTCACATGTCTCAGATCATACATAGTTCTCAATCCTCAAGGACTCTTGAGTAAGTATCCAAGTCTTCAAGGCCTCCACTTTAAAATACACACGCGTTACCACACCGAGCGCTGGACGCAAAAACGCTTTGCGTCCAGCGCTCGGTGTGGTAACGCGTCGCGTTCTGGTGTGCAATTGGTCAATCGTCATCCTGAGGATGCCTCGTTGAGAGTTGAAACACGTGTCGATTTCTTACAGGGTTTTTTAGGACTCTTGAAGAATAGTCAAGCGGAGTGGGTTGCTAAATATATCTACGTCTATTGTATTTTATAATGGATTTCCGCAGAGTCACGCCTGAATCAATTAACTGCCTCCACTTTGCTGTAAAACAGGTTTCTCATTGCCAACATAACGGGTTTCTGAATTACGTTTGATGTGTGTTGGTTACGTCACAGAATAGGACAGAAGGCGCACTCCGCATTTTAAGTATGAAGCTACAAGTACTCGGCGGAATCGTCTTGTCTGAATCTGATGACGATTGACCAGTCGCGAACCAGAACATGACGTGTTGCGACGCCGAGCGCTGGACGCAGGGAAGGGTTTTATGACACTTGAAGAATAGTTAAGCGGAATAGGTTACTAAATATATCTACGTCTTTTGTATTTTTCTCCTTACATCTCTGGCAGTTGTAATATCGTTATTAAATTTTTCACCCCCTTTCTAGCCATCGTCTTTCACACGATGTTTCATAGTTTTTTACATTTCTTTGATTTTCTGTTCTTCAAGGACAACTTACTTTCGTTTTTAACACGGTAGGTAGTTCGATAAAGCACAAAAGAGTGTTTTAAAATTGGAATATATTCAGCGAAAATTTTGGCAAACGTACAGTCACGGACTTTAATTGATGAGCCACTTTCAAACTTTTAAATTTTGCAGTTTCATACATTCACGAGATTACACGTTTAGACACGAACTCAAATTGCATGCTCGTAAACAAGATGACAAATTACTAGTAATCGGAAATAGTGTTATCCATAGAGGTTGACAATAAAAAATAAATATAATGTTTATCGAATCTATTTGATACTGACCTCCTTTGAATAAGAGCTCCTTAACTCGATAATACTGAAAACCT
The DNA here is from genome assembly GCA_948473465.1 of Lithophane ornitopus. Lineage (NCBI taxonomy): Eukaryota > Metazoa > Arthropoda > Insecta > Lepidoptera > Noctuidae > Lithophane > Lithophane ornitopus. The sequence goes on along the minus strand of OX419638.1, from coordinate 9,576,445 downwards.
ATCCGAAGACCACAGTGACAGTTGAAATGTCAGAGACGTTATTTTCGAATTTGTCAAAATGACTAATTAGAATTTCTCCGTACGCTAACGTAACTATGGCTACGCTAAAACAATCGTCGCTCGGTTACGGTTGCTAGACCTGCAATTGGTTGACTTTGGGTAGTCACTCTGCTGTCAAGTTTGTAGTTCTGGCTCTCAGGTTAGCCAACCGGTAAAGATATTAAAATATAATTTTCTTCTTCTTTAATACGGAGACATGACTTTCCGAGTATGTACGAGTATAACCGACTAAGCCCGATTTGCATTACACGATTAAAATGCAAACACTGCCAAGTGACTCATCAATTTAAGTCCGTGACTGTACAAGCGTTTCGGCTTACAAGCTGAAACCCTTGGGAAATATAGGCGAATACATTTTTAACTTAAAACTACACCCCGCTGGAAATTAAACCTTTTAACCAGCAGTAATACTTGGAACGTCAAATTCAACCCTCAAACGGCGCGCCCACAACGCACCATTACACAATGGTCATTAAGACCCCCGATTTATAGCTTCATTTTTAATGGTCAGACACACTCCAGTGCACTCCTATTGTCCAAATCACTTGGAAGTATTGTTTACTAGTTTTTGAAGTCGGAAGTTGCTCTGGAGGTTTTCGTTGGCGCCCATTTGGATGGCGATGTTCCTTTTTGGGTAGTTTGACCTGATTTTGTTACAAGTTTAGCACATTACATCTTCTTCGCTTTACATCTATCTCATGTTTGTTAAACTCGTGAGTGATTCTGATGATACAGCCTGCAGAACCCAAACGTATTTCTAGGAATAGTAAAGGTGAGAATTTGAGGTCATCACTCTTGGAGATTATGTACTTCGTGCGTGATAGCTATCACGATTCGGTATAATATTATCAAGAAGCTTTACATTTTGCGAAACATTTATCTTTTACCAATCAATATTACGTAAAACTTGGTTCTTAAACAGTCCTTCAAACTTATCACAAACTCAACCAATCATCATTTCATTATGATTAACACAGAAACGCCTCAAATATTCTATTCACGTATTAAACGTATCTAAAATACCATTCAGCAACTCACTTAATTAATTCCTATTTTAATCAACAAAGTGGTAGAATTTCTGTACGCTTCCATTACGTATTCTGTCTTTCGGTAAATGTGGGTAGATAATAAAATAATAATTGTATTAATTTTATCTAAAACTCCAGCGCGGTGTTTTCAGGGTTAATTGTGGTTCGACCGTTCGATGTTTGAAATTTTGTGGCACTTCATTAGGATTTTTAGTTTGTACTATTTATTACATACTTGAATTTAATTTTATAATTACTAAGTAATATTAATTTGGCACAGAAGAGTGTTTCCGTGTACGTAACTGCATCAAGACTTGTACCTACTATAGACGGACTGTAAAATAAATATTTCCGGAGTTATTCTTGTGATAATCGTGTCGACACGAGAGGAAAATAAGTCGTCTAAAGTCGCTCTAAAAATAATACCAAACATTCTTTTGATAATAAAAACGCTAACAACAAAAAAAGAAATATCCGTTCAGCTCGTCCAAATAGTTACCGAAGCACATTGAGACAGCCCATCGCATTATTTTATATTCGTTAACGAAAGACACCGACTATCATAAAAGTTTATAGATCATTGAACACTGAGGTAAGGTGAAATTTACGGTAAATAAAATATTACGTTTGTACCAACAGGGGTATTTTCATTAATAAGGCCATTGTTTTATAATAAGTTGCTACTGTCAGCGTGGAGCGATAGCTTTAAATAGATTAGTTTATTGGTAAAAGCAATGTTTAGTATAGAGATTTTATTCATCATGATTGACCGATTTATCGATTGGATCCATAAATATTTTTATACTGGTATTTTTTTCGATTTTGTTTCCCGTATGTTTCTCGACTGCTTGTCTTTGAAAGTTTGCAGTTTGATTTGATGCGATGTACAGTCACTTAACTTCGCAATAATCGTAGATGCGCAGAATTCGTTTTCGCTTGATTTTCATAATAGACAATAATTTATTTTTGAACATTTCATGTTCAAAAATTATGCCAGTGTCAATTTTTTTGTCGACTTACTTTCCCAAGCTATAATATGGCAAATGAGAGTTGAGATGAGTTATGTTTCTGCACCGTCCCGTTTGGAGAACAACGTTTTTTTGCCGGGTATTACATTCGATAACATTCATTCCGCTATTTCTAATCCAAGTATAGCTATACGTTAGATTGCATGGAAAAACGACTGTTGATTTTACTCGAGAATAAAATCGTGGAATAGTTTTTTCCCCGTGTAGTTACTAGTGTTTATATTCGAGTTTGGTCGACTCCGCCCTTAGCGTACATGCGCTAACTTACTCTCAATACGCCAATACCTTGCCAAGTTACGTGCTGGCTACTATAATACATAAACTCCTCAGCAGCAGAATCTAGAGAACGCCTCATGCTTGAATTCGTTCTTCCTCTTGTTTCCTCTACGTTATTCGTGATACATAAGCTTATTCGTATTATTATATTGGGACGTGGTGCCTTAATAAATAAAATAAATACCTAATCAGCCAACATTGTTCCCTCGTACGTACAGGCCTCCTGTGAGACTGTGAGAGGGAGTGGGCCGTAATCAACCACGCGGGCCCTGCGCGGGTTGGTGGATGTCACGTACCTATCTTTAAATTTTTCGTTCTAGTTAGGACATTGGTACTGGTTTCCTCACAATGTTTCGTCATACATCCGCTCAAATACATGAACCGCCGATTATGATGTACAGTCACGGACTTTAATTGATGAGCCACTTTCAAACTATTCAATTTTGCAGTTTCATACATTCACGAGATTACCCGATTAAACACGAACTCAAATCGCATGCTCGTAAACAAGATGACAAATTACTAGTAATCGGAAATAGTGTTATCTATAGAGGTTGACTAACAAGTTCTCAATAAAAAATAAATATAATGTTTATCGAATCTATTTGATACTGACCTCCTATGAATCAGAGCTCATTAGCTCGATAATTCTGAAAACCTATCCGAAGACAGTGACCGTTGAAATGTCGATGGCAGAGACGTTATTTTCGAATTTGTCGAAATGACTAATTAAAATTTCTCCGTACGCTAACGTTACTATGGCTACGCTAAAACAATTGTCGCTAGGTTACGGTTGCTAGACCTGCAATTGGTTGACTTTGGGTAGTCACTCTGCTGTCAAGTTTGTAGTTCTGGCTCTTAGGTTAGCCAACCGGTAAAGATATTAAATATAATTTTCTTCTATAATACGAATACATGACTTTCCGAGTCTGTATGTACGAGTATAACCGACTAAGCCCGATTTGCATTACACGGCTAAAATGCGAACAGTGCCAGGTGGCTCATCAATTAAAGTCCGTGACTGTACCTACCCGTAACTTTACTATAGACCAAGGCAGAGCGCTGTCAAAAGTGACATGAAGCCGGTTTCGTTAACATGTGTGCACATATTTTGGTGTAGTTAGATTGTAAATGTGTGCGTTTGAGCGTGTATGCATAGAGCGGTGGTGTAGTTTTGGCATGCTCCACTGTATTGTTCGCAGCGCTCTAGCTTGACTATAGTATGACCAAGACCGCTGTTCCTCTCCTGAAGGATGTGCGTGGCGAGACGGGTCGCGGGTCGCGGGCAGTGCGACCACAACCTAATATTCAGTGTTTAATGTTGTAAAGACTATATTAACGTGGGGTTCCACCAACGCCGGCTTAGGCTAGCCGCCGAATACATTAAGTTTATTTTTGCTAAAAAACTTTTGTGGATTACGTTTTGTTTTGATATTAATTCCGATGTTGCCGTGTTGGGCGTATATTTAATTAGATTAAGGCTTTGGTCTGGTTCATTAGCGTTGACTTTTATGTTGATGAATCTTTGCGGACGGCAGAAATACAAGTGTCTGTGTTCCTGTTGGTTTTAGGTAAGCTTGGTAACGAACAATGGTGAGTATTTCAATGTCAAATATGGTGTAATAAAAGAACCTTTTACGTATGACAGCAGTACTAAGCTCTCGTCCGTAGGCAGTCAGCCGAAGTATCAACTTAGATCGGCAACCAGTCAGCTGGTTGGTAGCACAGTTGATACTGACTGGTTAATATTCTCGCGAATCTCTTGGAGACACGATAGAAAAAGATCTCTCGTCTCAATTATGAAGGTGCTGTCGTAGGTAATCTTAGACACTACTTATGGGGTAGAAAAGATTTCGCCTATACCGTAATTAGCCTTTTATGCGCCCGGTGAAATATTTTTTAATCATAACCAGTTCTGACAATAAAATGGATTGTCTATAAAAATAAATAATAGGTATTGTTAGTGGCCCTGGTCTGGTCATTTCTGCGCCCCTCCAAGGTCTGCACCCTGTGCCTGGGCACCGCTGGCACCGCCCTAGTTACGGCACTGCATACCTACGCAGAGAGCAGTGGTGGCCCAGTGGGAGAGCAGTGGTGGCCCAGTGGTAACGGCCACGACTTACGAGTTGTAGGTCGTAGGTTTGAACCCTGACAGGCGCTTTACTATGTGTAAATTATTTCATCGCCACTGCTTTCAAAACGGTGAAGGAAAACATCGTGAGGAAACCGGCATGTCGTAGAACCAAAAATTCGAAGACATGTGACATCCACCAACCCGCACTGGGCCCGCGTGGTAGATTACAGCCCGCTCCCTCTCACAGAGAGGAGGCCTGTGTCTCAGCAGTGGGAACATTATAGGCTGATTATGTATGTATGTTATGTATACCTACGCAGAAAGAATACGCGGTGATCAAAACACCCCTTTTGCTTTTTCTCATATCTCATACTGTCTACATAACCACATGCGAACTACGCATTTCACTGACGTCACTCAAAATGATGCATTGCGCAAGCAGATTTTAACGCGTGACTAGCACATACGTTGCGACATCAATCGTCGGGCATTAGCCCACCAGATACAACATCCTCCGTTTCCTATAGAGGATGAGTGAACTTTACACCCTGTTCCTCATACCTATACAGGGTGTATGGGACAGCCCTTCGCAAATTAACAAATTAACAGGGGGCATTCAGCTCCTTATTTTGAATCCTACCACTAATATCCAGCGAAAATTTTCTCAGGAAAATGTTTTATTTTTTTTCAGTTATTATTTTTTAATTTCAATGTAAAATTACTTTCTCTGTAGGCAGAAGTTCATTTATGTAAATAAAACAGCTAAAATAAAAAAACCAGCAATGGATGTTGAAATACTATAGCGAACGACGCGTGAAATTCAAAATTTACAATGTAAATTTGGGTTGAGCCACGGTAACGATACATTGCGTGCGAGGTAATAAAACAAATCAGGTTTATTGGATTCCTATAACGTTCCTGAAATAATTTCATGTACCGGCCGTCTTAGTATGATATAGTGAATTCATCCCATCAGTTTGAGGAGGGCTGTCCCTTACACCCTGTATAAGGCATTATAAGGCTGAATAAGGCATTCTTGCTCTTGAGAGTAACCATTAGGTTTGAAATGGAACAATACAGTGGCCTTATATTTTCTTAATGTCTTCTATTAAAACAAAACGGTCCACACGAGCAAAACCAGTACAAAAAGGCCAGTATATGTAGAAATAGCGTATTAAGAAATACAATTAAGCCGAGGCCATTGTTTTTAATGTTAATTGGAAAGTAGGTTTAGTACTAATGAAATTCTCTTTGGTCTGAGGGAATAGAATGTATTGAATTTTAAGGAGAGCGTATTTTAAGGCGATGTGACGTGACACTTAATTAAGGTTGGGATGAATTATTTTATATTTTATTGTTTTAATTATCCTCACTAATATTATAAATGCGAAAGTAACTCTCTGTCTGTCGCGCTTTCACGCCAAAATTACTGAACCGATTTAAATAAAATTTGGTACACAGATAGTCTAGAGCCTGAGAAAGGACATAGGATACTTTTTATCGACATACCACGCGGGTGAAGCCGCGGGCGGAAGCTAGTCTTTAATATTTGAAATAGTTGGCAGACATTTATCGGAATTAGAAACTTGTTCAATGTTTTCGTGAGACGTTAGGATTTTGCATTTTCAAAATGCTTTCAAGGTGTAATAATAATAGTCTTCCACACCTAATTTCGGCCATTCAAAATCAAAATATTTTATTTCACATAAACCTACATGGGCACTTATGAAACGTCAGAAGCTAGGTGCACGGTTCCAATTGGTCGTTTCATATGGAGAAGAACCGGCAAGAAACTCCACGACCAATCATTGCGACCAATCTCGGCGGGCGCGGGAGATATTATAATGCACAAGTGTGCGCAGACACAGGTGCACTCTCTCTTCCCTCACTCTCATATTCCGATGGGACAGCAATCCATTATCATCAAACTTTTTTTTTTCGTAGTGTCTACAGCATTGGCTAATGAGAACAAGTACTTACTAAATAGGAATAAATATTTTAAAAAATCGCGTACTATAATTTTGGTGTACTAGTGACTCAAAAGTTTAAACAGCTATCTTCTCTTAAGGGCCTACCCAACCTCAAATTGCTTAGCATGATCCTCCGTTATGCCGAAAATACTGCAGCATTCATTTTGAAATAAATATAATTATGTTAAAGTTAAGGATTGATGCTAGGTCCTGTGTTTGACGAAAACACGATTACATAAAATTTTATCTATAGCAAATTTTTCCAAAGTTACCTCTAAACCGAACTATAAACCGGTGATATTCAAAAAATACTTCTAATTAGATCATAAAACTTTGCATAATAACTGAACTAACTTTAAAGCAGGTTATATTTTTTTTTTTATTACCATTATTTTCACAGTAAAAAGCAATTACCTAAACTTTTTTTAGGCTTAAGAGCCGCCAGCACCCTACGCCGTCTCGCTCTCACTCAGGCTGCGAGTAGTACGGTGCGAGGGAGATAAAATCTGAGGTAGGGTACGGCCTTAACAATCTCCAAGACGCCAAAACGTTTATTATATTACCAGTGATTGCTCCTACCAATTACTTGAAATAGTAAAGTGATAGTAATAAAATGATTCTCAGCTACTAACTCACAAGTTTGCGTTAGTCACAAGTTAGTTTATTCAGTATTCCGAGACGTTATACATTTGTCATAAAAGATCTGAGAGCGAAGCGTTGAGATGGGCGTGCTCTTGTGTGGAGCAACGAAGACAGCGGTGGAGCAGAAGCGGGTTGTAGCGATACATACAGATTTCCCAAATCTATGCGCTCATAGAGATATAATTATAGTATAGAGTGCGCGCAACAAACTACAATATAACGATCACACTCACCGCTTATCGACAAATCTTATCGATAGCTCGTTGCCGATTGGCACGTAATTGCACATCCCTATCTGTCATGCACTTATCAATATAAGTATTAAGCTACGATGCACACTAAGCGATTTGTGCAATACGCGCACTCTACTGTAATTATATCTCTATGGCTTCGGGAATCATCGTTTGTCTTCGGAAATACGAACGCGCGGTGATGAGATCTAATATAGAGCAGCTAATTGCGTAATACACAATCAAACTAAATGTGAATCATTTTGAAAGAGATTGCTAAACCCTTGCTTCAAAAGTTAAAAAAAAAAAACTACTTAACATCGTAAATAACGCAATGAACTGTCAAATTAAACAGATGAATCTTAATTATTTACCGAAAATGTGTTATGCTATAGCTATTAGCACCATGAAAGTACTTGCCTATGTTGTATCACCAAGATAACACAATTACAGATTAACAACTCTATAAAATTCCAAAAGAGTTTTTAAAACTTTGTTTGTTTTCTTTTACAGTTTTTGAAGCAAGTGATAATTATACAAAACGCACATGAATCTGAAAAGTCAGAGATGCGTGTCTTGGGTTCGAACTCGAGACCTATGACTTCGCAGTCCGACGGTCACACCACTAGGCTATCACTGCATATTTACACCATATAATCAGCGAAATCCACTATCATTGGCATGAAACGAATATAGGACCTCAAAATCCCCAATCCCAAACTTCGGAGCCGCTCCAAAAACATAATGTAATGGCTCCACGGCGCCGTTTATAGGGCAAGTTTCTTACGATAACAAATCGCCAAGAATTTGTCCCACTTCACTTTTATATTATACTTAAAACTTTTGAGCCCGTCTGAACAGACATCTCGAGTACATTATCTTTTTACTGAACATAAAAAAAAGGTTGAAGTACATACTCAACTCGACATTTCATAAAAATTATATTAGAAGAAAGATTGTGAAGATTTCGTGGATAGCAGTAATTCTGTTCTTAGTAATGCTATTATGATATAATTATAGCATATGCTATGATGAAAATATTCAGTCTGCAACTAAAATCCATCTTCACATATTGAAACTCCTCCGTGCCTTGGAAAGCATGTTAAGCCGTTGTCATTTTTGGATCTTTGACAGTCTTTATGGGTTTCCTATTTTCTTGTTAATTATCATGGTGTTGGTATGTGCAGGTTTTTGGCGAGTTTTTGGCGGAGCTCGTGGCTAAGTAATAACAGCTGCACGGTTCGATCCATCAGGTTGTACGTGTAGTAGTTGGTACGTGGATGGGTGACCATCTTTACAATAACAAGACCCCTCCGTGCCTCGGAAAGCACGTTAAGCCGTTTGTGCCGGCTGTCATTCGTGGATCTTTGACAGTCGTTACGGGTCGTCAGAAGCCCGAAAGTCTGATAGCCACTCTTGCCAAGGGGTATCATATTACCCAGTTACTGGGTTGTGGAGGTTAGATAGCCAGTCGATCTATGTAAAATATTGGTATTCAGCGGCATCCGTTAGACTGGAAGCCGACTCCAACATAGTTGGGAAAAGGCTAGGCAGTTGATGAACTAGAAATCCGGTAGGTAAACCGTTAGAGAACCAAATTTGTCGACATAGCTCACAGAATAAGCAAGCTGAGTGGCAATGGGCCGGCCATATTACCCGTAGAACCGATGACCGTTAGGGTAGACGTGTTCTTGAGTGGAGACCGCGAATCGGCAAACGTAAGGTAGGACGCCCTCAGGCTAGGTGGAGCGACGATCTTCGCAGGGTGGCTGGTAGCAGCTGGATGAGAGCAGCCGAGAATCGAGCTGAATGGCGTGCAATTGGAGAGGCCTATGTCCAGCAGCGGACTGCTGTAGGCTAAAGATGATGATGAACTAGAAATCAAGTCATGTTTCGCTTCAGCAACGAATACCTAAAAGCGCAAGCGACTGTCGCAAACATGATAGTAGTCAATGTGCAGCCTGCTTCATCATCGTTGCTCATGTTATTTTTCAGTTTTGAGTGTTTTTTTTTTGGAAGTCGGAAGTCTTTTTTCTGTAATTTTTTTTTTTTTTTAAACATACAGACGAATTGAGAACCTCCTCCTTTTTAAAGAAGTCGGTTAAAAATACAATTATTTAACACAGAAGTTCTCTCTCGGTTTAGATGTGCTAATCGCGTTCAGATTCATTGGTGAAGTTCGCACTAAAAGTGAAAACATAAAACTATGAAATAATGTTGCATAACACGACACCCTTATAGCTACAGATATACAGCTGTTACAGCATGTCGGTGACGCGAACCCATAAGGCGTTTTCCTACCAAAATTCGCTCAACGCGCTTAAAGAACTTTTCAGTTCAAAAATCCAGATGTGGGACCCGTCCGCTACACTAAAAGTCAAATGCGAAACTGCACATAATCACCATGGTTTACAACGGATTAGTGGATGCAACTTGTTAACAGATCAAACTTCATAGGTGCTGCCCATCCTCTCAACGTCAACCTCCGGGGTTCACAAAAAATGCCGCTGTTTGTTGGATCTTCAACTTTCGGCTTTGAGTGGAGCGTTGAAAATCCAACAGCACGCTTTTATTCATTTAGGTGTCGCCTAATCAAAACGGGCAAAAGACTAACAAGAGAGGCTTAGTATTGTCGGAAACTACGCGAAACACCGCAGTATCGGCTTTGTTACGTGAAAACACAATTGCTACCAGATTTCCAAGAGAAAACAATACAGATTTGCTAATTAATTGCCAATCACTAGTTAACACAAGGCTTCATGTATTTACGTTACTGCTTTAGTTGTTTATGTTAGTAGATTGCCTCAATATTGGAACTGATAGTACTAACATCTCGGGGTAGACTAATTACACCCGTATTGGCTTAATCTGATCCAATGATAAGTAGAAATAATCTGTGATAAAAAAATACATATATGATTTTGAGAGATTTAGGATAATTATGTGTTAAATCTCTGGGAACAATACTCCATGATTGGGTCACTCTTATATTCATAAACTCACGCAGAAAATAGTGAAAAGGTGGTCACGCAATATTCCGAGTCTGTCGACATAATAGTATTAACACCGACAACAACCCTAATCCGATTCCACTTTTAGAACCAAATGCACAACGGTATTTCGAAAAAAATCCTAAACTCTAACAGCGTTTGCGTGTCAATCGTCATTTAAGAGCGTTACATAAATAACGTGCGGCCCCGGCGGAGGTCGCCGTCCGACTGAACGTGATTTGTTTGTTTTGACTAGTAGCGCCATCTCGCGTGATCTACGGGCTTTTAGCGACATTACGTTGTGCTGCGTGCCGAATGACGTATGGCGCTGGCTGACGCTGTAAATTGAGGGGCCGGGAATGAGTTAATTAAATAAAAAGGGTATAGATTTATACTTGGAAAGTTTGAATTAGATTTTATAGCTTTTTTTTGGGTTTGAATTGAAAGAGACGTCATTTCAAATTAACTAATTTTAAAAATGCGTTTTTACTTTTTAAACAACAGACGGTTTTGAAGAAGACTTTAGAAAACACTACCTACTAATAATAAAACCTTGAGCATCTCGTCGTCGAGGAAAACCTCTATGCAACAATAATAGTAGGTAGATTATAAAAAGAATCAAATGAAAAAAAAAAATTGACTGCATATAAATTACAGTCATTATTTTTCTTGGTCACATTTTGGTCAAATCAAATCAATCAAAATATTTTATTTCACATAAACCTACATGGGCACTTATGAAACGTCAGAAGCTAGGTGCACGGTTCTAATTGGTCGTTTCCTATGGAGAAGAGCCGGCAAGAAACAGCCGGTTATTCTTTTAATTAAAAATAATTGCCTTTTACAATATTTTCAAATTAAAGTGTTAATGAGCAACCGATGTGTAACCTTTTCCATACACTTTTCCAAACCAGACTAAATCACAAATCGCCTTCACGCAGTAGAGTCCGTCCCACGAAAGAAGTCCCGCGGCAATAAGTGGAACTTATAATTATTCTATAGTTGATATAGAATGCCCCTATGAGGGTGACATGGTCATGCTGATCAAACCCTCTATAAAATAATAAAGACAAGAAAAAGTTTGCAACATTCCTACAAAAACCCTCCTACCTCAGACACCTTTCTCTGTATAGCATAATCAGCCTATAATTTCCCACTGCTGGGACACAGGCCTCCTCTCTGTGAGAGGGAGCGGGCCGTAATCTACCACGCGGGCCCAGTGCGGGTTGGTAGATGTCACATGTCTTCGAATTGTTAAATAAGGGTTTATATCGTCTGTGGCAATTTCAGTCTATATTTTTCACTACCACCTCATTTGCGTATTATGTAATAATAACATTATTATATTTTTTTATAGGCTATTCAGCAGTATTACCAGTGCCTTTATTTACACCCGCGCGCGCATCGCTAGCGGAAAAAACAAATCCAGCCGCCATTTTCCATAAATATTTGTTAACTTTTTTATTGTGTGGTTAAAATCATTATTAATGTCGATTACACTTAGGGGAGAAGAGCGTAAATAATAATAAATAGATTTGTCTCCACCATGGTACGTTTAGTTATAGTAAAAAAAAGATAGTATTTTTTTTTTTATTCAAATCATATTTATTTGTATAGTCTGTCTAACGGTTTTGCCAGTGCCTTTATTTACACCTATGGAAAAACAAAACCAGTGCGCCATTTTCCATAAATATGTATTATCATTTTTGTTGTGTGGTTAATTATTATCAAAAATACAAAATTTAAAGTGTTGTCACCAACCGACATAGAAGTTTTTAAAAGAAACTCCGAGTAGTCAGTACCTGGCAACAAAGGTCGGTTAAACTTTATAAATCTATCATCTCTCTAGTTACGATTGTAGCACAAGTTCTTATAACAAGTCTGTTTTTTTCCTCGCAAGTGTGTTGAAAAACGTCGTATGAAACGCGTGTGCATTGATTATGACACTCGGCTACGATACCACCTCGACTGTAATATCCAATAGAGTACACTCGTATCACAATGTATAAAATATCTAGCCCACTTATCATAGTGTAAACTACGCACTATGACCTCCAAGTATCCTTGTATCATTATTACATCCGAGTCTCCCTCGGGAAGGCAGATTTCATCCTGCCTCTAATTTATCACCGGAACAGGGCGACGGAATGATAATTTCATATTAGTATGTGGTGTATCTTTTGTTTTCCTATTTTCTTGTTAATTATCATGGTGTTGCTATGTACGAGTTTTTGAAGATTTTTTTGCGGAGCTCGTGGCTAAGTAATAACAACCACATGGGTCGATCCATCAGGTTAAGCTACGCTTGTCGGCGTTGGTCCGTGGTCCGTGAAGGACTCTTCTTATGTAAAGATGGTCACCCCTATCTTTACATAACAAGAGTCCTCCGTGCCTCAAAAAGCACGTTAAGCCGTTGGTCCCGGCAGTAATTCGTCAGAATCCCTAAAGTCTGACAATCAGTCTCACCAGGGTGTATCGTATTACCCAGTTACTGGGTTGTGGAGGTCAGATAGGCAGTCGCTCCATGTAAAATACTGGTATTCAGCTGCATCCGGTTAGACTGGAAGCCGACCCCAACATAGTTGGGAAAAAGCTAGGCAGATTGATTTCGATCCTTGTGTAATTTTAAATATACTCAGATGACGCTGTTACAATTTTTAAATAAAAAAGTCGACAGAACACGATCATTTTAACTGAACTATTTCGTTAAAAATTCGTGCCAGCACTGACTTCGTCAACCATTTCCCATCCAACATTTTTAGCTAAAGGCCGCATCCACTCCACTTCTTTTTACTCTTTTTTGAGTCCACAAAGAGGCATGCTACCCAATATAAACTTGCCTACTAGAAGCCCGCAGTTACCCCAATCTTTTTACTCGTTCAACGGAGATTAAATTTAACTGTAGTGCGCTCATAACTTTTATAATCGTCGTTCTTTTAGTAACTTGAAACTGTGAAGTGACAGGGAAATCGGCCCAGTTATGAAGGAACATCAAAAATGTTATGAAGGAGATTTTTAAATCAAAGAATTTGGGAAACTAGATATGGCTTCGTTCATGGGTCTTGGCAGCCATTGGTAAGTCGTAAAGGACACTGAAATATGCAGGTTTTATGATTATTTTTGTTCTGTGTTTAAACATTTTATGGGGATTTTTTATAGTAGTCTTTATTAAATTACTGTTTGATAACCCATCAAAGAAACTGCTAAAGCATATCTGTCCACATTTTCATCCGAAAATGAGCGTAGCAAGTACATTTGTTTTCACTTTTAATAAAGTGACATTTAGACCTACTTTATATCATACGTATGCGCTATAAAACGCCACGGCAGCGGCCATTTTGTTACCACATTTCATTCCATTTTCAGAACTAGTCCCATTCGCAACTACATAAAAACTAATATTCACATGGAATTTTAATTAAAACACATCAAACAACGTTGGACTAATTAACATTTCTATTATTAATAATCCAGACCTGAAATTGAAGAACAGCAACAAATTGGCCCTCAAAACTAATATAGGTCAAACTGCTAAAATTCTAACTGAAATGAGTCAAGATCTCAATTAACTAAATTACTAGTACATATAGCTAATAACCAGAAATAATTAATAAGTTGTATACTAACGAAGTGAATTCAAGGACGATGGACGTGGGTTTTCGTGAATGTTTAAAGGCCCAAATGTAGGGTAGAATCGATTTTCTTAAGTGTATATTCTCTACTAACCTACAAGCAATTGGCTGGGGTATTTACTTAAGTAATTAGTTCCTCTCTGGTTACCTACCACCCACCTGCTGCATGTGTCAAGACCAATGAGAAAGTTATTATGAGGGTATAGACTTTTTAGTAGCAGCAGAACTCCTGGCTAAAGAGGTAGTGCTGGATATAGCAATGATTTCTTAGATTGTTTGTTTGTACCGTTTGATTAACAGACAGATACGACATTTTGACTAGAACTTTATGAGGAATACTAGTTTTTGAAGTTGGTTCTTAAGATGGTGAATTAAAGAAAACCATTAGGAAGCCATCCAGTTTCGTCACTTCCAAAAAATCCTGATATACGACAAAATATCAGGTGTTGGTTTCCCAAAAACCCGCACATAGCAATAAATCTGCCTAGCCTTTTCCGAACTATGTTGGGGTCGGCTTCCAGTCTAATCGGATGCAGCTGCATCCGCATTTTACATGGAGCGACTGCCTATCTGACCTCCACAACCCAGTAAATAGGTAATACAATACCCATGCCCATGGTATGACTGGTTGTCAGACTTTCGGGCTTCTGACGACCCGTAACGACTGTTAAAGATCCACGAATGACAGCCGGGAACAACGCATGGCTTAACGTGCTTTCCGAGACGCGGAGTCTCGGTATGTAAAGATGGTCATCCATCCACGTACCAACCGCGGAAAACGTAGCTTAACCTGATGGAGCGACCCGTGTGGCTGTTATTACTTAGCCACGACCTCCTATAAGTCTATTACCTAAAGGTATATTTTCTCACTGAAAGTTGTTACAGAAGGTAACTTTTAAAATTAGTCTAAAATTCAATTGTTAAATCTTTACTTATTTTAAAGCATATTCAGCAGTTTTCAACGCAATCCTATTACTTTTTCACGAGCTGGCAAATATCATCGCTATACGAGTCATTTCTTTATGTTATAACTTAGCAAGTTAAATGAAAACTTACCTTAAGATGGTCGGATTTTATGAAGTTATAATTTTTTTAGTGATGCGACAGTCTCAGACTTTGTTGTGATATTAGATTTGGGTATGTGTGTGTGTGTGTGTGTGTATTTTGTCTTTGTGCGTTTTCTTTTATGAAAAGGTAAAAGTTATAGTTTACTTCTGAATAAGTAAGTGACTAGGTATTTATCTTTACACAGTTGTTCTTGCAATTGTATGACACTTAATGTGCGTACTCTTAATTGGAACATATCGACATTAGGTTCGAAGGAGTTAGTATAAATTGTCTTCCTAAAATGCCAGAAACATTCCAGTAGCAGCCGTATCTAATTTTACCGTGTTAGAAAATCAATAGCTTCTTTATAAAAAGTAGAATAGATTTTTTTTATTCAACGTTTTACTAATGTTATAAAAATTCACAGCACAGGTTATGGGCCCATTCCCTCTCACAAAAAGATGAAGCCTGTTTCCCAGCAGTGGGAACATTATATGCTGATGATTATGTAATAGATATGTTCTTTGATAAAAAGCCACGTCCAATTTATTAATAGAACAAATTCTATAACTTTTCCCATTCAGAATACGAATACGAAGTTCAATAATATTAATTACAATTTTCTTCTCTTTTTCAGGTAAAAATTGAAGCGGCCGTAGAAATTCGCAAAGAGGTCAGAAGGCGGAGTTTTTAATGAGGTTCCTGGATTAGGGCCGACAGGATAATTTGCCGTAGAACTTTAATAAGATGTTCAAGTGTTCCAGAACGGACGAAAGGAAATTTTCTTATTAAGTTTCAAGTTTTATATGGAATATTTTTTCCAACTTTTATTTTTTTGGCGTATTTATATTATTACTTATGATGTTTTTGCCGACGAATGAACTCCTTTTCTCCGTCATGTCGATAGCATGAAAGTACTTTCACGCCATCGCCTGTGGCAGTACAGAGGTTGCTATGGGTGCATTTTTTAGGGCACAGAGGGTAGTATAGGAGGTGTGAATTAACCGGAATGAGATATTTATATCGACACATCGGTACTCAATTTTTGACCACCAGAATATTTTTTATATTTTAGATTTTGAATTCATATTCTTTATGGCACCTCTTTAGGTCATCATGAGCTATCCGAATAACAAACATATTTGGCCTAGGTGTTACTGGGCAGGCGTGAAAAATATTTGTTGTTGTTTAGTTACTAAACAATCAGTTTTAGTTTATTTTATTGTTCTCGTATCGTATTGTTCATCGAAAATTCATACAAAAAATCCATAAAATTAAATTAATACATTAAATTTCAGTTTTTCCAGACTTTCCCAATTTTCCAGGCAAATCCAGATTTTCTTTTCCTAAAAACCTTATTCGGACTAATTACAACGAAAAAAACTGTGATGCGCTTAGCGCTTACCAACGAACTGCATTTAAATTGTTATATAAATAAAATAATAGGTATGGAATGTTTTTGGTTTCTCAGAAAAAGTACAATATTAGTTGTATTTAGGTATTATCTACAAATGAAGATAAGTTTCGTAGTATCTACAATAAGATATACATTTTTGTGTCTTATTCATGAGGTAGTGCCTGTCATCTTGTATTATCATATCAGTCAATAAACGTCAGCGAGAACCACCGAAATATAATATAAACCTATACAAAAAATACGATCCTTAATTTCTTTTTATGTGTCAATCACAAATATAATAATGGCAATACCATGGTATATTCATTACAATAAAAAAACAGTACCTTACAAAAAAAAAATGATATGACATTAATTTTGGCTGTCACAATGACAGTTGACAGCTTTGATTGGTGAAAAAAAAACAATGGTTGATAATATTTTTTTTACTTGGTAACAATTATGCAAATGTTAGAGGATTTGTGAGTCACGAATACAATTTGAATTAATGCTAATTAGAAGTAGCTTGACTGGAAGTACATTTAAATCCGGATTCATAGGCTTGGTTTAACGTTAGTGAACCATTTTCTTACGATTAGCTTCCTAAATGATAATTGTTTCTTCATTTCACTGATTGATTCACTTTTGAATTGAATTAAATTCAATCATTCATTGCTATATAAAACAAGCTATAAAATATGTTAGATATGGAATTCTTGAAAAAGAATCCTGAATGACCTAATAAAAATATTAAAAGAGTAACCGTGGAGTTTCTTGCCGGCTCTTCTCCATAGGAAACGACCAATTGGAACCGTGCACCTAGCTTCTGACGTTTCTTAAGTGCCCATGTAGGTTTAAATGTGAAATAAAATATTTTGATTTTATAATATTCTCCTAGTAAATCTATTAGTTTTTTTTAATGTGTGGGGTCATATAATTAAATTATTCAATATTTAGTAGTACAAAAAATAAAAATATAATATCCTCAAAATAATACCTTCTATGGTAGAATCATCGTCAACACAGTGGAGTCAAACACAGTAAAGTAGTAAATGAAATGTATAGGATTTTTTTTCGCAGCCTAAAACCGAAACTATAATTCCAAACAACATAATCGTTAATTACTGTCTATGAGTGCTCCACTAAGATAGTCACACAGCACACTACACTATCTCTACAATTCTACAGCCAAGACAAAGCTATTAGAAGACGATGTTGACATTCGATTTCCCTGGCTTACCGATGTGATGTAGTTACGTGTACATGTAGCTAATGGTATGAAAACACTGTGTGTACCTACTGAGTGACTGTAATCGGAAGATTGTTTGGTATTGATTTGAGGCGAGCAGAGATTAAGGTACTAATGACAATAATGTGTTTACTTACTAAATAACGCTTGTTTTAATATATATCCTATGACACTCGGCCATACTGTTGCTTTTCATTAGTGAAAGAATTTTCAGAATCAGATCAGGAGTTCTGAAGATACTACTTACATTCATACAAACTCACCTTCCCTTCTATAAAATATTTTTAGTATACATATTTTAGGTTCTTTAAAGTAGGCTATTGAGAAACTTAACCTCCTGAGTAAAAACGCAGTGATACCATCTGATGCCAGAGTAAAAAAAAACATGACTTAAAACTGACAGTCTCTATGGCAGATTTTAATTTTAATTATTTGCATTAAAAGTAAGTAACTAATCGTTTAATCAAAAGAAAAATTGAAGTTTGATGCAACCAGCCAGCTGTAAGAGTTTTTTCATTTAAAATGATTTTATTTAATTTGCTTTCCATTACAATATAAAATCGAAAATATTGCCTACGGTGGTTTCATACTTAACTGGGAACCTAGTTTAAAATGTTCAATTTCTTTCTCATTTTTACTTAGGAAAAGTTAGTCAAAGTTTCTAGCGAATATTTTTTTTTAGAATGAAATGAATGAGTTTGAAATTAATTCTACATTTTATGATTTTTCTTCTAGTTTGATATTCAAACTTTAATTTAAAACTTGCACACTCACCAAGATCTATTTAAAAATATCACCCTAAATTAATTTGACAAATAAAATCCCCAGTGCTCCATCTTACGATTTATGTGGACGAAATTAACGCGTCTGTTTTTCGCATTTAGGTTGAAATTTATCTTTTAACTTATTAGTTAATTGCATTCGCTGTGGCATTAAAGGAATTCCCTTATTTGCATAGAATATAAATGCACGCCAAAGCCCGGTATTTACCTCGGGAACTGTACGAAGCACCGTTGTTTTTGCTATTATTATAGGTATTTTGGCATGTTTTTCTTTTTAAAACTACACAGGAAAGTTTTCTAGTAGATAGCGCGTGTATTTTTTTTTTTAATTATGTGTACTGTTTTTATTTCATTTGTTTCGTTCTTTAGTACAAACATATTTTGTAATGGCGTGGGTACGAATATTATTAATTTATTTTCATGAAATTTTGAAATCAAGTAATGCGGTGTCAAAAATTAAATCTAACTATATTATGTGTGGAAATAGAAAATGCTGTCATAACGTTGTACGAAGTTAAACGTGTAATAACAAAAAAAAAATAGAAAAAATACGTTGCCACCTATTTTTTATGGTCCCCTACAAGAAAAACAAAAGACATTTGTTTACTTTTCGTAATAAAATGCAACGCTAATTTGTATGCGATCGCATTATTTAAATGTCAAGGGGAGGGATTTATGTAATAACTCACAGGGGATTCCGGGGGTTTTAATTAACGATTATAACTCGAAAAGTTTGAGCAAATGTGTTTTCCCCTGTAATTTATATATTTTTGTTCCCTAAAAATAGGGTAGGTATGTAAATGTTCTGCTTTATACTTTTCAACAAATAAATTATTACGGCTCAATACAAATACAAATTGCGGAATTAGATGGATTGTATGCAAATGGATATCGATACCCGCCTAGATAAGATATATAAATTATATGGCAAAAATGAAAAACAACATTACAGGGACAAAAACATGGAAGTATAAAAAAAACTTTTAATTTAATTGACAGATTTTTTAATATTTGTTCCGACTTGTAGGTATAGTCTAAAACAGAGGGCTGGAAATACGACAAAAATAGAAAAATCGCAACCGTGATACTTTTGACAATCCATCAATTACGACAATCATCCGACAAAAAGTCTATCGTCTGCGCGCTATCTTATAAATACGGTTATTCAGTTACAGCGTACCTATAATAAAACATATTTTAGAATTTCTCGGTCTTTTCATAGTAAACATAAAGCTGACTTTTAGTATCTAAATTCAATATTGCTGTGCAAATTGCAAGTTATGGGCAAGTACCTAATCCATTTATTTATAGGATATTAAGACTCAATGTTTGCGGAAGCTATTCCACTATGCAGTGTGCTATGTTAAGCAAAATTAAACTTTATTTTAGAATACTGATTTGATGTAGTTTTTTCGACTTTTTTTTTCTTTTTGCAGTCTAAACAGACTAACAGAATGGATTTTCTCAAAAGAAATTATAGTTATTTTAGGTCCAAACTCAGCGATTTCTCACATATTTTTCACGGATAGTAAACCACTTAAACGATACGCTTTCTTATTTATTACTGCAAATAAAAACCTCAGATAACTAAATCTGTTTATATTTTTTCGCTCAAAGTGCAACAGAATAAGCAGTGGCGGCGAAGCGTGGAAATCGATTTATTTAAATGTTCTATTTTTTCCTGCGACGTTCCTCGCGTAGAAAACTTTCAATTAAATGCGTTTTTTTTTGTTTTTTCTATCACTCGACTATCTTTAGTCACACTGTGGTGAATAGTGCATGAATTTGTTGATTTTTATCAAGCATATAGCTAAAAGAGTCCATGCCGGCAATGCCGGCCGGCTTTTGAAGCTTTTTGATTGTTGTTTCACACTTTCATTTGATGAACATGCCATTAATTATGGATGCATGTGTATTTTGTTACTTTTCTTTAAGGCTCCCGCAGACTCTCGTGGAATAATCAGGCTCTGGTGGAACAATTTGTATGAAAACTCCACGGACATTGTTCTACCAGTGCCTCGACGTCGCGACGCGCTTTTCCGCGGGAGCTTTTAAACTTATTTCTATTTTACTAGACATTGGTATTCATGAAGGCCTTTGTTTGACATAAATGCCTGACAGCCGATCTTGTCTTACGATTGCAACATGATTGTGACATTAATGATTGATTCATTCTTAGTTCCTATTATCTAGGAAGGCAGCAAAGGGCTAGTTTCAGCAATGAAACTGAACGTGATCACAACATATAAATCGCGTTCATGAGCTGTCAGTGTCAAATATTCCACCAGAATGATGACACTGACAGCTCTTGTCAGTGTCATAATTCTGGTGGAATATTTGACACTGACCCGTAATATTCCACCAGAATGTTGACACTGACAGCTCTGGTCAGTGTCATAATTCTGGTGGAATATTACGGGTTAAGACTTCCGTAGACATGGCTGTCTACGGAAGCCTTAAATCGTGTTTAAGACGCGATCTTGGTGGAAAGATTTCTATGAAAACATCACGGAAATTTGTTCTACCGGTGTCGCGTCGCGCCTGCCCGAGCCTTTAGATAAGCGGATCACGTTCAGTTTCATTGTTGAAATTCGCCCTAAGTAGTAACTTAGTTTTATCAAAACAGCCCCTTTTAACATTCCCAATACACAAACACACCTACACCATAATTCCCTAATATTATAAAAGAAACAAAGTGCTTACTTAGGGGTGGCTATTCTCGCCCCTATTACTTAATAAAGATGGCCACTCACCCCTCCACTTGTCACATAACTTACGGTGTTAATGAAAAGCTTCCCATTCAATGCCATACTGTGTAAAAGTGGCATTGATTTAATTTATGGCAACACTATGTAATTGTGGTGTAATGTTAATCATAGTGAGCTTGTTTTATAAATAAAGTTTAGTTAGGCCAGTTTTGTCAGGGAATATTTAATATTGATTTTCATATCTTCGTTGTTCTAGTGGTCGCAAACGCTACTGCCGAGATGGGTTCGATTCCTAGGTATCTAATTGCCGAAGCACGGGGGTACCACACCGCCAACTTCCAAACTCCGGGCTGTTATTAAGAAATACCGAATGAAAAAACCCAATAACAAAGCCGTTAAGACGTTGGTCCTGCGTCTGATCACTCTCCGGTCGTGCCGGATTGCCGGGGAGAGAGAGTACACCTGTGTCTGCGCACACACTTGTGCATTATAATATCTCCCGCGCCGACGGTTAGTCTCCGTTGAGATTGGCCGCCGTGGCCGAAATACGGTCTGGAGAACTATACAATATTTATATCTACTTGCGTAACTTATTTTCGTAACCGATTACGATTTTTTTTTTTTTCATTTTGATTGTTCAATAACATTCATTGCGTTATTTACGTTGTTGAGCAGATTTTTTTTTCGAACTTATGAAGCAATGGATTAGATATTTGTTTCAAACCTATTCCAGTTCTGATTGATCGTGTATTACGTAATTAGGGTGCTGAACCCTAATTGGGGGCAAGTTGAGGTTTTTTTTATCAGACATTTCTCAGTAGCAGCCCGGAGTCTAGATTCGTGCCCGGTTGATGGCAATAAACTCGCCCCCTATAACATGGGACTTAAACATAACTGGTGAAATGTGGGTGTACTATAGGTACACCTCTGCCTGACCCTTCGGGGAATACAGGCATAATGTTTATGCATTTTAAGTATGTTATCTTTTCGTATGCACGTGTTTCTGTGTCAAATAAACCTATTTTTCTTTCTTTCTTCCTGTCTTTGTAACATATTTCTGTTTTAAATATAACTCTGAAGTGAATCTGTAGGTTTGTATTTGTCTTAAACAGTGACAGTTTCAATGACTTTCAAAGAAAATTATGGTTCTTCGATATTAGTTTCGTTAACAATTTTCATTTCCAAGTACGATTATTATAGTTTAGCTGAATTGTCTAGACTTTAACAAGTTCTGCGTAATATTTACCAAATTCTCAGGTTACTAAGCTCTTAAAATATTGTACCTTAAACATCGGGCAGTCACCGGATTAACTCTAAAGATTAACCATACTAATATTAAACCAATGTCTCAACTTTAATTTATAAAACTTTCTTATTAATATTATTTCGTGTCACTACCAAATATTATTTATATGACTGGTTGAATTTGAAATCTCAAGAATTTTCTGCACGATTTTCTCAACTTTACCCATTTCTTGAAATGACTTGCCCAATAAGAGGTAATATTAATAATGAAATGTTTTTTGAAAAACTTTTCCAATTATCAAAGTTTATTTTTGCCAATTTTAATTATTCCATCCCAGGATTCCCAGGCCAAAGTCCACAGCTTTTAGATTTGTATTAAATATTTATATACTTTAGGTAAGGTTTAATCTATTTTAACAGTTATTACACTCCGTTACCTACTGAGAAAATCCGCTGGGAGGGGCTGTCAATCAGAAGGCAACAAATTGCCATCAAAAAGGTTCCTGTCAGAATAGACCGGTTGGAACTCACCGTGAAAACTAAGGTGAAATGAGCTGTCAATAGTGTCAATCATCAGGTGCAATGACAGCTCACTTCACATAAGTTTTCACGGATAGTTTTTTACAGAGTCGATCGGCTTTTATTCTTAAAATCATGTAACCCTAAATTGCGGACGGAGCTCGCCATTTCTAATAAACCATTTTTCTCAATCAATAATTCACCCTTAGTCATGTTTTTTTCCGTTGTCTTATTTTTCCCTCAATAGTTGATCCCCTCAAAATTTATCGTCATAATTTTAGTCTTGTTTTACAAGCAAATTTCTTTTTTTTTACGAGTTTTCAAAGTGTTGGGGTGGCTGGGCGTTGTTTAAATAACTTTTTTTTACACGGGCAACCCCGCTTACGGTTGACAACAATTTTAATTTTGTACGTGAACATTTTTGTTTCATAATTGTGTGAAATATTTTTAATTTCGCTTTGAAGATTGCGCTGTGTGGGCTTTATCGATTTTTTTTCTCTTTTATTTTTGCTGCTTTCTGTGTTGGGGCGTCTAGTTATTGTAGTCTAGTTTTTTGAAATTGTTTCAGTGCAGGTATTTAGAACGTGAGATTTTGCTCCGAAGTTAAAAGGCTTTTAAATTTTGCCGCAGCAGGATCGAGCCTACACCAAAGTTTTGTCTATTGTACAGGTTTTTGACAGTCAGTTCCATATTTCAATAGCTTGCAAATTATTTTCGATGAGTTTTTTTTTTAACATAGGTGTCTGGCGAAATGTGGGAGTAGGTAGTATAGGTAGACCATAGCCTGACTCTTCTGAAAATACAGGTGTGATGTAAAGGTATATTATTTCGTATTCTTTACACAAGATGACGTCATGATAACTAAAAATCAATGGAACACAAACGAAACTTATTGTTGTTTAACAATTATTTATGAACCATTTTTTTTTTGTATAGCTTTATACAAGAATAAAATAACAAAAAACATTACCCTCCTTCTGGGGCAGTCGGGTACAAATACATACAAAGGCGATACTTATTTCTTAAGGAATATCTTCCAGTTTACCTGCGATAAGAAAGTGTACTTATAAGAATAGAAGAGACAAAAATAAAAATAAATAAAAAACAATTCTCATTATAAATAATATGAGAATATACCAACATACTTAACCCTTCAAAAGCACCGTGAATCGTGACTACACCCAAAACTGACGTCACAAAAAACAATTAAAAACACCATACTTAATTAACGTTAACCACAACCAATCACACGCCTTAGGCAATTAATTATTTGTATCATAAACATTGTAGAACTAATTATAGAAGCTTGTGTTACCAAATTAATATCGATGTGGGATTAGACGTAAATGGTACAAAGTGATCTCTTGGGGGTACATACCTAAGTTAACGTCGAATGTACTAATAGGAATAGGCGAAGTGAGAATTAATTAGTTACTTCAAAGAATGTGGAAAAGTTGGTAGCTCTATAATTTCTCGATCAAAAACTAGATCTCGCGCACTAGACAGCTACTCCCACGACCAGTGGTCTCAACGAGCAGGTAAACTATAGCCGATACGAATCGTGCACTTCGTCACAAATCACATCGGCTAACTAGCCGCAGACTGGGCAACGGACCACGACTAGCCGGAGTCGTGGCCGTCTAGTGCGCGAGATCCGACATTGTTATTTAGACACTTCTGCTACAATAGCCTGGCCATCTTATATTGGACGGACAATCAAAACTTCCCTAATCCCTACATACATACATACTTAAACTCACACGTTTTTCTCATGTGTGTAGGCAGAATCTACAGAATGCCACCTCTACGATTCTTACATAGGTACTCCTTTGGATTCGTTTACGTTCCTACATATGACCTGAGGCCCTAGACAAAGTGACATTCTATCAACGATAACAATGATGGAAAAGGCAAATATGTATAAGACTGTCATAAGCTATCGAAAAGCTTATGTCAATCCTGTTGAAAGTCGTTATAGAAATACGAAACGCTTTCGAAGCGATTGTCACTTGTCTAGGCTCTCAGGTCATACACGCATGCCGCCACACCTAAAAATGTTAGTAACCAGCACATGTTGCTGATCTCGCAAATGTACTCGTGTCTAAATTAAATATGCTTCTGTTCAAATCTATCTTTGTGCAACGTGGTCTACAAATACTAGTTATGGTAGATATAACATAGTTATAACATAACATAACGCCTGTACCCCCCGAAGGGTTAGACAGAGGAGTACCTATAGAACCTACCCAAACCCAGTTATAGTCACTCCGGTGGCTACCTCGGAATCCTAACATTATCATAATATACATTATCGCACATTTACGACAACAACCAACATTCTCCCAGGTTTACACACTACCAACCAGGTACCCAGCAACCACTAATTGTCTCTCCCGTGGCAAACTAAGCGAACATGACCCGATTTGCATGAACATGTCTCCGTAATGTATCTACCTAATGTTAGTTGCTAGATGTGTGATTAGTATTAATTAATACACGCCATAGATGGAGAGATACGTACATTCCTGGTAGTAAGTGCCGTTTTATATAGAATTTCCTGTTTTAGGGAATTAAAAGTATAATTTCCTGTTTTA
Organism: Lithophane ornitopus; assembly: GCA_948473465.1. NCBI lineage: Eukaryota > Metazoa > Arthropoda > Insecta > Lepidoptera > Noctuidae > Lithophane > Lithophane ornitopus. The sequence continues at coordinate 9,550,975 of OX419638.1, read as the reverse complement.
TGGAATTAAAATTATAATCATCAGGAATTTATGTAATCATCTACTTTTAATAAAAGTTCAACTTGTAAATTTTTTACCATCATCTGCCTAACCTTTCCCCAACTATGTTGGGGTCGGCTTCCAGTCTTACCGGATGAAGCTGAATACCAGTATTTTACGTGGAGCGACTGCCTATCTGACCTCCACAACCCAGTAACTGGGCAATACGATAACCCTTGGTATGACTGGTTTTCAGACTTTCGGGCTTCTGACGACTCGTCACGACTGTCAAAGATCCACGAGTGAGTAACAAGATACCCGTTGATAAGAAGACTGGTGGTCAGACTTTTGAACTTCTAACTACCCGTAACGACTGTCAAAGATCTACAAATGATAGCCGGGACTTCAAACTCAAGGCATTTATTTCAATTAAACCATTTACAGGCACTTTTGAATTGTCAAAGAGTCGGTCGGAGAAAGTTGGAGCTAGTTGCCCATTCCAAAACGTAGATCTTTGTGGAGAAGAACGGGCAAGAAACTCCAAGGACATTCTTTTAAATATGGATATAGATATTACAAAATCCTGGGTACAGGACCAACGGCTTAACGTCCTTTCCGAGGCACGGCTTCTCTGATAACTTTGAACTGACTACTCAAGTCCAACCAAGCACCTACATAAGTTACTTAAGTATATTCAAGTTGTCGCTTCTCCCGACACTTTACAAGAAGAAACGAGATGACCACTGCTTAGCCTTGAAATTGTTTATTATTTCGAAGATAAATACTGTATTTAATGTCAAAGCCGTGGAAGCAATGATAGGGTTGAAAACTTGAAACCTCATTTTAACCCATTTCTACTTCGTCTGATATTCTTAATAACATAGTGTTTTATACACCGGCAGTTTAGGGTTATGCGGTAAAACAAGGAACCCAGTTTAGGGTTATGCGGTAAAACAAGGAACCCAGTTTAGGGTTATGCGGTAAAACAAGGACTTGCTTCATGTAAAATTGACCCCATCACTGAAATGAAATTCTTAAAAAATTCAATGGTTTCCAATCCTGATGAATGATTATGGAATTATTTTTTATCTTTAATTGTGAAACAACACATAACATCACGCCTGTAATCCCCGAAGGGATAGACAGAGGTGTACCTATAGTACAACCACATTTCGCCAGTTATGTTTAAGTCCCATGTAATAGGGGGCGAGCATATTGGCATGAACCAGCCACGATTGGGGCGAAAATCTAGATGGAAAACCGAATAACACTGCTCGACTCGGTAATCGAACTCAGGACCGCATGCTCCCTGCCAGGGTTGTGGGAATATCCGAAAGGGATACCGGGAACCTGGCAACAGGTAACTGAAGGAACACGGGTGGGTTTTAGTCAGTAAAAGTCTGACACGCCCTTCCGCTCCGCCCAGAGCGGGAGAAGTCATTTGATGATTTCACACCCTCAAAAAATAAATAAAGGACCTCATGCTCACAAGTAGCGCGTTTGAGACTAGTATGGTGTAACTAAGAAGTTTTCTCCGACATCTAAAAAAATGCCTTATTACCACAAAACCGCATTTATCAGTTGTTTAGCCTAAACACCTTTTAAACAACACATTTCTTTATGGAGTTTGACATAAAACTGACATTAAACACGCATTAAACAAGTGTCTAAGTTTTTGTGATATGGCCCTTGATAATTAACAATTTTAGAAAAAAAACTCATACAGAACCATTATGTCTCAGCTGCAATTTTTAACTTCCCTCATCAAACGTAGGTGGCAACGTGGCAAAGTATTTTTGTAATAACAAAAATACTTACTCATTTTTACTTACAAAAATAAGCAGGTACTAGAAAGTATATTGTTCGTCGCCGTCTTTTCTTCACGCAAATGCTGCTAATTAGTTTAATTTCAATGCTGCTTGTAAGTTGTGGTCCAAGTAACAAAATAAAAAATTAAATTCAGAGAGCTGGGCAATGATCGTCACTCACTGGACGCCTGATGGTATCGTCCATCGATGATCTGATAATGTTTACAGGACCAGCATGGCCAAAGGTCGCACAAGACAAGGAGGTTTGGAAGGAACTCTTTGCCCAGCATTGGGAAACAATAATAGAGGACAAAAAAAAAGTTGTAATTTAGTAATTACGCTATTTTTTTTTTCCTGTATCTAAGAAGTGTCTAAGAAGGGTTAAAACATTGGGTTTAAAAAAAACAAAGTTATATTATACTTTTTTGACTTTTTTTCTCATCTACACTAATATTATAAAGAATTAGAATTTTTTTTTTGTAATGAATTGGTAAACTCAAAAACTACTGGACCGAATTAAAAACAAATCTTTCACCCGTAGAATGCTATATTATCACTGAGTAACATCCTAATCCTAACTAATATTATAATTGCAAAAGTGAGTTTGTTTGTTTGTTTTCTTTGCGCTAAAACGGCTGAACGGATTTGGATGAAATTTGGCACTTTGGTAGAGCATGACCTGGGTTAGGAAGAAATAGCATAATTTTTATCCTGATATTCCCACGGGATCTAGAATCATGCGGGTGAAACCGCGGGGTGTAGCTAATTATATACCTAATTAAAAATGTCTTTAGCCAGTGGTCTAAACTCTGATAGTCCCTTTAGTTTAGAGCACTTTACCATGATAATAATAATCTAGGAACCGAAAGTCCAGCAGTGATCGAGATAGGGTTATTCCGTTTATTCACCCCGAAAAATCCACCCTAAGATGGATACTAGGAAACGTATGACCGAGAATCCACCCAAGGCCTAGTTGGATAAACGGAATTTATAGGCTTAGGGTGGATTATCGCCTGCCAGGGTTGCGGAATAGTCCGAAAGGGATACCGGGACCCTGGCAACAGGCAACTGAAGGAACACGGGTGGGTTTTAGTCAGTAAGAGTCTGACACGCCCCTCCGCTCCGCCCAGAGCGGGAGAAGTCATTTGAAGATATCCCACCCAAAAAAAAAAAAGGGTGGATTATCGGACATACGTTTCGGAGTATCCACCTTAGGGTGGATAAACAGAATATCCTCGAGATTGACTCTAGTGCCAGAATAAAAATGTTTTAATCAAATGAAATCGCTACTAACTCCTAAATTAAACTACTTAAAGAAACACCTGCAGACTACAACAACAATAATAATAATTGTTGAACACCCGAGCTACACCACCACTATACAGTGTACAGGGTGCTCTGTCCTCAGTCATGCTGAATGATATTTATGATATCTCCCTGTTATTAATGTAAGGAAATTATAAGAGAACCTCGTTTCTGTTTATATTTTGCTAGCCGACTTAAAAAACAAATGAGGTTCTGTATGTGACCCGTATGTATGTTGTATCTTCGCGATTTTCTCAAAAACCAAATTATGGTGATTATTTATTAACTAACGTTATAAATTATAATATATCTAAGTAATTTTAAGTTTTTTTTTAATACTTAGTATAAATTCAGGTCTTTTTTCTCACATATTTTTTTAATTTATATGAAAAAAAATCGGGGTTCATTAACCACGACTTCCAAAAAAAAAACACCCGACTTCAACAAAAAAAACACACGACTCCTAAAAAAAAACACTACAAAGTGAAAAATAACTTTAATTTCTGAAGACTGTGACAAAAAACGACAATTCAAATCCGACTTCCGAAATTATAATGATTCATTTTTCATGTTGGAGTGTGTTTTTTGGAAGACAGATGTTTTTTTTTTTTTTCAGTAAGAGGTTTTTTTATTCTTCGACTTCCACCCATTAAGGACACATCTTCTATATACGAACGAAGTAATTATTCTAACACCGTACACAGCTCTGAACAGACACACGAATGCTTTTAGACCGCCTTGTTGTGTCTGATTCGTGAGCTAGTTACTAAATTACGAGTAAATAGGTACCTTAAGAATTGAAGTCGTGAGGAATAAGAAATGGAGCTAAGTGATACTATTTTTTTTGTTAAATAATTCTGGATAAAATAAGGGCAAGTTAAGGGAGAGAAACTTCTTAGAATTAATTGCTATTTTATTTTAGAAATGCATAATACCTAATATTACCTAATTTTTTTGTCTCTAATAAGTACTCTTGTATGATTTTCATCTAGAAATGAAATATCAACATCATTCTCCTGCCCTTATCCCAATTTATTTGGGGTCGAACTTGACCCTTTCTTCCATACTTCTCTATTAATCGTCATCTCAGTAGTCACACCCTTTCTAGCCATATCATCTTTCACATAGTCCATCGTTTCTTTGGTCTTCCCCTACTCTTATAGTCATCGACACTGGACAAAATCAAACTAGTTGCTAATCTAGTTGTATAATTTAATTTAATTTATTTGTATGTCAAAGATTTTTACAGACGCACGCACTGTCTCATAGTATTACTTGTAGAAATGTTAGGAACATTGTGATATCGTATACTTTTACAATGTTTATAAATATGTGAGCACCATGTATCTATCATATACTTAATTTATTTATTGGTCATTGCTCCATTTTTAATTCTTTTTACCTATTGTTGTACAGTAATCGTATTCTAGGTGCATCGTATTCACATGTAATCATATAATTGATGTATACAAAATATTGTAAAAAAAATATTTAAAGAGTGGAGTTTCTTGCCCATTCTTCTCCATACGAAAACTACCTTTTGGAAGGGGCAACTCGAATCAGTTCTATTTCTTTCTTTTTTGACGTTCAAAAGTGCCTTTAATGTGCCTATTTGAAATAAATTGTTTGACTTTGACATTCATACTCAAAACTTTTCATGTCGAATTAAATAATACAATATTAAACTCCATCATTTTGTATCAAAACAAAATGAAAAACTATATTCATGTAAATTTTCTATGAAGCGATCAATCATATCGATACTATGCATAATGTATGTGCACTTAAAAAACTTAGCTTATCGTTAAAAACTTCGCTAGCAAAATATCACCATTAGGTTTAACTTTTTTACAAATCATCCCATAAATCTACCAAGAAGGTTTGAAATAAGTATCAATTTTATGACATCAAAGAGCGCAATTCGATAAGAAAAATATTTTTCTTTTTGAATAAGGCTTTATTTAAAAAAAGTTAAAGTGATTTCATATTTCGAATTGAATGTCATAACTTTTTTTTCTTTGCAACATTTCAAGTTGTCGGCAAACTCACTGTTGCCAACACACAAAAAAAGAAACTTAATTTTTAATTCATAAACAATTTATTCGAATACAATTCCGCTCAATCAACCCTTCAACTGCGGCGGGGTCACAACGAACAACTTAAATAAAAAAAATATTCGCGTCAATTAACATATCAACATTGAAATTTTAATTTCGGATACGACACCGCTCGGCGGTCAGATGTTGCTGCCACGATTTACAGATAATTAACCCTTGCCGGTCGAAAGCGCCGGACGATGATATATTTAAAAACGTGTCGAATGCAGTTGATTGATTAATTTCGTGTGGTTGCGTTGTTTGGTTTAATTTATTATCTCGTGATGAAGCGCTAAAGAACAGGCAAATGGTTTTGTGATGGTCATGTTAAAAGGTTTTTTCATTAACTGATAACAGTGGTTGTCAATCAAAGTCAATAGTTTAACGCGAACATTTTCATTGTTTGTTTTTAAACACATTCATATTTTTTACTTGTTTATGTTTTATTAAAAGCAAGCAAGCTTGGGCTCCCGATTTTTTATTCGCCGCTTATTTACAAAACGGTTTTACAAAGTTATTTTAACACGAAAAACAAAACGCCCTACAAAATATTATAAGCAAAATGTTCCGGGAGCGAGTGCATTAACCAAATTCGTCGGCAATATCTCGCTAAGTGGCCTATCTATCCGAATATCCGCATAGAGAGGCTTGCCGAGCGGCGCTCATAATAACCTTTAGTCGGGATAACCGCCCGCTTCCAGTGCGATCCACGCGATGAATGAGAGTGCGGATATTAGAGATTTTCGGCGACCAAATTGTTGGTCAATTGAATGAGATATTACGATATTTGAAGAGAAATTATCTAAATAAATTGTTGGTGTCAATAGTATGAACTTGTCGTTCTTGTTGAAATATACGCGCCCTAATACAAGATTAATTGATAAGAGACGATGTATGGTTGTTTTAAATAATATTAAAGCCGAAAATTTATGAAAGAGGAAAACATGCAACGCCGTCAACAAATAAATGGGCTAAAAGTTAAAGGGTTATGTGTTAATGATGAATAAAAGTTTAATGTTTCTAGGGGTGGCTTACGAGTTTCATAAGCTAACTTTTTGATTAGCTTCATTAGCCTAGAAAAACGCTAACCCAAAAGCCAAACAAGATGTTTAATTAAAACTACCCTCGCAATTTAAACAACCCTTTATCCACTTGTCTCAAAACCAAACACCTATTTTTCCCGAACAGCCAACAGACTCGTTGGACTACCGCGGCATGTTTCACGCCCGCACGCTTTCAATTTGCATTAAGGGTTTATCAGTTTTAATGTGAACACTAAAAGTTGTGCGCCGTCACCGCTACGGGCCGCCTCGACCGCTGTTCGCATTTACGGGTTGAAAATTTTAAGTTGCTTTGAGAACGCCTTTTAAAGAAGATGGATTGCTCTTGGCATTAAGATTTTTATGTAAATAGTTTATGTTGCAGGGAATTTGTGGTTATATGGTTTTAATGGCTTGGCGTATTAGTTTCAGATTTCTTGTGATTTTTGTGATGGTTTTGAATTAAAAATAAATTAAAAAAATATTACTTTGTATTAATCTGCATATTATTATTACATTGTATTAATCTGCTTAAAGTAAGTTAACCCTTTGTTAAGAGCGGGAGGAAGTAACGAACTACTATAAAATGCTCGGACAACACGCTTGCACGCATCATCGGCTACTTAAACTTTACAACCTACAAAATTAAGCACTTTAAACTACAAAGCAGTAAAACATAATTATCTTCAAAACTGCGAATAAGCAGAACTTATTCACAAAACAGCTGGCATTCTGCGCACAAAATTATATTGCGTTACAATTGCATTACTGTGTCTGTTGGTACCTACCCGCCACCCGAGTGGCGCCCAACGTGGGACCATTTTAATTGCACTTTTTGCCTTCCCCGGGTAATTACCCACCTCGGAAACCCCGGGAAGTGTATGACGATGTTAATGTGCCGCCTGGTAACCCGAACAGTGAACAATAAACATAACACCGTTTTGTGACTTTTATACCCACTGCTGCAGTTGGGGGGTTAGGTTTGAAACTTTTAATCCGTTGATAATTTTTGGAATATAGTGTTAGTTTTGAGAAGTTGGAGAGTGTGTTTTGGATGTGTTGGGTTGTAGTTTTAGGATCTTTTTGCTTTCATTACTTCTAATCTTGACTGTTGACTACTCTCGAGTAAGGTAAAACAGAAGTTAATAAAACATCTAGAGAAATTAATATTTATTAATTATTTGATTGAATAACATTTATCTTTTTAGTGCCAAAATGATAATTGCACTTTTCACTTTGATTATCTTGTGATAACAATATGTTATCACAAGATAATCAAAGTCCTTCACAAAAATAATAATTTATATTTAAAAAAAAATTACACAGTCACACGTGTTAGGACATAAATCGAACAGATTACGTGTGACTCCGGATTTTTAATTTGTCGGTCTGTGGTGTCTTGTTTATACCTTTTTAGTTGTAGTTGGGTTTTAGTTTTTATTACTTAATTTTTTTTAAATTCTTTTGGGGTTATAATGTATATATTTTGATATGTGCTCATTAAGCCCTTTCATTTGATACCCAACATGGTACGATTAAACAATAATTTTCTTTTAGTTCCTGACTTTATGTCCTCTAGAGGTCGCCATTTTTAATTTAATGTGACGACACATAGCCTATAACCAGCGGTCAATCAAGACGCTTCCAACTATACCTCATTTGTCAAATTGTGATGAGTGCTTTAGAAGATAGGAGGGAACAGATGAACATACATACATACATACCGGTCAAAATCATAACCCTCCTCCAAATCATAAACTCCTTTTTTCTTCGCCGTAGTCGGGTAAAAATTACTGTGTATTTTCGCCAGTAAAATATGTTTCTTAAAAGAAACATTGAGCATATTTTGTTTTTGTTATTCTAATAACAAAATATGTTCAATGCCCAATTACTATTCTGAAACCAGCTGTACTTATTTATTTTTCTTGTTATTTTAAGAAAAAGTACTTTCCAGACACATTATTATTTACGAATAATGTTTACACATACATACTAAGGGACTCTTTAAACAACAAACACAAGCGTCCTGCCTATCTGACTTCCACAAACCAGTAACTGGGTAACACGATACCCCTTGGTAAGACTATTATTAGTCAGATTTCCGGCTTCTGACTACCTGTAACGACTGCCAAAGATCTACGAATGAAAGCCGGAGGCCATGGTCTCGATATGTAATCGATGGTCACCCATCCATGAATCAACCTCGGCAAGCGTAGCTTAACCGTCAATCGACTGTTATCATTATCATTTAGCCACGAGCCCCCCTTTATGTCTTAACTATATAATTGGCTAAGTTCATACCTTAACCTTGAACCGTCTTCTTTCATGAAAAACCGGCCCAGTGCGAGTCGGACGCGCACATGAAGGGTTCCGTACCACCACACAATATTTAGCAAAAAATAAAGAAAAAATCACGTTTCTTGTATTTTTTAAATATTTTTTTTTGTTGCTATAGCGACACTAAATAGGCACACAATCTGTGAAAATTTCAACTGTCTACTTATTACGGTTCATGAGATACAACCCGCTGACAGACAGACGGACTGACAGCGGAGGCTTTGTAATAGGGTTCCGTTTGGCACCCTTCAGGTACGGAACCCTAAAAAACTTCAATACAACTTAATTAAATTATAACATTATTTATCCGAAAAAACATTTTTCCTATTCATAATAGGACATATTTCTACCAAAAAGCGTATGGCAGATAAATTGATCATTATTTTAGATTTATTGATAGATATTACTCACTGAGACCATATCGAGTACTTTATATTGCGGCGCGCGGCGGGTATGTAGATATTATTTTTGTGTAAGTACCATGTTTAGAGACATTGTGTATTTTTCTTATGAATCTCATTGTGTTCTTTGTATCATTTTATTGTATGTAAACTGTACGTGGATATGGGGTTGGTGGAAGTGACTTGGCATTTTTTATTTTTTTATTGTTTACTAGCTTCCGCCCGCGGCTTCGCCCGCGTGGTATGTCGATAAAAAGTAGCCTATGCCCTTTCTCAGGCTCTAGATTATCTGTGTACCAAATTTCATTTAAATCGGTTCAGTAGCTTTTGCGTGAATGCGTGACAGATTTACTTTCGCATTTATAATATTAAGTAAGGATTACTACATACTAACTTTTCATCATCTGCCTATCCTTTTCCCAACTATGTAGGGGTCGGCTTCCAGTCTAACCGGATGCAGCTGAATATCAGTATTTTACATGGAGCGACTGCCTATCTGACCTCCACAACCTAGTAACTGAGTAATACGATACCTCTTGGCAAGACTGGTTGTCAGACTTTCGGGCTTCTGACGACCCGTAACGACTGTCAAAGATCCACGAATGACAGCCGGTACCAACGTCTTAACGTGCTTTCCGAGGCACGGAGGAGTCTCGATATGTAAAGATGGTCATCCATCCACGGGCCAAACCCGGCAGGCGTAGCTTAACCTGATGGATCGACCCGTGCAGCTGTTATTACTTAGCCATAGCCACAAGCTCCTCTCCTCTCTCTCCTCTACTCTCTATAACTACTAACTTTTTAAACACGGAATACCAAAGTACTGCATGTAGTGCATGCCTAAGCAGGGTTGAGTACAGATAACTTTTTTCATTGATTTTCAATTGTTCAAATTCATCAACATCATTTCAGCCGAAAGACCTGACCTGAACAAGTCCACTGCTGGACAAAGGCCTCCCCTAAGCACCGCAACTTCGACCGGTTCTGTTCGTCCCGCATCCAACGGTTTTCTGTAGCCTTTACAAGGTCATCGGTCCCCTTTGAAAACCAGCGTCAGGCACACCTGTTCCATACATTTGTGTTCACTTAAATCGACAAAATGTATGGAACCGCAGATTTTTTTTTTGCGATTTCAACTTTAGTCCCATCGAAAAAGTATATTATAGATGACACCAAACCACTAGTTTCAAGGATAACGGTGTCTACCCTAACATCCTGTATAGTTGTCTGGCATTTTTTCTGAACTGGGCCTTTTTGGCGCACCCGTGAGGCACACTCCCCTGATAATGTACTACTGTATCTACCCTACCTACCTACATGCCTACCTACTACTTACCTACCTACCTACCCTACCACTTAGGGGTATGATAAATATATTCCAACCGATTCTCAGACCTACCGAATATACATTATAAAATTTCATAAAAATCGGTCAAGCCGTTTCGGAGCAGTATGGCAACTCAAATCAAAAGTCATTTATTCAAACTAGGCTGAGAATCAGCACTTTCGAACGTCAAAATTACATAAGACAGTCCCCCAAAACGCCCACCCTTCATCACTTCCTAGTGCTTTAGCTGGGAAGAAGAAGTGGCGCAACAAACTCTCCAGGAGCACAGCTGTCTGTTCAGTTAGAAAAAAAAAAAAAGATTCTATACAAAAGTATGCAAAATCATTCACATTACGGAACACAAAAACATAAATAGAATTATTAGCCATATGTCAGCTAGCACACGCCATTATATCAAAAAAAAAAAAAAAAAATATTATTAAAATCAACTAACACTGTGACACGAGAATTTTATATATTAGAAGAAGAAGAAGATAACAAAAAAAATCTGTTCGATTTATGTCCTAACACGTGTGACTCCGGATTTTTAATTTGTCTGTCTGTGGGGTCTTGTTTATACCTTTTTAGTCGTAGTTGGGTTTTAGTTTTTATTACTTTTTTATTCTTTTGGGGTTATAATATATATATTTTTGAAATGTGCTCATTAAGCCCTTTCATTTGATACCCAACATGGTACGGTTAAACAATATTTTTTTTTTAGTTCCTTACTTTATGTCCTCTAGAGGTCGCCATTTTTAATTTAATGTGACGTCACATAGTCTATAACCAACGGACAATCAAGACGCTTCCAACGATACATCATTTGTCAAATTGTGATGAGTGCTTTAGAAGATAGGAGGGAACAGATGAACATACATACATACATACATACCGGTCAAAATAATAACCCTCCTTTTTTCTTCGCCGTAGTCGGGTAAAAATAAATCTTTATGTAATTGTTTCTCCTTTTCGAAATCACGTTTGAGAATACTTAAATCTGCAGCATTCATATTGAAAAATAAAACGATCCAGCATCTCTAGATCTGAGTTCTCGGAGAATGTGTCGGGTATTACGTTAGAATGTTCAACGGTTTCATGTTATTGTGAAAGTAAATCCTTTGCTGTGTCCCCCGTAAGCCTGTACACACAATACATACTTCACTACTGAAAGCTTTTGAACGGCGCTTACGTGCGAATTTTAGTCGCAACGATACGTCGCGTGGTTTTGAAACTGCGGTTATTCGATATCAAGACACGCATACAGGCATTCTACAGGCAAGGCTAGGTACAGTTTGGTAATTAATTGCTCAAGATATTGAAAGAAAGAAAAAGTGGTTATTATAAAAAGGGGTTGCATAAGAAAAAAAAACAACGCGAAAAAAAATTACACCCATCTTCAATAAATTGCACCACTTCAGTTGTCTAAGCTTAAAGTATACATGTATGTATATACAGGGTGTAAGGGTAAACACCGTTGTCACTCAAACCATGGGTAGTTAGTTGACTTACTTAAATATAAAAATAAATGACCCAAAACAACAAAAAAAAAACGTTATTCTCATTAAAAGATTTTAAAAAGTTTCTATCTGACACCGTGCTTGCTAGCGAAACAGCTGACTGACTGAGGGAGGGGTCGCGCTCGCGGCCAGTCAGGTCACGTCCCGCACCCCCCGCCCGTGTTGAGACGCAAGTTCGTTGCCCTAGCGTATAGGGCAACGAAATTGCGTCACTTGTGGTAAAATGTAGATTTAAAAAAAAAGTTGTAAGTAATTTTCCATTGATTTTACGTTCTATAAATGAAACCAAACCACTGGTTGCAAGGATAACGGTGTTTACCCTAACACCCTGTATATAACATTACGACTTTAAACCCCGAAGGATTAGGCAGAGGAGTACCTATAGTACCCCCCACATTTCTCCAGTTATGTTTTACTCTCAGTACTATGGGGCGAGCTTATTGCCATTAACCGTGCACTAATCCCGACTCCCGGGCTGCCACTGACAAATTCTTGATGGAAAAACCCATTAACACTTTGCACGACCTGGGAATCGAACCCAGGTCTCATCAGCTCAGCAGTAGTGCTTGCGACCACTAGACAAAGGAAGCAGCTAAAAGCACGTACACATATTTTTCTTTTATCGCATCGTGTGTGCCTATCCTAAGGTCGTTTGTCTACCGCCACCTCAACTGAACGTCAACGAGAACGAGGTGACGGCGCCAAAGTAGCGATACATACATTTAGGCTCAATTTACACCGCCGCGGAACGGAGCGGAAGCGAGTTTTTTGTACATAGTAAAATGAACTTTATCTCAATTGTCTAACGTACAAACTAGATAAGAGCTTGTTAGTGCGGGAATTCCCGAGAGCGCGCGAGAATTCTCCAGAAGTCGCGCAACCTGTTATTTGGCTTGTAAATAGTTTGTTCGTTACACTATTGATAGAAGTTCATTAAGCTAAAAATTCACTGCCATTCCATTCGGCGGCGGTGTAAATTGAGCCGTCTATAGCCGCGTGACAACCGCACGTCCGTTAACGGGACGTCATGTATAATCTCGTTTCTCGTTGACGTTCCGTTGACGGTGGCTGTGGACAAACGCTGTTAGAGGTACTACAGGGTAGATGTATATTTTGCTTGTGATAGAATGCGGCGCATTGGTACTGTGTTATGGATTAACTGTTGCACTGTGGTTCAGGTTGTGGTCATCTTTTTGTTGTACCGGCTGGTTATTATCGTAGGCTGTGGCTGTGGATGCAGCGATGTGCTTTAAAGCTTTTAAACCCGAATTAAGAGTTCACTGCGTTTTTGCCAGAACCTGTATGAACCTTTTTCCTTTGTTAAAAATCATCATTTGTTTAGGTACTGATTATGGTACTATGTAAAATGTTATAATAAAATTCCACTCGATATTCTTCAACTAAATGAGAAGAAGTTTAAAACATGCATTAAATGCACACTATGTAGACAAGCATATTATAAGTTGGATGATTATATCGTAGATAAAAATGCTTGGCTTAACGCTGGTCCTACTCCACAGGCACTTGCGCTCACTAGTTAAAATTTCATAATTGGAAGTGTTGCTTCCCCCTTTTTACTATATTTTTTTATTTTCCTGACATTACGAACTTATTGTTTATTCTTATTTAAGTTATCTGAAAATAATATGATATTAATTGCTCAATTTCTTTGCAAACTAGTTTAGAAGCATTTTTAAAAATTTTGTAAATGTGAGTAGGTACCATGGAGCCGTTTAGTATGGTATGATGTATGTTGACTTGAAATAGCATGGTTGATGAGACTATGTCATGCTCACTTAAATGTCTCGCTGATGGTGGCACGTGTGTTGGATCATTCGGTTCCCTACAAAATGGTTGAGCTGGATGGTGCTGATCCACATGTCATGTTCGTGAACGGGCGCCGTCAGTTGAGACTGGTCACCTCTTATTTGCCAGAGCTTATTTTTAATCTTAAATTTTGAATTGCTTTTGATTATTTTTTTATTTTACATTGTTCTCACATATAAAAGCAACATGAATACTGTACCCAGGATTTTGTAATATCTATATCCATTTTTAAAAGAGTGTCCTTGGAGTTTCTTGCCCGTTCTTCTCCATAGAGATCTACGTTTTGGAATGGGCAACTGGCTTCAACTCTCTGACTAACTGACCGACCGATCTTTGACAATTCAAAAGTGCCTGTAAATGGTTTAATTGAAATAAATGCTTTGAGTTTGAGTTTGAGGTAATTGCAAATGTTGTAAGCGTTTGTTGACTACGGTTCCTTGTATATATTATTTAACTCTTTTCATTTATTTAGTAATCATTATCCAACGTCCTTTGTCGAGAGAGCAGTGGTGGTCCAGTGGTTACGGGCCCGAGGTTGTAAGTCTTGGGTTCGAACCATAGATATAAGAAATATCCCCCCAGTCAATAATATCATCACCACTGCTCTCAAAACGGTGAAGGAAAACATCGTGTGGAAACCAGCATGCAAAAATTCGAAGACATGTGACATCAACCAACCAGTACTGGGCCCGCATGGTAGATTACAGCCCACTCGAAGAGAGGAGGCCTGTGTCCCAGCAGTGGGAACATTATAGGCTGATTATGCATTAGGTTATATTAGTATGAATTAATATTTTCCACATTGTCTGATACAATCTCAGGTACATACGTACCATATTAACTATGGCAGATATACGGGTAATTATAATAATGTAAACATTTTATACAATAATGCAAAATGCAATCAATGGTACAATTCCGTATTCCCCGACCAATAACAAGTTTCCTAGTAAAATAACAATATTAATAGGAGGATCTGCCAATTCCTGGATTCACAGAAAAAATAATAACAACCACAATTTTCTGATTTCAAATGGCTTTTCCCAGTAGTGGGATGATGCAGGCATTCAGCAACAAAACATTTTGTAATTGGAGTTTGTTCTGAAAATACCCATATGAATACCCCCATATTCACCGTTACACCAGCGTTTTCGAAGAGCATTCTATTTTATAACTACCTCGTTAGTCTAGCGGTCGCAAGCGCTACTGCGGAGCAGGACGTCCTGGGTTCGATTCCCGGGTCGGGAAATGTGTTATTAGGTTTCTCTATCTGGATTTTTTCAGTAGCAGCCCGGAATCTGTATTTGTGCCCGATTGTCTGACCGACACCCGAGATAAATATTTCTTGTCTATGTGCAGAGGCGCGTCTGAGGACATACTACCATACATAATAAATAAAAAATAAAATCTACCATACATAATTATTTATATATTATGTATTATTATACCATACACTACCATAAATATTTCTACCGCCGAGCGAAACTGTTCCGTTTTGAAGGGTAAATATGGGTTCTGGTGTAATCACCGGTATTATGATGCATCCTAGGAGAGGCCTATGGCCGCGGCGCGGGAGATATTGTAGTGCAAAGTGTGTGTGAGTGAGGGAGGAGAGAGTACACCTGTGTCTGCACAGGTGTACTCTCTCCTCCCTCACTCTGGCATGCAATCAGACACGACCGGAGAGAGATCAGGCGCAGGACCAACGGCTTAACGTGCTTCCCGAGCCACAAGCGGAAGTTGGTGCATTGTATACATAATTAATGTAAGTACCTACATCAATATCGTCATTCCCGCCCCGCTCTTTAGCTTAACGTTGTTAAAGCTGCTGAGGGTACTACCTTATTGCTTGAGCGAGCGAGCGATCAACAACGAGTTATTTCATTCTAATACCAAAAACTAATACCACTGGTATTTGTTGGAACTCATATGTATTTTCTATTCTGAACCGATACCACCGACCGATATTCTTTAAATAATTAAATTTAATGTGCAAACCAATACCAACAACTTGAATTTGGTACAGTCAGCTCCGTCAAACCTAATCAAATTTTTGTTTTCTAATATTTTTATTTGACACTATTTCGATAAACGTCTTAAAACTGCCCTTTACCTTACCTATATAATAACTGTGATGTCCTATACCTATTATAACTATCAGGAAAACAGAAATTAACTGGAAGTAGTTGCTAATGAAAAACACCTGTTATTCTGGTAGGCGTCTTTCGGAAAAGCCCCTAAATTATAAAGCCCATATTTATCAAGAATTTGACTTTTTTCATTATCACATAATATTTTGTTCGTAAAGTATCCCAACTCATAAGTAGATTGATCGTTCACATCTTAGAAAAATTAAATTATATACAAAGCATTTTTACTGACTGTACCTTATATCTTCGAACTTGTTTTGGTATTCGTTTAAACAATGGTATCCGTTCGAAATAGAAAATAAATATGAGTTGAAACAAATACCAGTGGTATTCTTTTTGGTATTAGAACGGAATGACTCTCAACAACAACTACAACAACACATCAACAACATCATCAACTTCTTCATTCACTGCTTGAAAATCGGACCTTAGTTGTATTGCTGATTCTAATGACTATAATTCTGTAATAAAGGCATATTTTTTACGGTCGTGAATAATATTTTAATTAACATAAAACTGACACTGACCTGGAAATTGCAAAAAACTTAAGAAAATTCGAATTTCTTGGGCTACTTTAGCGCATCCCCATTAACTCCAAATCCGCTGTTTTCCCCGCTTCCCGCTCCCCGCTCCCACCGTGTCCATCGCCAATCCCCACGCGCAGGCGATAAATAATCCTCGACTCGCCCATTACATACGGCTGTACATCGCTTCCCGATAATTTATACTCCAAGAGTTACCTTAATATGGCGCTCCAAAGGTTTTATTTTACTTGCCGAAGTATCGTTAGGAAGGTCTTTAGGAGATTCTTTGAGATATTATTGGGATTTTGGATTGAAAGTTCTGGAGTGGGGACCGCGTACCGGAAGACGTAGCGTTGGAAGGCCCCCCACAAGGTGGACCGATGACCTGGTGAAGGCTGCGGGTATCCGCTGGATGCGAGAAGCACAGAACCGGTCGAAGTGGCTGTGCTGCACATAAGCCTCCCCGCTTATGTGCAGCAGTGGACGTCTTTCGGCTGAAATGATGATAATGATTATTGGGACAGTGTTTTAGCGTGTTTCACGACCTAGTAACCTTATACATTGGGTAACTTCTAACTAATATTATAAACGCGAAAGTTTTTAAGTGTGGATGGATGGATGTTTATTACTCTTTCACGTAAAAACTACTGAATGGATTTTAATGAAACTTTACAATAATATAGCTTGTACATCAGAATAACACATAGAATACTTTTTATCCCGATATTCCTACGGGATCGAGACTAACGCATGTGAAACCGCGGAGCGCAGCTAGTATTATACTAAATTGACTAATAAACTAAAAAGACTAACTAACTATACCAAGTATTCGTCGGCATTGCTGCCATCCGAAAACGTTCCCAGAAGACTGGCAGCATTGCCACAGAACAAGCCAGCCCTCTGGTCACGTGAAGTATCGACCAGTATATGAGAAATTTCCTTAAAAAGGAGACGCGCACTCGGACCCCATGACCTGAGCGTTTCAACCCCAAACGGCTCAAAACTATAGTTCTCTCATTGGATTATTTCTATGGATTCAATCACTCACAAGTTTGTGTGATAACCTGTCTTCTTTCGGAATCAAACGGGGCCCTTAGCCCTAGGAGCCTAGTCGTACCCCTGGTTTGTGGTTGGTAGCATCTGTGTCAAAGACCTGTGAATGGTTGTGGTACTCTTACGAACTTTCATCAGCATAACAGTAAGTTGAAGGACCATGTTTTGAAACTTTTCTAATTGATCGAAGACCTTATTAACGCTCAGAGGACCTACACTAAGTGACATTCTATCAGCATTAACGATGAATGAAAAGGCAAAAACGTTTAGGACTGACATAAGCTATCGAAAAGCTTATGTCAATCCTGTTGAAAGTCGTTGTAGAAATACGAAACGCTTTCGAAGCGATTCTCACTTATCTAGGCGCTCAGCTCCCTAACTTATCGCTAATCTGCTTCTGCTGAGAGATACGATGTTAATATTTACCAAAAACACTCATCATGTACCAAGTTGCATCTTAATTCTCTTGATGTGTATAAACCTAGGAGGTGCTTGGCTAAATCTGTTGTTAAGCGAGATGTGCATTACGAAGCTAAGTACACTAATGTCGCTGAACTTTAGCTTGACATCCTGTTTTAAGCAGTATTTAAATGGTTAGTCTACAATCTGTATAGTCAGTTTCGCAGGACTAAACCAAATAATTTGCAAGAATAACTATGCCAACACCAACTCCTTTGCCATTGCATACGCAATATTTTTTTTTAGTTTTTATGGTTCCGTACCCAAAGGGTAAAACGGGACCCTATAACTAAGACTCCGCTGTCCGTCCGTCTGTCTGTTTGTCACCAGGCTGTATCTCATGAACCGTGATAGTTAGACAGTTGAAGTTTTCACAGGTGATGTATTTCTGTTGCCGCTATAACTACAAATACTAAAAAACAGAATACAATAAATATTTAAGGGGGCTCTCATACAACAGACATGTTTTTTTTTTGCCGTTTTTATAGATAATGGTACGGAACTCTTCGTGCGCGAGTCCGACTCGTACTGGGCCGGTTTTTTTTTGGTCCGTGGATGGGTAACCATCTTTATAAGTATATCAAGACCCCTCCGTGTCTCGAAAAGCACGTTAAGCCATTGGTCCCGGCTATAACTTGTAGATCTTTGGCAGTTGTTACGAGTCGTCAGAAACCCGAAAGTATGACAACCAGTCTTACCAAGGGGTATCGTGTTGCCCAGCTATCGTGTTGTATCTGAGTTGTGGAGGTCAGATAGCCAGTCGCTCCATGTAAAATACTAGTATTCAGCTGCATACGGTTACACTGGAAGCCGATCCCAACATAGTTGGGACAAGGCTAGGCGGATGATGATGACATACATCGATAAAATCGTTTTCGCAGTTTAGCTAGCTAATTTAAAATAACCCTGTAGGTATATCCTTTTGCAAGGCAAAGAACAAAATTTGGCCTTCAAATCCAGGTCAAGCATGTAGGATGCCTGGATATGACTTGACAAAAATTTTCGTACCCGTCAAAGCGACGATAAAATTCAACTCGGAACTCATTACCCGTCTTGTGTAAACATAATATTACTGTATTTCATCGCGAAAACCGGTTTTCGGTACATGATTTTAGGATGAAACTATTTTCGGGACATAATTTCGGGGGATATGAGTTTTAATCTCATGGAGTTAGCCTTTTAGCAGTGTTTTAAAGTCGCTTGATAAAAGTTGAGAATATTGAAACCAGAGAAAATTGGATATTGCAGAATTAATCCGAAAAAAAACTGTAGCGTCGAAGTAATTACTGTTCTTCTTGTTCGTTTTAGCGTGAAAGCGTAACTTACAAACAAACTCACTTTCGCATTTATAATATAGGATTCCTGATTTTTTCGCATTTAATCAGTTGACTAATTACAAAGCTAGGCAGTGGTCATCTAAGTGATTAAGCCCGTTTAGATTCGTCGTTATGTACAGTCACGGTAATTAATTGATAAGCTTAAAGAAAATGTACACCCTAAGTCAATTTGCCCTTTCATAAAACTGTCAAGGAATTTCAGTTGTGATATAAAAAAGTGAATATACGGCCATTTTAAGTTGGTAGTCACTTTGCCTAATAATTAATTTCCCAGATGTTACCAATACTTATATAGTCTTGATAGCCAAAGCAACTTCTTTACCTTCATTGATACAAAATGCACTTTTCACAAATATATCTGGGGGCACGGTAGTGTCCCCGCCAAGTCGAGCAAAAACGGTCAAACAAAGGCACAGGCGTGTACCATCCGTTTTTCGAAGCCAATCAGGACACCAGAGGGCCTAGACAAGTGACAATAGCTTCGAAAGCGTTTCGTATTTCTACAACGACTTTCAACAGGATTGATATTAAGCTTTTCGATAGCTTATCGTCCTATATATTTTTGCCTTTTCCATCATCGTTATCGCTGATAGAATGTCACTTTGTCTAGACCCTCAAGACATTTTTTATTTAAGCTATAAACAAATTCAACTAACTTATCAAACAAAATTTAAAAAAAAGCCATGATATCTATAAATATGTCTATCAAACTCGACAAACAAAATTAGTATTCCTCATGCTTCGAAAACGATACATACATAACCATATCTAATTGCATCTATATCTTGCATGCATAATGTTAATCCTACTTGTTAATTCTGTGAGCGGTAGTTACTGATATGAGCCTCATATAATGCCTTTTTTACATTGACACCGGATGATGGTTGTAAATTGTCATAGATTATAGACATGTAGAGGTGGCACATGCAGCTTAACTAAACTCTTGTGTATTTTGGTCTTTGACTGACTTTTGAAGTGTGGCGGTATCTACATCGCCACATGCGAACTACATCAAAAGACCTGACGTCAGACAGACGTCACATAAATCCTGCATCGCGCAATTAAAGTTTACCGTGCAGTGGACATATATACGAGAACCCAACATCAATCGTTGGGCAGTTGCCCGCCAGACACAACACCCGTCTGGTTGGAGGATCCTCCCTTTTCTATGGTGGATGAGTGAACTTTACACCCTGTTCCTCATACCCCTTTTTTTTTTTTTTTTTGGATGGGAAATCATCATATGGCTTCTCCCGCTCTGGGCGGAGCGGAAGGGTGTGTCAGACTCTTACTGACTAAAACCCACATGTGTTCCTTCGGTTGCCTGTTGCCAGGGTCCCGGTATCCCTTTCGGACTATTCCGCAACCCTGGCAGTTCCTCATACCCCTAAAGAAGTGAAAAAAATATCAAGAATGTGATACGTGACCAGAGGGCTGGGTATATTCTTTGCCCAAAGAATTAGCATTGCCATTCAACGTGGCAATGCTGCCAGTCTTCTGGACACGTTTCCGGATGACAGCGATGCGGACGAATACTTCGACGGCTGAGTGTCCTTTTGTTTTTATATTTATTGGTACAGTTAGTTGGTCCTTTTAGGTACTTTAGTATAAGAAGTTTACCCAATGTATACAGCGTGTAACAAAAAGTCTACCCGATCCGCAAGAGAGTTGTTAAGAATCATACTATCAGTCTATTTATGTGGTTTAATTTGGAAAAAAGAAAAAAAAAATTCGCCCCATTTTTTTTCAATGGGGAATTTTACCGGGTTATTTATTGCATGGGGCGCGGGTGGCCGTCGTCTAGCGGGTCAACAAGTCATAACATATGAGCTCTGTAGAAAATTTGCTAATTTATAATGAAATAGGTGTAATTTAGGTACTAAAAACGTGAAACTTTTTTTTTTTTTTTTTTTTTTTTTTCTGGTAATTTTTTTGCCGTATCTATGTGCCCCTTGCGGATCGGACAGGGTTTTTGTTTTGTATATTTTATCAAGAATTAATTAAACTTTTTAACAATATGTGAAGACCGCAGAAATCCGTTGGATGCGAGAAGTATAGAACCGGTCGCAGTGGCAGTGCTTGGGGGAGGTGCATAAGATTAAATTGCGCGCGGGGTGGCAGGCACATCGACGTTTTTAAATCTCAAAAAATATTAGCATAATTTACAGATGTTTTTCTGCTACTTCAAGTCACCTACCATAATTTCGTCAGTCCGCGAAAAAGAAAAAACGAGATCGATTGCTTGGCAATGATTTGATTTGACGTTCACTTGAAGTAACAAGTTTGTTTGTTGTGTTTGATTAGTAACTCTACCTAATAGTTATACATTTCCTCGAAGTATTTCCTCCAGCTCAGAAAATTCTGCCCCCTCTGTGTCTCACCTATTCTTTGCCCACATTCATCTGGCTATCGGCTGAGGCTATTGGAATTAGAAGCGATGCCACATCCTTGTGGAGGGCGTTAATACCGCATTGCTAAGTAACAGTGGGCGAGCCACGTCTTATGTGTGTGTCATGGACCATAGTGGAGGGTAGATAAAGGCTGCAGACACAGTGTGTTGTGACGGCAAGATAGTCCTGTTCATTTGAATGGAGCTTTTCTTATAATACCAGTAAAAATAATGTCGGATAACTGACGAAATGTGGGTGTGTAGTCTGTATAGGTACCTGCGTGATATGTTGTTGATATTTTTATACAGTACGATTAGTAGGTATTTGTTCCTTCTAATTTAATTTTTAATGTTTTCTGTGAATATGAGGAACATGCAACGAGTATGAATGTGGATGGCTATAAGAGTAGGGGAAGGACCAAAGACACGATGGATAGACTGTGTGAAAGATGATAGGGCTAGAAAGGGAGCTACCGCGATGACGACTTATAGAGAAGTATGGAAGCAAGAGATTTGTTGCGCTGACCACCAATAAATTGGGATAAGAGGAGAATGATGATGTTGTTGACGAGCAAAGAAAACATGCAGTTACGATATTTTTAGGCGATATTTATTATTTCGAAATATCGATTTTATAGAATATCGAGTATCGAAAATATATTAAAAACGATATATTTCCAATAGCAACACCGTTGTCGCCATACTGACTAAAAACGCAGGAATTCAGAGCCGTAAAAAGTAGACATTTTTTCCTAGTTTGGTATTTATATGAATAAAAAACTTTATTTCATAAAATAAAAATAATTTTATTTTTTCACCGATATATTGAAATCGTTATTGTTATTTTTTTTTAAATATCGATTCGATATTATTATATCGATATTTTCTGGCACTTCTTGCATCCTTAATTTAAGTCTTCAAAATTATGAATTTTAATTACCTATTTGTCTTCATTGTCGGATAATATAAAATAAGACGAAAAAGCGATCAGGCTGATAAGATTAAAAAACTTAAAAAGGAACGGTTTTCTTCGGTTGACATTTTTAATAGAGTTACTTCCCCCGTCAATAACCCCAGGGGTTTGTTAATTGGAACTAACACTTCAGAGAGGTTGTTTTTAACGACTTTATTCATTAATTATAATTTAATAAGTCACTTGCAAGTCTTCCGTCACCACAGCAGCCACCGCAACAGCCTCCAATTTAAAACCAATCTTTTACTCTCTTCCTATCAATGTTATTCCATAGCATAATAAGCATCAAGTTCCTTTTTAGGGTTCCGTACCAAAAGGGTTTTTTTTTTGAGGTTGGGAAATCATCATATGACTTAAAATACAATAGACGTAGATATATTTAGTAACCTATTCCGCTTGACTATTCTTCAAGAGTCCTAAAAAGCCCTGTAAGAAATCAATTTTTTATTTTATTTTTATAATGGATTTCCGCATAGTCCCGCCTGAATCAATTAACTATCAAATGACTTCTCCCGCTCTGGGCGGAGCGGGAGAGCGTGTCAGACTTTTACTGACTAAAACCCACCCGTGTTCCTTCAGTTGCGTATTGCCAAGGTGCCGGTATCCCTTTCGCACTTTCCCGCAACCCTGGCAGGACTTTCCTGCAACCCTGGCAGGACCCAAAGGGTAAAACGGGACCCTATTACTAAGACTTCGCTTTATTACTAAATCTGTCCGTCTGTCACCAGGCTGTATCTCATAAACCGTGATAGTTAGACAGTTGATTTTCACAGATGATGTATTTCTCTTGCCGCTATAACAACAAATACTTACTAAAAACAGAATAAAATATATATTTAAGGGGGCTTCTATACAACAAGCGTGATTTTTTTGTCGTTTTTGTAGATAATGGTACGGAACCCTCCGTGCGCGAGTCCGACTCGCACTTGGCCGGTGTTTTAATTATGAATTGATACAGAGCCATAATCTAGTATAAGTTACTAGTTTTTAAATATTTAAACTAGATGGCTCTGTATTTAAAAAAATGGCACTGTCTATTTCGTGCATAACGTTTTTTCGTTATTTGACGATTTCTACCAGTCAGGTCCTACCTACCGCAAGCCGCGTTAAAGAACTTTGTATTTTCGTTCCAAAAACAGCTTGAAATTAAATCTTTTCAAACTATTATTTAACTATACAGCTCATTGTTTATATCCACAATGCAAGGCATATGCCCGCTATAATACAATTTATTTTACCGTTACGTTACGATATCTCTAAGAACAATCAGATAATCTCGGCGGCATCGGGAATGCGGCGAGGCCTGTGCGCGCGCATGAACTTGTAATACGTTTTTTAAAGAAATTGTAAGGAATAGGTATTATAGTTTTAAACTTTAACAGAATAAGTTTTGTATAAGTTTAATCATAGCTGGTGTACCTAAAAGGCTCGTATGAAAATTCATTGATAAGCAAATAGGGCACCAACTCGGATTGTCCGTAATTTCAAATCCCAACTATAATTTCTTCGATAGTTTTATGGAATAGCTACAACTACGGCGATGACAGGTCACATGTCAGTTACTTGCCAAACATCATCATCTGCCTAGCCTTTTCCCAACTTAGTTGGGGTCAGCTTCCAGTCTAACCGGATGCAGCGTAATACTAGTATTTTACATGGAGCGCCTATCTGACCTCCACAACCCAGTAACTGGGTAATAAGATGCCCCTTGGTAAGACTTTCGGGCTTCTGACGACCCGTAACGACTGTCGCGGATTCACGAATGACAGCCGGGACCAACGGCTTAACGTGCTTTCCGCGGCACGGACGAGTCTCGATATGTAAAGATGGTCATACATCCACGCACCAACCCCGGCAAGCATAGCTTAACCTTGTGGATCGATCTGTGCGGCTGTTATTACTTAGCCACGAGCTCCTCCTCTTAAACATCACAATTGTTTCAAAATGATATCTCAATCATAACTTCCATTATTAACCACAGAAATATTAAATATGACACAACCCCCTAGGTGAAGTAGGCATCACGAGCGAAGGTTCACGTTGGAGGCCCGTTTGATGCTCCAGGCTATACGATAATCTTGGGTAGCGGTATCCGGAAACTGGTTGTTAGATACCTTGCCCAAAGAACAATGGATAGATGGCTTTTGTTTTCTGGGATCTAAAGCGCGTTTAGGAAAGGGAGGTAAATTCTGGATTCTTTTAATTTGTAGGTAATGGACTTGTATTAGTGATTCGATATTTAATTGGAAGTAATTAGTGATAGTCATATTGAGGAGAATTTAGATAAGGGCTTCAAACTTACTGATCTCAATTAGCATAATAGCAAAATCCATATATAAGTGTATTTTTTTTATATTAATTATACCTATACCCCATTTGAAATAAGATTAGACATTAAAACAAACCCTTTTACAGTCCGTTAAACCGATTTTGACTTCTATACCGTAGGTATAAGGATAGCATTAAAAGCAAAAAAGTTACACAATACCAACTATCTACTGCGGCTGCCATTTGTCATTCCACCAACGCAATAGAATTCAAAATCGGTTGAACGGAATGTAAAAAAGCCTTATCTATACGTCTAATCTTATTTCAAATGGAGTTATAAGTTAGTTTAATTTTAGCTTGTTTACCAGTTATTCAATAATCACTGTGTATAATTAAAAAATGTCACAATTCCGACCCCCGAGATACAAATGCCTAGTTTGGGGGTCCTCGTCCTAACTGTTCTTCTATGTACAACATGATTATGAATACATAAATTAAAATTGAATACACAAGCAATCATAATCTGAATTGTAAAGTATTTTATTATTGTGAATGTAAGGACAATGTGAATTTTTATTTTTTTTCGTTCTCAGTTAATTTTATCGATGGTCTGGCAATTTGAGAATTTTATGCGGCCTACCCAAATGTCCTTTCTTTGGTATTGCTCGTCGAGTCGTTGAGCTCCTTAAGTTCTGAGTTGAGCTCCACCATTACTGACAAATGCTTGCACTGACTGGACAGGTCCACTCAAATCTGTGTGGTTCTTTCCTCAAAATACTATTTCAGACTCGAATTTACATGGTCCTCATATGGCTTGACCAAGATTATGTCTGGACTTTAAAAGAGACTGTGACCTCTGAGTTTGTTTCGGCCTTTCTTCTCAGAGTAGTCAGATAGGAAACGCCGACCTCATCTAGCTCATTTTTAATATTTTTTATGATGACGTGTAAAAGTGATTCCAATATCCTATTTACAGAATAAACAATTTCATTTCATTTCATTTGAATCGTTTTGAAACAGGTTTTTAATCCATTGCCTCGTAAGTTAGAAAAATATCTGCTCAACAACGTAAATAAAGCCATGAATATTGTTGAACTGTCAAAATAAAACAGATTGTGATTGATAGTGTGTTACGCAATTAGAGTGCTGTTTTCCTCTCGCTGCTTTTCCTTCACCAATGTCAGTAATATCCAAGTTAAACTCAGTAAACGGTTCGCTAGTAAAGTGAAGTATAAAGTCATCAACAGATTACGCAGTTAACTATGATTTCAAACTATGATTGGACTGTAAGAAATTGCTAACATTTACGACGAAATAGTAATCGATTGCAATTCGCAGAGCTCGGGCAAAATTGTGCTATTTGTCACTTTTTTATCGCAACACACGGAACAGTAATTGCAATTGCATCGATTTGTGAGAAGTCACACCGTGTTGCAGTAGCTTTGGGAAGTAATCACGATTTGGTCATCTGTGATTGATTAGGTACTAACATAGTTGATTACTGTCGTGAATTTGAACTTCATTTTTGGTAGGAAACATCTTCAATTATAGCATAAGCATAATCAGTGTATAATGTTCCCACAGGACACAGGCCTCCTCTCTGTGAGAGGGAGTGGGTCGCGCGCGGGTTGGTCGATGTCACATGTCTTCGAATTTTTGGTTCTAGGACAAGCCGGTTTCCTCACGATGTTTTCCTTCACCGTTTTCAGTGCAGTGATTTACACCAAGTAAAGCGCCTGGCAGGGTTCGAACCTATGACCTACAACTCGTAAGTCGCGGCCGTTACCACTGGGTTACCACTGCTCACAATAATAGACCACACAATAATACACGACAAGCATTTTTTTCGTTGGAAACGTTGATTCGACCACGATTCCTATCGTCTTAAAATGCTCTGTTCCTAACAAAATGCTGTATGGCATTACTAGTAAGTAATGTGCATCCGCTGGCAGGCAGGAGCTTTACTTTGTGTAAATAATATTATTTTTTAATTCATCATCATCTTCCATCACTATGTATTATTTATTATCTATTTATTATTATACATTTCAGCAGTAATTTTTTTACATGGAGAGACTGCATAACTGACCGCCACAATCCAGTAACTGGGTAATACGATACCCCTTGGTAAGACTGGTTGTCAGACTTTCGGGCTTGACGACCCGTAACGACTGCCAAAGATCCATGAATGACAGCCGGGACCAAATGCTTAACGTGCTTTCCGAGGCACGGAGGGGTCTTGGTATGTAAAGATGGTCATCCATTCACGGATTAACCCCGGCAAGCGTAGCTTAACCTGATCGATCGACACGTGTGGTTGTTATAACTTAGCTACAATACCCCAATTTTTTTTATTGTCTTCTATTTGAAATCATTACGTCAATCCACAAAATATTAGTTTTTCCCACAATGTTTGATCAATGTTTTACTTTTAATTACGGTTCATCTAGCTAACTAAAATCTAAGAACTTTAAAAGTATTGTAGCCGTGATCTAGTGAGGTTGTATCTGAAGCACGGACCGACGAAGGCTGCGCGCGCGCCGTGTCACTGACACCGCCGGCTTTTGGTGGCGGACATGTTGGTGAGCGGGAGCGGGGTGGTTGTGTTACATAATTAAAATAATAACTTAACTATTTATTTAAACACAACAGGCAAAGGAAACAAGAGTAAAAGAAAAAAGAAGATGGATTCAAGTGTATTTTTTGGAATCACGTTTGAATGTTTTGAATTGAAATACCTACTTTATAGCAGAGATCATGACTTGTTTGTGGCTAATGGTTTTTTTTTCAATGACGAAGCATAGCAGCAATATGGCGTCTCTCGTAAGATAGAAATAGTAGATTATTTGCCTAGTGAGCAAACAACTATTTTAAAGACGAGAGTGTTTCTTTAAATCCAGAGCGGAGCGAAGCATCCTCCAGTAGATCCCGAGCGTAGTGAGGGATTCTTAAGTAAAATCCTGAGCAAAGCATAACAAACAAACAAACTCAATTTCGCATTTATAATATTAGTTAGGATTAGGATGTCAATTAGGATACATCCATACGATGTACGTCAGACGTCTGTATTCAATATGAGAACTTTATCCTATCACTAGTACCCATCCTCCGATACTACAAAATATCCTGTTTTCACGATCATTAATAAAATCGCTATCTCGTTACCAACAACATAACCGCACCCTTAGTATCCCAGCAGACGTCTCCCCGAGCGGGTTCCTCCAACCGGTTTGAACACACCTTTAACTCATTTGTTGTGTTATGATTTATGTTAATCACTGATGTTGACTCTTCTGTCACTCCTAGATGAACCGACACAATAATATAAAATATAATAAGCCTACTTACATATTTGTACGAAACAATATTTTAAAAAAACTTGGAGCCCCAGAAGCTAGACTCATTTCTTAAGTATGTACCTGGACCTTGTAAATTTTCATTGCCATGTTAGAATGGAGAACTTAAAATAAAAATATAATATCCGAACCTTAATAAAACTATTAAGGACCTATCCTACCTAGAATTGTCCCCCGTAATGCCGAAAATACTGCAGCATTCATTTTGAAATAAATATATGTTAAAGTTGAGGATTGATGCTTGGTCCTATGTTGGACGAAAACACGATGACATAAAATTTTCTCGATAGAAAAAATCCAAAGTTACTTCCAAACCGAACTATAAACCGCTGGTATTCAAAAAATACTTTATATGTTTATATTATATATTACATATTTATATAATTTTCATACAAATTAGATCATGAAAATTTGCATAATAACTGAACTAACTATAAAGCAGGTCTAACGTTTTTAATTACTATTATTTTTACCGTAAAAAGCAATTAAATACCTATCTAAACTATTCGAGGCTTGGAGCCGCCAGCCGGGTCTCGCTCTCACTCAGGCCGCGAGTAGTATGGTGCGAGCGAGATAAAATTTGAGGTTGGGTAGACCCTTATCAACTAAAATGCCGCCGAAAAATTCCTCTGCATCGCTGTCGACTGGTAATGTACTCAAGAGACTGGCGGCATGGCATTGTATGGCAATTGCGGGGCTGGCTTTTACCTCTAGCCAAGGTAAAAGCCAACCCTGGGGCCACGGTAAGTGTCAACCAGCCATTTAAAGATTTAGTTATATTTTTATCCTGGATCTACGTCTCTTGGCTGTCTTATAAATTCAATCTAATCCTCAATTTGTAAGGAACTATGTGTTCCTTCCTATTTGACATGTTCATGATGAGTGTAAAAGATTCCATTATAGTCAAATAATGTTTACGGTTGAGATAACATGTTAAAAACTTTTTACAAAAAAAAAAACAACCGACTTCCAAAAAAACACAAAAAAAGTGAAAAATAAACTTTAATTTCGGAAATCGGTGTCTTTACTTTAAAATTTTCGTTTTTTGCAACAGACTTAAAAAAAACATACAGATGAATTGAGAACCTCCTCCTTTTTGAAGAAGTCGGTTAAAAATTGATAACCCAGCCAGTAAACTTCGGAAAAAGAGAAACGTACCTACTTTAATGAATACCAATGTAAAGCCTTCCCTGGCGTTCCTAAAACCGGTTCATAGGCTCACCATCCTATGTATTTGTTGTACCATGAGTTATGGTAATCAGTGCTGTTGACTTTGATGCCACGTGGGTGTGGTGTTAGGATCTTGTCAACATTAGGAGTGACGGAATAACTTGGGTATTTATTTGTACACAGTATGATTGCGGCGCCAGTATAATAATACAACAGCCTGTAAGGCAATGGTTTCTGCTCATAAATAGAAAGAACCAGAGATTTTAATCGTTAGATTCGCCCAACGCGTCAAAATGGCCGCATTTCTGTTTTGACACTGTCCGTTTAAATCAATCATCACAATGATAACATAAAATAGTTCATACAAAACAAAATAAAATTTTGTGACATACATGCGAGTGCGTGTATAGTTGCGTGCGTGTAGAGTTGTTATTAATTGAAAAACTAAATAAATACGTACCCAATATCTGCGAATAATCCATGTAATCATTACATTAACAGTCGGTTTTAGAGTGTCTGAGACTAACTAGAAGACCAATCGTCGTACTATTCTATTCTATTTTTTTATGTCAAGCAAAGCCGATGTCGACCATTCTGCCAATGTCTAAAGTGTGATGGAAAAGCGAGTGTTTATTGAGATCAAATTTAAAATTAGGAATTAAAAGACGTACACATTCAAGTCGCAATCTAGAGTGCGTTTCATCAAATAAGTAGTTCTTTATGTAATGTTGGCTCCACTGTTAAATTTTAAAAACAAACCTATTAGGTAGCAGCGTAGCCTATTCGTATTGGTCTTACAACAATAGAGCCAACATGACGGCATAGGAACGCACTCTATCAAACTTGTCAAAAATGTTGGTAAATTGATTGTATTTTTGAAGATTGCGAATGAGATGAGATGGTGAATGCAATCGTTCTTAAAAATACGGGAAATCATCCCTTAGGTATATATATATATATATATATATATATATATATTTTTTTTTTTTTAAAGTTGCCCCACTAGGAATTTCTTCCTGTATCGTGGGTGCGTTTACAAACATAGAAACTCACATACACTAACACCCAGACCCGGAACAACTACTTGCAGATCATACAATTATCATACATATTTATCCTTACTAATTTTATAAATTCGAAAGTAACTCTGTCTGTATGTTACCTTTTCACACCTAAACCACTAAACGGATTTCGATAAAATTTGGCATGGAGATAGATGGCATTCTGGAGAAGGACATAGGCTACTTTTTATCGACATACCACGCGGGCGAAGCCGCGGGTGGAAGCTAGTATAACATAATTATGGATTTTAATCTGTATGAAATTATCTTCAACGTTCTTCAACTGAACCCGAGGGTGTTGAAACAGATCAAATAACTACTGACCCTGACCAAAAACGACACTTTGCTTTCAACCATCATAGCTCCAACAATCACTCATCTTTGCCATATAAAGCTCATCTGTTTACCTGTCATCAATGTCGCAATACACAAGCGTCCGAAGGTCAGTCATGATGAATAGCATTCAATACAACTTGTATGCCATTCAAGTAATGACAGGAGGTGTATCAATCATCATCACACAGGTTTGGTGACGGCAACTTTTTATTATGTCCTTGACATTTTCAATTGACTTTGATTGTGGAAAAAACCGGCCAAGTGCGAGTCGGAATCGCGCACGAAGGGTTCCGTACCATTATCTAGAAAAACAGCAAAAAAAATGTCATGTCTGTTGTATGGGAGCCCCCGTTAAGTATTTGTTTTATTTTAATTTAAGTATTTATTTTTAAAGTGAATATATAACTAAATATTCTGTGAATATTTCAACCGTCTACCTGTTGCCGTTATCAATATCGAGCAAAAACGAGCAAAACATTACGTTTGTTGTATGGGAGCCCCCTTAAATATTTATTTTATTTGTTGTTATAGCGGCAACAGAAATACATCATCTGTGAAAATTTTAACTGTCTAACTATCACGGTTCATGAGATACACCCTGGTGACAGACGGACAGACAGATAGCGGAGCCTTAGTAATAGGGTCCCGTTTTACCCTTTGGGTACGGAACCCTAAAAATGTTGCTACATTAAATGGCAACATTATAATTACAATTCTTAATTACTGTGTCGTTGGTCTAGTGGTCGCAAGCTCTACTACTAAGCGTGAGATCTAAAGTCAAAGTCAAAGTCAAATAATTTATTTCAAATAGGCACTTTTGAACATCAAAAACAAAGAAATATAACTGATTCTAGTTGTCTTGGGTTCGATTACCAGATCGGGCAAAATATTGTGGGGATTTTTCATTTCTCGGTAGCAGTCTGGAGTCTGTATTTGTGCCCGGTTGATGGCAATAGGCTCGCCCCCTATTACATGGGACTTAACATAACTGTCTAAATGTGGATGTACTATATGTACACCTCTGCCTAACCCGTCGGGGAAATTACAGGCTCGATGTTATGTTATGTTCAACAGTTGTAAGGTAATAAGCATTCGAACACTACGTTATTATATGTTAATAAGTGGGCTTAAATACTTCACTTATCAGAACCTCATGGGTTGGGTTAACATCCTCATAACTTCGGTAAGGATTAACACCTCTAGCCCTAAGTGCTGGTAACATTTTAAAAGGTATCCAATTAAAAGGTAGGTGCTTATAAGGATTACCCATTTTAAAGGCTTTAGTTTTCAAAAGTTTTTAGCTGTGACTACACAATTAATTTCTAGTTAGTAGTAATTTTTTCTTTATCATCATCTGCCTAGCCTCTGCCTTTTGCATGGAGCGACTGCCTATCTGTCCCCACAACCCAGTAACTGGGAAATACCCCTTAGTAAGACTGGTTGTCAGATTTTCCGTCTTTGACGACTGTCAAAGATCCACAAATGACAGCCGGGATCATCGGCGTAACGTGCTTTCCGAGACACGGAAACGTCTCTTTATGTAAAGATGGTCACCCATCCACGGACCAATCCCGGAAAGCGTAGCTTAACCTGATGGAACGACCCGTGCGGCTGTTATACTTAGCCACGAACTCCTCAGTAAGTTTTTCTTTATATATATGTATTGTAAAATACAAAAATACTTCAAACTTAACTGAAAGCATTCATGTTTAATTAAACTAATTAAGGTCGATTCACACATATCAGTGAAGCAGAATATTCTTTCATACAAATTCTATGAACGCATCCCCACTTGTCAGTATCAGTGTCTCAGTTTCAGTGCCGACACCGGCATGAGAATGTATGAAGAATATTTTGCACTGTGCCGGTACTGTGTCGTAACTATAATAATAATAATTTCATTTATTGCGGATCACACATAAAAAAAATACAATCCATACAGTATTATACTCCATTTGAAATAAGATTAGACGTATAGATAACCCTTTTTTACATTCCGTTCAACCGATTTTGAATTCTATTGCGTTGGTGGCATGACAAATGGCAGCCGCAGTAGATAGTTGGTATTGTGTAACTTTTTTTGCTTTTAATGCTATCCTTATGCCTACGGTATAGAAGTCAAAATCGGTTGAACGGACTGTAAAAGGGTTTGTTTTAATGTCTAATCTTATTTCAAATGGGGTATAGTAACAGAGACTTAGAAACTAAGTTAGTAAAAAATAAAAAAACTTACAAAACTAACCTAACCGACTAGGTACTAATAACTACGTGGCTCAACACATGTTGGCACGTGCCTCCGCATCCAGTGCCTAATAAAGAGGCTGTCCTCCTTGTCGCCCAATGTTTTTAGGATATTGTTGGAGCTTCCACGCATCCTACCCATTATTGACGCCGCCCGCTTTCTCATTATGGCATGAAAATCGTCAACACGGGCTTCCGCAAACATCTGCGAAGCGCTGTAGAAGCGCGGGAGCCCCATCAACATCCTAAACCCATTATTATACTGAACGCGTAGGACGGTGTAGACCCTCTGCGTATACTTCACCCACAAGCTACACGTGTAGAAGGTTTGACAGTAGGCCTTAAAAAGATACACCTTCACATCCCCACTACAACGTGCAAACCTGCGGGCTAACATAATTGCACCGAACCGCCAACGCCCTACGCTCCCTGTCCAAATGTGCATCATCAGATAAGTCCTCCGTGACCAGATGTCCTAGGTACTTAACCCGAGCAACACGCTGCAATGGTGTTCCGCTAATAGTTACCGGAGGAACGTCACCTAACGATACATTTTTGCACTTAAAAATCACCATTTGTGATTTCTTGACGTTGTATGTAAGCCCATGCGTCATCGCATAGGACTCACATACCGTAAGCAATTTCCGGAGGGCACTGATTGATGGGCTCAGCAGCACCATGTCATCAGCACTATGGCTTCACTGATATGTGTGAACCGACCTTTTTAGGCAGTTTTGATTTGTCAAGCGGTCGGTCAGAAAAATGTAGCTGCCTATTCCAAACCGTAGTAGGTTCATATGGAGAAGAACGGTCAAGGAACTCCACGGACACTCTTTTTAACCCCCGACGGAAAAAGAGTGGTGTTATAAGTTTAACGTGTGTATCTGTGTGTCTGTCTGCGCCATCGTAGCTGCCAAACGGCTGAACCGATTTTGGTTTTGTTTGAAAGGTGACTTGATCGAGAGTGTTATTACTAATTAGCTATAAAAAATACTTTTATTACATGCTTTGTTTTTTTCGGGGGTTTTTTTATTTTTTATTTAATTAGCTTATGAATCGAAATATTTATTGGTTACATGATTCATATTGAAATTATACATGTTGTGAAAACGGTGAAAAAAGACTCAGAATAAAAACCTCGTCCTCACACTTCGCAGACACATTTACCACTAAACCAATTGACCGTTTTCAGTTCTTCGGTATTCCAACCGATAGGTACTTCAAAGAGCTTTCCCGGACGATCTATTCAGCCATTTTGTTTTGCTAATGTGGCCTGTGCCTTTTGTATGTAAAACTATGTTTTCTTGAGCCAGTGTGCTCAACACAGCTCAACGTAGCTCTCTACAAAGTACCTAGGAATAATTACTACATTTTCGGCAAGAATCCTCCAAAATTAGAGGAGGAACTTTGAATTGTTTTTATTTTTTATTTATTTTACACGGCTTACAGACTAACAATATTGTAGTAAAAACGAAGAATACCATTTAGGAGACGTTTCTGTGGCCGTTGCCATGGCGACCCGAGTCGAGACTTGAAATGGCCTTAGACTCGGATTTAAAATCAATTTTAAACCTAATTTCAAATTTGGGTACATTACCAGCCGACAGCGATGCCGAGGAATTTTTCGACGCCATATTTTATTAATTGTGTAATTGTGTAGTTAGTTTTAATTAATATTAGTTAAGATTTAATGAGTTATTAAAGTTAGTTGCACAAAGCTCTATTAAACGAATTTATGTGAAAAAAAAAACTCAACTTTAATTTTATCGGATTTTTTTTCGAAAAAAACAATCTAAAGAAAAACCTTGTTTCGTATTAAGACGGTTCAGGTTTTTATATCAAGAGAAACAAAAACACAATAAAATAACAAACAATACTAGAACTAAATTGTTCTTTAGTATCAAATATCTACAAATATATTGGGTAATAAAGCACGTTTACCAATAAAATTGTATTGAAATATATTATGCAAATTGTCTCATAAAATAAAAATATTACAAGTATTGGAATTGCTTCGTCTGATATAAGAATAAAAACCGGCCAAGTGCGAGTCGGATTCCCGCACGAAGGGTTCCGAAAAAAATAACGTTTGTTGTATGGGAGCCCCCTTAAATATTAATTTTATTCTGTTTTTTTTGTATTTGTTGTTATATCTGTGAAAATTTCATCTGTCTTACTATCACGGTTCATAAGATACAGCCTGGTGGCAGACAGACGGACGGACAGCGGAGTTTTATTTATTTTATTATTTATTGTACCCACGGTAAAATACATGGATATACGACATAATTATAACATGAGTACAAAGGTAAAAAAAATCTGCTGTTCTCTACAGTTTGACGAGCTAAGGGTGTTAAGGGTTGGTCCCATAGTGAAAGTTGTTTATGATGATGAGTACAATGACCCCTTAAGAGGATGCCTATGAATTCAATTTCACCCTGTATATGCATGACCTAAGCTAGATACAGCTAGGCAATCAGGAAATGTCATTAATCTTTATAAAATGTTACCACCTTATCTCATACTGCTAAACTATACAGCAAGTTTTGATTAAAAAAAAAGGTAAAATATATACCTAAATAAAAATAGTTTGGACATTAATTTACTTGGGACATTTTCCCATCCATTTTAATACGAAACAAGATACCCAGTAACACTTTAATTCTCAATGCAAACAACACAAAAATAACAAACAGGTGTATATTCTAGTAAAGGTAACGTTTTCCTTATAGATTAGTTTCTCGTACCCTTTAGTAATAAGACGTTTATGGGTATTAAAGAAAAAAAGATTCCAATATAAGTTGTGATCTCGGAAAAAAATCCGATGTTATTGGACTTATGGAGGAGGAGGAGCTCGTGGCTAAGTAATAACAGCCGCACGGGTCGATCCATCAGGTTAAGCTACGCTTGCCGGGGTTGGTCCGTGGATGGGTGACCATTTTCACATATCGAGACTCCTCCATGCGTCGAAAGCACGTTAAGCCGTTGGTCCCGGCTGTCATTTGTAGATCTTTGACAGTCGTTACGAATCGTCAGAAGCTCGAAAGTCTGACAACCAGTCTAACCAAGGGGTATCGTGTTTCCCAGTTACTGGGTTGTGGAGGTCAGATAGGCAGTCGCTCCATGTAAAATACTGGTATTCAGCTGCATCCGGTTAGACTGGAAGCCGACCCCAACATAGTTGGGAAAAGGCTAGGCAGATTGATTGATTTGATTGGACTTATGGAATGGAATATGACACGTTTCAAATTATTGCTACGTATCTGAAAGCTACTGCTGAAGCAGGCAGGATAGAGATTGATCGATCATGTCATTTTCAAGTCAGTTATCCAATTGCAGATGATACTTGACGATCAGATACAATCAGTATTAATAGTAGTAGAATTAGAATAAAAATAATCATTTATTAACAGATAGTTAATTGATTCAGGCGTGACTTTACGGAAATCCATTGGAAATAAAATACAATAAACGTAGATATATTTAGTAACCTATTCCTCAAGAGTTATAAAAAACTACGTCTATTGTATTTCATTTATTATCAGAACGAGAGAAAGAACAGAACGTCTGTAAAACGGTATGTTTGCTTACCGTCGAAATAATTAAGGAGATCCTCATACTGCTAAACTGTACAGCCAGTTTTGATTTAAAAAAGAACATGGAAAAATATATTAATAAAAATATTTTGGACATTAGTTTACTTGTGATATTTTCCCACCCATTTTTACACGAAAGAGGATACCCACTAACACTTTAATTCTCAATGCAAACAACACAAAAAGCACAAGAATAAACATCACTATTACTTGTCCCAAGACACTACTTCGTAATCATATCCCATAAGGGTGAAGTTTCCCCTACTTTTCAATTGACATACATCTTAATTTAATTGAAAACCCCCATTTCATAATTGACTTTCCCCCCTTCGATCATTTAGCTTGAATTGTGAATGCGACACGTGTCGGTGTAGGGATGTCACTCGTTTAATGTCATACAAATGTCATTGTCATTGATCGTCATGGCATTAGTATGTACTATTTGATCGTCAAGCCGAACTGTCAATTTTTTTCCGATGGAGCAGTAACGCTTTTCTGCAATGACATTTTAGGACCTGTTTTAGCGACCGAAATTCCGAATAGGCACTATCTACTAGATAAATTAAGAACTCGTTTAAAAAACAGAATTTGTGTGAAATAATCTACATAATAGGTAACTCAGTATTTACATGGGTTAGTGTTATAAATATATTGCAAACTTAAAGCCACTCAAAGTGCAAGTATAGTGGTTGCACTTAGAGTGCACTTTAAGTGGTTAAAATGGCAACTAACTTCAAATAAAATTGCCCAAATAATTCACAAAACCAAACATCCAAGCTCGTAAATAAACATTCACCGTCATCGGGTTTGGATGACAACCGCAACCAGAGTAAGGAACGTCTTGGATGATCTGTCAAGAGCTTCCGTGCACGAGGAAACAGTAATCTATCTCAATTCTCGGGTGTCGGGCGTGCTATTGAATAATTTCCTTAGATATTAGGCGACGCATAGTTTGTCAACGGTGGTGCCGGGGCTAATTGGGTGACGTACCTTATTTCTGTGATTTATTGTTTGTTATTGTAGTAGCGTAGATAATTATGAAGTTATGAAGGCAGTGCTCTGTGCAATATTGAGAATTAGCCAAATCATGACTGTTTTGAGACCCTAGCTTGCTTCTGACACGGATAAGTAACCATTGTGTATCTTACCAGCATTCAGTCCTATACGTTTTAATGTATACAGTTCGATTCAAACTTAATGGCGGCTCGGGAGTTAGTTACTCGCTGCGCAGTACCCCACCCCTCTCCCCCGCTGACACATGAAATTGTTACTGCGCAGCGAGGCGCCTCATGTTCCGAGCCGCCATTAAGTTTGAATCGAACTGTACCTATCTGAATAATTGAAGTACCTAAATGAATAAAAACTTTTTACAAAAAAAAACAACCGACTTCCAACAAAAACACTAAAAAAGTGAAAAATAACTTTTATTTCGGAAGTCGGTGTCTTTGCTTTTCAATTTCCGTTTTTTGCTACCGACTTCCGAAATTAAAGTTATTTATTTTATTTTTAGTTGTGGTACCTACCCCACACAAATCCGAATACCACTACCTGCTATGTAAATAACAGTGAAGGAGTCAAACAGGATATCGTCTAGATAAACTAAATGGGAAAATTACGTAATATTGAAGCTAACTCAAAAATTACGCAAACAAAGTTAATAAAATTTTTATGGGACCACCTCGGAAGCATCAAAAAAAAAAAAAAAAAACATACAGACGAATTGAGAACCTCCTCCTTTTTGAAGAAGTCGGTTAAAAATACAATACAATGTCGCTGAATCTGAGTTACCTAACTTAGATTCATCGACTCATATAACTTCGAATATTTTTCAGTTACTCTGAAATTTCATAGTGGTCCTCTCTTATTTTTGTGTGGTTTGCGACTAGCCTGGTGTAAGAGTTTTAAAGCCGCCGATGGGTCGAGAAATATCTCTCAGGCATGCCGGTTTCCTCATGGTTATGCATAGGGGTAGTCCCAGCCACATTTTGGTATTATCTCGTATTCGAACGATCTAAAGAACTCGTGGAGGCAATTTTAATGCATCCATGTACGAACTCCATCCACCGATGTACAGCTTATGAAGCTGAAGATTATAAAAAAATCTTCCCTAAAACTGTAACACAACTATCAAAATCGTTCAGAGCAATATCTCACCCTCTCCACTCATAGTATAGAGGGTTCCATATAGTAGTGTTAATGCGATCCCACGGGAGTCGAACCCCGTTACAACGTTAATGACATATTCACTGGGTACGGAGATGCATAGCAATTTAGATTACGGCTGTAGAATATGCGGTCACTACATAGAAAATACAAAAGGTCTAAATGTTTTTGTAAATGTAAAACGCGTGATCTATGAAATGTACCTAGATAGCAAAAAAATTGCTCAGACACACCTTTTTTTGATGAAGACAAGGAATACGGTCGGATTTTTCGAAATTCCGTCGGATTGCTGAATTTACGGCGGATGGAGTCACAGACAAAGTGCTAGTGAATAAAATTGATGTTTTCATTTTTCTATCTAAACTTCTAGAGCGTAAGTGAGTCAGTACATATCTGCACGCTCAGTATGACCACAATAGAAACGGGTTTTGTCGACAAAACCCGATGAAAACTGTTTCTATGGTTTTCATGCTACGCTTTCTTAAAGTGCGTTTCACCAAATAGTTCCTATGCCGTAATTTTGCCACCATTGTTGTAGGACCAATACGAATACGCTACGCCGCCGCCGCTACAGCGCTACTATGGTAATAAGGCGCTAATAGGTCCGTTTTTTAAATTTAACAGTGTAACCAACATCACGGTAAAGGGACTATTTGATGAAACGTACCTTAATCCCATTTCTAATATTTTTTTAGGGCAATCTAACCTTACCTCTGCCTTGACCGTGGCATGTGTCGTAGTGGTTGAAGGAGGTTTGTCTTTTCTCCATAAGTATCTCTGGTATTTTTGTGAAAACTTTTTGTACAGATCTGACGTTGACAGTGACGTTATTCTTGCTACCCAAATATAGCAGTTTTTTGGTTAAAATTATACATTTAAATAATGTTACTTCGATATATTTTCGTCGCGAATGCATGAGAGAGATTACAAATGGACTAAACCTTCTGCAATACATCTAAGTAGTGACAGTACGTGCAAGTTGAGTGATTTCAGTGGTGTTATTGATGCAAACGGATCGCCTGAAAGTGGTGCGAATTCATGTTTACGTTATTGTATGAATTTGTGTGGAAGTGTCAGCTAAAGGAAGGTGTCGTTTAGTAAGTGAGGTGAAAAGCAATTTAGTTAAAGGTATATAAAATAAAGCATACGTAAGGCGTATTTTAATGCTGCTTGGAAGAGAATTATTCTGTAAAATCTTGAATTCCAAGGAACCTGTCAAGTCAACCCGGTGAAGTCAGCATTAATTTACTTTCCTGTAATGCCTTGTTTATACGAAATCAACCAAACCATGCAAGATGAAACTCCTAGCCATATAACTACTCCATAATGCCACAACACATCTATTACCATCCCATCACAGTCCCAGATAGAACTCATGATCAAAAGTGAATTCGAAAAACTTCTCCCACTCGCAACACGCTTGCAAATTCAATTTGAAATACTTGAACGATAAATACGTCTATTTACGTCGGCTATCCTTTTTGCTCCCCCTTTAATCCCCAGTAACTGGTGTTAGCGATAATGCGATCCCTGGAGGGTAAAACGACGACGTTTTTTGATATTTTGCACCTGACTTAAAAGAAGTGTGATTTTTTTTAGAATATACTGGGCGTATCTTGCTTTGATAGGCTTTGTTTTATCAAAATCTAGCGGTGAAGGGTAATCCTAACTTAAATATTATAAGTGAGAGTGAGTTTGTTTGTTTGTTACGCTTTCACGCTAAAACGGCTGAACGGATTTAGATGAAATTTGGCACATGGGTAGACCTTGACCTGCGTTAGGACATAGGATCTTCTTTATCCCGATATTCCTTCGGGATCTAGACTTATGCGGGTGAAACCGCGGGGCGCAGCTAGTAGACTAATAAACGAGTTATAGACTTTTGTAATAGCAATTTTATTTCGTTGTTTTAACAATTTATTTGACTAATGTTTTATATCTTTTTGTTGCAGGTATGTATTCACAGAAAAGCAGAAACAAAGCCCATTTGCAGTTGCGTGAGTTATATTCAAAACTGATTGTTTAGAAGAATTTCATGTTAGGCATACTAACTGACAGTTTCAGGAGCTCGTGGCTAAGTAATAACAGCCACGCGGGTCGATCCATCAGGTGAAGCTACGCTTGCCGAGGTTGGTCCGTGGATGGGTGACCATCTTTACATACCGAAACTCCTCCGTGTCTCGAAAAGCACGTTAAACCGTTCCGTCGTTCGTTCGTTCGTGATCCCGGCTGTCATTCGTGGATCTTTGGGTCGTCAGAAGTCCGAAAGTCTGACAACCGGTCTTACCAACCTGGGTATCGTATTACCCAGTTACTGGGTTGTGGAGGTCAGATAGTCAGTCGCTGCATCTAGTTAGACTGGACGCCGACCCTAACGTAGTTGGGAAAAGGCTAGGCAGATTGATTGATTGACCGAGAGTTTTAAAACTTGTTGCCTGCTTCAAAATGTTTCCCTTCGTCTTCAGTCAAGTTTCACTTTAAAAGGTAGATGTCCCATAGTAAAGCTCATATTGGTAGGTACTAACTACTACCCAGCTTTTAACAATACCCCATTTGAAATAAGATTAGAAATTTAAATAAGCCTTTTTTACAGTCCGTTCAACCGATTTTGACTTCTATACCGAAGTCAAAATCGGTTGAACGGACTGCAAAAAGGTTTGTTTAAATTTCTAATCTTATTTCAAATGGAGTAGGTATAGTGTGCTCACGCTCTGGGCCATAAACTTCCGGGTCATCATGATAAGTCCGGGATACGAACCCGAGTGCATTTTAGTGACGTATCTCAAACTAGCCAGTGTTGCCAATTAACACGGATCATAAACTTTACTACCAAAACAGTTCCGGGAAAACCTTTGTCTTTACAGTGTTGCCAGATTCCTTATAAAATAACATACCTATAGCTTATGGCCCTACCCTACCACAAATTGCTTAGCACGATCCTCCGTTATGCCGAAAATACTGTAGCATTAATTTTTTAATAAATATATGTTAAAGTTGAGGAATGATGCTAGGTTTGGCGAAAACAGGATAACATAAAATTTTCTCTATAGAAAAAAAACTGTTTATAGTTTTTTTAGGATTACCTCTAAACCGAACTATAAACCGTTGGTATTAAAAAAAATACTTCAAATTAGATCATGGAACTTTGCATAATAACTGAATGAATTATAAAGCAGGTCTTGATTTTTTTTTTCATTTCCCATTATTTTCACCGTAAAAAGCTATTCGAGGCTTGAGAGCCGCCAGCACCCCACTCCGTCTCGCTCTCACTCAGGCCGCGAGTAGTATGGTGCCAGCGAAATCAAATTTGAGAAAGGGGAAGACTCCAAAAAAAAACTGTCGGTCTCCGTAATTTAGTTTTTGAGGTTGCGAGCTGAGCGTGAGGTCGTGCGTTCGACCCCAGATCGGTCAGTGTTTCGATTTTGATATTAGGAATTTCAGTAGCAACTCGGTGTATAGATTTGTGCTGGGGCAATGGCAAAAGGTTCGCTTTTACATAAGAAAGAAAGAAATACGTTTAGTTGCGGCAAACATGACGCTAAGAAAGGACAAATATACGTAAATAAGTTGGGGTGAAATATGCGTCACATTCACGCAAAACGACCATCACTTAGCATAATGCTGCGACCCTATGCGAGACAGAGCCCCAGCGGTGGCTATCAGTGACAGCTGGCGTTGACGTCATGACGTCAATCGATGCAGCATAAATGATGAATTATCAATAACAAAATAAGAAATAAAATAAATACAATACTTAATTCTAAATGTTTATAAAAATATAATATTTAAGATGGCGGCATACGATAATACGACGATATAAGACGGATACCTATAACATTACTGCAAAATGTCGGTGAATATCCTATTATTTCTAAAATACGAGCGTTATTTAGGTACTACATTGTATGTTTATATAGTGCATCAGTGTGGTCGGCCCTTACGACCTCGAGCTCACCAGCCGCACATATCATTTGAGTGTGTGGCCAATGTTAGTACTAAAATAAACTGCATCGTTCTCAAATAATTGCAAGATAATACTTAATTGACGTTATTTGACGTCTATGAGCAAAACAGAGAGATAAAGTCAATAATTATTCGAAATTATGTAGGTACAGTAAACCGCTCATCTGTGACAACAATTTGAACTACCTACGGAAACCTTTATTAGTGCTTCGATATAAAGGTGTTG
Source organism: Lithophane ornitopus (assembly GCA_948473465.1). Lineage (NCBI taxonomy): Eukaryota > Metazoa > Arthropoda > Insecta > Lepidoptera > Noctuidae > Lithophane > Lithophane ornitopus. The sequence continues at coordinate 9,508,073 of OX419638.1, read as the reverse complement.
GTAATTTCAAATGGTTGCCAGTTTGCCGCAGACGTGCAGTTAATTGTACCTACATTCAAAGCTTTAAAAGGGCCAAATGTTGACTGTGCAAACTTTTTAGATTTTTTTATTATAAAATAACATAAAAGAGCGCAGCGACAAAAAAAAATTAAGCATGCCAAAACTACACTTCCTCTCTGTGCTTACACCCTCATACGCACATATTTACAATCAAACTACACCTCACTCAGTGCACACATGTTTACGAAACCAGCCTCACGTCACTGTTGCCAGCGCTCTGTCTTAGTTTTTAATTGGTCTGAGGACATCGATACTTATTTCCATTAAGTCTGCGGAGTTTCGCTAACGAATTTAATTTGACCCTCTATACACCATGTAACAAAAACTTTGTCCGATCCGTAAGGAGCAATTTACCGCAATAACGTAACTAAAAAGTCATTTAAAATAGTTTTTTTGTGAAAATGACTAAAGTTATTGCTATTTAAAATTCACGTTTTTAGTACCAAAATTACACTAATTTTATTATAAATTATAAAATTTTCTACAGAGGCCATAAGTTATGACTTGTAGATATCCGCTAAAAAACGCTAACCCGCGCCCCATGTTATAATAACTCTTTTTTTTTTTTTTCCAATAAAATACCATTTAAGTAGACTCTCAGTATGATTCTTAACAACACTGAGACACCTTAGAGGTTGCAGGTTACCTATACAGCGTACACGCTGTAACCTGCATACCTATGTTCCATTCTACAGATTATTTCACGAAACACATAAATCGTGTATCAACCCCGTAGTGTCAGAGATCAGTGTCGGCATCGATAATCCTTTAGCCTGAGGGTAGGCAGAGCTAATGCTGATGGATGGATAGGGTTGCACTACTGTCATGTGAGCCTGGTAGGTCAGTAGGTCACTTGGGTATTCACAAAACAAAGGACTTGTTGAAATGTTTGTTACGGATTAGCACAGGGTTTTTGAATCTGAAAATCTGTTTTGTTGAATCTATTGGCAATCCGGAGATGAATCTTAAGATTCTTTGAAACATTTGAAGTGTCAAATGTTTTTTTTGTTTGTATTATTGTGAAGTCGAGTATTTGATCGGCGGTGGTGTTTTAGTATACCCACATTACGCCTGTTATGTTTGCCATTATCCAGACTCTATAATTATCTACTGTTTCTGAGAATTTCCTAATGCTGGGGCTACATTGTCGCGTTATCGCGAACTGAACTTCGCGCGCTCTCTCTTGCACACCGCTCGACGTCTTGCTGAGTAACAGAGAGGGCGCGAAGTATAGTTCGCGATAACGCGACAATGTAGTCCCAGCATAATGGCAAAACCCATAACACTTACTCAAGCCGGGGCTCGATCTCAGGACTGAGATGCTCTCAAACTCAAACTCAAAGCATTTATTTTAATTAAACCATTTACAGGCACTTTTGAATTGTCAAAGAGTTGGTTAGTTAGTCAGAAAGTTGAAGCTAGTTGCCCATTCCAAAACGTAGATCTCTATGGAGAAGAACAGGCAAGAAACTCCAAGGACACTCTTTTAAATATGGATATAGATATTACAAAATCCTGGGTACAGTATTCTTGTTGCTTCTATATGTGTGAGAACAATGTAAAACAAAAAATAATCAAAAGCAATTCAAAATTTAAGATTAAAAATAAGCTCTGGCAAATAAGAGGTGACCAGTCTCAACTGACGGCGCCCGTTCACGAACATGACATGTGGATCAGCACCATCCAGCTCAACCATTTTGTAGGGAACCGAATGATAATCATAAGCATGCGGTCAACTCACTGAGAGGAGGCCTGTGTCCCGGCAGTGGGAACATTATAGGCTGAATATGAACATAAGCGGGCAAAGTAGTGACCAAATTGTTAGTCATCTCCAAAAAATTTACCTGTGAATAAATAATGCGTAACAACGAAACTTCTCAAGCCTCTTAAGTCCCCTCCACACAAACCGTCTCGTGTCCGGGACTGTTTGTTGTGGCGTGACCTTTACACCGAGATATCCCGGGATTATGGGCTCATCCCAAACTTGTGGACGACTCGACGTCTGTCTGTGTATGTATAGAACTTATAGTTTATGTATGTATATGTCTGTAGAAAGTCTGCGGTTAGGTTAGGTTAGGTTAGGTTATGACTGGTGAGGTCACGTGTAGTTTGTGTGCTGTCCTGAGTACTTAGCATTGGGTGATTAACTATTAGTACCTCATCATATTGTGAAGTTTATTGCTGGACATAGGTATTCTGGTCTCGTAGACCCATAAGAGGTGAAAATAACTTCAAAAACATTCTTTTGTTTTGTAATTTCATGGTTGCGGGGTCCCATAGTAAAAGTTGTTTTAAATCATGTAGTTTTATCTCGACTGCAAATCATTCTCAGAACCGTTTGTTAACGAACATAGAGCCAGACCATCCAATAATTTCTTGATATTTTAGTAATTACCTAAATATAACAACTACGAAAGAAAGCCATTTCCACGAAAAAAAATATTGACAGAATCGGGATAGAACGTGCATACGCTCGTTTGGTCTGAACCGACCTCAAGAAGATTGTCATAAATAACCCAACTAGTTGCTACACACACTACCTACACATTTCGTTTACTTCTCCTGCATATGTATGCGCATCGTGTGCGGCGACTCTGACAGAGTAATAATTCTGTCAGCGCTCGTAACGTAAGGACGGCTAAATTAAGTTTATAGCTAACACTGATGTTTGTAATAGGGTAAAAGTTGGGTAAGCAGACGAATAGGTGATGGGTAGGTATGGTTTTTTAACCGACTTCTTCAAAAAGGAGGAGTTTCTCAATTCGTCTGTATGTTTTTTTTTTTTTTTTTTGTATGTTTGTTACGCGATTACTCCGCCAATTATGAATCGATTTTGATGATTCTTTTTTTGTTTGGTAGGTCATGCTTCCGAGGTGGTCCCATATAAATTTTATTAACTTTGCATGCGTAATTTTTAAGTTAGCTTCAATATTACGTATTTTTCCCACTTAGTTTATCTAGACGATATCCTGTTTGACTCCTTCACTGTTATTTACATAGCAGGTAGTGGTATTCGGATTTGTGTGGGGTAGGTACCACAACTAAAACCTGAAAAATAAAATATATAATAAAAAAAAAAATATAAATAAAATAAAATATATATAATAATAGTTTTTTGAGCATAATGGTTGCAATTGACTGCCTCGAATCATATGTGAAGTATTTGCGAGCGCGTCTGCTATCCTTACTAATATTATAAATGCGAAAGTAACTCTGTCTGTCTGTCGCGCTTTTACGCCAAAACTACTGAACCGATTTAGATGAAATTTGGTACACAGATAGTCTAGAGCCTAAAAGGCTTTTTATCGACATACCACGCGGGCGAAGCCGCGGGTGGAAGCTAGTTATATACTAAAACCTTCGAGAACCACTCTATCCATTGGTGAAAACAGCATGAAAATCGGTGCAGTAGTTTTTGAGTTTATCGCGAACAGGACAGACAGACACGGCGGAGGATTTTGTTTTTTAATATGTAGTGACTAACGACCCGCTACTGCTTCGCACGGCTTTTACTTTTACTTGCTTTAACTTTAATATTAACCTATTATACATACAGGGTGTTTGGAAGCTTGGTGCAAACATTTTTTTTTTTTAAATTTTTTTTTTTTTAATGTCTGAACGATTGTGGCAACTTTTTTGTTTTTGTTAAATTATGTACATAAACTGCACAAATGTTGTAAAAAAGTGTTTAGTATTTTTTTTTTTACTTTAATTAGGGCACTGTTGGCAATGACCAGTCAGAAATCGGGTTATTCAAAAAAATACCAAAACGTTCAGTAAAAAATAATATAAAACTTAAAAAGAATCATTCAAATCGGACTACTCTGTGAAAAGTTATACGTGGTTTCTGGGCCAAAGGTAAAAAAAAAAAAAAAAAAACTTCAATCAATCTGCCTAGCCTTTTCCCAACTATGTTGGGTCGGCTTCCAATCTAACCGGATGCAGCTGAATACCAGTATTTTACATGAAGCGACTGTCCATCTGACCTCCACTAACCAGTAACTGGGTAATACGATACCGCTTGATTAGACTGGTTCTCAGACTTTCGGGCTTCTGACGACTCGTAACGACTGTCAAAGATCCACAAATGACAGGTGGGACCAACGGCTTAACGTGTTTTCCCAGGCACGGAGGAGTCTCGATATGTGAAAATGGACACCCATCCACGGACCAACCCCGGCAAGCGTAGCTTAACCTGATGGATCGACCCGAGCGGCTGTTATAACTTAGCCACGAGCTCCTCCTATAAATAAACATATATTAGTTTAAATACGTGTACTTGAGAACCTTTTTTCGTCGGTTAAAAATAACAAATGAAATGAACATATCATTTAAAACTACTAGCCAGTAGTTTGAAGTATTGAATACACAAGTAAGCAATGTATCAACAACATTGTGCTAACTTGTGCCAACTTAGCTACTGCTTTGACAAGCGCTTATTAGCTTATAACACGCTTAACTTAGTTTACAACTTAGAACTTAGCAGAAATTGTAATGGTAATTAAATACGTACGAATTATGTCGTACATAAGTTATGTATGTTTTGCAAGTTAATAAGCTGGATCGGAGGAGAAGGCTCTTGGTTATTCAGTGATAGTTTTTACATCGAGAAAATATTGTATGGAAGTTTATCATTTTAAGGGATGAAGTGGCCAAGTAATAACATCCACGCAGGTCGATCCATCAGGTTAAGCTACGCTTGCCGGGGTTGGTTCGTGTATGGGTGACCATCTTTACATACCGAGACTCCTCCGTGCCTCGGAAAGCATGTTAAGCAGTTGTTTCCCGTCATTTGTGGATCTTTGTCAGTCGTTACGGGTCGTCAGAAGCCCGAAAATCTGACAACCACTCTTACCAAGGGGTATCGTATTACCCAGTTACTGGGTTGTGGAGGTCAGATAGGCAGTCGCTCCGTGTAAAATACTGGTATTCAGCTGCATCCGGTTAGACTGGAAGCCGACCCCGATTTAGTTAGGAAAAGGCTAGGCAGATTGAAGGGATGAATTTTCAAAAATCCTTGCTCACTTTCGTTATAAAAGTTACTCTTGCGCAATATACAAAGACTAAATCACTGGGTACAGAAGTACCCAGTGATTTAGTCTTTTTATTGTCTGTCAGTGAACGAAAGTTTTTTTTTTTTTAATTAGATTGTTTGTTTAGTCAGTTGTCTGACTTGCAGCCAGCCTGTCTATACCCCATTTGAAATAAGATTAAATAGAATTCAAAATCGGTTGAACGGAATGTAAAAAGGCTTATCTATACGTCTAATCTTATTTCAAATGGAGGAATATAGGTTTGGGTGATGGAGGAAAACGTTCAGTTTTTGTTAGCAGTAAAATCATAAATAAGTTATAGGTACCTAAGTATGATATTTTATGCAATTCTACTAGCTGACATTTAACTAATTGAACGGAGAATTCGTATATGTATAAAACAATGTAATTTTATTATGGTTATTTAATCAAGTTAGTTCTCCCGAAATACATTCAAAACTCACACAAAACAGAATAGTTAATCAATGTTTCCATTTTAAATATTGTTTGTAACTGAATTCAGTATAATTTTCATTACTGGCTAAAGCTCTTGTACCAAGAATTGTTTAATTTATCCTTTTTTCCTCTGATAAATGTCATTTTAAAATAAAATTTAAAAAATCTACCATTTAAAAAGCGAACAGAATAAAAATAACGAACGAAGTAAAAAAGATAAACAAAAAACAAGATAAGACAAACGACGTTCTCTTAATAACTCCGAAACTTTGCTAATTTTATGACAAAACAAATGCTATTCCACCTAATTTGATTGCACATTTTATCTGATGTATCTTCTCGGCTAAATTACTCGCCATCTTAAAAATAAGTAGAAAATATTCTCGCTTATTTTTGTTTTGTGTGATTTGCGCATTCATATTGGTATACGCTGTACTGTGAAATTCCAACGTGGACTGGGATTTTTAAATGTATGAAATTATCAAAATGTGAAATTTAAAGTTAATTTAGTTAGTTAGTGTGTGCAAAAAAAAAACTAGTATCCATGCATTTTCTGTATTTACAAAGCAATATAATCTGAAACTCACGCATTCTTCCCATGAGGGTAGGCAGAAACTACAGAACGCCATCTGCTACGATCCTTATATACTCCTTTTACTTCGGTTGATGTTCATATTCACGAGCGGCACGTTGCCAATTTCAGAGGCAACCGCAGCCGTCGACACTCGTCGGCTGCAGTCGTAGACGCGCCGACGATAGTAGCCGCCGACGCATCGACGACTGCAGTTGCCTCTATATTGGCGGTTGCCTTAGATGCATCTGGTCATACAAATCTATACAGTGTAAAACACCCCAACTGATTTTTAATTCAATTGACCTATTTCAGAGAGAAAAACCGTAATAAAAAAAACTTGTAAAGGTTTTATATGCTGTTTTAGTTTTACTGGCAATTCTGATCGTTTCTTGCGTCTGCGACGACCGCTCTATCGAGGGAGGGATTGTCACCGGGCCGCTGCGCCGCGCTGGATTGACCTTTTAGTACATAGACGCGGCAACGTTTTTAATGAAGATTTTTTGAAAAATGTGAGCTATTTTAAAAAGTGGTTCAATTGATTCTGCTCGTTATTCTGATCAAACTATTTTCAGGTTTTGCGCATTTAACGTTACACGTTGTATAATCGACATAGAATATGCCTGGTTATCTAAAACTTGAAAAAAAAACGCAGGATGACTGTGTCCAGACAACCTTTTGACACCTGTTTAAAAAAACAATTAAAATCGTCAATCGAGCAAATACCTATTATGAATGCGGCCTCTATTTACGGACGATTATCAATGCTAATCCTCAAAAACTCAATTCACACCCCAAAATGCCCTACCTATAATACCAAACTCAAATATTTTCTTCAAACAAGATAAACTCGCCAAGATTTAAATTTGAAAGTGTCTGATATTAAAGAAATGGCTCAATACGGAGTCGGGAGGCGCTTTATTGCTAGCGTTTTCATAAAACTTATGCAAACAGCGCACTGAAATAATATAGTAGGTATAGTTGTACCAACGCTTGGAATAGAGAGGGGAGGAATGGAAAAACAAGGGAATTGAGGGCCGAAATGAGTTATGGTAATTGTGTATGTTAATGTGACTAAGATGAGGTTAATAATGAATTAGGTTGGAATAAAAAGTTAAATAATGTAATTCAGAAAATGTTTTTTCGGAATCGAATATCATAACTACGTTAATGAAGTTTTTTAAGGTCTTTATCCGAGAAATAACTTTGAATGTTTGTGTTTTTCTAACAGACGTCAATTTTATTTCACGGGTAGGAGAGTAACTTTCTATACGAATTTTTTATTTGTTGAATATTTCGAATGTCTGAACAATTAATTTGAATGATTCTGCATCATCTGATCACTATTTACTGCTCGATACTGACAAATTACCGCATAAAATAGTTAATTTAAAAAAGACTTGCGAAATTATTCAACGTTTTTCTATTCCCGTTCAGCCTACTCCAAGTTAAAGACAATGGAAGCTGAAAAGCATTTACACTGTAGAGAGAAATTCATTTCGTTGTACAATACTGGAAATACTTGTCTTAATGAGGGTAGTTCAGCTCCCTTTTGTCGGACCCTTCCTACCGTCAAATCGATTGCTTTTCAATCGATTTTATTTCACTTTCATTGCAGTTTTTTGTTTCAAGATTTTTATACTGAAGTGAAGATTATTGAATGTTTTATTAAAATCTGGGCATGATGAAGTGAATGGTACAGTTCAATTCAAACTTAATGGCGGATCGGAACATGAGGCGCCTCGCTGCGCAGTAACAATTTCATGTATCAGCAGGGGTGAGGGGTGGGGTACTGCACACCCAGTAACTAACTTCCGCGCCGCTATTAAGAAGTATTCCAGTTTGAGCACCTATGCATTGAGTACTCTATGCATAGGTGCTCAGATGGGAATACTTCGCCATTAAGGTGAATGCGCTAGGGTAGCCCGCGAAATTTAAATTTTCTTACGTTTTTTGCAATTTGCAGGTCAGTATCAGGTTGGTTGTTGATCTAAATATTATTAGCGGCCGTAACAAATATGGATTTACAGAATTATAAACATTAGAATCAGCAATACAACTCTCTAAGTTCATGTAAGTGTATTGAATGAAAATTTCGGAAATCATCAGTCAATACACTTACATAAACTAAGTTCATTCATGAACCCACGTATTTATGTATTACTAGCTGCTCGCCCCGGCTTCGCACGGGTAGCACTAAGTACTTATCTACGGCTATTTTAGGTAATTTTTTACACCTTGGGTTACATTATTGGAGTTTTAGTAAGGAGCCCTAATTTTTTGAAAATATAATATAGCCTATGTCAGCCGGGGAGAGTTTAGCTTCCTCACAGTGAAAGAATTTTTCAATTCGGTTCGGTAATTTCGGAGCCTATTCAATGCAAACAAACAAACGAACAATCAAATCTTTCCTCTTTATAATATTAGTATAGATAAAATGAGGGAGTCAATGCAATGCAAACCATCATATATTTATTTACGGTCGGCACAACATGTCTGTTTCTTCCATACTTCTCTATTAGTCGTCATCTCGGTAGACAGTAGACACTCCCTGTCTAGCCATTTATCATCTTTCACACAGTCCATCCATCGTTTCTTTGGTCTTCTCCTACTCTTATAGCCATCCACAATTCCACATTCATTCATACTCAAAATATTCTGTTTTTTTTTTTTCCAACTAGAATTCTTTTGAAGGTAAGTTTATGTTATTTTTATTTCGCTCATGGAGATCACTCTCAATTTATTTGCTCTACGTGTGAGCTATATTTAATTTCAGCCCATTCTGTTTGCTGAGAAACACTTTCTTAGGTACATTATTTTATTCGAAACTATTCACTAGCACACGTATAAAGTAAAAGAAAATTCACTTTATATCCAAATATGTAGGTCTTAGTGAAATTGAAAGGAACCCTCGTAAATGCCTTTCAGCTGTCAGCTACTAATTTATTTTTAAGAAATATTGCTTACATACTGTTCGATTGACTTTGATATTTCGAACATTTGACAGCTGCTGTCAAAAAAAACTTTTTTTTTATTATGTTTTGCTAGGACAGACTAGCGCTTTATTACTGCCAGGTTTTCTTATTTCAAATATCGAATTTGGTGCTTTTTCTTTTGATGAATTAAATTAAAATAGATGTTTGATAATTAGGTATAGACACCTCTTTTGTTTTAGCTTCTGCAGGTCAGTTTCTTTAATATTATTTTATTTGTAGTCAAAGTGTGTACTAGTTTAACTTGGCTTTTCGGTTGCGACTAACGAGACACAATAGAATTTGAATTATTAACGCCTTTTTAAGGTCTATCGACAAATTGTGTACCTACTAGTATTATGAAGAGGTATTTGTGTGTTTGTATGAGGGGGATAATCTTCGGAACGATTGATCCGATTCCAAAAATTCTTTCACTAATGTGAAGCTACAGCATTGCCGAGTGTATTTTAGCATAGGACATGTATGTTAAAACAAGAAATTTCACGCAAATGAAATCGCTGGCAGAATCTAGTCAGTAACATAACCAATATTTGCTGAACAACAAAAAAAATGCTGTCATAAATAACCACATTAATATTAACCGAAAAACTGAAACAAATAAATATGATTACTCTGCAACAAACGCAAAAATAAATGAGAACAATATGGTGGTGTTTGCCGTAGCAGTAATGTAATCAATCTGTTTGCAACGGATACTCCTAATCAAAAAGTCCAACGCGAATCAGTTGAGTTGTGAATTTGTTGCTCAGATTCGGAATTTATTTGTATTTGTTGTGGTACAAGCTGAGAGATATTGCGGGAAATATAAATAACATAACATCACGCCTGTAATGCCCAAAGGTTCGTGTTTTCCCGTTCGTCCCACCAGTGGACACTCAAACCATGGGTAGTTGACTTAAATATAAAAATAAATGACCGAGTAACAACAAAAAAAAACGTTACTTTCATTAAAAGATTTAAAAAAGTTTCTATCCGACACCGTGCTCGCTAGCGAAACAGCTGACTGACTGAGGGAGGGGTCGCGCTCGCGGCCGGTCAGGTCACGTCCCGCGACCCCCACCCGTGTTGAGACGCAAGTTCGTTGCCCTAGCGCATAGGGCAACGTACTTACGTCTCTTGTGGTAAAACGTAGATTAAAAAAAAGTTGTCATTTTCCATTGATTTTACGTTCTATAAATGAAACCAAACCACTGGTTGCAAGGATAACGTTGTTTACCCTAACACCCTGTATATGTCCTATACGTGTGCTCCATTTTTTGGTATCGCAGTAAATCGCTATTTCCTTTGACCTTTAACCATACAAGCGCAACAGTATCTTCACATTGTTCTCGGACACCCAGGCCGAATTTGACAACAACCCTTATAACGTATCTTCGGTCTTCCGTACCCGGCCGTTGTTCCGCGGCCATCTTTGATCCTAAATATAATTGTTTCACTGTAAATATTGGATTTGAGCCTTAATATTGAGTTTGGCTTATTGTTAATCATCTAAATTTATTTGAACTGATTTGTTAAGCTTGAGTTATGAGAAGTTGTGTGTATTTAATGAGAAATGTTATATTTCTTGTTTAAGAGGCAGTCGATATTTCCTCGGTATGAGAAATACTTGACTGAATATGCGTCATTGCTCTGAAAAACATAAAATAGAATATAGAGTATCTGAGGGTCTAGACAAGTGACAATCGCTTCGAAAGCATTTCGTATTTCTACAACGACTTTCAACAGGATTGACATAAGCTTTTCGATAGCTTATGATGACAGTCCTATACATTTTTACCTTTTCCATCATCGTTATCGCTGATAGAATGTCACTTTGTCTAAGGCCTCTGTTTCTTTTAAATACAAAGTATTACACAAAAAAAAAAAAAACCTAGGTCACCTTGGTAAAAACCTTGGTCATAACTGTCTTGCTAGTAAAATAACTATGATATGAGCACAATCTAGTAATATAACTATTAGGGCCCTCTGATTAAATAGCTTAGGTTAGAACTGTGACTTACGTCGAAATTGGTCGCAGTAACAAAATTAGGCCACTCCGACATTTATGAACCGCTTTCATATAATAGATATTACGATATATAGCTATATCCCTAGGAATATAACTATATCCGGCTTCAACCGTCTTACTGCGACATATATACCTACATTCTGTGCAAATAAACATTTCCTATTATTAAAATATTTTTGTTTTATCCTACTCTTAGTTGCTTTCGTCCAAAGAGGACTTTGAACCACTTTCTTGATTTTGGACCACTTGATGGTCACTTGCTCAGGTCCCTACTTTTGTTAAGGTAGTTACTTCATAAGTACTCGAAATCTTGGCCTATAGGTAACATATAAGTGGTAAGTAAGTTTCAACAGATATCTCCCAACAAATTCACTCTAGTCATTGGAATTGAACCCTCTATATGAAGCCATTGGACTTAATAGTTATACCCAAAAATACCTTCAAAAAAAACAGACAAAATCCGTTACTTCTTTACTAGTAACAGGTGTACAAATAGAGGGTAATCACCTACAGTTGCCCTCATTCCTTAACAAATAAACTTGAGCCACAGTATAAATAAGTAACAGTACTACTTATATCTTCATAGAAAACGGCCGAAACGACGCGCTTCGAAATGTCAGTGTATATGTTATGGACCAAGTGATTATTAGGACATTATGAAAAATGCCCGGGCAGTTTGAAAAATGCCCAATATGAGAGGGCAATGTGATAACAACTATTGAAATAATCAAATTGACCGGGCATTTTTTATAATGCTAGTCACCTATGGGGCAGTATAATTAAAACCAGATTTTAATACTATTATTTTAATTTCAAACGTAGAATCAATCATCATGTCAGTCGAAAGACGTCCACTGCTGGACATAGGCTTAGTATCCTGCCTTTTTGCCAAAAAATTTTTGGCAGATTATCACTTGCCAACCAACGCTTCGCCGATGTTTTACTTTGACAACTAACGATTAGCAAATTTTTGTATGACAACGTTTCATTTTTAGAATTATTGTAATGCTGATTATTATAATAACACAAAACGTTTGGGACATTTATCATTTTCAAATATTTCAATCTTAGGTTACGATATGTTAGGTTAGGTTAGAGTATGACAACATTTATAATTTGTCAAACATTTCAATCTTAGGTTACGATAGGTTAGGTCAGGTTAGAGTATGACTAACAACGCACGAGCCGAGTGAGCGAAGCGAGCGTGCCGCGGCAGCGAACGGCGATGTGCCAGAAGCGAATCGCTTTTGTAAAAGGAAACAGTTAAGTTAGGTTACATCACATTAAAGATAAAGTAAAAAAACACTCACTCACTGAGCACTCATCAATACACTCACTCATTTTAATTGAACTCTACTTGAAAACTTTCAAGTAGAGTTCAATTACTTGAAAACTTTCAAGTAGAGTTCAATTAAAATGAGTGAGTGGCATTCAGCCACTTAAGTTTGGCAATACTTCGGGATATGTCGGACATGTCAGTTACCTTGGTTCTCCTACGGATCTCTTCATTTCAGAATCAATATTTAAAATCAAATACAATATTTCCATTCATAGACACCCTGCTGACCTATGATGACTTTACCATAATTAAATGTTAAAGTGTTGTTAAAACTGACTAGTCGGACTGGAGCGGGCTCCGAAATGCGAGCCCCCACCCCGCGCGATACCTGCACCCCGTGCAAAATACCTGTGTATTATCAGATTGCCCAAAGACCACAGGGCAATATTTATAATGACGAGGCAATGTGATAAATACGGAAGTTCAAATTATAATTTATTATTTTGCCCTAAGTAGCTTGTTATTATTCATAATGCGCGGGCATTATGAAAAATGCCCGTATTTATCACTTGGTCCATAACATATATATCAGTCCGCAAGAGTATCGAGTGCGCGGCAGTTACGCACGGACGCGGTTTATCTACCGAGCGGCTGTAGGTTTTACAATTTCAAGGTAACTGAGATATAATACTGTTTCTTTATTATACTGTGCTTGGGCCCAAATTAAAGGATGCCTGATGACATTCGTAAAACAAATCCTCCTTACAAAAGAACCAGTAAAAAAGGCAACGAAGAAATAATTAAAAGCCTCCCAGGCGGTCTGGTGTACCCCACACCCGCAGCCGCGGTGAATTTTTTTAATTAGGATTTTTAATGATTCCGGCGAAATGCTTGTGAAGTCGAATTTTTGATCGTAAAATGTGATGTTATGAAATACTTACGCTGTGATATTAAATTTCTGTGGTAGCTTCACAACCGGTGGATTCGTGGGTTGATTCATGTCTCGTTAAAATGTGGGAGAGTGCGTTCATATGCGAGTGTGACTTTTTTTTGTTAATATCTCTTTCCAGCGTGGTTTATTTGCAAAGCACAGTCCGCGTATATTTTGGTGTCGATGGGAATTGTTAGTGCAATATTGGGTCACTATTGTTACTAACACGACAAAACAAACAAGAGGTGTAGTGGGACACCCGGTCGGGACGAAGATTTTTTAGCTTTTGCCCAATTGGCGAATGAGAGACCGAAAAAAAAAAGTGTAAAATTTTGACCACCATTTACTACAGAGCAGAGTAAAATGAGCGTTAAGGCACTTAATTCCAAAAATCAATAACTAAAAACAAAAAGATTAGACAGACAGTAAAAACCAATTTAAAAAAAAAAATCATTCGATTTAAAAACTTATAAGTAACTGAAACACTTAAGTACTAAAGAGTAAAACGACTAATAAGGTACTTCGTTCCAAAAATGAACAACAAAAAAAGAAAAAAAACACACCATTTAAAAACTATAATTGAAACATAAAACAAACCAGAAGTATTTACTACTAACAGCAAAAAAAACAAAATTAATAAAAATAAAAGCAACACAATTGTTTCCCTACTAGATACTTACAAGTTACAACATTTATAACTTTTATGAGCCATAACTTTGTTGGTACAACCCGTAAAGTGTAAGTAATTGGCTATAATTGGTACAATCATGGCATTATGACCATGCGACCCGCCATTATTCTGACGTTAAACGAGATTCTGCTTTAACAATATAGTTTTTTTATATGACTTACTTAGTATAGGTGGCACTAACACGAACAACTTTTGGACCAAAGTTCTTTTACGCGGCTTGTAAACTAGCAGAAATTGTAACGCTAAAAGTGTTTTAGGGGTATGAGGAACAGGGTGTAAAGTTCACTCATCCACCATAGATGGCCATATTGATGGCCTGAAACACAGGTTTTCATAAACCTAGTTCAGGCAGGTCTACATTACAGCTAGAATTAAAGTTTCCTCGTTTGTAATTAATGTAAATCATAATTTTACCTTTTTTTAACTTGATTACAATTTTATTTATTATTTATTTTATTATAGAAAAGGGAGGATCCTCCGAACAGACGGGTGTTGTGTCTGGCGGGCAACTGCCCAACGATTGATGTTGGGTTCTTTTGTATATAATATACCTACATAGTTTAGTTTTTATATATAGTTTACCGTGCAATGGACATAATTATGTCCATTGCACGGTAAACTTTAATTGCGCGATGCAGGATTTATGTGGCGTCAGGATTTTTGTGTGACGTCAGGTCTTTGATGCGTATTTCGCATGTGGCGATGTAGATACCGCCACAGTGTTAATACTTGCGATTGTCTACTTCTAATTCTAAGAGAAAGAGAGAGAGAGAGAGGGAACACCGTCAGAAAAAAACAGAAGACAAGAGGGAAGTGATTACAGTGTCGTGGGATAAATTTGTACACATCGGCCTGAGTACACTGCGGAGAGAGAAAGTGGGAATTCGGTCAAAATGTAAATCCAAGATGGCGGCTGTTTGTTTTTGTTTTAAATCCTACGTGAGAACGAACTTCTTTCCAGCACGCGTAACATGACCACCGTAGAAACGGGTTTTGTCGACGGAATAATAGACAAAATGGCAGATAAACAATCACAATCTGTCATTTTGTCTATTCTCCCGTCGACAAAACCCGTTTCTATGGAGGTAATACTACGCAGGCTGACGGCGGTCCCCCGACCGCACACGATTTTTTATTATTTATTTATTTAAATATACTTTATTGTAGGTACACCAGAAAAATTTATAACAAAAAATACACACAATACTACAAAATATACTAACACTTTAAAGTCACGTCAATTCTGACAAGTTCTCATTCAACTTTTTAATAAAAGATCATCAAATAATCATTTACTACAAGTAGGCAAAGAAAGGTAAGAAGTCATAACAGTATCTCCTTATTATGTAAGAGATAGGGCCGAGTCTCCCAAAACTCTTCAAAGGATTTCAAGCTGAAATGAATTGATACTCTGACAGTGTTACTTTGAACTCTTTGAAACTGCACTATAAAAGCACGGTCACGTGAAAAACTGAAGGACTATTGAATGCGATGAAAAGTACAGCCATTAGGTCGATTGATATACATTGATATTATTAACTAGCTGCGCCCCGCGGTTTCACCCGCGTAAGTTTCGATCCCGTGGGAATATCGGGATAAAAAGTATAAATATTATAAACTATCTGTTTGCCAAATTTCATACAAATCCATTCAGTAGTTTTTACGTGAAAGAGTAACAAACATTCATCCATCCATCCATACTTACAAACTTTTGCGTTTATAATATTAGTTAGATTACGTTGAATCGATATAAATGAATGTATGAATCAATGACACACTAGGCAAAAAGCCAAGTATTTACAGAAAAAAAAACTTATTTATTTATAGACGTTGTTCAAATTTGAGAGACGTTAAAACGTCATCAAAATATGGTTAAACAGTCGCTAATCATTAACTCACTTTAAGAATATATTTCAAACTCAAACTCAAAGCATTTATTTCATTTAAACCATTTACAGGCAGACTGAATTGTCAAGGAGTCGGTCAGTCAGAAATATGAAGCTAGTTGCCGATTCCAAAGAGTAGTAGGTTCTTATGGAGAAGAACGGGAAAGAAACACCACAGACAACTCTTTTAAATAAAAAAACTTTTTTTTCTTCAGTTCAATACTTTATGTCCTCTAGAGGGCGCCATATTATCCAGGCGCTTCCAACGATACCTTATTTGTCAAATTGTGATGAGGAGTTTAAAAGACATGAACATACATACATACATACCGGTCAAAATCATAACCCTCCTTTTTGCTTCGCCGTAGTCGGGTAAAAAATTGGTTACATCATTTATGTTGAAATTATACAATTTATTAATAAATTCCTTGTTTAAAGCAACATCAACAGTAGTAGTAGTACAGACGGTAATGAAACCAAAGTAAAATGAAAATTATAAGAATACTCGTCTATGACTCCTAAAAAAACAGGAGAAAAAAAAAACAAAAAAACATTCACAAAATGAACAAACTTAGAAAATATAGTTAATTGATTCAGGCGTGACTTTGCGGAAATCCATTATAAAATACAATAGACGTAGATATATTTAGTAACCTATTCCGCTTGACTATTCCTCAAGAGTCATAAAAAAACCCTGTAAGAAATCGACACGTGTTTCACCTCTCAACGAGGCATCCTCCATCATCCTCCAAACCAGAACGCGACGTGTTACCACATCGAGCGCTGGACGCAAAGTGAATCAAATCGCCCGTCACCCCCACTCATTCAGGTCATTCATTAAATAATAATAGCACTTTAAAAATTTTACATACTTGTGATAAAGGATTTAAAATGTCAGTATTAGAGAGTTAAGAAATTATTGAAAATAATACAGCGCTCGGTGTGGTAAGACGTCGCGTTCTGGTTTGGAGGATGATGGAGGATGCCTCGTTGAGAGGTGAAACACGTGTCGATTTCTTACAGGGTTTTTTTATGACTCTTGAAGAATAGTCAAGCGGAATAGGTTACTAAATATATCTACGTCTATTGTATTTTAAACTTAGAAAACAAAAATATAGTACTAGGAGTTCATAAATCTCAAAGGTTGCCAGTACAACCCACGCACCGCACTTTGAATTCAGCGTCAGTATTTCTAGGAGGCATTGATTCGAATTTATTCCAGCTTGAATTAAATTTATGAATCATTTGGAAACTGGACTGGCTGCAAAAAGTATAGGATCAACTTTGAGCACGAATCGAAACTGGAGATGCGACGGAATAACAATGGCTGTAATTTATTCCTGAATTATTTCTATTGCTGGTCCTAGAATTCTAGATTTATCTGTTTTGTGACTTTTAAAGCTATGCAGCATGTGACAAAAACATAGTCTGGTCCGAAAGGGGTAGCTTAGGTACCGCAATAACAAAAAAAAAAGTAATCAAAAAATTTTTTTTTGTGAAAATAAGAAAGTTATTACTATTTAAAATTCATGTTTGTAGTACCAAAATTACGCCAATTTCATTATAAATTAGCAAATTTTCTACACAGAGGTCGTAAGTTATGCCTTTTAGACACTAACTAAACGACGCGGCGACGCCCGCACGCGCCCAATGTAATAACCCAGTAAAATACCGCAATGAAAAAAATACTCGCAAAAAAAAAAACGTTTTTTTTTTATATCCATCCAAGTAGACTCAGTATGATTCTTCACACGGATTGAACAGAGTTTTTGTTACACGCTGTATAGAGAATGATGATGTGCTTCTTTTTACCTCTGTTGACCCTTCGGGGAATACAGGTGTGATGTTATGTTATGTCCTTTCCCAGTAAATGTCAATTTGTCGTAGTAATTGACTCTCGAGGTGATAAAAAACACCCTAGGCAACGTTTTAAGATTTACTTACCTAGAAGGAATTTTACAATTATGAAATAGTGTCTTCTTTTGTATTTGTGAAATTGAAATTCCATATTTGTAGTTGGTCTATCAGTCTCAGACAATTTTCTCTGAAACTAATTACGAAAGTCGTCATAAATTATTTAATCAATTTTATAGATATTGTTCTGTAAAAGCATAGTTCGTTCAGTGGATATAAAATTCTATATTGAGAGGCTAAAAATTACTACATTAACGAACCATTCTCTGTAATAGCAACGCGTAACAGGTCTTCTAGCGTTGTAAAATTTATCACAAGTAATAAATGGTTAGGAGTTTCACAAAAAAAAAAAGAAATTTGGAAAGGGTCGAGCGAACACACTGATTTATGAAGATGAGATTAGATGTATGCTTTTACAGGGTTCATGTTCTTGCTCAAGAACCACGCACATTAGGCCTTCTAGAATATTGCTAGAGTGAATAAAATATAAGTAATATTTTGAACTTGGAACATTTTAGAGTTTGAAGTGAACGTGAAAGATAAATATGGCCGTTTGAGTGCTACACGACGATACACTTGACGTTTTGAGTGTGTCCCTCGGTGATGCAAGTTTTATTAGTTTCTGTACGACAGTATGTTATACGTTAACTTTAACTTGTGTTTCTGTCTGTCCATCTATCTCTTCTATAATTACTTTTTGCCCATTAAAAGCCCCGTTTTCTCAATTATTACTGGACCTACTGCGACTCTAATAAGATTTTTCAATTTTGTTCATTTAACTGTCTTGTACAATACGACCGACATAACTTGGCAGTTCAGGACTTCGCGCAGAGGGCTGCGTAATTACATTTTTTAGGAACCAAAAATAGTGACATGAGGTGAGTGTGAGTGAGAGCAAGGCTCGGAACCGGTTTAAAAACCGGTTTAATTCGGATTTCATCCAAAGTTTTCTTAAGAGCGTGAACGTTTAAAGAACTAAATTAACCGGTTTCTGCGACGAGCGGCATGTCAGCTTCTTCCTACTGGATAGCGCGCGACGTTTCGTTTATAGTACGCCCGCATTAACCGGTTTTTATTGCTCTAAACCGGTTAATCAGAAAAAAACCATAACGGTTTGAAAATTTAACCGGTATCCGAGCCTTGAGTGAGAGAACAAGCGCGAAAGTTCGCATAGCCTATGTTCAGACCTGCCAGGTTATAACAGCCGTATTGTAGGTATATCACTGGAGATTCTCTCGGTATAATAACTTAAGCTCCTTTTACGGCACTCACAGATAGGTACAGTCTTTAACAACTTCAGTTAAAACCTTTACTGCAGTAAAATTCTTCGTAAGTGTATCTAAACAACACTATCTTTAAAGCAGTATCGGAAAGTGCTTGAAGCTCTTAGTGCAGTACGTTTGGGCCATCAAAAGATAATGTGCAAATACTGAGTGCAGACCATTTGAAGAATCGATTTCTTTTAAAAAGTATGCGTTACTGATTCCCTTGCATAATATTTGGTCCGTATAAAACGATCGGGGTTGTGGGAAAAAGTATGGGCGGAAGCGGTCAGCTTGCAAAATATGGTTGGAATTGGTTGCATGTAATTTAAGTTTTATCGTCTATAATATAGCAAATTTTCGCTGTCTTTGCTGGACTTTCAAAGACATATATATATCGTGTACATTGTAGATATTTCTAAGTAACAGCTCGGAGTTTGATAGTTGGCGGTGTGATACCCCCGTGCCTCGGAAAGCAGGTTAAGCCATTGGTCCTGCGCCTGATCTCTCTCCGGACGTAGGATTGCCGTCCCATCGGACTATGAGAGTGAGTGCACCTATGTCTGCGCACTCACTTGTGCACTATAATATCTCCCCCGCCGAAGGCTGTTCTCCACTGTGATTGGTCCCCATGGCCGAATTTCGGTCTGGAGGACTATTCAATATTAATAGTGTAGACACTAGGCTCAAAGGGCCATTAAATAAAGACTTGTGAACTAAAAGACCTTTTCTATATCATCATCTGCCTAGTCTTTTCCCAACTATGTTAGGGTCGGCTTCCAGTCTAACTGGCTGCAGCTGAATATACCCTCCACAACCCAGTTACTGGGCCGCCCCCGCCGCACCTTAACCTAATCCAATAGAGTAATTTCCAAATTATAATAAATAATGTTTATATTTACGCTTACGATTAAAAGACGATTAAATAAATTATGCCTTAAAAAATTATAGCAACTCCAAATTATACTTAAACAAATTAGACCAAATGACAGTTATGCTAACCTTAGCATTATGCCAAGGTATTATTATGCCACAGTATTATTATGCTAAAAAAAGTTATGAGAAAACATTATGCCAAACAATATTATGGCAAAAAAAAAATGCGAAAAGGGGGATTCCCGACCCATCCACGTATTGACCGCGGGGAGCTTAACCTGATCGATCGATCCATGCGGATGTTATTACTTAGCCACGAGCTCCTAAAAGACCTCTTTTATATAAACGCAAAATACAAGAAAAGCTTTGATATAAAAATCACCAGATAGTCTTTTCACAACATATCGTCAAAATGTTAGTATTTTTTGGTTGCCTTTGATAAAGACCGTTGGATTCAACCCCGTAATTTCAACCCGCTGTATTTCGCCCCTTCAGCCATCCTTTCAAAAGTTCAGTAGAGTGGCTTAGTCAAATGGCCGGTGCACTAGTCCCTGTATTTTCAGCTACAGCTCCGTTTCAGTGTCTCCTGAGCACATCTACTTCGCAAAATGTTTTATAAAACCATTCAGATTTTATGGTACAGACGGTATTTTTGAACGAATTGGGAATACTAATTCTGTCCTCAGTTTTATGGAAGGTTGAAGGTCGGGAGATATTTATATATATTTTTGAAATTTCTTTTTGCTGGAGAAAATGGATGTTGGATGGCTTCTCGGGGCATTGTTAAGGTTAAGATAAAGTAAGATGGTGTTAAAGTTCTGAACATATTCTTTTGCATTTTAAAATACAATAGACGTAGATATATTTAGTAACCTATTCCGCTGAATTATTCCTCAAGAGTCATAAAAAACCCTGTAAGAAATCCTTGGGATGACAATTGACCTGTCGCGAACCCGAACACGACGTGATGCCACGCCGAGCGCCGGACGCAGAGACCGAGCGAAGAGAGGGTATTTTATGACTCTAGAGGAATAATTAAGCGGTATAGGTTACTAAATATATGAACGTCTATTGTATTTTATAATGGATTTTCGCAAAGTCACGCCTGAATCAATTTACTATCTTTTGCTTTTGTTTTTATATCTACTTCGTCATGTTGATGGCACTACGTTCGTTTCTACAACGACTTTCAACAGGATTGACATAAGCTTTTCGATAGCTTATGTCAGTCCTATACATTTTTGCCTTTTCCATCATCGTTATCGCTGATAGAATGTCACTTTGTCTAGGGCCTCTGGACTATTTAGTCATCCTAACCCTCATTGTATACATTATCTTACTTATCTTTTATCTTTAAACAAATTCAATCTAATATGCAGTTTTCTAGTATTTTTTTTATTTTAATCTTTTCTCTTTGCTTTATTCCTTCAGTTATGAGGTTTTGGAGATTAGGAGTCACAAAGTTGTTTGTAGGATTTCACTTTAAAACATATATGGTGTGTTTATGTTATGTTTTTAATATTCTTTGATGTGTGTTTGTGTGTTTGCTTAGTGTCGTAATCATACCGTGAGAGGGAGAATTTGTTTATTTATGCGAGTGAGTCATTTTCTTTCCTGTTTGTTTATTTGTTGAAACGACGGGTTGCTATGTTGATATTGTATGTGACGTATTTGAAACTGTGTTTTTATATGCAACAAACTGCGCCCCGCGGTTTCACCCGCGTAAGTCTGGATCGGGTGGAAATATCGGGATAAAAAGTATCGTATGTCCTATGCCAGGTCATGGTCTACCCCTATGCCAAATTTCATCCAAATCAGTTTAGCGGGTTTAGCGTGAAAGCGTAACAAACAAAGTCAGTTTCGCATTTATAATATTAAAAGTTAGCATGGCATTTTAATGAAGATTGAGGGCCTGTTTTAGTTACTTATTAGGTTATAGATATTCGCCATTTCCTTAATTTCATTTATACACCTAAAAATTACATTTTTAAATATTAGAATATAAAAACATAAAAAAATAGTAGTCCACCGGTATTGGGAACAGGCTCCAAGCTGCCGGCGACGGCGGTCAGGGCTCCAGAGAGAGGAACCTCCTTATAATACGGGCCGTGACCCGGAGTACCGCTTTCTGAATCAGGCTCTTACCACAGCTGCCCAACGAGAGCCTCAAGCGAGCGAGCGATATTGTTGTGCTATGAACTTTAAGTATGCTATACTGTATAACTGCTATAATCGCAAAAAAAAAACAGGTGTTCCATACATTTTGTCGATTTAAGTGAACACAAATGTATGGAACGGCTGTTTTTTTTTTGCGATTTCAAAGTTGTTCCCATAGAAATAGTATATTATAGATGACACCAAACCACTAGTTTCACGGATAACGGTGTCGACCCTAACACTCTGTATAGCGTAGTCTGAAATGAGGTTAATTCCTAATTTGGGGTAAAGTTCAAATTAAAATCAGTAAAAGTTTTAATTATCGAACTCTGAACTTAACAAATAGTAAACTATACAAATAGTAATTAAAACGTGGTATTGGATGTTTAAGTCAAACCGCTGTTTAAAGTGAGCTCTAGGATAAAGAGAATAAAGTAGAGAGCTATTAAGTCTACCCCTTGTTTCTGACTGATATACCACTACTACTTGCTTGTGAGAAGTAGGTGACTTTTAGTTAGTGGTATGTCATTGTATTATAGACATGAAGAAAGAGAAATAATAACATTTACTTATTTATTTGGACACAGAAACACTTTTATATTTTCTTGTTTTAAATATGAGGCTTTTGGCTAATTTGTACCTATAGTAAATGTCACTCTTTATTTTGTATTCTGCGTTTAGTTTGTGCAGAATACACAATTTTTCTTTCTTTCTTTAAACACAATATACAAAAAAATAAAGTGAAAAAAAAATGTTTTAACATGCCTCACGGCTGCGCCAAAAAGGTTCATTTCAGCATTAATGCCAGACAAACGCTGGGTATATTCAGTGGGGCAGTGGTGGCCCAGTGGTACCGGCAGTGACTAACGAGTTCTATGTCGTAGTTTCGAACCCTGAAAGTGACAGGCGTTTTACCTTTGTATCGTTGGAAGCTTTTTGATTGTCCGTGGCTGGTATGTGAAGTCACGATAAATTATAAATCCGGAATCACACGTAATCTGTTCGATTTAAGCTCGACATGTGACTTCGGATTTTGAATTTGTCTGTCTGTGATGTCTTGTTTACATAATTCGCTTTTTTTTTTGTTTTTTTGATTTTTGGGTCATCAATTGACTTCTCTCGCTCTGGGCGGAGCAGAAGGGCGCGTCAGATTTACTGACTAAAACCCACCCGTGTCCCTTCAGTTGCCTATTGCCAAGGTCCCGGACTCCCGGTATCCCTTTCGGAGTTTCCCGCAACACATAATATACCTTAGTTCGCGTTTAAGTCATAGTTGGGTTTTGATTTTTATAACTTTTATTTTTAAAACCACTAGTAGGGGTACCAAGTGAAATAATTATGATCTCGCTCCACAGCGTGAAGTATATACTTAATGGGATTGGCTGAATCTTACGTAAGTATCTTATTTTCTGTTCAAAATAAGACACTCTCGTCTAGTTTGTCCCCGCACTGCGCTGTCAAACTACTTTATTTATAATAGTGTTAAAATACAATGGACGTAGATATATTTAGTAACCTATTCCTTAAGAGTTCTAAAAAAACTGTAAGAAATCGACAAGTGTTTCACTTCTCAACGAGGCATCCTCAGGGTGATGATAGACCAGTCGCGAACAAGAACACGACGTGTTGCCACGCCGAATATGTTAAGCGGAATAATTTACTAAATATATCTACGTCTATTGTATTTTATACTTAATGGATTTCCGAACTATCTTATAGTTATAATAGTGTCT
Source organism: Lithophane ornitopus (assembly GCA_948473465.1). Classification (NCBI taxonomy): domain Eukaryota; kingdom Metazoa; phylum Arthropoda; class Insecta; order Lepidoptera; family Noctuidae; genus Lithophane; species Lithophane ornitopus. The sequence goes on along the minus strand of OX419638.1, from coordinate 9,484,223 downwards.
TTCGCTTATTGTTTATTTTACTGAACTGCCCCGTTGGTCTCGTGGTCGCAAGCGCGACTGCTGAGTGTGGTCCTGGGTTCGATTCCCGGGTCGGGCAAAGTGTTATTGGGTTTTTCAATTTGGAAATTCGTAGTAACAGCCCGGAGTTTGGAAGTTGGCGGTGTGATACCCCCGTGTCTCGGAAAGCACGTTAAGCCGTTGGTCCTTCGCCTGATCTCTCTCCGGTCGTGTCGGGTTGCCGTCCCATCGGACTATGAGAGTGAGGGAAGAGGGAGTGCACCTGTGTCTGCGCACACACTTGTGCACTATAATATCCCCCGCGCCGAAGGCTAGTCTCCGTTGTGATTGGCCGCCGTGGCCGAAAATACGGTCAGGAGGACTATTATTATTATTTTACGACAGCTAGCCTATGCAGGTTCCGTTCGTGATGTCTCAGATTCATATCTCGGGTCAGCCCAAATAAAAGTTAAAAGTTTTCATTATCATTTACTGCCCTTATACCAATGCATTTGGCGTCTACGCAGCATGTCATTTTTGTCCATCCATCTCTATCAGCCGTCATCTCAGTAGTGTCTAGTGGAAGTTATCTGTCAAGAAATAATTCTCGGTAGCAGCCCGGGATTAGGAAGTAGTAATGGCAATTAATGCGATTTTGCATTAATTTCATTAGCACGTGAATTCATGAGACTTAGCATGATAATTGCTATTACCACGCTAATAGCTAATGGCTAATAAGACGATAATTGATAATAATGAAGTATGTGAATGTTGTTAATATGCGAATTAAAAAGAGCGTTCGCCTTAGGACGTCTCCTGGCGTGTATTTATTGCGTACATATGCCGTGTATTATCGTGTTGCGTACATATGGCATCCTGGCATGTTTTATCTATTTAAGTATATCTACCGCTGCGTGCGTCGACGCTCTGACGTATAATAGTATGAAAAATACGAATAAATTCACTTAGCATTTCACAGAATTTCGCATTTACTTTTCATTTGCTAAATGCTAAACGAGAAATCGCTTGCTAATAATTAATGCGAATGCTAATTAATCCATTACTGTTAGGAAGGTGGTGAAGTGTGCCGGTCGTCGAGCTGGTCGGTCGGTCCTGCGCCTGATCTCTCTCTGGTCGTGTCGGATTGCCGTCCCATCGGACTATGAGAGTGAGAAAAACATTTGTTTGCGCACTATAATTTGGCCTCGGTTGTCGACTAGTTTCTGTTGAGTTTGGCCGCTTCAACCAAAATGCGGTCGGGAGGATAATATTGTTACCCGACTTCGGTGAAGAAAAAAGGAGGGTTATGTATTTGTCCGGTATGTATGTATGTATGTATTATATTTCTGTTAATCGTTTAAAGTTGACAGAGACAGAAGGATTAACACCTTTTTTACCCAACTACGGCGAAGAAAAAAGGAGGGTTATGATTTTGACCGGTATGTATGTATGTTCATCTGTTCCCTCATATCTTCTAAACGACTCATCACAATTTGACAAAGGAGGTATCGTTGGAAGCGTCTTGATTGTCCGCCGGTTATAGACTATAAATTAAAATTCCGGAGTCACACGTAATCTGTTCGATTTATGCCCTATCACGTGTGACACCGGATTTTTACCCGACTACGGCGAAAAAAAAAGGAGGGATATGATTTTGACCGGTATGTATGTATGTTCATCTGTTCCCTCCTATCTTCTAAACCACTCATCACAATTTGACAAATGACGTATCGTTGGAAGCGTTTTGATCGTCCGCTGGTTATAGGCTATGTGACATCACATTCAAATAATAATGGCGCCCTCTAAAGGACATAAAGTCAGGATCTAAAAAAAAAAAAAAGTTTAATCGTACCATGTTGGGTATCAAATGAAAGCGCTTAATGAGCACATTTAAAATATATATATATATTACCCTCAAAAGAATTAAAAAAAAAAAAAGTTATAAAAACTAAAACCCAACTACGACTAAAAATGTACAAACAAGACACCACAGACAGACAAATTAAAAATCTGGAGTCACACGAAATCTGTTCGATTTATGCTCTAAGACGTGTGACTCCGGATTTTTAATTTGTCTGTCTGTGGTCTCTTGTTTATACATTTTTAGTCGTAGTTCGATTTTAGTTTTTATTACTTTAATTTTTGTTACTAGAAAATCGCTTAATCTTTCAGTCTCTTTTGATCGACTAACAGCCGGTTACTGATTTAAGTAATTGAAGTTGAGAATTTCTCAAACTCTTCTTAAGCATTACTTAAGGTGATTCCTTTAATGTAACCCGCGAAATTCAGTACGTTTTTTGCAAATCAATTTTAGGAATCACCTTAAGTAATGCTTAAGAAGAGTTTGATAAATTCTCATCTTCAAATACTTAAATCAGAAACCGGCTGTTAATATACAAGAAAATAATTAACCAGTGCGCAACTTAAACACGTTACTTTACTCATCATTATGAACAACTTTTACTATGGGAACAAATCGGTAATCGTGAAAAAACAAATCGGCGGTTCCCTACATTTTGACGAGTTACGCGAACGTAAATGTAGGGAACAGGTGATTTTTTTTCACGATTTCTTTTTTGTTTCTATAGTGATAGTTGTTCATAATGCGGCGTACACCCCTTAAGATAATGTTCATGAATTTAATTTCATCCTGTTTATAATATTTTGCCGCCACTGGGAATCGAACCTGGAACCTCCAGGTTAGAGACAGGTGGTCTAACCACTAGGCCACAAGCGGTTAAGCTCTACATTTAATTTGCGCATTTGTTAATTAATAAATCACTCTCCGACAAATTATTGACAAACGCAGCAGGTCGAGTTTGTCAACCTTATGATTATAAATCGTGTTGATTTATTTGTCGTTCAGGTCAGAAGTCCTGTCCGAATTCTCACTGTTTTGGCTTTCAGGAAATAATGCTGGGAGTCCGAAAGGGATACCGGGACCTTGGCAACAGGCAACTGAAGGAACACGGGTGGGTTTTAGTCAGTAAAAGTCTGACACGCCCTCCCGCTCCGCCCAGAGCGGGAGAAGTAATCTGATGACTTACAAACCTCAAAAAAAAAAGGTGTCATCTATCTCCTTGCCAAATTTTGTCGAATTCCGTTCAGTGGTTAGGTGTGAAAAGGTAACATACAGACAGACAGAGTTACTTTCGAATTTATAATATTTATATTATTAGTACCTACTTATGGATTTCGATCCAATCAGCTGTCTTTTTGGCGCAAATGGACAACTTAACAACACATCATAACATCACGCCTGTATTCCCCGAAGGGTTAGGCAGAAATGTACCTACCTATAGTAGGTACATTTAGCCAATTATGTTTAAGTCCCATATAATAGGGGGCGAGCCTATTGCCATCAACAGGACACAAATCCAGATTCCGGACTGCTACTAAAAAAATCTGGGTGGAGTATTCAATATCATTGCCCAGCCCGGGAATCGACTCCATGACCTCATGGTCAGCAGTAGCGCTTGCAACCACTAAACCAACGAGGCAGTTATCCTAACTAATATTATAAATGCGAAAGTGATTTTTCACCTCACTCGCTCGGAAAGATTCTGTTTGTCATTCGAAATCTGCGTGGAAAAGAGCATTTTCCCCGCTAGCGTGGAAAGAGTTTTTAAAATTCGAACCGTTCTATTCAACAATTTTCTATACCGCCGGGTCGACTGATAATGCATCAATACTTCTTTTATGTCAGAGCGCCAACCTCATTTTTGGAATAATCGCACTGGCCAGCACGAAAAGAAATGGCTCAACGCGCCTAAAGAAGTTTTCACATAAAAAAACTTTATATAATTTTCTTCTGTATATTCAATTCACTTTCCACCATTTGGGTTTGTTTGGCAGTGTAAAATTACGCGAAAAGTACATAAAAGCTTAGGTACAATATTTTTGTTCAATGCATGGAGCATTTTCCTCACTGTAGTGAGGTGAAAAGTTGTGTGTTTCGCTCGGCAGCAAAGTTTTTCTGGGTCTCGTACCTTTGAAACCCTCGCAACGCTCAGGTTTCAATACAGGTACTCGCGCGAAAAAACAACTTTGCAGCCTTGCATAACAAATAACTATTGTTTGTTTATTTGTTGGTTACGCTTTCACGGTAAAACGGCTGAACATATTTGGATGAAATTTGACAAATGAGTAGACCGTGACCTGAAATACGACATAGAATAATTTTTATTCGAATTTTCCCACGGGATCGAGACTTAGCGAAATCGCGGGGCGCAGTTAGTTATTAATATAAGTTTACAAGTAAATAATACAGATTGAATTGCCATGCTTTTATTATCAGAAACTGGGGTTAGTTTACTACCCTATAAGACAGCAATGACCCATATTGCAGTTAAAATTATAAGTTATTTCTTTAGTTTACGACTACTTAACGTAAACGTCAAATAAAAACCCGGCCTGTGCGCATACAATATCGCATAAAGTGCACGGTGCCATGTTTCATAAATATATTGTTATACCTATTGAATGTGTGCAGGGACGCACTCAACGGAGTCTATATATTAAATTATCCTAACAAATATTATAAATGCCACAGTGAGTGTTTGTTTGTGTGTTACACTTTCATGCTAAACGGCACAACGGATTTGGATGAAATTTGGCATATGGGTAGACTATGGCCTGCGTTAGGACATAGGATATTTTTTTATCCCGATACTCCCACGAGATCGAGACTTATGCGTGTGGAACCGCGGGACGCAGCCAGTATTGCATATTTTTACGTTTTTAGGGTTCCGTAGTTAACGAGGAACCCTTATAGTTTCGCCATGTCCGTCTGTCTGTCCGTCTGTCCGCGGCTTAGCTCAGAGAACCTTTAGTGCTAGAAAGCTGTAATTTGGTATGGATACATATAAATTACGCCGACAAAAACAATAATACGTTAATATGTTGCTTGTAGAATAATCTGACAAAAAATCAGAATGATTTATATTAATATTAATACTAATAATTATGGTTTTTATTCGTTAAAACAAATTTTTTGAGGTATCTTCGTGATTTTATTATGTTTTCAACACACTATTTAACTAATATATATATATCCTGAAGAATATTGTATTATATTTTTTCTGGTTTTGTTTACTTCAATGGATCATGTAATTCATGTATTACTTTTTGGCATTATAACTGGCGTTTAGCCAAGTAGTCCCCTTAAATCTTATTGTGTATAATAGTGAATTCACAGTAATTTCTTATTAAGTTTAATTAATCTATTCAATTCATTGAGCTGGACTTATCTAAAAATATTCCTAAAATTAATTATTAATAGTCTGTCTTCGGCTCCAAACTGATATACAAATAACCTAATACTATATTCAGTTACAATATGAAGTATCAAATTCAGAGAAATACCGAAACAGTGGAAAAAACCGTCTTGTTACAGAAAACCTCTAAATTAATTAACTTCAAGCAAAGAGTTGTTTAATTAAGTCTGGAAAGTTGTTTGTAATGTCAGATGAATTATTTTGTCTAAAAAGGTCTTAAAATTATGTAACTTTTTTGAGCATGTTACCTATAATAGGTATGTAATTTTGACTTGAAAGAAAATTTAGATTTTAATTTTTTATATAATATAGACACGTATTTAAAAAAAATTAAAACTTACAGACTTAAAATAATAATAATAATATGTACAAGTGTATAAAAAAGGGGGGAAATATTCATAGGGCATCAAAAAATTCGTCCGCATACCTGTCATCAGGAAAAGTGCCCTTAAACCTGGCAGCATTGTCACGTTATATTTTTTTAGATAGTAAAAAATAAAGACGTGATAAGTTAATAAAAAAAAATTGAATACGAATTTTTTGCTTCATCATTAAAAAAAAAAATATTTATTTTTAATAAAAAAATATTTAGATAAAACGCTAAATTTGGGGCTTGCTACGTCATAATTCAGTATCTATTCACAAATCTAATGAACAGTGACGTCATGAAACATTTTAACTCAACGTACCTATTGCCGTAATCTTTTGATTACGTAATAAAAGAAAAATACCTGTCCAATTTTTTTTATAAACTACCTGACGGGCAAAATTATATGTTGTCAACATCCCTATTGGATTCTACACTATATGGGTGTAAGTTTTTGATACAGTCAAAATCATAATCTTCATCAACAAAATTTACAGCACTAAAATTTCGGTCGAGGTTGCGACACTTCCAAATCTCACGCTCCTAGGACACCTGTCCCACCGCCGGCGATTATCGAGAAGCGAAGTTGAGCTAGCCACTAAAATTGAGTTGGCGAACAACGAGCAGTGAGCGTGCAACGGGGACGAGCCATTACTCGTTAGTATACGTGTATACCAAGCGCTCTCACTCATCGAGCGGTTTGCCCACCCAGCGAGTTTCACTGAGACGCCGCGACGGATGACTTGTACCGTACGTCACCAACGTTGCCCGAATGCTACGTTCAAACACGGCTGCGATCTTATTCGCAGTTGCGACGGCGGCAACGACCGTTTTGGCAAGCGGAGTCGGTCGTCCGTCGTGACGTCATCCCAGGTTGTCAGTAGAGACGTTTTAAAGAGACCCTAGCCTGAGCGAGTACTCTATAATGATAGCTCTTGTCGATACGACAAACGAGTACTCGCCGGCGGCGGTCTGAACCGGGTCGGTACAATCTTTTGTATTCTTGAGCGAGAAAATTTATTTATTTAAACGTTTCGCACTCAAAAAAAAAGGTACAAAGGCGGACATAATGCCATACGGCGGACTTAGGCATTCTCTACCAGTCAACCAAGGGAGGTGAAGAGATTAGATGGCGGGTGCTCTGAATAAGAGCAAAAAAGAGAATTAAAAATATATATATATTATATCATAATGATAAAACAGTTTTGACAGTACATAAATAAGCTATAAATTTATGATACATACTTACATACATAAAAAAAAACAATCGTTGTAAAAATCATTGATAGCTAGTCGCTTCCCGGCAGCGGTAGGACAGATGCCTTAGATACACACGGCTACACATCAAGCTATACATTTCCAGTTTATGCTGATCTCGCATTGTATAGGATTTCCGTACAATGCGAGGTCAGCTTATACTAGTAACCGTGTCTAGTAGCCGTGTGTACATTTCAGCAACATTTTCAGTAGATTTCAATAATACATGAGATGATGTTGTAAACAGGCCGATGCTGTAATTTTAAGGTATCATAAAAGTGTTGCGAGGGAAGATAAAATACTTGAAGTGTAGAAATTATGAAGAAAGCAATTTTTTGTTCGTGTATTTTGTATGAAAAGTGATAAAAATTAAAGCGTAGTGAACTAGTGATAGTGCCTTTTTCCTTATAAACTAACTAGCTGTGTCCCGCGGTTTCACCCGCGTAAGTCTCGATCCCGTGTTAATATCGGGATAAAAAGTATCCTATGTCCTATTCCAGGTCATGGTCTACCCCCTACCAAATTTCGCAAACGCAACTGCTGAGCATGTGTTCCTGGGGTCGATTCCCAGGTCAGACAAAGTGAATGTCTCAGTAGCAGTCTGGTGTCTGGATTTGTGCCCAGTTTATGGCCTTAGGCTCGCCCCCTATTACATGACATATTTATGTGATGAAATGTAGTAAAACTACAGGTAGGTACACCACTGTATTACCCCCCGGGAATAACAGTCGTGATGTTATGTTATATTGTTTTGAACAAGGATCAAATCTTCGAGTATCATTTTCAAACCCCTATAGCAGCTATACAACCCAATTCATTGACTTAAGGGCCTACCCTACCTCAAATTGCTTAGCATGATCCTCCGTTACGCCAAAAATACTGCAGCATTAATTTTGAAATAAATTGATGCTAGGTTATGTTTGAGGATTACATAAAATTTTCTGTATTGAAAAAAAAAACCAAAGTTACCTCTAAACCGGACTATAAACCGCTGGTATTCAAAAAATACTTCAAATTAGATCATGAAACTTTGCATTATAACTGAACTAACTAGAAAAGCAGGTCTTAGGTTTTTTTTTTATTACCATTATTTTCACCGTAAAAAGCAATTACCTAGGCTTGGAGCCGCCAGCACCACACTCCGTCTTGCTCTCACTCAGACCGCGAGTAGTATGGTGCAAGCGTCATTAAATTTGAGGTAGGGTAGGGCCTTAAGCATATCCTCACGAAATTCTAGAAAAAAAGGAAAAAATATCTTCTCCCAAATCAATCAGTCTGCCTAGCCTTTTCCCAACTATGTTGGGGTCGGCTTCCAGTCTAACCGGATGCAGCTGAATACCAGTATTTTACATGAAGCGACTGCCTATCTGACCTCCACAACCCGTAACTGGGTAATACGATACCCCTTGGTTAGATTGGTTGTCAGACTTTCGGGCTTCTGACGACTCGTAACGACTGCCAAAGATCCACAAATGACAGCCGGGACCAACGGCTTAACGTGCTTTCCGAGGCACAGAGGAGTCTCGATATGTGAAAACGGTCACCCATCCACGGACCAACCCCGGCAAGCGTAGCTTAACCTAATGGATCGACCCGAGCGGCTGTTATAACTTAGCCACGAGCTCCTCCCAATATCTTCCCAAATCCGGCCCTTAAATACATAAGATACGCAATCGGCCGATATAAATAAAGTTAGGACAAAACAAAAGGGACACTTGATACGATTAATGTTGCCGATTCGAGTCCCGGCTGCGTTTAAATACAATATGCCGTATATTGTGGGTAGTTGTGTATAAAAATATGTGGGGTATAATTTTATTGGTCTTTTATTTCCGTAGTGAAGAAAGAATGAGCTCGCGGCTAAGTAATAACAGCCGCACGGGTCGATCCAACAGGTTAAGCTACGCTTGCTGGGGTTGGTCCGTGGATGGATGACCATCTTTACCTTTACATACCGAGAATCCTCCGTGCCTCGGAAAGCACGTTAAGCCGTTGTTGGTCCCGTGGATCTTTGATAGTCGTTACGGGTCGTCAGAAGCCCGAAAGTCTGACAACCTGTCTTACCAAGGGGTATCGTGTTATCCAGTTACTAGGTTGTTGAGGGCAGATAGGCAGTCGCTTCATGTAAAATACTGGTATTCAGCTGCATCCGGTTAGACTGGGAGCCGACCCCAACATAGTTTCGCCGTTTTGTGTGGATGTGACGCATATTATAACTTACTTTTTTGTCAGCTGTCTCATACAAAACTTCAATAGGTCCTACTCGACCCAGATGTATGGGCAAATAATATTTTTTTCGCGATCACGTTGTTGGTCCCATGTAGAAAGTTGTTCATTTTAATGACTCTGAAATATGACAACATATTTTTGAAACACGCTGTATTTGACGCTTTATCTCATTCAGAATCGATTGGCGAAAATCGATCACGTAGATCAAAAACCTTTCACATAACTCCCCTTAATTACTAAACTCCGGATCATATCCGATGTATCGACCGCCATCGGTCAATTTCGAGATCCAATCTTTGGCACCGTAATTTATTAAAAAAAAGGTCTTGGTAATTTTTGAGAGAATCGATGCGAATTCTGCATTGCGTTAGTTAATCGATTCTCGATGCGATGAACGGATCGAGATTAAGAATCGGGTATATCGGGTTGCGTCATGGACTTTGTTACACCGACCGTAGTGTACTTAAGAACAAGTTTTTAATTTTGTGAATATATCCAATCAAAAAGTGTAATAAGTTTAATATAAATAATCATTTTAATAATAATTATTGTTTTAATTATTATTATAGTTTCCAATATTAAAATACTTTAATCAATTATTTTATTTAAAAAAAACTTTGTGTGTATGTGTGCTTATCGAAATGACGGCAAAACAAGGCGAATAAGAAATAAATGTAACTATGAATACGCATGTTTGCAAATAAATAAATGATTTGAACTATAAAAAGCACCAGGGTGCACCACAAAAAGGGTTTTGTTGATGAAAGAATAGACAAAATGACAGATAAACAATCACTATTTGTCATTTTGTTTCTTCCGACGGCAAACCCCGTTTCTACGGTGGTCGTGCTACGCGTGCTATTTACGACAAAATAACAATCTTCTTATACCGGCACGGCGCCGGACACAGCAACACACATTTGAACACTTGTTTAAACATTTGTGAGGCACGGTTATTTGAGTATTTGTTCAAAGTTTGATCACGTATTTATTACCGTACCCCACAAGTGTTCAAATATGTGATTGTGTCTGGCGCCGGCTGTAGCGTGTCGATGGCAATCTAATTAAAGTCAACCCAGAATTTGGCTATGAGTTTTGCACTTTCAGTAGCGTCTATCAGTTCCTGTATCGTCCAGACAACACACGTTGGAAACGATGATAAGTGCCCCATTGTTTGTGAGCCCAGGACCAAGTCTATCTGTGAAAAGTAGGTTTTTTTTGCTTCGGCCTACCTCCTCGGTCCGGAGTATATTTATATATAACAATTATTATTAAAATACATGTAGTGTAAAATACGTGTAGAAATTATGAAGAAAGCAATTTTTTGTTCGTGTATTTTGTATGAAAAGTGATAAAAATTAAAGCGTAGTGAACTAGTGATAGTGCCTTTTTCCTTATAAACTAACTAGCTGTGTCCCGCGGTTTCACCCGCGTAAGTCTCGATCCCGTGTTAATATCGGGATAAAAAGTATCCTATGTCCTATTCCAGGTCATGGTCTACCCCCTACCAAATTTCGCAAACGCAACTGCTGAGCATGTGTTCCTGGGGTCGATTCCCAGGTCAGACAAAGTGAATGTCTCAGTAGCAGTCTGGTGTCTGGATTTGTGCCCAGTTTATGGCCTTAGGCTCGCCCCCTATTACATGACATATTTATGTGATGAAATGTAGTAAAACTACAGGTAGGTACACCACTGTATTACCCCCCGGGAATAACAGTCGTGATGTTATGTTATATTGTTTTGAACAAGGATCAAATCTTCGAGTATCATTTTCAAACCCCTATAGCAGCTATACAACCCAATTCATTGACTTAAGGGCCTACCCTACCTCAAATTGCTTAGCATGATCCTCCGTTACGCCAAAAATACTGCAGCATTAATTTTGAAATAAATTGATGCTAGGTTATGTTTGAGGATTACATAAAATTTTCTGTATTGAAAAAAAAAACCAAAGTTACCTCTAAACCGGACTATAAACCGCTGGTATTCAAAAAATACTTCAAATTAGATCATGAAACTTTGCATTATAACTGAACTAACTAGAAAAGCAGGTCTTAGGTTTTTTTTTTATTACCATTATTTTCACCGTAAAAAGCAATTACCTAGGCTTGGAGCCGCCAGCACCACACTCCGTCTTGCTCTCACTCAGACCGCGAGTAGTATGGTGCAAGCGTCATTAAATTTGAGGTAGGGTAGGGCCTTAAGCATATCCTCACGAAATTCTAGAAAAAAAGGAAAAAATATCTTCTCCCAAATCAATCAGTCTGCCTAGCCTTTTCCCAACTATGTTGGGGTCGGCTTCCAGTCTAACCGGATGCAGCTGAATACCAGTATTTTACATGAAGCGACTGCCTATCTGACCTCCACAACCCGTAACTGGGTAATACGATACCCCTTGGTTAGATTGGTTGTCAGACTTTCGGGCTTCTGACGACTCGTAACGACTGCCAAAGATCCACAAATGACAGCCGGGACCAACGGCTTAACGTGCTTTCCGAGGCACAGAGGAGTCTCGATATGTGAAAACGGTCACCCATCCACGGACCAACCCCGGCAAGCGTAGCTTAACCTAATGGATCGACCCGAGCGGCTGTTATAACTTAGCCACGAGCTCCTCCCAATATCTTCCCAAATCCGGCCCTTAAATACATAAGATACGCAATCGGCCGATATAAATAAAGTTAGGACAAAACAAAAGGGACACTTGATACGATTAATGTTGCCGATTCGAGTCCCGGCTGCGTTTAAATACAATATGCCGTATATTGTGGGTAGTTGTGTATAAAAATATGTGGGGTATAATTTTATTGGTCTTTTATTTCCGTAGTGAAGAAAGAATGAGCTCGCGGCTAAGTAATAACAGCCGCACGGGTCGATCCAACAGGTTAAGCTACGCTTGCTGGGGTTGGTCCGTGGATGGATGACCATCTTTACCTTTACATACCGAGAATCCTCCGTGCCTCGGAAAGCACGTTAAGCCGTTGTTGGTCCCGTGGATCTTTGATAGTCGTTACGGGTCGTCAGAAGCCCGAAAGTCTGACAACCTGTCTTACCAAGGGGTATCGTGTTATCCAGTTACTAGGTTGTTGAGGGCAGATAGGCAGTCGCTTCATGTAAAATACTGGTATTCAGCTGCATCCGGTTAGACTGGGAGCCGACCCCAACATAGTTTCGCCGTTTTGTGTGGATGTGACGCATATTATAACTTACTTTTTTGTCAGCTGTCTCATACAAAACTTCAATAGGTCCTACTCGACCCAGATGTATGGGCAAATAATATTTTTTTCGCGATCACGTTGTTGGTCCCATGTAGAAAGTTGTTCATTTTAATGACTCTGAAATATGACAACATATTTTTGAAACACGCTGTATTTGACGCTTTATCTCATTCAGAATCGATTGGCGAAAATCGATCACGTAGATCAAAAACCTTTCACATAACTCCCCTTAATTACTAAACTCCGGATCATATCCGATGTATCGACCGCCATCGGTCAATTTCGAGATCCAATCTTTGGCACCGTAATTTATTAAAAAAAAGGTCTTGGTAATTTTTGAGAGAATCGATGCGAATTCTGCATTGCGTTAGTTAATCGATTCTCGATGCGATGAACGGATCGAGATTAAGAATCGGGTATATCGGGTTGCGTCATGGACTTTGTTACACCGACCGTAGTGTACTTAAGAACAAGTTTTTAATTTTGTGAATATATCCAATCAAAAAGTGTAATAAGTTTAATATAAATAATCATTTTAATAATAATTATTGTTTTAATTATTATTATAGTTTCCAATATTAAAATACTTTAATCAATTATTTTATTTAAAAAAAACTTTGTGTGTATGTGTGCTTATCGAAATGACGGCAAAACAAGGCGAATAAGAAATAAATGTAACTATGAATACGCATGTTTGCAAATAAATAAATGATTTGAACTATAAAAAGCACCAGGGTGCACCACAAAAAGGGTTTTGTTGATGAAAGAATAGACAAAATGACAGATAAACAATCACTATTTGTCATTTTGTTTCTTCCGACGGCAAACCCCGTTTCTACGGTGGTCGTGCTACGCGTGCTATTTACGACAAAATAACAATCTTCTTATACCGGCACGGCGCCGGACACAGCAACACACATTTGAACACTTGTTTAAACATTTGTGAGGCACGGTTATTTGAGTATTTGTTCAAAGTTTGATCACGTATTTATTACCGTACCCCACAAGTGTTCAAATATGTGATTGTGTCTGGCGCCGGCTGTAGCGTGTCGATGGCAATCTAATTAAAGTCAACCCAGAATTTGGCTATGAGTTTTGCACTTTCAGTAGCGTCTATCAGTTCCTGTATCGTCCAGACAACACACGTTGGAAACGATGATAAGTGCCCCATTGTTTGTGAGCCCAGGACCAAGTCTATCTGTGAAAAGTAGGTTTTTTTTGCTTCGGCCTACCTCCTCGGTCCGGAGTATATTTATATATAACAATTATTATTAAAATACGTTAAAAAAATTGAATAGTTCTCTTAATTTACTACTTTCGGTTTTTATTTATTATTGTAGGTAATTTGTATTTTTGTACTGGTAAAAGTCAAGTAAATTATATGTAACATTGAATTAACTACAAGTAATGAGTTAAACTAATTCGTGTAAAATAACAATAAACATTAAAATTTAAGTGTACTATCCAATATACTTTGTGAAATTCCAAAGATTTATGACTGAAATAATAGTTATTAGAGGGTACTTGAGTTACAGTTCATTTATTTTTAATGATAATGTGAAAGGGGAATATGCCATTAATAGAAGTAGCGAAAGCTTTTAGAAAAACTTTTAATTTTTCGAAAAGTTTTAACTAGCGAGATTACTTCAGCGTTTATTTTTAATGTACATGGGTCATGCCAAAAGAAGTTAGATATTCTTTTCTCACTTGTTTGACTCTGGCAAGTTATTCACTATTTTATAGGCTGGTTATTTATTGACATATTTGAAACAGTTTGTCCTCGAACAGTAATATTAGCTTGATGTGACAAGCGACTGCAGTCAGGAATCTGGCACCTGGTGGTGCCCCACACGTCACTCGAATTTTTTTACTAAAAAAACGTATCTATCCTTCCTCACCCACCATATTCCCCTGACCTAGTGCCTTGTGATTTTTATCTGTTGCCAAGAAACAATGAATAATTAAAGGGGAAAAGGTTTGAAAGCAAAGAATGCACCAACTGCCTATAATTTCGAGATTGCTGAGGTGTCTAAAGAAGGGTGGTCAGATGTATTTTCCAATTGGTTAAGACGTATGGAAAAGTGTATACGTGCTCAGAGTGAATCCTTCGAAAAGATTGATACATGTAATAAAGAAAAAAAAAAAAAAAATTGTGTATCTAATTTCTTTTGGCATGACCCTCGTATTAAGTGTGGGCGAGCCTATTGCCATCAACCGCTCACAAGTCTAGACCGGGCTGCTACTGAGAAATTCTAGATGGAAAAACCCAATAACACTTTGCCCGACCCGGGATTCGAACCTAGGACTTCATGGTCAGCAGTAGCGCTTGCGACTACTAGACCAACGAGGCACTTTGCTTTACATATATACCATTTAAAACTGGCCACATTCATAATTATACAACTTGTAACGTTAAATGCGGCAAACCTGAAAATAGACAACATTTAGGGGTTGAACGTGGACAGGGGTTGGGGTTCTAGGGGTTGATGGGGACTAATCCGTTTGATCTGAATAACGAGCACAATCAATTGAACCACTTTTTAATATAGGTCACATTTTTCAAAAAATCTTCAATAAAAACGTTGCCGTGTCTATTTATTAATAGGTCAAGAGTCACGCTATCACATGCGGAAACCTGTGAGCGCGGCGCAGCGGCCCGGTGACGATCCCTCCGTCGATAGAACGTGGTCGCAGACGCAAGAAACGATCAGAATTGCCAGTAAAACTAAAACAGCACATAAAACCTGTAAAGGATTTATGCGCTGTTTTATTTAAAAAAAAGTAGTCTAGTAGTATTTAATGATATTTTTTCTCTCTGAAATAGGTCAATTGAATTTCAAATCAATTGGGGGTGTCTGAGGTTTTGCGCATTTAACGTTACACGTTGTATAGCGGTGTAACTGCCATCCAATGGTCATCAACGCTGTATCAAGGTCTCGATTGTTTTATTCTGATCCTGGCTGGAAAGGCGTTCCTTTTTTAATTCGCGATGGTCGTTACCGATGTTAAGTTTCCGATGAAATTCCAGTCGTCTCGATATTTTCGCGAAGTTGTTTGCATATCCATCGATTACTCGGTACTGGGCAATTATTGGGCGCATCGTGTTCGGCAATCGGTAAAAGTTTTCGGGAAATCATCGAGATTTTATTGTGATCGCGTGAGGGTTGGATGTTTTTAACTTTGGAGATCTGCTCTGAGATTGATTTCTTTATGCGTACGTTGCTACTTGAATCTTCTTGAGGCTGCCTTAAACATGGATAGTTTTTAGGGTTCCGTACCCAAAGGGTGAAACGGGACCCTAAAAACCTAAGACTCCGCTGACCGTCCGTCTGTCACCAGGCTGTATCTCATGAACCGTGATAATTAGACAGTTGAAATTTTCACAGATGATGTATTTCTGTTGCCGCTATAATAACAATATAATGAATATTTAAGGGGGCTCCCCATATAACATACGCGATTTTTTTGCCTTTTTTATAGGTAATGGTACGGAACCCTTCGTACACGAGTCCGAGTTGCACTTGGGCGGTTTTTATTTTTCGGGATGAGATTTCAGTATGCTTAGGTAGGTATATATTTTTTAAAGTTGTGTTCCTGAGTAAGTAGAGCCTACAAACCATAACATGCTCCGATCCTTACATTCACCTTTTGCTTCATCTACATTCATACATCAACGCAACGTTATTTACTTATTTTATTTTATTTTTTAATTATTTTTACTTTTTTTTCAGGTACATTCAATTTCTCCTAGTACCTACTAAGTCTCGAAGTATTTCGTAAGTAAATACCTAGGTACAACTTTCCTCGAAACCTAACACTTTACCGCTAAACCGTTTAATTCAAATATTTTAATAATGAGGGATCAGAACGTTACAACTTACCTTTATTAGATTTCTGAGGTTAACCCTAAAATATCTTTAGTAACAGCAGACGAGATTATTAGTTTGTAAGGCCGTTTGTCCACCGCAGCCAACGGAACGTCACCGAGAAACAAGATTATTCGAACCGAAAGTGCCATGCTGGTGACGGCGATCGTGTGTCCAACGCGACCGAACTCGGCATAATAGATAAAAAACAGTGGCAGTGTGTGGACATGAGCAAATAAAAAAGAAAAGGAAAAAGAAAGAAAATAAGTTTATTTGCGGCAAACATGACGAAAAAAAATGACAAATACACGAAAAATAATAAATTGGGGAAAAATATGCGTCACATACACGCAAAACGGCCATCGCTCAACTTAATGCTGCGACCCTATGCAAGACAGAGCCCCAGTGCTGGTTTTCAGTGACCGGCGTTGACGTGATGACGTCAATCGGTGCAGCAAATAATATTAATAAATATTTATACAATAAAACTAAATGTTTCAATATAATATACAGAGTGGCAACAAATGTATTTTGTATTGCCGGCACACTTGGCCGAGTCCTAGCATCCCCGCCGAACTACTAAAAACTTCGGCGGCCGGGGTGACGGCGTGTGGGTAACGGATTTGCGGTGGACACGCGGCCATAGTAAATTATGTATCACTTTCTTTGGCGCGGTCATCTCGTTCTCGGTGACGTCCCGGTGACGGTGGCGGTAGACAGACGCCTTTAGAGTTATTTAGTATTATTACGACTCAAGTTAATACCTCGAACCTACTAAGGCTATTTACTACTTTAACTAACAATTTAAGACTTTACAGATTACTATTACACAGACGATTTTCTCTGAAACAATTTTACGGTTAGATTAGAAATTAATCACATCGATCTTACTTTAGAATTATAAAGTTATAGGTATTAGTTGAATGCTGAGAAATATGGAGGGATAATTAAATTGGGATAAGGTTAAGATAATTATGATAAATCAAAGAATAGTTTAATTAAAATAGTAATTTTGCAGATTATTGATAAAGAAATTCTTTTACAAAATCAAATCAAATCTAATCGTTTATTGCAATCCATAATGTACAAAATATAGGTGGTAGATAAAAAATTATAGAAAAAACAATTATGGACCCTGTCGGGTACAGCTAATTTTTAGATAGGTAGAGAGAGGAGCTCTTTACAATTTTTTCTTGTTATTAAGTTATGAATTATTTATATCCCATTACCTACGTATTTATATTTCCATTCATTCACTTATTCTATTAATATTTTATATACAAGTCTATCCATTCATTTATTATTTATTTAATTAGGTATATTTAATATGGCTTACTTCTTTACTTGCTTAAAAATTGTTTATTATTATTAATGTAGTATAATTTTGAAGTTTTTAAAGTAAATTACTTAACTTTGATTTACAAGACCAATATTTTTTTACTACAGACTTTCGGGCATCTGACGACCCGTATCAACTGTCAAAGATCCACGAATGACAGCCGGGACCAACGGCTTAACGTGCTTTCCGAGACACAAGGAGGTTCAATATGTAAAGATGGTCACCCATCCACGGATTTAACCCCGGCAATCGTAGCTTATAGGATTAGGATTTGTTTAGAAAAAATATAAAATTAGCAAGAGAATGATAAAGTAAGGATTTGTTGAATGAAAATGATCCATTAGCTGAAGAAGGTGGTGCCTTCAAAAGCGGAGTAGTTGCGAGGATTGAGGAAATGCAACTTGGGGTTGTTATAAAACTTTGTTTGACCGCTTTGCAATAGAAAATATAGGGTTGACTAGTTTGAACGGGTGCTCAATGTGGCTCTTTACTCATTTTTAACCGATTTCAAAAAGGAGGGATGCGGAGCGGGGTAGCAAAAGTAACCTTATGAAAAAAAATCGCCTGCAGCACCGTGTACGTGATAAAAGTGAAACTCCGTATAAAATCCTAACTAATATTATAAATGGGAAAGTGAGGTTGTTTGTTTGTTTGTTACGCTTTCACTCTAAAACGACTGGATGGATTTGGATGAAAATTGGTACAGGGGTAGACCATGACCTTGAATAGGACATAGGATTCTTTTTATCTCGATATTCCCACGGGATCGAGACTTACGCGGGTGAAACCGCGGGGCGCAAATAGTAAAGAATAAGAAAAAAATTGTGTGAGTCAGAGAGAGCAAGAGTTATATATTTCTTCTCTCTCATGTAACGAAATGTGCCAAAACGTGACGCGTCCTTGAAATTTCACTCTCTATATTCTCTTACAATTAGGTATTTTCGAATAGCCGCCGCTTAAGAAGGTTTTTTTTTTAATAATTTGCCTGTATTGTTCTAAAGAAAGTTTTTTATTTCTTTTTGATAATTTTTTTTTTTTTTTTTTTTGTTGAAAACCGCGAATTTTAATATTGTCCGTATGTTTCCTACCCCTGAGATAGAATACTTATTATGAATTTCAGGGTTTTGCGAGTAAATAATTATGCACTGAAAAGTTTCCGGTTCTATGCTCACCGCCGGTTAGTTACTATAACTACTAACTGGAGATAAATTCTGCTAAATCTCAGATTCATTAGCAGTACCGAGAATATGGTAAACTAGTTGCGCACTGTGGTTTCACCCGCGTATGTCTCGATCCCGTGGGAATATCGGGATAAAAAGTATCCTATGTCCTATTCCAGGTCAAGATCCACGAATGACAGCCGGGACTTAATGTGCTTTCCGAACCACGCTCCTGCGTGCTTCGTGATTCGCCTTTCGTAAGGGGCGAATCGGTACATCAAAATAATTATTTAAATGTCAATTTTCCACTCGCCCCTTCGTAAGTGATGGAGGTTGTATACCTAATAAGAAACCTAAATGTTGTTTGGAATATGTCAGTCGATTATAAAAATGTACTCGTGTCAGTTCTATTGAATAAAAAGTCGTTTGATCCTAATAATAGCCTCTTAATTTCCAATAGTAAGGGGCGAATCAGTACACTAAAATAAAAAACGGGGCGAGTGGAACATTTTAATCAAAGGGGCAAGATCCAAGGGGCGAGCGGGGCCCACCCACACCTTAAAAATCGCATGCATTTTTCAAAAGAGTTTCGGTAAGTAAACATGGTCACCCATCCACGGGCTAAGCGTAACTTAACCTCATGGATCGACCTGTGCGGCTGTTATTACTAAGCCAACAGTTTCACTGTAAAACAGAATTGCTCGAAGTTTTAAACTCCTTCCATATTTATGGTGGTTATATTTCAGTTTCAGACCGACCATATATCCGGATATACGGACAGTCTGTATAGTGTATTATCTAGCGAGCTTATGTTGTGTGTGAGCTTAACACTCTGGGTTGTGGACCTAAGTGTAGTCTTAGTTTTAGATGCATTTTAGTGCTAACTTTCAATGTACTTGCGTCCATTGTTGATCTCTTTGTGACCCATTTTTTAACCCCCGACTAAAAAAGAGGGGTGTTATAAGTTTAACGTGTGTATCTGTGTATCTGTGTGTCTGTCTGTTCCATCGTAGCTGCCAAACCGCTGAACCGATTTAGTTTTTTTTTGTTTTGTTTGAAAGGTGAATCAAGTCACCTTTCAAACAAAATAAAAAAAAACAAAATCGAGAGTGTTCTTAGCTATTATTCAAGAAAATCGGTTCAGCCGTTTGAAGATTATCAGCTCTTTTCTAGTTGAGGAATGGATGTGAGCATCTTTCACAGGGCTAATCGATTGGAAATTTAGAATTCTGTTACTTCAATGATATTAGAAGAATATAGTAACCTTGAACTGATGCTGCAGCATCACCTGGATGCAGAGGTATCGTGTTTGGGCTCATTAGAAAGGTCTCAAAAAATAGGTTACAGATGGATGGTGATCAGGGTCTGATGATGGAGTAGGAAAGAGAAATGAGACTAAATTAGAACCTAGCTTCAATGTGGCAAAAGTATGAGCCGTCCCCCGACGCGACGACGCTTGGATCAAAATATTACCTACAACTTTTATATTAAACTTAAAGGGCCAATACATATTATTTTTTTACTTTTTAAATTTTTTGTTTTTGTCGGGGGTTTTTAAAATTTTTAATTTATTGACCGTGTATAGTAGTAATTCGTCAACTCGTCCTACATGCCTACGGCCCATTTAGGACGACTTGCAGAAAATCAAAAGAACGTCCTAAATGGGCCGTAGGCATGTAGGACGAGTTGACGAATTACTCGTTTATCGTATTAAAAAGCGCATGCATTTTTGAAAAGTATTTTATTCTATAAGACAGGCGCGTGGCTAAATTATAACAGCCGCAAAAGTCGATCTAAGGTTAAGCTACACTTGCCGAGGTCGGTCCGTGGATGGGTGACCATTCATTACATATCGAGACTCCTCCTTGCTTCGGAAAGCACTTTAAGCCGTTGGTCCCGGCTGTCATTCGTAGATTTTTGACACTCGTTACGGGTAATGTAACCCAAAAGTCTGACAACCAGTCTAACCAAGGATTATTGTGTTACCCAGTGACTGGGTTGTGGAGGTTAGATAGGCAGTCGCTTCATGTAAAATACTGGTATTCAGCTGCATCCGGTTAGACTGGAAGCCGACCTTAACATAGTTAGGAAAAAGCTAGACAGGTTGTTGTTATCAATGTGTAAAAAAAATTACGTAATATAAACTAAAACTCAACTACGACAAGAAAGTCAATCAACTAAAAAACGGTATAAACAAGACACCACAGACAGACAAATTAAACATCCGGAGTCACACGTGTTAGGGCAATCGAACAGATTACGTGTGACTTCGGATGTTTAATTTGTCTGTCAAATATATTTTTTGTAGTTATAATACATATATTTTTGAAATGTGCTAATTAAGCTCTTTCATTTGATACCTAACATGGTATGATTAAAAAATATTTGTTTTTTAATTCATGATTTTATGTCCTCTAGAGGGCGCCATTTTTAATTTAATGTGACATCACACAACCTATAACCAGCGGACGATCAAGACGCTTCCAACGATACATCATATGTCAAATTATGATGAGTCGTTTAGAAGATATGAGGGAACAGATGAAAATACATACATACTTACATACATACATACCGGTCAAAATCATAACTCTCCTTTTTTCTTCGCCGTAGTCGGGTAATAAACACCCGGAACACAAAAATACCTGCACATTTTTTAAATGTGGCTATCCCCATTGTGTTCAATATCATTCACGTCTATTGCATCCATATTCGTGTTACATTTTCTGTGAAGCGATGTGAGATCACGTTAGATGATATCAATATACATTGAGGTCAGTTCTAGGAAATATCACTTGATATTTCTATTTTATTGTGAATGTATAATATATATAATGCACGTGCTTATGTGTTGTGTATCTATACATATTATATATTGAAGTCGCTTTTCGTGTTTTTCTGTATGTCCGCGTTTGTTCTTCTATAATACAACACAACGGATTTTGATTTGATTTTCACGATAATTTAGAGAATTTATTACGAAGGTTTTAAGTGCATACATCATATACTATTAAATGAGCAATATTTGTATACAGCGTGAAATTTTAGGGGGTTGCGAAAAAAAAATTGCTGTTCCCTACATTTATGTTCGCATAGCTCGTCAAAATGTATGGAACTGCAGATTTTTTTTCTCGCGATTTCCGGGTTTTTCCCGTCGTGAAAGTTATTCTCAATTATGACCCCTTAAGAGGATTTAAACGACTAAAATTTCACCTGCAATCACGTTCTAGAAAACGGCTCTAACGATTAAGGTGAAAGTTGCAATACTTAGAGGAATTTACGGGGGCGAAAAATCGATCTAAAATCTCTGGAAAAATTCGTTTTCTCTATTTTCACCCTAGCAAAGCACGGTCGCCCAAGTACTTTATATTAAAATTACTTATTATAAAGAAATCTCAATGTTTTATCAAGTCGTAAAAACATTGCGAAGCTGGGACCGGTCACTGGTTTAGTTTCTGTCTACTCCTATGGGAAGAAGGCGTGAGTTTTTATACATACAACGCGCCGCTACAATGGCGACATTGGCATTGACATGGCTAGTGGCCAGTAAACATAAAAAATATGATAAAAAATAATAATTCGTAAATTGAAAAATTAAAATTATCAAACAAACTAAATAATAAACACATAACCAAAATTGAGATCACTCTGTGTAAAATATTCGTTCATGAAGCTACCTACCAGCTGGCTTACGTTCTATGGGTACTATCCTTTGTCGGCATAATTTCTAAGAAATTGCGCGGCTTTCCTTCTATTCGCCTACCATATGATCCGTGACCCCGGCAAACGACCTCTTGGCTACAATTCTCCATTGTAGCGGCACGTTGTATATGTGTAGCTTTGTAGCAGCAAAAAGTATTCATAATGTCAAACACTTCAGCGTCACAAGATCAAGATACAAAAATATCCCAGGATCTCATAGGGATGTGCCAGCTTATCCCGGGATCACGGGACTCAGTCCAAGCGTGCGAGTCGGCCCTGTTATTAAAGCTCTTAGCCCGTCTACTTGTGACTCCCAAATTCTAGATATGGTTGGCCGTACTGTCCTAGTTTTGAGTCCCGAATTTCTGGGAATATAAACTAATTTCATTCCGACATTAAATTCGGGAGTGGTTCCGTTTCTTTGTCAGATGTTGGACGTGGCCTATATCCTATATTTTGCATGAGCGAGTGGTAGCGAATTTCCGGAGAGCAACCGTATGCAGTACAAATGTGATTAATATTTGAGTACTTGCCGCAAAAATAGAGAATATATAGTAATAATAGAGAAAGCTGACAGTTTGGCGTTCAAAATGAGAATAGTTTTATGCAAGAGACATAAATTGGAAAAAAAAGGTAAGAAAAATAATTTACGACTGTTAATAATAATATTGACGTCCAAATCATGTATACATTATTTTAAGTCATTTTTCGTGTTTGTCTGTATGTCTACGTTGTTCTTCTAAACCACGCAACAGATTTTGATTTTCACCATCGTTTAGAGTATTTATTCCGGAAGGTTTATGTGTATATAATACACTAGATACCTAGATACCCGCGGCTTTGCCCGCTTGAAAAATTATATACTAAAACCTTCGTCGAGAACCACTCTATCTATTAGTGAAAACAGCATGAAAATCGGTGCAGTAGTTTTTGAGTTTATCGCGTACAGGACGACAGACAGACGCGGCGGAGGACTTTGTTTTACAATTATGTAGTGATATAACTAAGAAATCTTGATGTTTTGTCAATTTGTAAAAGTAAAAAATAAAGTAATAACAGACAACGCCAAACAAAAAATGCAACGAAACAATCTTGGAAAAAAAGTATACAACCTAACGAAAATCGAATTTAGCTAAGTCCATACGCCACTATCGCATAATATAAATATCAATATGGTAAACATGACTGTACGCACAATCCCGGTAAGACCACGATTACCATCTGTCCGACGGAAATACCGAAATAAGCCGAAGTGTGCCGAAAAAGGCCGATGTATTCCGAAACAATAATCCTGTCCGATTGAATTGGTCATAAGTTGGTAATACTTTATTCGGGAGATCGGTGGGGGTTATATTATATGAATGAATCGGTGGTACTACGATTTCTGTTTAGAGGAACTCGGTCGTGACTCACGCTCGAAACACGACCGTGTTTCGAGTGTGAGTTGCGATCGAGTTTTTTCGATATTTAAAACAGGATATATGAAAAAATGCATGAAAGCAATTTCTAAGTTCGTAAAATGTATAAATATAGGGGAGAATCGGGGAGAAAGAGAAGAAGAAAGAGAAGTCTATTTAATATTTTGACATTTACATAAACCTCCAACTGTCATTAACAAGACACAATAGAATTTTAATGTATTTTTATTTTAATTTGAATTATTTACATTATACACAATATTTATAGAACACTACTAACTATTTACATAAAAAACTATTTTTATGTAAATTTTAATTGTTCAATTCTATTCATTTATTAATTAATTTTGTGAACGTACGGTAAAGTGTTATCAGCATTTAGAATGCCGATCGACAGTTGAGCGGTTTTGAAACCAATTTTGAAACCAATGGCTACGTACCTCGGATTTCGATACTGTCTCTAGGAAAACACCAACTTTTTTCATAAATAATAACTTTTCAGTGACGTCATTCGCCTTTAAATTGCAGACGCTGTGGCGGCCACTGCTCTTTTAGAAAGCCGTAGATGTACTGACTGAAGTGAGTTTTGATCGAGTCTCAGTCTAGATTCGAGTTCCAACAGTAGCACCCTGTAATCTAATAGTACTATCCCGGCTTCGGTGAAATTTGATATTTTTACCGAAATATCGTTCCTGATCAGTTCCCTTTTACTTATTGTGTAAAGCCAATGTATTGTATTAGATAACAAGTATGTATTATGTACCGAAAAACAAGGAAAATCCCTCAGAATATCGTGTTTACTTTTATATAAGCTTGTATGACGGAAATGTACCTTTGATTATAAATTGTTATGTTTTATGGGGAAAGCAAAAATAGTAAATACCTACATTACCATAAGCATAATCAGCCTATAATGTTCCCACTGCTAGGACACAGGCCTCATCTTTGTGAGAGGGAGCGGGTAGTAGAGTCAGAGAAATCAATTCATAGGTAAATGAAAAAAATAGACTTAAATTATTGATTAGTTAAAAAGTTTTAAATTACTTGCAACTTTGGATTTATTGGAGTCCAACTAGGCTTGAAATCGAGGCCAAGAGAAATCAATCTGCCTAGCTTTTTCCCAACTATGTTGGGGTCGGCTTCCAGTCTAACCGAATGCAGCTGAATACCAGTATTTTACATGGGGCGACTGCCTATCTGACCTCCACAACCCAGTTACTGGGTAATGTGATGCCCCTTGGTAAGACTAGTTGTCATACTTTCTGACGAACCGTAACGACTGTCAAAGATCCACCAATGACAGCCGGGACCAACGTCTTAAGGTGCTTTTTGAGACACGTAGGGGTTTTGGTATGTGAATGTTCATCGTTCACCCATCCACGGACCAACCTTGGCAAGCGTAGAAAATCGAGATTAAGAGCATTCACTAAAAAAGGAAAAAGAGATATGAAGTTTCTTTCGTAAAAACAAACACATGATCAACAAAGTTCCATCACATAAAAGTAATAAGATGTTTCTCACAATATATCAATTCATACATCAGCTAACTCAAACTTGGCCAATATTTGTTCATTTGTGGGGCATACAGATGACTGCGCAGGATTGGGGGGTATACGCTCACGGAATATTAAACTACTTCTTATTGATAGTTACCTTGCACTAGTTATACGGACGGAGTTTTGGCCCTCGATTCATTACCTACTAAATATATTTAAAGAGGGGGCGAAATTATCGGCTGGTAGATTAACCGCTAACGGCTAAAGGATAATTATTTCATAGAAGCAGGTGTGTCCAAACATTGAGTGACAAGAGCGCGGCAGCAACACGCGGCGTTTGCGGGACACATTTCTGCCGCGCTCTAGTGTGGACTAAACCGACGAATGTTTGCGCGGCATATCCGAGACACGCCGCGCACTTCAGATGGAAGCTGATGCGTGTGTCGTAGCTCTGCTTATAATTCGTCCAAACACAATTACTGACGAATGTTCGCTAGAAATGTTTGCGCGGCAGGTAGGCAGAAGCGTTCGCGCGCGGCAGTCGTCCGATTATAACGCGGCAGGCCGCGCACGATTGCCGCTCAAAGTTTGGACTCACCTTTAGGATTAGGATTCGAATGAACTATTGGCGTAACTTCTATAACTAGCATTATGTATTAGAAAAGTCAGATGGGTTACCAGGAATTTAAGTTATGGGTGCACCACTCTGAATAGCGAAAAATACATTGCAATTTAAACTACCTTTAGTCATACGAATCATATCAAATACACTGGAATTTAAACTACATAAATGTCTATACATACGAATCAATATAAGACAATAGGTAGGTACTACCATAATTTTCTTAGCGAGGCAGCATCCAATAACAAAAAAAACAAAAAGAAAAAATA
This sequence comes from Lithophane ornitopus, assembly GCA_948473465.1. Lineage (NCBI taxonomy): Eukaryota > Metazoa > Arthropoda > Insecta > Lepidoptera > Noctuidae > Lithophane > Lithophane ornitopus. Next base: position 9,458,007 of record OX419638.1, on the reverse strand, counting down.
AAACAATTGAAAATCAACAACAAAAAAACTCTATGGACAGTCGCGCACAACGTCTGTAACTGTTTATTATTATTTTTTATTTTTGTTGTTTCGTTTTAACCGTATGGTGTAATGTTACCAGTCCAATAAATAATGAAAGGAATTTAAGGGTCGATCGTTAAAAGTGATAATTTATTGTGCGCATGACTGTATGTTTGTCCGTTGATTATCATTAAAACTAAGGACGGGGACTAATTGACGGGACTCTTGTTTGTCATGTAAGGTTTTAATTGAAAATGTTAGAATAAAATTTTAAGTTATTGTTCTGGTCGTCTCGGGCCATATATTTTAGTGTCTTGGTTTTCAAATAGTTTATTAATTTTTCATTGACAAAAATATTTTTTACAAAACTTTTTAATTTTTTTAGACACATTGTTCAATACCTGTAATTTTGAACCTAGTGACCGAGAAGCAGGACTCTTACACTACAGTAGGTTAAAGGGAATGGACGAGTCTAATTTGAAACCGAAAAAGGGTGGCATGGAACTCGACGCGGAACCTGTGTTACCATGGATTCAGTACAAGATTCTGAAATATTTAGTCGGTTAATTAAAAGAAAAAATTGTTCCATACATTTTGACCGCGTGGGTACTGCACTTTTCTATGAAACAGCTGTTTTATTTTTGATAACCGGGTCTAGAATTATGTGCCGAATTCATGGTTACAGTTTGCGCGTTGATGTCCCTGCCACCACGTGGTGGCACCTTCCTTCTTCAATTGGTCCCTCATTCCTGAGGATCGTGGTCCCTGGACCCCTTTATACAGACAATCTGCCTCCATCGACTCCAGTCCGGTTTGGTGGTGGCACCAAATTAGACTCGTCCATTCCTTTTATTCCACCCTGTATTTTAATAGATCCATTATAACATGGTACAATATTAAATATAACAACGCCATAAATCACTAACAAAGCACACACAATTATGTTTTACAATAAGATAATCATCGTTTACTAATTAGGACACAGTGTGAGTTTATTTTGATAATTAAAATTAATTACTTTTGAAGTAATTTCTTTTTAAGTGTACATTTTAGTTTCAGTAATTAGGAGGGTCAAAAGGTCAAAATAAGGCTGTAATTACATAGGCTTGTAAATGATAGCTTTAGCAAAGTACATTTAGGTTAATTTCAGCCCGTGGCTAAATAATAACAGCCGCACGGGTCGATCTTCAAGGTTAAGTCACGCTTGGCGAGGTCGGTCCGGGGATGGATGACCATCCATTACATATTAAGAGTTCGAGGCCCACCGTGCCTCAAAAAGCACATTAAGCCGTTGGTCCCGGCTGTCATTTAAAGATCGCTGACAGTCGTTATGTGTAGTCAGAAGCCCGAAAGTCTGCCAACCAGTTTTACCAAGGGGTATCGTATTACCCAGTTACTGGGTTGTGGAGGTCAGATAGGCAGTCGCTCCATATATAAAACACTGGTATTCAGGTGCGTCTGGTTAGACTGGAAGCCGATTCTAACATAGTCGGGAAAAGGCTAGGCAGATTGATTACTCTTTGGCCTCGATTACAACAACACTATCCATTGAACTCGCTGCCTTGAAATAAGCAATACTAAGTCCAAAATCGGAAATAACCATAAACAAGCCGCGTAATCTAAATTCTATTTCAAAATAACGTATAAGGTTGTCACGTTTCGTTTGAAATAAGTATGTAATCATAAGCTCTATTTGAGAAGAAAATTCCCAAAATTGATTGAACCCAATCTCCCTATTTGAGGGGTGTTGTAAATAGGATATTTTCAGACATTTCCTTTGGGAACGAACGTGTCGAAAGGTAGGTACTGATTTTAAATTGGTATCTAGCTTCCATAGCGCCTTTCATCTCATATTCTTTGTCAAATAAGTTTTCATACATACCTATACCCCATTTGAAATAAGATTAGACATTAAAACAAACCCTTTTACAGTCCGTTCAACCGAATTTGACTTCTATACCGTAGGCATAAGGATAGCATTAAAAGCAAAAAATGTTCCACAATACCAACTATCTACTGCAGCTGCCATTTGTCATGCCACCAACGCAATAGAATTCAAAATCGGTTGAACGGAATGTAAAAAAAACTTATCTATACGTCTAATCTTATTTCAAATGGAGTATTCAACTTCTTCACTAGGGAGTACTTACTCCTTTTTCTTCTTTTTCGTTCATACATCTGGTCATACACGATCGCCGGTTGCGAGTACTACGCACCTTACCTTTCTGAAGAACATCTCCAATAAGTTCACTATAATGTCTTTCTAGGACAAATATTTAGTTTTTAGTTCAATTCTAAATATTTCTACAACGGCTGTCACATTATTATACAATGACTTTTTGATCAAAACTGCTCTCAAAACGGTGAAGGAAAACATCGTGAGTGATCCCGCACTGGGCCCGCGTGGTAGATTACAGCCCACTCCCTCCCGAAGAGGCCTGGTCGTAGCTCTGCTTATAACTCGTCCAAGTACAATTACTGACGAATATTTGCTAGAAATCTTTGTGCGCTGCAGGTAAACAGAAGCGTTCGCGCAGTCGTCCAAACGCAGCGCGGCAGCCACGCAAGATTGCCGCTCAATGTACAAACCTTTACACTGTATTTTTGCCTGTTCAAAAAAGTTAATTCATCGAGAGTCACTCCAAAGTTTCGAACTACTTTTGACGGACTTAGAGTAGGCACTTCCTACCTTGATACCTTGATTCACAAATAAACTCTGGAATCTTCACAGACCCCACGTGACTCAATGTGATTATTTTTGCGCGACTAGCTAAAGGTCGTTGCAAAAAAGTTTGTACTCGCGAGATCAACTACTCGCAGAACCTACTAGTAGTATGCAGAAACGTGTGGTCTATTAAGGGTGTGGAACAGAACATCAAACTACAACTTTCTCCATGAGATCAACATCGTAATAAAACTCAAACTTTCCGTTCAAAACTTCAATAGCAACAGCTATACGACCCAAATGTATGGGACAGCTGATATTTTTTTCGCGATTACGATGTCGGTCCCTTGGAGAAAGTTTTTCAGTTTAATGGTCAGTACACACGGCTACACATCAAGCTATACATTCCCCCTGCCAGGGTTGCGGGAAAGTCCGAAAGGGATACCGGGACCCTAGGCAACAGGCAACTAAAGGAACACGGGTGGGTTTTAGTCTGCCCTTCCGCTTCGCCCAGAGCGGGAGCAGTCATTTGATGATTTACCAAACCCAAAAAAAAATAGTTCACATTCCCAGTTTATATACTGAACTCGCATTTTGTAGATTTCCGTACAATGCGAGGTCAGCTGAATTATGACCACAAATTTCTGATACACGCTGCTGGGGAGTTTGTTGCGCCACTTCTTCTTCCCAGCTAAAGCACTAGGAAGTGGTGAAGGGGGCATTTTGACGAACTGTCTTATGTAATTTTGACGTTTGAAAAGTGCTGATTCTCAGCCTAGTTTGAATAAATTTACTTTTTATTTTGTTTTTTTTAAATAAATGATCTACATAATACATAATTATTGTTATTTGATAAACGTTATATTTTTCTTTCTTTATTTATATTTACACATTCGGCCTTTTTCGAGGAATAATTTAAATTCCTCTATAAACCAGCGACATAGCTCCCAGTTCCTACTTTCCCAGTTCCCAGTGCGTTAGGGCTGTCACAAACCTCACTTGCAAATCGCGTGTGGAGTAATAAGGTCCTCGCTTAGCAGCGCGCGTGCTTTGAGTTGTAATGCGCAACGCCCCTAGCTTTTGGGGTTTGGTATTGGTGATGAGCGGAGCGGGCATGTGAGATATATTTTTCTATTTTCTGTTAGGCTAAGGGATGATCCTATTCATTAAAGAGGATGTGCAGAGGGTTGGATATAAATTGAAATAAAATGACTAATTAATAACTATGACCGTTCACCAATTATCATGAAATAGCAATTTCGTTCTTATTGTCACACTATGATCTTGAAGACCAGTAATTGATGTTTAACTGCAGAGAGAGGGGCAATTCCCGTAATATTTAAGAACGTTCACATTCGCATCTCATTTGCTATCTGTCAAAATTACTAGGGGGCGTCCATAAATTACGTGAGGTGTTTTTTTTAATTTTCTGTCCCTCCCTCCCCCCCTGGTAAGATGTCGTGAGATTTTATTCAACCCCCCTCCCCCATCCCCCAATCTCACATGAGATTTTTCAAAATGTGGGTTTCTTACGTAAACGCGTTGGATTGTTATTGTAAAATCATCGAGTCGCGCGTTCGGCTGACAGTGGCGCGAAAACAAAGGACGGGCTACACTGTACCGTAAATTCAGATTAAATTGAGCTCTTTGGTATAAAACAAATATGGTGGTTTGACAGTCAGTAGATGTATAACGTCGAAGTATGAATGAAATTATTAATTAGTGAATGATCTTAATCGTATTACGATAACGCTTAAGATTAAATCTTAAGCATGTACAATCTTACGATTAGATTAAATGGACCAAAATAGTTTTTTTTTTTGTTTCAATCAGAAAAAAAATTGCGTGATATTTGCCGAGACCCCCCCTCTCTCCAACGTAAGATTATATGAGATTTGACACGACCCTCTCCCCCCCTTAAACATCTCACGTATTTTATGAACGCCCCCCTATCAATTTACCAAAATTTTTGACTCGTTTGACAGATTGCGACTTGAACGTTTTTTAAGCTAGAGAATTGGCTTCAGACCATAAGTAATATTTTTTAAATGCGTCAAAGCACAGTCAATTTTTTTTTCTAAAGTTATCCTCATTTGTACCACAAATCACTAAATACGTTTAGAACGAATATATATTTAAAACATCATTCTGTCTCTCTTACCTTCACAAGATTTTTTTTTTTTTCTTTTTAAAACGTTGCCCCACACTAGGAATTTCTTCCTGTATCGTGGGATTGACACGGACAAGAATTATGTTTGAAATACGTTTGGCTTTTAATGCATTTCGTGATTTTTCGTGCCAGTGTGCCTTAGGTTTGGATTGTCAATTCGTCACACGGTATCGTACAGTTTCTGTACGTTTTAATGAATACCTATAATCTTGGGCTTAGCCTTTATTAAGACTTTTCGGCACACTGAACGAGACACGTTATAAGTTTTATTGTTAAGACGTCTATCCATATGGGCGTTTAGTGTCCCAGAAAGGGTTAATTAGTCATCATCTAGCCTAGCCTTTTCCCGACCAAGTTTGGGTCGGCTTCCACTCTAATAACTGGGTAATACGATACCCCTTGGCAAGACTGGTTGTTGGTTGTTAAGTTTTAGGGGTATGAGGAACAGGGTGTAAAGTTCATTCATCCACCATAGAAAAGGGAGGATCCTCCAACCAGAAGGGTGTTGTGTCTGGCGGGCAACTGCCCAACGTTTGATGTTGGGTTCTCGTATATATGTCCACTGCACGGTAAACTTTAATTGCGCGATGCAGGATTTATGTGACGTCTGTCTGACGTCAGGTCTTTGATGCGTAGTTCGCATGTTGCGATGTAGATACCGCCACAAAGTAATACTCACAGCTAATCGCTACCGCTCGTACCCTGTGTCCTCACCCGTCTCTAGCGAATTTACTCCACGCACTGAACGTATGTCATCACACGGACTCTGATACCAGCTTTGCGTGGTCCTCATACTCTTTATGTGTGTGAAGTGTTAAACTTGCATTATGTACAGTCAGCGACACAAGAAATTGATCATTGGTATTATATTAATTGTTGTTGTAGTATTATATTGGTAATTCCCTTGTTTGTGATGTAACTTATTGTCTTTTGTATTCATCTGTATACTTAACCGACTTTAAAAAAGGAATGCGTTTGTTGTAGTTTTGTTTATAAAAATAAGTATTTAAATGCCATAGTGGTAAATCATTTAGGTAGGTATTATATCAGTTAAAGTATTTTTAAGGAAAACTAGCTTCTGCCCGCGACTTCGTATGCATGGAAGTCGTAAGATACAAAATATACTAAAATAACAGCTAAATTTTTATAACACTCCCTCAGCCCCCGCGTCGCATCGCCTTCCAGTGCTGACATTTTGTCTTTTTGCTGGGCTCCTAAGGATCGTAGCGCATGTAACCGTTCTTAAGAATCTCTCCATTCATTGGTGAAAACCGTAGGTATGGTAGTTTTTTAGTTTATCGCGTTCGGACAGACAGACGTGACGCGGCAAACAAGTCATCGAATAAAATCAGCTGTTCCCTACATTTATGTTCGCATCGCTCGTCAAAATGTAAGGACCAGCAGATTTTTTTTCTGCGATTTCAGGATTTGTCCCTTTGTGAAAGTTGTTCATAATGATGAGTAAAATGACCCCTTAAGAGATTTCGTGTATAAAAAGATACACCTTAAATGTCGCAGGGTGATTTGTAAATTTGAATTTTCGCGAAAACCCTAGGGAAACACGAATAACATAAAACACGGATAATTAGAAACACCACAAAGCACCGCTCGGCTCGCGCGCGTTTGGTAACAGTTCTAACCTAACTTTAGCTATGTCACCCAATTTGAAGACTCATACAATCTGCCTGAGCCTAGATAATTAGACAATGGTGAAAACATTTCTGCGGCAGATTGGGTCCCTAGGGTTTTCAAATCTAAAATTATCAAATCACCCTATGACATAATTATAGTATTACAGTCACGGACTTCAATTGATGAGCCACCTGGCATTGTTCGTATTTTAGCCGTGTAATGCAAATCGAGTTTATACGGTTCCCGACACGTAAAATCATAATGTGTCCGTATTAGTAGAAGAAAATTATATTTAATAACTTTACCGGTTGGCTAACCTGAGAATCAGAACTACAAACTTGACAGCAGAGTTCTACCCAAAGTCAACCAATTGCAGGTCTAACAACAGTAATCTAGCAACGATTGTTTAAGCGTAGCGATAGTAACGTTAGCGTACGGAGAAATAATAATAGTCATTTCGACAACTTCGAAATTAACGTCTCTGACATCGACATTTCAACTGTCACTGTCTTCAGATAAGTTTTCAAACTAATCGATTAATGAGCTCTGATTCAAACGAGGTCAGTATCAAATAGATTGGATAAACTTAATGCAACATTTTTTATTTACATCATTGAGAACTTTAACTTAATTTATTTGTCATCTTGTTTACGAACGTACGGTTTGAGTTCGTGTTTAATCGTGTAATCTCGTGAATGTATGAAACTGTAAAATTGAAAAGTTTGAAGGTGGCTTATCAATTAAAGTCCGTGGCTGTACATAGTTCAGAACCAGAAATGACATTACATTATGGGCCTCATATACTGTTTTGTACAAAATGTACGTTACTTACATTACCAGTTGGTCATGATCTCCTAGTTCCCCGTTTCCTCACTTTTTGTTTCCTCCCCAACTAACTTCACACTTTTAATACTTCTTCGATATAGTTACTCGTGCGTAGGTAGACATGTGTGCGAAACACGTGCGGCCCGTAATACTTGCTTTCCTTTTTTCTTTCTTTCTGCAATATCTTTGTAAACTTGTAATAACTGGGTCATTTATTACTGTGATCTTTGGAACATTTTTCCGATTTTGTTTGTCCGATAGATCGGGTTGGATAGTTTAAATAATATTACAAAGGTGTTTGCGACTAATTTTAATAATGGTAATTAAGGTTTCATGAAAAATCCATGAGAATGAAAAAATCTATGCAGTATAGCAGATGTTAATATAGTTAAACTGTGAAACATTGGATTAAATAAAAATAAACATCCTTAACTCTTATATTTTTTACCCGACTACGACGAAGCAAAAAGGAGGGTTATGATTTTGATCGGTAGGTAAGTATGTATGTTCATCTGTTCCCTCATAATCTTCTAAACTACTCATCAAAATTTGACAAATGTGGTATCGTTGGAAGCGTCTGGTAAACACGTAATCTGTTTGATTTATACCTAACTCCTGTGACTCCGTATTTAGAATTTGTCTTTTATTACATTATACCTTTTTAGTAGATTTTTTTGCCGTAGTTGGGTTTTAGTTTTTTTAACTTCTATTTTTTTTATTCCAATAGAGATATTAGTTGGAAGCCGGAACGCATGAATCAATCAAATTCAAGTTATGACATGACAACATGTCCATAAAAATCTTCAATGCAATAAAAATCCTATTGTTATTCTGTCATCGCTTCTAAACAACACCACAAAAAATTCAAATATAATAAAAATATCGAACGTTTCATATTTGAAACCCCATAGCCAAAGCAAATAGTTTGCACAAAACCCCTTGATCGTCAAACTACGTCGTTCACACAATACCATATAATAGGGGTGTACCCAAAATTCTATAGAATATCATATTTTTACGATGAGCCCTTATTAATCATGGTCTCTATAAGGGTTCGATTACAAACATAATAATTACAAAACACAAATAATTTTCAATCTTATTTCGATTGAAATAAGGTTGGTTGTGTCTGCAAATTAGGGTTGGCAAAAAGTATTTGTTTAAAAACTTATTTTTGGAGCTAAATACCTACCCTTTATTAGTTTGGTTTCTATTATGAAAAGGATCAAACGCAGATGGTTTGAAATTGAAAGAAAAGAGGATGTTTGTGGTTTTATGCTTGCCCCTTTGTGTGGTATAATAGCGTAATAATATCGATTGCTTTAGTTGGTTGTAAAAAATATGATATGAATATAAACTACATAGAATACCTCACTGGTCTTGTGGTTAAAAGCACTACAGCTATGCGTGGAGTCTTGAATGGATCCTTGGTTTGATCTCCAGTTTAGGCAGTGTTATTGATTGTTCCCATTAGAAAACTCACAGTAACAGCCCGGGGTCTTGATTAGTGCCGGGAGTGTCAAAAGCTTTCCCCGTACTAAGAGACTTTATAAATGGCGAATGGCGAAATTTGACTATAAATATTTAGGTAGGTTAGGTAACGTAGGTCAAAGGCTAGCATATGTATCTACCAAGTACCTCATCATCTTACTGTCCTTGTCAGTTTTTACATTAATCACTCCTTTAGGCACATGCGTTACCTCCCTCCTGATTATATAATCACATGGCCATACCAAGCCAAATGGTTTCCTTTCAACTCAATCTACCTCTGCTAATATTATTAAGTTTCAACAAATAAAAGAACTACGAAAAGCTTCGAATACTTATTCCATTCTAAACCCAAAACAACACATCATTTCCAAAAGCTTCATTAATTTAATTAATTAATTCCCACTCCAACATAAATTCTCTGTCGTTATATTTTTCAGACACGCAAATATGAATTAATTCGTACGCGTGCCTTTAAAAATGAAACTAATTCGTGCCTCCATTGTGGTGTACATTTTGCTGAGAATAGCTCCCTGGGCTCTGAGTTCAATTAACTGTCGTTTGTTATACTATATTGTATGAACCGTAGAGTTTATTAAGTACTAGAAAACTAAAACGATGATGAAATACAAAATAAACTAATTTATTGAACTAAAAAAACTAAAAAACTTCGCTACGAACATAGAATCTCTTCCTTTTTGGAAGTCGGTTAAAAACAGGAGCACAATGTGTTCGTTTTAAAGGGGAACAATCAAGATTGCACCATATCGTAGATTGAAAATTTTTGTTGGACAGCAACATTCAAATTAATCTTATTTATGTTCAAGTTCCCAGTTTGTTTAAGAAAGGTATATATTACAAAAGATCGATCGAATCGGAATAGGAATCGGATCTCATAAGTCGGAGATAACCAGTAGCCCCTTTTTGCCCCATTTTGGAGGAAGTTACCTCTCCAATCAAAAATCCCCGACGACAAAAAGTACAAAAAAAAAGTAAAACCTGAATCTAGACCTCGTCCAGATTGGTTGTAAATTACGATCTGTAGAGGACAAACGTACGTACGTACAAACTGACACGAAAGAAAAATTTGCCAGATTTGTTCGCTCGGTCAATTACGCCCGAAGCTATCAAAATTTATATACGTTGATTAGATTTGCGAGCTGTACTTATATACCCAGTATGGTGCAAGATTGATTCCAAATAAAGTCCCAAAAAAATTTGTCATGCACCATAAACCAAAAATGTAAATCCACTCCCCACCAATTGAACACATAATGAACTTACGCTTAAATCAAATTTTCCTCCTCACAAATATTAGTACAAAACCGAAAAGGGAATTGCCAAATGCAATTACAAGTTCGAAACTGCATATTCATGTGTTGAACAAGCTAACATGACTAAACAAGCCGTCATAACGATGTCTGTGAAGGCACGAACAATTAAAACCGGAAACGACCAACCTGCTGCGAAAATGTGGAGAAAAAAAGAGAAGTATTGGCTTTCTCTTTCACACTTTAAATTGAATAGATTGTTGAGTTAAGAATAGCAGAAGAATTGCGCGCTCATTCGCTCATCAACTTTTTAATTTGAGTGCATTTTGTTAAGCTCTACACAAGTCTGACACCCGTTTTCTGAATTCAGAATTTGCAGTTGAGAAGTTGTCAAACTATTTCTACATTAACATTATGTGATTCATTATTTGTAGCCCGCAAAATTCAAGATTTCTTTCAATTGGTTGCAAAGCAATTTTGAATTTCGTGAGCTTTCACCTTATTTAGATAATCCTAACTAATATTATAAACGCGAAAGTTTGTAAGTATGGATGGATGGATGGATGTTTGTTACTCTTTCACGTAAAAACTACTGAATGGATTTGGCAAACAGATAGTTTATAACCTGGATTAACACATAGGATACTTTTTATCTCGAATTTGCACGGGATCGAGACTTACGCGGGAGAAACCGCGGGGCGCAGTTAGTGCTAAATAAAGTTTGTCAAGGTTCCTATCCCGGACTAGGACACCACGGGTGAAGAGCTCACTCCCACATATCAACTTTGATGAAAGCGAAATCTGTATCTGCGTCACAAAACATCTGTCACTATTACTTAGGTCTAGTTCACAAAGATTGTGATGCGACACTGTGAATGTACCCTGCGGGTATTATAAAAAAAAACCGGCCAAGTGTGAGTCGGACTCGCGCAGGAAGGGTTCTTTAGTGTGCGTGTGTATTATGTCTTTAAGGTTGTGTGTACGGAGAGAAATCAAATGATGCGGAGTTCTATTATTACTTTACTTATTACTCGTTATTAATAATACACAGGAATAGTTAATTAGGTTGGGATCGCGTCTATAGTTTACGGTGGTTACGGGCGAACTGTGGTCGCCGAGCGCTGCAGGTATGACGAATACAAAACTGATGTGTCAGCGCTCCTACAGTACCATTATCTATAAAAACTGCAAAAAAAATCACGTTTGTTGTATGGGAGCCCCTTAAATATTTATTTTATTTGTTGTTATAGCGGCAATATAAATACCTACATCATCTGTGAAAATTTCAACAGGCTTTCTATCACGGTTTATGAGATACAGCCTTGTGATAGACGGACTGACAGACAGCGGATTCTTAGTAATAGGGTCCCGTCTTACCCTTTGGGTACGGAACCCTAAAAATGGCTAACTAAGGGGTACTCATCGTATAACCCAGTAACTGGGTTGTGGAGGTCAGATAGGTAGATAGGCTCCATGTAAAATACTTGTATTCAGGTGCATCAGGTTAGATTGATTGATGCATATTCCCAGGTCTGGCAAACTGATATTGGAAAATTTGGGATTTCCGCAAGTCCAGTCACCTGAAGTTGGGAATAATTGTCTTCGTATATAAATGATGAATGAATAATTGTCTAAATGGCATTCGATCCCGTTTCTGATAGCCTATTCAATCTGTTGCCAAATAACATTGACAAATTGGACATTGGATAGTTTGATCAGTTATTGTTATTTCGATATACCTGCAATTATAACAGTTCAGATCTTAAATCAAGCTTTCAGAAACCGGTAGTTATTGATAGTAGATAGTAGTAATAAGTTTCACTTAAAAAAAAAACATAAGTACATACATAAAGAACACTCATGCCTTCTTCCCATGAGGTAGGCAGAAACTACAGAACCACCTGCTACAATCCTTACATACTCCTATTGCCTCGTTTACGTACATACATCTGCAGGCCTAACATGACACACGCGACAATTACTCACGCGAGAGTGAGTATTTTTTGTCTATTTCGTCACTTTTCTCGTTTTCTGACAGCGCTGCTATACAAAATACTCGACTCGTTCTGTCAAACTTGATGTTTTCTCTACAAACCCTAACATGGCACCTGAGATATCTCGACTTTTGACAGTTCAACTTGAGATATCTCTTATTTTTCTGTCATTTACTCGTCGTCGATTTTTACTCCGAGATGAGTAGACAAAATTATTACACAAAAAAAAAAAAAACTCCGTATTAACATGGCAGTTTCTTAAATTGTAATTATTTAGTCATAATTTTATTTTGCAAATGTAAAATAATGAAAAAACTTAATTTTAAACTACTATTTATATTGGAACGAAAGTTCCTTTCCGCAGCCGCGAGAGAAACTGGCGGAGGGGAGCACTATTAAGTAGATGAGCATCACTCGATACACTCAATACATCACTTTCAATAATAACCAGTCACTTTGCCAATTATGGTGATTAATGAAGTATAAGGATTATGGCTGTACGGCAATATCATACCTTCGCAACATAATTACTAATATCGCCAGTTCATTATTTATGGGATGGTGTTAACTACGTTTAGTGTTTTGTGGTTATAATAGCGAAATCAACTCTAGCTGCATATTTAACTGAACGTCAGTCCTTTTGGCAAGTGTGGTGACAAAATTTGCAATAACACGGGTTTAATGGTGATTTTTACAATATCAACCTTCGCTTTATCAAATTGCTATCATCGGCCCCTTTGCTATTTGTGGTGATTATTTAGTGAGCAGGTATACAGGCTGAAATTTAATTCATTGGCATTATTATCCACGTATTCTAATCGTATCGTATTCTATACTTCTTCATTTACGATCTCAATACTTATCGAAAAAGAAATGATAATATAATACTATACTTATATTGTGCCACTAATTTTCATTTCCGTCATTTTTTATTTCAATTTCGGTATGCGAAAGGAAAATATTTAATTTTATTCAAAAGAGTCGGTTACAAAAGAGGTGGACGTAAAATTAATATAGTACATACTAATTCCATGCGTAAAATCGAATGAATGAAACCGAACCTCAAGCTGATGTTGCTATCATAAAAATGATTTGTTTTTAATAATTTGCTACTTCGGTATCTCGTCACGAGATAGAGAAGTGTCAAAGTGCCTTTTTCGAGCTTACTCGTGCGTAACGGTCATGTTAGGGATTAGAATGACGTCAAAATCGACGACAAATTTCGACAAAACGAGAAAAAGAGCGTTACGCGCTTGTCATGTTAGCCCTGCTAGTCATACACGCACGCTCCTTAAAAAAATACTGTCTCAGAACACGTGCTTATGAAAAGAGTTAGCACGCAATTTAGTTGTGCAGTTACTGCATCTATCATTTAACACAAGTCTCAATATAATCCAAACACAGTGTTTATCCAGCTGGAAAACGGGAAAACAACACCAGTCCCGGACGTGCCAATTAAAACCTCTCTGGTCTTTCTTTTGTCATTCGCTTCGTTTGTGCCAATTGCACTGGACATGAATGAAGCCGTAAAAGTTAGCTTTTACTGCCAATCTTGATACTTTATTTCTATTTGAGGGGAGGATAAAATTTTGATGGAGCACCATTTAGTTGAGGGTTTATTGGCACCTGCAATTATTGGACTGTTTTTGAGGCTTTTTGTTTGATAGAGGAAAAACCGCTCTTAGTGTCTTAATCACATTTGATCTTAGGGGCATTTTATGAGCTATCGTCATCATCAGCTTACGGCAGTCCACTGCTGGGCGTAGGTCTCTCCAATTGCACGCCAAAAATCGCCATTACATTGAGCTATATTAAAATACTTGCTTCTGCCCACGACTTCGTCCGCGTAAAATTTAGGCTTGACACGCTGCCGCGGGTCTAGATTGTCCCCCCGACCCATCCCATCGCATCGCATCGCCTGCGCTATTGCTATTACTTCGTTATCGCCTAGCGTTCTTTCTAACTTTAAAAACTTATGACACATAGAGACCGATCTTTTTTCAACGTATTTTGAGAAATTCTCATGATTATTTCTGAAGAATGTCTAGTCACTCACTGGTTGTCCTTGTCAATGTGTGATTCATTCTTCAACAAAGGAGGTTTCATCAAAGTTTTTTCACTGGCCATCGCTTGTCTTTTTGTCCGTCAATGATTCAGTGACATTCGATGACTTGTTTCTTTAAATGCGGTGAATCACAGGGATTGATAGCCTAGTGGTGTGACAGTCGGACTGCCAAGTCATAGGTCTCGAGTTCGAACCCAAGGCACGCACCTCTGACTTTTCTGATTCATGTGCGTATTGTATAATTATCACTTGCTTTAAAAACGGTGAAGGAAATCATCGTGAGGAAACGGCATGCCTGAGAGATATTTCTCGAGGTTAGTCACTAACCACGCGAAAAGTAGAAGACCCCATCCTTCGCTTTCCATCAGGCGAGATCGGGGTCAAGAACAGGCCTTTAGGGTCAGTTCACGCCGAGACGCGACGCGCTCGATGAGGCCAGTGGTTTCAGCGCGCCGCCGCACAGTGGGCTGAAAATCGAACATTATAGGCTGATAATGCTATGTCCTCTATTATGTAGGAATCAAACAACTAGCGAAATGTACTAGTAGCTCTGCCTACACCTTCCAGGAATACCGGCGGGATGTTCTGTTATAGCATAATAGCATAATCAGCTTATAATGTTCCCACTGCTGGGACACAGGCCTCCTCTCTGTGACAGGGAGCGGGCCGTAATCCACCACGCGGGCCCAGTGCGGGTTGGTAGATGTCACATGTCTTCGAATTTTTGGTTCTAGGACATGCCGGTTTCCTCACGATGTTTTCCTTCACCGTTTGAGAGCAGTGGCGATGAAATAATTTACACAAAGTAAAGCGCCTGTCAGGGTTCGAACCTACGACCTACAACTCGTAAGTCGTGGCCGTTACCATTGGGCCACCACTGCTCCCTAAAACTGTTCTGTTATATTATTATTCAAATACTACTGTTATTAATAATAATAACTGTGTACGTATGAGGAGTTGATGGACGCACATCAGTCGTCTGCGAGCTACAGCGCGTTCCAGCTCCGTTTGCGGATAAGCTTCGTACATGAATATTAAAGTGAGGCGTTACTGGCGGCTGTTACACCGAAGCGAATGGAGGGTCGTTTTCCTGAGGGATATTTCGTCTTCTGAGCATCTTCTTCGTGATCTTGTCCCATGTTACTAGGGGTTGGCGGAAAACGTTGGTTATGTACTCTGAGCCCTCTTTTAAGGGCTTCTAGAATGAATCGTGAAACCTATGCAAATCGCAAAGCAGTGAACATTGTTTATTGATATCAGTATAGAGGATCAATAGGGAGTAGCTCGTGGCTAAGTAATAACAGCACGGGTCGATCGTTCAGGTTAAGCTACGCTTGCCAGTGTTGGACCGTGGATGGGACCATCTTTACATACCGAGACTCCTCCGGGCCTCGGAAAGCACGTTAAGCCGTTAGTCCCGGCTGTCATTCGTGGACCTTTAACAGCCGTTATGGATCGTCAGAAGCCCGAAAGTCTGACAACCAATCTTACCAAGGGTATCATATTACCCAGTTACTGCGTTGTGGAGGTCAGATAGGCAGTCGCTCCATGTAAAATACTGGTATTCCGCTGCATCCGGTTAGACTGGAAGCCGACCCCAACATAGTTAGGAAAATTCTTTTTGAGGTATTTTTAAGTCTCTGTTTGGGACATCCACGCATCTCGAAGTTCGACTAGACTATATAATCAGCCACACGATAGCTTTATTTATCTTTGGCATGTTTTATTTAAGACGTGATTCTTCATCATCCTCTTTGGTTTCAGAGATAAATTATAAGACAGCTGTTTTTTTTTTCGTTATAGGAGAATTTTGCCTGTCAATTGTTACACTACGGTGTAACAGAATTCGGTTTTAAAGCATCGCGAGCATGCATCAAATGCAGAACAGCACTTTGCATACGCGCGCCCTATGTTTGACTAACATGCCTTTCCAAATGGACCACATGGGAACATTTATTTACTTAAAAATACATAACACAGCTACGAGGAAAGTTAATGTATTTTGTCATTCAGCTAGAGCTGGTAAAAGATCATATTTATGAAACCTTTTCTTGGACATTTATTTTCGGAGTCACCCCTTGCTGGGTAATGGTAAATGGTTCACCCTTGTTTGGTATAACAACTTTTGATGTAATGTTACTAATTCGAACAACGTTTATGAAAATAATCAATTTGTATAATATCGATTAACATAATTTTCATTTCATCGAATATTTATTTGCGATAACAACGTTTGCGCTATTGATGAAAAGGTATAATGTTCATTTGATGTAGTGTTCAGGTGGTATAACATGCATTTTATCGAATATTCAATTGGTGTAATGTAATGCAGAAAAGAAAACATCGTAAATATTTGCATATTCCAGTAATAAAGTCATAAAGTACTACTACCCGAAACAGAACTATTAATATTAGGTTTAATATTTTTATTCGCAGAAATAGGTTAGGTTAGGTTAGAACTGGTTCACCCTTGTTTGGTATAACAACGTTTCGTCGAAAATCGCTCCGGCTAATTTTAGTTACAATAAAGTCATTTCATTGTATAATTATTCATTTGACCGAATAATTTATTGGTAGATTTTTATTTAGCATATTTATTTCTTTGAAATAATGTCATTTGACCGAATTTTCAAATGCACTAATTTTATTTAAACTAATGTTTCACTAAACTAAGAATGATTTAGTCGAAATATCGTATCGAATATTCAGTTCATTAATAATTCGTTTCCTTTCGTTGTCTATAAACTAACATTGTTCCTTCACCTACTGAATTCATTAATAATTATTTAAAAGTTCAGAACCCAAACTAACTAACCCTAACTAAAATATGTTTTTCTGCATATTCTAGTCGTTTTTAGCACTCGCCGGCCGCTGCCGCGGCACCGCTCGCTACGCTCGCTCGGCTCGTGCGTAGGGGATCACAGTTCTAACGGTTCACCCTTGTTTGGTATAACAACTTTTGATGTAATGTTACTACTACTAGTGAAACATTAGTTTAAATGAAATTAGAGCATTTGAAAATTCGGTCAAATGACATTATTTCAAAGAAATAAATATGCTAAATAAAAATCTACCAATAAATTATTCGATCAAATGAATAATTATACGAAATGACTTTATTGTAACTAAAATTAGCCGGAGCGATTTTCGACAAAACGTTGTTATACCAAACAAGGGTGAACCATGGTAAATGTCGCCTTGTGGGACACCTAAGACTCGAGCGTTTGGTGAAGATAGATCTAGTGATCAAACGACTGTCTCAGACCTAGAGGATACGCGTCAATTTTTTTTAGGTTTAGTTGGCTTGGGCTTGTTTTAAGTCCGCCTTGCTAGCTACCACCATTTCTTCTAAGTCTCGCCATAACAACAATGCTAACAGCATTGTTGTATTTCGGCAGTTAGAGGTAAGATAACCAGTTCCTCTGTGGTTGAGGATTCCGGGTGAAGCTCGCTTCCACCTTCGGCCTGATCATCATTTACCATCAGGTGAGATGAAGGAAGCTTCACCACAGTGGTTACGAAAAAAATAACATTGTGTAGAATTAATTATCTAGACCAAATAAAAAACCAATAAAGTGAAGCCTGCCAAAACTACACCTTCGCTCTGTGCATACACGCTCACACGCACACATTTACAATCAAACTACACTCCACTAAGTGTACACATGTTTACGAAACCGGCCTCACGTCACTGTTGACAGCGCTCTGAGCCTAACTACCATTTTTTATTTTTTTATTGCATATTTTTCGCTTGGTAAATAAATTGAGCCGATTGAGTCCCAAGTCTTATTTGATGTGAACCTGTGACAAAGTAAGTTGGATTTGATTGAAATGACGAAATAACGTACCAAAGCTCATTTTAGCTTCATCACTTTCGTTATTTTCCTCGTCAAGCAGCACTGAATAAGGTTCTGGTGGCATACATACCTCTCTATGAAAACCTGTCGGCTTACGTTTCATTTCTACAAAATATAAAAAGTCGTTCCTATTTGCACAAGTTTTAATTCAATTTACTTAAAAGTCTTACCATCTTCGCATCTGGGGTATTGACGCATAAAATTGCTTCAATAAGTGCGCACCTTTGACAAGTAATTACTCCAACCACTCCCTGAGTTCCTAGTACTCTCTGTCAGGCTTCAATGCTTGGTAATTCGCAGAACTATGGGTACTCTTTGTCACAGTATAATAAAGTAACAGTATTACGTCTCGGCAATGACTTTGAAATAATTACCTACGGTCGCTCGGTAGATAAACCTTCCGTTTCCGTGTGTAACTGTCGCGCACTCGAGATTTCGAAGCGCTTCGTTTCGGGCGTTTTCTATTAAGACGTAATACTGTTACTTATTTATACTGTGTATTTATGAAACGCAGTGGTTTCTTGGAAGCGTTGTATGTAGTGGTTAGTTAGGAAATAGGGATATTATTATGACGACTGGGTTCTGTGATATCAAACTGTATTATAGATTAATATGCCAATAGCATGCCAATGCAAACATACCTATTATGCTAAAAAGCCGTGGAGTCTCTTGCCGGCTCTTCTCAAACAACCAATTGGAACCATGCAACTAGCTTGTTCTTGAAGTGGGCAAAAGATTCTCTTCATAGGATCACCACAACAGACGGAATGAAATTAACTGTAGTTATTAGGTACGTACTGTTTGCAATGTAGGCGCAATGATGATAGTTGAAGTAAGGCTGTGGCAAAGTGGTGTCCTGTAGGCGCAGTGGACTCGAATACCGCGATATCGGTCGTTCGCCGGCAAAATGAGCGGCGGGGATCCCTCGAAGCGCAACTACTTTGATACGCAACAAATGAATCGCACCAAAAGTATTCCTCGAAACGCATCCACGATGAAACATAGAGAAGAGCATTAAGGACCTAGCTCCAGTTCATTTCTGATTTCCTGGTAGTTTGAAAAAATAAACAATAAGGCCGCTTGTATACGTTAAGAAAAGTCGCCGGGCCTATGCAAGAATTCGTGTCGTTTCTACACACGAACTCGTGTACAATGCTTCGGCGCTGACCAAGATAAAAAAATTGTCTGCGCTAGACCCGACGCGCGAAGTTACTGCGGTGCAGAAGGGGGCGGGATAGAGGGCCCCCGCCCTCTATCCCGCCCTATAAGTTTTCGTGCCTAGATCGGACAAAATTCTTGTCGTGTACATGATGCATTGGTCTTATCTGCAGCAGACACGGTGAAAATTCGTAGCGTGTACAAGCGGCCTTAGGACAGTTGAATTTTATCATTATTATCGATATCATTTATTACGAATCCTTCATGCTTTTCTCTGTTTCATCGTGGGTGCGTTTCGAGGAATACTTTAGGTGCGCTTCATTTGTTGCGTTTCAAAGTAGTTGCGCTTTGAGGACTACCCCAAATAAACTGATGACATTGTTGCTATCGCGGGCAAAACCTAGATGTGGCTCCCACAGGAGCTTGGGGATTGGCACAAGATGAGGACTCTGCCCAGTGTATGAGGTTGGGATATGAATGTTGATGATGAGATACTGTTTCACTACGGTACACGTTACGATCAAAAACACTATCAATAATAAATAAAGATAAATCATAAATTAATTAAATGTTAACCCTGCATTAAATATGAAGCGAAAATCATGTTAAACGCCAATTATATGAGCAGGGTAAGCAGAATGAATAGTTAATTGAAATCGGCCATAAGTGGTGGGCGCTGGCTATGGACAATTAAATACAGAAACAGTGAATAGCCGACGTTAATTTAATTATGGAGTGTAAAATTCAATGGCTGTGCATGTTTTTGTATTGGTAGGTTAGGGTTTATCAGTTGTGGTTTTGCAGGGTTAATGGGGGCTATGAAGTACTAGATATTACTGGGCTAAGGGTACCTAAGGAACTTTTGTGGGGATAGAATAATGCTTTTTCAGGATTTACATTGAATTTTGCCTTTGAATTAAATTGTATCCGAATCTGTTCAGCCGCTCTGGCAGAATCGAGAAAAACACATTTGAAAGTTTTAGCAAACTTTTGGTTGTTGGAAGAATCTGAGGCCCGTGAGTGACATTCTATCAGCGATAACGATGATGGAAAAGGCAAAAATGTATAGGACTGACATAAGCTATCGAAAGCTTATGTCAATCCTGTTCAAAGTCGTTTTAGAAATACGAAACGCTTTCTAAGCGATTGTCACTTGTCTAGGCCCTCTGGCTTTTTTTAGGGTTCCGTTAGCTAAAATCACTGTCGTACTTCAGCCTGATATCTCCAGATTTGTAATTAAAAGCATCGTAATGGATTAAAGTAGGTCGTTTGATTACTGGGGTACAAATAATTAAGATCACATTTCTTGTAGGATCCTTCTACTGAGATAATACTGTTCAGAAGGCACATAAACTACCTACCTTGTAATCTGCCTAGCCTTTTCCCAACTATGTTGGCGTCGGTGTCCAGTCTAACCAGATGCAGCCGAATACCAGTCTTTTACATGGAGTGACTGCTTATCTGACCTCCAGAACCCAGTAACTGGGTAATATCCCTACTACCGACCTGCGACCACCGATACTACCTGCTTTGTAATACTGTTCCAAATGTTTGCAGATCAGTCTCGATTCTTTCGCATGTATTTACAAATAGGATTAAGTAATAAAAACTAAAACCCAACTACGACTAAAAAGGTATAAACAAGACACCACAGACAGACAAATAAAAAATCCGGAGTCACACGTAATCTGTTCGATTTATGCCCTAACACGTGTGTCTCCGGATTTTTAATTTGTCTGTCTGTGGTGTCTTGTTTATACCTTTTTTAGTCGTAGTTGGGTTTTAGTTAATTCTAAAGCTACAAAGAAAAGTAGCAATCTTCTTCATCTGTTTATTTTCTAACCCGATATTTTTTTGTTTTCAGGTAATTCATCACATCTCAATTACTTATCAGCGCAGACTACGTAAGATCTTACTTCAATACATTAATTAATTGCGTTCAGTTCAATAACGCGTTTAGGATGCTGGTGCCTCCCCCCGCTTCTGAAGTGCGTCAGGGATGTTCACGGATGCGCATGTAGATTGTTTCTACGCAACCATGCGCAAAAGGTGAGCTTCCATGGTGCGCAGGGTGTGGAGCAGCTCCAACAGTATCCTAAGCATGATTTCAAGTCGCCTAGACTGTGTTTTTGTGGGTCACTGTTGTGCCATCTCACATGGGTTGTGCCATCTCACATGGGTTGCCACAACGGTGATCCTATTTGTTTGTTTTTGTATTTTTTGTGAATTGTGAGTTCTGACTAACATAGTTGTAAGTCTTACTAACCATTTTTGAGTCATGATACTCGAATAAAGAAAATTCTATTCTATTCTATTCTATTAATATTTCAAGACTTGAAGTGAAAAGCCATGGGCTGTATAATCTCATCTCCAGCTTTAAAAAAGAGTATTTGACACTAAAAAGTGTACCCGAATCAGAGATCTTCCGATCTGGCTATTCTGTAACCATCTCACCGTGATGAAAACTTAGGTGAAGTGATCGTGGAGTGAGCTGTCATTGTCATCGATACCTACTGATGCTAAGGCAGTGACAGTTCACTTCAAGCTCACTTCACCTAAGTTTATGCTTAGGTGAAGTGAGGTGGAGTGAGCTGTCATTATCATCGATACCTACTGATGCTAAGGCAGTGACAGTTCACTTCAAGCTCACTTCACCTAAGTTTATACTTAGGTGAAGTGAGGTGGAGTGAGCTGTCATTGTCATCGATACCTACTGATGCTAAGGCAGTGACAGTTCACTCTAAGCTCACTTCACCTAAGTTCTCACAGTGAGATTTTTATAGAATACACCGGCTGTATTCTAGGTATCTCCATCATAGTAACACGACGACAAATTATACAGTTTCCCCTCCAACACCATACATGGCTCATTTGCGACATTACCCTAAAAATACAACCACAGACGTACTAAACCGAAACCAACTAAAAACACAATTTTATACTTACCTCAAACAAGTCCTGATAGTGAATTTATTTTAGTACTACAAAGGTTTTCGAGTTGGAAACCATTTGAATACACATTACCTAAGCTAGATCGTGCTTAGCCCGGCCTGAGAAAAATAAGTAAAAAGTCTTGACCGCCTGTTGCGACCATGTTATTCTTATTTTAGTCGTGTGCTGACGGCTAGGGCTGGGAAAAGAGGTTGGTATCGATAATTGACGCGTAAATAAATTTGCTGTAAGTTATTGAAAAAAATACGGGTTGTCAGAAGTTCGAAAGTCTGACAAGAGGTATCGTATGACCCAGTAATTGGGTTGTGGAGGTCAAATAGGCAGTCGCTCCTTGTAAAATACTGGTATTCAGCTGCTATTCGGTTAAATTGTAAGCCCACCCCAATATAGTTGGGAAAAGGCAAGGCAGATGATGTATTTATTAAAGGTACCTTCGTATTAAGCGTAGACGTTAAATCACCTTAACAATTTATAACATATAGTACTTAATAAAAACCTCTACTAACTTTACGAAATAATCTTCTGACTGACATTCATAAAACACAATATTTATTGGTCAGGGTGTAGTCCTCATAATATATTTTGGTTTTCTCACACGGCCAAGACGTACTTATTTCAAATTAAGAAGTATGTTATAATGATGTTACATAACTTCTGCAGAAGTGACGACATACTTTTGTGAATTATCCAAAAAGTCATCGAAAATTTATCGACAACCACCACATCCCTAAAAATGCATCTACCCGTGTGCACTACATGACACGAAGATATCGTTCAAGATTCTTTGGAGACTGCTCGCTTTGTCTACCTTGCACATAATCGATAATTTAAATGCACGTCACTAGAAAATGCGACGACCAGGCGTGTTCACGACGTCGCCGATTTTATATTATCGACTATAATATCGATATAGCAAGCTCTAATTTTAGTTTGTTCGATGCTGTATTAATAGATTGTGGTAGCTCAGTTTTTGTTTTTAGTCTTGTAGGGTAAAAGTTGCTGTGATGAATAAAGTTATAAACTTATAATAAAGCGTGTATTGTGTGTGTTGAAAGGAAAAGTTGCTAAAGTAAATAACTTAGTATGAACATCTTATTTTCTGTTAAAGTTTAAGTTAGGTTCATCATAACGTTGTTAGAACGTTTTTAACTTCAATATTACTTCTCGCTTGTTTTTTTCTGTGTGCTAAAAGTTTTAGTTATTTACTGTTAAAATATTATTCATATACTAACAGTTTTTTGGTGGAAGAAGTATTCGTTCAAATCAAATGCAAATATTTTATGTCACATAAACCTACATGGGCACTTATGAAACGTCAGAAGCTAGGTGCACAGTTTCAATTGGTCGTTTCCTATGGAGAAGAGCCGGCAAGAAACTCCACGTTTACTCTTTTAAAAATACTTGGGTTTTACAATATTTTCAAATTACAGTGTTACAGTAGTAGTAGTAGGCATGGGAGGACAATGTAGGCTTTTCAACAAGTAAGTACCAGGTACTTAACCAAATAGCTGTTCAATAAATCTACAGTCCAATAAGCCTACAAAGTTCTCACATTCACAAAATAGAAAAAAAAACTATATAAAAGACAAACAATAAAAATAAAAAAAACCTATTTCAACCAAATGACGTGATTGTTATTACAACTGTATCAAATTGAATAATTATCATGTCTACAAAAGCCACTAAGAGTTGAAATTAAATTGGAGGTATCTATAATAATAGGAATAATGTCAAATACAATGATTATGTCAAGGATGAATGTAAAGAAAATAAACATGGTAATTTGGGAGCAGTTAATAGACTCTTACATAATTATGCCGTTTATAAGGTATCAGGGAAGCCACATGTGCAGAAGGAATTATTGCCAAACTTCCTTGTCATCAACGTAGTCTTTAATCTTATAATATGCTTTTTTGATAAGGACACGTTTGATATGGGTTTTGAACTTTCCATCGCTAAGTTCTGTAACCGACTTTGGTAACTTGTTATAAAAGCGGATACTGTTTATAAGAAATGACTTGCTTGTTTTAGTTAATCTAAATTTGGGTATGACAATTTCGTGTCTACTACGTGTATTTATATTAAAAATATAACCCCATACGCAGCTTAAATTACTTGGTGTGACTGTAATCAGATTACAGCAGTCACACTAAGTAATTTTAGCTGAAGATAACAAAACTAATTTTGCTTCTCTCCATTCTAATTGCAAGAAAAACAAAAATAGAAACTTTTATAATTAAAGCATTGACATTCTAATATTTATTATTGTTTATTAAATTAAAAATAATAAGAAGTAATTATCGCATCCCCTAATTAATTATAACTTCATTCATCGACATAAGCACATCCTTATTCAAGCTCCGCGTGTTCGCGACACTACCAGCGTGGCACCTTATTGTTTAACTTGGCTAATTAGTCGCTCGCGTGCAAACAGGACTGATAAAACAATCCTGTGTTTGCCTTTCTTAATGTCAATACTATTTACCTTAGGAGGCATATGTAGAAACAGGGATATTAACCTTGGCTACCATGATCAAAATTTTATGTCTAGGTAAAAAATCCAGAAATAAAGTTGAGGTAATTTGATACAAATACCGACATACAACCTTATTTAAAATGGTTACCACCACGTATCACCAAAGTTGCGACTAATTTTGTTAAACAAAAAGCATTTTATAGTAAATACTACAAAATGGTGTCGGTCTTAAAATCACTACCACCCGGAGGACCATTAATTGTAAAAATATATTAACAAGAAGTAAATCGATGAATCAATTCTTGCGGAGTTTATTTCACAGCTTCTTTCTACTAGAGTCTCATAAAATGCGAAAAATTTAAGTTAAAAAACTATCAAATCAAAGCTGAAAAATGTGAACCATTTTGCAGAATTTCACCACCGAAAACGAAGTATGTACTTGTCAATCTCTAAATAAGACTCAAGCAGATCATAACAATCGAGATTAAAAACTGAAACACAACAGTAATATCAAAATTCACTTCTCTTCGATGATACAACCGCACTTTATCGATAACCGCTTCGCGTATCACGGTACACCACTAATCGTGTGCACGACACTACTCAAGGCGTATTGTTTGACTCCAGTAATTAGTTCCTCGCATGCTGCCTCTGATAAATCAATCGTATTTCCGTGGATCAAATGCAGGTTTACTGATATGTAGGTTAGGTTCGAGTATTTCATATTATTTATTGAAAAACTTGCTTTTGCCCGGGGAACGTAATGCCGGGATTATGTCATGGCCAAAATTTCATCGAAATTCGTTCAGTCGAGGTAACCGACAGAATTACTTTCGTACTAGCTCCCACTCCTGTTTCTTACGGTTTTTAACTAGACAAAACATCGAGGAATGTGTTATACATATAAACTTTCCGGAATAAATTCTATAAAAATGATGATGAATACCGAATCAAAATCCGTTGCGTAGTTTAGAAGATCAACGCGATCATACAGACAGACACGAAAAGCAACTTTAATGTGTAATATATATCCATGGTGAAATTTAATTCATGGGCATCCTCTTAAGGGGTCATTGTACTCATCATTATGAACAATTTTAATTGTGAGACCAACCCTGAAATCGCAAAAAAAACAGCTGTTTCCTACATTTTGACGTGCTAAGCGAACATAAATGTAGGGAACAGCAGATTTTTTTTCGCGATAGACATTGCAAGCACGTAGGATCTTTTCATAGTAAAAGATTGAATGTGGATAAAGTTTTGCCTTAATACCACAAAACCGTGTTTATCAGTTGTTTAGCTTAAACACCTTTTAAACACGACATGGAATTTGACGTTACTGTGCGTTTGCACTGGCGAAACGGTCACACAAAACTTGTTGATATCTCTATTTAACCGACTTCTTCAAAAAGGAGGAGGTTCTCAATTCGTCTGTATGGTATTTTTTGTATGTTTGTTACTCGATTACTCCGCCAATTGTGAATCAATTCTGATGATTCTTTTTTTGTTTGGTAGGCCATGCTTCCGAGGTGGTCCCATATAAATTTTATTAATTTTGCTTGCGTAGTTTTTGAGTTAGCTTCAATATTACGTATTTTTCCCACTTAGTCTATCTAGACGATTTCCTTATTTACTCTTTCACTGTTATTTACATAGCAGGTAGTGCTATTCGGATTTGTGTGGGGTAGGTACCACAACTAAAAAGTGAAAAATAAAAACATTTTATTAAAAAAACCAAACCGACTTCCAAAAAAAACACTAAAAAAGAGAATTTTTTTATTTTTTTTTCGTTGGTCCGGTTTGATTTTTTTTTTCTGTCAATGTTCCATACAATTTTTGACAGGAACTAGAGATTTCAACATGTTGTTGTGAATGTTACGCCAGCGTAAATGCACAGTAAGACTGGCATTAGACATACGTTGAACAAGTGTCTAAGTTTTTATAGTAAGAACCTAGGTAGTTAACAGTAAATAAACAAGTCGTTACTGCTAAATTTAACGAATCCAAATTAACGCAACTATCTAAATAAACAACTCTAACTAAACCACGACAGTGACTCAACTGAAATCTAATTTGGAACCGACCGATCGATTTTTTTCGCCATCGAAAATTTAAAGCATTCAAACGACTGTCGAAATGTTTACAGAGCTTGGTAATGTAGGTTAATCGATGTGCATCGTATGTGATACTGTTGAGTCCATGTATGTTTAGTGTTTACTGAATGGACATTCGATATAGTTGATATGTTGGGTAGGTTTGTAAGGATATCGTTTGACAGTTAACAAATAAAGACAATTTTCCTCCTGTGAGTTAGGTCGATAGGTACAGGATTATATCGAAAGAAAGAAGGAAAGAAAATAAATTTATTTGACCCAGGTAAGGCACACAATGTTCACACAAAAACAAAGAACAGAATAAAAATAAATATAGGGAGTAGCTTGTGTCTTTTAGGATTCAGAACAAAGTCAAATACACAGATAACACTAAACTGAGGTTTAATTTAAATACGTTCCTGAATTTTCCCAGGAACGAATAATTATGAGCCGCACAGGCATCCATCAGGTTAAGCTACGCTTGCCGGGGTTGATCCGGGGATGGGTGACAATCGATTATATATCGAGACTCCGTGCCTCGCAAAGCTGTTGGTCCCGGCTGTCATTCGTGGATCTTTGACAGTAGTTACGGGTCGTCAGAAGCCCGAAAGTCTGACAACTCTTACCATGTATCTCTTACCAGGTATAGTATTACCCAGTTACTGGATTGCGGAGTTCAGTACTGGTATTCAGCTGCATCCGGTAAGACTGGAAGCCGACCACAACGTAGTTGGAAAAAGGCTCGGCAGATTTTCGAGTTCCTGAATTTTCAAGGAGGTTAGTAAGTCGGAGTCAAATAGTTAATTACCAGTTCCTACATTGTAATTTCCATTGCAAATGATCTGAAATTGCAAAATAGTGAGCTAACGTTGATTTTTATCTGAAATTGAGCGTTATGTAAATGAGAGATTCTTCTGAATGCGAATTTTTCCCCGCAGCAGGGGAAAGGGTCTCTGGTTCAGAGAGGTAATCGCGTAACACACATTACCAATTGATCTCAATGACGTTATGTAATTTTGTGGGAATTGGTGATAACGCTTTAAAGAAGACAGTGATTTTGACTTACGATTTTGGGTACCTATGTTTTTAAATAGTTGCTTAAGTTAAAGAATGGCCAAGTTAATTTTAACTCTTTCCCGTAACAAAAATCATGCAGCAACACCAACAATGAATCATAAATTAACTACGAGTATATGAAAGACGTTTATCTTCAATATATCATTATTACACGGTGTATCGGTTCGGGTGGAGCAAACTGAGCGTGTGTCGTGACGGCGAGTGGAGAAGCCATGTGTCATATTTGTTGCGTAGTTTTAAAGCAGACGCTGAGGTGGAGCAGGGTTTACTAGGAGAGCAGAAAGTTTACTGTGTTTGGGTTGAGGTACAAACTGAGCGTGTGTTGTGACAGCGAGTTGAGACACCATGTGTCATACTTGTTGCAAAGTTTTCAAGCATGGGCTGAGGTGGAGTAGAGTTTACTAAGAGAGAAAGTGTACTTACTGTGTTTAGATTGAGGTGTACTTTTAACATAGTCAAACCCTGTTTTTTCGTGGCCTCGAATAGATCGTTTTTTTTTTGCTGAATAATCTTTTCGTTCGAAGAACTCATTTATCTGTCATCATCTGCGTAGCCTTTTCCCAACTATGTTGGGGTCGGCTTCCAGTCTAACCGGATGCAGCTGAATACCAGCATTTTATATGGAGCGAGTGCCTATATGTCTTCCACAACCCATCATCTGGGTAATAGAATACCCCTTGGCAAGACTGGTTGTCAGACTTTCGGACTTCTGACGATCCGTAACGACTGTCAAAGATCCACAAATGACAGCCGGGACCAACGGCTTAACGTGCTTTCCGAGGCACGGAGGAGTCTCGGTATATAAAGATGGTCACCCATCCACGGACCAACCCCGGCAAGCGTAGCTTAACTTGGATCGACCCGTGCGCCTTTTATTACTTAGCCACTGTTGTTACTTAAATCCTAGGCTATTATTTCCCCTAGCTATGCTTGTGTATATGGCCCCATAATTTACATAATTTACATTCTTGCCTTCTGCTTAAGGCAAGACAAGCGCTTGTGCCTATCAAAAATCCTCACAAAACCAGGCCCGCTGTATGAATATCGAGGGATTTATTTTTGTTGATCCAATAAATTCATGTTTGTAGAAACGTAACTATTCAATTTAGAACAACACTATTTCTACTTATAATTGCATCTCCCTACATAAAATAAAAATATGACGACAATATTTCTGACACAGAGAATGCACTCGAACTCCATGTTCCAGAAATACGCGACCACCTCGCTTCGCCTTATTAACCACGATGAGTGATTTATAGTAATATAAGACTTATGGCGTTGGAAATAACGACGAACCTGTAATTTAGTTAAAAGGGTTATTTTAGCGTGTCAATTAAGTACTAAAGCCAAGCTCTATATTTGGATTCGTCTTGTGCCGCCATATTGGATTATGGTCCTTAAAATATTTGAATTATTTTACGATATGTTTATTGGAGTTTTTGAGTGTTTTTTAATGTATGTTTATAAAATTATTGTGGCTGTGGACTTTAATGCGTCTCTTAGCATTTATTGTAGTTATTATGCTGTAGATAAATGTCGAGAGGTTGGGCAGAAGTCAATCTGCCTAGCCTTTTCTCAACTATGTTGGGGTTGGTATCCAGTCTAACCGGATGCCGCTGAATACCAGTATTTTACATGGAGCGACTGCCTATCTGACCTCCACAACCCAGTAACTGGGCAATACGATACCCCTTGGTAAGACTGGTTGTCAGACTTTCGGGCTTCTGAAGACCCGTAACGACTGTCAAAGTTCCACGAATGACAGCCGGGACTAACGGCTTAACGTGCTTTCCGAGACACGGAGGAGTCTCAGTATGTAAAGATGGTTACCCATGCACCGACCAACCTCGACAAGCGTAGCTTAACCTGATTGGATCGACCCGTGCGGCTGTTATTGCTTAATCACGAGCTCCTCAGAGGTTGGGCAGAAGTATTCTTATGTAATTGTATGACGATGATTATCGGAGAGGAGAAAATCCGGAGTCACACGTTTTAGGGCATAAATCAAACAGATTACGTGTGACTCCGGATTTTTTATTTGTCTGTCTGTGGTCTCTTGTTTATAACTTTTTTAGTCGTAGTTGGGTTTTAGTTTTTATTACTTTTTTTTTTTTAATTCTTTTGCGGTTATAATATATATTTTTTTTTTAAATGTGCTCATTAAGCCCTTTCATTTGATACCCAACATGGTACGATTAATTTTGATTTTTTTGGTTCCTCACTTTATGTCCTCTAGAGGGCGCCATTTTTTATTTAATGTGACGTCACATAGCCTATAACCAGCGGACGATCAAGACGCTTCCAACGATACCTCATTTTTCAAATTGTGATGAGTCGTTTACAAGATATGAGGGAACAAATGAACATACATACATACATACCGGTCAAAATCATAACCCTCCTTTTTTCTTCGCCGTAGTCTGGTAAAAATGGAGAGGGCTATGCTTGGAGTTTCCCTACGTGATTGAATCAGAAATGAAGACATCCACAGGAGAACCAAGGTAACTGACATCGCCTGAAGAATTTCCAAACTTAAGTGGCAGTGGGCAGGGCACATTGCTCGCAGAACAGATGCCTGATAGGTTCTGTAGTGGCGACCGCGTACTGGGTGACGTAACCTTGGAAGGCGCCCCACAAGGTGGAACGATGACCTTCAGAAGGCTGCAGGAATCTGCTGGATGCGGGAAACAAAGAACCGATCGAAGTAGCGGTGCCTATGCCCAACAGTGGACGTCTTTCGGCTGAAATGAATGATGATTGAACCTAAGTTCTCAATAGTATCGCTGTTACGATACATAATATACTATAGTCCGTCTGTATGACATCTCATCTTAAGAAATGATTTCATAATTTGGAAAAAGATGACATCTTAAGAAATGATTTCATCATTTGAGAAAAGATACAAGCCACTGAAAAAACACCCTGTGTTACAGGGTGTTTTTTCAGTGGCTTGTAAAGATCCACCTAGGTATTACTAGCAGTGTTTGGAAAGAAAGAAAGAAAGAATAACATTTATTTGGACACAGTTCGTGAAACACAATATACAAAAAATTCAAAATTAAAAGAGAAAATAATGTTTTAACAATTATGTGTGCCTCACGGCTGCGCCAAAAAGGTTCATTTCAGCATTAATGCCAGACAAATGCTGTCTGATGCTGGTTTTCTAATGAACCCTTAGGGACAAGTGACGGGGAGTACACACACTTTCAACATACTTAATACTTATATAAAGACTTTTAAATAAATAAATAGATAAGTAAAAACAAACGCAATTACAGAACCAAAAAACAACTAATAAATTAAAAATAAATTTGCACAATGTTAAATAAAATATGAAGGTAAGCGTCATTTGTACGTGCTGATCAGTATTGTCAGTTGATTGTGAGTCTTCTGTTGGTGTAAAAATAAATCAATAAAACTACTCCATAGAAAGACATAGAAAGACACCAAACACAAAATCCACACTGGTGATAAAAAATACGACACTGTATCAGATTTCAAGACGTTAACAAGAATTTTTCATTTAATATGCCATAAATATTTATACTTGTATTGACTTCCCAATGTTTATATTTACGAATGAACTCATAGAGTGTGTATCCGAAATGTATGGACATATTGTTACACAGACAAACCAACAAAAAATAATTAGCTGTCTCATACAAAACCCTATACCTACTCGACCTAAATGTATGGAACAGCTGATTATTTTTTCGCGATTACTATGTTGGTCCCATGGAGAAAGTGCTTCAGTTCGGTGGTCTGTACCGCAGCCTTAATTATGACCACGCATTTAAATATGACCACGCATTAAAATATGACCACGCATTTAAATATAACCATGCATTTAAATATGACCATGCATTTAAATATGACCATGCATTTAATATGACCCCGCATTTTTGACACACGCTGTATTTAGGTACGAATAAACTCATATAAATGCAAATTAATGTTTGATAACCCGAAGAGCCTTTTCCCAACAGTGGGAATTTTATGGCCTGTTAATATGTTTTTTATTGTTTATTTAATTTTAATGTTAACAAACAAATCAGTTACGTTTGAATTAGTTACCGAAACCAATAAAATAAAATTTAATTATAGAATAAACATTACCTGTGCCCCGACGCCCGTTAAAATAGTTAGTTATTTTTAGAATTAAACCGGGTTTAAGCGGTTATAAGTAGTCTTAGCTGGTTCTAACTAGAATATTTTTATTGGGTGCATGGGCTGTGGTGTTTTAAAATAAAATTTATGTTAAAAATATGACAAGAATGTCGCTTTATAAAATGTGTAGGTTCCGTATGTTTAAGATAATTGGATTTTCGTGTGTTCTGTCTAATTTTGGATTGTGTTCATAAATATTGATGTTACACCTATCTATTTTAAGTGGCCGTATAATCAATCGATTAATGTTTCTGATTGAATGCTTACTTACGTTTAAAAGCTGTTTATTTAATGAACGCGTCGTTTTTATTGATGTCATAGTTTTTCTTTTTGTCGTAAATTGTTTTTTGCGCAAGATGAATTTTATTAATTTTCATTTAATATTTGTGAGTGATAACTAATTAATTTACAAGGTCGCGTGAAAAGTGAAAGACTAAAAAATTTAAGCATTTGCCCAGCTGCTGATGGTTCTAAACTGAATTGGGAAAAAGATGCTGTAAATACTTTAACATATTTTTTTTCATAGTTTTACTGTCAGTTTAGCGTTCCTGTTTACCCAGTACTTCATTGTAGCTAATTGCAACTTATATAATAGATATTTCTCAGTAGTAGCCTGGAGTCTGGATTAAGCCCGGTCGATGACAAAAGGCTCGCCCCCTATTATATGGGACTTAAACATAACTGGCGAAATGTGGGTGTATTATAGCTCCTGTAACTAACCCTTCGGGAATACATATTATAGGCATATAAAGTTATAACTTACGTTTAAAAACAATGTTGCACGCCTCAAAAATGTTAAACCAACCCATTTTATTTTTAACGGACCCCTTAAAATTGAAATCCCACTAAACGGACGGATGTGAACGTAATTTTAGTCGTATAAAATCGGGCACCACGGGCCTGCGGTCGGGCATACGCGTGTGGTCCACCCTTAACGGACATTTTACGATGCCCGAAGCGATGTCGGTGACCCTTTATGCTTTACACTTGATTAACTTTTTTTAGTTTAATTGTTCGTATTAGTATTTTATGTCTTTTTTGTGAATTTTAGTGATGGCGATGGCGATAAATTGTTTTTGGTATTGCAATAAATAGTTATTAAATTATCATAGTAATTCAGCCAGAACGCTAATGACTCGTTAGTTAAATTATGTATTTAAACTAACTTAGGAACCATTTAAATAATAAAAAAATACAACATAATATCCTGACATCATCATGCTGAACATACTCCTCCCCCAAGCACCACCACTTCGAACGGTTCTGTGCTTATATCCTAACATAACTAAAACTTAACAAGTTAAAATATATATTTTAAATCCTACTAATATTATAAATGTGAAAGTTTGTGTGTTTGGATGTTTGTTACTCAATCACGCAAAAACGGCTGAATGGCAAGGCGAAACTATAAGGGATCCTTTTTGAATACGGAACCCTAAAATTGAAAAAAAAAATGTAAATATTTATACTAACAGCATTCAGATAACCTAAGCTTTAACCGTTCATGTTCATCTCGTTAATCCTCTCAGTCGAACAAACATTAACACCAAGACGCTACACATACTTATTACTGGAACACCCTTATAGATTGTTAATTACAACACTAATATAACCCGATACCAATGATGGCGGATATTCATTCCGTGACGTCACAGCCGGTACCCTATCATGGCTAATAACGTTCAACAAACAGATCGTAATGACACTGTAGAGATAGATAGAAGAAAATCAACTTGGTACAAGAAACCAAGGTGATGCCAAAGGATTTAAACGTTTTAAGACTCTGGTATAACATATCATGAAGCGTGTATGTATGTATGTGAGTGTGTTATCATATTATTTGTTTAATTTTTTTTTATTGAATTGTTTTTCATTTTATGTATTTTACTTCTTTCGAATTTTACACACGGTGTCTACATCTCATATCTAAGTACTTTCCTATCGCAGGTGTGCTGGAAGAGATTTCTAATCGTACGATACGAGCGTAAATAAGCGTACGTACCTTTGTACGTTTTTTTTTGTTCTTTTCTTCTTGTCTGTTGTACTAAATGATTAAATAAATAAATAAACATTATAACATCACACTTATATACCCCGAAGGGTTTAACCGGGCACAAATAAAGATTCCGGGGTGCTACTGAGAAATTAAGAAATTAAGCACTATCAGGTTCCAGTATTTGGTCTATAATTGAGAAAAAAATATTAATTGGATTACCTAAAGAGAGTGTGGAAGCCGAATCCAACATAGTTGGAAAAAGCTAGGCGGATTGAATGATTGATTGACCTATAGAGACTATGATATGCTCAAATCTCGCTGATGGTGGCGTGCCGCGTGTGTTGGATCATTCGGTTCCCTTCAAAATGGTTGAGATGGATGGTGCTGATCCACGCGTTATGACTGCTCATCTCTTAACCGCCAGAGTTTATCTTTAATCTTATATTTTAATCTACGTTTTGGAATGGGCAACTAGCTTCAACTTTCTGACAAACGGACCGACTCTTGGACAATTCAAAAGTGTCTGTAATTTTTGTAATGCTTTGAGTTGGAGACATCGTGTAATCGTACAGCGTTCTTCTTGTTTGAAGAATAGAGCGTGTGTGGACCTTCTGAACCTTCTCTTTATCGTGTTAATATAATGCTGAGCGAATATAGGCCGTATACTTTTATGAGTATATGCTGATTTGGATACAATATTGAATGTATGTGCTTCAGTTTTACGCGATGTATCAAGGTTCTTCTCTTATTGGCTTGGTTGATTTTTGACTGGATTAGGGATATTTTTAGAAGCTGGATTCAATGTAACTTTAGGGGTATGAGGAACCCTGCCAGGGTTGCGGAATAGTCCGAAAGGGATACCGGGGACCCTGGCAACAGGCAACTGAAGGAACACGGGTGGGTTTTAGTCAGTAAAAGTCTGACACACACATATTTGAAGAGGTCGCACCCACAAAAAAAAAAAGGGGTATGAAGAACAGGGTGTAAAGTTCACTCATCCACCATAGAAAAGGGAGGATCCTCCGACCAGACGGGTGTTATCTGGCCGGCAACTGCCCAACGATTGATATTGGATTCTTGTATATATGTCCATCGCACGGTAAACTTTAATTGCGCGATGCAGGATTTATGTGACGTCAGGTCTTTGATGCGTAGTTCACATGTGGCGATGTAGATGCCGCTACATAACTATGGAATATGATGTTTATATCCACATAAACATACTAGTACATACCTAAAGTCACCCGTTCTTCCCATGGGGGTCAGCAGAAACTACTGAACGCCACCTGCTACGATCCTTACATACTCCTTTTGCTTTCTAATCATACAAGACCATGTTGTAATGTTGTTTGTTCATTTTTAACCGACCTCTTCAAAAAGGAGGAGGTTCTCAATTCGTCTGTAAGTTTTTTTTTTTTTTTTGTTTGGTAGGTCATACTTCAGAGATAGTCCCATATAAATTTTATTAATTTTGCTTGCGTAGTTTTTGAGTTAGCTTCAATATTACGTATTTTTCCCACTTAGTGTATTTAGACGATATATTGTTTGACTCCGTCACTGTTATTTACATAGCAGGTAGTTTATTCGAATTTGTGTAGGGTAGGTACCACAACTTAAAAGTGAAAAATAAAAACTTTTTCCAAAAAAAAATAACAACCGACTTCCGAAAATAAAGTTATTTTTCACGTTTTTAGTGTTTCTTTGGAAGTCGGTTGTTTTTTTTTTTTTGTAAAAAGTTTTTATTCAATTACATCACGCCTGTAATCCCCGGAGGGGATTCATAGGCAGAGGTGTACCTATAGTACACCCACATTTCGCCAGTTATGTTTAAGTCCCATGTAACGACGACAAGCCTATTGCCACCAAACGGGCACAACTCCATACTCCAGGCTACTACCAAGAAGAAATTCCATATAGAAAAACCCAATAACACTGCCCAACCTGGGAACCGAACCCAGCACCTCATGCTCAGCAGTAGCGCTTGCGATCACTAAGACCAACGAGGCAGTAAATCTGTGTTTGCGAATATGCTCTGTTCATTTGACACCTAGAATACTCCATCCCACGTTGGGTCTTTGGCAAACCTTTTTTTTTTAGATTAGTTTTTTTTATTTGTTTAAACATTTTATACATACAAGAGCATGCAAGATAGAGTCCAGTCATGTTTAGCCGTAGTATCGGCGTATAAATATTTCCATAATATTAAATAGAATTAACAATAAGAAAAATCGAAAAAGTACATAGACGAACTTCCAACATTTTTAAATTATAACTTTATAAATGAACATTATTTTTATGTTATGATGTCAAATTTCAAGATACGTCAAAAACTGTAACGTCAAAGTTACTAAAGGTATGTCAAAATTAAAAGATTTATGTCAAGTTTGCAAGATTAATGTCAAAATTACAAGATCAATGTCAAAAATTACTTACCTTGCGTTATACCTTTTGTCAAAGACCAAATCTAGGATTCCTATGTCCATAATTTTTCGCTCGAGTGACAAAACATTACTCGAAGAAAACTAAATACAGTAGCAACATGTCATGTTGCATGTTTAGTTTACTTGTTTGTGGTCTCAGTTTGCCAGATAATGACAGATCGCGCCGGCCCATCGCCTGAGGGCGCCACGCGTCCACTCATTTCCTTCTGGTTATTGAGTTACCGATGAGCAGTATTTAACAGTAATGACTTAATATTATACGTTTTTAAGATCATTATTGTCATGTTTAAATGATGTTTTTTTAATGTTTTCTGTATGAGGTAATGTATTACTCCGATTGTGGGCGATAGGATCTTGTCCTCCAAAAAGGTCAGGAGGTTTAGTTGTAACCGGCTGTAAGTTAAGTTAACTTCTCCGGTTTGCATTTTTACCGACTTCATAAAAGGTGGCAAGTAGTGAAGTTAGTTAAAAAACCGGCCGAATGCGAGTCGAGCTCACACATGAAGGGTCTTACCACAGTACAATATTTAGCTAAAAACAACTAAAAAAAATACGTTTCTTGTATGGTCCTCCCTTTAAATTTTACCTTTATTATATTTTTAGTAGAAATAAAGTAGGTAGGTAGTTTTAAGTAATTTGTAATCAGTCTGTTGGACTTCACTTGTTGGAGCTTTGTTAAAGGCATTAAGTTTTACTATAAGCGTCATATAGCTTCTGTCCAATGTTTCATTCCCTAAATGTTATGTACACCTATAATTTGTGAATACATTAGCAGTAATACCTTTCCTAATTATTAGTTTTTTTTTTTTTTTAAACTATGTTGAATAATTAAATCATTTAACCTCATGTTAATAACTAATTAGAATAACTACATAAACTTAATACTTGTAACATTATCGATAATATGTATATTTGTTTAACAATCTTGCAATCCAGTGTGCTTACTCACTGGATTTGTCGAATATTTTATGTTGCTGTGCCCTAACCGGGTTTCATGTTGGACTTACTTTATATACTTGTAACAGCTGATGTACACATGAATGCAATAAAGAATTTGAGTTTGAGTTTGAATATTATCTCTGAAAATTTCAACTGTCTTTACTTAAGGTTCATGAGATACAGTTCGCTGACAGACAGACGGACGGATGGACAGCGGAGGCTTAGTAAATTTGGCACCCTTCAGGTACAAAACCCTAAAAGTCCGGTTGAAGGTCAGACGAAGTAAAAAGACTACGTAAGTATCGAAGCATGTAACGTTCTGTAAATTCTGCTCATCCCCATGGGGAAAACGCGTGTTTTTATGTCTATGTATGTATTATTCATGAACTTTAAAAAAGTCTGTCTAGGTTAGTCTTACAGTCTATCCCAAGGGGGATGACACTGAGAAAAACATTTTTTTCTCCAAAAAAACAAGCCTTAGATGTTATGTTTAAAGTAAAATCAACCTTCTTGGCATTTCTTAAGGGCGTACCGTACCTCAAATTGCTTAGCAGATCCTCAGTTATGCCGAAAATACTGCAGCATTCATTTTGAAATAAGTATAAATATGTTGAGGATTGATGCTAGGAACACGATTAGATAAAATTTTCTCTATAGAAAAAAAATCCTAAGTTACGGTTAGAGCGAGATGGAGTGGGGTGGCCACTCCGTCTCGCTCTCACTCAGGTCGCGAGTAGTGTGGTGCGAGCGAGATAAAATCTGAGGTAGGGTACGGCCTTAAATCATATTTTTGAATATGAACATGCAAGGAAAATGTTACCACGGAATGTTTAGTAACAAAATCACTTTTAGTTGAAAATAAGAGAAAGATTTTTAATAAGATCTTCAAACTTCTAAGGTAGTTTGTTTGTTCGATATATTTTTTTAAACCTCAATACTAAGATGAAATAAGTTGTTCATCGTACTTTATCCTATAAAAGTTAAATCCGCATTTAATCACTCAAAAATACTCAATCCCGAGGCTTTCAATAAATAAACACACAGTAGTTTTAATAATGTAAATTAAAACGCACCCAAAAAAAAAACAGACATCGAAATACTGTCAATTTGGCCTGACCGTGTTCCGTCCGCCATTTCGCCAATTTTCATCAATCAAAAAACGACATTACCGAAAAGTAATAAAGTTTATTTTTGGTTGTGTTTGTTTCGCCGCACCTGTTGTTATGCGTCATCATTAATTTGTTCAGGAACGCAATTTCGCTCGTCGTTAAGGCATCGTCTCAAGTAGCTGGGTTCTCGATATTCATGAAACCACCCCTTAGTAACAAGGGTGGTATTTTATGTTTGTTTATGTGCGCATGTACGTGCAGTCGACAAGAAAAGCCGGTAGGTAATAGATAATAGTTTTGACAGGTTGCGTAATACGAGATTTTTTGGTAAGTAAGTATATTGGTTTTGAGTTACAAAATTGTTTTGTGTATGAATACGTACTGTTCATTAATATTATCGATTCAATAAGAATAGTATATTACACTTGTTTAAATACCTATTAAAATAATGCTGATGATTATTCAATAATATTGTATTAGCTACCTACTTCGTCAATGATGATAGCTGATTAATTTAATAACTAGTACTGTTTTTTTATGTATTGATAGACTATAATAATTATGTATATCTAATAGGTACCTTAATACAGTTATTACAATTAGTATTGCCTAAGAAAAGTTATTGAGTATTATGATATTTCAAAATATCGAAAATTTATTAAGTTTTATGGTTGACTGTACCTACTACTAACCTACTTCACAGTATAATAAAGTAACAGTATTATATCTCGGCAGTGACATTGAAATAATTACCTACGGCCGCTCGGTAGATAAACCTTCCGCGTCTGTGCGTAACTGCCGCGCACTCGATACTGTTGGGTATATCAGATACACTGAGATTTCTAAGCGCGTCGTTTTGGCCGTTTTCTATAAAGATATAATACGGTTACTTATTTGTACTGTGCCTAAGTATGGGTGATATTGCTTTGTATAAGTAGTTTCCTTAGTATTATGTGATGATTATCGACGTAGTTTTCTTATCTCGAGACGGCACGAGCTATACGATTATAGCTCATGTCGATACCAGTTAGCGAGGATGTAAACGGTGTTGACGGCCCATGATTACTGTTTTAGATGTACTTAATTAGACTAAATAAAGAAAATATTATCACTTGATATTCCTTCATCACATTCTCAAACCAAATAAAAAACCAAGACAGAGGCTGACTTCCTGAACATTGTGTGCACTTATTGAGGGTGTAGTTTGATTGTAAATGTGTGCGTGTATGCACAAAGCGGAGGTGTCGTTTTGACATGCTGTATTGTTCCCAGCGACCTGACTTGACAAAGGGTAAAACGGGACCCTATTACTAAGACTCAGCTGTGTGTCTGTCCGTCTGTCACCAGGCTGTATCTCATGAACCGTGATAGTTAGACAGTTGAAAATTTCACAGATGATGTATTTCTGTTGCCGCAATAAAAAACAGAATAAAATAAATATTTAAGGAAGCTCCCATACAACAAACGTGTGTTTTTTGCCGTTTTTATAGATAATGGTACGGAACCCTTCGTGCACGAGTCCGACTCGCACTTGGCCGGTTTTTTTTTATTTGGTCTAAGATCACAGTAGGATCAATGTAAAGTTAAGATTTATATTAATGTAAACTGAACGATTAAGTATCAGTTTAATTTCGACTTCCAATACATTTATTCCCACTAATCAAAACTATCGCAAGCAAAAACCGAACCAACCACAAAAAAGAATCCTTCACAACGAAACAAGAACGTATTTCAATACGTTTACAATTAAAAAGAATACATTTACATATTACCTTGCCCGGGCATTGAATCCCCTCGCCTGCATTGAAATAATAAGTTCGCTGTCAGTTTAATTGACAAGCCTGATGTCAGTCCGTGCGTCGTGACAAGCTGTTGACGTTTAACCATCCTTATGTATGTGTACATTGTACTGGAATGAATTGGATACTAAGTTTTGTCGGCGGGTGGAAGGAATCAGGGTTATGTTGCACTAATTTATGTTTGATATTATCTGCACACAGACTTTCTTCTTTTTGATTTTCTTTATCTATAAAGTAATAACAGCCGCACGGGTCGATCCTTCAGGTTAAACTACGCTTGCCGGGGCTGGTCCGTGGATAACCATCTTTACATATCTAGACTCCTCCTTGCCTCGGAAAGCATGTTAGGCCGTTGGTCCGGGATGTCATTCGTGGATCTTTGACAGTGGCTACGGGTTGTCAGAAGCTCGAAAGTCTGACAACCAGTCTTACCAACGGGTATCGTATTACTCGCAGTAACTGGTTTGTGGAGGTCAGATAGATAGTCGGTCCTTGTAAAATATCCAGCTACATCTGGTTAGACTGGAAGCCGTCCCCAACATAGTTGGAAAAAGGCTAGACAGATGGTGAACGCGCTTACGAATGCTTCGTCGAACACACCGTTCGTCGAAAACTTGTAATGGTGGAATCCGACAACCGGCAATATTGCAGACGGACACGCATTGCAGACGACCACAGATCGCCACGCACCGCGCATCGAGGAGCTTCCGATGTTTGCGATACCCCGCATGTACACCTTTAGACGGTCCGTAGGCGTTGTCCGGGCTCGTCGGTGTCCGTCCGCAAAATCAAGGATCGTGGGATTTTGTTATAACATTCCTTGCTGTATTCCACATAGTAGGTATATTTTGCCCGCACTCATCTCCTTCCTTGATGAAATAGGTAGGTACATAAATATGAAGTACATACATATATAAATTCGCTCGTGGTTTTATCCGACTGCCCCAGAAAGAGGGATTTGTTTTCTATTAATATCAAAGTGTTACGAGCACTACGTTGAAAAGGTACACATTAAAATAGTCCCAAGTTCTGTAACATGTAAATGCTTTAATGTGTCCTTACCTTTATAAATTCCCATCGCATGGAATACGCGTCATGCGGTTAATGAAAAATTGTCCGTCCGTCTGTTTGTTTTTTACAAATTTGTGAGCGAATGCCGTATATATCATGTTTAAATGTTTATTTTTCACGTGTAAAAATATTTGTATGTATATTACTGAACTTTTGATTTATGGTTTTGTATTCATAATGCTGTTATGCATGTTAAATTGCTGATTTCCATATTTTAATTGCACATTTTAGGGTTTATAAAGACTGGAAGCTGAAATTATTTATTAAATCTAGCTTTCCACGGTATCTATTAACTAAAATGCACAAGTATTTAGTCATTTAAGACTCGCAGTCCGATACGCAGTTATTTCATAATACGAAAAAAACTTGGACGTA
This sequence comes from Lithophane ornitopus, assembly GCA_948473465.1. Taxonomy (NCBI): domain Eukaryota; kingdom Metazoa; phylum Arthropoda; class Insecta; order Lepidoptera; family Noctuidae; genus Lithophane; species Lithophane ornitopus. The sequence continues at coordinate 9,416,363 of OX419638.1, read as the reverse complement.
ATAATTGGTATACCTCTTCAAAGAGGCTTTAAGGCCCCCACAGACAGGCGCAACGCGGCAGCGCGTCGCGACTCTAGTAGAATTTCTATAAAAAACTTCATGGATATTGTTCAACCGGAATCGCGTCGTACCGTCGCGTCTGTCTGCCTTTAAACGAAACTTTATTCGTACAAGGGACCCAAAACACTGAAAACAAACAGTTTCTTTGGCGCATACCTGACTCCCGAGTGTCAGATTCAATCAAATGCGGTGCTAAAAAGAAAAATCAAAACTCTTTTCACACACACACATGCCCTGAACTCTTTCGTACATTTCCTTCTTTCCTTGCTAAATATAAATCCCCATCAAACTCCCATCCATGTATCAGCCACAGACTTCCTTATACCGTTACATTAGGAGCCTTCCATTTGGCGTCCGTCCAGCCAGAGGGGCAGCCGTACGACCTATTTAGATTGTATCGTCATATGGATGGAATTAAAGTGATCTAGTTTAAAAGGTATGTTTTCGTCAGTTTGGTAATGTTGCTGCAGTATTTTGATAAGGTTTTTGAAAGAAATACATGACTGGAACTCCAAAATTACGCGTAGTATTGAACATCATTCAATGGTAATCAACTGTGAGACATCATTTGTCCACTGCTGGACATAGGCCACAGCCTAAGCATTGCCACCAAGACTGGCTCTGTCATCTGTGCATCACGCGGCGCTAAGTTCATCACCACTGCTCTAAAAATGGTGAAGAAAACATCGTGACGAACCGGCATGTCCTAGAACCAAAAATTCGATGACTTGTGACATCTACCAACCCGCACTGGGCCCGCGTGATAGATTACAGCTCACCTTCTCGAGGAGGCCTATGTCCCAGCAGTGGGAACATTATAAGCTGATTATGCAGTTTCCTTGTAGCCATACATATTTTGATGAAATCAGTCAGAGATTTGGCTAAGGAACGTAAAAACATAGGTCAAACAATGAATGTGTTACATTAGCCTCAATGACATTAGTGTTGAGTCAAATCTCACGATGAAAACCAACCCTAATGAGCTATCCCCTGAAACCTAACTCTCATAAGCTACACTCCGGTATAATCAATCACTACAGCTTCCATTCGCTGTCTAATGAAATCCGATACCAGCCTTGCGGAGCAAACTCATGCTCAAAAGGTCGCCTCAAATGGGATCGGCAGACATATTTGTGACCTCAATGGCACCAGATTTGGTTTAGCAGCTGTTTTAGTGATCTATCATTTTATTACCTAGAAATGCTAGAATATGGTGGGAGTTAATATGATGAGATCTTGGGTAGAATGATTAAAATATAAAGTATTAATTTGCATGCAACAGGCAAAATATGGATTGAAAATTACACCACCAACTTTTACAACTGGTAACACTTGTATTTTCTGTCCAGAAACAGCAATCTATATTATTAGTATATAAAACAAAAAAGTCGGGTTTGTTAACTCGAGAACTGCTGTACCGATTTTGATGGTCTTTGATTTCTTGGTAACTATAACAGAATAACTGTTAAAACATCGGAAAAATTCACGAAAAAAATATATGAAGGAAATTCATTTTCTCATACATTCTGTATGGAATGGCTTTTTTGATGATATCTCGGTAGATAGGTAGGTAGTTATGTATGTAGGGAGGGTAGGTATGTAGATTAGGTATATAAGGATGGCATTTTAATAGCAAAAAACGTTACACAATAACAATTACTGTCTACTGCAGCTACCATTTGTCATTGCACCGACGCAATAGAAGTCAAAATCGGTTGAACGGACTGTAAAAAAGTCTTATTTAAATGTGTAATCTTATTTCAAATGGAGTATAGGTTACACAAATTATTTACGCAGTAATCTCAGGTGATTACACGCTAGACTTGAACCAAAACAAAGACACATCGTATCAGAGACTATCAAGGTGGAACAATGGAATCTGTTCACAATACCTATAATTGTGATCTGGACAGTTTGGCGGGAGTCCAGGAGTTGACAGCCACTCCTGGGAACCCATTAAGATGTTATCGTCATGTGGCAGGGATATGTAGAAGGTTAATCGTAGCCAATTTTATAGGAGATATATAAATACGCTACGAGACTATCATGATTGTTTAAGGTGTTTCTTTTCATACACGAAATCTCATTGTCATTGTAATCATCATTATGAACAACATTCGCGACAAAAAAATCAGCTGTTCCATATATTTTGATGAGCTATGCGAACATAAATGTAGGGAACATTTGATATATTTTTTGCGATTTCAGGCTTGGTCCCATAGTGAAAGTTGATGATAATAATGAGCACAATGACCCCTTGAAAGATTTCGTGTATGATAAGATACACCTTATGTAATCTGACAGTGAGATAGTCGTGGTTGTAGGCTTAAGCCCAAGCTAGCGCTTCCTTTGTGTGATTAATTTCGTCACCTCTGCTGAAAACGATGAACGCTCCAAAACGGTGAAGGAAAACATCTTGAGAAAAACTGATATGGTCCTAGAACCAAAAATTTGAAGACATGTGACATTCAACAACCCGCACTGGGCCCTCGTGGTGGATTACGGCCTACGGCCCACTCTAGAGAAGAGACAGCCAATACTGAGGGCCTAGACAAGTGACAATCGCTTCCAAAGCGTTTCGTATTATACACGATTGACATAAGCTTTTCGATACCTTATACATTTTTGCCTTTTCCATCATCGTTATCGTTGATATAATGTCACTTTTTCTAGGGACTCTGAAAATTACGGTATTCCTCAGTTGAACTTACAACTTACAACTTTCTGTAAGTTCTTATGGTACTCAAATAAATTAGTATAGGGCAGGAGTATAGTGAAAACAATGAATCCCAAAGGATCAGACATACAGTATTAATTAGTTTGCTAAAGTCAGAGCATTTATTTTAATTAGGCACATAAAAGGCACTTTTGAACGTCAAAAACTCTGGAGGTGTTCGTGTGTTTATGAGCATCGAATGTCGGGAGTCTACATAATCAATCAGGAACTTGAGGAATGCACGGAAAGCACGTGAAGCCGTAGGTCCCGGCTGTCATTCGTGGATCTTTGGCAGTCGTTACGAGTCGTCAGAAGCCCGAAAGTCTGACAACCAGTCTTACCAAAGGGTATCGTATTACCCAGTTAATGGGTTGTGGAGGTCAGATAGGCAGTCGCTCCATGTAAAATACTGGTATTCAGCTGCATCCGGTTAAACTGGAAGCCGACCTCAATATAGTTGGGAAAAGGCAGATTGAATTTGAGGAATAACTTTCTTCGGGTATACAGTTTGTTTTAAACTATTGTTTGTAGTGGAACTTCTCTGGTTATTCCTTATTTGCGGCTGCTATCTCAGACGCGGTTAGATTATTTATCAAGCAGATTCCCCGCGGTATTAGAAAATGAATGCCGTAATGAAAGAAAAGCAGTTACATTGCCTTAGAGATGTCATCATTTGTACAGTTCTGAGCTAAACTGATATAATTGGCCATTTGCTTTGTGTAGTATTATTAAAGCTACGCTTTTGACAAAGTTGGCAGGACGAGTTTGGGTCGAAAGATAATATTGGCTCACATTATGAGTGAACAGGGGGTCTAAAACAGCCACTTTGGCAGAATCATTATAGGAAAATATTATGAATCATCGTAAAATGTCACAAACTGACAATAATAATTATGATCTACATGCGATTCGTGTTACGAAATAATTCATCTGTTTGACAGTTTTGTATGGAGATTCGTAAAATGCTCCACACATTATGAATTGCTTTTGTGTCAAATTAGGGGAATTGCTAATGACAGCTGGAAATTCAGGAAATGAACCGCTTTTAGAGGAATTGCTAATGTGGCCGTTTTAGGCCCCCAGAAGTTTGTGAGAAAGGGAGAGGGGTGTATTTGACCTGTAGCAGTGATAATACAGGCTAGATGATCATCATCATTCTCCTGCCCTTATGCCAATTTATTTATGGTCGGCGTAACACATCTTTTTCCTCCATACTTCTCTATTAGTCGTCATCTCGGTAGTCAAGTCACCCCCTTTTTAGGGTTCCGTAGTTAACAAGGAACCCTTATAGTTTCGCCATGTCCGTCTGTCCGTATGTCCGCCGCTTAGCTCAGAGACCGTTGGTACTAGAAAGCTGTATTTTGGTATGGATATATATATAGGTAGGTCTTTTAAAAATAATGTCAGTTTGTTAAAACCATTTTTGGATTCAGGGATCCGTTTGCGGAATATTAAGCTTTAAAGTGCAAATTTTTGTTAGAACCAAGTGTCCCCCCCCCTCTGCCAGCTAAATAGTTGGGTTTGGATATGTGAAAAAATACACGGCAGTAGTATATATAACGAAATTAAAAGGAAAACTATCACAAGTTACCGAGTAATAATCGACCAACTTAAATTTACAGTTGTAAAAACATGTTCTCCCTTACATTCTGTATCGGAGAACAAGTTTTTCAACTACAATGTTAAGTTTGTTTTATAAATTCATGCCAACTACGGAACCCTTCATTGTTCATGGTACGACATGTACTTGGCCGGTTTTAGCCATATAATCTTTCACAAAGTCCATACAATACAGGCCAGATAGCTTGCTTTTTAAACGGACAAGCTTTGCCCGCGTACGCTTTCACACTCAAACGGCTGAACGGTTTTCGATGAAATTTGTCACATAGGTAGACCATGACCTGGAACAGGACATAGGACACTTTTTATCTCGATACTCCCGCGGGATCGAGACTTATGCGGGAACCGCGGGGTGCAGCTATGTAGTTGCTAATAAAAAATAACCCTATAGGTACTTAATACTTAAACGGATTATTTTATAAAAGTTGTATCGAAACTTATCGGATCATAAGACCAGACATGGGTTATACCAAGAAATGAGAATGAGGTGGTTCGTTTCGTTGATCTTTTCAAAATAGTCTTAATTATAGTCGTATTGAAAGTTCATTAATAAGTAACTTAATACTTTATCGAGTCTTTTGTATACAAAGAGAGTAATGTACCTACAAGTGACTCTTGAGTCATCTGTGAATTGTATCGGCTCGAAAATGCAGAGCTAAGGCATACAACTTTAAAGGGCTAACTAAAAATAAGACTAAATTGCTTTTCGGATTCATGTGCGTATTGTATAATTATCACTTCATTCAAAAACGGTCAAGGAAAACATCGTGAGGAAACCGGCATGTCAGAGAAATATTTCTCGACGGCATGTGAAGCGCGACATAAAAACTCGGACACGAAAAAAAAAAAGAAGACTATATTTTCAGCGAGAAGGATAGAGTTTTATATTTCAGTTAAAACCATAAACCTCCGACTATCACTAACAAGACAAAATAGAATTTTAATTGTTATCCGCCTTCTAAAGAACAATTGACCGGTTAATACAATATTACCTTTATTCCACGAGAATATAATCATCATCATCATCATCAGCATCATTTCAGCCGAAAGATGTCCACTGCTGGACATAGTCCTCCGCCAAGCACCGCCTTTTCGACCGGACTGTGTTTCTCGCATCCAGCGGATACCTGCGGCCTTCACAAGGTCATCGTCCCACCTTGCCTTGCGTCGCCACTGCAGCTGCAATACCTTTCGGCTCTATTTAGTCCTTTCCTATTAGCCCAGTTCTCGTTTTGTATCATACAATTGTAGTTAATTGATTCAGGCGTGACTTTGCGCAAATCTACATCTAAACTAATAATATAAAGAGGAAAGATTTGTATTTTTGTGTGTATGTTTGTTATGAATAAACTCAAAAACTAATGCGCCGATTTCAAAAATTCTTTCACCATTAGAAAGCTACGTTCACCCTGAGTAACATAGGCTATATTTATTGCTAGAAAAGATTAGGGATCCTTACTAAAACTCCAATAATTACTCTAACAACTCCTAAAATATTCTTTACATCGCGTGCGCTGCGAAAACTATTGATGATAGAATAAAATATTTGCAGAACACATCATTATTTACAAAAAGTGTCGCGACAGCATATGTCTAACTATTATAGTTATGCCACAATAAGTGTACTTTTATTTTGAAAATTTAATTGAAATGACGCCGCTAGAAAAGGCTCTTTATTTGTATCCTTATCAAAATAAATTACTTCATATTTAAGACTGCTTCAATACCTTTATATTACTTTTCTATTCGAAAGATATCACGAGTTTAAAAATGTAAGTATAGCTCCAAAAAATACCGGCTTATATATCGGAATAGGTTACTAAATATATCTACGTGTAATGTATTTTTTTCATTGTATTGTACCACAGCAAACACTCCATATTAATTTTTATTTGAATCCAATATATAAATAAGGTCTTAAATACTCTCAAACATCAACCACAGTTAAAAGATCTTTTCAAAAAGATAACCATGAGTCACTGTGATCAATGTATTGCATTCGAGTCGATAATGTATTGTCGACGCTTCTTTAACGGAAAGGACCGGAACCGGTTGTTTTTGATGGTAGGTACATGCTTGGAATTGTTTATTAATTGTCATGTGGTACTTGCATTTCCTTTCTTTGATACTTCCTTTATAGAATTTGGTACTTTTGATGGTATGTCGAGATGTCTCATCGCCGCGCCGCGCCGTACCGTTTTCTCTATTAGTTTCCGTATTATAAATGCTAACTAATGGCAATCAAATCTGCCTAGCCTTTTTTCAACTATGTTGGGGTCGGCTTCCAGTCTAGCCAGATGCAGCTGAATACGAGTATTTTACATGAAGCGACTGGGTTAGACTGGAAGCCGACCCCAACATAGTTGGGAAAAGGCTAGGCAGATGATGATGACATGGAGCGACTGCCTATCAGACCTCCACAACCGTAACTGGGTAATACGATACCCCTTGGTAAGACTGGTTGTTAAAAATGCTAACTAGGGCGGTACTTTAGGGACAATTAGAAGCCCCGTAATTTTGAGATGCTCTTATAGCAAGTATTTTAAAAACTCCAAGTTAGGGGTTGTGTTATCTGCCAGGGTTGCGGAATAGTCCGAAAGGGATACCGGGACCCTGGCAACAGGCAACTGAAGGAACACGGGTGGGTTTTAGTCAGTAAGAGTCTGACACGCCCTTCCGCTCCGCCCAGAGCGGGAGAAGTCAAATGATGATTTCCCACCAAAAAAAAAAAAAAAAGGGGTTGTGTTATACTAATTTTCAATATCGATACTAGTGCAACTTTTTTATCAATGGACATTGATTGACCCAAAACGCATCAAAAGCGATACAACAACATTATGCCATGCAAATAAATGCACACAATTGGCAACACTAACCACCAGGTGTAAACCAAATGCATCATCAACTAACCTATAACTCAAAAAGCGGTTAAAACTGATCACCGCATCGCAATATCGGGCTTCACAGACATAGCATACAGCTTGATGTAAACAGTAATTTGCGTACGCCACTCTTGCCAAATGTACTTGGCAAAGTGCCAACTAGAGCAGTTTCGGCTTTCGGCTTTCGGCTTAGCCGGACAAACCTAATAACCGAGAAATTAAAAATTTTGCGCCCATAATGGTCGGGTTTTTTGTTTAAGTTTGCCGTTTCGCTTTTGTTTTCGTTTTGTTTGTGAATTTATTGGTATAGTTGGGTTTTGTAAGGCTTGTTTAGTGGAGTATTTTAGTTTGGTACTACTTTGAATTGGAAGTTCTTGATTAAATCGAAGACAGGCATATTTCTTTCTGGTTCAAATTACTTAAGGTGGATGCGCTAGGGTAGCCCGCGAAATTCAAATTTTCTTACGTGTTTTGCAATTTTCAGGTCAGTATCAGGTTGTATGTTGATCTAAATATTATTAGCAGCCGTAACAAATATGGATTTACAGAATTATAAACATTAGAATCAGCAATACAACTCTCTAAGTTCATGTAAGTGTAGTGAATGAAAATTTCATGAAATCGTCAGTCAATACACTTACATGAACTTAGATAGTTGTATTGCTGATTCTAATGTTTATAATTCTGTAAATCCATATTTGTTACGGCCGCTAATAACATTTAGATCAACATACAACCTGATATTGACCAGCAAATTGCAAAACTTAAGAAAATTTGAATTTCGCGGGCCACCCTGGCGCATCAACCTTAAGCCTGTTCGCTAGTTTATACATAAACTTGTTTAAACTAGCTACCCGGGACCCTCCAAGGTTTTTACGACTAGACAAAACTTTAACAATCATCGTTATATTTCAGCCAATTTACACAAAACCTTAATGAATTATACACGTAAACCTTCCTGATGAATCACTTCATCCATTGGTGTAAACCGTATGAATATCCGTTCGGTAGTTTTTGAGTTTATCGTGTTCAGACAAACAGACGCGACGGGGGTGTTTGTTTTATAATATGTAGTACTTGTTTTAAAACCAGTTACATTAATAAAACCAAGAATGGTTGCATAGACTTCACTTTCTACCTCATCATCTACCTATTCCTTTCCCACTATGAAGTTCGGCTTCCAGTCTAACCGGATGCAGCTGAATACCAGTATTTTACATGTAGCGACTGCCTATATGACTTCCACAACCCAGTTACTGGGTAACGCGATACCGCCTGATAAAACTGGCTGTCAGACTCTTGGGCTTCTGTCTACCCATAACGACTGTCTAAGATCTATACGAATAACAGCCGGGACCAACAGCTTAACGTGCTTTTCGAGTCACGAAGAGTTCTCGATATTTAATGGATGGTCACCCATCCATGAACTGACCGCGGCAAACGTAACTTCATTTTCGATCGACCAGTGCTGCTGCTATTATTTAAGTATTAGCCTCACCTTCCTGTCAACATTGAAAAAGCTAAATTAAATAATTATGTAGATAAGAATTATTAAATATCAGTCTAAAAACACACTGACCACTACATACCTACATTAATACATAATATACGTAACTAAATACAAACAATTAATAATACTGTACCAACTAACATTTTGATCGAACGGAGAACCGAAGTCCCGCGACTTTGATCGATGACCGCTTTTGACTCCGCCGTATGGCGCTACCAAGATAAAAATAAACTACTTAAAACAATCTTATTCAAATCTCAACCTCAACCCCTAAGCAATAAGGTCCTTTTAAAAACAGGTGTAGTTGGCAAAATTGTTATTCTAAATTGAATCTTATGGCCTAAAGAATAAGGTTGTCTAATTAGTGACAGGTGATACAGTAAACGTAAAAAAGAAGATGGTGAATATGTGAATGTAATCAGTATTGTAAGGAGTGTTTTTTTTTAATTCATGCTTGTGTGAATAAGTTATTAAGAGTAAGTTTTGTTTAAATTATAAAGGCTATAAGATTATAATGTAGGCTTTTTGCATATGCCTTATAGGATGTTGACCTCTTTGTTAATTTCACAGCCTTAGTTATTTTTTAAAGCTAAAAACTCGGTATGTTTATTGTCAGTTTAAGAACCCTACACCCTACCTCTAATTTCTTAGCATGATCCTCCGTTATGCCGAAAACACTGCAGCATTAATCCTAATAATATTATAAATGTGAAAGTTTGTGTGTTTGGATGTTTGTTACTCAATCACGCAAAAACGGCTCAATGGATTTGGATGAAATTTGGCAAACAGATAGTTTATAACCGATATTCCCACGGGATCGAGACTTACGCGGGTGAAACCGCGGGGTGCAGCTAGTTTTGAAATAAATATATTATGTTGAGGAAAAGAATATATTAGAATACGTATATTATATTATTTGAGAATATATTATGTTGAGGATTGATTTTAGGTCCTATGTTTGGCGAAAACACGATTAACATAAAATTATATCGATAGAAAAAAAATCCAATCTAAACCGAACTATAAACCCCTGGTATTAAAAACATACTTCAAATTAGACCATGAAACTTTGCATAATAACTGAATTAACTTTAAAGCAGCTCCTATGTTTGTTATTTTTTTTATCTAAACTATTCGAGGCTTGAGAGTCGCCAGACCCCACTCCGTCTCGCTCTCACTCAGGCCGCGAGTAGTATGGTGCGAGCGAGATAAAATTTGAGGTAGGGCTTTAAAAACACACACATGATAACATCACGCCTGTATTCCCCGAAGGTTTAGGCAGAGATGCACCTTTAGTAGGTACACCCACACTTGGTTACTTATGTTTAAGTCCCATGTAAAAGGGGGCGAGCCGATTTCTTTCAACCGGCCACAAATCTATACTCTGGGCTGCTTCTGAGAAATTCCAGATAAATGAACTCAATAAGACTTTGCCTGACCTGGGAATTGAACCCAGCACCTCATGCTAAGCGACCATTAAATGTATTGATATCAAATCATAGATAGTCTTTAAGAATTCAAGGTATTCAATCAATCTGCCTAGCCTTTTCCCTACCATGTTGGGGTCGGCTTCCAGTGTAACCGGATGCAGCTGAATACCAGTATTTTGCCTATCTGACCTCTACAACCCAGTAACTGGGTAATACGATAGCCCTTGGTAAGAATTGTCAGACATTCGGGCTTCTGACGACCCGTAACTACTATCAATGATCCACGAATGACAGCCGGGACCAACGGCTTAAAGTGCTTTCCGAGACACGGAGAAGTCTCGATATGTAAAGATGGTCACTCATCCAATAACCAACCCCAGCAAGCGTAGCTTCACCTGATGGATCGAGCTGTGCAGCTGTTATTACTTAGCCACGAGCTCCTCGTAAAAAGAAATAAGAATTCAAGCTATTGAAGGAGTCAATTTGTGGTATCTAATACCTTCGAAGTAAAAATGCCACATTATTATTTGGCGACCCCATTCTAACCTGCACATTTTTAACAATCGATCAAATTGCTGTTTGACCTAAAATCGATCATGTGCGCAAGACCTTTAATCATTTGATTAATTACACTAAGCGCGTGTGTTCTGACGTGGAGCTAAGGACCAGTACTGGATGGGGCCTCAGATACCGTGTTGCTAAGTTATGTTACAGTATTTAATGTGTTTCAACGTATATGTTTCCAAATAAATAAACCATGGGGTCGTAGAACTATTTGTTAACGTACAGTGAAACTTATTTGGATGATTTTACCTGATCAAATGATTCATCACAATCAGCCTATAATGTTTCCACTGCTGGGACATAGGCCTCCTACCATTGAGAGGGAGTGGGCTATAATCTACCACGCAAGCCAGTGCGGGTTGGTAGATGTCAGATGTCTTCGAAATTGTGATTCTAGGGCATGCCGGTTTCCTTACGATGTTTTCCTTCACAGTTTTGAGAACAGTAGTGATAAAGCAAGTCGGGGCCAAATGCCTTTTAACTAATCTTATTGAATGACTTGTTCGATTTTCCAACTTTAACTTTACTGGGCAAAATAATGAGCCTTTTACACTTTTCCCATATTTGTCATCATTTCGTCTCGATCTAAAGTTCGGTTAACTGCATAAAAATACCGTTCAATATTTGTCTACTCTCATTTAGTCGGAGATAGAGTTCCCGTTCCGTCACGGTATATACCAGAAAAGCCAGAGATTAGTGTAGTCCCTTCCAGCTGCAAGTAAATCCCTGTTTCACCTAAGTTGTGCGGTTAGAACTTGGCTAAGTTAAAGTCCGTTAAGGTGAACTTGCAACTTGAAACTAGCGCCCTCGCGTCTCGCCTGCTCGCCACTTTTGTTGTGCTCAGTTTAAATTAACTTCTTGCAAGTTAATTTTAAGATCAAGTGCGTTTAGGGAGTTGTATACAGCTTGACAGATTAGTTCTATTCTTCTCTGGGATTTTCTTGGTGAATTATGCCAAGAGCTTGAGTAACGTCTTCCTGTTTGCTGGCATCAAAAATCCTGCATCGCGCAATCAGGTTTTACGGCGCTATATATACAACGTCCTGACAACAATCGTCGGGCAATTGCCTACCAGAAACAACACCCGTCTGTCTGGTCGGAGGATCCTCCATTTTCTGTAGAGGATGAGTGAACTTTACACCCTATTCCTTATACCTCTATACTCGTACTATTAACGATGAAATGCTTTACAAGACTTTTTGAGCATTAAGAGGTCAGCAGGATGAAAGCAAGAGGCTTTCATTTTGACAGTGGGAAACATTATATGCTATTAAAAAAATATATTAAAAAACAGCATTCATTATAATTATGAAGCAATGGATTAGCTTTATCATTCAAAATGATTGAGATTCTGATTGATACTGTCTTACGAATTACGGTGCAGGATAAACAAACATTTAGACAGTCATGTGCTTCATCCAGACTAGATTTTTGACATTTTTAATCAGGCTTCCTCCAAGATCTTTTCAGAATACTGGTACTTAAAATACCGATGCTATTAACTGAAGATTCTGGAACTTTGCATGTAATATACCCCCGTCTGTTAACCAAATCCGACAATAGGGTTTATTTCTTTCTAATCATGTTTCTCTATTCCTCAGCTGTATACAGAAACTGACAAAATCCTATTAAAATACGCAACCAAACATCACCATATTCATACCTAAAACATGGCAGAAAATGAAACAACCAGCTGTCCCAAAAAAAAAACATATCTACGGCTACACATTCAGAAGGGAAGCCTCTCTAAAATTCAGTTAATACCATTTTCATATACATAATACAAGGTTGCCGTCACCAAATCAAAATTCGGTCCGAACCGTATCCGATACAGGACGTGTCTTCTGAATATTTATCAGGGTGTCGGGACGCAGCTGTGCACGGACAATTGAAATTGTGACGAATTCTGTTATTTTGATACTGGGTACCCCTTTGGTGTTTTGATCTGGCTTAAGGAGGCGCGAATCCCTCTGTAATTATGGGATTTCGGAAATCCAGGTTGTTAAATGGTAGTGGTGGTCAAAGTTCAGTCGTGTATCAAAAGATCCGAAATTCTCTTAGTCAAAGGTGTTACTCGTGCATTTGATAGCTGCTGCATAATCAGCCAGGGGTTGTTGGTGGATTGTTTTTATTATTATTTATTTATTTTAGCTTAGCATCATCTTTTTTTGGCATATTTGAGTAAATATTGACTGCTGGCGTCTATACTGGAAAAATCTCAACGTGAAAACTTTGGTGAAGGGAGCTGTCATTCCACCTGGGGATTGACACTATTGACAGCTTACTTCACCAAAGTTTTCACGATAAGATTTTTACATATTTGTTGGAGTTGACTCCTCCGTGGCTCGGAGAGCACATTAAGACGTTGGTCCCGGCTATCATTCGTATATCTTTGACAGTCGTTACGGGTCGTCAGAAGCCCGAAAGTCTGAAATGGGTATCGTATTATCCAGTTACTGGGTTGTGGAGGTCAGATAAGCAGTCGCTCCATGTAAAATACTGGTATTCAGCTGCATCCGGTTAGACTGGAAGCCGACCCCAATATAGTTGGGAAAGGGCTAGACAGATTGATTCATCGGCTGGAGTGCTCTTTTTATCTCAATCTAAGACAGGCTTGCGTTATGCAATTTTCCCATTATCTATACCATGATTGATTGCATAGAGAATACAACAGAACAACATGGCTACAGTTATCCATTGCACCTGGACTGGACAAATTCAGCTTAGCGAGTACAATCTCATTAGTAGAAGGTAGCTGGACAAGCCTAGATACTGTACGAATGGAAGTGATAATCACTTCAGCGGATTAAATGACGGGTCTACAGGGTGGCAGGAACATTGACGCGCAACCGGTTACCATTTAGTACCTGATTCTGAAGTTGAAATTTTCAATCGGATATTTAAAAAATATTGCTGTTCCATACATTTTGTCGAGTAAGTTGAACTTTTCTATCAAGCAGCAGATGTTTTGTAACGAAGATCTTTTATGCGGCTTGTAAACTTTCAGAAGATGTAACGCTAAAAGCGTGCATACTTGCGACTGTCTTCTTTTAATTCAAAGAGAAATAAAGAGAGAGAGAACGCCAGCAGAAAAAAAAAAACCAAAGAAAAGAGGAACGTGATTACAGTATTGTGCGATAAAATTATACAATCGGCCCGAGTACACTGCATGCTGAGAGAGCGAGAAAGTGTGAATTTGGTCAAATAGAAATTCAAGATGGTGGCTGCGAAAATCTTCAAATTTTTCGTGATGCGTATCGTTTTCATGGTTTTCGAGGGTGCTAAAGCCGATCGTGAAGTCAAAATGTAAATCCAAGACTGCAGCTGCGTTAATTTTCAAATTTTTCGTCATGGCTGTCATTTTCGTAGTTTTCGAGGATGCTAGGGGCGATAGTGACATTAAAATGTAAATCCAAGATCATCCAAGAAAATTTTGTTTTTGTTTTAAATGCTACGCTAGAATGAACTTCGTTCCTGACGGGGTTCCCCGACCCCACACGTTTTTGTTTTGATAACCGAAGAAAAATGTGCTGAATATAGGTATGTTTACGGCAGAGCTGTTTAAAATTTGGTTTTAAACCACCAAGTTCACTTCTGTCGAGACGTGGCAAAAATTTACTGCCTCTTCCAGCCATTTCCACACTAATCTAACGTATTTAATTTGTCTACCGTCTAGGTAGTGGAAACTAAAGTTTAGGCGACAAATTAAGCCCATGTTTTGCAGCTTTGTACACTAATCTATACTAGAAAATTAGTGGTTTCGCCCCCAGTCTAGACTTAGCTTAACGACATGTTAAGTTTGCTTGTAGAATCGGTTTTAGGGTTATCGTATCATGTTTGTGTTATGCCTGGATCCGTGTCAGCCATTTTGTGTAATGGGGTATTTAGTTTTAAGGGGTTTTCGGTAAGGACTGTTTTGTTTTATCAAAATGAGGATGGTGAGATAAGCTGGATAACATTGGTACTTGGAGTCGGGTATGGGAGTTCTTTGCAACACTGGGGTGGTGTGACTCACCAGTAACAGTTACAGGAAAGAAACTGTTGCCCGCGACAAGTAAAAGTAAAATGTAGCCTATTTTCTTCTCCAGGTCATGGTCTACCCATAAGCCAGATTTATCCAAATATTTTCAGCCGTTTTAGCGTGAAAGCGTTACAAACCAACTCATTTTCGCACTTTCCACTTCGCACTTTCCAAAGTACAAAGAACGCAGTTATTATAAGTTGACATAAGGTTACCCACTAGATTTATTTAACCATTTATGCACACACATCAGACAAGAAAAATAATATAAAATAACAATTTTAATTATAATTAATAATAATAATTATTATATATATTTATTTAAATAAATAAATAAAAATATAAAAAAATTGTAGCACACTGGTATCGGGAACAGGGTCCAAGCTACCGGTGGCGGCGGGCGGTCAGTTATTATTATATTGATTAATAATCATTATTATTATTTATAATTTATGATCGTTATTAGTAAATTGCTTTGGAATACCTTTATCCTCGTTTAGACAACTCTTTAGATTCTGATTTGCCTAACAGGGATACGTTTACGTTATCAATAGCATAGCTCTTAGAATTCTGCCCTCAAATGCATGTAATCGGTACCAGGTAATGAATCACTCAGTTACCTTTTACGAATGCATCACTAAATAAATAGCACTTCAAACAAGCACAAACTACTCACATATACAAATAAATATTTTCATTTACCTAAACACACGTTGTTTGTATGTCAAGTGCACAAGGCTATATTGAGAACGGCGTTTTAAAGTGGTTTCGCGTTCGCTCATACGAAACTGTAACACTCTGGTGCTGTAACGTTTAAACGTGGGTTATTTCCTGTAGGGCGCCTGTTACACCGAAGTGTAATTGTAGATACGTGTATGGCCTAAATAGTGAACGGCTCTTGCTGAAATTGAGAAGTCAAACTGGTGCGGCTATTTTGAAGTTTTGATTTCATATTTTTGCACTGCAAATATAGTTTAAAACAGAAAACTACTAACGGTTACGGTACGGTAACTAAAGGATTACCTTTGGATTGAAATAAAGTAATAAAAACTAAAACCCAATTACGACTAAAAAGGTATAAACAAGACCCCACAGACAGACAATTTTAAAATCCGGAGTCACTCGTGTCCAGCCCCATAAATCGAACAGAATACGTGTGACTCCGGATTTTTAATTTGTCTGTCTGTGGGGTCTTGTTTATACCTTTTTAGTCGTAGTTGGGTTTTAGTTTTTATTACTTCATTTTTTTTTAAATTATTTTGGGGTTATAATATATATTTTTTTTAAATGTGGTCATTAAGCCCTTTCATTTGATACCCAACATGGTACGATTAAACAAAATTTTTTTTTTAGTTCCTGCCTTAATGTCGTCTAGAGGGCGCCATTTATAATTCAATGTAACGTCACATAGCCTGTAACCAGCGGACAATCAAGACACTTCCAACGATACCTCATTTGTCAAACTGTGATGAGTGGTTTAGAAGATAGGAGGGAACAGCTGAACATACATACATACATACATACATGCATGCATACATACATACATACATACATACGTACATACCGGAAAAAATAGGTATACGATGCAGTGTAAACAAACAATGTGCACCAACGTTAATGCATTGTAGGTATATCGGTATATCGTCCCCGTGTGACGATATCAACGAGATGTGAGTGTTATGAGTATGAAAATAATTCAAAATCATCTCCGCTTATAAAAATCCTTTGCCATATTATACCACACTGTGCCACGGTGAGCCGGGCCTTATTGTTAACTTATTCATCACCATCATAACTAGCCCATGAACCACTGGTGAAGATACTCTTATAGACATCAATCTATCTGTCTAGCCTGTTTACAACTCTTTTGGGGTCGGCTTCCTTCCAGCGTCTAACCGGATGCAGCTGAATACCAGTATTTTACATTTAGCGACTGCCTATCTGTACTTCACAACCCAGTTACTGGATAATACGATACCCTTTGATATGACTGTCAAACTTGGCCTTGATAAAACTGTCAAACTTGGCCTTGATAAGACTGTCAAACTTGGGCTGTAGTCAGACTTGAGCTTCCGACTACCCGTAACGACTGTCCAAGATCTACGAATGACAGCAGAACCAATGTGTTAACGTGCTTTTCAAGGCACGGAGGGGCTTGATATGCTGTGATTAGTATATGGTGATATAATTATAATTAATTATGTTCATTCATCATATCATTGAGAGCCGTGGTGGCCCAGTGGTAACGGCCGCAACTTACGAGTTATAAGTCGTAGGTTCGAACCCAGACAGGCGCTTTACTTTTTGTAAATTATTTCATCACCACTGCTCTCAAAACGGTGAAAGAAAACATCGTGAGGAAACCGGCATGTACTAGAATCCAAAAGTTCGAAGACAAGTGACATCTACCAACGCACACTGGGCCCGCGTGGTGGATTAAGGCCCACTCCGTCTCATCGAGAGGAGGCCTGTGTCCCAGCAGTGGGAACATTACCTATAGGCTGATAATATATGTTTAGAATGGTGAAATGAAGTTCGCTCCGAAAACTACACTTCGTTGTAACGCACATCCATGTTTACAGTACACAGAGTTAAGGATTAAGAAGTTGCTTTTTCGAGTACCTTGCAAACAGGGGCCCACTCCAATGCAAATGTACCACCGGGTCGCCTGAATTTGACAGTCAAATAGGGGCCCAAGTACGTCTATAATGGAAATCTACTGTATTTGCTTATCATAAGTGCTTGATTAGATTTAGGGAGTATTGTACTGGGGAAGTTTTAATGGTCGGTTGGCTGTGTGGGTGAGGTAGGTGGAGTTTGTTGGAAGTTCGAAATTGCGGCTTTGTTGGAATGCTGCAGGTTTTTTTTTTTTCAAACTCTGCTGTTCCGAAGACAAACGACCAGTTTTTATTCCATAATTTGATAAAACATATTCAACATCACACCACAACAAAAAGGATTATATTTTAAACTGGCTGATGCCCACGGCCTCGCCCGCGTGGATGTCGGTTATTATATACTAAAACCTTACTCGAGAACCACTCTATCCATTAGTGAAAACAGCATGAAAATCGGTGCAGTAGTTTTTGAGTTTATCGCGAACAGGACGACAGACAGACGCGGCGGAGGACTTTGTTTTATAATATGTAAGGATAAATAACTGATTTATTGTGACACCACTATAAATATTAAACTACAGTTAAATAAAATAAACACGTCTTGTTTATTCAGAATTAAAGTTAAATGTACACAACAGATGTATTATTTATTACTCGTGGTAGTTATTAACTGTGAGTTTCGAGAACTGTCCATGAATACCTACAGGTATAAGATGATATGTAAGATTAAATTTTTTTTTTCTAAAAAAAAAAAAAAACTGGTTTAAAAGATGAGAATGCTTATCTTAATCCGATTATTCTGAACCAACCGGAACAATGGATAGCAATTGTTCCTGAGTAATTAAAAAAAAAAAACCGACCAAATGAGAGTAGGACTCCCACACGAAGGGTTTCGAACCAACCTACAATATTAAGAAAAGGAAGTAAGAAAGAAAATACATTTATATAGCACAGACAGCACACAACACAACGTAACTACAAGTAGAAAAGAAACAATTAAAAAAAGGAAACAAATAAAAAGTGTACACTTTTATTTTTTATTTATAAAATACTTACTTAAAATAAATAAATAAATAAATAAATAAATAAATAAATAAATAAATCAATCAATCAATCAATCAATCAATAAAAGAAAGAAAACAAGATTTTTTTTTATTCTGCACAAACAACTCGTACAACAACAAAAAAGACATAAAATACACACATACCAAACTAGCTAAAAACCTCTTATTAAACCATTAAAAATAAAAATAAAGTTTGAAACTATACCTACTTAATACACGTTTCTTGTATTTCATTTTTAACTATTTTTTTTTAAATCAATTTTTCGTGCGGAGACCTAAAAAATACAAAAACCAGTCTATTCATAAGTACAGTAGCAACATGGCGAATCTTGTCTTTGATTTAGAGGTTGCTTAAGGTTGATGCGCTAGGGTAGCCCGCGAAATTCAAATTTTCTTACGTTTTTTGCAATTTGCAGGTCAGTATCAGGTTGTATGTTGATCTAAATATTATTAGCGGCCGTAACAAATATGGATTTATAGAATTATAAACATTAGAATCAGCAATACAACTCTCTAAGTTCATGTAAGTGCATTGAATGAAAATTTCATGAAATCGTCAGTCAATACACTTACATGAACTTACGGGTCACCCTAGCGCATCAACCTTAAATAAGTCTCATGATTTTATTTCACCTATTGTAAAATCGGATGTCTGAACCGCATGACGTTCATGCAAAATATACTTTTGCCTTCTAATTGTTGTCACGATAATGAATTGTTCTATCTTAATAATGAGATGGATCCCAACCTAAATCACCACGCTTACGTCATCGCTTATCTTCTTGTGATCGCCTCTTTATCGCTCGTACGTAAATATTTTAGATGTTACCAAAAGCTCTGCTTTGCAACTGAAACCGAAAAACATTTCGTTTCATTTTCGGTTGAACATTAAAATTTAAAACTTTCTCTTTCTTAATGGCTATTGTTTTTACGAACAATACAGTGAAGCATGCCAAAACTACACCACCGCTCTGTGCATACACGCTCAAACGCACACATTTATAATCAAACTACACCAAAATATGTGCACACATGTTTACGAAACCGGCCTCACGTCACTGTTGACAGCGCTCTGTCTTGGTTTTTTATTTGATCTGAGGGTTTTAAATGGCTATTTTAAGGGTGGTTAGACATAACTTGTGATCAACTGATCATTGTAAAAGAACCTATAAAACACACAAACAACAAAAGGGACAAAATATTTCTATCTGTTTTATATTTCGACGTAAAAAGGGGTATTAAACTTATGTGATCATCGTGTTCACGGGAATATGTTTTCGAACTGCTTAGATATGGCCTTTCTCCATAGTACAGTCGAACAAGCTATTTGGTATACAGGCAGAAACCTTGCAACTACTTTAAAAAAAATTGTGAGTGTTTTCAGTAGTCAACAATCCTTGTACGTCATTCTCCTACGCCATAAGCTCAAAAAGTTAAATTACACACACAATCAAAACGAATATTGGGAGTGTAGCGGAAAATTAATATACAGGGTGTTAGGGTAGACACCGTTATCCTTGAAACTAGTGGTTTGGTGTCATCTATAATATACTTTTTCTATGGGACCAACCTAGAAATCGCGAATAAAAAATCAGCTTTTCCATAAAATTGTGTTCACAATTTTCACGATATTATAGATGACACCAAACCACTAGTTTCAAGGATAACGGTGTCTACCCTAACACCCAGTATTTTGTCTGTATACCAAATAGCTGGTTCGACTGTACATGACACCAACAGGATAGGTAGGAAAGCTATCGATAATGGATGCGTACAAACTGGGCACTTCTACCAACTCCCTCTTGTTATTCTAACCGTAATTATGTCCCGAACAATAGTTAGCAGGTACCAGTTCAACCTATGAAATTGGCAACACGTACAAAATTGCAATATCATGACATGTAGTTCCCTCGAACACGGATTACTGGTACTCTATTAAAGTTCGTCGTGTGACGGGTTTTGATACCTTAGGGGTGGCACGGGGGCGAAATTTTGAATTTTGTGGCGTTAGGTGGTTATGGTGGCTGTTAGATGGTGGAGGGCTCGTGGTTAATAGCTGGTTGAGTGATTTGGGAGATAAAGGGGGCGTTTGGTTTGGTGATCTTTCGTAAAATGAAGCATTTTTCCGTGTTTCAAGATGCTTAGTTGAAGTAAGAGATGGTATTGAGCGAAAAATGTGTTTCACATCATCTGTACAAACTGAAAGGTCTTTATTGTTAAATTTAAGGAGATGCCTCTGATCGGCTGCATGGGATTGTTTATAATATCACTAGCTGCGCCCCGCGGTTTCACCCGCGTAAGTCTCGATCCCGTGGGAATATCGGGATGAAAAGTATCCTATGTCCTATTCCAGGTCATGGTCTACCCATGTGCCAAATTTCATTCAAATCCGTTTAGCCGTTTTAGCGTGAAAGCGTCACAAACAAAAAACTCACTTTCGCGTTTATGATATTACTAGCTGTTGCCAGCGACTTTGTCTGCGATCCAGGATGAAAAGTAGCCTATGTCCTTTTCCAGGTCATGGTCTACCCATGTGCCAATTTTCATCCAAATCCGTTCAGCCTTTTTAGCGTGAAAGCGTAACAAACAAACAAACTCAATTTCGCATTTATAATATTAGTTAGGATAAGTATTTACATAATCAGCCTATAATGTTCCCACTGCTGGGACACAGGCCTCCTCTCAGTGAGAGGGAGCGGGCCGTAATCTACCACGCGGGCCCAGTGCGGGTTGGTAGATGTCACATGTCTTCGAATTTTTGGTTCTAGGACATGCCGGTTTCCTCACGATGTTTTCCTTCACCGTTTTGAGAGCAGTGGCGATGAAATAATTTACACAAAGTAAAGCGCCTGTCGGGGTTCGAACCTACGACCTACAACTCGTAAGTCGTGGCCGTTACCACTGGACCACCACTGCTCTATTACTGCTCTCTAGGATAATTATTTAAATATAATAAAATACTACTGTATGTGATGATGTGTGATGTGATAATGATGTGGGATTGGAGACAGAAATAGGTTATCTTACAATATTTTTTTAATTCACTTTATTCAATAGTTCATTTAAGGCGCGGTGTTTACAAAATAATTGTTAAGATTGGTTTTGATGTTCATTTCATTTCAACTCTACTATCACCTTTGTTGCACCGTCAAACGTAACATGGGATTCTACCGAAATCTGCTCCTGTTTGTTCAGAATCGCGTGTCCTACCTACTGGGCACTTAGGCTGCAGTGTCTTTCAGAAGATCTTTGTCAACGCTGTGTTTAACTAAACGACATTGTGTTCTTCCTCTTGAGGTTTGTACCTACCATCTATAGATAGATGGGTTACTAAGAAACCATGTTCTATTTCTTTTATTTACAGGTATATAGCTCCTGCCATCCCTGTTAACTTTAGGAATACATTGTTGGTATATTGTTAAGTGAGTTACCGGCATCGTTTTTGCTCCGATTCGGTTAGTTTTGAACTAGCAATTTGTTTATTTGCACATACATTGTTTGGTGAACCAATCAGTTTCAATTCAGGGTAATAGACTGGATGATCGGTGCCTGGTTTAGGAATTTTAACTAGATTTTGTGTTTTAAATGTGTCACGAGTGTCTATTTGTTGATATATGTGATTTAATCTGTTTGATATTTAAGTTACTATACAATGTATTTTCAAATGAACCGAATAGACATTTTTTGTTGTTTATAGAATGGCCTAAATTATGAAAACGTACGCCAATCACACCATCATCTGCCTAGCTTTTTCCCAGCTATTTTGGGGTCGGCTTCCAGTCTAACGGGATGCATCTGAATAGTGAATATCAGTATTTTACATGGAGCGA
The DNA here is from genome assembly GCA_948473465.1 of Lithophane ornitopus. Classification (NCBI taxonomy): domain Eukaryota; kingdom Metazoa; phylum Arthropoda; class Insecta; order Lepidoptera; family Noctuidae; genus Lithophane; species Lithophane ornitopus. Next base: position 9,394,048 of record OX419638.1, on the reverse strand, counting down.
CTGCCTATCTGACTTCACAACCCAGTAACTGGGTAATACGATACCCATTGGCAAGACTGGTTGTCAGACTTTCGGGTTTCTGACGACCCGTAATGACTGTCAAAGATCCACAAATAACAGCCGAGAACAACGGCTTAACGTGCTTCCCAAGGCACGGAGGATTCTCGCTATGTAAAGATGGTCCATCCACGGACCAACGCCGGCAAGAGTAGATCACACCAGATCAAGATCAAGCAAGCGTAGATAACGCCAATCACACCAGTGCAGCAAAATCCTTTTTTTTTTTTTAAACCAATAAGAAGAAGGAGATTTTTCAAGAAAAAAATCTTTTTAAAGATAAATCTTTAGACCTTTTTTTCAAAACGAGAATTATCCATCAGAAATCTGTGGATGATCATGATCAATGATGCTAAACGCGTTGGCTAAGACAATAAATGTGAACTGTGGGCCCACCATCACCGCTTACGGCAGTATTATTTTAATATTACTTCAGTGTAGGAAAGAGATGAAGCTCTACAGGACGTATAGCTCCATCTCTTTCCCCCACGAAGTTGCATTAAAATAATACTGCTGTTGGCGGTGGTTGTAGGCCCTCTCGGTAGGACATTCTATGTTGAGACTATTCGATTCCCAACAGACACCAATGATACAAAGTAGGCAGAAAGTCGCCTTTATCGGTAGTTTTTGTTGACTTTGAATACCTTTTGAGCCGTGTATCGAAAGACCAATATTGACTGAACGTTGGTTTACTTTGCTGATGTATTGAACATTTAAAGTCCTTGCGTATTCACATTTTGCGGTGAACGTTGAAGTCGCGCCAATGTTTGGCATATGTGACCCCCGATGGGCCACAAATGGGACCAGTCATAAAACAGAACATATTGAATTATAATCGCAAAAGATCAGTTTACAACAAACTTGGACCTTCTTCCCTTTCCATTAAAATGTTAATTTTATTGCACTTATTTATTATTTCTTTCAATAACAGGAGTTTTAGCCATCAATAAAGTGAATCATTGGAATTTTGCCCCCAACTGTATTTGTTGATTGATTTCCTAAAAACTGCATAGAAGGAACCTTCTTCGTTCATTGCAATGTCGAACCAACTTACATTTACCTCTGTACCATTCAATTGTCGACTTTAATAAACAGTGTTAAGGTGTTATCATGATAATAAAGGTATCTTTGTAAAGTTCCCACATATGGCCAACAAAAAAGGGTCCGATCGCAGGTAGAAATGAATACAAAAGATAGCGCGCGTCGTTCCTTTTACAAACATGCTTTTTATTTTAAACTAATGTATTTCCTGCTGTATTCGTCACAAAGTAAGGTTGATTTTCCTTTGAATTCTTGCAGTGCGTTTGTGTAATTGCTCCGAAGTCCGAGTTTCCTTTGAAATCGTTTATTGGCGGTCAAATTTTTATGTTCCGATGAACGAGCGAGAGAATTTTAGGTTAGTTTGCTTTAGTTTAGCGGGGACGAGATGCGTTTTACAGAGTTTTTAATTTAAATTAATAGTTTTTAATGCGTTCTGTACATAATACGCGTATCACATAAGTGTTTTTGTTTTGTTTTTAGTGATAGTGTTGTGTTTTTAGTTTAGAATTTGTGTTGTGTTTTCGATTTTTGGATTGCACTGTTGTTGGATATTGTGTTCACGTGTTGAGGTTGGTATTTTACTATTGAAAATTGTTTTTGTTCATTTATTTCCAAATAAAATGGAAATAAAAGTGACTTTGTGTAGAAAAATACGTGTGAAATGACGTGGGACTGTTATTCATGATCAACGTTGGTTTTTATTGTGATTCAGTCCATGTTTAGAGCTAAACAAGTTAATTTCTTATAATTTATATACCTACCTAAGCAAGGTGTAGATATTCCCTGTACAATGTTTGTTTACGAAGTTTTATAGGTTCAATTCTACCGCATGTTGTTAAAAGTTGAAAGGATAACATACAGCGTACTTGATATAAACATTGAAGGAAAACGAGTACTGAAATTACTTAGACTGTGATGAATATTCACGCCGTACCGACATTAAAAAAACTTAACTGAAGTGGCTCGACTGTAGGTACAACTTTTTTTTTTTTTTTTGGTTTTGAAATCATCAAATGACTTCTCCCGCTCTGGGCGGAGCGGAAGGGCGTGTCAGACTCTTACTGACTAAAACCCACCCGTGTTCCTTCAGTTGCCTGTTGCCAGGGTCCCGGTATCCCTTTCGGACTATTCCGCAACCCTGGCAGACATCGGTCCTAACGGACCCCGTCAGGTGTGGCTGTAGGTACACCTAAAACATGAACATAATTATGACGAAAAATCAGTTCTGTTTCTGAAACTAGAATTTTACTCTTTTATTTGTTCAATACAACTGAAACAGTGAAATAAAAATTGGAGGATCTCGTGGCTAAGTCATAACATCCGCACGGGTCGATCCATCAGGTTAAGCTACGCATGTCGGGGTTGGTCCGTGGATGGGTGACCATCTTTACATACCGAGACTCCTCCGTGCCTCGGAAAGCACGTTAAGCCGTTGGTTCCGGCTGTCTTTCGTGGGTCTTTGACAGTCGTTACGGGTTGTCAAAACCCCGAAAGTCTGACACATAGTCTTTACCCAGTTAATGGGTTGTGAAGGTCAGTAAAGGTCGGTCTTCATGTAAAATTACTGGTATTCACCTCTGGTCAGACTGGAAGCAGACCCCAACATATTTTTGAAAAAGGTTAAGCTGATTGATTTGTTCACTACAACAGATTTCCAGCTTCATTACAAACTAGCTTGGTTTTCTACTACTTTTGCATAACAGAATCTTGATGAACATGTTAATGATACAGAACATGATTAACTTAGGCATGTTAATGAGATACGTGTTGAAACATATGTAACTTTCGCTGTGAAACTAGAGTACAGTAATATAGGTAGGTACTGCTTAAATTCACCCTTTTCTTAGAGATGCAAGAAGTGGCAAAATCGTATCGATATTTTAAAAAAAAAACAATATCGATATATCGCGTAATTTTCTAAAAAAAATATATAAAAATTTCGCCTCGAACCAACGCTCATAGTGTGCGTCCAGGACCCGTACCATATCCGATATCAAGAGAGCAAGTTCAAGGCATCCTGAAACCTATCCACACCTACATTATGGTTTTAAAATGCTTGATCATCATCATCATCATTTCAGCCGAAAGAAATCCACTGCAGGACATAGGCCTTCCCTAAGCACCGCCACTTCTGTGCTTCTCACACAGGGTTGCCAATGCCTATTTTCCAAATTCCTCAAAATCATTGTTGAAAAATCATTGGGGAGAGCAAAATCCTGATTCCCCACAAAATCCCCACAAAATTATTTCATAAAATTAAATCATTTTTATATAAAAAGTCAACAAAAATATACAATTGAAAATAATTTAACCTCAAAATAGGATTCAGAATCAAATTTTCAATCATCCACCAAGCGAAGAGAAACCAGCTACCTAGCTAAAGTTATAACTTTTCAAATGCATTCAAAATTTAAAAACAAAACAAGGACTCGGTCTTATCACGTTCATGTTCACCGTTCACGTATCTGACGTATCGTAGATTCGTAGCGTACAGCAAGACCAGTTTAAGTTTGCAGTTCACGGTGGCGCTGCTTTTCAAGAAAAAATGCAACAGTATATGACAAATTCAGTACATGAACTTTTAGTTCTGTGTTTAGCCGCCTGCATAGATAAGTTGGCCGCGCTGTGCTATCAGTCATTCATTAATTGTAGGAAAGATTGTCTTTGTATTTTCAGCCTAGTTTAAGCAGGGGTTTTCCCCGAAAATTCTTTGAAATTAACGTAACGATACTGCAAAACGTCAATGCAAAAAAATAATTGACAGGAATTTACTGGATCCATATCCGAGTATGTAGTAGAATGATGTTTGTTTATAATGTAATATTGCATTGAATTGGTAAAATTTGAAAATCCCCAATTCCCCACAAAATCCCCAATCGTCTTGAGATTCCCCACAGTTTGGGGAAATCCCCACAAATTGGCAACCCTGTTCTCACATCCAGCGAATTCCTGCGGCATTCACCAGGTCATTGGTCCACCTTGTGGCCTTGCAATGCTAAGTCTTCCGGTACGCGATCGCCACTCCAAAACCTTTCGGCCCCCTCGGCATCTGTTCTGCAAGCAATGTGCCCTGCCCACATAGCTTGATACTAATAATATCCTACTTTTTAACACTTGGTCAAATATTCAGGCACCCGTTGCGTTGAGAGTGGAGACTATTTCTTTGATCGACAGTTGATTATACTCTTTAACTCTCCTATTGATCTTTAATGGACGTGCCCTACATGAGAATACATGTCATTGCATGATGGTCCAGTCATCAAGTGAAATGGCCCAGATTTGTATGTTTAAATTGTCTACTCATAAAATTGGTCATACATTGGACATTAACCACCAAACATGTGTAGTGTGTACCTTCCTACAAAGGTTTGAAACTAATAATAATCCTTACATCCTTATCCTTACATATTATAAAACAAAGTCCTCCGAGCTGTCTGTCGTCCTGTTCGCGATAAACTCAAAAACTACTGCACCGATTTTCAAGCTGTTTTCGCCAATGGATAGAGTGGTTCTCGAGGAAGGTTTTAGTATATAATAACCGACATCCACGCGGGCGAAGCCGCGGACAAAGTGCGCTAGCCCTAGATCGCAACCTTTTAGGGGATTCTGTTTTAAAGTACTTAGTGATGATAGCTGCCATATAGTCACACATATTCTTTGTAATTAAAAGTTAAGCTCTGCTAGCTATTTATTTCCTATAGATATCGTCCTGTGACAAAGAGGACGGAAAGCGAAGGTTTAGTAATAATAATAGCCCCACAGACCGTATTTCGGCCATGACCAATCTCAGCGAAGACCAGCCAGCGCGGGAGATATTATAGTGCACAAGTGTGTGCGCAGACACAGGTGTACGCTCTCTTCGGTCACTCTCATAGCTCGTAAGTTTAATAATAGAGTCCCAGTCACACCTTTTGGTAATACACAGTAATACTGAAACAAACAAAATAAAACAATTGTTTCAAAAACAAAAAACCCGCCTGCAAAAACGCATAACTTAAAAGAGAATAACAAGCGTTATAATCTGTAGAATTTTGGTATTATAGGCGGGGAACAAACAAAAGTTACACCATATTTCAGGTTATTGGTTTTGTTTCAAGCTTTTTAGTTTTATTAATTTATATATTTGGAATTAACTCATTACTAGCTTTTATTTGATACCAAAATTGTAATTTATTTTTAAAAAAAACTTCCTCTCTCTTTTTTTTTGCTTGCAGATGAAATAAAATTAAAAAAATATAGCCTTGTCACTCCCACAATTAAGACGAACCTTACGACACCTCGTATGTTAAAATCCATCAAGCCGTTTAGGCTACAGAGCGTGATAAAGAAATAGACAGATATACATACATACTCTCGAAAAACATTACCCTCCTTCTGGTGCTGTCGGGTAATAAATACTGAAATCTTATGAAAATACTGTCGGTAGCACCACTCTATTAAAAAGTCACCAAACCGTATCCTATGAAATTCATATATTCAAAGAACAATCCTTCTACTTTCAAAGTTCTTTTAAGTACTCTTCAACGTAAAAAAGATAACTTTGGAAAAAGATAGCTTTTATAAAAGAAAAAGCTAACAAAGTCGCAACAAAGCGCCGACGTGTGAGAACTTGGCTTTAAAAGTTACCACTTCCAAAGTTTGAAGCTGGTGCATCCATACGTTGGTGTTTCTACATTTATAATGCTGTTTCGGGAATTTTTTGAGCTTGTAGGAGCTCGTGGCTAAGCAATAACAGCCACAAGGGTCGAGCCATTAGGTTAAGCTACGCTCGCCTGAGTTGGTCCGTGGATGGGTGACTTAACATACCGAGAATCCTCCGTGCTTCGGAAAGCACGTTAAACCATTGTACCCGGCTGTCATTCGTGGATCTTTGACAGTCGTTACGGGTCATCAGAAGCCCAAAACTCTGACATCCAGACTTACCCAAGAAGTCTTGCATTACCCAGCTACTGGGTTGGGGAGGTCAGATAGGCAGTCGGTCCATGTAAAATACTGGAATTCTGCATCTGGTTAGACTGGAAGCCGACCCCAATATAGTTGGGAAAAGTCTAGGCAGAGTGATTGACTGCCAACCGAGAAATCGAGACTCGAAGTTTTTCCTTCTTAACTACTTTTTTATTGTAGTACCAGAACAGTAGAATGCTATATTATCACTGGCTATAATTTATAAAAATGACGCGGGCGAAGCCGTTGGCTGAAGTAAGTGTGTTATAATTTGAATGCCTGTATCCATCGCGCGACAAAAACGAGTCGATAGACAGTTCGTGTAATCAAATCCTTCGAGCCGCTAGATTTGATACAGGATCCCACTTATAAAGATGCAAAGGTATTGCAGTCGCGCAGTGTAAAAATACAACATGGGTTACTCTTAAACTTATTTCTACTCACATTTTAACTAATCTTAATACGAATTCAGGTTCCTAGCTTCCGCACCACTTGAACAAGCTAGGTCTCATATTGAAATCGTTTAAAGTTAAAAGTATTACCTTCGTCGTGAGGAAAACTGCTAACATACGTTCTAATATCATGTTATTTAAACTTGAACAGAAACTTTCTCTGCATCGTGATAGTTTTAGAAGCTGCTTTACGAGTAGGGTTGAGGGTTCGGAACCTTCCAAGAGAAATTTTGTGTACGTACTTAAGGGGGATGCGCCATGGTAGCCCGCGAAATTGAAACTTTCTTATTTTTTTTGCAATTTGCAGGTCGATAAATAAATAAAATAATAAATAGTCTATTATTGCAGGCAAAATACCCATATACAAAAAAAAAAAAAAATTGTAAAACAGTATAAAAACATAAAAAATAAAACAAGGAGGTTTATATAACACTAGCTGCGCCCCGTGGTTTTACCCGCGTAAGTCTCGATCCCGTGGGAATATCGGGATAAAAAGTATCCAGGTTATAAACTATCTGTTTGCCAAATATCATCCAAATCCATTCAACCGTTTTTGCGTAATTGAGTAACAAACATCCAAACACACAAACTTTCACATTTATAATATAAGTAGGAAGTAGGTATAGGTAGGTATAGGTAGGAAGTGGGTATAATATAATATATATATATATATATATATATATATATATATATATAATCATCTCATAATCTTCAAAAAACATAGTCTTTAGACTTTTTTGTTCTCGCTTAGGTGAACAGAAATACAGTGCATAAAATATATAGGGCTTTGTAGTGCCAGGTAGTTGTTGATTGAAATTATAATTCGCTACCGTAACAAATATGGCGGTACAGAATTATAATCATTCGAATCGGCAATATAACATTGACCTCAAATGTCATGATTTTATTTATGAACATTGTTGTAACTAACTTTATAAATATTATAATTATTATATATTTATAATATTATAAATGCGAAATTAAGTTTGTATGTTGGTTTGTTTGTTATGCTTTGATAAAATTTCGCACAGGGATAGTCCTTGAACTGGACAAGGATATAGGATACTTTACATCCTGGATTGCGGGCAGCAGCTAGTAATTCTATGACATTGTTTATTGAAATAATTGATTTACATAAATATTTACAAAATACTTGAACTTGCACTATATATGTATAAATACTTAACATGGCTGCCTGGCAACGCCTGCCGCGTTCTGTCAGTTAATGGGTCGGGGGATCGCAGCTTTGGCTACTACCTTTAATATAATAGACCAAAATTAACGCCATTATCCCTTTCTATCCTTGACCTGAATTATAAAACATCCCATACCATCAGGAAATTCGGTCCTTCTGTTCCTCGGAGCCAAATAAATAATTAAATTGTAAAACTCTGAAGCGATAATTAAATAAAGATGAAAACGATATCAAAGCGGATTTTGTTAACATTTTAACATTAATAAGGCATGTTTAGACGTTCGCGAGATATTTTCGAATTAATTGGACTGCCTAATTAGTAAAATTATCAGATTACGACGGGTGTTTTTACTTGTAAATGGATTTTGTAATTATATGACTGTAATAAAGGTGACGTAAAAGGCGATGGGGTATCTTATGTTGGATTTTATCAACGAAAACCTTAAGTTGGCTGTTTTAAGTACATCGGGATGGTAGTTATGTTGGAGTAAAGCAAAAACAAATCAATCCTACTTCAACACTTGCACTATAGTCGTTCTCTTTCTAACCCATAAATATTACTTTTTATTATACGAGCCCGCCCTTACCACTTGACTGAAATCCTTACTTTCTCATAGAGACTGTACTATACTTGGAGCCTTGTGTGGGATCACACGTCTCTCATAATACTAGTAGAACACACCTTCCAATCTATAAAGAAAAGGATAATAAACGTATTATTGAAATCCTTAAAACGGTTTTTACTTTGGTGTCCAACCATTAACCCTAACAAGATATGCAATAAATCTATAGAATCGCAACAATTTATAATAAATTACCAAATCACATAAAAGATGATGAAAATAAAAATTCATTCTATAGCAAACTAAGATTACTTTTAATAGAAAAATATTATGACACAGTAGACCAATTCATGACGGATAAAACTTTAAAGATGTAGGTACCTACTTAATTCATAACTTTTTTTGTATGATCCGGTCTGATCAAAGACATAAATAACTACTTTTTATTCCATTGACATTGCATTTATTTTATCTGTATTGTACATGACATACCTTATTTCAATTTAATTATTAGATAACGATAACTTGACATGACATGATTGTAATTATTACCTATTCCCTATTATTATTCTATTATGCTTTGTACTACCTTCCTATTATTATACAGGTATAAGTGTGTTATTGTATATTACTGTTAATTGGACATCATATTGGCTACCAACATAATTATTCTTATTCTATTGTAATGTGTTTCGATAAGTTTGTTAATATTTCTGATCATACTCAACAGCAAACCAACATTGTGCTTTGCACTGTCCTGTTATTTTTTTTTTTTTGGGTGGGAAATCATCTAATGACTTCTCCCGCTCTGGGCGGAGCGGAAGGGCGTGTCAGACTCTTACTGACTAAAACCCATCCGGAACCTAACCTAACCTAACCTAACGGACCCCGTCAGGTGTGCTGACATCTCTTTGAGGCGCGCGTGGAACACGACGCGCCATCGACCCGGGCCTGGTCCTTATCGGACGGCGAGCTACCCATTGCTCGCCGTCCGCAAGCCCGCGCCTATGGTGGCCGGGAATCCGCCTGGGATTCCCGACGCACAGGGTGTCGCCGCTTTGCAGTGTCCTGACAGGGTTCATGTACAAAAACCGACAGTAATCTATTCTAAAATGTGTGATGTGCATGAGAGCAAATAAATAAATTCAAAAGTAACTCTGTCTGTCTGTATGTTTCCTTTTCACGCCTAAACCACTGAACGGATTTCGAAAAAAAATTGCATGGAGATAGATGTCACCCTGGGGAAAGACATAGGCTACTTTTTGTCGATATACCGCGCGGGCCACGGGCGGAAGCTCGTCGACCATGAATATAAATTAATGTATTGTGGGCTGCCAAAAAATATTATTGGCAAGTGAATTTATGAAACTTTAAGATGTTTCTCTTGTTCGCTCGCAAAGTAATAACAGCCGCTCGGGTCGATCCATCAGGTTAAGCTACATTTGCCGGGGTTGGTCCGTGGATGGGTGACCAGTTTTACATATCGAGACTCCTCCGTGCCTCGGAAAGTACGTTAAGCCGTTGGTCCCGGCTGTCATTTGTGGATCTTTGGCAGTCGTTACGAGTCGTCAGAAGCCCGAAAGTCTGACAACAGTCTAACCAAGGGGTATCGTATTACCCAGTCACGGGGTTGTGGAGGTCGCTCCATGTAAAATACTGGTATTCAGCTGCATCCGGTTAGACTGGAAGCCGACCCCAACATTGTTGGGAAAAGGCTAGGCAGATTGATCTCTAACGTATATCTTCTTTTATTCCAGATGTCTCAAATAATGTAGCAGCTGGATCAGAGCCTACACCACCGATGGGATCAATCCGCTTTGAGATGGGCAAGCAAGATTCCAGCTGGCGGAGAGTGCAGGGGTTGAGTGCAAGTGTAGTGCGGTGTCTAGTGATAGTGACAGTGTTCGGGCAGTGCGCTGGAGGCAAGCCCATGAGTGAGACGCTGCAGAGGGCGCTGTCGGCAGTCCGGGGCCCCAGTCCTGGTGCAAAGAAGCTGCTAAATATTCCTGAGGATGGAGGTGAGTTACATTGCTAGTTTTAAGATCATATATTAGTAGTTCACCCAGCAAAGCTGCAACGAATTGATGTGTTTTTAGCATAGAGGTAGTTTCTGGGCCATAAACTTTTAATTTTGGAATTAAAAATGCACGGATTTTCTGAGACAGACCACGGTATCGAAGTCGCAGGCGGGTTAGCTATAAAGCGCGTTGTCCACTTAGAAATAATTTCTATAAGAGCTTACAAATATAGATGCTCACTTTAGCTCGTGCATTACATTGATTCATAGCTAGGCCGAATCAGTATGGCAGTCCTCAGAGGCAGAAATTACCCCATAATGTGAAACTTAAGCCACCTTTAAAGGCACGTCCATACTGGCGCGATATCGCGGGCGCGACAGGCAACGCTACCCTTGTTGCGCCCGTGATATCGCGCCCCTTTTTGTGGGAGTCTTAAGGCTCGTAAAGATTGGCGCGATATCGCGGACGCGACAGGCAGCGCTACCCTTGTCGCGCCTGCGATATCGCGCCAGTTCGCACGAGCCCTTAGTTACTACAATGACACTGAATGGTCAAAAAGGCAATTGTTATTTTCATTAGCATTGGATTGAAGATCGTATACATATGTAATTCATATTTACCTGACAGAAGGATTAGTTATAATTACAAAAATAATTACATTTTAATTAAAATACACATGTATGAGTAATTGAATACTATTTAATTAATAGATGACCAGATCGCATGACAGGTCAGGCCCATCCATTAACTTAAGTAAACTTGGCTATATGTACTGTTTAATATTATCAAGTAATATTAGAACGATATTATTGATCATATAAGTATATTTGTCTCGGGTTTCAATTAGATAAATGGCTTAAAGCTTGTATTATGGCTATTATCTTTACACTATCACTTTTCCACTCGAAGGCATCTAATAATGTACTATATAAGAATTGAAATAAGATTAGACATTAAAACAAACCCTTTTACAGTCCGTTCAACCGATTTTGACTTCTATATCGTAAGCATAAGGATAGCATTAGAAGCAAAAAAAGTTACACAATACCAACTATCTACTGCGGCTGCCATTTGTCATGCCACCAACGCAATAGAATTCAAAATCGGTTGAACGGAATGTAAAAAAGGCGTAATACGTCTAATCTTATTTCAAATGGAGTATAAGTTACATGAGCTAAGTTGAGGGTTTTTATTTAGATCATAAGCATTTATTTGTTAACTATGTATTCATTTGTTTACATATACCCACTGCAGCACGCGTAGCATGACGCTTTCTATCTCTACGAAGAATAGACATAGCTTTTTCTATACAAATGACATTTCGTTTCTTCATTTTTGACATCGCACCGTAGAAATCCTTCTACAATCTCTCATTTTGTCTTTCGTTTCTAACGATCTTTGTCAAGGTCTTTTTATATGTAGACTATTTCGGAAGAAAGTTTTCTACTCAAACTGTCAAAATCACACTGACAACTGATATTTGTCTAAGGCAGTGAAGACAATTTGATTTTGGAATCGCCGGTAGAAAGGTTCTACTCGACGGCCACAAAGTATAAACGGTTATCTTCAAAATCATGATTTTACAAGGGAGCGTTTTGAACGCAAAACTGTGATAATTAATAGGAGAACAAAGCTATCTTCTCCTATTTTACATCATTTAGTTAATAGGGCATAAGTACCAAGGAAATAGTGAAGGCCAATATTACTGTAAAATTGTTTGAACCAAAAGACGGTACTTTGAGATTTTTTTTTGTAGTTGACGTGACTTAAAATCAGTAAAAATTGAGAATCAAACAGAAAAAAATCCTATGACAAAACAAAGAATTCCGAGTCGAATTATGTAAAAGAGTGAATTTCGTAAAAAGTGCAGTTGACTCTTTCTACTTTGCTGCCGTCGTACTGTCTACACGAAACGTCATTTTTGTCTTCTCTTCCGTCGACAAAACGGTGCTCATGCTACGCCTGCTGCTGTCTAATAAATTCTTGACGTACAACTTCTTGATAAACGGCTACAAATAACATCTGTCATTCGCGGATCTTTGACAGTCATTACGGGTCGTCAGAAGCCCGAAAGCCTGACAACCAGTCTTACCAAGAGGTATCGTATTACCTAGTAACTGGGTTGTGGAAGTCAGATAGGCAGTTGCGGCATGTAAAATACTGGTATTCAGCTGCATCCGATTAGACTGGAAGCCGACTCCAACATAGTTGGGAAAAGGCTAGTCAGATAATAACGGCTTGTATTCGTATCAAAAATTTTGTTATCGTAAATGGACTTTGATTAAAACTTTGCAACAGTCGCTCAAAAAAGGTTCTTCCATAATTACTAACCTAATTGTCATTGAAGATTCAAACTGCCGAAAGAGATCAACTGTAATTACTCAAAAACTTTTGACTTGTGTCCGTACAAAGAGTTTTGGATCTCTTGTGTCGGCGATGTCCTACCGTCTTTTCGCACAAATTAGGGTTATCAGAAAGAGTTCATCAAGATTTCAACGAAGAACACTGGTATTTGTTTTATTGTTAGATTCTGCTACACCTTAATTGTGTCTTTCAATCACAATCTGAATCATTATGAAAGCTATGGCTAATGCATTACTTCATAGGTTCGAAAAATTTGTCTGTTTAACTACATTAATATAATTCAATGAATGTTGTTGAACTGTCAAAATGAAAGCCATTGCTACTGTTAGTGTGTTACGCAACTACCCCGAACTTCAGGCCTATGGCTGCTGATATCGAAAGAACTTTGCAACAGGCTCGGTGCAACACGTTTTCTTCCTCCACTCTCCCCTGTCAACCGTCACGCTATGATTCACTCCCTTCTCTTTCATATCATTCCTCACACAATCCATCCATCTTTTCTTTGGCCTCCCCTTTCCGCTCCATCCATCAAAATTTATATTCATCAATTCTTTAGTAACATGCGTTTCCTCCCTCCTCATCAAATGTCTATACCAGGCCAAACGATTATTATTGTTTAGACATCATCATCTGCCTAGCCTTTTCCCAACTATGTTAGGGTCGGCTTACAATCTAACCGGATGCAGCTGTATACCAGTATTTTACATGGGGCGACTGCCTATCTGACCTCCACAATCCAGTAACTGGGCAATACTGGGAGATACCCATTGGCAAGACTGGTTGTCAGGCTTGCGGGGCTTCTGACGACCCGTAACGACTGTCAACGATCCACAAATGACAGCCGGGACAAACGGCTTAACGTGCTTTCCGAGGCATGGAGGAGTCTCGGTTTATAAAGATGGTCACCCATCCACGGACCAACCCCGGCAAGCGTAACTTAACCTGATGGATCGACCCGTGCGGCTGTTATTACTTAGCCACGAGCATACCTCCCACGAGCTTACCTTATTATTGTTTAGACATAAGGCTCCAAAAATCTTATTGATATTTGTCCAGTAAACTGTTTGTCCCAGTTCCATAACAGCGCGGTAACCCTGCCCGAGTCTAAAACTTGAAGTTTTAAAGTTTGAACATCCTTATTAATTAACGGACTCCTGCAATTACCGACTTCAGGTGGTCTTTTGAAAGCGTAAAAAGGACAGAAAGTTTTGATCGTCGGTGTCGAATTTTTCCCTGTTTTTGATGAAATTCTTTAAAAAAGGCCAAACAAAGAGCTTTTCATGAAAGCGTTGATAATGATGGAGGAATTAACTTGACCTTTTTGGGGGTAAAGTGAGGTGACTTACGTTTTATGTTAAGGCCGTACCCTACCTCAAATTTTATCTCGCTCGCACCATACTACTCGCGGCCTGAGTGAGAGCGAGACGGAGTGGGGTGCTGCCGGCTCTTAAGCCTCGAATAGTTTAGGTTATTGATTTTACGGTGAAAATAAAGTTAATTAAAAAAAAAAATATAAGAACTGGTTCATAGTTAGTAGTAGTATAATGTCTTTAGATCTGTATTAGTATCACTATTTACTATGTAAACAACAGTGACAGGAAGTATTATAAAATCATCAAGATACATTTTATCTTAAAGTTGTATTTATGTCATTCAGTCTCAAGTTATCGACGAACAAACTTAAATAACACTAGGTAATTTTGACGACACTTGGAACAACTCTGTTAATCGTCTCATTTATCCTCTCCAAACTCCAAAATTAAGTGCAGCATCATAATTCTAACTTGCCAACTCCAAAACTTTGCAGCATCAATCGTTTTATCTAAAACATTAACTAATGCAGCGTAGGCAGTCTGTAGGACAAGGGAAGGAAAAAATCCTTGAGTAATTCCGGGCAATCAGTCTCCAGCCGATAAAAAGGCTTTTATGCCGACTTCCAAAGTCGCTTTGACACGTACCCCTAATTAGTCCTCAGAAATGGATGTTCAACAAAATTATTTTTGGCGTTCTGGCAGATGTTTTCCTGGGTTTTGTTGGAGTTATGTGATGTAAGATTGGTTTTATAAATTGGTGTTTGTGTCAGTTGGCGGTTTTCGATGGCATTTGATGATTTCCCAGAATAAAAAAATAAATAAAAAAGTTGACATAAGCCATGGCGTGGCGTCTAGTGATGTGGCAAATGGATAACTGATGCAGTTTTGTAGAAGTTCTTAATTGATTTGTGTAAACAAATCATGGCGCATAAATATGATAAATATGAATCAGCTGATATCTGAGCAAAAAGCAAAATTTTTTCTATAAATTAATTTTTCTAAGGCGCAGTGCGATAATCTCGCAAAATCGCAAAATTGATATCAATTTGCCCCAAACTTGATGGAGAAAAATAATCCTACTTCCTACTATCCTATCCTACTTCCTAATAATATTATAAATGTGAAAGTTTGTGTTTGGATGTTTGTTACTCAATCACGCAAAAACGGCTGAATGGATTTGGATGAAATTTGGCAAACAGATAGTTTATAACCTGGATTAACACATAGGATACTTTTTATCCCGATATTCCCACGGGATCGAGACTAACGCGGGTGAAACCGCGGGGCGCAGCTAGTAAGAAATATAATTAGAAATATTTGGATAAGTTTCTTCCTTAGTAAATAATTTAAAACTTCTTCAAAACCTCGAATTTCAATCCAGCTATCTAATTTTGTAACACATTTTCGAATAAGACTAATCTGTTTCATTTTGACAGTTCAATAACATTCATTGCGTTATTTACGTTGTTGAGCAGATTTTAAACATGAAACAATGGATTAGCAATCTGTTTCAAAACGATTCAGATTGTGATTGATCATGTGTATTACGCCAGGACATCAAAATCACCAATTCCTTAAAACCATTGCTTTTATTTACCTTCGTAACGCATTCTATCACTAGGCAGATAACTCAACACACATCTGCGAGTACCAGGACTACATAACACTGCAGTTAGTTGATAATATATGGAGCAGCATGCACGTTATGATGTTACCAAAATTTACATATCCTCAGCAACTTGTCTTACATAAACTACTTGTGAGTTATCCGTAGTAGAGGATCTGTATTGTATTAAAACAATGTGTATTGTAGTGTTCATGAATGTATATAGAACTAGCTTCCGCCCGCGTGATAGTTCGATTAAAAAGTAGCCTATGTCCTTCCTCCGGATGCCATCTATCTCCTTGCCAAATTTTATCGAAATCCGATCAGTGGTTTAGACATAAAATGGTAACATACAGACAGACAGACAGTTACTTTCGAATTTATCATATTAGTATGGATTCTTCGATTTGACGAAATGGGAAAACTGTCATGATGGAATAGTCTGCAAGTAATTCTTTAGAATTTTAGGAGCCAGTGTGTTATTAACTACATTATCTGCCTAACTTTTTCCTAAGAATGTTGGGGTCGGCTTCCAGTCTAACCGGATGCAGGTGACTACCAGGATTTTACATGGAGCGACTGCCTATCTGACCTCCACAACCCAAACACACACGCTTCTGACTAGAGAATTGAGAACGCTCCTCCTTTTTGAACTCGGTAAAAAATTTGTCAGACCACATACTGATAGAACAACATGCCCTAAAAAGCCTCATGATGGGCAAAGACTCTTGAGCTCAATTATAATGTCATTATCACCGTAGCGTATCAGCTTAAAACCTATTGGTGATGATAGTACGGTACAAAGCTATTATAACGTTGGGAAGCTGGTTCCTAATCCCTTTTCAAGTGCCCTGATACGATTGCATAGTCATACCAACTGTCTATAGGTTTGTGATAGATTGACCTATTAAAGCTGCATTTTAGTAAGTCCCCTTAAGCTTCAAAGCTTCTACAATCAACTGAAAACTACTGAAATTCATAAAAATAACCTCAGTAAACATTTACATAAGCTAAAACTCAATCAACTCAGCCTATGGCAGTCCACTGTTGGACATAGGCCTCTCCCAGGCTGTGCCACAAAACCCTCTCCTCCGCCTTCCTCATCCAGTCTGTCCCAGGCACCTTTTTACCCGACTACGGCGAAGAAAAAGGAGGGTTATGATTTTGACCGGTACAGACAAATAAAAAATCCAGTGTCACACGTAATCTGTTCGATTTATCGTAACACGTGTGACTCCGGATTTTGAATTTGTCTGTCTGTGATGTCTTGTTTACATCTTTTTAGTTGTTTTTTTTTGTCGTAGTTTGGTTTTAGTTTTATAACTTTTTATGGTCGTCGGTTCATCAAGCTGGGGGGCGTCCCATACTATGTTTGCCGATACGCGGTCTCCGCTCCAGGACTCGTTTGCTCCTGGCAGGGTAGCGGGAATGTCCAAAAGGGATACCGGGACCCTACAACAGGCAACTGAAGGAACACGGGTGGATTTTAGTCAGTAAAAGTCTGACACGCCCTTCCGCTCCGCCCAGAGCGGGAGAAGTCATTCGATGATTTCCCAATCTCAAAAAAAAAAAAACATCTCGTTTTCTCCACCGGCCATTGGTCCTTCGACAAAACGTAAAACTCTGCCAAAAACACCTCCTTTTTGAAGAAGTCGGTTAAAAACACTTCATACCCAAAAAGTTACATCCTGGCAAAAACAGTCCACAGCCTACTAACAAAGTTCACACGAGGAGCGCAACAACCGCTAGCTAACAGTAAAATAGGTGCCACAGGTAAAAGAGACGGTTCTCAAACAAAGCGTCGCTCACGGAGCGCGGCCGAGCAGAATAATTTGCAAGTTATTTAAATGTGCGAGCTGCTAACTATGCCCGGACTTTGGCGGTGCACCGATTTTCGTTGGGACATACGGCTAAGCAGGATTGACAGCGACAGGAGTGTGTGTTGGGATAAAAGATTAAGCTGTGATAACGTTTATACCTTTGTGTTTCAAACGGAGAGAAAAAAAACCGGCCAAGTGCGAGTCGGACTCGCGCACGAAGGTTTCCGTACCATTATTATTAAACGGCAAAAAAAAACATGTTTTTTGTATGGGAGCCCCCTTAAATATTGATTTTATTCTGTTTTTAGCATTGTTATAGCGGCAAAAGAAATACATCATCAGTAAAAATTTCAACTGTCTAACTATCACGGTTCATGAGATACAGCCTGGTGACAGACGGACAGACAGCGGAGCCTTAGTAATAGGGTCCCGTTTTACGCTTTGGGTACGGAACCCTAAAAATACTGTTAAAATAAATAGACGAAGGGTTTTTAAGCCAACTTATGTCTCTTCGGCTTATAATTGGACATTGTTGAAAACAGGTGTATGACGGTCAAAAATCAACTGGGTTGTAACCCATGTTTATCTTTATTTATCAATCCCCAACGCTCAGGTAAAATGAAACTAGCAACTCGCAAGCCAAAAATTTCGAATTATAAAAGTGCACTAAAGAGGAGCTCGTGGCTAAGTAATAACAGCCGCACGGGTCGATCTATCAGGTTAAGCTTCGCTTGCCGGGTTTGGTCCATGGATGGATCTTTCTCGGAATGGACGTTAAGCCGTTGGTCCCGGCTGTCGTTCGTGGATCTTCGTCAGTCGGGTCGTCAGAAGCCTGAAAGTCCGACAACCAGTTTTACCAAGGGGTATCGTATTACCCAGTTACTGGGTTGCGGAGGTCAGATAGGCAGTCGCTCCATGTAAAATACTGGTATTTAGACTGAAAGCCGACCCAAACATAGTTACCAAAGGCTAGGCAGATTGAAAAGTGCAGTAAAGTAACCGAATCACACAGCGAGATTTTAGCTGATGCGAGATTTTGCACAGGTGACGAGTGACGTCACCTGTGCAAAATCTCGCATCCAAGTTACGTTCAAACTCAAAGCTAGTGCTTTGACCCTAACCTAAGCCAGTTATTCAGTAGAATAAAGTGACCAACTGCACGGTCCTTTGCAACGTCTTTGAAATAGGGATTAGGGGCTACAGAAGGATTAGAAACGATATTTATGATGTCTGGCTTGGGAGGCACTTTGTTAATGACTCGCTCCGGTATTGTGAAGGAGGTTTTGATGCAGCGATTTTGTGTCATATGTGGTGCTTAAAAGTAAGGTTACAAGTCACCCTGAGTTTAATTATGTTGGTTAAGTCTTTAGTTAACTTTTTAACAAAGTTTATTTTTTTTGAGGTAGGGAAATCATCAAATTACTTCTCCCGCTCTGGGCGGAACGGAAGGGCGTGTCAGACTTTTAGTGACTAAAACTCAAACTCAAACTCAAAGCATTTATTTCAAATTAACCAGTTACAGGCACTTTTGAATTGTCAAGGGGTCGGTCAGTCAGAAAGATGAAGCTAGTTGCCCATTTCAAAGCGTAGTAGGTTCCTATGGAGAAGAACGGGCAAGAAACTCCACGGACACTCTTTTAAATCAGAATATTGTTACAATATATTGGTTACATCATTTATGTTAAAATTATACATGTGAGTACAATGAAGATAAATGTGCACGTTAAAAGCGTCCGTAATTAAACGATAAAAAAAAGAAACAAAACAATTCAGAAATTAAAATAATCCGTGGCAGCTAAGAGATGACCAGTCCCTACTGATGGCGCCCGTTCACGAACATGACTTATGGATCAGCACCATTCATCTCAACCATTTTGAAGGGAACTTAATGATCCAACACACACGCCACCATCAGCGAGCGTAAAACCCACCCGTGTTCCTTCAGTTGCCTGTTGTCAAGGTCCTGGTATCCCTTTCGGACTTTCCCGCAACCCTGCCAGGCAACAAAGTCAATCCTACTTCTTCGTCTATACTATCGCTCACTCGTTGTCCAGGGGGCCGACCACCACCGCTTACAGAAGTATTATTTTAATCTTACTACAGTGGGGGAAAGAGATGGAGCTGTACGTCCTGTAGAGCTTCATCTCTTTCCTACACTGAAGTTATATTGAAATAATACTCCTGTAAGAGCTGGTGCTACTCCCCTGGTCTAATGAATATATTATGGTTAAATCACCATAACATTATATGTAGGTACTAGTTACCTCATTTACCTCGATCTTTACGTTACTCAACGGTATAGAAAATTAATTCTTCTAGCATGCTTAGACTAGTGTCTTCTAGAACTTAAATCCTACTATCCAGCTACTTCCTAATTCCAACTAATATTATAAATGTGAAAGTTTGTGTGTTTGTGTGTTTGGATGTTTGTTACTCAATCACGCAAAAACGGCTGAATGGATTTGGATAAATTTTGGCAAACAGATAGTTTATAACCTGGATTAACACATAGGATACTTTTTATCCCGATTTTCCCACGGGATCGAGACTTATGCGGGTGAAACCGCAGGGCGCAGGTAGTATTGAATATAAATTCTTATCTTCCAAACGATATCACTAATAAATTCAAACAGCAAAGACACGTTACTAATAGTTTATACAATAAAATCACCGCTCGCTGAACTCAACGACCGTATGTCACACAACTTACAACACCAAACACCTGGATTATTTAGCGTAACTTTAGATCCAACATTATACATTGCGCGTCTTCGTCGCCTTCTAAACTAACGCGGCGAAGTAAACCGGTAATGTATGCCACGCGAATGCGTAAGCAAGTGAAATTTACATGTAAAATGGTAGTTCCATTGCCGCCGTATCGTTCGCGTTCAAAGTTATGCAGATTCGTAGGAAATCCCATGGAAATGAAATCGTCTAAGTTACTGGGAAATGTTAGAAATATTTCCCTGCTTAGATTGTTAGAATGCGTCTAGGTAGTTTGAGTCTAGACTCAAATTTATGTTGAGTCTAACTGGGCTATTGTTTGGGGTACCATTTAAGTCACTTTTACTGGTTTGTTCGTCTACTTTCAGTTCAAAATGTTGCGAATAAATATTAAGTTTGAGCATAGCGACGTGTTATTTACCAAACTTACCTTGAGTATTCATAGGTTTCGAGTTCGACTTACACCAAACCACTAGTTTCAAGGATAACCGTGTCTACCCTAACACCCTGTATAGAAGACTAGCTCTTGCATGCGACTTTGTCTGCGATCAAGGATGAGACGTAGCCTATGTCCTTCTCCAGGTCATGGTCTAGCCCTGTGCCGAATTTCATCCAAATCCGTTCAGCCGTTTTAGCGTGAAAGCGTAACAAACAAACAAACTCACTTTCGCATTTATAATATTAGTTGAGATGTAAAATTATTGATAAGGTTTTGGAAAATTGTTGCACTTGTTTACATAAAACCTCAGTTTCTATCCCCTGTTTCAGATAGATTGGCCCTAGACACGCGACATTCTAAAATGTCCGTTTTGACAGCTACAAAAATGCTTTGAGAAGCGATGAAAAAGAAAATGGTTTCTTATAAACTGATTCTCGAGACATATCGATTGATCATACTTAGAGAGTTTTTAATCGACGACCTATCTACATTGCTTAAAACTGTTTTTCAAGGCCTAACGTTTTATTACATGTACAAGATCAATCATGTTTTTCTCTTCTTGTTCTCACACATTATTGTCTACATTTCTTTCTCATTTCTCCTTTCGCAGGTCTGCTGGAAGAAATTTCTTAAGAAATAAGCAGGGGCTTAAAATGGTCACTTTAGCAGAATCATAACGAGAAAATATTATGAATCATCGTAAAATGTCACAAACTGACAATTAATAATATGATCTGCGTGTAATTCATATTACGAAATAATTCATCTGTTTGACAGTTTTCTATAAAGATTCGTAAAATGGTCCACAAATTATGAATTGCTTTTATGTCAAATAAGAGGAATTGCTAATGACAGCTGGGATTCAGGAAACGAACTGCTTTTAGAGGAATTGCTAATGTGGCCGGTTTAGGCCCCCTGTACCTTTGTACTCATATTATAATTATGACGTATCTCTATGTATTTTACTGTGTGTACATAAATAATAAAATAAATAAATAAGAACGAAACGTCAAAACGGACTTCTTAGATTGTCGAGAGTGTAGACTCTCTAATACAAATCCCGCAGAGCATGATTACCATAGATCTGCCTATCACAACAAACAAATCACTGCCACAATCTGCACCAGTTACTATCCGCACTCTAGATAGTCGAGGAGCGCGTTAACTATCTGATAGTCAATTGATTGCGGTAAATACTTGGCACCGGTCGCGCCGCAATGCAGTCTGACAACTGATGTGGTGGACAGTTGAGCAAATCATTGTCAGTTTATGTGTGTGAATATTGTTACCTAGCTGGTAGTGGTATTCAAATTTGTGTGGGGTAGGTACCATAACTCAAAAGTGAAAAATACTAAAATGTAACAAGTTTTTATTTTTTATTAAAATAAAAACTACCTGGTAAATAATAGTGACGGAGTCAAATAATATATCGTCTACATACACTAAGTGGGAAAAATACATAATTATTGAAGCTAACTCAAAAACTACGCAAGCAAAGTTAATAAAATTTATATGGGACTACGTCTGAAGCATGGCCTACCAAACAAAAAAAGAATCATCAAAATCGATTCATAATTGACGGAGTAATCGCGTAACACCAACACAAAAAAAAAGACATACAGACGAATTGAGAACCTCCTCCTTTTTGAAGAAGTCGGTTAAAAAGGTTTCAGATGTAGTTTTGTAGACCCTCTTTTAGACTGTAGAAGTGTATCTAAGTAAATCATCAAGCGATGGTTCGGCAATATCGTGTTTCGGAAACAAAATGATAAAAATACTCCTATCGGCCTTCAAACAAACTTTGATACCTATAATGAAAGAAAAACCGCCTAAAACAAATATTTATGTCTGAATATATTTTTTCGTTCCCACGGTAGATTGAATGAAAACACATTCATTGGCTGGTTCGTTACGGTCGCAGGTTCGATTCCCGTTAGATGTCGTAATCACTCTGTTGTTCTACGATTAGTCATAGTGAGATATTGTTTGAATGGATCTTTGAGCTTTTTGTTTAGTATTTGGTAAAGGTTTCATCCAAAGTCATTTAATTCTCCTTAAAATAGCATAATTAGCATATTATGTTCCCACTGCTGGGACACAAGTCTCCTCTCAATCTGCCACGCGAGCCCAGTGCGTAGATATCACAAATATCAATCAATCAATCTGCCTAGCCTTTTCCCAAATATGTTGGGGCCGGCTTCCAGTCTAACCGGATGCAGCTGAATACCAGTATCTTACATGGAGCTACTGCCTATCTGACCTCCAAAACCCTGTAACTGGACCATACGATACCTCTTGGTAAGACTGGTTGTCAGAGTTTCGTGCTTCTGACGACCCGTAACGACTGTTGAAGATCCATGAATGACAGCCGGGACCAACGGCTAATGTGCTTTCCCGAGGCACGGAGGAGTCTCGGTATGTAAAGCTCACCCATCCACAGACTAACCCCGGCAAGCATAGCTTAACGTGATGGATCGACCCGTGCGGCTGTTATCTTATTATTTTAGCCACGAGCTCCTCCGCCGCCGCTCCGTCAGGTTGGTATATTCACATGCCTTCGAATTTTTGGTTCTAGGACATGCCGGTTTTCTCACGATGTTTGATTCCTAAACTAAAATGATACAATATCAAAGTCCAATGTCAGTATTACAAAAACACTCCAATACTCATATCAAAACAGACCCATTTGCCTTGACTCCCTTCCTTACTTCACCACTACATCGCTTAGCAGTCAGACATTTAACATAAACATTTACACCAACTATAGTCCGTTCCATAAGTATTGGATAAAAGTGTAAACAAAACCCTGTTCAGGTAAAATATTTACGCAATCACTCACAAAAGAGAATTAGTAACACGAACATCTGTATTTAGAAGGTTTCAACTTTATGGTGGTGAAGCCCTCAGGTATCCCCTGGATGTGAGGAGCACAGAACCGGTCGATGCGGCGCGGAGGTGCTTTGAAGATGTGTGCAGTGGACATCTTTCAGCTGAAATTATGAACTTCATATCTCACATCAGTCACATCTTTTCCAACAATTATTATTCGAATAACATGATTCAATTGTAATTGAAAAATCAACGTCGAAAATTGTGGTGATAAAATTAACCTCCGTTGTCAAATGAAAAACATCTTTAAGGTGATTTAAAATTAGAATTTCAGGTTTAAATATTCAAATAAATAATCCAATCAAAGCAGTCAATTTCTAAGTGGCACTACAAATTGCCATCCACAGGTAGATAAGTTCTCTGATACATTTGTTTACATTTTCATCACATACTTTTCGAACAGACCATATAAACTGACGAATGATTATAAACATTAAACAGTGTCTTTGAAAAGGAAACGAAGGATATAAACAGACTTGCGATTTGGACGTGCGTCTGTCACGTCTGATGTGTTTACCGCCTTAAGTTGTTTGATTCTAGTGTTGAAATGTTTTGAGTGTACGTGTGTGTGTATGTGAATACCCTAAATACACAGAGTATGTAGGGTATTCATACATGCATTTTTAATTTGCTATGTGGCAAGGATACGATCATTTTGATTCTTCCTATGAGTTTCAGAAATCAAATCTATGGGATAATGTTAAAAGGATGAGCCGTTGGTTATTGAATCTAAAATCGATCTCTGTTCATGTGTCTACTACCCACTACAGTGAATTTGACAAGTTTAATTAAATTTAAAATTTAAAAAACCCCCCACAATAAACGACATATATTTTTTTTATAGCAAAGAACACTCAAACAAAACCAAAAAAAATCAAAATCGGTTCAGCCGTTTGGCAGCTACGATGGCGAAGACAGACACACAGATACACACATAAAACTTATAACACCCCTCTTTTTCCGTCAGGGGTTAAAAAGAGGGTAATGTGTTTAACGTATTTGTACTCATAGGTTGCCTGACAAATGGGCTAAACTCCCAGCGAATGATAATGCAGCCTATAGACACCTGAAACACCATGGTTTCTGCCTATATTTTCCTGACCTAAGACAAATATTACATCACATTTTCTCAAATATTATATCGAGCCTATAAACGTCTACTCATTCAATTCCGCACAATCAATCTGCCTAGCCTTTTCCCAACTATGTTGGGGCCGGCTTCCAGTCTAACCGGATTCAGCTGTATACCAGTATTTTACATGGAGCAACTCCCTATCTGACCTCCACAACCCAGTAACTGGGTAATACGATACCCCTTGGTAAGACTGGTTGTCAGACTTTCGGGCTTCTGACGACCCGTAACGACTGTCAAAGATCCATGAATGACAGCTGGGACCAACGGCTTAACGTGCTTTTCGTCCGTTCCGAGAATGATGGTCACCCATCCACGGACCAACCCGTAAGCTAGCGTAGTTTAACCTGATGGATCGACCCGCGCGGCTGTTTTTTACTTAGCCACGAGCTCCTCATTCAATTCCGCACGACCTATTAAAAAACATCTCATTATTATCTCAGTTGCTGTGTCACACACTATAAAACAGTCCATCTGTCCGTCTATTTGTCATTCTGAACTAGTAACGTGCCCCAGTTTCGTTCTAACAATAACCGTTTTATTATCGTTTCGTAAGAATCGGGGCGACGGTTCATTGAAAGAGATGAGTAAATAAATACGAGGTGTTTTGTTGATAGTTTTTTTCTGATTTTTAAATCGAATTTTCTAACCGCTGTGTAGATAATGAAAAACTTATTTAAATAAAATCTTCAGAAAGGGTAAATGCGTCTTATCAGATATAAACAAGCATTGATCATGCATAGTTCTTTTTTTTGTGACAATTTAAATAACTATGATTTGCGGGCCTAAACCAGTCACATTAGCAATTCCTCTAAAAGCAGTTCATTTCCGGAATCCCAGCTGTCATTAGCAGTTCGTGTGGACCATTTTTAGAATCTCCATAGAAAACTGTCAAACAGACGATATTACTTCGTAATATGAATTATACACGGATCATATTATGAATTGTCATTTGGTGACATTTTACGATGATTCATAATATTTTCATATTATGATTCTTCTAAAGTGACCGTTTTAAGCCCCCAGTGCTGTGGGTTTTATGGTCGTTAAAGACCTGATGATGAAATCATCAAGTATCGAAAAATAGGGTCCAGAAAAACGTTGTTGATCACAGAAAGAAGACAGATCGACATTGATAATCCTTCAGATATTACCATCACGAATGCTGGTTTGTCAAACAAAAAATACACGTTCAGAAAAACCAAAAAAAAATTGTGCAGAATCCACCTGCCATCCTTACTTATTCGGGAAGACATTAGAAGATGCAAAACGTCCCATAATGTTAAACAAGATGTTATACTCAACGTAAATATTCTACACGCATCCACTTTCCACATCTTACACAGTAATTAAATTAAAACAATTACCAGCCCTAGCGAGAACATAACTAAATAACACTGAGCCGAAAGCACTTTAACTCCTCAAAGGCAAAAAAAGGAGAGGAAATGATGATTCAGAATAACGGAAAATTAACTCAAATATTACGTTTGAACTAAGTAAAGTTAAAGTCATACATTATGGCTCACTTCCTCAGTCTGAAATTCGCGAAAACATTGTTTTGAGCGTGGTTCATGCCAAAAATACAAACGCTTTCGCCTCTCGAGTGGAAACAAACAAGTTTTCAAAGCCGAGCTCCTGGTGTTTTAGGGTGGGGTCTTAGAAGGGAGCGATTAGCGGGCGAATTAATGACGTAAGAAAAGTGGACATCGGGAAAGAAGACCAATGCTAAAATCGATGGTTATAAAAAAAAAAGTAATAAAAACTAGAACCGGAGAGAGACTAGACCTAAAATCCGGAGTCACACGTGTTAGGGCATAAATCGAACAGATTACGTGTGACTCCGGATTTTTAATTTGTCTGTCTGTGGTGTCTTGTTTATACCTTTTTAGTCGTAGTTGGGTTTTAGTTTTTATTACTTAATTTTTTTTTAAATGTTTTTGTGGTTATAATGTATATATTTTTGAAATGTGCTCCTTAAGCCCTCCTCCTCCTTAAGCTCATTAAACTTTTTTTTTTTAGTTCCTGTCTTTATGTCCTCTAGAGGGCGCCATTTTTAATTTAATGTGACGTCACATAGCCTATAACCAGCGGACGATCAAGATGCTTCCAACGATACCTCATTTGTCAAACTGTGATGAGTGGTTTAGAAGATAGGAGGGAACAGATGAACATACATACATTCATACACACATACATACCGGTCAAAATCATAACCCTCCTTTTTTCTTCGCCGTAGTCGAGTAAAACGCAGCCTCTTCTCGGAGACCACCTAACCTTTTTCACAAGCTACTTCTAAAAGAGCTCTTCTTAACCGAGAACCAGGTCAATTCAGAGTCTGATCTGTCATTACAACATCACCTATAAGCGAGAATGTAGATGTAGTAATACTCTAATTTGAGAGTTTCTTGCCCGTTCTCTTTGGAATGGCCAACTAGCTTCATCTTTCTGACCGACCGACCCCTTGACAATTCAAAAGTGCCTCTAATTGGTTTATTTTAAATAAATGCTTTGAGTTTGAGGTTTATTCCGATGACAGATTTTTGACCGACATATTTTGTATGATCGATTTCTGTAGAAAATCTGCGTTGAAGTATGAAAATATCTCTGTGCCTCCTGTGACAAGTGATACAAGTAAAAAATCAACACTTTACAGGAGAACAAAAACAAGATTTAAAAAAATCCAGTTCGTGGACTAAGTGGGCTAGGCTGAAGTACCTTATTTTTTAGATAAAAACATTCACTTTCACTGTGCATTTTAATTTTTATGTTACATATTATAGTTCTAAAGTAATTCATGAAAAACCTGTAAGTGCTAAAATTACGTTATAAATGATACAAGTACAGTTATATTATGTTGCACCTATAAGTTGTCGATAAATATACTGAAAAATAAAATGTGAATATTAATATAATCGCTCTTATACCATGAAGCACGAAAAAAAAATGTGTGGAGTAATTACTTATAGGGGTTACAACTTGACATATATCTAAATTCACGATTTTATGGCCAAAATCCTGGCAGTTGTATCCTTTTGCACCCAACTATCTCCGAAACTATAGCAGATAAAAGAACGTGAGTTAGACCAAAAAAAAACGCATTTTTTTCTGTTATTTTCTATGTAAAAATCACAAAAAGGGTACAACTCGACTAGAATCATCATCACAGGAGGCACAGATCTAGTCTCACGGATGTTTACGGTTCTCTTTTAATGCCACGAATTCAACCCGCTTCTCGACCACCACTACGTCCTCATGCCTTCAATAAGTTGAGCACTGCCGTCATTTGTCTCATTTAAATACGAGTTTGCGATACCTAATGCGCCGCTACATCACTCCGGCAACATTTTTCAGGTCTGTCACAATCCCGGTTTGATGTGCCTGAGATATTACTGAAGTTAGAGAGACTTAGGCTGGGGAAGATGTGTTTATGGTTTGAAGATTATGGCCTTTATAGCAAGGAATCTGCGGGCCAAAAATGGCCACATTAGCAATTCCTCTATAAGCAATTCATTTATTCAATTTCCAGCTGTCATCAGCAATTCCTCTAATTTGACACAAAAGCAATCCATAATGTGTGGACCATTTTACGAATCTCCATAGAATACTGTCAAACAGATGAATAATTTTGTAATATTAATCGCGCCCAGATCATATTATGAATTGTCAGTTTATTACATTTTAGGATGATTCATAATATTTTCCTATTATGATTCTGCCAAAGTGACTGTTTTAAGCCCCCTGTGCTAAATAGCTAGTCTAGCTGTGTTTGTTGGCAAACAGGCCGATGACAGTTGTCACTGCCATAGTGAATTAATACCTATCCGAATTCAGAGAGTAGGTAAGTTAATTAGCCCCTGCGCGCTTAGCAAGACCGCAATAGAAATGGGTTTTGTCGACGGAAGAAAGAATAGATAAAATTAAATACTTATAAACAATCACAATCTGTCGTTTCTATGGTTGTCATGCTACGCGTGCTAGTAATTAGTATGAAACATACCGTTTTTTCGCTTGAAATAATGGCCATATTGTTATGTCTGAGTTTTAGCCAATAACCTAATTATTTTCAGCCTTTCCTTTACTGATGAAACGCACTCCGTAACGCGGATGAGTTAGGCAGTTCTAAATTGCATGAGGGTCTAATGTATGTCAAACGTATTTAAAAAGCTTACGCCCCTGAATGTGCAGTCGGGGGACCCCCGTCAGGAATGAAGTTCCTCTCGCGATACTCGAACGCACACACACACTCGTATAGACAGAGAAGAAGACAGAGAAGAAGTATAACGCTTTTCCTTGCATGACGATTTCTACAAGTCAACTTTTACCGCAAGCCGCATTAAGGAACTTCGTTCCAAAAATAACGAGGGCTCTACCACTACATATACCAATACATTTCGTAATGCCCTGTACTTTTTAGACAACAGTATAAAGCCTCCCACAGACTGGTGCGACGCGACTCTAGAAGAAAAATTTCTATGAAAACTTTATGGAAATAGTTCTACCAGAATCGCGTCGCACCGTCGCGTCGCGCCTTACTGCAGGAGCTTTAAACCAAATTGGGTCACTTTTAACTCCATTCCAACTTGTAGAACAATTTAATTCAAAGTGAAACAGAAAATAACTCGGAACCACCCGAAAACGTACAAAAAATATCGCTTTTGTATTGTTTAGTGTGTAGAAAGGATTAAAAACAGACTAAAATGCAATACGCAATGGTATTTGGTAAACTCGTTGGTTTTCATTACGGATAGCTGAATTGAAATGCACATACGTTCACACATTTTTGCTAGACTTCAATGTATGGAGTTACTAGCTAAGAGCTGAGATTTTTTTATGTTCCTTTTTTCCATGTTCCATGTGCCAAATTTCATCCAAATCCATCCAGCTGTTTTAGCGTGGAAGCGTAACAACTAAACTCACATATTCGCGTTTATAATATTAGTTAGCATTTCCAAAATTACAAAGATCATTTTTAGGGTTCCGTACCCAAAGGGTAAAACGGGACCCTATTACTAAGGCTCCGTTGTCCGTCCTTCCGTCTGTCACCAGGCTGTATCTCATGAACCGTGATAGTTAGACAGTTGAAATTTTCACAGATGATGTATTTCTGTTGCCGTTATAACAAAAAATACTCAAAACTAGAATAAAATAAATATTTATGGGGCTCCCATACTACAAACGTGATTTTTTTGCCGTTTTTATAGATAATGGTACGGAACAATTCGTGCGCGAGTCCGACTCGCACTTAGCCGGTTTTTACATGAAGGCAACACAATATAATGCAAGTCACCCAAAAATCGTCAAGGTCAATTAATTCCGGAGTAGGTTGCTATGTCACCCATCTGTCATTCTGTCTGTAGTGGTCGGGTGTCGACGAAACAACCTGAATAAAGTATCCATCGATAAATCTACGTCGGTCCAGCAATCGTCGATATATGAGTGGGTTCGAAGCATTTCTTTTCAGACGATACAATAGATTTGGGGAACAATTACGTATGACAATAGCAAGTATTAAGTTAATGTAATAGCCCCGAATTTTGGCCATGGCTATAAGTCCTTACTATCCTTACTAATATTATAAATGCGAAAGTAACTCTGTCTGTCTGTCTGTCTATCGCGCTTTCACGCCAAAACAACTGAACCGATCTAAATGAAATTTGGTACACAGATAGTCTAGAGCCTGAGAAAGTACATAGGCTACTTTTTATCGATATACCACGCGGGCAAAGCCGCGGGCGGAAGCTAGTAGACTATATAGCCGTCGACGCGGGAGATATTATAGTGCACAAGTGTGTGCGCAGACACAGGTGCACTCTGTATCCTCACTCTCATAGTCCGATGGGTCGGCAATCCGACACGACCGGAGAGAGATCAGATGTAGGACCAACGGCTTAAAACGTGCTTTCCGGGGGTATACCACCGTCAACTTCCAAACTCCGGACTGTTACTGAGAAATTCCTAATGGAAAAACCCAGTAACGCTTTGCCTGACCTGGGAATCAAACTCAGGATCCCACCGCTCAGCAGTAGTGGTTGCGATTACTGGTCCATTGGGCAGCGGGGTAGACAAAATTTAATATACAAGGTAATGTAAAGCAATTACAATAAATATGTCTCTGAATTACAATTAAGTTTCCTGTTTCGTATTTGGCTTTGTTTTTACTGCTGTAATTAGCTAAAATGATGGCAGTCGATGTTTGCGGTAGGAAAATAAATTAAGGGAGACACCAGAAGGATTCCAATAGCGAATTCTTTTCATACAAATATTTAGGCATTTCCTTGAAGTAATTATCATGATAAACTTTAACTTTGGTTTCTGAGATCTTTTCAAAGATTAATAATAAGTCAGTCCCTTTAAAAACCTTCATTTACCTGCCTTTTTTGTATTTTTGCAGATGTAATATACATAATATAGCCTATGGGACTCCCAGAAGACTAATATTACCTACATAATATAGCTTATGGGACCCCCACAATTAAGACGAATCTAACGACACCTCATATTTGCAAATCCGTCAAGCCATTTAGACTACAGAACGTGCCAAAGAAATACACATACATACATACTCTCGAAAAACATTAACCTCCTTCTGGGGCAGTCGGGTAAAAATGATTTTTTTCATGTAGTATGTCCTTCTCTAAAAATGTATCCAAACATTTAGCGGCAAGAGCGCGGCAGCAACACATGGCGTTTGCACAACACATTTCTGCCGCGCTCTAGACAGGTAAAAATGTTTGTGCGCGTCAGGTATACAGAAGCGTTCGCGCGCGGCAGCCGGGCACGATTGCCGCGCACGATTCCCGTTTATGTTTGGACACACCTGGAAAAACCAAGTTCCACGCACAATTCCTATCCCTATCCGGTTAGCAACAGAAAAAATAAGCAACACGTAATAAAACCGCAACTTCTTTCCCATCCGACCTCATACGTGACAAGGAAGCATGGTACCTATTAATTCTCTTCCTAAGTGCACACTGGACTTGAGTTCTGATTACCCCACTGGAGCTAAGTGGCTTGATATTAATTTAGCACCGACTTTTATCAAGGAAAGTATTTTCTTGTGGCGATATTTCTTGATTATCGAGCAACAGTAGCTTCGTATTGAATAGTAGGTTTCGTTAAACAAATTTTGGTAGTGTCCAAGTTCGTTAAACAATGTTTGGTAGTGTCCAATTTCCTTCAACAATTTTTAGTAGTGTCCAAGTTCGTTAAACAATTTTTGGTAGTGTCCAATTTCCTTCAACAATTTTTAGTAGTGTCCAATTTCCTTCAACAATTTTTAGTAGTGTCCAAGTTCGTTAAACAATTTTTGGTAGTGTCCAGGTTCTTTAAACAACTTTTGGTATTTTACGTGGAGCGACTGCCTATCTGACCCCCACAATCTAGTTACTAGGTAACACGATACCCGTTGGCAGGACTGGTTGTCAGACTTTCGGGCTTCTGACCTCGAAATACTCTTACTCAATCTGCAATCTGCCTAGCCTTTTCCCAACTATGTTTGGGTCGGCTTCAAGTCTCACCGGATGCAGCTGAATACCAGTATTTTACATGGAGCGACTGCCTATCTGACCTCCACAATCCAGTAACTGGGTAATACGATACCCCTTGGTTAGACTGGTTGTCAGACTTTCGGGCTTCTGACGACTCGTAACGACTGTCAAAGATCCACAAATGACAGCCGGGACCAACGGCTTAACGTGGTTTCCGAGGCACGGAGGAGTCTCGATATGTGAAAATGGTCACCCATCTACGGAACAACCCCGGCAAGCGTAGCTTAACCTGATGGATCGACCCGAGCGGCAGTTATTACTTAGCCACGAGCTCCTCGAAATACTATGAATATTTTTTTCAGAACTACGTCATACTTTAAGATGTATCTTGGTCCCTTCATTCATTTTTAACCCTATAGAACTAACTGTGTCAATTCAGTGAACTTAGCATAAACATGAAAAAAGAAACAAATACGCAGGAGATCCGGAGGGTTCGATTCCCAGGTCGGACAAATGTTATTGGTTTCTCCATCAAAAATTTCTCAGTAGCCGCCGGGAGTCTGGATTTGTGCCCGGCTGATGGCAATAGGCGCCCAACATGGTACTTAAAAACACAAGTGGCGAAATGCGGGTGTACTATGTAGGTACACTTCTGCCTAACCCTTCGAGGAAAACAGGTATGAAGTTATATGTTATGTATGAAAAGGAAAGTTTAATATCGGAAAAAACCTTGTATAGTAAGATTATTTATCAACAATGGGAATAATAGAACTCGCATTGATACTTTCCCTTTTTTAGGGTTCCGTAGTCAACAAGGAACCCTTATAGTTTCGCCATGTCCGTCTGTCCGTCTGTCCGCGGCTTAGCTCAATGACAGTTGGTAGTAGAAAGCTGTAATTTGGTATGAATATACATATAAACGACGCCGACAAAGTGGTAAGAAAAAACCCTATTTTTTTATTTTTTTATTGTACCTACACGTAATGTAGGGATGGTTTTTTTTTCTCGTCAATCCCATAGTGTGGATCGTATCTTTGGAAAGTTCGTTTAAAAATAATGTGAGTTTGTTAAAACCATTTTTGGATTCAGGGATCCGTTTGCGGAATATTAAGCTTTAAAGTGCTAATTTTTGTTAGAGCCAATTCCCCCTCCCCCTGCCAGCTAAATGGTTGGGTTTGGATATGTGAAAAAATTCACGGCAGTAGTATATATAACGAAATTAAACGGAAAACTATCACCGCTACGTAGGCTCCACAAGTTACCGAGTAATAATCGACCAACTTAAATTTGCAGTTGTAAAAACATGTTCTCCCATACATTCTGTATCGGAGAACAAGTTTTTCAACTACAATGTTAAGTTTGTTTTATAAATTCATCCCAATTACGGAACCTTTCATTGTGCATGGTACGACATGCACTTGCCCGGTTTTTACATTTACAATGAAAAATTACCTCCAACTCACATTATAACTTTCCTACATTTTCAGTATCACGTTCCGAAACTAATTGCCCGATATCAATCTAAAGTGCCAATTTAAAATTACAAAACAAATATCGTTTTTATTATCCCGTAGGACCGGGCCTACGATTATATTACGGGTTCAGAACCCATAATGATCGTCCGAGAACAATAGCGTTGACCATAGATGTTATGGAGTTATAAACCCTTTCAATTCTTAGCTCATTTACAATTGCTAATGTTTTTTATTGTGTGCCTTTGATATTTGAGGCGTTTTCTGTTTAAAGGTTCGGTATAGTTTTGTTTTTTGAGGAGTTTTTCAATTCGAATCTGATAAAAATTAAGGCTTCCATGAAGAAAATGTTTACTTACACCTTTACTGTAATTATAAATCAGCCTATCGCAGTCCACAGCTGGACTACACCACCGTTTTTTTTTCTTTTTTTTTTGAGATTGGGGTGTCATCATATGACTTCTTTCGCTCTCTGGGCGGAGCGGGGGGGGCGTGTCAAACTTCTACTGACTAAAACCCACTCGTGTTCCTTCAGTTGCCTGTTGCCAAGTGTCCCGGTATCCCTTTCGGACTTTCCCGCAACACCCAGCGCTTCGCCTTCCGCATCCAGCCTGTTCCAGCCATTTTATTAAGGGCGTCGGTCCATCTAGCTGGGAAGTGTCACACACTGCGATTTTTATTGCCGATACGCGGTCTCCACTTCAGGACTCGTCTGCTACTGTAATTATGGACTTCTAAGCGGACAAGTGAACGTGGGATGGTTCAGTATAAATATCAACTGTCATCTCAGTTTCATTCCATTTGTGTAGCCATGTTTCATCTTTCTCACAATTCAACTAACGTTTCTTTGGTCCTCCTCTAATCTCATAATTGATAGCTTCACAGCTATCCTCACTCATAATAGAATGTGGAAATAGTATTCCTCATTCTTTTAATTAAAACAAAAAAAGGCCACGTACTGGAAATAGACACCATTCTGAATGTCTTCTATACAAAAAATGTAAACAGGGAACACTTATAGTGTCGCCATGTCCGTCTGTCTGTCTGTCTGTCTGTCCGCGGCTTAGCTCAGAGACTCTTAGTACTAATTTCATATAATATAGGTTCGCATAGCTCGTCAAATGTAGGGAACACCATATTTTTCTTTTCGCGATTTTTTGTTTGGTCCCTTATTGGCAGTTGTTCATAATGATGAGTACAAAGACCCCTTGTGAAGATGCCCATGAATAAATTCAATGTCACCCTCTACACCTTCCTACATGTACCTAACTAACGCCAGAAAAGGAAATAATCAATTTTATGTTTCCATCATTAATCAGTAAGATTACAAACTGGAAATGACTTTCTAGTAAGCAATAACTCAAAAACATTACGTTGAAACTCCCTCAGCCCAAGATGAAGGCTTATAAATTGTAAAACGGACCTCTAAAATCTAATTAAGCTCCTATTGCAAGTGTTTATTGCCGTACAATTATCGCGGACCATAAATTCAGCTCGGAGGACCAATAAAATGGCGGAAGAAAAGAGCGCGAAACGCACGGACGCCATTACAAAAACGCGGGAATTGGCGCGAATTCAATTTGAAATAACTATTAGTTGTTTAATAGTTATTGGGTTTTTAATGGAAGTTTTTTTTATAATTAGTTGTTTTTGAGGTGAGTTTTATTACTAATGGCCTAAGTAATAGTCAATCTTTACTGGCTGTTAAATTTAAAATTACGTTCTTATTATTTCCAAAATTGACGATTTGCTGTTCTTCTGAATATGAAAGAAATATTTAATCACAAATACATGTCATGTTCGCACAATATACAATCGGCAATGCATTCATTCTTTTACTAATAAAACGGGAAGGCACCCGATGCAGTTATGTGAAACCTTATCTAAATTATAAATAACGATGCCCCGCGGCCAAGTAATTATCTTTGTACAATCAATATTATATTATTTTAGTAAATTCAGCTAATTTTGTGCCCTTGAAGTAGGAAAAAAGGTGAAAAACACTTTTCTAATAACTCGAATCCTGTTACTTCTGTATGTATATTTATTATATCTAGTGATCTCAGACCAAATAAAAAAAACAAGACAGTACGCTGTCAACAATGACCTGAGGCCTCATGGTTTCGTACAAATGAGCACAGTGTATGTATGCACAGAGCGGAGGTGTAGTTTTGGCATGCTTCACTCTATTGTTCGCAGCGCATGTCGTGGTTTTTATTTGGTCTAAGCTAGTGATATAATCAACGAGATGCTTGGTGTGGTAGCGAGTCGAATAAAAAACAAATACAATTTAACAAATACAAATATTTTTAACATTTTCAACAAAAAAATTTCAACGACAACGATTTTTTTTTCGATAACTCGATATTGATATATTTTTTAAATATACATACTATTTAACCTTTTAACCGCTTACGTCGGATTTACCCGACAAATATTTTCGTGCCCATTTCGCCAGAGTCGTATATTTGCGACACTCGTTTAATCATTTTTTAAATTTAATTATGCATTACACATCATCTTTGTTGTAGGTATTTATTTTTCGATTTTTCGATGCCAGGCGTTGGGGGCACGACAACCGTTATGATGTCGGGCGGTTAAAAGGTTAAATCGATACTTTTTGGCACTTCTTGCATCCCTAGCAGATACCTCAGTACCTTTGTGAATGAGAACATATCTATTAAATAGATACACTACACCAATCAATTTCCAATTGATTGTAGCGCCATCTGTCACCCAAAATTGATACCCACGAATATGTTCCGTATCATCCATCTATTAGAGAGACCCAAGTCACGATCTTTAGGTGATTTATATCCAAACTTGTCGTGTGCGCCCGTCCTTATAACATTTTCCATTTCGCTTGTCTATGTCTAGCGAGCGATTTTACGCGCGGATACACATGACGGTACCTACTGTCTGTCGTTTTAGAGAATCGGATATTTTCGGATATTGTGATTTAAAAAGGACGATGTAAAAATTTAGAGAAAAGTCACTTCCAGAAAAGTAAAGGATAGATTTATATACACATATATAAAGTTACGCTTTCTTCTCAAGGGCGTTGGCAGAAACTGAAGGTGAAGTGGCTTAAAGTGAGCTGTCACTTCATCTGACACTAGGGATTGACAGCTTACTTCACCTAAGTTCTCACGGTGAAGTGTTTTCAGAACCGGCTGGTTACCTGCCTCTTGCTTCGTTTAAGTTCATCTGGGGTAATTGCGTAACACATTTACAGTAGCAATGGCTTTCATTTTGACAGTTCTACAACATTCATTGCGTTATTCACGCTGTTGAGCAGACAAATTTTTCGAACATAATTATGAAGCAATGGATTAGCGATTAGGTACCTTTTTAATTCCAAAAAGAAAACATTTTAAAACACCACAACAACAACGGAAACACAACACATAACAACACAACAACCAACAACAACACAACACATAACATTATAATTATTTTATTCTCTTTTAAAACGTGGCCAAGTAATATCCTTCAAAATCATTCAGATTGTAATTGAAAGTGTGTTACGCAAATAACGTGCTGATTACGAATATTGTTTCTCTGTTACGTATTTCATTTCTGTGTTCTTAATTATTATTAAACTTATTGAAAACCCTTTATAATTTTGCTTTAATATAATGATTTCGTCGAAAGACTACGTTAACTTGTTTCAAAGGAGAAGAAGAAGCGTCTGTTACTGTGTACAAACCACTAATTGATGAAAAGGCGATATTCTCAGAATCAATCAATAAGTTCTGTTTCATCCCTACTGCGTATCACGAAACAGATGAGTACAGAAGGTCAGTTCTATAGAATAAGCAGCCTATAATGTTCCCACTGCTGGGACACAGACCTCCTCTCTGAGAGGGAGTGGGCCATAATCCACCACGCGGGCCCGGTGCGGGTTGGTGGATGTCACATGTCTTCGAATTTTTGGTTCTAGGACATGCCCGTTGCCTCACGATGTTTTCTTTCAACGTTTTGAGGGCAGTGGCAATGAAATAACTTACAAAGTAAAGTTCTTGTCTGGGGAACTCAACTACAACTCAGTCGCGGCCGTTTCCAATGGGCCACCATTGCTTAAGGAGCGAACCATCATTCCATATAGCAGTATTAGAAAGAGACAGAGCTATATGTCCGGTATAGCTCCATCTCTCACACTAAAGTCATATTAAAATAATACTACTATAACGGTTGGTATACACACATACTCGCGTACGCGCGGCGCGCGGCAATCTCAAACAAATGCCAGTCGCGAGTGCGCTTGCACTCGCTGTATCGCGCATCGTGTCCATGTGTGCGTGCGTTTTCACTGGTTCTATGGAACTAACCTTCTGCAGCTTGTCTTTACTATCACATCCTATCTATGTTATAATTGTGAAGTCGAAAATGTTTGTTACTCAATCACGTATTAAAGGCTGAACGGATTTTTAGAAAGCAAGTGAAACCGAATGAAACAGCTTGGATATTTTTTTTTTTTAAAGATTGTAAAAATCCTATTGCTTAAAACAAAAAACACGTTTTAAAACTTTTTCTTGCGATTCAAACTCACACTTTTTCGCATCCGTATTATCTATAGACGCCATCGAAAAACTAATTTCTAACTTCTTAACAGTGAAACCCAACTCTCAAGTGATGGCTTCCGTCTAATTGCGTCAAGAAATGGAAATGAAGGAATGGCTATGACATTACACTTATGATCTAAACTTAACTTATAAAGGCCGTTTGTGTGATGACGGCTTTATGTCGAAACTAATTCCAAACTTCTTTCGTTTAATTATAATCCAACTAGCTGCGCCCCGCGGTTTCACCCGCGTAAGTCTGGATCCCGTGGGAATATCGGGATAAAAAGTATCCTATGTGTTAATCCAGGTTATAAACTATCTGTTTGCCAAATTTCATCCAAATCCATTCAGCCGTTTTTGCGTGATTGAGTAACAAACATCCAAACACACAAACTTTCACATTTATAATATTAGTAGAATAACACTACCTAAAACGGGCACATTAGCAATTCCTCTAAAAGCAATTCATTTCCTGAATTCCTAGCTGTCATTATCAATTCCTCTAATTTAACACAAAAGCTATTCATAGTTTGTGGACCATTTTACGAATCTCCATAGAAAACTGTCAAACAGATGAATTATTTCGTAATATCAATTGCATGCCGATATTATGAATTCTCAGTTTGTGACATTTTACGATGATTCATAATATTTTCCTATTATGATTCTGCCAAAGCGGCCGTTTTCACCGCCATACCATTATCAGCAGTCGCGTTTGTTGCAACCACTATAAACCAATGAGGAAGTGGCAACCACACAGTTTGTTGGTAATATTTATTAGCAAACGCTAGGATATTGCTGCCCACCTCTTTAGAGTTCCCTGATACCTCTTTTTTTTACCCATCCAAAGGCCAAAACACAATAAAATTACATAAAACGAAAAGTCCATTTCAAAACACAAATGAAAGTACTCGACCAAACCAAAGCCTATTTCATACAATTGTAGGAATCAAAATGCGAGTTGGCACTGGAAACGAAGTTTTATCAACATCGTGTCCGCATCTCGAAACTCAGTTACGGAGTTACGTGACACACGGCTTTATGTACGATTTACACCGACCGGCGCGTGTCGGGCCGCATCGGAGCGCATTTTACACTGTGTTAAAGGAAATTGAAGCGTTTATAAAGTAGTTAAATGTCATATTTGCATGGAATTTACACAGCTTGGAGCCTAGTCGGATTCGCGCGCATGCGGCGGCAGCCGGTCGGCTCCTCACATACGCGGCTAACGTCGCGTTTGGTCGGCTCCGTTCGGTTATGGCCGCGTTCACTCGGGTGTGTGGTGAATCATTCTTAGTCGCTCCAGTCATGATAGCGTGCCGGCAGATACTCGCACACGCGCCCATGTTCAGCGGATTAACAGTCGGGCGCACGCAAACGTCTTCCACCGCGTGCTCGCGCATCCGCTACGACGCGCTGCGACCCGGCCAGTGGAAATCGTACTTTAGGCTACGACCAGCCAATTCGTTGGTGTGGACTGCAGGCCGAGTTTCATATAAGTGGAGTTTTGTCAACTTGTGTCCACCATCGTGACTTCATTAACGAGTTACTGACACACTGCCTTTGTGGATTGGTAGCATATTTGTTGAGTTTGTAGTGCAAGTTTAAATGTAGGTTTACGGTACATTTCTGCCCACCCTTCGGGGAAATATCGGTGTAATGTTGTGTTAATTTGCAAGTTTATAAAGTTTGAATGAAAGGCGAGTAAATTGAAGGACATATTTTTGTGGAAACGTTGGGAGTGTGACGCCATATTAGGACGTATACAGACCTTATGGGTCATGTTCTTTTGAAAGGTCAGGCGCGTTGGGTAGTACTGCAACCGGCGTGCGTGTATGACTCGATGTATGAACGTGGACGATGCAGAATGAATCTAGATCGTAGCAGGTGGCGGTAGCGTTCTAAAGTTTCTAAAGTTTCAGCGTGAAAAGTGTAGGATGTAAGTATTTAATTATTTACAGCATAATTTGAATTTGAATTTACCAAAAGGGTTGGGCAGAGGTGTAACTATAGTACACCCACATTTCGTCAGTTATGTTTAATTCCAGACTCCGGGCTGCTACTGAGAAATTCTAGAGAAAAAAACTCTATAACAATTTTCCGACCTGAGAATCGAAACCAGGACCTCATTCTCAGCAGTAGCACTTGCGACCACCAGACTAACGAGGCAATTTTATTAACCTTGTTAACGGGAACGAGTTAACCCTATACTAGCTTTGTCCAATCTTATAGAACATGTTTTACAACATGGCCAATAAAAGTCGGATAAAAACTAGTGATGTCATGATCATCAGCTTTGTCGTAGTGTTGGGTTGTTTGTCGCAGTAAAAGGGTTAACGAATTGAGCTCACTTGATTTTTTTATTTTGTTAAAAGTTTCGATGTAAATCAAAAATGTAAACGGCAAATTGGATGTTGCTGTTCCAAATAAAAATGGTGATGATTAACTGAAATGTACTTATTCTATTTATTAAATTAATGGGGTTTATTTCAAATTATAATCTAATACTTTCCCCCTTAACTTTTTAACTCGACCATTTGTGAAGACCGCAAAAATCCGCTCGATGCGAGAAGTCGTAGTGGCGGTGCTTGGGGGAGCCCTATGTCCAGCAGTGGACGTCTTTCGGTTGAAATGATGATAATGATAATGAACTTTTTTTACTCACAATCTTCTTCATCTATCTTTCTAATATATAAAATTCTCGTCAGTGTTAGTTGCCATACCTGCTCCGAAACGGCTTGACCGATTTTTATGAAATGTTATAATTATGTAGGTTCGGTAAGTCTGAGAATCTGTTGTAATCTATTTTTCGACCTGGGACCGCTGGTGAAACCGCGGGGCACACCTGGTTTTTTTTATAAGGGTCATCAAAAATTGTATTCAAAATAATGATTTACGAATTTGTTTTCCTATTCAACCAGCAATAAGTACACCGAATAACAATTGAAGGCTTCCCCAATGGAACAAATCCTTTAAACGAAGCTGAACCCTTAAGATTTTAGTATTAATTAATCAACCAATTACAAGTTAGCAGTTTAAAATCTTTAACGAGCTGAATACAGTTCAATTCAGCGGAAACAAGCGATTTGAGTCTCATTCGGATTCGTCAGTTGTAATCGTGTTCGTCTTTATCTGAGAAGTGGTATTTTGTTGATGATTATATCATGAGAATAGTTGTTTTTGAGAGATCATCGGTGGCGGAGAGGACCACTTGATTGTTCATAAAGTGAAGGAATCGCGAGGAAACTGGCATGTCCTAGAACCAAAAAAAAACGACGACCGTGACATCTACCAACCTGGGCCCGAGTTGTGGATCCCTCTCGAAGACAGGAGGTATGTGTCCCAGCTGTGGAAACATTATAGGCTGATTATGATGATAGAATCGCTAGACTTGCTTACAAGAATGTTCTGTGGCATCAGCTCCCTGAAAAGGATGCGTTTTTTAAGTAATTAAATGTAACCAAGATTCATTCGAATTGAATTCACGAATTGTGAGCAGTGGTAGCCCAGTGGTAACGGCCGCGACTTACGAGTTGTAGGTGGTAGGTTCGAACCCTGCCAGGCGCTTTACTTTTTGTTGTAAATAATTTCATCACCACTGCTCTCAACACAGTGAAGGAAAACATCGTGAGGAAACCGGCATGTCTTAGAACCAAAAATTCGAAGACATGTGACATCTACCAACCCGCTCTGGGCCCGCGTGGTGGATTACGGCTCAGTCTCCCAGAGAGGAGGCCTGTGTCCCAGCAGTGGGAACATTATAGGATGATTATGCTAAGATTAATTCATTGGCACTTGAATGAAGATTGCAGTGCTGAATTCGTGTGTTATTCAGTAAATGGTCAAAGAAGCGAAGTACAGGAAAGTAGAGCTAAAGCTGCGAATTCAGAAACAGGCAAAAACTAATCTAGATTTTAGAAAACCGCTGCGCTGTCTTTTTGGGTCCTGTTAGCACAGCATCATGCTGAGGTGAAGCCTTCTTACGCAATTACAGTGCTATTTTTTTAAATTCTAATTTCTCTAAGAGATATAATACCTATCTACTTAGAAATAATTTTGGTACCAAATATAAGCTTTACCGACAGGCGATATTTGAATTTTCATATTCGATACGAAACAAGATGAATCACATCAAAGAATCACAATATCACGCCCACAGCGGTCAAACGGTTAAACGGGGGGTGTAACCCTTCACCTGACAAAGAATGTGAAATAACGAAATGGACACAAAGGAGTGCACATCACCCCTGTGATTAATTAAACGATTTATAGCACATATGTGAGTGTCAAACGTCGAGGGACGATTTAGAAGGACGTGTAGTCCATATTGCTATATACATCTGTCCTTTTCAAAGGACAGGTGTGCGAAAGTGGGATTAGCGAAAAAAAATATTGATTAGGTTGTTTGTTGCCACAGAAAGCTAGCCCGGCTGTCATTCGTGGATCTTTGACAGTCGTTACGAGTCGTCTGAAGCCCGATATGTCAACTAGTCTTACCAGGATCGTATTACCCAATAACCGGGCTGTGGAGGTCAGATAGATACATCCGCGAACCTTCAATCGAGCCGTGCGGCTGTTATAATTTAGCCACGAAAATGTGGCCCCCAAAATGTCAACCTATAATGTTCCCACTGCTGGTACTCCCTTTGAGAAGGATTGGGCTGTAATCCACCACGCAGGCCCAGTGCGGGTTAATAGATGTCACATTTTTTCGAATTTTTGGTTCCTACCTAATTAATTTTCATTGTACCACAACCTTTAACTAGTCAATAAATTGAATTAACGGAATTGTTTCTCGAAATTCATAAACAAGCCACTTAAAAACTTTGAAGACAGACTAGACTTGCGTAATTCAATTAGGTGATTATATCAGAATGAATCAATTAAGTAAATCGTTGGAGAAACTTCTACGGTAAAGATCAGCTGAAGTATCCAAATTCCGTAATTGCTTTTTGGAAATTAGATGTGTCCCGCAGTTTCGCCCGCATATGTCACGATCCCGTGGGAATATCGGGATAAAAGTATCTTATGCTCTAACTCAGATCATGGTCTAACCATCTTCCAAATTTCATCCACATTCGTTCAGCCGTTTTAGCGTGAAATCGTAACAAACAAATAAACAAACAAACTCACTTTCGCATTTATAACATTAAATACTAGCTTCGTCTCGCGGTTTCGCCCGCATAAATCTCGATCCCGTGGGAATATCGGGATAAAAGTATTCTATGTCCTGATCCATGTCATGTTCTACCCATGTGCCAAATTTTATCCAAATCCGTTCAGCCGTTTTACAGTGAAAGCGCAACAAATAAACAATTTCGCATTTATAATATTAGTTAGGATTTTAGTTCAGACTTTTACAATTAATTGTGGAATTAGGGTTGCATGCAGTTAAGCAAAACTATGAATTGGATTAGAGTTAGGAAACATTCCGGGTCATGGTATGGAGTTTGGAACTGTGTTCGACATTTGTCTATAATAATAAACTTACCCCATTTTATAGCCTTGATATCTTATCTTAAAGATTGATCATAGTTAGTAGCTCCAAATGCTATGGAAGAAGGTAATTAGTATATGTCCTGCACTGAGAACATTGAGTTCTTCTAACTGAACAGACAGCTGTGCTGCTGGGGAGTTTGTTGCGCCACTTCTTCCCAGCTAAAGCACTAATAGGAAGTGGCGAAGGGTGGGCGTTTTGGGGGACTGTCTTATGTAATTTTGACGTTCAAAAAATGATCATTGATAAACCTGATTCTCAGCCTTATTTGAATAAATGAAGATTTTGCAATGCTCATAAAAATCCATCAGTAATAGTGAATAAATCACACCGTTTAAATTAAAATGTAACCTGTTAAACCTTCGTTAAATGAACAGTTATATGCATCAGTTTTAATGAAATATCCAGAAGTTACACTGAACTTGCCTTAATTGGTTCTTTCGACAGTGCGCCCTTTACCCTGGGCTGGTTTTAAATAATTAAATTGAAATCTACGAATAATTAAATCGTGTGAGGAAGCTTAAACAGATAAACTTTTATCGGCATTTTAATTGTTTTGTTTATTTTATCAGTTTTTTGTTTTTATTGCCGTTGATTCAATAAAACCGCGGAGTTATTAAGAGTATCTTTTATTACTAAAGTTAATTGGTCCTTTGCAGACCCTTCTCATGTTAAATGTTCGTTTTATTCTTATTTAAAACCCGCCTATTATAATTCCACTGAAGGGGTCAGTACAAGTAATGGTTACAGTTCGGTTCAAACGTGGCGGCTCGGAAGTTAGCTACTCGCTGCGCAGTACCCGACACCCTCACCCCCGCTGACACATGAAATTGTTATTAAGTTTGAATCGAACTGTGCCACGTTTGCTTACTAGGCGTTGGGAGATTTTTCTTTTCAAAGTCCAGGTTTATTTATTTGAGATCTCTAACAAAGGGTACACAAATACGACAGAAATTAAAATAAGGCTCGCAAACAGGCGCGACGCGATAGCGCGATGCAACTCTAGTAGAACAACTTCTATGAAAACTTCATGGAAATTGTTCTACCAGAATCACGTCGCGCCTGTCTGCGGGAGCCTTAATACAAAAGGTTATTTTACGTGTGCTCCTCCAATTACAGGACACCATAGCATGCACATTATAACTAGGAGTAAACAGAAAAAAAAATAGGGAAAATAAATGTTGAAATGAGAAAAAAAAACATAATCAATACTGATCATTCATATTATTTGCTAAGTTTATTAACAATTTCTAACGATTTTTTCTTTTACCGTAAATAGTTTATAGAATTAATTTTATCGCATAAATTACATTTTTAGTCACATAAGCTATGTCAAAAACCAGAAAGGACCTAATTTCAAG
This sequence comes from Lithophane ornitopus, assembly GCA_948473465.1. NCBI lineage: Eukaryota > Metazoa > Arthropoda > Insecta > Lepidoptera > Noctuidae > Lithophane > Lithophane ornitopus. The sequence continues at coordinate 9,349,109 of OX419638.1, read as the reverse complement.
AATCACGCTCCTTAGGACCGATGCACACAAGACACGAAGGTCGAAATTCCGAAACTAATGTCCAAATAAAAGTATATATCTACAGTGTCAAGTTAGGAACTTGTTTCGTATCACGATGGCCAATAGCTATAAGTTTGCCAACATGTTTTGTTCCCGTTTCAATTTGAAGTGAACAGTCCGTGGCGCAGATGTGCCAAGTCTTGGGAACTTGGCCATGTTTCTGAAAAAGTCCCCACGTCTTTGAGTTTGAGACTTGGCCTGATTTGGGAGTTATCGTTCCGTTATTAAAGATTTTATATTGATGTTTGGATTTATGGGGGTTGGAAACTGTGAAATATCTATGGATTATTACATCGAACATTTTTTTTTAAGAACATTTTCCGTCTTATTATAAAATAAGGTTTATCTTTAGAGCCAGATTTAAACCATGAAGCCATTACAACCTGATTATATAATATTAATAAAATCCACAAGACATTAAAAACCTTGGAGGAGGCAAAAAACAAAAAGGAAACAATACACTCAACCCTCTAATACCGGTAGCGAATAATCCGGAGATTTCGGAACAGCGGCGAAATTCCGAATAAATTAGACATATTTGATATATGGACCATTGTTTCGGGTTTCAGACTGTCTCGGCATGGGATAGAGATTACCCACCATGAGATATTATGGGGCGATGCAGCGATGGTTGAAGGATGTGATTATGTAATTTGTGCTAAGTTGGCGATTTTTTTGAGGTATAATGATTTTGCGTTGCAAATTTCCTAAGATGGTAGATTAAATGATAATAAGAAATGATCGTTTTGAGTCAGTAGAATCAAAAATTGGGTGGCGTTGTATAAGACTTTAAATCTCAAAATCTCAAGATTCTATGGCATTGAATACGGAAATAAACAAAATTTAGAAGATGAAAAAAGAAAGAAAATGCATTTATTAAGCACAGACTAAAGGCACACAACATGCAAATAAAACAAATAAAAAGTGTTAAGTGTGATGTAAGAAATTTAGCTGGAATGTGTGCCTAGCCGCTGCGCCATATAGGCCCAGTTCAGCAAAAATGCCTGACAACTATCAGCATTGTTTGATCTCCTATTAATCTCGCTATGGTAATTGTAATTATCATACATACCTAGACACTGTTGTATGTTTTTGCTCCAATTTCATAATGGCAATTTTTTTATTGCATTTTCCAATTTCATTTTCATTTTTTGTAAATTATGAAATTGGAACACCCACGCTTAATATTTTTTACCTGAAAAATACCTTTACTTATACCGCAGTAACGACTAAGGTATACCTCTCCATAAATACCGCAACAATTCACAGGTAAGTAATGGCAGTTTCTACACCATAACTTACACCATGGTTATTTATTCCCCTTTGTGGACTATAGGTATTTGTGCGGGAAGATGTGCAGCTGGCGGTAGTTTTCTTGTAAAAAGGTCTTAATCTGGTGTTTTCATCTTGAATTTTGTATACTTAGTGAAAAAGATAATATTAAATGGAAAACAGTTTAAAATAATGGTCAGTTTTCTTAGAATAACATTGCTCTTGCGACCCACCCATGCTTCCCACGGGAGAACGCGTGTAGGTAATCTATTATTTTGGTAACATATCAAAACATCGAGTGCGGTTCGTATCCGTTCTGTATCTTTCGGTGCTGTATCTAAGTTAAATATTAACGATATTATCTACACATGACACTTCCGCACTAAGTTCTCTAAATTATGGTGAAAACCACATCAAAATCCATTGTGTAGTTTAGAAGAACCAAGCGTTCACAAAACCGACTTTGTTTTATACTATAATAGAATCAATGCATCTCTAAGTGTAAATATAATTGTTTCATGTCTAATATACATATTGCACGAATCGAGTTTGTAATTAAGGAAAGAAACAAATGGAATTTAAAATCCTACTTAAAAGCGAACTTTTTGTATAAAAATATAAATGTTCCTATTAAAATTAATCACAGTTTTCGCCTCGAACTGTCGTGCAGTCACGTTTCGTAACAAAACAAAACTGACAAAAAAGTCGCCCATTATTTTCAAAAAACTTCTGAAAGTCTGCTTTACCATAAAATAGAATATCCTAAGGCACTTGGCAATAGTGTAGCTTTTTGTCGTTGAAATAATTGTTATAATCAGATCAGTACTTCCAGAGATTACTTCGTACGAACGAACAAACATTTTTTTCCAGTTACTTTCGCATTTATAATATTTTGTGTCTATTTCAAAAAGTACCCTGTCAGCAATTAAAACATCTTCTGTAGACTGAAAGTACCAACAAAACAATTTCGGTGGTACTTGGCACTAAATTATTTGGAAGATAATTCTGTCGGCGCATGAAATATCGGGCTCGAGTTCAACGTGATATATAGGGTGTTGACACAGTATTCTTGGAGAAATTATAGTGACGATGCTTTTTAGGGTTAAAAGGAAAGAGAAAGTATTCTTTAGTTAAGCGCTTTTGAGTAAGCAAAAATGTATTATGAAAAAAAAAACTTTTTTTAAAATTTTGCCTCCAGACAACATTGCTGCGTAGCTTTTGCATTGCCTCTTAGGTTAGGCACGCACTGCGAATTTTATTTGATAGGTTTTTTTAGTGTACGGCATTGCAACGAGCGCGAATTTTAAATCACCACTGAGTGTAGATACACAAGTTACCATGTGTTGCAGAATTGTGTTAAAAACTTCGCGCGATTTTTTATCACAGTGCGGGCTAGGCCTTAGGTCTGTAATGCATCAGTAAATCTCTAGGGTCTAGGTGGTCCTTTGACCCAAAAAAAGATACGATCGTGTACGGAAGGACCAAAAATATTCTCTTATAGCTAAGCCTTATTAAAATTCAGATTAACTTTACATCGAGATACGAGTAATGGATTATTAGGATAAAAGCTTTCAATTTTGTATCAAAAGTTCAGAACAAAGTTATCTTAACACTGTCGAAATAAACCACGCTAGAATAACTCTTTTAAACTTATAATGTATTTCCTCGATCAATATTTACTCAGTTATTTTTCATCTATATACTAATAAAGCTGAAGAGTTTGTTTATTTGAACGCGCTAATCTCTGGAACTCCCAGTTGGATTAAAAAAAAGTTTTTTTCATGTGATAGCCTAATTATTAAGGAAGCTTATTGGCTATATACCAGTAAATGCGCGGGCGGGCGATGCGATGCCACGTAGTGGGATAGATAGATAGAATCTGTTTATAATATATAACATAAAAATTACAGATATAAATTGAGAAATTTTACAATGGGCGGTCTTAGCGCTAAAAGCGATATTTTACAGTTGTCTATAAGAGATCGCCGAATCGCGTAGATTCGATGGATTTAAGGTAGAAGGAGAGACAATACTGCAGGTAGTCAGTGGTGTACCGTTCACATATACAATAAATACATACACACATATAGCATATACTTATCTATATAAATATATATATAATATGTGGGATGGAGGAACAAGAAATTAAACTTTTTCAATGTCACAAATTATGTCAACAATCAATTTTATCATCCTGGTCGTTATATGATGAAGGGACCATATTGACAAGGGAGAAAACTTGTCACGTTTGCATGTATAATCAGACTATAATGTTCCCACTGCTGGGACACAGGCCTTCTCTCTGTAAGATGGAGTGGGCTATAAACCAACACGCGGGCCTAGTGCAGGTTGGTAATGTCCCGTGTCGTGAATTTTTAGTTCTAGGACATGCCGGTTTCCTCTAGATGATTTCCATAGCCGTTTTGAGAGTAGTGGTGATAAAATAATGTACAAAAAGTACTGTAAACACTTGGCCACCATAGCTCTCATTAACGTCACATGATTGCTCGAAAATGTGTGTCGGTGTATGTCAAGACTACAGTTGGCCAAACCACTCAAATTTTTATAGTCTAATGCAATAACTACATTTCTCCCTACTAAATCAATAAGCCAACACGAAAAACCGTCACAAATAAATTTACCTACCAACAAAAAATGTACAAAACGAGTAATTTTTGAACATTCTGAGCACTTAAGGCTCTTTCAGACCTTTTCGATTCCCCCACAAAAGGTCCCGGTCCCCGGACGAACAGAAATTATTTCCCCAATAGAATTTTCTCACATTGAATGAAAGAAAGCGTTAAGGGATTCATAGCCACTGGTTTTTCTGAAAAAGCAACTCAAACGGGTGGTATTCAACATGGGCCAGCATGGCCATGGTTGGACGAACATCGCCTGTTAGGCTTATGTGACATATTTGCATTTAGTTTGAGTCAAATTTTGTGTTGTTTAACTTTCAGCTGATTGTCGTTTTTCGTTAACAATCCGATCTGGCCTTTAATTTGTGGTTTTGAATTTAATGATGGCTTTGTAACGTGTTTGTAATTGCTAAATTGAACGCTGACATGCCATTCCTATAGAGCTGATTTAATTTAGATCTATTGATAAGATTGCTCCTTGTCAGCTCTGGACAGAGAGAAGTAGAAAGAGAGTAGGGAAGTCTTTGCCCAGCTGTGGGATAGTAATGGCTACAGTTTTTTTTATTTTACTTCTGCGTAAAGTTTTAATAAATAAAAAAAATATATATTTTATTACGTATTTTTAATTCTAATAAATTCACGAAGTAACTTAATTTAGTGTGTGACCCCAATGCCAATGTCAACCATTTTCGAGTAATTTGACATTTTATATTTTAAATGTATGAAATAAAAATATAAAATGTCAAATGACTCGAAAATTATTGACATTTGCATAAGAGTCAAAACGGGTCATTTGGTTGTCTTGACTTCTCCTACATACCCTTCATGGATTGCCGACATATAACCAACTAGCTTCCGCCCGCGGTTTCGCCCGCGTAGTATGTCGATAAAAACTAGCCTATGTCCTTCCCCGGCACGCCATCTATCTCCTTGCCAATTTTTATCGAATTCCGTTTAGCGGTTTAGGCGTGAAAAGGTAACATACCTACAGACAGACAGATTTACTTTAGAATTTTAATATAAGTTTGGATAACCCTGTTGATATAGCGGAAACGTTATAGCGGAACTGTGTCCTAATAGTTCCACAAAAATCGTCCAATTATATCACCGTTCGTAACCATCCTTGTAACCGCTGTGTCACCAAAAGGGTTTAAGATATCCTTTTTTGTGGAATTAGATTGCACCCGGCCCCATGTCGGGACCCTTCACTGTTATACCGTTTCATCCCTATTCAACCCTGAATAGTGTCGCTGGACTTATTGTGCCAGTAATTAAGTTTGCCATTTGCCAAACAATGTGAATTTATTATCTCTGGAGAATTTTGGGGTTATTCAGAGGCTATTAAGAAGCAATTTTGCTTGGAGACTTGCACGATGTGTTGATTTGGGTTCAATGTAAAAAGGTCTTTTTGTGTGAGCAATTTTGTGTTTAAATAGCTTATGTCTGATTTGGGTCATCGGTGAAGGAAAACATTCGACGAGGAGGAGCTCGTGGCTAAGTAATAACAGCCGCACGGGTCGATCCGTCAGGTTAAGCTACGCTTGCCGGGGTTGGTCCGTGGATGGGTGACCATCTTTACATACCGAGACTCCTTCGTGGCTCGGAAAGCACGTTAAGCTGTTGGTCCCGGCTGTTATTCGTGGATCTTTGGTAGTCGTTACGTCGTCAGAAGCCCGAAAGTCTGAGAACCAGTCTTACCAAGGGGTATCGTACCATACCGTACCGTACCGTGGGGTATCGTATCGTACCCAGTTAATGGTTTGTGGAGGCAGTCGCTCCATGTAAAATACGTATTCAGTCTAGATTTCTTCACAATATTTTTCCTTCACCAATCAATCTGCCTAGCCTTTTCCCAACTATGTTGGGGTCAGCTTCCAGTCTAACCGGATGCAGCTGAAATACCCGTATTTTACATGGAGCGACTGCCTATCTGAACCCAGTTACTGGGTAATATGATACCCGTAGTTGCGGGCTTGTGATAACCCGAACCGACTGTCACAGATTCACGAAACAAACGCTTTATCATGCTTTCGGAGGCACGGAGGGGCACCGGCAAGCGTAGCGTAAAATAATGGCTCGCATATTTTCAAGCAACTTCTATACTCACTCGTGAGTGAAACGGTAAACCTGAATATTTCTCACAATATCTTGATCGAACTTCAACCTTTCTAAATAACATCAATTGGCACAGCATCCTCTCACAAATGGACCCTGATCCCGCCACCTTCCGCTCCTAGGAATAGCTAGTTTATATCACAATGGACTGCTAGCAATATGATACTTCCTAAAATGATTCTTATTCACAAAACGTGCTGCAGATCCAATATATTGGAGTTGGGAGCACTAGGTTTTAGAGGACGGAATTCGGGACTGTTCGGATGTTTTAAAGTTTCACGGTTTTGTAAAATATTGGTGTTGCGTCGGTGTTCAATTATTTGTAATTATAAAGTTGTTGGTTAGTATGGTTTTATGATTGGTATAAAATACAATAGAGGTAGATATATTTTGTAACCTTTCTACGTATATATATTTAGTAAAATTCCGCTTAACTATTCTCCAAGAGTCATAAACAAACCTGTAAGAAATTGACACGTGTTTCACCTCTCAACGAGGAATCCTCAGGATGACGATTGACCAGTCGCAAACCAGATCATGACGTGTTACCCCAAGAGGTCATTTTGAGGATGCCTCGTGGCATGAGAGGTGAAACACGTTTCGATTTCTTACAGGGTTTTTTATGACTCTTGGAGAATAAATAGGCGGAATAGTTTACTAAATATATCTACGTCCATTGTATTTTATAATGGATTTCTGCAAAGTCACGCCTGGATCAATTAACTATGGTTGGTATGGTTTTTATGTAGTTGTAATGATTTATATTAAACATTTTTTTTATTGAAATTCAAATAACATATTTTAATCCATATAAACCGACATGAGCACTTATTAAACGTCAGAAGCTAAGAATCTAATTGGTCGTTTGCTATGGATAAGAGCTGGCAAGAAACTCCACGGTTACTCTAATGCAAGTAAAAATATAAATTTGACGATACCTTCATGAACAGTGTCTGAATAAAATGGATTGTTGTATTTATTTCTTCAATAACAGGATTATTGATCAATTCCAGAAATATTTAATTAAATTGCCTATTAATTTTAAACACAGCAAAGGGAAATATCGGAAAACGAAATATTGTCATATCACCGAGTCGAAATTCGACATTACTATAAACAATAACAATATAAATATTCAGCCAGCCGGTCAAATACCTACTGGCCACAACCAATAAAACAGTTCCTGGAACGATCTGAAATATATCAGTTCCGAGAAAAGAGGTCCTGAGTTCCGCGGTCACTTTGTCACAGCAGTAAAATGTATTTTATTGAGAATTCATGGCATTTGTGTAGCTATGTGATCAATCAATCTGTTATTCAGAGATTTTGCTTATACAAAATGCACTCAATTAATATAAAAACCATTATTAAGTTTAGGCTGAATCATCTTCATACTTATCACCGCGATAGAGCGAGTTTTTTTACGTTGCTGCGATATGGATAGGTATTTTGTATTTTTTTTCATTAAAAATATCCTTCATTTTAGTGCTGTTCCACGAAAACTGAGTAGGTAATTCAAAAGGTCTCAAAAGGACTGGTCCTACGTTCCGCGTTGACAGGCCCACAGTAGTTGCAGGTATTTCATTGAAAATTCAAGTCTTTCGTAGATATAAGGGGCATTCCGCCGGGACGGTAGTGTCGGCCCATTTCAGAGTTCTCTCCATGTTTTGTGATACACTCTACTCAGTGTTTTTTTAAAGGTTATTATAGGTTTTTTTTAAGGATTGACGGAATCTCCTTCATTAATAAATGCAAAATATGGTGGTTTGTCGTTAAAAAATAACCTATGTCCTGACTGGGATAGCCATACCAAATTTCATCAACATCAGTTCAGGCGTTATTTAGGTTTAAGCAATATATTTATATTTAAATAATAAATAATCACATAAATATATTGTTGGATCATGATAATTGGAAGAGCGGAGTCTGCTAACACAAGCTTTTCCTTGCTTAAAAGGAGACTCCAAATCATGTAATGTAAATCAAATATGTTAATTGAAATAAACATTTTTAATTTAAATTTAAATAACTATTAATAATTAATAATTCTTGTTGTTGCGCTGTTTGTTTCTCTATTAATCAATGGTTGCCTGGTAAAAAAATGTTCTGCCCGAAAGCCCGAAAGTCTGACAACCAGTTTAACCAAAGGGTATCGTATAACCCAGTTACTGGATTGTGGAGGTCAGATAGGCAGTCGCTCCATGTAAAATACTGGTATTCGGCTGCATCCGGTTAGACTGGAAGCTGACCCCAACATAGTTGGGAAAAGGCTAGGCAGATTGATTGCCTGGTAAAAAATGTCTATGGCATTAACACCGCCTCGATCCTTATATTAGATACTAAATAAAAATATTTAAAGACTTTCTGCTTAAGCTGATATTGCAAAGAAAAGTGGCTTCTTATACTATGTTAATTACCCGACTACGGCGAAGAAAAAAGGAGGGTTATGATTTTGACCGGTATGTATGTATGTATGTATGTATGTTCATCTGTTCCCTCATATCTTGTAAACGACTCATCACAATTTGAAAAATGAGGTATCGTTGGAAGCGTCTTGATCGTCCGCTGGTTATAGGCTATGTGACGTCACATTAAATTATAAATGGCGCTCTAGAGGACATAAAGTCAGGAACTAAAAAAAAAAAATTGTTTAATCGTACCATGTTGGGTATCAAATGAAAGGGCTTAATGAGCACATTTGAAAAATATAAATATTATAACCCAGAATTAACAAAAAATTTAAGTAATAAAAACTAAAACCCAACTACAACTAAAAAGGTATAAACAAGAGACCACAGAGAGACAAATTAAAAATCCGGAGTCAAACGTGTTAGGGCATAAATCAAACAGATTACGTGTGACTCCGTAGTTGGGTTTTAGTTTTTATTACTTAAATTTTTTATTTCCTTTGAAATTATACTCCACTAAGTTATGCTAAGAAAATATTATAATTCTTTATTTTTCTGTTTTCAGGTAAGACCCGTTTCTTAATAGCTATACAAACTTCACCAGGCTCAGAGTATAAGTAAGTATAAAAATATAATAAAAAGTTTATTCATCTTTTTCAACCCAGTCATGCGATAAGCAATCTAAAACGTTCATTCATTCTCTATTTACTTTTAATATATGTTCGTACTACGAACAACTGACCTGTTTCATTCATTCAAAGTAAATAACTCATAAAAAATAAAACCAGTATAAAGAAAAAAATACTAGGTCCGTAGTTCCGACTCGCTCGTTAAATACTTCATTAGAGGAGTATGAAATATCCAGGAAATACGTCATCTCTTCAATCATCTGGGTAGCTTTTACCCAACTATTCCGTTGGGCTTCCAGTATATCCGGATGCAGCAACTGCATATCTGATCTCCATAACCCAGTTCCTGGGTAATACGCCTTGGTAAGACTGTCAGACTTTCGGGTTTCTGACCACCCGGGACGAACTGTCAAAGATAAATCTCTTCAATTCTGAATTCAAAATTGATTCGTAATTGAAACAAGCCTATCTCTACTTACTTACAGAGTGCGGTTTTAAAATATAATATTAATGTAGGGCCGTTAAATATTCGCACAGTGCGCGCCTGTACTTATTATACATGGTGTTCGTTTTACGGCACGATGCGCTTCGTAAACTATGCGACTGGAAGTACAGGATGTTGTTTTATAGAGGAACTCTGCTTATTTCAACGAACTATTCCTGAATTTCTGAGATTTCGCTGAAAAAGCGGTCGCGTTGAAACATTCTATTCATTTTATTGAAAATCTCGGTTAATGCTTTTCACTGCCCATTTTGAAGCGCCGGTGTATAATAACTTTACAAAGTTAAATAGTTAGAAGTAGGTCATTTATTAATTTCAATTCAAACAGTGGAATTTTACCAATTACTTTGTTTAAAAATATCCTTTGTAACCAAATTTTCCAAGAAAGCAACCATGAAAAACACGACCTAAATTTTCCAACTAACTTTATTTCTGCATAGAAAGTCTCCGCATTGATATTTTTCCACAAAATCAAAATAAATAACCTGACCTACCTTTCTGTCTACCCTCGAGGCCCATGCATCAAGATACTGTATGCAACCCAACAATATAAAAAATAACTTTTTTCCCATTTCAGTCTACGTGTTAAAAACCTTTAAAAAGATCTTTTAGCAGACTTGAGTTTGGGAACTTGGGAACTTTGGGAGCCGATAAGATATCAGAGTTCAATTAAACCTGTCAACAGGGTTGAAAGGGGGACTTCGGGGGTGATATTCCTCTAAGGGACTTGGTAGCAAGGCAAACTTTTTGGGAAGTAATGTTAAGTGAATTTTGAGGGTGAAAGGCGATAATTTTAATATGAATTGGTTAATAGATTGTTCTGAGGTAATTTTTTTTTTTTTGTTAATCTGAGATAATTACCGCCGAACTCTCAAACAAACTACAGCTGTCACTGTCAGTACTGTCACTTTAAGGTATAAGTATTGTATGTAGCGACATAAGAACCAATAGCTCTTTTAAGATTCAGGTAGAATTGCTTCACATCTACCGAAAATATGGGTACTTAACCTCTTCTAAGCCTACTAACCAATTGAGTCGGCGAATGGAATGCATTGCCGAGTTCCGGGCCAAACAGAAAATTAAAAGTATAAGGTAAATCTATTCATACACACAATATTTTAAGAGACATAGCTCCATGTTTTTTTTTACGTAATTTTTTAAATTCCTTGAGACATTTTGCTTAGAACCCTTACTCCCTATTCTATTCAGAATGACCCGCCCCGACGCGACAACACGATGGCTTCAATGATGGTAGGTAAATAGGTACTAGGTAACTAGCGTAATGGCTGTTATAAAATAATTTTAAATATTTTTTAATAAAACCTATTACGATAAAAACAAATTGACCTGGTATGGCTTCTTTACCACCTATATAGATGTTGTTCGTAAAATATTTCGTGTATGAATAGATACATCCTATACAGAGTGTAAAGGTGAACACCGTTGTCAGTCAAACCATGGGTAGTTGACTTAAATATAAAAATAAATGACCGAGTAACAACAAAAAAAGAACTTTATTTTCATTAAAAGATTTAAAAAAGTTTCCATCCGACACCGTGCTGGCAAGTGAAACAGCTGACTGACTGAGGGAGGGGTCGCGCTCACGGCCGGTCAGGTCTCGTCCTGCGACCCCCACCCGTGTTGAGACGACAGTTCGTTGCCCTATTTTACGTTCTATAAATGACACCAAACCACTGGTTTCAAGGATAACGGTGTTCACCCTAATACCCTGTATATTTGCCATCGACATGCTAAGAAGGAACCAACTTCATATTTAAGTAAGACCTCATTTGTAGAATATCTCTTACAAGCTTCTTCATCCGAATCTCACATTCATATTTGTTAGACAGCCATACTGCACAAACGCCGACAAAAACAACCGCCTTTGTGTTGTGAAGTCACCACATGTAGAACTCGCTTTTGGCGACAAAAATGTGGTTCCGGTGGTTTTGGGGACCCACATGTTAGGAAATATATCTTTATTTATGTACATTTAATTATAGTGGTCGTGCCTCCAAACCATTTCTCTTTAGATGGATACTAAACTGTCACATAGGTATTGTACTTAAATTAATTGATCGCGTTATTAGCGTAAACTTAGAGCAATCTCAAGAAAATCACACGGCACGTGTAGCATGGCATGACCACGGGTTTTGTCGACGGAAGAATAGACAAAATGAGAGATAAACAATCACAATCTGTCATTTTGTCTATTCTTCCGTCGACAAAACCCCTTTCTACGGTGTTCATACTACGGGTGCTGGAATCCTTAATTAAAATTTGTTAATTTATTCAAAACTAGCTTCCGCCTTCGGCTTCTTCCGCGTGGTTTGGCGATAAAAAGTAGCCTATGTCCTTCCCCGGGATGCCATCTATCTCCTTGCCAACTTTTATCGAAATCCGTTCAGTGGTTTAGGCGTGAAAAGGTAACATACAGACAGACAGACGGAGTTACTTTCGAAGAGAATTCGTATGGATTGAAAACTGCGTCAATTTTATAAAATCTGTTATATTGTGTATAGTTTTTTTTTTTTTGTTAAAAAAAACGTTTTGCCTGCCGCCCTGCCATACATTTTTCACCTTACGCCCTATGACGGTAGCGAAACGGCCAAGCCACAAATTTTGACTAAGGTTAAGTTAGGGCGTGTAGAGTTAGAAGCTTGGCTCTACCTGAGATCTGATAACTTTTTGATAGTGCGAGCCATATGGTCTCATCTTACCGGCTTCTAGTTTAGTGTAAATATGCCCGTAGAAAAATATATTCACTACGGAACCTTGAAACCACTCCCGATACACGCGCTGAAGATTTTTTTTTATTCCATATGAAAAGTTTCGCAATCAACGGCCGGTGTTTGCGGTACAGAAATAACTAACTGTCGCTCGAGTGTATTTGTTTGCAATAAGGCCTCGTCCAACCGGGCGGTTTTTTCTAAAACGACGAGTCAGAATAAAGCCTATTTTTGGAAGGATCTTTATTGACATTTTTGTGGCACTGGGTTTCATTGCAATACAACCATGCAGTATCGTTTCAGGTTTATTCAACCATAACAATCTGCCCAGCCTTTTCCCAACTATGTTGGGGTCGGCTTCAAGTCTAATCGGATGCAGCTGAATAACAGTTTTTTAAATGGAGCGACTTCCTATCCTCCACAACCTAATTACTTACAGGGTAACACGACGTTACCCCTTGATAACACGATGGTTGTAAGAAGCTACTAAGTACTTCAAAGATCTACGAATGATAGCCGGGACAATTTACTCAATACTTTTATTGCATTCTATATTTAGGTAGGTATTCTTAGGTGTCACTAATAGAATGGTATTTTGTATGATTTTCAACCAATATTGTCTTAATAAAATCCTAATTCTAAAACGACATTTAATTTTGAGACGTTCTTAAGAAATTTTGAACAAGGGGTGAAACTTTCCTTACTTATCAACTCACCATTATAATTCCTAAACAAAGCAATCAATAAAAATAGAACCCAACACTTCAGAGATTAATCTCACAAACGTCGGGCACAGACTTTCTCTCATCCCTGTATAGGTAATTCACCCCCTGCTTATGACAGACGCTTTGACTAAACTTCAACAATAGTTCCTCAGAGGGGTGAGTGGCACGTCAATTTCAACCTGTTTCATCCCCTTTCATCCCTATTTACTGAGAATCCTTGTTTTGATTATAACAGATGTTATGTTGTTAACGATGCTATCAATGAATCAAATCCTTCAATCGATGTTTCGAGCTTTCACCCCTGTTTCTGATCATCTGATATTAACTCCTGATATTTGTTGACTAAAATACAAATCGGAATGAGAAGCCAGTCTATCTGTCTGCCAAATTTCAGCGAAATCCGTTCAGCCGTGACCGGTGGTAACAGCCACTTACGAGTTGTAGGTCGTAGGTTCGAACCCAGACAGGCTTTACTTTGTGTAAGTTATTTCATCACCAGTGCTCTCATAATGGTGGAGGAAAACATCGTGAGGAAACCGGCATGTCCTAGGGTTTACTAATGTTAAGCATAAAATAGATTGTCATAATTTACATTGGCATAACGAAATTCAGCATAATGATCATTACGCATAATATTATTAGGCATAAATGTTTTGCCATAATGTTAATTGCCATAATAATAATGCAGCATAATGTTATAAACGCATAATGATATTTACACATAGTTTCTTTGGAATAAAAATAATAAATCCAAATATCACTCACTCCTTTGGTTTTGTATTTTTGGTTTATGCCACCAACTTTCGAAATTTAAGTTATTTTACACTATTTAGTGTTTTTATTTCTCGCATTTTAGTGGGTCAGTTTGTAATTTATCTAAGTTACAATAGCCTAATGTCAACTGCTCACCAACATTACAAAATATTGCTTTTTCCGATGCAGGGACGTTAATCTTTGAGGAGTTCTCCCAGTACTTCACCATCAGCTCCACTTCACCATATCCATTGTGACGAGCATAAATTACTTGGCAACCATAAAGTAATCGAATCGCAACCCGGGAAATACTTATTATTGAGTAGTTCCGGTGGCAATCTGTGGTCTTCATCATCAGTTCCACTTCACCAAATGGTGCTGTCTGAGAGTAACTGCACGAGTTATTATAAAAAATAGAATTTTGCAAATCCGTTTTTATACGATGTATGCCCGTACAAACATAAAAAAACCCCGAATTGATAACCTCCTTCTCTTAGAAGTCGGTTAAAAAACAAATATGTTCGCGGCTCAGGGTGGCCCAAGGGCCACCCCCGCCGCACCTTAACCTGATCCAATAGATTTAGTAGAAGTAATTCCCAAATTATAATAAATAATGTTTATATTTATGGCTTACGATTAAAAGACGAATAAATAAATTATGCCTTAAAAAATTATAGCAACTCCAAATTATGCTTAAACAAATTAGACCAAATGACAGTTATGCTTACCTTAGCATTATGCCAAGGTATTATTATGTCACGGTAATATTATGCTAAAAAAAGTTATGAGAAAACGTTATGCCAACCAATATTATGGCAAAAAAAATTATACCAAAAATTCGAAAACATGTGACATCTACCAACCCGTACTGGGCCCGCGTGGTGGATTACAGCTTTACAGCCCACTCCTTCTCGAAGAGAGGAGGCCTGTGTCCCAGCAGTGGGAACACTATAATAGGCTGATTATGCTTATGCTTTCATACATTCATATACTTCTCGTACTCGTCAACTATCGAACCAGAATAAAACTGTCTACAACTAAACGCCCAGTTATCGGTGCACAAACATTTGCTAAGCGATAAGTATGCGTTGTGTTTGTCTGTCTGTCTTCGCCCACATCATTCTCGGAAACTATTTTGTTATGTAAATAAGCTGTCAAACATGTTATCATATTGGTAAATACAAGATATTGGGACGGTATCGTTGTTTTGGTATTTGACAGTGTTTGTTTATGCCATATTTTTAACCGACTTCTTCAAAAAGGAGGAGGTTCTCAATTCGTCTGTATGTTTTTTTTTTTTTTTTTTCTTTTTTTTTTTTTTATGTTTGTTACCCGATTACTCCGCCAATTATGAATCGATTTTGATGATTCTTTTTTTGTTTGGTAGGTCATGCTTCCGAGGTGGTCCCATATAAATTTTATTAACTTTCCTTGCGTAATTTTTGAGTTAGCTTCAATATTACGTATTTCTCCCGCTTAGTTTATCTAGACGATATCCTGTTTGACTCCTTCACTGTTATTTACATAGCAGGTAGTGGTATTCGGATTTGTGTGGGGTAGGTACCACAACAAAAAAGTGAAAAATAAAAACTTAAAAAAAAAAAAGTTTTTAGTGTTTTTTTTGGAAGTCGGTTGTTTTTTTTTTGGCAAAAGTTTTTATTATTATTTGTTTTGTGATAGTGTCATTGACCTAATGCAGTCTGGTACCTAATTTGGTTGTTCACGTGGACGTCGAAAAACAGCACAATATACTAAAATAAGGGCAACATTTCCCGACCGCGCTTTTACTTCGCTTTCGCTTATATTATATACTTCCTCAAGAATTGGGCTATCAATTGCAAAAATAATTTTTCAATCCTGACTGGTTGTTCCAGAGATTAGCGCGTTCAAACAAACAAATTCTTCAGCTTTAATATAGAAAAAAAAAAAAGACTAGCTTCCGCCCGCGGCTTCGCCCGCGTGGTATGTTGATAAAAAGTAGCCTATGTCCTTCCCCAGGGTGCCATCTATCTCCTTGCCAAATTCTGCCGAAATCCGTTCAGTGGTTTAGGCGTGAAAAGGTAACATACAGACAGACTTACTTTCGAATTTATAATATTAACATGGAAGTATGGGTAATTCTCAGGTCGTTAATTAAAGGAACACTGTAAATAATTGGATATAGTTTCTACGCCAAACACTACGATCTGGTTTTAGTAAATTCAGTAAATATTTTCCGATCCTTTGCTTGTGTAACTCAATCACTCTGCCTAGCCTTTTCCCAACTATGTTGAGGTCGGCTTCTAGTCTAACCGGATGCAGCTAAATACCAGTATTTTACATGGTGACTTCCTATCTGACCTCGACAACCTTTTGCTTGTGTAATCTTGATGAAATAGCTCCTATGGCTACACAATGCAATCGCCTATATCCTTTTGCGCTCAGAAATACTGTAATTAATCATAGTACAGTCACGGACTTTAATTGATGAGCCACTTGGCACTGTTCGCATTTTAGCCGTGTAATGCAAATCGGGCTTAGTCGGTTATACTCGCGTATCCAGACACGGAAAGTCATGTCTTCATATTATAGAAGAAGAAAATTATATTTTAATATCTTTACCGGTTGGCTAACCTGAGAGCCGAACTACAAACTTGACAGCAGAGTGACTACCCAAAGTCAACCAATTGCAGGTCTAGCAACCGTAACCTAGCGACGATTGTTTTAGCGTAGCCATAGTAACGTTAGCGTACGGAGAAATTCTAATTAGTCATTTTTACAAATTCGAAAATAACGTCTCTGACATCGACATTTTAACTGTCACTGTCTTCGCATAGGTTTTCAGAATTATCGAGTTAATGAGCTCTGATTCAAAGGAGGTCAGTATCAATTAGATTCAATAAACTTTGTATTTATTTTTTATTGAGAACTTATTAGTCAACCTCTATGGATAACACTATTTCCGATTACTAGTAATTTGTCATCTTGTTTACGAGCATGCGATTTGAGTTCGTGTTTAATCGTGTAATCTCGTAAATGTATGAAACTGCCAAATTGAAAAGTTTGAAAGTGGCTTATCAATTAAAGTCCGTGACTGTACTTAATAATTCCACACCACACATCAAAGACGAAAAAAAAGAAAAAAAAACAACATGGCGGCTTCTCCCGCCAAAACCTGCAACACTTTCGTTCACGTTACCCTTACATTACGCGACGTCGCCGATCTATACATAATGAAGTCGGCCTGTCTGTCTGCCCGTCACAATAGGCCCGTCAGGGAGGGCCCCTAGTCACTTCCAGGTGGAAGATGGCTGAATACTTAAACGACCCTCATGCTGAGTAGGTTGTGGTGCAAGTTGGAAGGGTTTAACCCTTTCATACGAACTTTACAGAAGTTCCATCCAAAAAAATCCACTGACGTTAGTGTATAAAACTGAATCAGGCACAAGTGTTATTAAGTCCGCCTTTGTACCTTTTTTTTGAGTGCGATAAGTTTAAATAAATAAGTGTTAAGAGGAAATAGGGTCGGACTCTCGTCTATTTCCTCCTCCAATATTGGACCAATTTGAAAGATATTTTATAAATTGAATAAGTAGGATATATATTTACTGTGTGTATATATTGCTGTTTTTCTTTTTTCATTAATAGATGTCAAATTTGTACAACAGGCCTCTGATGACAGCGGTCTAAACAGGCAATTTTGAGCATTTTCTGAGGGTTCTAGTGCTTCTACAGATAATGTATCATCAAAACGGAAAAAAATGGGCATAGAACTATGTTGATATTTATTTTACTGTAAAAATTCATTGCTCAAAGGTCATAAACCAGAGAGAAAACAGGCGAGAGCGTTTGTATGGAGAGGGGACCAACCCTATTTCCTCTTAAACTAGGAATGTAAAATATTTGTCCCTATTTAATTATGTTATCTATTTAACGGAAAAGGTAGATGACGACTCATATAGAAGGCTGGAAGAAAAAGACATTGTGCTGACTTCAATTGGGATAAAGGTCAGGAGAATGATGTTGATCACCTACAGACAAGTTAGCTTGTGCAAGTTGACTGTTTGACGGGTTTAGTTAGTAAACCTTGCAGGATGTCAATGTTTCGTAAGTTAGTTGCGGACGTCAACTTTCGAATGAGTTAGTGTTTTATGCAACTTAATGCAATATTTTCTGTATATTCTTGTTACTTAGTGAAATAACTATTTACATTTTAAATTAAATATGGTGTATAGCTCATTGAAAGAAAAAAAAAATAAGCTAAACTGATTATCTACATATTTCACTTTTCGTATATTCTCCACTATTATTTTGAACATTTCAAATGAATTTACTCACAAACTCTTAAAAACCTCTTAATTAATTAATCAAAACAACACCCTCCATCTTCCTATAACTTGGACCACACCCTAAAAAGACCCCAGTACTGCACACGTAGGGTGAAAGGAGTTGTTGACGTCCTGAAAGATTAATCTTACATTGAAATTGTTTTCTATATTTTTTTACTTACTTGTGTCCGACACTGGCGGTGACATTAAAAGCGCATTTTAAATATTTAAATGTTTATCAGAAATGTTACAGCTTTTGTGCGGGCTGGATATGTTTGTTGTGTTATTTTTCATAGACAAGGAATGTTGTTAGTAAAAGCATTATTTAATGTGGTTTTATGTTTGTGGTGCTTGCTTTATAAACATAACATCACACCTGCTTTCTTCGAAGGATTAGGCAGAGGTATACATGTAGTGCAATCACATTTCGACAGTTATGTTTAAGTCCCATGTAATAGGGGGCGAGCCTATTGCCATCTACCGGGCACTAATCCAGACTGTGGGCTGCTACAGAATTTTCTGATGGAAAAACTCAATAGGTAATACTGCCCGACCAGGGAATTGAACCCAGGACCTCATGCTCAACCACTAGCCTGACGAGGCAGTCACTGCTTGCTTCATAATGCGTTGGAAACACATTAGGTACCTAGTGATCACAATATCCCTATAAGATATCCCTAGTAATATATATCTATAAGAATAACAAAAAAAAAAACATACAGACGAATTGATAACCTAAAAAACCCTCCTCCTCCTCCTTCCCTCCTGATAAATACCTCCTTTTAGAGGAAGTCGGTTAAAAACGAGATAATAATTGTTGATGCAATACCCCTGAAATCCAAAATGGCACATATCCTCAAAACATTACGCGCACAATTAAAACCACAAACACACCAACCGCAGCAATCAATGCTATTGTAATAAAATATGACTAATTATAAATTACATGTAAATTAACAAGTCACATTAATTATTCATGTGTCATTTTAAATTAACTGAAAACCATTCAATCATAACCTTTTGTATTTATTAATCTACTAGCTGCCCGCCCCGGCTTCGCACGGGTAGCACTAAATACCTACCCTACCTACCCTACCTACCCTACCTACCCTACCTACCCTACCTACCCTACCTACCCTACCTACCCTACCTACCCTACCTACCCTACCTACCCTACCTACCCTACCTACCCTACCTACCCTACCTACCCTACCTACCCTACCTACCCTACCTACCCTACCTACCCTACCTACCCTACCTACCCTACCTACCCTACCTACCCTACCTACCCTACCTACCCTACCTACCCTACCTACCCTACCTACCCTACCTACCCTACCTACCCTACCTACCCTACCTACCCTACCTACCCTACCTACCCTACCTACCCTACCTACCCTACCTACCCTACCTACCCTACCTACCCTACCTACCCTACCTACCCTACCTACCCTACCTACCCTACCTACCCTACCTACCCTACCTACCCTACCTACCCTACCTACCCTACCTACCCTACCTACCCTACCTACCCTACCTACCCTACCTACCCTACCTACCCTACCTACCCTACCTACCCTACCTACCCTACCTACCCTACCTACCCTACCTACCCTACCTACCCTACCTACCCTACCTACCCTACCTACCCTACCTACCCTACCTACCCTACCTACCCTACCTACCCTACCTACCCTACCTACCCTACCTACCCTACCTACCCTACCTACCCTACCTACCCTACCTACCCTACCTACCCTACCTACCCTACCTACCCTACCTACCCTACCTACCCTACCTACCCTACCTACCCTACCTACCCTACCTACCCTACCTACCCTACCTACCCTACCTACCCTACCTACCCTACCTACCCTACCTACCCTACCTACCCTACCTACCCTACCTACCCTACCTACCCTACCTACCCTACCTACCCTACCTAGCCTACCTAGCCTACCTACCCTACCTACCTACATACCTAGGGTAGGTAGGTGACGTTCCATACACTAGACAGAATGAAATTTGCCACATGGGTAGACCATGACCTGGAATAAGACATAGGATACTTTTCATCCCGATATACCCGGGCGCAGCTAGTATCCAATAAACGCCATTCATTTAATTTTAACATAATTTATTTCTGTGCTTGACAGCTGTCAATTTGTGTTGTATTTTATTACATTATAATTTAGGTACTTGATTTTATATTTTGAGCTTGAAATGTTATTGACCTTCTTAGCCTAAGGCTTTGTAAGTAAGTTAGTAACATAACACCACGCCCGTAATCCCCGAAGCGTAAGGCAGAGGTGTACCTATAGTACCTACACCCACATTTCGCCAGTTTCGTTTAAGTCCCATATAATAGGGGGCGAGCCTATATCCATCAACCGGGCACGAATCCAGACTCCAGGCTGCTACAGAAATTCCTGTAAGTTAGTTAGCAATGTATTATTTAACTAGTTTAGTTATGGAAGTTTATTGAGAAGCTCGTGGCTAAGTAACAACCAGCCGCACGAGTCCATCGAAGGTTAAGGTACGCTTACAGAGGTCAGTCCTTGGCTGGGTAACCATCCTTTACATACCGAGACTCCTACGTGGCTCGGAAAGCACGTTAAGCTGTTGGTCCCGGCTGTTATTCATAGTTCTTTGACAGTCGTTACGGGTAGTCAGAACTCAGAAGCCCGAAAGTCTGACAACCAGTCTTACCAAGAGGTATCGTGTCACTGGTTTGTGGAGGTCAGATAGGCAGTCACTTCATGTAAAATACTGGTATTCAGCTGCATCCGGTTAGACTGGGAGTCGACCCCAACATTATTAGTAAAAGGCTAGGCGGATAATGAGTATATTGGTACGAAACTACAAAGTTCACTTTTGCGCCTAGAATAACATAATAACTATCATTGCAGTGAAATGTTTCTCCATTAAGTACCTTAATATTTTGAATTTGGATCGCAGTAAGTACTAGAAAACACTCGGTGTTTAGTGTAGCGAATACCAAAATCGGTATAAAATTAAATGGGGTTCCACACCCCTGACTTTCAATTAACTATGTTAAGCCAGGGGTATGCCACCATTTTGAAGTTTCAATCAACTTTTTTACAGCCACGCTTTTTCATAATATTTTAAACCTTAACATTCTGGTCCAAACTGCGTACTATTATACCGCAAGGGGAAATAACTCGAGCGATACATGCAATTTATTGATGCAACAGCAATTAACCCAAATACCACAGGACTTGAATGAATATATCGCATTTTTTTTTAACTCAATTCCATGATATTTTCGTGGTTATATCGTAAATTGTTGTTGTAACTCGTCGGTTGGGGCCATAGCTGCATCCGATCGTCGTTTGAAACCGCCCTTATAATTGTGAATGGATTTATGCGGGTAGTACGTCATAGTGTGTGTTTTTAATGCGAAAATTCGGTCACTAGTCATGTTCATCGTGGCCGCAATGTATTTTAAATCGCCTTTAAAAATAAAATTTTTTTTTTTACCGTAAATACTAATTTTAGATACTTACCATCAGTCCTTTCTATCAAATTATGCTTATAAAGAAGTAGTACTTATGTTTATTCTAATTTTATAAAACTAAATCAACTAAGAGATGCATGCAAGACCGACAGTCCAGACCGCGACGTGAAGCGACGCGACAATGCGCGCATTTTTAACAATCATTGAACTTATTTTCTTCACGAAAAGGTATAATTTCAATGCGAGTGTTGACACGTGTCAAAGTACACTGAGATGCGCGGTGCTGCGCAGCGCGTGTATCTTATTGTGTAGTAAGTAAATTTGATTTTTTATCGGATCATATAAAAGTGCGGGTCTTGTCGCGTCTCGGTGTCGCCCTAAGCCCTAAGACAATACAGATTAATAAAATAAATTAACTACAAACAAAGGAATTTAGGTATGTTCAAAAAAAGGAAAAAAAAAATGTTACTAAAATAAAAACACATTTAGAAATACAAAAAGATCGTTTCCTTTTTTACTTATATCGCATTTCGAAGTGAACGATACTTCTCGCTTTTAGAAATAAAATAAATAACAGCTAAAAGCCATTAGTTATTTGTAAAACAATGTTCGGTACAGTCAGCAACTATTTAATTATATCCCAGAAAAAATCCCACGAAAAACAACTCAATATCAATAAAAATAAGGATCAAAATCGGTTAGTCGCACTACACAATGGTACCTAATAGATAGGGTTGGCACGCTTCCAATTTTAGGGAGAGAGTTTTAATTGATTTTGTCTATGTTTGGAAAATATTTCAAATAGGTACCTATTATTCTATTGGGACAATTATAGCAAGATGTGTTTGTACATGATAAGTAATTAATTTACATTTTGATATTTATGCGTTTAATTAAGTGCTGTTTCGTTTACATAAGGCAATGGACAACATAAATGAAGTCTGATTCATGACTAATTGATAAACAAATGATCTTGTGACTGTTTGTTTAGATGCATTATATCTATCACAGATTGACGAGGTATTTGATATCATCTTTTTTTTTTTTCTAAATACCACTTAATTAATTAATGAAAAGGATTAAAATTTTCTTGAAATTAATGTTTTAATTTTGAAAAACTGCCCGATTTATTCTTAACCGTTGTAGACGACATTGAAAAGCCAAAATAACGTCTTTCAAAAAGCCCTATTTATAATTAAATTATAGCCCACACCCAAGTATCAAGAATTCCCGACCACAAAAGACTTTTAAATTTTTTTTTCCTGAAAAATATAATAAAAAGATCAGTTATTACAATATAGGCCCCTTCTATAAACTCTATCTATATATAGTTCGCCAAATGTTCGAACAATAAAACTAGGAAATTGTAATTTATCATAGAAAGCTCCGGTGGGCAGGCTGGTAATGCATTTAAGTATTTTGATTCTTGAACTTCATGGTAATATTTGTTTGGGAAATTCAGTCTTTTTAAGGGCTCCGTACCCAAAGGGTAAAACAGGTCCCTATAAGGCTTCGCTGTTTGTCCGTCTGTCACCAGGCTGTATCTCTCTGTATGCTCTCATCAAGCAATAGACAAAAATTGACAAACTTTGATAATTTCTTGTTTTAAATATGAGGCTTTTGGCTAATTTGTACCTATAGTGAATGTTTATTTTGTATTGTGCGTTTAGTTTGTGCAGAATAAACAATTTTTCTTTCTTTTTTATCTCTTGAACCGTGATAGTTAGACAGTTGAAAACCGGCCAAGTGCGAGTCGGAGTCACGCACGAAGGGTTCCGTACCATTATCAATAAAAACGGCGAAAAAAATCACGTTTGTTGTATAGGTATTGTATTTGTTGTTATAGCGGTAACAAAAATACATCATCTGTGAATTTCAACTGTCTACTATCACGGTTCATGGGATACAGCCTGGTGACAGACGGACAGACAGACAGCGGAGTCTCAGTAATATGGTCCCGTTTTTTCATTTTGGCTACGGAACCCTAAAAACGATTGAAAACATAAAGGGCGGTTAACATTTAATCACGCTTTAAGTTAATTACCCATAATTTCATTTTAAAACACCACATTCTACACCTAAATATATCTAAAAAGTTCCAATTTCACCCCTCACACCCACACATCGTCCCCGCCCGGTGATGCGTGTCGGGGCGCGGTCGCAAATCATTCCGTGTGCACCGGCCCGATAAATTAGATACGCCTAAGTACTGAAAATGCTTATTTCGCAAAACAATATCTCGTTTTGTGACAGTGACCCGGTTATTGCGGTCGGAAGTATAGCTGGTAGGTTGGCTGAAGAGGTGTTTGAATTTTTGTTTAGTAATAATGTGATGGCCCAGTGGTTTCGACCTTGCCTCTTATGCACGAGGGGTTCAAATCCCGGTAAGAACCAATGTGTTTTTTGCAGAATTCATATAATCGAATCATCAATTAAGCCGCCTGCGCTCGTCTTTTTTTTTTGAGGGTTAAATCATCTAATAACTTCGCTGTGTTGCTCAGTTGCCTGTATGTAGCCAAGGGTCCCGCTATCCCTTTCGGACTTTCCCGCAACCCTGGCAGGTTTCCCGCAACCCTGGCAGGTTTCTCGCAACCCTGGCAGGTTTCCCGCAACCCTGGCAGGTTTCCCGCTACCGTGGCAGGTTTCTCGCTACCCTGGCAGGTTTACCGCTACCCTGGCAGATTTCCCGCAACCCTGGCAGGTTTCCCGCTACCATGGCAGGTTTCTCGCTACCCTGGCAGGTTTCCCGCTACCCTGGCAGATTTCCCGCAACCCTGGCAGGTTTCCCGCAACCCTGGCAGGTTTCCCGCTACCCTGGCAGGTTTCTCGCTACCCTGGCAGGTTTCCCGCTACCCTGGCAGATTTCCCGCAACCCTGGCAGGTTTCCCGCAACCCTGGCAGGTTTCCCGCAACCCTGGCAGGGCCTGCGCTCGTCTGCATTTGCGCTTTAGCTTAGCGTTCCAAATTACTTTCTTTTGTTTTTGCTCAGCTTCTAAGGGTCGTAGTGTGATGTAAAATAGTCAATAGTCAATAGTCAAATTAAAAATCCGGAGTCACACGTAATCTGTTCGATTTATGCCTATGATTTATACACGTGTGACTCCGGATTTTTAATTTGTCTGTCTGTGGTGTCTTGTTTATACCTTTTTAGTCGTAGTTAGGTTTTAATTTTATTACTTCATTTTTTTTTGCTGTCTGTACAAGTCTATATAGGAGGCTATACCTCCGCCCTCCCGCTCCGCCCAGAGCGGGAGAAGTCATTTGACAATATGCGACACTCAAAAAAAAAATGACCTTATGCTCAGCAGTAGTACTTGCAACCACTGGACCAACGAGGCAGTATTATATGAAGCGTGGTTTCAAAATTGATCGCCTAGGTTAGCAGAAACTGCTGACTATCAACCGTAGATGACCCACTTTTCGCCTTCAAGACGTGGTTTATAAGACCACGATAAAAAAAGTTCTACCTGTACTTATTTATACCACGACCTCACATTTTTCACGGCCTACCCCCAATTTGTTACGATTGGCCTGTCCCTATATATTTTTAGATATACCTATGACCGCGTGTTCGCTCGCGTTTCAGTTTTTTTTTTAGTTTTTTGGGTTAGGGAGGTTTGACAGCAGTGATAGCCTAGTGGTGTGAGCGTCAGACTGCCAGGTCATAGGTTTCAAAGTCGAACCCAAAACTCTCTGGCTTTTCGGATTCATGGCGTATTGAATAAATATCACTTGACTAGCTGTGCCCCGCGGTTTCACCCGCGTAAGTCTCGATCCCGTGGTAATATCGAGATAAAAAGTATCCTATGTTTTAATCCAGGTTATAAACTATCTGTTTGCCAAATTTCATCCAAATCCATTCAGTAGTTTTTACGTGAAAGAGTAACAAACATCCATCCATACTTACAAACTTTCGCGTTTATAATATTAGTTAGATTTAAAAACAGCGAAGGAAAACATCGTGAGGCGGCCAGCATGATGCCTGAGAGATATTTCCCGACGGCATGTGAAGCCAAATCAGAAATCAATGATACATTTTTATAATAACCGTCCGCTTGTCAGCCAGGGGACAACTCAATTTTTTTTTCCATTCCAAATAAATTGGTCATACGAAGCGACAGTTGTTTCCAACATAAGGTTGCATAAAACCTTATATTACGAAATATATATATATTTTTGCCTAATTTATGCCTAATCTGCCTAGCCTTTTCCCAACTATGTTGGAGCCTTCCAGTCTAACTGGATGAATACTAGTATTTTATGTGGAGCGATTGCCTGTCGACCTCCACAACCCAATAACCGGGTAATATGATACCCCTTGGTAAGACTGGTTGTCAGACTTTCGGGCTTCTGACGACTGTCAAAGATCCACGAATGACAGCTGGGACCAACGGCTTAACGTGCTTTCCGAGGCACGGAGGAGTCTCGGTATGTAAAGATCCACGGACCAACCCCGGCAAGCGTAGCTTAACCGGATGGATCGACCCGTGCGGCTGTTATTAGTCAGCCACGAGTTAAACTAAAACCCAACTACAATAAAAACAACAACTAAAAAGGTAAGGTAGGTTAAGTAGTTTTGTTTTAGTTTTTAACTTTCTATTTCACATCTGAATCTGAGGGTTTTCGTATGTATAATTTTATAGAAAACCAATATAATTATTTTCAGAAAGTACTCGGTATATTAATCTAAAATAAGTAGGTATATTTTTTTCATTGACACTTTACATCCGCTATAAACCGCCATGTTGGATTTTGTGTGACGTCATACAACCCAGCTTGACGCTTCCAACGATACGTCTTTTATCAAATTACGACAAGTGGTTTAGGAGTTATTAGAGCACAGATGAACATACTTACATACATAGCCTGTTAAAATCATAACCCTCCCTTGGCTTTACCGTTGTCGGGTAAAAAGTGGCCTAATGAGCCCGTTTCTGCTTTTTCATCGTAAATACCTATCGAGTAAAGAGTATTATATCGAAAAAAACATACCTTCTCTAAAAATCCCTTACAAGAATAAATAACAATCTCCAAAAACCAGCTAACAGTGTTAAATTAAAAATTACCATGCAAAAGAAGCCTTAAACGACTAAACCAGAATTCTGTCACAAACGCAATTGACGTCAGAATTGGCTATTAAGGATGCGTAGTAAATCAGTGGAGGCCTCGACGGAACCCATCTAAGCATTTAAGGCGATGTTCCACGCAAGTCTAGTATCAAATTTTCGTTCACACGTCATAATAAAACGTATTAAGGAAGGCGCGTGTTACACCGAAGCGTAACAAATTGATTTAAAGTGAAACAGAAATTTTCGTTTTTGTAACGTTATAAAGATTGTGTGTCAGGTAAAATGCTTCATGTTTTCTTTAAAGGGAATTTATTATTTTCTGCTTCGTTTGAGTTGCTATGAATTTCCGCGTAAACGGTTTGAGTATGAAAGGTGAAATACAAGATGAAAGCGTTTTTCTTTAGAACTTTATCTTGTTATGATCGCAAAGGCTACGAGATAGTGTTTAGTTAAAAGAAAGATGAATTATATGCTGCTGCGTAGTAAACGAGTAGATTTATGTTATTTCGTAGCTTATCTTAATAATTTAGAAAAGAAACTTACTAAATCACGTACTTAATACTAAATGGTATCTTGATAATGTCAGACATTTATAATTTGTTTTTCAAGTTCAAGTATTTTTATTGTTTTGTGAAAATTACTCTTGCAGTTCGAGCTAGAATAAGAGACTTTATTGTGTACCCTCTATATTTACCCGACTGCCCCAGAAGGAGGGTAATGTTTTTCGAGTGTATGTATGAATGTATGTATGTATGTGTCGTTAGGTTCGTCTTAATTGTGGGAGTGACATAGGCTATATTTTTTGTATATATTTCATCGGCAAATACAATAAAATGGAAGGGTAAGGTTTTTTTTTCAAATAAAAGCTAGTAATGAGTTTTTTAGTTTTATTAATTTATATATTTGGAATTAACTCATTACTAGCTTTTATTTGATACCAATATTTTTGTAATTTATTAAAAAAAAACCTTACCCCTCCATTTTATTTTATTTGCAGATGAAATATATACAAAAAATATAAAATTTTATGTCCAGGCAAATCACTGTCCATTCCCAGGTTGCCTGGAAGAGATCGCGGATAGCGATAAGGCCGCCCATTGTATATTTTGTAGTGTTTGTTATTGTTTTTAACCGACTTCTTCAAAAAGGAGGAGGTTCTCAATTCGTCTGTATGTTTTTTTTTTTTTTTTTTGTTATATATTTTTGTGGTGTACAATAAAGCTTATAATTTGTTGTATTGGTCGTGAGTTCGTGACCGGTGTCCTTGAAAGGCCTTCGTGGCATTATTAATGATGTTCTTCTTCTTCGTTCGGTTCTCGGCTTCATTCAGGGCGATCGTAAAAGAGAGTCCAGAAAGGAGTTAATGGCAATGTGACAAATAACTGAGAATTCTTTGTAACCAGACAATTCTTCACGACTGCACTCTTCTTTCTTTTTCATTTGGTTAGTTACTAACCTGGTGTCAAAGTTTTTACACCGCCCATGGGACTTGGCTTCACATGCTATCGAGAAATATCTCTCAGGCATGCCGGTTTCCTCACGATGGTTTCCTTCACTGTTTTTGAAATAAGTGATAATTATACAATACGCATTAGAAACCGAAAATTCAGAGGTGCGTGGCTTGAGTTCGAAATCAAGACCTATTGACTTGACAGTCTGACGGTCACACCACTAGGCTATCACTGCTGGCACCGTTAATCTGTCTGTCACTAAGTCTGCAACCATAACAACAATGTTAACAGCATTGTTGTGTTTCGGCAGTTGGAGGTAAGATAGTCAGTTTCCTGTGGGTGAAGCTCGCTTCCACCTTCGGCCTGATCATCACTAACCATCAGGTGAGATGAAGGGTAAGAGCTTACAAATTGTGTTAAAAAAAAACCGGCTGCACTAAATAAACAGGAACATTCGCCGTTCCCAATTTTTATCCACTTCGGTGTAACACGCGGCCGTCTCACAAACCACGATACACACATATCAGTCGTTCAGAGCAATCTCTCTTCAATTTTACACGCGTTTGCACGTAATACGATCGCTTGATGGAATCTTGGGAAACCTTGCATCACAAACTTGTACATTGCGCGGTTAGTACGAATAATTTCACGAGCAATTCATGTTTAGTGCGCAATGAATGACGAAGTATGTAAATGATAGTTCTGTTTCGTAAGTAAAGTGTGTACTTGAAATTGGTGGTAGATATATGAAGTGGTGACTTGGAATTCGTAATAACTTTAATGATATTGTTTGTCGGTGTAATGTATTGATTCTGTCGGTTTCGTCTGTCCTAGATTTTCTGATTCAGTGAGCAGGGCCGGGCTTCCTTGTCGAGTTGTCAGAGACCAAGTTTTCTATATTTTCTGAATATCTGTTGACTGAAAGCAAAAAGACTGCCTGGTCTAACAGTCGCAAGCGCTACTTCTGAGCATGAGGTCTAGTGTTCAATTCCCAGGGTTGCGGGAAAGTCCGAAAGGGATACCGGGACCCTGGCACCAGGTAACTGAAGGAACACGGGTGGGTTTTAGTCAGTAAAAGTCTGACACGCCCTTCCGCTCCGCCCAGAGCGGGAGAAGTCATTTGATGATTTCCCACCCTCAAAAAAGAAGTCGGGAAATGTGTTATAGGGTTTTTTATCAGGAATTTCTCGGTATCAGCCCGACATTTTGATTTGTCGTTTTTTGATGGCAATAGGCTCGTCCCCTATTATATGGGACTTAAACATTACTGGTGAAATGTGGGTGTACTGTTAGTAGGTGCATCTCAGCCTTACCCTTCAGGGAAAGCAGGCGTGATGAAAGCAAAAATCTCTTCCATTTTACTAAACCTCTACAATCTATTACATAGCTGAAGAGAAAACAATGCCGACAAACGTTATAATCAATCTGCCTAGCCTTTTCCCAACAATGTTGGGGTCTGCTTCCAGTCTAACCGGATGCAGCTGAATACCGGTATTGTACATGGAGCGACTGCCTATCTGACCTCCAAAACCCAGTAACTGGGTAATACGATACCCCTTGGTAAGACTGGTTGTCAGATTTTCGGGCTTCTGACGACCCGTAACTACTGTCAAAGATCTATAAATGACAGCTGGGACCAACGGCTTAACATGCTTTCCGAGGTACGAAGGTGTCTCGTTATGTAAAGATGGTCACCCATCCACGGACCAACCCAGGCCAGCGTAGCTTAACCTAACGGATCGACCCGTGCGGCTGTTATTACTTAGCCACGAGCTCCTCCGATGCCGACAAACGTAAAACACAGTTTAATCCAGTCTCTGATAGTACATTCATCTGCCACCATCAGTTATCCGGCTGCGGGTCAAAATGTCCACATGCTGGTGTTGATGCTATCATATAATTACAATAAAGCTGGAGAATTTAATTACTGCGCCGGCCAAGAGTTGGTGAACCAGTGGAAGCTGTAATGTGTAGCATAGGTATGGCTTTGTTAGCTTCAATTATGGGCTAAGGCACTTGTTCCACCGCCGACGAGGAAGCGACTGGCTATCTACGACATTCTCGCTTTAGAAGCTTACAAAGGATTGTAGGTCCCATGTCTATCACTCAATCAGCCTAGCCTTTTCTCAACTATGTTGGGGTCGGCTTCCAGTCTAACCAGATGCAGCTGAATACCAGTATTGTACATGGAGCGACTGCCTATCTGACCTCCACAACCCAGTAACTGGATAATACGATACCCCTTGGTAAGAGTGACTGGTGAAGTTCATGTAAGTGGATTGACTGACGATTTCATGAAATTTTCATTCAATCCACTTACATGAACTTAGAGAGTTGTATTGCTGATTCTAATGTTTATAATTCTGTAAATCCATATTTGTTACGGCCGCTAATAATATTTAGATCAACATACAACCTGATACTGACCTGCAAATTGCAAAAAAATGTAAGAAAATTTGAATTTCGCGGGCCACCCTATCGCATCAACCTTAATACCACAGATCAATATAATTTCTGTACATGATAAATATCATATTACACTGACAGCCATTACATCGCCTGCGCTCGCGTCCCCTCGTTTGTCCACAGACTAAGTAGTCTTGTTGTTCATAGACCATATCAATAATTATAGTCTGTAGCATAGACAAGCGATCTTGGAGCGTCGGGTGTGGGTCGACCGTAGTATTTAGTTTATCGGTTTCTTTTTAATTTTATGTCCGTAGATGTGTCCGTGGCATCACAGTGGGCCCTATCTGAATACCAGCGCTGCGGTATTTGTTTACTTTTTTCTCAAGTAACGTAGCATTATGCTGAGATAGGAGCCTTTTTGGCCTCGCACAGGTTTTCTGTTCCCGTTCCACGTGTTTTATTTTGTTTGATTGATTTTTTTAGTTTTAATGTTTGTTTTTATTGTTTTATTTCCTGTGCGTGTCCCAAATAAAATATTTTTTCTTTCTTTCTTTCTTTCTATCCGAGGCACGGAGGAGTTCTCACCGGCAGTGTGCTCACATTGTCGGCGAGTATTCATTTGGCTCAGCGACAAAAGGACCTAGACAAGTGACAATAGCTTCGAAAGCGTTTCGTATTTCTATAATGACTTTGACATAAGCTTTTCGATAGCTTTTGTCAGTTCTATACATTTTAGCCTGTCCATCATTGTTATCGCTGATAGAATGTCACTTTGTCTAGGGCCTAAGAGCTATCATAGTATATACTCGCTAAGCGACTCGTGCTTGGCGGGTAGAACACTCACTGAGAAACTTAGGCTTGGTACACACGCATACCAGCAAGTAATCGCTCGTCACCGTCGAGCGCTCACTGCTCGTTGCTCGCCAACTTTCGTTTTTAGTTGTTAGCTTTACTTATCATCATCATTTCAGCCAAAACAAAAGAGTAACCGTGGAGTTCCTTGCCGGCTCTTCTCCATAGGAAACGATCAATTGGAACCGTGCACCTAGCTTCTGACGTTTCATAAGTACTCAAATGTAGGTTTATGTGCTTTGATTTTGAAAGCACCGCCATTTCGACCGGTTCTGTGCTTCTCGCATCCAGCGGATTCCTACGGCCGTCACCAGGTCATCGGTCCACCTTTTGGGTGGCCTTCCAACGCTAAGTCTTTTTACTCGCTTCTCGTTAATCGCTGGCAGTGGGACAGGTGCCTTAATTTAAAGTATGAATTTGTACAATGCTTTACAAAAGTATTTATCAGTATAGAACTAACTGATTGAAATTTCAAAACGCATTATTAAATAATCAGCCGTGTTAGGTAACCAATTCGTCGCCCCAGAGAGCAGGGCAACTGCCCGATGCGTCCGGAAATAGAAAACTAAAGAGAAAAAATAATACTTCAATAAAAATTCGCCCGAATTTTAAATTCTGCTGAAATATTTCTACTAAAATAGTCACGGGCATATTCCCGGCAGTTCTATTTATAAAATATTTAATTTAATCGCTTCCGACGATCGCTCGCATAGCTTTATATGTACACGTACCTTTACTACGTATCATGAATTTTAGAATGTCATCAATTAGTTAAATTGAATTTCAACCAAAAATTACGGTACAGTTGATTAATTTGAAATAATAATTAAGGCTGCGATCACATTTTGTGGCTTTCGATTGGATTACTCAATAAATAGCTGAATTTAGTATTTATTGATGTTTGTCCATTACGAAGATGTTTAATGATTAATTTTGTGTAATGCAACAAATGCGTGCTCTTAATTTGGATAATTTCGCAAATAATATATTTACCGATGTGGTCAAATATGCAAGAATAAAGAACTAAAATATTGAAAATCAAAATGTTACTTTACATAACATAACATCACGCCTGTATTCCCCGAAGGGTTGGGCAGAGGTGTACCTATAGAACACCTACATTTCGCCAGTTATGTTTCAGTCCCATGTAATAGGGGGCGAGCCTATTGCCGTCAACCGGGCACGAATCCAGACTCCGGGCTGATACTGAGAATTCCTAATGGGCAAACCCAATAACACTGCCTGACCTAGGAATCGAACCCGGGGCCTCATACTCAACAGAAGCGCTTGCGACCACTAGACCAACGACGCAGTATTTATGACTTCTTCCTTTATAAAGTCCGTTTCGTTCGTCTGTACGTAACGCTATCAAATCGGTCAGAGATCGTCAACATTTTCACAAAATAAAACAAATTCACTCTTTCACTACTCCTGAATTTCAAGAGCCGTTGAATTTTAACACATAGTACCGAAGTGCGGTGTTAACAACATTCGGAGGAAAGTTCAGAAATAATTTAATTTGTAAGTGTACTTGTTTATGTCGAATGTACTTTACGACTGCGGTTGGGAACGGGCCTGATCGTAAAATACGGTTTTTTTTTTTCGTAAATCCAGGATTTAGTCACACCGTTGGGATGTGAATGTTCAAAGAATATCGTTAAAGATTTTTTTCGAATCCCGAAAGATTTCTTATAGTCCTTATATTTACATTTTAAATTAAGTACGTGTATGGTTTTATTGGTTGAATATGGACGCCAG
Organism: Lithophane ornitopus; assembly: GCA_948473465.1. NCBI lineage: Eukaryota > Metazoa > Arthropoda > Insecta > Lepidoptera > Noctuidae > Lithophane > Lithophane ornitopus. The sequence continues at coordinate 9,315,953 of OX419638.1, read as the reverse complement.
AGACGCCTCTTCAATGCTACGGGTAACTTAATTCCCCTTAACACTCAAGCGCACGGCAACCATGGTTGCCCCAAAATTGTATGGTTGGGGTAACCATGGTTGCCCCAACGCTACGCTCGAGCGTAGTGCTTAAGACGACTTTGTCGGCCAAAACTCTTGTACGAAAGAATCTGTCTCTAGTATAAGTAAATAATATTGTTCTCGTCATTTAACTTGCAATTTTTTTTTATTTTTTATATAGCTTTCTACGGAGAAAGACTGAAAATGGTATCGAATAAAATAAAAAACATATTCCTCTTGTAACTTGCTTTCAAGAGGAATAATTACTCGGATTTCGTCATTAAACCAGCTACAAAACAGCATTGTTCTGCCTAAGACATGAATTATACCACAAACATAGAGTTGTCGCGAACGGTGACATTTGTTTGACATCTGTCAGCCTACACTACTGGCTTGTCAGTTGCTTGAGAGTACGCTTAATCAACGTAGTTTCATTAACAGTTATGTCTGGTTGACGTTTTGGTATGTAATCTATGTTTGTCGTTCATCAAATCGCGTGTGAGGACGGGATGTTTGTCGTACATTAAATAATACGGTTATTATACGGTCTTTCTGTCCGTGTCAGTTATTGTTGGTTTAGTAAAAACGTTTAATTTTTGCCATTCAATAAAAGTAATTCATTTAAGGTCTGGCAACCAGTCTTACCATAGGCTATCGTGTTACTCAGTAACTGGGTTGTGGAGGTCAGATAGGCAGTCGCTCCATGTAAAATACTCCATGTAAAATAATTCAGCTGCATCCGGTTAGACTGGAAGCCGACCCCAACATAGTTGGGAAAAGGTTAGGCAGATGGTGATTCATTAAAAGTAATTGAGTGCAGTGGTGGCCCAGTGGTAACGGGCCGCGACTTACCAGTTGTAGGTCTTAGTCGCGAACCTAGACAGGCGCTTTGCTTTTTAGAAATTATTTCTTCACCACTGCTCTTAAAACGGTGAATTATATAATATTATATCATTAAGTTCCCTTCAAAATGGTTGAGCTGAATGGTGATCCATGCGTCATGTTCGTGAACGGGTGCCATCAGTAGGGATCGGTCATCTCTTAGCTGCCACGGCTTATTTTAATTTATTTAAATTTTTAAATTGTTTTGTTTCTTTTTTATCGTTTAATTACGGACGCTTTTAACGTGCACGTTTCTCTACATTGTACTCACATGTATAATTTTAACATAAATGATTTAACCAATATATTGTAACAATATTCTGAGTTAAAAGAGTGTCCGTGGAGTTTCTTGCCCGTTCTTCTCCATAGGAACCTACTACGCTTTGGAATGGGCAACTAGCTTCATCTTTCTGACTGACCGACCCCTTGACAATTCAAAAGTGCCTGTAATTGGTTTATTTGTAATAAATGCTTTGAGTTTGAGTTTGAGTGAGGAAAAACATCGTGAGGAAACCTGCATGTCCTAGAACCAAAAAATCAGCAAAGGCCTCTTTCTCAGAGGACTATAATAAGCTTGTATTATTATTACTAAGATTATCTTCGACTTCAAGTTTAAAGATATTGGCGAACATTAAAAAGAGAGAAATTCTAGTTACGCGCCGGTGTAACTGAGTTCTTTAATCGCTATTGCAGTCATTCAAGTTTTATATTTTTATAATTAGGTTTATTAGTACAGTTGACTCGGCTTTAAAAAAACTTTACGTGCGGTTTCTATTTTTTCTTAACATTTAACGTTTTTTTTACGAAACGCTGTAAAAATAAATGTTTTAGCAAATGGCATAATAAAAAACCGGTCATCTGGTTTATGTTGTGAAGTAAGCGACCACCCCCATCGGCGGTCGTGAATGGAATGAGCTTTTTTTACGTTACAATTGTTTGACAATGGCATTTAACGTTCAGCCTTGTCTCAGAAGTTTTTATTGTTTTGCTAGTTAACATCTTTTTTCATAAAACTTTGTTGTTAACACACAGTTGTTGACTAATTAAGTATTAAATTCCCGTTCGTCCCACCAGTGGGACGAACGGGAATACACGGACTAGTCTGAGGTAAGTACCTGTTTTCCTTTGAATTACTAAAGGAAAAGGTCATACAAAAAAAAAAATACAATAGAAGTGAGATGAAACAGATATAGTAAGTAAAAAGGATAATAGGGATTAGAAAAACAACTTCAAGGTACAAATACGAGATTTGTAGTACCTATTCAGTGAGTACCTACCTGAATTTGGTACCGGTAGGCACTTGTTATGTGGACTAACGGTTCTCGTCTACCCCCCGTACCCAGGTACTGAAATGGCAAGAACCTCTGGTCCGGTACGGAACCTGTACTTTTGGTATTGGTTCCAACTACAAGCTCTGCATCCTAATTACGTAATAGACGATCAATCAGAATTGGAATCGGTTCGAAACAAATTTCTAATCCATTGCTTCATAAGTTCTTAAGGTGAAATGGTTTCAAAGCAATGTTTTGACGCGTTTCGATTTCACGCAAAATCAATGTTTCTCTAAAAAAAACAACGTATTTGCGTTTTTTATTTTTATTATTACTTAAATTGAAGAGTGACTTCAGTGAAGTATGAGGCCCGAAACACATTTTTTTTCGAACGTGTGAAGCAATTAATTAGTTTTGTTTCAAACCGATTCCAATACTGACCGATCGCGCATTACGCAATTAGGGTGCTAGATGACTCATTTTCTTTCGCAATTAGGGTGCTCATATTCTTTAAGCCCAATGTGTAACTACAGCTGCCAAACCCAATGTTAAGGCTCCCACAGACAGGCGCAATATTGCGGGCGCGACATGTAGCGCTACCCGTGTCCCGCCCCCGATATCGCGCCTGTTTGTGGGAGCCTTTAATCCGCTCCATACTGGTCAATTTTTAATCCCGTGGATATATTTAGTGAAGGCCGAACGCTGATAATAAATAACATTTTATTACATCGTCGACACAATTCGTACTCACGGCGATATATCAAGCTATACATACAGTTCCAGTATAAGCAGACCTCTCAAACGAAGCCGAGAACCACTATTCCCTGTCATTGTTATATTTTTTTTGTACTTACTGGACCTTACCCGGGGAACCTTCTAGTTACGTAGACAATGAAGGTCAAAGTTCCAACTTTTCTCTTTTTTTTCACGAAAACAAGTTTTAACACACAACTCTTGTTAGTGCCATCTTTTTATGGCTAAAGAAATTTATTGCTCAATAAGAAATCAAAAACAAGGATAACACTTACTTGAGAACATTTTTTAAACTTAAAATATAGTTTTTTTTTTTAACTACTAAATACTAAACGTTGCTTAAAGTTAAGTGACGTTCAAACGTCTAAAATGTATGGTTAAACAGTCGCTAATCATTACTTATATTTACGCAACGTTTTAGTTTTTAACAAATCACTTAGTCAAATAACATTTCATTTCGTTCTCGTACGCAATTATAACATTAGTGAACACAACTGTAACTTTTTACAGCCTTCTGGACCTTATGAGGTCAGTTTATACTGGATATGCATAGCTATAGCTATGTCGTTGAGTGTACGCTTGTACGGCTACCGAATGTTGACAACCACTGATGATATCGGGCGAGTCCAATAATGGCAGCTCTTTTGTTTTCTTTTATATCGATGGCCGTTTTATTTTATGGCCCTCACTTGGGTGAAATTATAGCCGTTAATAGCCGGTGGATGCGTTTGAGTTTCTTGAAAATAGAAGCAGTATGTGTAGTTACAATAAGAGCCAGGCGTGAGATCCAGTGAGGAGCAGTGGTAGCCTAGTGGTAACGGCCCCGACTTACGAGTCGTAGATCGTGGGTTCGAACCATGACAGGCGCTTTACTTTGTGTAAATAATTTCTTCACCACTGCTCTCAAAACGGTGAAGGAACTAGAACCAAAAAATTCGAAAACATGTTTCATCTACCAACCCGCACTGGGCCCGCGTGGTGGATTACGGCCCATTCCCTCTCACAGAGAGGAGGCCTGTGTCCCAGCAGTGGGAACATTATAGGCTGATTATGTGTGAGATCCAAATCGATGCACTATCTACAGGCATCATCATCATCTGCCTAGCCTTTTCCCAACTATGTTGGGGTTGGCCTCCAGTCTAACCCGATGCACCTGAATACCAGTATTTTACATGGAGCGAATGCCTATCTGACCTCTATAAAACAACCCATTTTACTGAGTAACACGATACCCCTGGTAAGACTGGTTGTCTGACCACCTGTAACGACTATCAATGATCTACAAGTGGTAGCTGGGACCAACGGCTTAACGTGCTTTCCGATACACGGACGGGTCTCAGTATGTAAAGATGGTCACTCATCCATCAAATCTGTAATGTATTTGTCCCAGACAATTACTGTCGTGGCAGGAAACACCGATTACTGGCTGTCCCAACTTGCCGTACTGTTGCATACTCCAAGTCACCTATTCCTCTCACATTAGCCGCGGTTAACGCTCTACTGAACTCAAACACAGATTTTGATATATTTGCGAATGAATGGAAGATGATACTGTCAGAATGTCTGAATTTTTGTGAGAAGAATGCATGAATGTGTTAAATAAAAATGTATGTTTAAATAGTGTAATTGGCTTCGGCCGTTCTATTTAAAATAAAATAAATAAATGGACTAATCGATCGACCCGTAGGTACCAACCAAATCCATTTATAATTTAATTAATATTGTTTGTTTTTGTTTCAGGTATGTTTTCGTTTATTCAAAAAACCTTAGCTCAGAAGGCTTCACCGCAGTGAGTAATCAAATAGATATGTAAGCAAGAATGATTTTGAAGAATGCTGTTGTCATTGATATAAATTGATGGTCATTATGATTCTCTGATTCGTCTGTGAATCATTTTATAATAGTGGGTTCTATGAATATGTACAATATGCTGTTAAAAGGTAGTTTTGAATGGGCATGTTTATGTTAATTCTAAGTTCAGATACACGTTGGGTTGGGCGTGGTCTAATATATTAGTCACATAGCCTTTTTTTTCAATGATGGTGGGGTATAATCATATGACTTCTCACTTGACACGTGTCAGACTTTTGCTGATTAAAACCCACCCGTGTTCCTTCAGTTGCCTGTTGCCAAGGGCCCCGGTATCCTTTTCGGACTTTCCCGCGACCCTGGCAGACATCGGCTCTAGCGGACCCCGACAATTGTGCTGACATCTCTTTGAAGCGCGCGTAGAACACAACGCGCCGTCGACCCGGGCCTGGTCCTTATCGGACGGCGAGCTATTAGTTACATACCCAAGTGACAATACTTCGTATTATTTTGCATAACAGTCTAATACTACCTCAAATTGCTCAGCATGATCCTCCGCTAAATCGAAAATACTGCGGCATTAATTTTTAAATAAATATTTAATCTAATCTAACTAATATTATAAACGCGAAAGTTTGTAAGTATGGATGGATGTTTGTTACTCTTTCACGTAAAAACTACTGAATGGATTTGGATGAAATTTGGCAAACAGATAGTTTATAACCTGGCTTGACACATAGGATACTTTTTATCCCGATATTCCCACGGGATCGAGACTTACGCGGGTGAAACCGCGGGGCGCATCTAGTAAAATATATTAAAAAAAAAGGAAAGATCATGAAATTTTGCATAATAACTGAACTAACTTTAAAGCAGATACTATGTGCACTTGCGAGACCAAGGAGGGAGAGAAAACAACATTGTCATATTTAAAAAAAATATAATTACTCATCTTTCAAATTCATCCCATAACGTTCCTCTGACGTCATACCTATACATAACTGACCACGAACAATATAAAATTCTCGCTTCACAACATAAAAATGAGTTGGTAATAAAAATGTTTCGGCCGCAGGGACTCGTTGCGGTAGTCCAGTATTTTTAAGGCCAAACTTGGACTCAGGCGCGGCATATTGCATGTCATCATTTGTCCTGCGACGTGAAATTTTTGGTGTGGAGTTTGTCATAAGCGAATAGCGATTTATACATATATTAACTAAGAAGAATTATCGTCAAAAATAAATTTTGACCAATATTGAAAAAAGGACACCGCTAATTAGTTATAATCGTCCTGATAATCTAATAATCCATACTAGGCCCGCGTGATGACAACAGCCCACCTCTCACAGAGACGACGCATGAGTCCCAGAAGTAGGAACATTATAATCGGCTTATAAATTAAAATAAAACCTCAATAGTTCGTTTTCACCACAATTCACTCAATCCTTTTAGCGCTAAAAATATTTAAATCATAATTCTGTCTCAGTAATCTTCAAACGATTGATATTATCTGGACGATGACTAACAATTCGTTTAGCGCTAAAACTATTAATGGCTGATTCCTATTGTTACGGAACGTTATTGGTTAAAACGAAGACTCTTGTAGCTTTACCAATAATGAAGCGAAGACCTCATAGCTTGGCATAGTAGATCGCTCCATATGGAAGTAGCTATCACAAGTAAAATTGGCTTACGAATCTATTTATCCAGGTTTGGCAATCAAAAGCACTACTATTGGTAAGTAAAACGATTCGTTTTGTTTATAGGAACCGAGCATTAGTTGTGTGTGGTGCAAATGAGCTTAAGTTTCAATTTACCATTGGTCTTATCCCAAATGATATTTGCAACCCCTTCATCTGGATTACGCTTAAAACTCATCCACTAGGAAAATCTCATCAATCTTTCACCCAACCAAATTGAGTTTGAAAAATCCTGTTGCGCTTTTCAGCCCCGGTAAAACGTGCTTAGGACTTTAAAGTTCACCGCATTTAAGCCAATGACAGCTGTAATAAGCTTTAGGAAGAAAGAAAGCTTTTTAAAAGGCTTATATTTTAAGGGTAACATTCGTTTTTCTAACTATATCCAGACCATAATGTTTTATAAAAAAAACAAAAAATTCGACTGTAAAAACACGTAGGTACTTATCTGAAAAGAGATAAATAATCATTATTATTTATAGAATTTTGGTATCGCAGGCGGGACAAACATCTCCATTTATCTATTCAAAGTCATTAAATGAATCCTTTAGTTATTGAGATTGTTTGTAGATGTAATGTATGAGACGTGGCTGTGCTTTTTGATTTGTAGCATCTTTCCTCCCGCTTTCCTGCAATCTGTGGGAGTGATTTCGTGAAAAGGGACTGAAGTGTGTAACAGGAAGCGCGCACTTCTTGATTTGACCAATGAGCGCGCGCGGTGCTCGAGTTGGTCGACAGATGGTACATTTTCCGAGACGTTGGTACTGTCAGCCAAGATGTCAGATGTTACACATCTTATGCGACTACTGGAAGCCTCGCAGATTTATTTTTTAATCCCCGAAAAAAAAAAAAAAACCGCTCATCTCTCATCTCATACACCGGCTCCATTGCGTAGATGTTGATTAATGGGCATGCGGCCTCTGCGTAACTCTACTAATGCGATTATCTTGTTACTAAAACAATGTATGGCAGGCTTACGATTTTTATTTTATGACACACGATTATTATAAAACTGTCGCATACTCCTTGTATTAACACATAATAGAAAGCAGAAAAATTCAGTTTCCTTATCATAATATCTCTGCCAAGCCTTTTCCCAACTACATTTGGGGTCGGCTTCCAGTCCAAGCGGATGCAGCTGAATCCCTTTCTGACCTACACAACCCAGTTACTGGGTAACACGATAGGCACCTCTTTGATAAAACTGGTTTTATCAAAGAGGTGCCTATATATATATAAACAAATAAAATTTACTTTCCTCCTCATAAAATATGTCTAGAAAATTATTTTTTTAATGGCTATTGAGTAGCTCAGTTGAGCTTCCCAATTGCCATTTAAAAGATGGCTTCGTATTTAAAAACAAGAACTTTGAACATTTGAGACTTTTTCGGATATAACGCTTTTTCGTTACGTGACGATTTCTGACAGTTTAGTCTTACCCCAAACCGCGTTAAAGAATTCCGTTCCAATAGTACGTAGTATTGCATTTTGCGAACATCAATCTGAGGGCCTAGACAAGTGACAATCGTTTCGAAAGCGTTTCGTATTTCTACAACGACTTTCAACATACATACATGTTTTGCGTTTTCCATCATCGATATCGCTGGTAGAATGTCACTTATCTAGGGCCTGACTAGATATTAAATAAAACCCTAAAAACTATCCGTTGGCTGTTGGAAAGCGGCTCGACCAAAACAATTCATAATAACTACGTTATATTTCATCACCAAATTGAAGATATCTCTACTGACAAGAACATATAAAACTTAATCGGTTTTCCGACACAAGTAATCTTACCTGTCAGAACTAGTATGTGTTTACCTTTTTTTTGCTTCGTTGCAATAGTGAAGGGAAAAGCGTGACCAATATATAAACATTATGTAGTACATATTACATGAAGTAATCGATTTCTTACGTTGTGTGTTCACACGTTGGGGCTTGTCGACATAGAAATTATAAACAACGACATAACATCACGCATGTAATTCCACGAAGGAATAGGCAGATCCCTAGTGTACCTATAGTCAGTAGGTAGTACATACATATTTGATCCAGGTAATGTCTCATCATTGCAAGATTATCAGGATAGGGGGCCTAAAACGGCCACATTAGCAATTCCTCTAAAAGCAATTCATTTCCTGAAATCCCAGCTGTCTTTAGCAATTCTTCTAATTTGACACAAAAGCAATTCATAATTTGTGGACCATTTTACGAATCTTCTTATAAAACTGTCAAACAGATGAATTATTTCGTAATATGGATTGCACGCAAATCATAAGTATTGTCAGTTTGTGACATTTCATGATGATTCATAATATTTTCCTATTATTATTCGGCCAAAGTGGCCGTTTTAAGGCCCCTGGTGTTTGCTTTTACCAATGATAAAATCAGATATAGTAAACTTTGTCTGACGAAACAAAATTCTCGTTGACATTTTGGTTCTTTAGAACCTGGTAAAGTTCCCTTGCCAATCTTACCGTTTGTAACCTCCACATTATATTTTTAATTAATATACTTTGACCACCCTTGTATTTGCCATTATGACAGTCATCTTATTCAATAACTCAATGAGTCTTACATCGGACTTATAGGTGAGAGTTTCCAATTCTGATCATTATTATCATCTATCGTTAAAAATAGTTTATACTGTCTTTATTTTAAAATATTTTCTCTCGAAATTCATTTGAACTCATGTCACATCAAAATAATTGGTACATACTTCAGCACTCAGTCACGACACTCAACAACTGACACTGACGTTTCTAACTGTCAGTTTGACAGCTGAGAACCTGTTAGTCTTATCTATCCATCTGTGGAGGCTGTGATCTCAGGAACTTAGTCGTTAATCAGTCGTGTTGTCTGTCTGCGTATCATGGAACCGCTGACCATTACTCATACGGGTTTTGTAACTTTAGTGCCTTTTATTTTTTGAGGAACGGTATCTTTTCGGTTGAGTTGCGAAAGGTTGTGTTAGAGAATCTTTTTGGGTTTATATAATTCCGGTGTTACTTTAGAATTATTAATGAATGCCATTTTCGGCATGGCACGGTTGGCACCTAGTACCTATCCAATCCTTCCCCTCCATTCTTTTTTTTTTTTGATTGTGGGAAGTCATCAAATGACTTCTCCCGCTCTTCCGTGTCAGACTTTTACTGACTAAAACCCACCCGTGTTCCTTCAGTTGCCTGTTGCCAAGGGCCCCGGTATCCTTTTCGGACTTTCCCGCAGCCCTGGCAGGTTCCCCTTCACCCGACAATAGTTTATCATAATCGAACATCACTTACTTGAAAAAGGGTATTTGGGCTACGTACACACGATCAACAAATATAACTATAAAACCGCACACACTACGCCGCCCTTAGGTCACGTACCGACCGTTTTTTCCTTGCATAACAGACTATATGGTTCCAATTAATTAAAGTTTGAGTGTAGACCGTGCCTTATCTTTAGTGTGGTGTGTGCTTTAGTTTTCGCTAGTGTGGGGACTGCAATAAAAGTTGATACATATTTTAGCGGGATACCTCGGGATGGCCCGTGATGTGATATCGATTTTTTTGCGTTGAAAAGTTTTAGTTTCAATAATGTTATTGTGAAAGTTGAATAGTCGCTTTGTATAAAACCAATAAATCTGTATTTTTCAGGCAAAGTTTGTTTCAATGAGATAGAATGATTTGTGTTTGTATTCAAGATGAAAATGTCAGCAAAAAAGCATTGTTCAGAATAGTTTATCGATAAAGGTGAATGACACTGCATCTTATTATTCTACAGTACAACACGAAACTCTTTCGTTTTATTGCTGTATTTTTGCTTTTTCTCTTTTCTATTATATCTTTCCCAGATTTTCACACAATACCTAAGACCTTATTTACGAGTCCCTATTCTCAAGTATGAATGTACTAAATTTCCTTCCATATTTAATGTTAAACTCTTAATAAAAAACATTATTCTATGAAAATAGTTCCCAAAGTGTCTTGAAACTGAATAATAAAAAGTTTATTGCATTTTCAAAGGCAAACTAAATTTGTTTCTTGATAAACACATTTGGGTAGTTTGCGAGACACGATCGCAACTCCGGCGGGACGTGTAGGTGCAGTCTGTAGTCTAGGAGACGAGTTGCGAAAACTATATTTCATCTTGAAATCTTGAGTAAGTTTTATGTTGTGTTATGTTACGAATTTTTTAAATTACGATTTGTTTTATGTAAAAACATACGAAGTATTTATATCGAATAAATTTTTTATACCAAAAACATATAACAAAACATCAAGGGTTAGGCAGACGTGCACCTATAGTACACCCATATTTCGCCAAAACATACTAATTGCACATATTTATCTACAGCTTTCACAGACAATGACAACATCTATAAAAATGCTATAAAAAAAAACTAAGATACTGATGTTAGTTTTTGTGCTTATTTTAACAAAAAACAATCACTCTTAGACAGACTTTATTACATGTAATAGCAGTAGCGTCTTAAGTTCAAGAGTTCAAATCGTGCGTAACGATTTGCCTTCTGTCTGCTTGCAATAATAAAATTAATTTATATGATAGGATTAAACATGGGAAACGTTATGCTGTTTATTTAAATAAATTATGAAATAAATACATCAACTAGCTTATATAAATCATTATGCTCTTTAATTAACCTAAGATATTTCCTATTTTGAAATGTACATTATGTCTTAGTTCACAATAGGGATATGTAGAAAGAGTAAGAGGCTAGAGAGACTTTCGCCCAGCTGTTGCCTTTGTTAAAGGACATTAAAAGCTGTAAATATACAAAATCGTCTTCCGCTTACAATATTATAAAAAAATACTCCACTCAAAAAAACAATGAAATCTATAAATACATCGCTCGCTGGCTCCCAGCCTACCCGCTAGGGATGTTTGTCAGATTGTCAGCGCGCGTGTAAGCGCCACTTGCTCCCACCTGCAAGTTCCCGAACTTTGCTGTCGAACCGATAGTTCCGTGACGTCATTCGGCACATCTGAGACCGTTCCAATTGTTTCGCTGGTAATGATCGCTTGCTCCCGTTAATGTTAGTTAGCTTTGTTAGTGCAGCGCTAATGTTGGGGCTGGACTTTTGGAAGTTAGAGTTCGCTTTGTAGAGGTGTTAATATTTTTAGGTTATTGTTTGTGTTTTAATGAGTTGAATAATTGTTGCATACGTCACTCTTTGCAAATGGTAATCGTCAATGTCAAGGTAATTTTTACATAGTATGTCAATAAATTTTTACGATTTGTACCCTAGTATCCAATCTGTATGCCAAAGGATCATTGTTGTTCGAAATACGAAATAACTAGCGGTTAGGAAACAAAACACAATCCAAATGATTATAATTAGCCGGATTCTCCTCGTTAAAATAAAAACTAAGTTAACTTTAAAAACACACAATTAAATCAGTGACAGCCGGCTAGACTTTAAATTAAATCATTCGACAATGGACCAATTTAAAACTCCATTTCCATCCAACTGACAAGCTTCAGTGGACTCGAAAATAAAAATAGATGTCCAACATCACAGAGCCATCCCAGGAACATTTTCACATCAACAATGTATTTTTAAAACCGCATAAAAGTACTGCGTCCTTTTTAAAAAACATTTTTTAATTCGCAGCTGAAAATGTACTAAATATTCAACGCGTCTACTGATATCTAAATTTAGTTTTGGAATAACCCGGGACTATGAATAAATCATTGCACCTCACTATTTAGCGTTGACAGTGCATTAGGCTGTGGGCATACAGGCTCGCTCTAGTGGGTTTTAGTGTCTGTGATAGATTGGTTTATTTCCAATTAAAATCTGTGTTTTAATATTATCTAAAAAAACATCGTTCGTTATTTTTTTAATAATAAATTACCCTACTACATCGAGAACTGAAATTATACACGTTTAGGCGTACACAAGTAAAATCTCTCGATTTTCTTTTGAAATGCCTATAATTACCTACTTATATACATTTTTTTACTACTACGAATATATATTTTAATGGATTTTCTACGTATTTACATTTCCACAGAAACATGTGATACCGTTAAAAATGTATTAAAAACTTCCAACGATAATATATAATATAATATATTAATACTTACCAATAATATATTTTATTTCCACGTATCAAAGGAAACATAGTAGTACATACTCTAGGCAATTCCAATGATAACTTCTCTTTCAATATTCTACAAGGATATCAAATACGTGTACCATCTCAAACTTGAAACCAACAAGAATTCTCTCGAGTCTATTTTCCATTTATAAACCATTTCGCGCTCGCCACAAAATAATTCAATTTAGTCACGTCCACTAAAATAGAGACATTGCCATTCATGTACACTGCCCTTTAATGCATTTATAGTCGCGTACATCCGCGCACGAAAGAGCTAAATACGTATTTAGCGGTAAAACGCGAAACCTACCTTTTTGTTGTTGTCTGTACGGCGTAATGAGTTCCAACAGTATCGGATTCGATGGAAATTAACTGAAATAAACGGTGAGGAATAAATGCGTGCGGTTATAAAGTGGGGCGTACACTTGATACTTTTAGTTTCAACGACTAACGTTAGTTGTTAGTCGTCGAAAGCAAAAGTATCAAATTTACGCTGTTACATCGTGTATTGTCAAATCACAGTGATATAATCGCGCATTTTCAAGAGTTTACGCTGGTCATCAGCTGATAAATTTATTTGCACGTCTTACTTAACGCTTGGTTTCAATGGCAAGAAATAATAGGAAATAATAGTTAATGCTTGGTGTAATAAAGATGTTATACACACAGGTTTCTGTCACTTATGTCAACTGTCAGTCACAACGTCAGGGGAGAGGTGTACCCTGGACTAGGACTTGGATGTGATGGTGAGCCTGTGACTCCTGGAGGTCTACCACCATCGCTTACTGCAGTATTATTTTAATATTACTTCAGTGTAGGAAAGAGATGAAGCTCTACAAGACGTATAGCTCCATCTCTTTCCCCCACTGATAGGTGGTAGGCCCCTATGTAAGTGCACCGTGATAATAATCCTGGTAAGCAATTAACAGACACTACACTTGGGTTTAATGGTAAGAAAAAATTGGAAAGCAGAGCGATTGCGTTCTTCTAGCGGCTTGAAGCATTTGCTGCTAATTATTTACAATAGCTATAGTATTTATTATAGCTATACTATTGGATCATCTTTACAAATACTTTACATTTTACCCTCATTTTAATTAATTTAGAGATAGTGGCGAGGCTGTATTTTTTTTATACATGTCTTTGTTAAACTGAATTTCTTCTTACCATAATTATCATCTTCGAGGAGTGTCATGATCAACCTCATCATCATGATCATCTTCTTGCCCTTGTCGCATGTTACTTCGGGTCGCCGCGTTTCCCTTCTTCTCCCCTGTCAATCGTCACGCTATCATTCACTCCCTTCTCTGTCTTAGGCTGCGTTTCCACCAGCGATGTGCGAGGATGCGTAGCGAGGGATGTGTTTGTAAAGAACCAATAGAATCGCTTCATTTACCTCGCCTCGGTTAGCACAGCTCTGGTGGAAACGGCTCAGCGGAGCTAGATTTTTGCGCATACAAAACAAGCGAGGGATTTGTGCGAGGAATGTGTACGAGGGATGTTTGCGAGGAATGTGTGTTGAGAAGGATGTGTTGCGAGGTTTGCGCATACTGTACCATCAATAAATTTTTCGTTCATTATGCCACGCAACCGTACGACATGCGTACGACTACAAGCGCTAACGACAGCAAAGTGAGACGTGAGCGGCAGGCAGGCGTTCGCGTTACTCCGCTCCCACTACACCGCACCCCCATCGTCACATTTCACAGCTTCGCAACGCATCCTCGCACCACACATTAATGCGCATTTTCACAGCTGCACTACACATCCTCGTAGGCACATTTTCATCGCACAGCTTTGGTGGAAACCCCCACACATTTTCACAGCACAGCTAGATATCCTCGCACGACACATTTCCATCGCACATCTCTGGTGGAAGCGCAGCATTCCTCGCACAAACCATCCATCTTTTCTTCGTCGTTCAAAACTTCTTAACAATTATGACGATTCTGGTGCCCAAACAGTCGACGACAAAAGTGTTAAGTCTGCGCATGACATTAACCTCGTGTGCACGCGAGTGTACTCGACAGAATTATTTATGCGTTTTATTATAGAGTAATTTGTGGATGATTGTACATTGATGTTGTATGTGGATCGAGCTTTCAGTATGTGTATCATTATTTACGGTATGTTCCTGTATGTGTTTGATATTGAAGCCTGTAATTGCTTCATTGTGGGGGAAAGGCCTCTCCGCTCCATGTAAAATACTGGTATTCAGCTGCATCCGGTTAGACTGGAAGCCGACCCCAATATATAGTTAGGAAAAGGCTAGGCAGATTGATTTTGTGGGGAAAGGCCTCATCTCGTACAGACCAACGTGCATTGATGACCCACAATTGTTTACTACGAGTTTATGACATCAAACATTTTGTCAAGGGTATCTTCACGATGGTTCTCCTTATCATAAAGCAGCCATGTCTAAGATTTTCGAAACTATCTAGACATTGTATGTATCTAGAAATCCACTGACAAAATTTTGAAGCCTAGTTTCTAACCGACTTTAAAAAATGCGGAGGTTCTATGTTCGTCTGAATGCTCGCGCGTCTGTACGCTTGCGCGGTGGTTAACTTTGCTTGGATCAGGTAGTTCTTGAGTGAGCTTCAATAATACCTACGTATTTTTCCCACTTAGGTGTATAATAAGTTCCTGTCACTGTTATTTACGTAGCAGGTAGTGGTATTTGAATTGTGTGCGGTAGATGGTGTGGGCCCCGGTCGCCCCTTGGATCTTGCCTCTTATATTAAAATGTTCCACTCGCCCCGTTTTTTATTATTTCGGTGTACTGATTCGCCCCTTACGAAGGGGATACCGAAACTAAAAAGTGAAAAATAAAAACTTATTACGAAAAAAAAAATACTGACTTCCAATAAAAAACAGTACAAAGTGAAAAATAACTTTAATTTCAGAAGTCGGTGCCAAAAAACAAACATACAAAACCAAAGACACCGACTTCCGAAGTTTTTTTTTGTTTCACAAAGGTTTTTATGTCTCTTGTCAACGTTATTGACATCATTTCAGCACCATTTCTATAGGCTAGGCCAATCATGTACAACCTCTTTTGTTTTACGACTCACTTTTGAAACCTAAGTTTCTCAGACTTTTCAACATGCCTAGAAATATTTATCATGAATCATACGACAAACTTGAATATTTACATAAGACGAATCATTTAAGAAAGTTTTTTTGCACTTGCTGGAATCGACCATTACTCATTTTAAATGTCACTACATTAATAAGGGAAATTTACGTTTTGTTGTAATTTCAATGATTCAGAGTTCAGACAACGTTTATTTAAAATTTCGAGTGTTTAAGTTTTTTCTTAAGAACTTTAAACTTGAGTGTTTGCGTAATAAATTTAGTCATTCCAAGTCTATCTTGGGTAGTGACACTCTGTTTTCGAGTATTTGTGGATTATAAAAGAAAATATCGTGTAGAAAAGGTTATAGTGAGTCAATCTTAAAAGATAGACATATGCTGTCGCGGACTTTTTTTAGAACTTTTAAAAAGGAACAATTCCATCATACATGATATTTGTGTAACTTAAACCGTTTACGCAGCGCACGCAACGGAAGCTCTCAAAAAGGAATAATTTTTCCCGTTTTCGCAACACTTTTCATTTATGCTCCGCTCCTATTGGTCGTAGCGTGATGTTATATAGCCTTCCTCGATAAATGGACTATCCAACACAATAAGAATTTTTCAATTCCAACCTGTAGTTCCTGAGATTAGCGCGTTCAAACAAACAAACTCTTCAGCTTTATAATATTAGTATAGATGGAGCGACTGCCTATCTGACCTCCACAACCTAATAACTGGGTAATACGATAACCTTTGGTAAGACTGGTTGTCAAAATTTCGGACTTCTGGCGACCTGTAACGACCTGTAACGTATCCACTGTCAAAGATCCACGAATGATAGCTGGGACCAACGGCTTAACGTGCTTTCCGAGGCACGGAGGAAACTCGGTATATAAAGATGGTCACCCATCCACGGAACAACCCCGGCAAGCATTACCTGTTGGATCGACCTGTGCAGCTGTTATTACTCAGCCACGAGCTCCTCCTAAAATAACATACAGACGAGTACTTTCGTTATTTCTATAAAACTTTAATATTTTACCCAAAAAATTATCTATGATATTCACCCTACTTTGCGGTCAACAGTTTATTATGAACATTTACAGTGAATTATGCAAAAATATGCATTGTAGTCAATGCTTGCATAAAACATCAGATGGATAGCTGGCAGTTCATACTAATGCAATGATATCATCAGTTTCGTAGATTATTCACGCCGGCGCACGAATGAGTAATAAATGGAGTGCCAATGCAAGCGAATGGCGCTATCGATGTTCGCATAGGCGATAGACTACTCCGGTTATGATAGAAGGTAATCTATGGCAAAGGCGTTGCATATTAAGTGTTAGTTGAGGCAAATAAGAGAGCAAAACTTTGTGATTAGTCATAATTTTGGTTGCGGAACACAGCAATAAATATCGAGTCGTTAAAGCACGTCCGCCTTTATTGCAAAAGGAGTTCTAACTTTATTCCAGGTTGAAATCTTCGAGTCTGTTTTTGTATTTTCGAAGTAAAGTTCTAAATACAAAATTAAACAATTTGAACAGGTACTGAAGATAATTCTTGCTTTTTAATAAGACTGAATGAGTTTATTTATCTGGTTTAATTTTGATTATCTTTGTAGAAGATGTTTAAAAAAGCGCATTCATAGATATAACAATTCAGCAATCATCAACCTAAAACGTCAATGAATTATTATGACAACCATGAGTTTTTTAAGATTCCATTAACTCAATACTCCGTGTACAATCGTGATCATAAATTAACATGATGTTTAACTTTTAGGTTGAAACTGTTTATTTTAGAAGCGTAAGCGCATCATGAATCGTGATTGAGTTGCGCATGATTTTACTTTCATTTCTTACTTTTTGCATAATTTTGTAGTTTTTATTGTGTAGTCGAGACTTAGTAGAAATGTAATTTGTCTATTACAGATAGACAAATTAAATGATATGGGGAAAAATCAGGAAAAAAACAAAGTTCTAAGCTATTATTTTTACTAATGCAATAAATACCCTCAAATCAGCTGCAAACAAGACAAAACACCAAACCGATTGAAAAAGAAATCAAGTCACTTCCATAATTTTTCAAATCAGGAACCATAAAATTGGATACGTCGTGCGAACCAGCACGAAGCTCGAAGGCGCGACACCGTTCGGCCAGATTTTTATTACGAACACACGTATTCGGGACACGTCGCGAGCCCCGAGTGGAGCCGAAGCCACGCGAAGGCAATCGAATAGGGCTGGTGACTGTGATTTCGAACTTCGAACGCACGGATTTTTTTTATTGCTTTGCAGAATTTTGATCGACATTTGAAATCTTTTATGCTTTTGCTGTTCTAAAGTGCTGCAGTGCACTAGTTAAAGTTAACTGAGGGAAGCGGTTTATTATAGTGTTTGCAGATAATGGCCGAGTCTGTGGAACATTACCCGTTTAAACGTAAACGTTAGTGTTGTATGTCGGTCGTGCATCACTCCAAGGTTTCTTATTAAGTTTCCTTTCTGATTCTAACGAGTAACCTACATACACTGTACACTAATTGTACATAGTTAGTGACTCATCAAATAGCTGCATAAAAAAAACAACACATAGCAAGAGCGTGGTGATACATTTACCTAGCATTACTATTATTATTTATGCAACCGTTATATTTTCAATAGACCAATATACCAACGATCCAACCAAAAATGGCCAACATAATACGAATATCGTTTCCCGTATTGAAACCCCACGCAAATATTTATGGGAAAAATAAATTGCCGGTATTGCAACCCTATAATTTGAACGCATCAGATTTTTTTTCTAAATTCGAAATTTGAACTGCGATTCCTTTTAGCTGTCATGATTTATAGGAGGTGCTCATTTGAGCGGGAATTTTGAATCTTATTTAAAATTCGATATGTCTGTCGCTTGGGGCTGCATATATTATTCGTGGTGTGCATATATTTAAAAATATTTTGCGGAGCAGTGCTTTTGGTAGTTCCTTGTGGATCCTGGCAAGGAAAAGGTTCATTAAACCCGAGTTATAAGATTGCTGTCATAACATTGAAGGGTAAATGTCAAACCGGGAAGAATATGTCAAGCAAAATGGAGGCTTGTGCAGAATGAAACGCAGTGAAGATTTTCAATCTACTTTCCCCAATCCATTGTCCAGGTCATGGAATTAAGAAAAGTCTATTTCTAATCATATCTTTCTAATTTCTATCATTATCCACATGTAATAAAAACAAAGCAATACAATTTCTAATGTTACCAGGTTCAAGTCAACAAGCACATTTTTAGTTTGTACTAAAAAAAAACGGTATTCCGTCGCTCTGACAAAATTGTGGGACGAATTTAATGTTGCAAGATAACTGTATGTGTGTACCTATGTACGTGTCAAAATTTTTCGAAAACAAACTCTTTGTATGCACCGCTGGCAGTTAATATCTAGTTTGTTTTTCTTATCTATGTAGAACGATTTTTGGATGGAATAATAAAAATTTGTGAATCATACGGTTTTAAGAAGTTTTTTCGTGCATTCGTCGCCTGATGGTGGGGAATCATTATGTCATGCATGATTTTTTGCAATACCAGTCTTTAAAGTTGCTTCTGCTTTAGATTTCCAAATAGTGTAGTTTTTTTTAGAATAGATCAGGCTCTTTCTTTGGAATCTCATACCAACACGCGTACAAAATTTTGTCTATTCTTCCGTCGACAAAACCCATTTCTATGGTGGTCATGCTACACGTGTTGGTGATAATTAGAAGAAAAATCAACAGCGACATGTCAGACGTGTTCAGATCTCAGACCAAATAAAAAACCAAGACAGAGCGTTGTAAATAGTGACGTGAGGCCGGTTTCGTAAACATTGTGTGCACTTATTGAGGTGTAGTTTGATCGTAAATGGTTGTGAATGTGTGCGTGTATGCACAGAGCGGAGGTGTAGTTTTGGCAAGCTTCACTGTATTGTTCGAAGCGCTCTGTCTTGTGAAAAATGCCGAATGAAAAGGAAAAATCGCGTCTGATATCGGCTTAGTGACAATGCCTGGTGCATATTTGATACTTTTTTCACGATACTAGCTTCCGCCCGCGTGGTATGTCGATAAAAAGTAGCCTATGTCCTTCCCCGGGATGCCATCTATCTCTTTGCCAAATTTTATCGAAATCCGTTCAGTGGTAGGCGTGAAAAGATGCATACAGACAGACAGAAAGAC
Organism: Lithophane ornitopus; assembly: GCA_948473465.1. Lineage (NCBI taxonomy): Eukaryota > Metazoa > Arthropoda > Insecta > Lepidoptera > Noctuidae > Lithophane > Lithophane ornitopus. The sequence goes on along the minus strand of OX419638.1, from coordinate 9,296,093 downwards.
AGAGTTACTTTCGAATTTATAATATTAGTATGGATCAATGGATAAGCCAGCATTTACCATTTACCACCTCATGAATGATGTCAAACTCATAGGCACATCCGTCTTGCTCCAACGGTATTTGCTGTAACTATTTTCACAGCAAAAACACCATGCTATCACCAACACCAACATTCCAACAATAAACCTTGTGTTACAAGTTTCCCACATCGTCCTAAGGCCAGTCCACCAATGACTTGCTTGTTCAGGCCGATGTTATCGCCGACCTCAAACTATGAAGTTGAGTTTCGTTATTAAAAGGTCAGATGCATTAATAGAATGGGTACTGAGAGTTTGGACTTACGGTATTTTTTTAAATACCTACGAAATACTTTTCGTGTTTTTATTTTGTTGTTTTTGGGGTCCCTACATTTATGTTCGCATAATTCGTCAAAATTTTGGGAACAGCAGATTTTATTTTTGCGATTTCAGGTTTGGTCCCATAGTAAAAAGTTGTTCATAATGATGAGTACAATGACCCCTTAAGAGGATGCCTATGAATTAAATTTCACCGTGTATTTATATTTTTAAGAAACTGGAAATACAATATTTTCTGCCTACCCCCTTGGAAAGAAAGCGTGAGTTTATTTATGTACATATTGTATGTATGGAAATAAAATTTGAATGTTTCTTGTTATGGGAAATTCTTGGGAAAAAATAAATTACCTACAGACGAACATAATAGAATAAATTCATTAAACAAGATTTTAGGTCGCAATTTCCGTCTCGAGACGACATTTCTTTCCAAAGAATGACATAATCTATGATCGTACCAAAGTGGCAAAGTGTCCAGCTTTTAAGCTTAGAATCGTGTGTCAAACTATTTGGAACAAACGTTTAAAACTGGCAGACTCCTCTTTCTTTAGAGTCAGAGCGCAATTATTATGATATGTGATAGTACAGGAAATTACATTTGCGTACCTACTAATTATGTCTCATCATAAACTTAATTTAAATCTGCTAAAAGTATATTTCCCCCACTCCCCAGAAACATCTCTCTCTATAAAAAATTGTCATATCTCAATATTTGCAAATAACATTTATTTGCAAGGTGAAAAAGCAAATGATGATTTTGTTTTCTTTTTTTTTTACTCATTTAAAATGTTCACCCAGTCCACAGTCTACCTACTCAATCTCTACAACTCGTAATATTCATAGCACAAAACAATACACGATTGATTGTGCGCGAGCGCAAGTGAAACGCAAGGTCTACGCCCAAGCTTATCTGCGAGCTTACATCATGTGTGTAGTCACTTTCAATTTGGTAACTATTGGATAAACATGTCTGCATTGTTTGTCTGTCAGTAAGTATGAGTGGATTGATGTTAAGTTTATCTAAACGTACATAACAATATCTCGCCTTTATTGATTGAATTTAAGCGTCTCAAATTTATATTTTTAAGAAACTACGTTTAAATTCACTTAAGGGGTCATTGTACTCATCATTATGAACAACTTTCTTTATTGAACCAACGCTGAAATCGCGAAAAAAAAATCTGCTGTTCCCTACATATTTTATTTTATGTTCGCATAGCTCGTCAAAATGTAGGGCACAGCTGATTTTTTTTTGCTTGAGACGATTTATGCTTGGTTCCTATAAACAAAAAATGAATCGTTTTGCTTACCAATGGTAACATTTTTTATTGCCAAACTGGGCATAGAAATAGATTAGTAAGCTTATTTTACCTGTGATAGCTACTTCCATTTTTGGAAGGTTCTACTATGCAAAGTTATGAGGTCTTTACTTCATTATTGGTAAAGATACAAGTGTCTTAATATTGACCAATAACGGCCCGTTATTTTTAGGAATCGGCCATCAAACGCCTAAAATTTAGTTAAATACATACACCCACTTTTGGCCAGTTATGTTTAAGTTATGCATGTTATAAAACCTCCTTCCCTTTCCACGTCCAACTTAGTAACATAGATCGCAAAAAATCTTCATGTTCAAATACACAAGTCCAAAATAATGATACTGACGAACTATTCACAAAGCAATGGACATTTCGAAATAGTTGGTAAGAGTGTGTCGTGATGACTCTAAGACGTATAGTGACAACAATGCAGTAAATCAGTTGTCACTACATCAATGGTATACAATTTATTGACAATTTGCATCGGCAGTTTCGTAATATGTGATGAAATAGTTTTTGGTTTTTAACCAACTTCTTCATAAAAGGAGGAGGTTCTCAATTCGTCTGCATGTTTTTTTTTGTATTTTTGTTACTCGATTACTCCGCCAATTGTGAATCGATTTTGATGACTCTTTTTTGTTTGGTAGGTCATGCTTCCGAGGTGGTCCCATATAAATTTTATTAACTTTGCTTGCGTAGTTTTTGAGTTAGCTTCAATATTGCGTATTTTTCCCACTTAGTTTATCTAGACGATTTCCTTATTTATTCTTTCACTGTTATTTACATAGCAGGTAGTGCTATTCGGATTTGTGTGGGGTAGGTACCACAACTAAAAAGTGAAAAATAAAAACTTTTTACAAAAAAAATCAAACCGACTTCCAAAAAAAACACTAAAATGAGAAAAATAACTTTAATTTCGGAAGTCGGTGTCTTTGCTTTCCAATTTTCGTTTTATGCCACCGTCGATTTTTTTTGTAAAAAGTTTTTTGTACCTGTAATTTAAGGATTTCAATGGCGTAGTTTAGCTTTTTACGCCTCTAGTCTATTTACAATAGCTCATCATCATCTGCCTAGCCTTTTCCCAACTGTTGGGGTCGGCTTCCAGTCTAACCGGATGCAGCTGAATACCAGTATTTCACATGGAGCGGCTGCCTATCTGACCTCCACAACCCAGTAACTGGGTAATACGATACCCCTTTGTAAGACTGGTTGTCAGACTTTCGGGCTTCTGACGACCCGTAACGACTGACAAAGATCCAAAAGTGACAGCCGGGACCAACGGCTTAACGTGCTTTCCGAGGCACGGAGGAGTCTCGGTATGTAAATATGGTCACCCATCCACGTACCAACCCCGGCAAGCGTAGCTTAACCTGATGGATCGACCCGTGCGGCTGTTATTACGTAGCCACGAGCCCCTTTCTATTTACAATACCTACGGTTACATGATTTATTATAAACTTTTTTCATTCAAGATCTGGGCTGCGTTATCTACGTTGTCGAACAAACAAATTTTTCAAACATGGAGCAACTGTATATGAGTTTCCTTCCAAATACTTCGAATTGTGATAGAAATTGTGTTACGCTATTTGGATGCTTGGTGATGGTGATGCCAGAAGACACTGCTGCATTGCACTGCATTTTCGTAAACGATTGTGTTTCATTTTGACAGTTTAAAAACTTTTTTCAAACTAATGAAGCATTTGTTTAGCGATCTGTTAAAAAACGATTCAGATTGTAATTGATCGTGTATTACGCAATTAGTGCTGATTCCAGACGATACTATGCGACATGTAGGTGATTATATTGAACGTTAATTTAATTACAGGGGACATGGAGGATTACCCCGAGATTAATATTGACGGTACTCGGGTTAACAATAACCTTGTGATCAGTTTAAGAAGTCGGAATTTGGTGGATGAGGTAGTCATAGTAGATTTGGGATATTCATATGGTGCTCATGGTTGGGATAATTCATGTTTTCGCAAACAACCAGATACTGAGGACAATTTACGAGGATTTTACTATCCGATCTTCCCAATGTGAGTGTAAGTCATTGGGGCGATCGTTTCTTCTTCATTTTAACCCTATTTATGAGTTATAAGGTTGCACATGTCAATTTCTAACTAGTATAATTAACTATAGTAGCACTTTTTACTTTGTTGCAAATCTACAAATAAGCATACATAGTAAAAACAGCTTTCAAAGAATAAAAATTAAAAACCAACTACGACAAAAATGTCAATCAACTAAAAATGTATAAACAAGACACCATAGACAGACAAATTAAAAATCCGGAGTCGCACGTGTGAGGGCATAAATCGAACAGATTACGTGTGACTCCGGATTTTTAATTTGTCTGTCTGCCTGTGGTGTCTTGTATATACCTTTTTAGTTGATTGACTTTTTTGTCATGGGTTCTGGATTTGTTACTTTAATTTAATATAAAAGGTTGTGGAGGGCAGATAGGCGGTAACTGGAACTGGGTAATTGGGAAAAGGCTAGGCAGATTGATTGATTGATTGTAGGTTTATGTGAAAATAAAGGATTTAGATTTTGAATGCCGCATCCACACACACCATTCACCTTCATTCCGACATCCCGTCATCCGTGCATCAGTAGCGCTTTGTCATACCGGCGTAGATATTAAATTTCTTGGCCAACATATTGGTGCACCTTTTGTGTACATCATAATGGTGCATTATCGGAAATAGTATGACAATGAAGAGGGATGAAGCCGGTGCGTAGGACAAAGGAATGTCATGTAGTTCAGGGTTTTAGAAAACCCTGGTTGTCCCTTCCCTGTGGTTGGTACTATTGGTATAAGTAAAGTTTGCTGTTGTTCATCGGAATATCAATGTATGATTGTTCTACGAATCGTACTATGTAGTTAATACTTACATAATGTAATATTGTTTTTTTTTTCTACGTCTAATTGTTTTTATTTCCAAGATAATACTTACACCATCTTAAAATAATAGTAATATGTACAAGCAACATCTGTCGACACACTTTCGCCATTCCATCTTCCTAGCACGGTGGGCTGTGCTGGGGCGGCTCAAACGGCGCAAATACTCCAATCTTATTGGGATTTATATTTTCGAGCCGTACGGAGTTGAAACACTAGGGCCATGGAGTCCCAGTACCCACTTAGTTTTTCGAGATATCGCCAAGCGATTCAACTATTTTTTGGACAAAGATACAGTGTTGCCATACAACGTGGCAATGCTGCCGGCCAATTGGGCACATTTCATGATTTTTTTTGATAGCCTATGATACTTTCCTATATGATTTTGATTAATTTCATGAAAAGCGTTTGACGAAGTTTGTGATTTGATGTAAAATTAGTTCTTAATTTAGTTAAAAACTTATGAAAACGTAATCATTTTGTCAGAAGCATCTCTATTAATAATGCCTCGTTGGTCTAGTGGTCTCAAGCGCTACTGTTGAGCATGAGGTCCTGGGATCGATTCCCCGGTCGGGAAATGTGTTATTGGGTTTTTCGATCTAGAATTCCCCAGTAGCAGTCCGCAGGGTACATTTCTACCCGTTTGACGGCAATTGACTCGCCCCCTGTTACATGGGACTTAAACAGAACTGGCGAATTGTGGGTGTAGGTACTATAGGTGCACCTCTGTCTGACCCTTCGGGGATTACAGGCCTGATGTTATGTTATGTGATCTCAATTAATATTTTGAGTATTAAAGAAGAAGAATCAATCATTCACGCATCAATTCGTGTATTCTATTACATTCGAAAGTGTAATTTACAATTTCAAATCGCACTTATATGAGGTAATCGGATAATCGTGAAAGCACGTTGTAATGTAATACTTACCATTATAACAAAGGTATTTTTGAAGAAGGGAAAGTGATCTTTTGCTGTTAAAAGATTCTTTCTCATTGTATGGGGAGATAAGAATCTGATTCTTAGATTTTTTTTAATGATTTTTCTTTGTTAATAATCGGGCGAATCTTTGTCACAAGTAGGTAGACTATTGTTAATTTATACTTTATACAATCTTTAAGCTTGCTACGTTTATTGTGAGACAATAAAACAAGACAAGAAAAAAAAAACAACTTTCAAGTTTTTTATTATGTTACTGAGTTAGATACTTCTGACATATTGACTGACACACATACATAATTACATAGTATGCTTAGTAATAGGATCCCGGTGGCACACTTTCGATATCTGCTGAACCCTTTAAAAGCAGAATAAAAAAAAAAAACAATCTGCCTAGCCTTTTCCCAACAATGTTGGGGTCGGCTTCCATGCTAACCGGATGCAGCTGAATACCAGTATTTTACATGGAACGACTGCCTATCTGACCTCCAGAACCCAGTAACTGGGCAATACGATACCCCTTGGTAAGACTGGTTGTCAGACGTTCGGGCTTCTGACGACCCGTAACGACCCCTTTAAAACGCAGGATAATAACTTAATAAATAATTTTGAAGATTATTCGTTTAAATTAACATAACCTCAATTTAAAAAAACCGAATATTATCCTTATGTTTAATATACAGTGCAAAAGTTATCGCCTAAAACATTAAAAAAACAGATATCAATCTCTAATCTTAACATTCAGTCAGATGCACAAATTGATAACACGACTAATATTAATAAACGATTCAAATGCTTTTATATGCAATAAACAAATCGCTCAATCAATCATGATAACCTTTTCTAATACTTCTTAATAAACTAAAAGAATTCATTCGTTTAATAACTCGGGAGCATTGCTATGTATTGCGTATTTCGTGTTACTGTGAATTAATGTAATCAGATTATTTGCAAAATTACTATTACTATATACATAGGATTACTTTATACAAGGAGCAGTGGTGGCCCAGTGGTAACGGCCACGACTTACGAGTTGTAGGTCGTAGGTTCGAATCCTGACAGGCGCTTTACTTTGTGTAAATTATTTCATCGCCACTGCTCTCAAAACGGTGAAGGAAAACATCGTGAGGAAACTGGCATGTCCTAGAACCAAAAATTCGAAGACATGTGACATCTACCAACCCGCACCGCCCGCGTGGTGGATTACGGCCCGCTCCCTCTCACAGAGAGGAGGCCTGTGTCCCAGCAGTGGGAACATTATAGGCTTATAATGCTATATACATAACTATCCCCATATTCCTATTTATTTACTTTGTAAAGGATTTTTTTTTTAATTATTGTGAATGTGAAGACTATGTGGATAATTTGTTTTATTTTGTTTTTTATTATTTATTTTGTCCTTAGTTAGTTTTAATTAATCATGATAGTTTGAGGAATTTATGCGGCCTACCCAAATGTCCTTTCTTTGGTATCGTTCGTCAAATCGTTGAGCACCTTAAATTCTGAGTTGAGCTGCACGATTACTGACAAATGCGTGTACTGACTGGACAGGTCCACTCAATCTGTGTGGTTCTTACCTCAAAAGACCATTTCAGACACCAATCTTCATGGTCTTCACATGATCTGACCAAGATTATCTGTCAAGATTATAAGTCTGGACTTTATAAGAGACTGTGCCCTTTGTGTTTGTTTTGGCCTTTCTTCTGAGAGTAGTCAGATAGGAAACGCCGAACTTTGTGGGTTTGTACAAACACTATTACACATCCATCACATTTTTTTTTAACTAGATGAGTTTAAAAAAATGTGATTGACGTGTAAAAGTGTTTGTACAAACCCACTTACAGAAAATAAATCATTAAACATTTATCATTCGTAGTCATGTCGCAGTAACATGGTTGAAGCTGTATGCCTATCCTTCACCAGCCTTAACGAAACGAGCTTTCATTAGCAATTCCTCGACTCCACTAATTTTGCACTTGACCAGTAACACATACAAATCGCTAAGCTTCGGTTCATTGCGAGATTGACCCTCTGAACTCGATGTATCGATTTCGTAATATTTCGTGAGAAACATGGCCGGCTGGTTATGGAACTATCTTCTCAACATATTAGAGATACGTGTCGTTCTTTAAGGCGTTCTGTAAAACTCAATCTGCCTAGCCTTTTCCCAACTACATTGGGGTCGGCTTCCAGTCTTACCGGATGCAACTGAATACCAGTATTTTACATGAAGCGACTGCTTATCTGACCTCCACAACCCAGTAACTGGAACCCAGTAACTCGATTTATAATTGAGATCGATGCACCCCGGCCCCTTAACGTGCTTTCCTAGCCACGGAGGAGTTTCGGTATGTAAAGATGGTCACCCATCCAAATTCCCAGTGCCGGATAGGCCTAAGACAGTTCAATACATAATAACTTGGAGGAATTGGCAATTATACTATTTCAAAGTAGTTAGTGTCATTAGCCTAGACATTTTGACTGATATGTACCCTCCATGTGGTACTGGGTTCCATTCCCGGGGCAAAGTGTTATTGGACTTTTCAGGAATTTCTCTGTAGCAATCCGGAGTCTAGATTTGTGCCCGGTTGATGACAATAGGCTCGCCCCCTATTATATGGGACTTAAACATAACTGGTGAAATGTGGGTGTACTATAGGTACACCTCTTCGGGGAATACCAGCGCGATTTTATGTTATGTTAAAAATAAAATAATTTTGCTATACTTAATTCGCGGTCACGAACAAAGATGAAAAGTTTCGTTCGCACAGACAGACAGACAGATTGTACATAATTGGACAGCCATGAAGAATGCCTGGTCCTATGTAGTTACGCCGTAATTATAGTCATTGTTCGCTTAATGTGTTGCGAGAGGGTATTATTTTGATGTAAATAATATATCGATGTTTTATAAGTTATGAGCATTTATTCGATAGTAATGGATATAAAGAGTTTCTTGTTCTTTACTTTGACGTCAGTGATTTGATTGTGTATCCTATACACTTAGAAGTTATAAGAATTTCGTTATACCTATTGCTACTAAGCTTAGAAAAAATGTACTTACAATGATTGTTAAAGGTTGTCCAACTAAATTATGTGTATATTTTCATATTTCGAAGGCTTATTGGTATTGATTCGCACGAATTACTCGCCTGAAACGGGCGAATCGATAGAATAGAATAGAATAATTTTATTTTTTGCAAATATGGGTAGATGATACATCAAAAGGCATATACTTGTAAATAACATTATTTTTCCGAATTTTGAGAATCGACAACTCCAGAAATCGATTCGCCTAGGAATAAATTTTAACTTCGTACAAATCGCTTCAAGAAAAAATAATATTATTTAAAGTGTCGATTCGCCCGTTTCACCGAATCAAATTAGCCATTTCGGAAAGTACGTTAAGCCGTTGGTCCCGGCTGTCATTTGTGGATCTTTGACAGTCGTTACGGGTCGTCAGAAGCCCGAAAGTCTGACAACCAGTCTTACCAAGAGTTATCGTATTACCCGGTTACTGGGTTCTGGAGGTCAGATAGGCAGTCGCTCCATGTAAAATACTGGTGTTCAGCTGCATCTGGTTAGACTGGTAGCCAACCTCAACATAGTTGGGAAAAGGCTAGGCAGATTGATTGAAGTGATAAGGTTATAACATAAAATTCGATTGTGTTTGAACGGTATGATGGAGCTTGGTAGGTACGAAAGGATGAAAATAGTATGCACAAACACATAAAGTTATACAACTTGGGGTACCAATGCAGTTCTTGATACAACTTTCACTGAGTCACCGGCGTAGGCGCAATGCTCGCTATGCATAACGAAGATAGATCGTACTCGATCCTAGAATAATAATATCAAAATCATCACTTCACGGTGGAGACGTGATTTGACTATTATTTTATTATTTATTTTCATGGTGCAATAACACCGGTTTTTCCATTATAGCAGCCAGACAGTTCAATACATAATAACTTGGAGGAATTGGCAATGCTACTCTTTCAAATACTACTTTGAAAGAGTATCAAGAATAAACAAAAAAAAATGATGGGGAAAATATCAGTCAAAATCGCCTAGACATTTTGACTGATATTTCCCCCTTCATGAGGTACTGGGTTCGATTCCCGGGTTGCGCAAAGTCAAGCAAAGTTTTTCCATCAGGAATTTTTCAGTAGCAACCCGTAGACTGGATGTGTGCCCGGTTGATGGCAATAGGCTCGCCCCCTCTTACATGGGACTTGAATATAACTGTCGAATTATGGGTGTACTAACAGTGATTAAAGCGCGATTCCTACTGGCTAACTTTAGCAGGTTCGCATCAGCATACCGCAATTGAAAAAATAGGCATTTAATTCAGCATAACATTCCAACAAAAAAAAACGCCTGTTAAGAGGTTCCCTTTATGGTTTAGACAAGGAATAAGGCCGGAAATTCCAAAATTCCTAAAGGAAAGAGAATATACAATAGGGCGGACGAAAAGCTGACAAAGTGCTTGTAACTTATGCGTGAGAAGGATTCATGTTTATCATTAATTGTAGGTTAGCTTTGAATTACAACAACAACAAAAAAAAAACTTTCAATTACAACAAAAAGTAAAAATAACCTGGCGCCAAAACGTCATAATCGGGGACTAAAGATTCATATAATAGCGATCCCGTCATGACGTCACTTTAGGTCATGTGTAACCGCTTGATATGGACGTGAGCAAGCCGCTGTACAAGCACATGCACAACATTATCTCCTTTCATACATCACAAATCGCCACATCCATTCTTCTCTAATCGGTACTCGCAGTGTTGAGTACTCAGTGATGAAGTGCGCGAGGTCGCAGGGTCGAGTCCCGACCCGGTCCTTTCACTTCGCTTACATAAGCGGCCATGTTATAACGCTAATGTTTTATGTTTGGTTGTGCTTTTACGTTTATCTGTTATTGACATAATCCTAACTAATATTATAAATGCGAAAGTGAGTTTGTTTGTTACGCTTTCAAGCTAAAACGGCTAAACGGATTTGGATGTAATTTGGCACATGGGTAGACCATGACCTGGGTTTAGGACATAGGATATTTTTTATCCCGGTAGTACGTTCACGTGGGATAATTTCCGACCACCACAAGCGAAGCCGCGGGCAAAAGTTTGTAATAAATAAAAGTTTGTATAATATTATTTAGGCATTCACTTAAGATTTATTTATTACAAACTTTTGCCCGCGGCTTCGCTCATGTGGTGGTATGGACTATCGAGAGTTAAGAATTTCAAATTTCTTAACTCTCGATAGTCCCAACAGAGCTGAGCGTTGAAAATACGACACTACGCTATTTGGGATTTAATTTAAAAAAAATCAAAAGCCATTTATTCAAATTAGGCTGAGAATCGGCACTTTTCGAACGTCAAAATTACATAAGACAGTCCCCCAAAACGCCCACCCTTCACCACTTCCTAGTGCTTTAGCTGGGAAGAAGAAGTGGCGCAACAAACTCCCCAAAAGCACAGCTGTCTGTTCAGTTAGAAAAAAAAAAAAACCTACATCACAAAACATAAATCAAATTGATACGACACGTCAATACCAACCAAAATAATTCCAGTGTTATTGAGTTTTCAAGTAAATATTATATTACTTAAAATTTAGCCAGCCAGCACGATAGAATGTTTGAATACCTAGGGTACGTCGTACGTGCGATACGAGCGTACTATCAGGGTGCGCCGAACTTAGGCACGAATAGATTTTAGCTGCTATTTCACAATAAAGGCGTATAGGTACTAACTAACATAATTACAGAACATTAACCTCACTGACATCACCCAGGTGTGGCTCACTAATTAATATTTATCACATTAGACTTGTAGTCGCAACTCGTAAGACGCCTCGTGGCCGCAAGTTGACAATAGGTCACTGAATCCTGTAGGTGTGGTAAAACGCTAACTTTATGTGACTACATAATAATTACAAAAACCTAACTCTATGTGCCTACTAAATCATTACTTAAAAAAAAAACAATATGAGGCTTGAGGCTAAAAATAATTATTAAATAAAGTAATAAAAACTAAAACCCAACTACGACAAGAAAGTCAATCAACTAAAATGGTATAAACAAGACACCACAGACAGACAAATTAAAAATCCGGAGTCACACGTGTTAGGGCCATAAATCGAACAGATTACGTGTGACTCCGGATTTTTAATTTGTCTGTCTGTGGTGTCTTGTTTATACCATTTTAGTTGATTGACTTTCTTGTCGTAGTTGGGTTTTAGTTTTTATTACTTTTTTTTTTTTTTGGAGTTATAATATATATATTTTTGAAATTTGCTAATTCAGCCCTTTCATTTGATACCTAACATGGTATGATTAAAAACCATTTGTATTTTAATTCATGACTTTATGTCCACTAGAGGGCGCCTTTTTTAATTTAATGTGACGTCACATAATAACCAGCGGACGATCAAGACGCTTCCAACGATACCTTATTTGTCAAACTGGGATGAGTCGTTTAGAAGATATGAGGGAACAGATGAACATACATACATACATACATACATACCGATCAAAATCATAACCCTCCTTTTTCTTCGCCGTAGTCGGGTAAAAAATATAATATACATATATAACATTCACAGATCTCATGCACCACATGACCTTCAAATAGCATTTATTTATTTATTTAAAATAGGTACGCCAACACCAAATATTAAAAGTAACAATAATAATAAAAACTAATAATTAAAATTTTTAATAAATATTCCTAGATCTTTGTTTTCTTTTTTTTACCCGACTACGGCGAAGAAAAAAGGAGGGTATGTATGTATGTATGTTCATCTGTTCCCTCCTATCTTCTAAAGTACTCATCACAATTTGACAAATGAGGTATCGTTGGAAGCGTCTTGATTGTCCGCTGGTTATAGGTAAATTAAAAATGGCGACCTCTAGAGGACATAAAGTAAGGAACTAAAAAACAAATATTGTTTAATCGTACCATGTTGGGTATCAAATGAAAGGGCTTAATGAGCACATTTCAAAAAAATATATATTATAACCCCAAAAGAATTAAAAAAAAAAAGTAATAAAAACTAAAACTCAACTACGACTAAAAAGGTATAAACAAGACACCACAGACAGACAAATTAAAAATCCGGAGTCACACGTGTTAGGGCATAAATCAAAAAGATTACGTGTGACTCCGGATTTTTAATTTGTCTGTCTGTGGTGTCTTGTTTATACCTTTTTAGTCGTAGTTGAGTTTTAGTTTTTATTACTTTTTTTTTTTAATTCTTTTGGGGTTAAAATAAATTATTATTTATTTAATAATTGTAAACTTTTTTTAATAAGTTTATGACTAATTAAATTTTACTTTTTTGTACATTGCAGACCTCGTCAATACGTCATTTTGACATATTTCTCACGCTAGATTCATACATCGTGCAATAACGAGAAATAACAAACATAGTGTGCCACGCCAGCCACGCCCGTAGGCTGGGTGTATCGTGGCATCTGCCATTTTGCCATCGGTGTCGTAATAGGCTACAGTGTTGCAAATAAATAAATCAATAGATGTTCAAAACAACGTGTACTAAATACTTAAGCTAATAACATAATATCACGGTTAATCCCATAGGGAGTAGACAGGTGTATATCCTTACTTCATTATTTACTTATATTATACTAGCTGATGCTCGCGGCTTCACCCACGTGGATGTCGGTTATTATACAAGGTGGAGACGACAATACAACAAAAAATAAAACTCCGTGTATCTAATTACGTTCTTGGTCCACATACAAAAAATTAATCAAATATATCCAATAGTTTAGTTACGATAGCTAGTCAAAGATCGGCAAACCCCATAGTCGGCCCATCACTACTATTTAGTTTGTTTGAAAAAATGTTTTTGTTTTATTTCCATGTTAGGATTTATTTAATAGTTCCATAATACTCTTATGCATTAGTATTGCCAGTGTTTTCATTTATTGTTGTATTGTCGTCTCCACATTATATACTAAAACCTTCCTCGAGAACCATTCTATCCATTGGTGAAAACAGCATGAAAATCGGTGCAGTAGTTTTTGAGTTTATCGCGAACAGGACGACAGACAGACGCGGCGGAGGACTTTTTTTTATAATATGTAAGGATGTAAGGATTATAAATGCGAAAGTGTTTGTTACGCTTTCACGCTAAAACAGCTGAACGGATTTAGATGCAATTTGGCACATGGGTAGACCATGACCTGGAAAAGGACCGTACCCGAAGGGTGCCAAACGGAACCCTATTACTAAGCCTTCGCTGTCCATCCGTCTGGTTGTCAGCAGGCTGTATCTCACGAACCGTAATAGGTAGACAGTTGAAATTTTTATACAAGAAATGTGATTTTATCGGCGTTTTTTTGGTAAATATTTTACGGTGGTACAGAACTCTTCGTGTCCGACTCGCACTTGGCCGGTTTTTATTTCTGTTTTAAAAAGAAACTTAACACTCACACACCTGCCTCATTTTAAATAATTCCATACAAGCTTTTAGCCCCAATATCCCAACAGAAAATTTGAATCCTTCATTCCGAAACATGGTTTCAAAATTATAATATATTTTTCATATATGTATAACTGAAAAATTCAGCATGAAACAGCGAATATTGCTGGAACAAGGAAACTGAAACGTTTTGCAAATAACAAGCTGTGTACGACGGACAGGAATCTCATTACACAGTAATGTGTTACAATGTTTACGGGTTCAATGAAAAAATAGGTAGGGAGAGGTGTACACTCAACAAAAGAGACCATAAAGTAACTGCAACTTTATAAGTTTAATTGTACTTATTGCACGCAATTATAATAAGCGTAATTAATTATAATTTCGTGCAAAACCTTTACTATAAATTAAAATCGCATTTCGTGTGTTTTTGTATGTCCGTTGTTCTTCTAAACCATGCAACAGATTTTGATGAGGTTTTCACCATCGTTTAGAGAATTTATTCCGGAAGGTTTATGTGTATAACATGTTAATATTGAAGTAACATATAACTAAGAAATCTTGATGTTTTGTCAAGTCGTAAAAACTTTGCGAAACAGGGCAAGAGCGGGTCGCTAGTAATTTTATACTTTAAAACTAATACCCACGTATTTTGAAACTAATGAGACCTCTTTGCGACCTTTCAGTCCAGGACACCATCAACCTTGATTTTTTTGACGGATTTTTTACAATACACAGACGATATACACTAGATTTTATTACGTAGGTACCAGAAAAAATCGCAAAAAATCTTAAAATAGGCATACTAAAAAATAAACAGTCGATTTCCGTTTCAAACACAATTACTTATTATATTAATTCGTCAAAGGCCTTTGTTACTTTAATGAATTTTTAATTTAATCGTTCCTACCGCATTGTTGGCCAATTTTCCAGTTTCCACAGTTTTGTTAAATTTCTCATAACTGATCTTTTAACATTTCTCTAATTTCGCTACTGTTCCAGAAACACTCGAGTTTGCTATTTGTCTGTCAAGTAATTTACACAGATTTTGTATATGTAAAGGAAAGTTAACTTTGTGTTGGTAATATTAAAGCATATTTTGCTTTGTCTAGAGTGAATCCCCATTGATGAATTCTTGGCCCCATCTGTGTCGTGCAATTAACAATGCTAAGTCTGGGGGGTTATTCTCAAAATAGGTAGAAAATATAATTTAACGATTAATAAATAGTATTTATTATTTAGCCTTTTAGTCAGAAAAAATAAACGAAGTCGATAACTAAATAACTAATATTTAACACGAGAAGACCTCAACTTATATAATTTTATAAGTTAAAAAAAAAAATACATACGTTATTCTGCTGCATTCGGTTAGACTTGAAGCCGACCCCTAACATAGTTGAGAAAAGGCTAGGCAGATTGATTGATTATTTTAAGTTAATTTTTTATTCCACTTATGATGCGGAAATACTACCACTAAAGGTAGTTTAAATTCAGACAGCTAGACCTCGTAAAATACTTTTAAAACCATTAGACAAAACACCACCGGATACATTAACGAGTCCTTCCTCCATAGGGCCCCAAGAAAGTAACGCCTGTACAATAGTGCGTAATTTTTCGAACCATTTGCTCCGCCGGCCATTGTTGTCCCGAACTGCAATTAGGAGACAGAAGGGGGAACTTAATGCTGCTCTGATCGACTATTAATAATTATTATTCTAGTAATTACTTACGTTTTGTTACCATACTCTTGTTTAGGTTACGAAATCAGTTTTATTATTTTATGCGCAATGTGCTCGACAATTTTCCGTTCGGAAAGTCGAGCGGTTCTGAGAATAGGTCCCGCCATTTTTTGGCAAAATAATGGTTTGTTGTTGTCAGCCTTATTTTAAAAGGGTTTTAAAATATTTTGAGTGGAGGTTAAGTGGTACTTAACTTGTCAAAAATATACGGATTTGGTCGAAAGTGAAAATGATTTTTCTTCATAAAAAACGGTTAAAATATTTTTAAAGCTGTTGATTCTTTGAGTTGACAACCGCGGGTTTCAACATCTAGGAGCAGTCGTACAAAAAGAATAAAAAAAACTCGTTTTACGGGAACAAATAGGTAAAAGGACAAGAAAATTATGTCGAATTGCCCATGAAAGTACCTACTCACAAAACTTTAAAACAGCCCCTCTTAGCTCCATAAAACACATTCTGACAAATATTACGACCGATCCGATGCGGTACCTCAGTATGAATAAAGATAGACCCCATATCTCATTCCTTAAGACATTTTACTTATGACGGTAGTTGTAAATTTGGTATTCAACGACCCCATTCCTTTCAAGGCAATTTGAACCTTACATCTTACAAGTTAAAGTTGATTTTGTGTTGGG
The DNA here is from genome assembly GCA_948473465.1 of Lithophane ornitopus. Lineage (NCBI taxonomy): Eukaryota > Metazoa > Arthropoda > Insecta > Lepidoptera > Noctuidae > Lithophane > Lithophane ornitopus. The sequence continues at coordinate 9,279,749 of OX419638.1, read as the reverse complement.
GTTTTTTAGTAATAAATTGGAATTAATACCTAAGGTTATATCGCCAATATCTCAGGTTTTGAAAAGAGGTTTAATGATTTTCAATGTTTTTGCCCGTTTTATGTTGTTTGTGCGATCTGGTTCGATGTGATAACATGATTACATCTTCCCTGTATCCCGTGATTCTATAATCTTTCTCGTTTAATGAGGATTTTCTGGCTTTAAGGGACTGATTGACGCTCATTATCGAAGTAATTCGAGCTTGCTTTTCCGAGGTAAGGATTTGGGCGATTACAATCGATTTTATCGCTTGCCAAGGTATTCGAGTTACAAGATTCTAATGATTAGAAAGATCGTAATTTACAGATCTAGATTTAATTTGCTTTTTCTGACATCTACAAAGAAATATCGATACGCAATCTTGTACAGTCACAAGCACTAATATGTATACAGTTAACAACTTTTAAAAGTGATTTTCTCCTATTGCATTGATTGTAATTTGATTTTATAAGGAACATAGTATTTTGGAACCCCTATTATTATGAAATAGGCATCATTTCAAAGTTGTAATAATATTAATTTATAATATTAGTATAGATTTGGAGGAGGTCAGTCACCGTTTCCAGATTTGCCAAGAACTCGGGAACTTAATAAACCATTACTAATAGAATTATGATATTATCTTTTACAAGACAAACAACTAACTTCGCTGTCATATCATATCAAAAACTTAGTTCGCACTAGTTTTCTGTTTGAGTAATAAATTCATCGTGATCCCAATTTGTCTGTTTATTGGCTCTGAAACCTGAACTATTCGGATTTCATTTGATTTGTTTCTGCAATACCTACTTTTGTTAGGAATCGCGAAGTTTTGTATTCGTGTTTTTTTCTTAGGTATTTACGAGTTAATAATATAGTAAGCATACGTAGAGTGTATTTTTTTGTTGAAAATCGCGTTTTTTTAAACCCACGACATGTTCATGCCCTTCATTAATTTGTATATTTTATTTTGTTCTAACTTACATCCTTATCCTTACTAATATTATAAATTCGAAAGTAACTCTGTCTGTCTGTCTGTCTGTATGTTACCTTTCACGCCTAAACCACTCAACTGATTTCGATAATCCCGGGGAAGCATATAGGCTACTTTTTATCGACATACTACGGGCGGAAGCTAGTAATATTAGAAATGCGAAAGTGAGTTTGTCTGTTACGCTTTCACGCTAAAACGGCCAAAAGGATTTGGATGAAATTTGGCACAGGAGTAGACCATGACCTGGAATAGGACATAGGATACTTTTTATCCCGATATTCCCACGGGATCGAGATTTACGCGGGTAAAACCGTGGGGCGCAGCTAGTTGAAGGCAATTTTGTTTCTTAAATTTTACTTCTAGAATAAAAACAGCTTCTGTCCGATGACGTTTCTCTTCAAATGTTATCTACTAGGTGTACTACTAATTTGTATATACATGAGGAGTTATATCTGTCTTACTTAAATACTTTTCTAAACCAATGTTTAATGTATATGCTGTTCGTGTTAATTTACAGGCACTCTTGATCTGTCAAAGAGTGTCAGTTAGTCAGAAAGTTGCAAGTATTTACCCTATCCAAAGCGTGCGGAGGACGATTCTCATCAAATTTCAAAACACATCCACGATCGGGGTAAGGCAGGGTAAGGTCACCAACCCCTCTTACCCTTACCTGAAACTAAGAAGAGATACATTAATGTTACGTTTGTTTGCGACTAAACCAACATAGCTGAAAGCCCGTTTGTCAATACGTGAAAATGCGTTTCGACCTCGTGGGTATTGGTTTTTTGGATTGCTACTGGAAGTTAAAAAGTTGGGGAACAAGGGGGAAAGAGAGGAGAGATATTTAACTTATTTGGAATATTGGCAAGTGGGACAGAGCAGGCTATAAAAAATACCAGGCAAGTTCGAGTCGGACTCGCATACGAAGAGTTCCGTACCATATTAAGATTGAGAAAAATACGCCGAAAAAAACACGTTTTTTGTATCCCCTATATTTATTAACTTTATTTAATTTTTATTATTTGTTGTATAGCGGCAATAGGAATACCCAATCTGTGACAAATCTGTTCAATAGATACAGCCCGCTAACAGACAGATGGACAGACAGACGGACAGACAGACGGACAGACAGACGGACAGACAGAGGGACAGACGGACAGACGGATGGACAACGGAGACTTAGTAACAGGGTTCCGTGTGGCACCCTTCGGCTACGGTACCCAAGAAACGACAGATTTCTACAAAATTCATAATAGATAGAACAGTTTTCAGTAAAAGAAATGTATTTTCATATAAGAACAAACAAACAGTTCAAATACGTAATGTTTTAACCGTCTTCAAAAAAGGAGGAGGTTCTCCATTTTTACCTATGTATTTTTCTCGATCAATATACAGAGACAGAATATGTATGTAAGTTATACTTCGTACAGCCGAATTCTTGATCCGCAAAAACCTTTGCCGTATTAACCTAGATCAATATTACCAGCCTACATTTATATTCCCTCAAACCAAAAACACATCGCCATCTTTCGATCTAATATAATATTCTCAAATCCATAACACAACGCAAGAATCGAATATAAGAAAAAACAGTTGCCGAAAAGAACAACGAATTCGTATGCGTACTTCGTAGGCTCTCGGGGGCTCTCGTGTGTTTCCGTGGCCTAAGGGAATAAAGGGGGGGAAAAGAAGGGAGAAAGGTTATCCACCAATATTGAATATTGTTTCATATCAGCCAGTTATTGGGAAAGTGATAGACAGGACTTTTTGATATTTTTCTGAAAAAAAAAAATTCACTGATAAATCACCAACAAGTCATCAGATTACCAGTTGTTAGACTTTCGGGCTTCTGACGACCCGTAACGACTGTGAAAGATGATAGCCGGGACCAACGGCTTAACGTGCTTTCCGAGACACGGAGGAGTCTCGGTATGTAAAGATGGTCACCCACCACGGACCAACCCCGGCAAGCGTAGCTTAACCCGTACGGCTTTTATCACTTAGCCACGAGCTCGTGATGGAGGGCAGGATAAGAACAAAAGAAAAATAAAGTGGGAAAAATAAGTATTCACAAGCATAGTAGGTTAAAGTCCGAAAGGGATACCGGGACCTTGGCAACAGGCAACTGAAGGAACACGGGTGGGTTTTAGTCAGTAAAAGTCTGACACGCCCTTCCGCTCCGCCCAGAGCGGGAGAAGTCATTTGATGATGAAATTCCAACCCATTGCTCATGCGCACGTAGCCAAATTGCCATTACACGAATGCTCGTATAAACCAATTCCAGTTTCTTATCTAGATTTGTGAAACAGAACTTGCCGTCAACATGTCGGCAAGTTATCTCTATTTCGTGCAAATTGTACGAAATGTAAGCTCTAATTGAACGGGACTTATCGGGAAATGTTACCTGAATGACTGACTTATTAGTTCTTGTCAAAATGCTAGATTTGATAGCGTATTAATTATTTAGACGGAGCACAGACATTATGTTGCTACGTTATCTAGTTAAGTTCTAGCTATACTCTGTGACAGACGGACGTACTAAAAAGTTACCATGTAAGGGATCTCGCGCACTAGACGGCCACGACTGGTCGGAGTCTAGTGCTATTGTATGGTCTGCGGCTAGTTGGCCGTTGCGACCAAGTGCGTGATTTGTATCGGTTTCTATAGTTTACCTGGTCGTTGCGACCACTGGTCGTCGTCGTGGCCGTCTAATGCGCGATTAGGAACTCAAATACAATTTATTTTTTTCTTCGTCAAAATAGCTAAAAGTCCAGCTGAAAATATTATGCACTTTAACTGGTAAAAGCCTATTAACATGCTACCTAATACCAGACTTCAGCATTAATAGCGTTATTATAATAAATTACCTTAAACAGCCGAAACCGAACAGAAAATGTTTTTTCCGATACATTGATGATTTACCTAATTATTAAAATCACGAGCTCAAATCTGCATTAATAGCCAGAAGGGGATAAATTATAAACCCACGCATTAACGAGTTTAGGGTTCGGTTGCAAAAATAAAAAATCGCCCCGCGGTTTCCCCCACGTGTCTCGATCCCGTAGGAATATCGGGATTAAAAGTATCCTATTTCCTATTGCAGGTCATGGTTTACGGTCTACCCATGTGCAAAATTTCATCAAAATTCGTTCAGCCGTTTTCGCGTGAAAGCGTAACAGACAAACAAACTCACTTTCGAATTTATAATATTAGTTAGGATAGTTCATACTGACCCGAGAAATGTTGTGTGAAGCTGTCTTTTTAATACCATAGAATAAGGAACGTTCAGTTTTTCCCGAATTTGAACATTTTTCGGGAAACTTTTCGTAGTTTTTGTAGAAACCTTCATTCGCTACGGAAATAATCACTACGGAACCTTTTATTTTACAGATGTTTTCCAACTGATGTGCAGTTTTTATATTTACTTATTTAGTGATATTTTTGTTGCACTTATATCGCGATTAAAAATACTTGTGGTGCGTGCTAGACCGAACCAGACTGGGGGGCTCACTGAAGGGGGGCTGACGAAGGGCGGCTGTTCGACGGAAAGTGAGTGCTTTTGAGTGCATTAGTGCAAGTGCGTGGTGTGGAGTACAGGTTTGTTTGTGAATAAAAATGCTAAGAAAAGAAAACGTGTATTGTGATTCACAGGAAAACAAAATTTGGTGTTTCGTGGGCGTTGATATTAAAAATAAATTATTCACAAGTCGCGTCAAGTTTCGTCTGCTTGCCTAGCCTTTTCCCAACTATGTTGGGGTCGGCTTCCAGTCTAACCGGATGCAGCTGGATAACAATATTTTATATGGAGCGACTGCCTATCTGACCTCCACAACCCAGTTACTAGGTAATAAGATACCCCTTGGTAAGACTGGTTGTCAGACTTTCGGGCTTTCCTGACGACCCGTAACGACTGTCAAATATCCACGAAAAACAGCCGGGACCAACGGCTTAACGTGCTTACCGAGGCATGGAGGGGTCTTGGTATATAAAGATGGTCACCCATCCACGGACCAACCGCGGCAACTGTAGCTTAACTGATTGATCTCTCACAAAATAGAGCTTAAATAAAGGCTCAGAAATCTCAGTATGTAATCCGCTAATAGGACATATTATTGCTAAGAACCTTAGATAATTTTGCTGGTACACTGAACTACACTACAGTGGTATCACTGGCACTACGAATATAGCCCTTATTGCTACGACATAAAGGTGCTGTCAATGACAAATGTGTGCGGTTGGCAGTACTATTAAGGTTTGTGAATTACCAGCAAAACTAAAACCTTATCAAAACAGGTTAGTATAACGATTATCATACATTTTCACTGACACACATTCACGATATAATATCTACATGTGCGTGAAAACCCCTTTTAATACTCATGTTTCCGACCTTTCAACTCCTTTTACCTTGACCTTTCACCCTTCATTCGCGAAACTCAACCTTATCCCCCAATCAATAAGGTTATTTTTGGAACGGTTTACAAAAGGGAGTTGGGGATTCGAATTTCAATACCAATATCAGAAAGTTATTGAAGAACTGTCAGGTATTGGATTCAATTTGATTTTTTTATATTAGAAGGCAAAGGAAACATGGAAATGTCGGAACTCGGAATGGGCTATAGGTTAAGGAATTGACTTCTAAAGTGGAAGATTACTGATTCGAAACCAGGCACGTAAGTAAACTTGTGAATTTTCAACATACCCAACAGAAAAAATTACCGAATTTCTACACCATAAGAATTATGGATATAAATGATGAAATTTTACAGCGGGTGACACAATGGGCTTTTAATGAAAACTTTCCTTCCTTTTTATTGACCCTGAAGAAAAATATTCTGAGTAAACTTCTTCATACTACTTCGACAATATCTGAAATCGACGTGTTGCGTCTCAGACACGATGCTAATTCAAAATTATTCTGCGACGTTGGGAAACAACTGAACTTGTGAAAGATCGTATGTTGTCGAAGTCACATCATTTTGTAGTTAAGTCATGTCGAAGAAACGTTTTGTCGGGGTACAGTAGTGTCGGACTTAAGGTATGTCGAACTAAAGTATTGTCGAAATAAAGACGTGTCGGAGTTCCGTAATGTCGAAATAAAATCTTGTCGTAGTTCCGTTTGGTAGTCTTCTTCATAGTCTGAAATCACCACAGTGAACAAGCGAAGGTAGGTAATGATCAACACTCAAAAATACATACTCTTATTACTACAACACGATTACTCCTACTGAAAAACATAATTCGATCTAAACGCACTTTTTATGGCCCCACTCAACCATCCCACGCGATGTGTGTTTAATTCTACTATTTTATTACAGCGAGCGTTCATTCGTTCACTCATTCATTCTGTTCACTCACTCGATCTCAATCACAAACGGGACTCGTGTCGCTGTAAATGCAGTTCCTTCTAAAGGAGGTTTGAATTTTATAGAGTAGTAAGCCTTATTCGGTTTAAGCCTTATTCAGTTTAATTGTGACATAAAATGAATGTTTTACTTCAAGAGTCGCACTGTTTTTTGTCTTGTTTGATACAAACTTTTTAAAGCCAAGATCAAATTGAATTACATATAACATTGTTGGCGTTCACCATAGGAATCATAGTACCTATTCATTAGTGCTTTGCCAGTTGCTTCGTCAAAAAAACTTAGCCAAAGATTGGTGGTGCTTGGGCTTCAAAAAAAATTTGAAATGAACTCCATGTAGTTCAAATTTAAAGTCAAGAAGTTGACAAGGGAATACGATATACTAATGCCCGTTTTCACTATAACTAGGGGACGTCTAAATAAAATCGCACTGTTGAATTTTCAACGATCGGCTTAGCGCTAAGAGTTGAATTTGCAGTGAATACGTGCATGGCATCCTAAAATTATTTCCTTTGCTTTAAATCCTTAACATCTTCGTAGCTAAGAAATCTTGAACTTCAAACCTACTGCAACCACTTATCATGAAACTAATCAATCAAATGTCATGCTTTTTGATACCCTAATAATATACATACATAAATTCACGCAAACCTTTGTCCCATGGGTTGGTAGGCAGAAGCTACAGAACGCCATCTGGTGCGATCCATACATACTAATTTTGCTTCGTTTACATTCATACGTCTGGTCATATGATACATGCATATTCAGCCTATAATGTTCCCACTGCTGGGACACAGGCCTCCTCTCTGCGAGAGGGAGCGGGCCGTAATCCACCACGCGGACCCAGTGCGGGTTGGTAGATGTCACATGTCTTCGAATTTTTGGTTCTATGACATGCCGGTTTCCTCACGATGTTTTCCTTCACCGTTTTAAGAGCAGTGGCGATGAAATAATTTACACAAAGTAAAGCGCCTGTCAGGGTTCGAACCTACGACCTACAACTCGTAAGTCGTGGCCGTTACCGCTGGGCCACCACAGCTCACATGCACTGCTCACATATGATACATGCACGCCACTATATGTATGTCCTACCAGCGACCCGCTCCTATTTCGCACGGTTTTACGACTTGACAAAACATCGAGATTTCTTAGTTATATGTAATTTTAATATGAACGTGTTATACACATAAACCTTCCGAAATAAATTCTCCAAACGATGGTGAAAACTTCGTCGAAATCTGCTGCGTGGTTTAGAAGAACAACGGAAATACAGACAAACACGAAAACCGACTTTGATTTATAATATGTATAGAATACAGATCTATACGGTCGGTGGTTCACTGAAATCTGACTTTTAAGTACATACCTACCTACCGTACCTTTTGTTAGTCGCCAATCAATCAATCTGCCAAGCCTTTTCCCAACTATGTTGGGGTCGGCTTCCAGTCTAACCGGATGCAGCTGAATACCAGTATTTTAAATGGAGCGACTGCCTATCTGACCTCCATAACCCAGTTGAGTAATACACCCCTTGGTAAGTCTGGTTGTCAGACTTTCAGGCTTCTGACGACCCATAACGACTGTCAAAGATCGACAATGACAGCCGGGACCAACGTGCTTTCAGAGGCTCGGAGGAGTCTCGATATGTAAAGATGGTCACCCATCCACGGACCAACCCAAGCGTAGCTAAACCGGATGGGTCGACACGTGTGGCTGTTATTACTTAGCCACGAGCTCCTCTCCTTTGTTAGTCACCAGTGACAATTATTTAATTAATTCCAACCACAATCTAAATCGCCAGTTCCCTAGCCCGACCCAACCCTCCCCCGCCGCGGGCAGTTCATTCTTCGACGCTGCTCACTTTCTTGCCCCATATAGAACTGTTTGCTGAACACACATAGGGAGTTTTTGCACCTTTTTTGCCCAGAGCACCCGCGACACTAGTTTTTGTACCACTGTGCCCTGATATGGGTATATTGAGACGTACGCTTTGTAAGGTTAATGTAAAGTTCGTTTGATGTGTGTTATGATTTGTAATGTTTTTGATCGTTGAGACAAAATATTGCACAAAAACGCAGCTTGGCAATATGAATCTCAAAGTAAAGTAAAAAAAAAAAAAATTTTTTGGTTGGTAGATGTACATATACATACTGTATACATACTGTATATGTACATCTACATACTGTATATGTACATCTACGAACCAAATTTTTTTTTTTTTTTTTTATATAATTCGTGAAATATTTATTCACAAAATTGTTTAAATTGATACGTAAAATAAACACTCGGTACACGCATTTTACTATAATAAAATAAAATAAAACTTTTTTTTTATTGTATTTTTTTTTGCATTTATAGGCGCTATACTATTGCAGGTTAACCGGAACGCCACTCGTTAGATAACATACTGTATTTTGGATTAATTCCTCTTGTTTATTAGCTCTTAGAACAGTTTCATAAATGTAGGCTGGTTTTCTCAAATCACAATATAGTTTCAAACAAGATATTTTGGGATTACTTGAAAAAGGAAGCTCAGAAGACTGAGTGTAGTGGCCTAGCCGAGTAGCTCCTGGGTCTACGTCCATTGTTGGACTCTTGAACAAGGGGTTTATTTATAAACGTTGCTTAAAGTTAAGTAATGATTAGCGATTGTTAAACCATACCTTTTTTGACGTTTGAACGTCACTTAACTTTATAAAGCAACGTTTATAAATAAACTCCTTAGCATTTGGGTTTTATTATTTTTAACCACCACGGGAAGCTCATGGTTTGTATCTCACCTGATGGTAAGTGATGATCAAGCCGAAGGTGGACGCCAGCTTCACCCGGAAACCTCAACCACAGAGGAACTGAGGGCCAAGACAAATGACAATCGCTTCGAAAGCGTTTCGTATTCCTGCAACAAGATTAGAGGCCCTAGACAAAGTGACATTCTGACGATTCTGATTCATTTTGACGACATGGTTGGCGCAGTGGCTGAGCGATGGACTGCTGCGCAACGTGCCGTGGGTTCGATTCCCGCACGGAACAAATATTTGTATGATCTGCAAGTAGTTGTTCCGGGTCTGGGTGTTAGTGTATGTGAGTTTCTATGTTTGTAAACGCACCCACAATACAGGAAGAAATTCCTAGTGTGGGGCAAAGTTTAAAAAAAAAAAAAACTATCAGCGATAACGATGATGGAAATGGCAAAAATGTATAGGACTGACATAAGCTATCGAATAGCTTATGTCAATGCTGTTGAAAGTCGTTGTAGAAATACGAAACGCTTTCGAAGCGATCGTCACTTGTCTAGGCCCTCAGTCCTATACATTTTTTTGCCTTTTCCATCATCGTTATCGCTGATAGAATGTCACTTTGTCTAGAGCCTTTGGCTATTTTTACTCTACTAGCGAAACATAACAATGCCAACTGGTTTTTGATATGACGTCAAACTTCGCCACAAAATGCTAATATCCTGTTTTCACAGCACATGAACCGCTTTTGTAAAATACATTAAAGAGAAGTCGTTTACTCAGAACTTTGACTCCAAAGCTTGCGTGGGCATACCGCGTTTACAGACCTTGTTCAGATAACTTAAACTAAGTGTAACTTGATTTTTAGTTTTATTGCGGTGTTGCACGATTATCTGGCTTGTAATTTCGGAGGCTTTAGTAGCAGAAGCTGCTTGTAAGAGGCTTTGTCGGGATAAGTACACCTGTTTCTGACGCCAAGTGAGTTTCTGTGACGGATTTCAACGGTTCTTCTTCAAATGATATGTTCTGTGGAGACACACGCCTTTTTCCCCGAAGAGTTAGGGAGAGGTATACCTATAGTTCACCCACATTTCGCCAGTTATGTCTAAGTCCTATGTAATAGGGGGCGAGCCTATTGCCACCAACTGGGTACATATCTAGACTCCAGGCCCTTCCAGATAGAATAACCTAATAACACTTTACCCGACCTGGGAATCAAACCCAGGACATCCTGTTCATTCCTCATGATCCTCATGAATCCAAAGATTATATTTGTGATTACTAATGATGTTTTTTTTTTGTTTGTTTCAGGTAAATTAATACAATAAAGGTCTTATTTCTACATTTAGTGACACTGGCACACAGTATTTTTACACGACTGCCCAAAAAGGAGTGTAATGTTTTTTTAATAACTTGGTAAGTCGTTTAATTATATTTTATTATATTCATATTCATAATAAAATCAGTGCTAGCATAAAAAATTCACTTAATTATAATAATAACTTATTTTATTTACACCATTGAAAAGGAGCTTCTATTTTCAAATTTTTCCACAACGTAATGTCTTTTCTCAATTTTTTTCGTTCGCCCATCTGTAGTCGTCTGAAAAATTCAGAAGTTTATTATTTTCCTTTGTAGTTTGGACATAGTAATTGAATACTAGTCGTAGCCCAGTGGTCGAAATTCGACCATAATTCATTTACATTGTAAGATTGCTCATACTAATTCCATGTACAGTACATACTAATTCCATGATGCCATGTCATTATTCTAAGGTAGCCATCTTGTGTGTGTCAAACGTATTGTATTGTGTGTAATGTTTTTTTAAATTTAATTAATTTCAAATGCTTATTTTAGTTTAAAAATTGGTTGCCTGTAAAGTCGGTATACGGGCGAAAGTTTTACGTGACAACGACTTTGAGTGGTAAAATAATTTTAATGTGAATATTCATTCGTATAGTAGGAAGAAGGATGAAATAATAGTAACAATTTAAAACATTTATTTATACAAAGAATTATATTTAAAACATTAATTTATACAAAGAATCTCGCACTGAATTTCATATTAACAAAATTTTATTTTTACCTTTACACATACATACGTAATTATATACAAATATACATACAATAACTTGCAATACATTTGCGTACAATGAAACGAGTGGAAGGGACGCGTGCCTTTCACTTTTTATGTCTGTCTCTCTCGCTCTTAGGCGGGCTAACCATGCCCGAGTGGAAGGGACGCGTGCCTCTCACTCGCTCTCATTGTGAGCGCATAACGTGAGCGGAGCGTAACGCAGTTTCTTGAAGTGTCACCCGGCAAACCAATTTATAAGACGTTGTCACGTCAAAAATTATCTTTCTGCACTCCTTCTCCATATGAACTTTAGCTGTGCCTCATACTACTCCGTACACATCATTTTCGTAAAAAGGGGTATTTGCAAAAATTTTGCCTCCCGTATTAATAGATAGATTTAATTTAGAGGCAGTCCCATCATCGTCATCTGCCTAACCATTTCCCAACTATGTTGGGGTCGGCTTCCAGTCTAACTGGAAGTAGCCGAATACTCATGGAACAACTCCACAACCCCAGCACGCTTAGCATGACTACAATAGGTTTTATCGACGAAAGAATAGACACAGTGACAGATAAACAATCACAATCTGTCATTCTGTCTATTCTTCCGTCGACAAAACCCATAGAAAACCCGTTGAAGTATAAAATACAATATTTTTTCTGTTTCTTACCGATATCATTTTGTCAGCATAAAATTCTCGAACGTATTTGGTTGTCTTCTCATATTCCCAATTCTTTACAGACTGGTTATGAGTCATTACGTTATCCTTCATTGTTATTAACGTTATTATCTGTAATTCAAAATTCCTGAATTAAATATGGGCTCAGATAGGCGCGACGCGACTCTGGTGGAACAAAGTTTATGAAATCTTTAAATAAAAAAAATGAAAATTTAATTAATTAAGTATGGCCTCAGACAGGTGCGATGCGACTCCGGTTGAACAATTATTGTTCTACCGGAGTCGCGTCACGCCTGTCTGCGGGAGCCTTTAGGCGGGATTTACAAACTGCATATTGATAGTTAATTGATTCAGGCGTGACTTTGCGGAAATCCATTATAAAATACAATAGACGTAGATATATTTAGTAACCAATTCCGCTTGACTATTCTTCAAGAGTCCTAAAAAACCCTGTAAGAAATCGACACGTGTTTCACCTCTCAACGAGGCATCCTCAGGATGACGATTGACCAATTGCAAACCAGAACGCGACGTGTTACCACACCGAGCGCTGGACGCAAAGTCAAGTACTTTGCGTCCAGCGCTCGGTGTGGTAACACGTCGATTTCTTACAGGGTTTTTTAGGACTCTTGAAGAATAGTCAAGCGGAATTGGTTACTAAATATATCTACGTCTATTGTATTTTTTTAAACTGCATATTATCTTTATGTAGTTATATAATCCCCAATTTTCGTCTAATATTATATCAGGCGAGACTATTTTCATTAACCGGGGACTATCCCAGGATGATAATGAGCAATTCCTAAAAGAAAAACTAATTTGCCCGACCCGGGTATCGAATACTGGACCTCGATCATGATTAATATTCGGTCTTGCGACTGCTAGACCAACGGAGCTGTCTAAAAGAAATAAAACGTATTCATTCAATTGATTTACTTTTACTCCATCAGCGTTTTCAAGTTCGAACTCCACTCCCGGTGTGAAAGTGATGATGCTATTAGCCACTGGACTTATAAACTGAAAGTTGTACGTCCCATTGTTGTTACGGGTTAAAATATGCGCCTGAGTTAGATCCAGTGCAATTTTATCAGGTTTGTAGCCATCATCTGGAAAGAGCATGAGATATTATTATAATAAACAGAATGTTAACTAACAAATGGCGTTCCCAGCAATAGTATAGCGTCCATACATGTTTAAAAAAATATTACCAATAAAAAAACAAAAAAATAAATGTAAGTATTGAAATATGCACAAAACTATTAAATTGATACGCTAAAGAAACACTCTGTACACGCACACTTGTATTTCAACGTAAAAATACAAGTGTGATAAGTGTGCATGTACGGAGTGTTTCTTTTCCGTATCAATTTAATATTTTTTGTGAATATTTTATTTAAAAAATAAAAAAAAATACGCTAGCCTTTTCCCAACCATGTTGGGGTCGGCTTCCAGTCTAACCGTATGCAGCTGAATACCAGTATATTACATGGAGCGACTGCCTATCCGACCTCCACAACCCAGTAACTGGGCAATACGATACCCCTTGGTAAGACTGGTTGTCAGAGTTTCGGACTTCTGAAGACCCGTAACGACCGTCAAAGATCCACGAATGCCAACCGGGACCAACGGCTTAACGTGCTTTCCGAGGCACGGAGGAGTCTCGATATGTAAAGATGGTCACCCATCCACTGACAAACCCCGGCAAGCGTAGCTTAACCTGATGGATCGACCCGTGCGGCTGGTATTCTTAGCCACGACCTCCTCATGCACAGCACTCAATGTAGAACATAAATTGTTGAAATTAGATTTAAAACCTGCTTGAACACTTATCTGTATTATTAACTGTAGGTACACACAGTACACAGTATTCTCACATTTTCCACCGAAATACCACTACAGCTCACCTGATTTTACGTAAACAAAATAATCCTCAAACTGTTCTGGGTTGGTTAAAACGTATTTTTTCCCCAGAAACTTGTCCATTTCTGCCGCGACGTCAACACGATATGACACTTCAAATAATTATCAGTAATTGATAAATTATCATTTGCTATTCATGTCATTATCTGCTCGTATGTAATTCACACAATATCTAGGTACAAGTGCACGACTGCATAATATTTTCTTATACATAACTAGCGAAATCTGGGTGTGTTATATACCTCTATACTTCTGTCGACCCATTTGGGAAATACATGCGTTATGTTATTTATGTATACGTTATCGCAAAGACAAAAGAGAAAAATCTCTAGGTTTAAGATTATGTAGTCCCAAAAAGCTTAAAGATCAGAAAAGGACGCCAATTAAGTAAGAATTGGCATTTCATTTTGGAATTGGCATTGGAATTCTTCCCAATATACAAGTTAATTAATTACTTGTATATTGGTAAGAATTGGCATTTCATTTTGGAATTGGCATTGGAATTCTGCCCAATATACAAGTTAATTAATTACTTGTATATTGGTAAGAATTGGCATTTCATTTTGGAATTGGCATTGGAATTCTTCCCAATATACAAGTAAATTAATTACTTGTATATTGGTAAGAATTGGCATTTCATTTTGGAATTGGCATTGGAATTCCGCCCAATATACAAGTTAATTAATTACTTGTATATTGGTAAGAATTGGCATTTCATTTTGGAATTGGCATTGGAATTCTTCCCAATATACAAATTAATTAATTACTTGTATATTACCAATTGCCTTGCCAATTGGCATTTATTTTTACTACAAAATAAAATAGCAGCACTGTGAACCAGGTTTGTTTTATATTTTGTAATAATTACATAATTTATGATGAAAAATGTAATGTAATTTATTAATTTTGTTTTGTTTTACCCCTTACAGAGTGCATATTTGAAACTTAAAAAATCTTATTCCAACCTCTGTACAACGTGTTTGCAATAAACTAATTTGATAAATAAAATAAGTACCTAACGTCTACGAAATCTTATTATTACTTTCAACAAGACCCTATCAATGAGAAACAATACATTTAACTCTAATATCCGCTCCATAGCCCTCATATTACATATAAAATATCAAAAATAACAATAAGTTAAAATGAAAAATGGCAACATTCATACACACACACGTCACTAAACACAATTTAGGGGAAACTGGGCCAATATAGGACACAACGCTCACTCGTCTAAAGTAATAAATCAATAAGACGATATTAAATAAAATTCTCCACCGTATATCATAGGCGTTCGCATTGTGTACAAAAACGACCATTTTGTCTTGACACGACAGTTCTAAGTAGGACAGAATACATTTCAAGAGAAAGTTGGAGGCCTATGAGGTCTCGTAATGTTGGTCGGTTTATCTGTCAAAGACTAACGCTTATTTCATGCGGGAACTTATTGCTCTTATTAGGCGTCGATTGTAAACGATTTAGCACGGTTATTTATTGGTTTGATTGTAAGTTTATGTTCTATTATGATGTGCTTAGTTTCGCTGCTTTCCACAATTACTTAAATGTAAAAAAAGAAGTGGAAAGCTAGGTAGAAAGTAGAAAATAGTCAAAAAGCAAACAGTTGTCTGTTGTTTACTTTGAAAATAATATTATTTTATCTATGAATACGTTCCATCTAAAATACAATACATAATAGATTTGTTCCGTATATCAGTCACATATTTTTACAACACCAAAATAAACATTTCCCCGAAAACGAAATACTAAAATATTTTAAGAATACCCAACAATATCGAAGACGACATAAATAAACAAGTTGACGAATCGACATACATGTTTGCCAACCGTTTTCAGTCAACAAACAAAATTTGCTCCCGATTTTAAGTAATAGACGCAATGTGTAATCTCAATCTCGATCTTTGGAGAAAAGGTGGGAAAATTTGGCCCTATTGAGGGCTTTCCGCCCTAATACGGTGACAAAGGGTCGCGTTTGTAACCCAATATTGTTGTAAAGACGTGCTATTTATCAAGTGTCCATTTTGACCCGACCTCCCTTATACATTTCTGATACACACCTCATTTGGCGTATTGGTAGCTCTATTTACTATTTTTATTGAAGATCTGTCAATAAAATGAAATAAATATCTCAAGGTATGAACTTCGATTCGGAACTAGATTATCGTGAAATCTGTCTGATTTTTATTCGAAATCCATGCTTGAATATCTGAAGTTCTAGAATATGGGCTTGAAAGCTATATTCTTTCGAAGAGTCTATTCGAATGTCCCATGACTATGGAAGGCTATTTAAATCGTAGTATACTTAGTAGTATAGTCAGGATCTCAAAAGTCTGACAGCCGTTCTTACCAAGGGGTATCATGATATAGCTAATCCACTCTGAAATGACGCGCCCCACTACGGTATTACCCATAGAAATCCGAAATATAATTAATTAAATATGGGCAATCAGATAGGTGCGATGCGATTCCGGAACAATAATTGTGTTTTTTTTTTTTTTTTTTTTTAAATAGGAACATCAAACAGCTACACTATACAATATTACAAACAAAAAAACATAATTAACTAAGTATGTGTTCGAATGTGTCATTGTAGGTTCTACCGGAGTCGCGTCGCGCCTGTCTGCCGGAGCATTTAAGAGGGATCTATAAACGCCATATATTATTATGTTTAGTTATAGAACAGTACTTTTCGCCTGTTATGTTTTATGTCTGATATAATATCAGGCGAGGCCATTTTCATTAACCGGGGAGTATCCCAGTGTGTTAATGAGCAATTCCTTAATCACTGATTTAAATCCATAGAAATCCGCAATACCGTGAACGTACATGCGGTAGTGGGGCACGTCAGTGGTGAGAGTGGACAACCAGTTTACCCAGTAACTGGGCTGTGGAGGCGAGATTGGCAGCATGTAAAAGACTGGTGTCTATTTAGCTCACATCCGATTAGACTGGGAGCCGACCTCAACATTATTTAGGCAAAGATTAGGCAGATTACAGTCTTTGATTGTCTATCTATATGCCTAGATCGAGTGTCGCGTTACAAAAGTACTAAATCAAACAAGCCAACTTTGTTATGCTGGTGTGCGTGACAGTTACATCTTACACTCGCGCCACGTCAGTGCATGTATTTAGCGGCCAACAGTTGGACGCTATTTTTTTCGACGAGTTTACAGCTTTGACTGTCTATCTATACAGGGTTATTGGTAAAACACCAACAACCTCTTAAGGAGTCATTGTACTCATCATTATGAACAACTTTTACTATGGGAACAAATATGAAAAAAAACAGCTGTTTCGTACATTTTGACGAGTTATGCGAACATAAATGTACTGAACAGCTTTTTTTTTTCGCGATTTCATATTTAGTATTTCCTAGTCAAGAAAAGGCACACCAAAACCTGTTTATTTTAATTACTTACCATACTATTACAACACACGAAATTAGGATCAACTTATAATAACGCCCTTGACCCAGTAGAGCTCAATGAACGGTAAAAGGAGCGTGGGGCGCCCAACTGCGCGATAGATCGCCGATATTAGGACAAAACGATATTAGGTCAATATATTATGTATGGAGACCTACTCGTTGGTATACGAGTTTGTATGTAACCTTCCTTTTGCTTTTTCGATTGTGTGTTCCTTAATTATACCTAATTATTTATTACTAATTATTTATCTTGGATTTGTTTATCATAAATTATTTTTAATTATTTTTATATAAAATAAATTATTTATGGATGGATTGATCTTAGAGTAGTGATGGAGTGCGATTGTATCTAAGTACCTACTAACAACAGTTTCTAAGTTTTTTGTATTGTACCTTTGGATCTAGTTGTCCCAAAATAATTAAATTTGAATTTGAATTTGATAAAGGTCAGGTTAATTGCGTAACACACGTTGCGTTACATTTTGACAGTTCAACAACATTCATTGCGTTGTGGATTAGTAAATTTTTTCCTTCAACATCCTTTGGTAAAAATTCATCATCTGCCTAGCCTTTTCCCAACTATGTTGGGATCGGCTTCCAGTGTAACCGTATGCAACTGAATACCAGTAGTTTACATGGAGCGACTGCCTATCTGACCTCCACAACCCAGTAACTGGGTAATACGATACCCCTTGGTAATACTGGTTGTCAGACTTTCGGGCTTCTGACGACCCGTAACGACTGTCAAAGATCCACAAATGACAACCGGGACCAACGGCTTAACGTGCTTTGCGAAACACGGATGAGTCTCGGTATGTAAAGATGGTCACCTATCCACGGTCCAACCCCGGCAAGCGTAGCTTAACCTGATGGATCGACCCCTTTTTGATACATCGAGCACGATTTTGGTAGAAAGTGTGTAACGTAATTTACGCGTTGAATTTCGACAACACGCAATTTACTTCTAATCATTGCATATTAATTAACAGACTTTAACGAAGCAACATACTCGGCCCTGGTGCCAAGTTTTCACTTCCCTGACCTTCTTTTTCTTATATCCTAGAGTTTCCCTGGACGGGTGCCAGGATCCGCATTCTTTAAGACCTTGTCATGAACTTAAGAAAGAGGACAATTAATTCGTTAATATTTGAAACCACTGCCTCGAGTGAAGAAACCTTTGATCTGCAGCGGCACAATCATAGGCTGGTATTATTTGTATGGAGCCTATGAAAATCTTCATTAAGGCCGTACCCTGCCTCAGATTTTAACTCGCTCGCACCATACTACTCGCGGCCTGAGTAAGAGCGAGATGGATTGGGGTGCTGGCGGCTCTAAAGCCTCGAATAATTTAGGTAATTGCTTTTAACGGTGAAAATAATGGTAATTAATAAAAAAAACATAAGGCCTGCTTTATAGTTAGTTCAGTTATTATGCAAAGTTTCATGATCTAATTTGAAGTATTTTTTTTAATACCAGTGGTTTATAGTTCGGTTTAGAGGTAACTTTTTTGTATGGAGAAAATTTTATATAATCTTACCTAGCATCAATCTTCAACTTTAACATATATTTATTTCAAAATTAATGCCGCAGTATTTTCGGCATAACGGAGGATCATGCTAAGCAATTTGGGTTAGGGTAGGGTCTTAAACCGTTTCAGATTTCCAAACCTTGATATTTAAGTTTTGATCTTGTAGAATCGTTTTCAATCTCAAAGATTCGGAAATACAAGAAAACGTTTGTTACGCCTAATAAATTTTCTTCTTGGAATCTTTACTCGCAAAAACCTACACGTATTATCTAGTCAGACACACACATATCTAACTTAACACACACATGACATATGCAACACTAGTATCTGCCCGCGACTTCGCCCGCCCGCGCTATTACTTCGTTTTCGACGGCTCCTAAGGGTCCTCGCGCAATGTTAAATACGCTATAACCATCCTCAAGAATTGGACTATCAAATGCAAATAGTTTTCAAATCCGACTGTTAGTTCCAGAGATTAGCGCGTCCAAACAAACAAACTCTTCAGCTTTATTATATTACTAGCTGCGCCCCGCGGTTTTATCCGCGTAAGTCTCAATCCCGTGGGTATATCGGGATAAAACGTATCCTATGTCCTATTCCAGGCCATTTTCTACCCATGTGCCAAATTCCATCCAAATCCGTTTAGCCGTTTTAGCGTGAAAGCGTAACAAACAAACAAACTCACTTTCGCATTTATAATAGTTTTATTATTATTAGTTAGGATAGATTACACACATATTTGTATGTGTGTAACACATACAGAATAAAGGATGTGTCTCACAAAAGTAGAAAGACACCCGCTGGTCTGTTACAAGATTTATTAGAAATTCTGTCAGAGGGCGTGAACTCTGTGGCGCTAAGAAATCAGCGATTCTTTAACGCTTGTACACACTGGCGGAATTGAAAGGTAATCTAGTTGTTTAGTTAGGCTTATGGGGAAGGAAAACTGTTCAGCCGTTTTAGCGTGAAAGCGTAACGAACAAACAAACAAACTCACTTTCGCATTTATAATATTAATAGTTAGGATTTGCTCGATTTCTCAAAACTCTAATTTCATTATTATTGACATTATTTTTGGTAAAAAACAAGCAAATGCCCCATTCTTAAGAGGAAATAGGGTGGGTCTTTTTCTCCATACAAGAAGTCATAATTCGAGGTTCGGCTCTCGTCTATTTCCTCCTCCAATATTGGACCAATTCGAAAGATATTTTATAAATTGAATAAGAAGGACATTTACTGTGCCCCTGTGTTTTTCTTTTTTCATTTATAGTAGTCAAATTTGTACAATAGGCCTCTGATGACAGCGGTCTAAACAGGCAATCAAATTTGAGCATTTTCTGAGGGTTCTACTGCTTCTACAGATAATGTATCATCAAAACGGAAAACATAGAGGCACAGTTTCCTCTTAAGTAGTAACCCTGTAACCCCTTTGCCAATTAAAACTGCTTTCTTACCTGTCATTTAATAAATACAAGACTTCTAACGCAAATGGTGAATTTCATTTATTGCACGATGTCAGTAATGTGTTCATGTCTTTACAAAACATCGTGCTTTCAGAGTAAGAATTTAATTTAACACTGCAGTAGTCAACATCTGAGAATAAGCTATTTATACAGTACTTTTCTTGATCTTTATTTCTTTGAATGTGGGGTAAATTTGTGTTAGGGCGCTTTCAATTTATGCGTTTCTTGACGGCCTGCTGCGGTGCTGAAGCGGTGCGTTAGTCGTACAGCGCACGGACGATCCGTTTTTTTCACACAAAAAGCGCGGTGCGGCAACAGTGCGGCGCCGGTACCGCGAACGCTCGACAACAGGACGGAAACGTCACAAGCATCACGTGTTCGAGTCGATGTTCGAGTCCATGGCTTGACTGGTGTCACAACACTGGGATAAAAACGCACGGCAGTAAAATACGCAATTTAGGCGTTCGGTTCGGACTGCTACCGTACTGCAGCGGCCCGACAGCGAGATATAACCTGCGGCAGCGGTCCGACACGAAACGCATAAAGGCTCGTACAAACAGGCGCGATATCGTAGGCGCGACAGGCAGCGGTACCTTTGTCGACAAAGGTACCGGTGCCTGTCGCGCCCGCGATTTCGCGTCTGTTTGCACGAGCCTTTAAGTGAACACAAATGTATGGAACAGCAGATTTTTTTTTCGCTATTTCTATGTTGGTCCCATAGAAAAAGTTGTTCAAAATGATGAGTACAATGACCCCTTTTCGGGTTTAGCATAAAGAAAAAATAATGTTGTATATGCATGCTCGAAAAAAAATTTAAATTTAAAGTCACGCCTGAATCAATTAACTTTCTTGTAGACGAAAATTAAAACAACCCTAAATTCGTGATCCATCCTTGTTGTAATCAAACAATATAGTACATTACTATCGCAGCCCGCAACATGCGGATTGATGGACGATCGTGAAAATGTGGGCTGAGGCGAAGCCGAGGCACACATACGTGAGTCCATCAATGCCTGGTTGCGGCCAAAGCTAGTATAGTACTTTCCTCAAATAATGCGCGGAAATTCAAACTAAGTTAATTAATTATAAATTCCGCAATCAATGACGAACAACCGTAATTTTTCACGCGCCAATATGTTCATTTGTTTCTCTATTTGCACTTTGATAAGTTACCTCTACCTCCTTGTCTGCCATGTGCTGATGTAAAAAGTCCGTTCCATTTTTAAATAACACGACAGATATGAGTTTTCATAGTAATTTATTTGGCCGCTAAACACGCCAGATATGGATTTTCATAGTAACATTGCCGGCCGCATCGACACTTGTTTTTGACCAGTACAAATTTCGATTTAACTCGAAGAAGGTTGTCAAAATAATGCTCGAATTTCAAAGCATGTTTGAGAAAATTCTATTTACCTTCCTCAACATCAAAATCAAATACACATAAACCACGTTTACAACCAATCACTACAATTTATATTCCTACCCACGTACAGCTTTAAATAATATATTAAGGTACAATTAGACCTCCCGGTACAGTCAGCTGCATATTCATACCAGCTATTTAGTTTGTAATAACTCTTCTAACATCGATGTAAGAAACGTGCGTCAGTAATTTAATGTCAATCGGATTTATGTTCATTTCATTCGTTCAATCGGTCTTTGGTTAATTTATTTTTCTTGTGTGGTCCGTGAATGACGGTGGTTTGTAATAAAAATACGTAATATAAGTGGGAATTATATTGCCTGAATAAAGATTTGTGTGAAGGACAATCTAATCTCATTGGTCTAGTGGTCGCACGCGAGCATGAGGTCCTGGTTTCAATTCCCGAGTCTGGTAAAGTATTATTGGGTTTTTCAGAGAAAAACCATCATTTTGCCCGGCCCGGGAATCGATCTGGGAGTTTATCTAAAAATTTGACAATTATAGACTGACTAGCTGTCTGTTGCTTGCGACTTCGTCTCCAATCCAGGATGAAAAGTAGCCTATGTCCTTCACCAGGTCATAGTCACCCATGTGGCAAATTTCATCCAAATCCGTTCAGCCGTTTTAGCGTTAAACAAACTCACTTTCGCATTTATATTCTTAGTAAGGATACTGTTATGATAGTCGGGCAAGCTTTTATGGAACTAAATACATTTAAAAAAGTAATCCTAAGTTTTTTCAAGCAGTTTGAAACACTATTCGTCGAATTCTGCTGAGAAATCATATTATTATTATTATCTGACGTCAATCCACATACATAATTCATACCTCTACGTTACTTACACAAACATTGCTACAATTGTAGGCCAATAATAATTAATTCTATGATTTATATGGTTCAAAGGGACTCATGTGTGCTATTGTTGGGTAGTCGGGATCCGTTTTCGGCTGCGATCCGTTTGGCCCGGGATCCGTTTTGCCTTAAAGGTCGGTATTAAAACAATTAGGGACGTTTACGTTTGAAATTGAGGTGTAATGTTTTGAGAGAACTTTGAGTGTAGGTGTAGCAGGGTTGGCATAAAACAAACAAGTTGTTTTAAAACAATGTTTAAAACATTTTGAAATAAAACAATGTTTTTTATTAAGTGTTTAAAATTACAGTTTAAAACAAGTTTTGAACAATGTTTTAAACACCAAGCAAAAAAAATGGTTTTAAATGAAATTTGAATATCGAATGAATAGAAATAAATGAAAAGTTACAAATGTTCAGGACTTGAAATAGCTCGAATAGAAATTAAAAAGGTTATATAGTAGATTAGATTTGGCATATTTTTTATGAAGTAAGTAATTCCCTGCAACTATGTTGGGGATTCCCCATATTTGAACACAGTCCGTTTTACATGTAGGTATAGCTATAATTCGACGCCCGCCGGTGCCGTTCTGTCGCTTGTCTAAAGGAGGTAATTCCCTGCAATTGTTTTTGGGGTTTCTTCTTTGTTATTTAAATTTACTTTTAGATAAGTTAATTACCCGTATAAGATCCAACGTACAGGGTGTATGTAATTGGTTCAGTATATGTTCAGAGATCAGATAGGTACAATATAGTTAGTAATAACTATAACTATACCCCATTTGAAATAAGGTTAGACATTAAAACAAACCCTTTTACAGTCCGGTCAACCGATTTTAACTTCTATACTTCTTCTTCTGGCATAAGGATAGCATTAAAAGCAAAAAAAGTTACACTTTACCAACTATCTACTGCGGCTGCCATTTTGTCATGCCACCAATGGAATAGAATTCAAAATCGGTTGAACGGAATGTAAAAAAGGCTTATCTATACGTCTAATCTTATTTCAAATGGAGTATAGTATGATATTCTGATCATATTTTTAAATAGTCCGATAACGAATTCCTTATATTAGATCTGATCGATTTGTGTTGATAATAAATTTGATAAATCGCTCACAGGAAAAAAAACAAACAAAACTCTTGCTTAAAACAATTTGAACAGTTTGTTTAAAAAATAAATAAAAAAAACTGTTTTTTTCCAACCCTGAGGTGTAGTATATTGTAGTGTATTTATTGTTAGATAGTTTTGGATCGTTTTTGGAAATCCTAAGTTATTCTACAGTACGTATCAGAAAGGTGTAATCATATTTAAAGACTACCTGCACCCCGCGGTTTCACCCGCGTAAGTCTCGATCCCGTGGGAATATCGGGATAAAAAGTATCGTATGTGTACATTTTTCTTTACCGTCGATCAGTGTTGCCACAAACCATAAACTCAAGTAAGGCTTTACGGATAGCACCTAAAACTTAGCTTACCATAACCAGCCTATAATGTTCCCACACCACGGACACAACTCCACTCTGTGAGAGGTACTCAGCCACGTCTTCGAATTTTTAGTTCTAGGACATACCGGTTTCCTTACGATGTTTTCCTTCACCGTTTTGAGAGCAGTGTGGATGAAATAATGTACAAAAAATAAAGTGCCTGGCTGGGTTCGAACCTACGACCTACCTACAACTCGTAAGTCGCGGCCGTTTCTACTAGGTCACCACTAAAACTTGATTAACAAAATAGCGATAATAGTACCACCATTCACGAAGATAAATGCGAAATCCCTTATAAATTTAATGCTTAAACCCTGTTTTCAACCACAGCGATAAGGCAGCGATAACACACTCTTTAGCCCTTGTAGCGATGCGATTATCTCAATTTATTGTAACGTTATCTTGAAAGAATAAACTTAAATAATAACGCTTTATCTTTGAGATCAAAAAAAGGAAAAAACGGTATAAGTAATGGAGTTTCTTTGTGTATGCTAAAAATAGTAGGTAAATTGTTCTGGAGATCTTGGGTGTACTATATATAGCTGCCTTTTTGTTCATTTATACTAGTAGGTATCCCGTAGATGGCTGTGAAGAAAAAATGTTATAAATTGTGTTTTTATCCTTGAAATAATGTGAACAATAATTTTTCGATATTATATTTAAGGAGGATTTTCTATGATTAGTATTTGACTTATGTCCTAACACGTCATAATGATGAGAGGTAAGATGGAAAAATGGCCGACTGCACCTCAGCGTTCGTTCATGTCAGAATGTCATTCGTTCAAAACTAATGTAGCCAGTATAATAAATAAAATGTCTCAATGATCGAATAAAACAATTTATCGATTTATTATATTATTTAAAAACCTAACAGTACGAAGAGAGATCAGAGAAAATAAAGGCTATTTTTATTTTATGATAATGTCCAGAGGATTGGCATCAGTGCGGCCAACAACAGCAAACAGGCAAAAAAAAAAAACACTGCCTAAGTTTAAAGGACATTATTTTAATAGCCTCACATTTTCCGTTGAGTAATATCAGATCATCACGGAATACCAATATCAATAAATAATTTAACAATAAAACTAAAGAAGGAGACCTCACGCATAGTGATTTATTTTAATTAATGGGCAATAACAATAATTGCCTGGCAGTAGATTTGTTTCATGCAAATCAATCGGCTCTTATTAGCATAGTGGACAGGACGATAGTGATGTGATATTATCGATGTTAGCTGTCGATATTTGTTACGCAACAATTTGATTTATCTCAACTTCTAAACTAATATTATAAAGAGGTAAAATGTGTGAGTTTTTATGAAGGGGGTATCTTCGGAACTGCTGATCCGATTCCGAAAATTCTTTCACTAAAGGGAAGCTACTATATTCTATGTTAAAACAAGAAAATTCACGCGGATGAAGTCGCGGACAGAAGCTAGTACCTATTTAAAAAGGTAAAATTGTTTGTTAATATCTCTGGAAGTATAGATACTATTACAGAAATTCTTTCACTTATAGAAAGCTACACTATTGCCAAGTAAATGCGATAGGATATTTTCGGTAACACGGAAAACAGTACTCAAGCTTTGACATAAAAAGCTAAGAAAATCTTGAAAACTTAATAAACAGTTGAATTTTCAAAAAAATATTTTCCGAGAAATTAAATAAAGTATAACCTAAATAAGTTTTAATAAGAAAAAACTGTACCTACCTAGGCTTTGGCAGAAAAATAATTAGTCGTCCCAGCTTTTAAATAGATGACGTTTCATCTCACTGCTAGGTACACGAATTAATACAGAATATGACATTCATTAATAATACAGCAAGTAAATCAACCATGAGCGGTTGACATGTATAATTAACTAAATTAATTTGTTATTAAAATTAATTAATCTTAACATATTAATCACGCACAGTGTCTCTATGGAGTATGGACACAATATAGTTGGGTACAGAAAGCCAGCTCCACACAGCGAGCGAAAACAGGCGCACGCACATATAGACGCGTACGTGTGGTGATCTCAAACAAATGCCAGTCGCGAGTGCGCTTGCACTCGCTGTACGTGAAGCATGTGTATGTGAGCGTGCGTTTTCGCTCGGTATATGAAACCGACCTTCTGTGCCATCTATTTTGTTTGTGCTTGGGTGAGGCCTATGTCCAGCAGTGAACGTGTTTCGACTGAAATGATGAAGATGAGTGATGTGTATTTTGTACTATGGTAACGAAGCCTTTTTTTTTTCATAAAAAAATAACTTCCCGCTCTGGGCGGAGCGGGAGGGCGTGTCAGACTTTGACTGACTAAAACCCACCCGTGTTCCTTCCGGTGCCTATTTTGGTATGGTATTAAATTTTTAATATTATGTTCAAAATGTCGACAAAATTTGTTAATATAAAAACCACGTTGGAATTAAAAAGCTGTGCAACGTATTCTAGGCTAAATGGGTCAAGAGTGGACATACATCATAGAGATTTTTTACAAACAATCTTTTTAGTACTAAATTTTAAACTTCACCTCTGAATAGACGAATAATTATATTTACGGAACCCGAGCCCGTTCGCATGTTGACTCCCCACTTTAATTTGAATGTCAAATTCTCGTATAATTTTAAAACTGCTTGAAATTTTTTGCATATTTTTGTATGCGTAACGCGTATATCCCCAAAACTGATTTTTTTGTTCTATATTCGCAAAACCTTTTCGGTTTTAATTGAATAACATATACTGGACCTCTCGACTTAACACGTTTTCGCACTTTTTGTTGACTTTTTTTACAATTTTAATTAAAAAACGCTTCTCGGTGGGTCCCAACTGGGAGGTCCTTTAGTGTACAAAATGCCTACAATTTGGTGCTCATGAGTTGATTTAGCGTAACATGCAGAAGCAATCAAAAAATAATTTCTGCTTTATAAGGTCAACTAGCCTAAATCAAAAATAGATAAATCTGCATAAAAATAAAAGCACAATAAGTAATAAATTCCATAAACAAAATAATATGACGTAATTACTCTTTGCACTTAACCTTAAACGTCCATATAAAAATTTAAATATATTTCAAAAAGCTTATTAAATATAAACAAAGAAACAAAACACGAAAAACTTCCCAACTCACAAAAAAAAATATCGATATTGATAAAAATAGCTTCCACTTATGAATATTTATCGAGTTGACATTATAATACAATCGACAGATGTGTCCCAACTCAAGAAATAAGTCGAAACAACTCTCATATTTCATTGCCTTTTTTATTTTATATGAAAACTAGCGAACCAGCCCTGCTCCGCACAGTTTTACGACTTAAACTTCTATTATTTGTAAATTAAACATTAACGTATTGTACACATAAACCTTCCGGAATAAATTCTCTAAATGATGGTGAAAACGGCATGAAAATCCGTTGCGGAGTTTCTAAGAACAACGCGGTTACACAGACAGACACGAAAAGCAACTTCAAAATAATATGTTTATAAGATTAATATGTTAAAAAAAAGAGTGGTTTTTCCATTTTGTGACATTTTAGTATGAAATTGATTGCAGTATATCTTATTGACAGGTTTTTATGCGGCGATTGATTTTTTTTTCTGGTAAATTTATTATAGAGTTACTGTGGAATGGCAAGCATTTATTTTGTTTAGAAGACTGAGCGGTTTATTTATGAACGTTGCTTAAAGTTAAATAATGATTAGCGACTGTGTAACCATACATTTTTGACGTTGGAACGTCACTTAACTTTAAGAAACGTTTATAAATAAACCTCTGAGTGTTCGTGGTGATAATGTCATTAAGGTTTCTGATAGTGATTCGATTTTTGAACGAAAAAAATGCTTTTTGTTGGACGAAAAAGTTTTCGTAGAATGCAAACCATAGTGGTTTTTGCTTGCCGTGGTTTTTAATGCGAGTGTGGTGCTCCAGATCAGACTATGTCTCATCCGCTTATGTGACCACATTTACTAACGAAAAAACGAAACTAGCTTCCAAAATACAAAGTCAAAAATAACTTAATTTGGGAATTCGGTGTCTTTGGTTTTTTTTTTGTTTTTGGTCGACGAACGTATATAAAAAAAAACATTTATAAAGTCGAACATACAACCTCCTCCCTTTTGGACGTCGGTTAAAAATAACCGAAAATAATCTATAGGGTTTTTGTAAGAACTTAATCCATTTTATAAAACAAAATCAATTTCAAATCGTTGCGAAACACAAGCACTTATCCCCCCACTATCAAACCATTGTTAAAAATACAACAATAATCTTAATATTTCAAGAAAAATACACTTAACGAAAAACTCGAAGTCATCAATAACGACCACCATAATAACACGGGTCACTGACCCCTCCTACGCAATAGAAAGCCATAATCCACGGCTTTTAATGTCCCATAAACTATGTCTCATATTAATTACAGTACTCTGTATTAATGGCGTGTGATTAGAAAAATAACAATACAAGGGAATTGATTTGGTATGTGTTGAGTTTGTATGTTTGTAGGAGAACCTACTTACGTTATTTTAGTATGTTAACAGCTTTAAAGTTCATCATTTATTCCATCATTACTACTCACAAGAGAAGCACGTGGCTAAGTAATAACTGCCGCACGGATCAATCCATCAGGTTAAGCTATGCTTGCCGGGATTTGTATGTAGATGGGTGATCATCTTTACATACCAAGACTCCTCCGTGCCTTGGAAAGTCCCGGCTGTCATTCGTAGATCTTTGACAGTCGTTACGGGTCGTCAGAAGCCCGAAAGTATGACAACCAGTCTTACCAAGGGGTATTGGATTACCCAGTTACTGGGTTGTGGAGGTCAGATAGGCAGTCGCTCCATGTAAAATACTGGTATTCAGCTGCGTCCAGTTAGTCTGGAAGCAGACTCCAACATAGTTGGGAAAAGGCTAGGCAGATTGATCGATTGACTTGAGTGAGGTTCAGATTATTATTATTAAAGAATATTATTTCTTCATGACATGATAAATGATAATAGGTACTTATATCATATTCAGCCTTGCTGCCCAGAGGCCTAAATATAAAACTAGTTTCAACTATGATCTAACCGGTTTTTTATAGCCGACTGTTCAACTAGTTTTAGGAGGAGCTCATGGCTAAGTAATAACAGCCGCATGGGTCGATCCAACAGGTAAAGCTACGCTTGCCGGGGTTGGTCCGTGGATGGGTGACCATTTTTACATACCGAGACTCCTCCGTGCCTCGGAAAGCACGTTAAGCCGTTGGTCCCGGCTGTTACTCGTAGCTCTTTGACAGTGGATACGGGTCGTCAGACGCCCGAAAGTCAGACAACCAGTCTTACCAAGGGGTATCCTATTACTCAGTAACTGGATTGTGAAGGTCAGATAGGCAGTCGCTCCATGTAAAATACTGGCAGTCAACTGCCATTGCCATACAAAACGACACTGCCATTTAGATACAAAACGACACAGATAGCTCGATGATTTGTCAAGTCGTAAATCACAATAAGTATTTTTTTTGTTTTTTTTTAAAACGTTGCCCCACTCTTGGAATTTCTTCCTGTATCGTGGGTGCGTTTACAAACATAGAAACTCACATACACTAACACCCAGACCCGGAACAACTACTTGCAGATCATACAAATATTTGTTCCGTGCGGGGATCGAACCCGCGACACGTTGCGCAGCCGTCCATCGCTCAGCCACTGCGCCAACCGTGTCGTCATTACTTTACATCATTTTACACTAAATACAACATGTAACACTATAAATAAGTGTTACATTTATCGATAGTCCCACTGCAGGCAGACGAACTCGGTTGATTAGTTGTGACGAGGCGACATGGCGTCAATTCTGTTCAATCACTGCGATTACACCGTTTGTGGCCTAGAGAGTGGTGCTCAAAGATGTTCGATAATTTTGGTGTTTCGTTTAGTATTGCTGCACTTAAGCCGTTTTTAAACTACCAGATAACTTTGAGGTACCTTATCTGGCAGATTATTTCGTCCACATTCTGCTGCATTTGTTAATTTATCTGGTAAAAAGTGCCTATCTGTGAGTGTATTAATGTGGTTTAAAATGGCCACTATTGATTGCCGTTGCAATGCAGAAATGCTGATAAAAATAGACTTACCGTGTGGTTTGTTGAAAATTCCGTGACCTAAAATCAACCTAATCCATACTTCCATACTAATATTATAAATTCGAAAGTAACTTTGTCCGTCTGTCTGTCTGTAGGTAGGTACGTTACCTTTTCACGCCTAAACCATTGAACGGATTTCGACAAAATTTGGCAAGGAGATAGATGGCATCCTGGGCAAGGACATAGGCTACTTTTTATCGACATACCACGCGGGAAAAGCCGCGGGCAGAAGCTAGTAAAATGTACAAAAATGAAAAATACAGTTCTAAAACTTTGGCATACACACCAAGACGTCCAATTGCCAAGCGCATTCTGTCGCATCAGTTCAACAATTGTCACTTATGTCTCCTATTGGCTGAGTGACGTTTTTATGACCAGCCGATTGATTTGAATCGATGTACTCATCATTTCCGATTGATCGAAGTTGATTGATTGTCGTTTGTTCATTTTTGAATGTTTGCTATGACTAGTGCATCAATATTTTTGTTAAAATTTTAGTTAAAATGGATATAAAATCTCACCGGTATTTCCAGAAAGGATAAGCAGTAACGTGGGCTGTCAGGTGATCTTCATAACTTGCTGACTGACTAATTTAGGGTGGATTTCACCAAAGCGTTAAGTTTACGCGATCAGCACATCTAAACTGAGTTCAAGAGCTGTCAGTGTCAATATTCCATAGGAATGATGACACTGACAGCTCTTGAACGCGGTTTAAATGTGCTGATCGCGTTCAGTTTCAATCCGCCCTTAGTGACTCATCATCTTCTTAGCCTGTTCCTTACAATATTGGGGTCAGCTTCCAGTCTAACCGGATGCAGCTGAATACCAGTATTTTACATGGAGCGACTGCCTATCTGACCTCCACAATATTATCATTATCATTATCTGGGTAATACGATAGCTCTTGGTAAGATTGGTTGTCAGACTTTTGGGCTTCTGACGACCCATAAAGACAGTCAAAGATCCACAAATGATAGCCGGGACCAACGGCTTAATGTGCTTTCCGAGACACGGAGGAGTCTCGGTATGTAAAGATGGTCACACATCCACGAACCAACCCCGGCAAGCGTAGCTTAACCTAATGGATCAACCCGTGTGGCTGTTATTACTTGGCCACGAGCTCCTAGTGACTAAAAGGAAATATAACAATAGAATCTGCCCTCAGCTTATCGTTATGCATCAAACAAAACACACAATAACTTATCCCCAAAATCCCAGTTCCATAAAACTTAAAACTATAGGCATATCTCAACTTAGACATTTTGCTCTAACTTAAAACACTTAAGTTAAAGTTTCCTCCATCTTAAAGTGTCAACATCTTTAGAAGGGCGTTTTAAGCGCTTAGTTATTAAGTTAAACTTGGTTAAGTAGAAGTAAGTAATAACTTTAAGTTGCTGCTATCAGGAGTTGTCAGAAGCGATTATTTTATGGTTAAGCTTTTGTAAGTCGGTTATGGGGTAGAGGTGGTGGGACATGGGATTTTTGACAATATGTTTGACCCTTAAGTTTAATGGTGGAATCGGTCTGCCGATTCCATTGATTGGTCCTTTTGTAGCGAGCTAGCGAAACTCCGCAGGTGATAGCTATCGATATTATTTTAAACACGATTAAAGAATTTTTTTTTTTTTTTTTGTGGTCTTTGACTGGTTTTTGTCATTTTGCTTGAGTATGGGTTAGGAAAGTCTGTTATTTTTAGTGTTTTATCCTTACTACGTAATTCGAAAGTGAGTTTGTTTATTTGTTTCATTGTTTATTACGCTTTCACGCTAAAACGGCTGAACAGATTTGGATGAAATTTTGCACAAGGGTAGACCTTGACCTGGAATAGAACATAGGATACATTTTATCCCGATATTCCCGCGGGATCGAGACGTACGTGGGTGAAACCGCGGGGCGCAGCTAGTAGTCTATAAATGTAGAAATCGATCACGTCTGTGAAGCTTAAACACAAAAAAAAACTTATATCTCAAGTGACTATACTTACTATACTATCTGCGGTTGATGACGCCAATAAAGTTTTCTAAAAAGTTTTCAACCCTTGAGCGGTGTCAAACAGGAGATTACATTTTGTTTATAAACGAAACCACGGTCGAGTACTAGTATATCATAAACCTATTTAATTATTTATCTTTCAAGTGTATTCTACCTCAACTTTAATATTAATTTACACAGAATAAATTATTAATTCCCACCGCTCATTCAATGAATTTCAACATGGCACAAATTAAAATTCATCTCAATTATTTTCCAAACAATGTGATTTTCATATGAATTTATCATTATGCTGTATGTTTGTGACATTTATTTACACAATAGTTATTTTTGGAATATTAAATTCTGATTTAATAGAATTCTCATTTGTTTTGCAAAATAGGTGAAGCGAATATTAGCTTGTTATACTTAATATTTATTACTGAATTTTGTTAATATTTTGTAAAGACCATTCCGAAACTCACAAAGTCAATCGATCAATCTGCCTAGCCTTTTTCCAACTATGTTGGGGTCAGCTTCCAGTCAACCGAATGCTGCTGAATGCCAGTATTTTACATAGCATAATCAGCCTATAATGTTCCCACTGCTGGGACACAGGCCTCCTCTCTGCGAGAGGGAGCGGGCCGTAATCCACCACGCGGGCCCAGTGCGGGTTGGTAGATGTTACATGTCTTCGAATTTTTGGTTCTAGGACATGCTGGTTTTCTCACGATGTTTTCCTTCGCCGTTTTTTAGAGCAGTGGCGATGAAATAATTTACACAAAGTAAAGCGCCTGTCAGGGTTCGAACCTACGACCTACAACTCGTAAGTCGTAGCCGTTACCACTGGGCCACCACTGCTCTCATTTTACATAGAGCAACTGCCTATCTGACCTCGATAACCTAGTTACTGGGTAACACGATACCCCTTGGTGAGACTGGTTGCCAGACTTTCGTGCTTCTGACTACCTGTAACGACTGTCAAAGATCTACGAATGACAGCCGGGATCAATGGCTTAACGTGCTTTCCGAGTCACGAACAAAATTCGAGAACGAAGTCATTTGTTTTAAAAACAAAATCATCGCGGATTTAAACTTTATCATTCGAATTTCAAAGTGGTGTTACTGGAATAACGTCGAGATGACGTCACAATGACCATTCCGCTTTTAAATATCACTTTGAGCACTCCATTAGTTTGTTTTCTCTTCAAAAATGGGCGGAACCGCGCTTTCACGGTAGTTACAATAACGAGGTCAGCCAAGTTCTAGGGCCTTCGAACAAAGTTCTGAAGCAAATTTACGAGTCTTCCAAGTCCTCAGATAAATTGGATTATTGTCTACTAAATGTAGAATGTCGCTGAGTTTGGATGGATCAAATTGGAGGCGAAAGCGGGTGAAAACAGTTGGATGACAGCGTGTCAGTTAATAATTATGTCTGCTGATACCTAATCATGGCATGTTCCAGCTAAATTGTATTATGAATGCGTGAAAATGCCTTAACATTTTACCCGACTACAGCGAAACAAAAAGGAGGGTTATGATTTTGACCGGTATGTATGTATGTTCATGTGGATATCTTCTAAAATTCTAATAAAAATATGCAAATGAGGTATCGTTGGAAGCGTCTTGATCGTCCGCTGGTTATAGGTCATGTGACGTCACATTAAATTGAATATGATGCTCTCCAGACGACATAAAGTGACGAAAAACATATGTTTTTAATGCTTTTATCTTGCACCACACTCAACAAGAGATTTTGATCCGGAGACATCTCCAGCAATCTTTATGGGATTTGGAGCTAATCTCCTTTGGATGTAACAAGCATTACCGATCCCATAGAGCGATCCAAATGTTATTGTATATGTGTGATTGTTTAAGTTTAACCGCTGTTTCTCTGTTACCCTTGGAGCAGTTACCGGTCTGAAATTGAGATGGGTTATGGGAAATTCGACTCAATTCGAGCAGTGGTGGCCCAGTGGTAACGGCCACGACTTACGAGTAGTAGGTCGTAGATTCGAACCCTGACAGGCGCTTTACTTTGTGTAAATTATTTCAACACCACTGCTCTCAAAACGGTGAAGGAAAACATCGTGAGGAAACCGGCATGTCCTAGAACCAAAAATTCGAAGACATGTGACATCTACCAACCCGCACTGGGCCCGCGTGGTGGATTACGGCCCGCTCCCTCTCACAGAGAGGAGGCCTGTGTCCCAGCAGTGGGAACATTATAGGCTGATTATGTATGGGAAATTCAATGAGTTTTCTTGTGATAATGGGCTTAAAATTAATAACATAACTTTATTGTTAGAATGGGCCTACTTTTGGACAAAGGACTCTTTTTAAACAGAGCAGGAAAGAGCATAGATCACTTTCAGTGCCACATTTTCTTATGGATAATTTTGTCCGGGGAATAACCTTATTCTGCAATCATGTGAAGACCATGTAGATTGGTGTCTGAAATGGTCTTTTGAGGAAAGAACCACACAGATTGAGTGGACCTGACCAGTCAGTGCACGCATTTGTCAGTGATCATGCAGCTCAACACAGAATTTAAGCAGCTCAACGATTTGACGAACAATACCTAAAACAGGACATTTGGGTAGGCCGCATAAATTACTCAAACTACCAGACCATGATTAATTAAAACTAAGGAAAAATAAATTATAAAAAGAAAAGAATGATCCACATAGTCTTCACATTCACAATAATTAAAATAATGTAATACTTTACAAAGTACATAATTCATGTCATTGTGGTAGTTTTCGTATGGAGAAGAATGGGCAACAAACTCCACCGTTACTCTTTTAAAAATGTTTTACAATATTTTGTATACATCAATTATATGTATAATTATTTTATGTGAAAATGATGCGCCTACAATAAGATTACTGTTCAAAAGGTAAAAACAATTATAAATGGAGCAATGACAAACCAGTGTTGCTGTCCGGTTGAAGAGTATAGTATATGATATTGCAGGGACCAGCCACATTTGTCTCCGGGATATAAATATATAGAGACCAGTGGTGGCCCAGTGGTGGACGGCCCACTCCCTCTCACTGAGAGGAGGCCTGTGTCCCAGCAGTGGGTGATATGGATGCAAGAAGTGCCAAAAAGTATCGATATATATCGTATCGAAATTTAAAACAAATATCATTTCCTGTACGCTAATGGCGATTTCGTTTTCAGAAAATTAAGTCCAGGTTTTCAGATAGCTGTTTAGATAAGATAATAAATGACTACGGAAAAACAATACTAATTAATCATTGTTGCGACTTGCATAAAAGAATAAAAAATAATTATCAAATCAGATAAAATGACTGTGCTACAGTCAAAGAAGTGTTTTAGTCCCCTCATTAAATCTGAAATATTTTCCAAGAATATAAATCTTCATTAATTCATTAACAATTGTACTTTTATACAACGGATAAAAAATAATATAAAAAGAACAAAAAAAACGTGTTATAAAAATGCAAATCATTCTATGTTCATTCATTTAAAGCTCGCACTGTGTAATTAGATTAAGTGAGTGAATGAATGAACGGGTCGAATCGGCAAGTCATTCATTTGTTCGAACGATTTATTAATAAAAATTGTTCTTTGTTCTGCATTTTTAGAGACGTGTTTTTATTTATTTCATCATTAATTTTACTTTAGTAAGGAAACGAATGAAATGCATTTGGTTAAACTGGTTAAAGCTCTATTCAAGTTATAAATTCTACAATAAAAAAAGTAGTGATGGGTTTCTCAATATGTATTACCTACCTATGTTGATATATTTATGCTGTATGGCTCCAATTCGTGGCTAAATACTAACAGCCGCACAGGTCGACCAAAGGATAAGCTACGCTTGCCGCGGTCAGTTCGTGGACGGGAACATCCATTGCATATCGAGACCTTTACGTGCCTTGGAAAGCACGTTAAGCCGTTGATCCCGGCTGTCATTTATATATCTTTGACAGACGTTAAGGGTAGTCAGTTCCCCGAAATTCTGACAACCAGTCTTGCCAAGGGGTATCGTGTTACCAGGACCCTTGGCAACAGGCAACTGAAGGAACTCGGGTGGGTTTTACTCAGTAAAAGTCTGACACGCCCTCCACGACAAGTTTTTGATGATTTCCCAGGATCAAAAAAAAAACAAGGGTTATCGTGTTACCCAGTAACTGGGTTGTGGAGGTCACATAGCGGTCGCTTCATGTAAAAAAAAAAAACAGCTAAAAAAGCACTGAATTCAGCTGCATCCGGATATTGGAAGCTGACCCCAACATAGTTGGGAAAAGGCTAGGCAGATGATGCCTATATTATGTAATCACTTAGTTTAATGTCGACTGTACCAAGGTAAGTTCCAAAGATAAGGAAACAAGATAAAATAATGCCAATAGGAAGTATAACACAGATTTTATGCTAGTCTTCCTGATATAACAGGAATTATTTAAATGGGTTACTTTATCTTGGCCTGATGCCAATGGCCAGTCTTATAGACTGTGGAGAATCTAAGCTATTACGACCATGTGGCGACTTCGACGGTTTTATAAAAACATTTAAGCCGTTTTAATATATCCGAACGATTCTGTCTTACGTTTTTAAATGTTCTAGATATAAAAGATCGAGCTTACTGAGGAATAAATGAGGTTAGTAAGTCCGTTAGTCAAAAAGTGTCGCCAGGAAAGTTTTGAGTATGAATGTGAATGTCTATACGATTAAGATACATTAAATATTAAAATAATAAACATTAAATTCAAATAATAAACATTAAATTAAAATAATAAACATTAAATTAAAATATTAAACATTAAATTAAAACAATAAACATTAAATTAAAATAATAAACATTAATATTTAAATAAATCGAGTGCCTCATTTACGTACACAATCAAAGTACCAACCTACTTTTAACCCTCTCTCTGCTATCGCCAGTCATCAGCATTTCCTACTTTATTACATCAGGCCACATTTGGGCCTATTTAGATAACATAACGTATATTTTGCGTCGCTGCCACGTGAACTCTCCAGTCGAAAGTCGGTTATGTATATTAATTAGGATGGGTGATTTTGAACTGAAATTCTAAGCCTAATGGCAATTCATAATTTAAGGTCTTTTGGAAAATGTGTTGTTGATAGATTAGGAAATTAATGGTCATCATCTCATTATAATTATCATAATTAAATAGTGTAGTAGTTTGTGACATTAAAAGGCATTTGAGAAATAAAAAAAATACCACATCATATTACATCATTATCTATACATCTGGACCAAAAAAGGTAAATTAAGGTAAAAAATGAGGCTTGTTATGAAAATACTTTGACTGTTTTGTTTAGTAGTTGGGAAAACTAAGGGTTTCGTGCCAACTCAAACCTTTTTTTTTTGACAGTTTTTTTCTTACTGTTTACTAGCTTTTGCTCGCGGCTTCGCCCACGTTGGCGTCGTAAATTATTCCACTTTACTCTTTTAGTTACAATTATCAAACATACAAACTTTCACATTCTAATATTAAAATATTTATATGTGTATAATAGGATTAGTAGGATTGACCTTACTTACTTCGTAGGTATGTTTGAGGTATATTTGATTTTCATTGTATTGTGTTAGGAACGGTATGACCTTGGTATGTCTAGACTTTTGAGGACGTCTATTTAACCGTCATTGTCCGCTCCATAGAATATTTATTTCACAAAAGGGAACAAAGGCAACTAAAATGGACTCGAAATATTTAGAGTGGAACATAAAATCAACCAAAACTTGGCCTGTAATTTGTATAAGCACTAATTTAAGGCTCAGAGCTGGGCAAAGGTTTCAATTTTGTAATCGATGATTTAAGTAAAGACCACGCTACCGCATTAGGATTATTGCCTGTAATGATAGTTGTGTTTGTAATTCATAAATAAATAAATAAATTTCTTCCTCGAATTTGTTTATAAATAAAACTTTTCTATTTAAATAATCCACCACTGTAACTAAGTAGACCAGCAGTCATTAATGTTGTTAGCAAAAAGCAACCAGAAAACAACGCAATACGTACAAACTCCGAACTCGAAAACTTAATTAAACTGTTATCGCGACTCAAGGCGCGTCCCGAGGACCCCGTGGGGTTAAAAGCCGGATGGCCGAAATAACCGGGCTATTTAACACTGTCTCCGACAGTCGCAATCTTCAGTGAAAAAGCTTCAGTTTAATTTGTTCTAATATTGTATGTCATCAGTGTAAGTGACGGGGTCTGAGAGACACCCATTTGTGTTTCGACGCGCGCGGTTTTTTGCACGGCAATTTAGGGTTGGATATTTTTGCTGTATATGCTTGGGTGGGTTAGATATACACTCAAGTATACACAGCAAAAATATCCGATTTGTTTAATGAATGCATAGGTTTTTTCTCCCTTGGTAATTTGCGGGATTGTGCGAACATACCTAGGGACGTTACCTTTTTTATTCACGGTGATTGGTGTACCAAGTGGCAGTGGTATTCTGTGATATCTGAGGGCCAATTCTCTTACTTAAAAAAAAAAATTGGTTGCCTGTAAAGTCGGTATACGGGCGAAAGTTTTACGTGACAACGACTTTGAGTGGTAAAATAATTTTAATGTGAATATTCATTCGTATAGTAGGAAGAAGGATGAAAAGTGAAAGGCACGCGTCCCTTTCACTTTTTATGTCTGTCTCTCTCGCTCTTAGGCGGGCTAACCATGCCCGAGTGGAAGGGACGCGTGCCTCTCACTCGCTCTCATTGTGAGCGCATAACGTGAGCGGAGCGTAACGCAGTTTCTTGAAGTGTCACCCGGCAAACCAATTTATAAGACGTTGTCACGTCAAAAACTTTCACATTCAAGACGCGATCTGTCAAACTTGTATTAAGTAATAAAAACTAAAACCCAACTACGAGTCCGTAAAATCCGGAGTCACACGTAATCTGTTCGATTTATGCCCTAACACGTGTGACTCCGGATTTTTAATTTGTCTGTCTGTGATGTCTTGTTTATACCTTTTTAGTCGTAGTTGGGTTTTAGTTTTATAGATTTTTTTTTTTTAATTCTTTTGGTGTTATATATATTTTTGAAATGTGCTCATTAAACTCTTTTATTTGATACCTAACGTGGTACGATTAAACAATATTTTTTTTCAAGTTCATCACTTTAT
Organism: Lithophane ornitopus; assembly: GCA_948473465.1. Taxonomy (NCBI): domain Eukaryota; kingdom Metazoa; phylum Arthropoda; class Insecta; order Lepidoptera; family Noctuidae; genus Lithophane; species Lithophane ornitopus. The sequence goes on along the minus strand of OX419638.1, from coordinate 9,240,560 downwards.
GTCCTCTAGAGGGCGCCATTTTTAATGGCCTATAACCAGCGGACCATCAAGACGCTTTCAACGATACCTCATTTGTCAAATTGTGATGTGTGGTTTAGAAGATATGAGGGAACAGATGAACATACATACAAACATACTGGTCAAAATCATAACCCTCCTTTTTGCTTCGCCGTAGTCGGGTAAATTGATTGTATTTTTAACAGATTCCGAATGAGATGCTAATGCAATGACCTTCTCCAGGTCATGGTCTACTTACCAAATTTCATCCAAATCCGTTCAGCCGTTTTAGCGTGAACGCGTAAAAAACAAACAAACAAACTCGCTTTCGCATGTAGTTGATACTAAAGATTTCAGTTATCCTAACTAATAAGTTAGGATAACTGAAATCTTTAGTATCAACTAATAATAGCATCCTACATTTTCTTCAAGGAACATTTTCAAAGCAAAAATAAAAACGCACAAGTGAGGCAAACTATTCATTTATTCCACTCTCATTAAATAATGCATGCTTTGAACATGACCTTTCCTCATTTACCAGCACAGAAAAAAAAAATAGTATACCTACTTACTGACATGCAAATCAATCTGCCAAGCCTTTTCCCAACTATGTTGGGGTCGGCTTCCAGTCTAACCGGATGGAGCTGAATACCAATATTTTACATAGAGCGACTGCCTATCAGACCTCCACAACCCAGTAACTAGGTAATACGATACCCCTTGGTAAGACTGGTTGTCAGACTTTCGGGCTTCTGACGACCCGTAACGACTGTCAAAGATCCACGAAAGACAGCCGGGACCAAAAGCTTAACGTGCTTTCCGAGGCACGGGGGAGTTCCGATATGTGAAGATGGTCACCCATCCACGGGCTTGCCGGGGTTGGTGGATCGACCCGTGGGGCTGTTATTACTTAGCCACGAGCTCCTCTATACTTACTAACATGCAAACTAACTTTAAAGGCAAAATACTATTGGAGTGATTTCAAGCGTACCTGCCTGAGTTCATGTTTTTACACAGACCCGCTGAATTTTGTTTTATGTGAGGAAAAAACTGTGCAAAACAAAAGTGGATGTTTTTAAATAAATGTTCTGCTTAAGTTTTCTGGTTTTTGGCAGCCATCTTGGAACATAGTCGGGGAGTTAGTGTTCAATTTAAGTGGCACATTTATAAATAAAAAAATATAATAAATACTTAGTAGGTTCATCAATTTCTCCGATTGCCTCGTTAGTTGTCGTAAGCGATACTGCTGAAGGTCCTGAGTTCGATTCCCAGGTCGGGCGAAGTCCTGCGCCTGTACTAGATCAAGTTCATGATCAAAATGTTTATTTGCAAGAATTATAGTAGGTACTTACTATACAGAGTACCATAATTCATGCAAATAAACATTTAATAGTTTTTATTGAACTATTCAAAAACCTAATCCTAACTAATATTTAATTATAAATGCGATAGTGATTTTGTTTGTTAATTACGCTTTCACGCTAAAACGTCTGAACGGATTTGGATGAAATTTGGTATGGGGATACTTTGAACCCTGGAGAAGGACATAGGCTTGCTTTTTATCGACTTACCACGCGCGGAAGCTAGTTTCAAATATTTCTACTTTAAGAGAAACCAATGTGTGATATCTACATGCCGTCAAATAGTAGTTACTACGCAATTATAAAATATTTATTAATTTCAACTTATAACATTTAATTAAGTGCCTCATATTTCTAATAATTCTGCTAATGAAGTTTAGTAATTCTATATTCAGTTCCAAGAAACTTAATAAAAGTAAAGCAACGTTAATCTATTAGTAAAATGGAGAGGAATTTGAATTACTTCAGAAGGCGGAGTAATTAAAATTTTGCAAGTACTCAAAGGCGAAAACACAAAAGTGTGCGTCATAACGCAATAGTCTGCGGTGCGACGCAATGTATCGCAATAAATGATCACTTCATTACCATGTCTGGTTTAGTGCGTTGTCGCGTCAAAACACAATGTTTTTGTTAATACCACATGCTGAGATTGAACTACGACTGTTTTACGGTGCGGCAACGCAACGCAACATAAAATGCGGCTTAACTTTTGCGTTGCGGTACCCGCACCGTCCCGGCACAAACAAGTCCAATTTACAAACACATCTCCCGGCCTATACCGAGAGTAGCTCATAAAACTTTATGTTTTAATGCTATAAAAATGTTCCTTATGTAAATTCTTATTTCACTGTTATACCGTTTCGTCTTGGTCTAATTTTTTCGCGCATTTGCGTACCCCTAATGTTATGCAATCTGCGCCTTCGTTTACTTAATGATTATTATAAAAAATCTGCGGTTACAACCTTGGTGATATATGGTATGTGCTTATTATATATGTACTTTGCAGCAAGATGAACGTTACTTAGTAAAAATCTGGTTTTAGCCGCATTTGGTTCTGACTTTAGCTAGCCTAAATCGGATCTAGCTGGAATGATCAAGTTTTCTAATATTTAATGAGCTTAATTCAGCAACACAGACGTTTGCATATTTATAAAGAAACAAAATGGCTACAATATACAGGGTTATTGGTTAGCCCCCAATGTTGGCAATCCATTAAAGGGATGTAGGAGAGGTCATAATATGCAACCAAATGACCCCTAACTCCTATGCAAATATTCGAGTAATTTGACATTATAATGTTTAAAATGAATGAAATAAAAATGTCTAATGTAAAATTACTCGTAAATGATAAAAGGGGCATGGGGGGGGGGTCATTTGGTTGAAAATGAAGTCCTACACCCGCTATTGGTCCTCAAACTTCAAATGATTAAATTATGATGTGCGTAGGAATCACAGACATGTAGGTACTTAAGTGATTTATTAGTCTATTCTACATAGATCTAATCAAAAAGAGTATTTTCATTCATTAAAAAAAATATATTGGAATTGACATCTTCAATGTCAGACAAAAATTTGCTGACATTGAAGATGTCAACTCCAAAATACATTATTTTCGCGAAGAAAACAATGATTTTCTTCATCGTCTCTTTTATACATTTAAGTGTACCGAATCGAGATATCGCCAACCTTTTTTAAGAAGTCGTTCGGCTTCGGATAAAGGACTAATCAGTACTTTTAGCCACTTCTGTCGCATTCACAGGGATGTAGAGTGGGGCGAAGTGGCAACTGGCATTCTGAAACGACATTTAGGAAGACATTATGTTTGGAAAGTGTTTTGACTTGTGGTTGACCTGTGGAGTACTTTTTACTGTGCACCAGTTTTTTGTAAACTACAGTTTACGTTGAGCTATCTTGTTGGTCTCTATTTGACAATTTTAGGATGAAATTTACTTAATAAATATAGCATATAGTGCTTTGCTAGATGTACCTACCATGTTATGCATATTAAATACAAATAAAAAAACATAGATTATTTAAACAATTACGACTGTACGACATAGGATAAGGATCAAAGTTTCCTTATTCATTGTAGTTATGTTTGTCTGTAATTACTGTTTCTTAATTGATACATCCTTTGCTTTTTACATCAAAACTTGTGTTCAGGTTCAGTACTGTTCATATATATATTTTTTTTCCTATTTTATTTTACTTTATTTAATACTTTAAGCACACAAATACAATTACTTACTGACTTTTAATATCTAATCATTGATTATAACGTTTTATTACTTCACCGCCCCTTCCAGACACATTTAAATCAATAAGTCTTTAAACTAGGGGGTTACCAGAGAGGCAACATAAAAATCTTGGCAAAAAACCTCCGCAAATAAATCACGCTGCCCTTCCAACCCCTGATGAGGGAAAGAGAAGGAAGATTAATGATGTTTTGTCTCGAGCTTTTTAGATTTTTGTGCAATTAATAATATAATGTTTTCTTTCGAGTTCGATGGGCGACTAAGTGCTTTTTGGAAGGGGGATTTTAAAGTATTTAACATACACACATTAGATACAATATGTAAAACACAGGGTTTTGGGTCGAAGATATAGTTTTTGCAAATTCTTACAGCTGCGAAGCACTTGACGGACAGCAGACCAAAATATGTCATGCGCGCGAAATAGAAATATCATTTATTTGCTAAAAACATGGTATAAAAGATGGTAATATTAATAATATGGACAAACATGTTTTGCTTAAAAGATATAAGCGTGCAAATTTTACATGCATAACAAAACCATCAGTCTTCATGCTATTTTATGTTCCAGGAACTCCCTAACACTGTAAAAACTATTGGCAGATAGCCATTTGTATAATTTAATTTTGAACAGTCTTGTGCTTAATGATTTTAATTCATTTGGTATTTTATTGTATACCTGGACACACATAAACATGCAGTTTTTATTATATTTCGCAAGCCTTGGGAGGACATCTAACACGAGCCTGTATTTCTATGAAGCTTCTAGAATAATCTAGAAGCTTTGCCCTGATTGGCCTATCGGATTGTGGCGGGAGCGGCTTGTTATAAGTTCCTGTTACAAGTATTTTTTTTTACTATAGCATGCCGGCATTTTGTGTAGTTGTTTCGTGGTTGGTAGTCTAGTGACAGATAGATATTTAAAGTTGATTTTATCGATACTTTTATTTTTCAATCGCGTATCTAACGTAACCTACATTATTATGTTATCAATAAATTCAATCTTAACAGTTCCGGTTCGACGTCATTTTATAACAAAAAAATATTTTCCGAAAAATTCTTCCGAATGTTTATTTCTAACCGAAATCATCTTTCCTAATAAAAAGTCAAGTTTCCTCAAATTTCCGGACTTTTCCTACAACTTTCCTGTAAAAATAAATTAACATGCTTAGATTGGATTGTCAAGGAGTCCATTGAAAGTCCGACTTCCCGACTTATTCTAATTTGGACGCCCAAGTTTTTTCTGAGCTTGTTAATAAAACAACATTTGCTTACGTATATTTTTCAGTACTTTTGAAACTGAAATTAGGCAGAAATAGGAAAAACAGATTTTTCTTGTATTTTTTACGTGATCAATACGTACCTACGTGACATTAGATTTAAAGTGTCACAAGCGCTACTGCATGCCGCGAGTTCCTGGGTTCGATTCCCAGGTCGTGTATAGTGTTATTGGGTTTTTATATCTGGAATTTCTCAGTAGCACCCCGAAGTCTAGATTCGTGTCTGGTTGATGTTAATAGCTCCTCCCTACATGGGACTTAAACATAACTGGCGAAATTTTGGTGTACTAAATATACCGTCGCATATAGGCAGATGTGTTTATAGTGCATCCGGTTAGACTGGAAGCTGACCCCAACATAGTTGGGAAAAGGCTAGGTAGGTGATGTTATGGGTCCCCGAAACGATCAATGTATTGTAAATTTTTACGTGATTGATACATATTGATGGAGTGTAAATCATACGAGTAGTTGCGAAGTTCATTACCGCGATGTACGCTACTGCGAAAGGTTACCGTCGCGACGTTCGTTGTTGAGAAAATTGTTTACTGCAATGTACGTTACTGCGAAAGGTTACCGTCGCGACGTTCGTTGTTGAGAAAATTGTTTACTGCAATGTACGTTACTGCGAAAGTACGTGATTGCGATATACGTTCGCTGTTGCTGAAAGTTCTTTACTGCGAAAGTTTACCATTGTGACAGATGCGAATTGATCTTCTACCAAATGCAATTGATTTCGATTGACAATATAACTACAATACAAATTGATGGCAATTGATCGTTATACCGCCGAATTTTCAACAGAAATTCCGTTTGAAAATTCGTTTTCGCATAAAAGTCTTTTTGACGCTATAAACATAAGATATCAAAGATGAAATATAAACCACAGAGGGTTTGCATTCGGCTCTCAATTTAGCAAAGAACAATCGACCCCAAACGGCATGTTAATTTAACGAAGGTGGTGGAAAAACTATATTATGTTGCTACCAAATAGGCGTAGGGTTAACTATCTGGTCGATAAGGATTGGTGTACAGTGAGAGCAAAAAAAAATTTAAGCCTAATACCAATTTTTGCAGTAGATTTTCACGTTTTAATTAGAATTTAAACTTTTGTTGCGTTATTAAGTTATAGTAACGGGTTTCTATAAAAATTACATTGATTTATTCAGTTCTTCACCACCTGAAAACATTTTGGAGTACCTAGCGTATGGGTACTAGGTATGAGTATTTAAGTTTTCAAACTACCGCTTTTAAATACCGCTGTGTAGGTTTAATGTTAGCAACTGAAATTGACTAGATGTATGAACGTAAACGAAGCAAAAGAGTATGTAAGGATCGAGTAAGTGCGGATTCCACCAATGAAACTGATCGCGATCAGCACTCATTCAAGAGCTGTCAGTGTCAATATTCCATAACAATTTTGACACTTACAGCTCTTGAACGCGGTCCTGAGGCCCTAAACAAAGTGTCATTCTATCAGCGATAACGATGATGGAAAAGGCAAAAATGTATAGGCATGTATGACATAGCTATCGAAAAGCTTATGTCAATCCTGTTGAAAGTCGTTGTAGAAATACGAAACGCTTTGGAAGCGATTGTCACTTGTCCAGGTTCTCAGTTGTGCTGAACGCGTTCAGTCATCAATCAGCATACGCAAAACTGCAATACCTAAACTACCTACTTACCAAACCCTCAAAACGTCACAAATGCTAATAGTAACCGTTGTACACTCAACCCGTTTGAAACAGCCGTGCCAAGATTGAGGTTTGCAATTCTATCGGTGATCGGTAACCCTAAATTACGGTACGGAACCCATTATCGTGTTCCGTTTGTACGCTGCCGATTGATATTGGAGGGTTAAAGGCATTTGTGTTCGCTAACATGGCTAATAAAGTATGTTTATGGTAAATTTGGGTTAGGTTGGTCTGGAAGACCGGAGTTTTGGTTGGACGGACGGTTCAAGGTGCGATAGGGAGTTGGTGTGTCTCTTGTCTTTATTAAGGAGATACAGAACTCTTGTATTGAAATTGACAAGTTGTATTATTCAAATCTACCTAATTCTTCGAAAAATACAAGCGAGTCACAAAGTCACTTTTGTTATTCCCATCATTGTGATCATTTTTTTGTTCTGGACCATACCTTCTGGTTACGGAGATATTGAAGGTCGAAGTTACAAAGTATTTCAGACGCTTTTTTAAGGAAGCAAGTTTTCAATGTTTTAACTTAATTTTAAATTCCCCCACGAACCCTGAACCGTTACATGCACTCACAATGTTTTGCGTGCGTTACGTTGCGCACCAAGTACCTACCGTAAACAGCGATTTTTCACACCAAAAATAAAAGTCATTTCCCAGCAATAATTTTTGTGTCATGTAACTTTATTTGATGTACAGAATGCGTAGTTAACGGCTATGTAATGGCTTTTGAGCCTTTTTGCCTTTTCAACAGAACATTGTTACATTATTAAGTTTATGTAAATGTCAAGTTTTCAGACCTGTACCATCAAGAGAGGGAAAAGTTTCTAATGCCTTTTCCATAATTACTGGAAAGAGTTTTTTGCTGGATCACAAGCAAAAAAAGTGCCCAGACGCCAAAATATAATTTTAATATATAATTTTTTAATAATTGTTTTTATATTGTTTCAGGTATGTACTTACTATTTGCCAAAGAAAGTTGATCAAGAGAAGTACGAGTTATCACATAACGTAAGTTTAGTTATAACGTAATTTATAAGCCCGTATGTCCTTAAACTATGATTAATAATTACTATAATATAAAGCCATTTATCATCTAGTGAAGGAAGCTACCTATTAAATAGTATAATTCTCAATTAATCCACAACTGAAGCAAAGCCATTGAATCTAATCAGTTAATCAATATTTACAACCATTGAAATTCATTACTAGACATCAATAAGGTATATACAGGGTATTAGGGTATCCTTGAAACCAGTGGTTTTGTTTCATTTATACAGGGTGTTAGGGTAGACACCGTTACCGGGCCGGGGCCGCCTTGGGGCGGCTCCTGCCCAATCTTGGGGGGCCAAACGCCTCCTGCCGGAGGCTCTACGCGGGGGTCGTGCGGTCCATGGCCCTTTACGGGGCACCGGTGTGGGCGCGTTCCATTAGGCTGCGGCCAGCCCGCCGGTTGAACGCGTCCCAAAGGGTCATGGCCATTCGGCTGGCCCGGGGATACCGGACGGTCTCTCGTGAGGCGGCGAGCCTCCTTGCCGGATTACCGCCATGGGATCTGGAGGCGAAGGTCCTCGCGCACATTTGGGAGTGGCGCGAGGAGATGAAGCGCCGGGGCGTAACTCCGCTGCCGCGAGAAATCGCGGCACAGCGGACAGAGCTCCGGCAGGATCTCATGGCGGCATGGAGAGTGCGATTGTCGCAACCCAGTGCTGGGCACGCCACAATTGCGGCGATAAGTCCCCTCTTTGAGGAGTGGCTGGAGAGGCGCCACGGCGTCCTCACCTTCCGCCTGACACAGGTCCTCACCGGACATGGCAGCTTCGGGAGGTACCTGTGCAGGATTAGGCGGGAGGAAACGCCTGGGTGTCACCACTGTGCGGATCGTCCGGAGGACACGGTGGAGCATACGGTGGAGGTGTGCCCTGCTTGGGCGGAGCACCGCCGTGTCCTCGTGGAGGCGATTGGCGGCACTGACCTCTCGCGTCCGGCCCTGGTCCAGGCCATGGTACGGAGCGAGAGGGCATGGGAGGCGGTCACCTCCTTCTGCGAAGCAGTGATGCTCGCGAAGGAGGAGGCGGAACGCGTGAGGGAGAGGCAAAGCCTGCGCCCTCACGCCCCTAACCGCCGCCGCTGGAGACACCCTGGGCGTCGGGAATCCCAGGCGGATTCCCGGCCACCATAGGCGTGGGCTTGCGGACGGCGAGCAATGGGCAGCTCGCCGTCCGATAAGGACCAGGCCCAGGTCGATGGCGCGTCGTGTTCCACGCGCGCCTCAAAGAGATGTCAGCACACCTGACGGGGTCCGTTAGGACCGATGCCTGCCAGGGTTGCGGAATAGTCCGAAAGGGATACCGGGACCCTGGCAACAGGCAACCGAAGGAACACGGGTGGGTTTTAGTCAGTAAGAGTCTGACACGCCCTTCCGCTCCGCCCAGAGCGGGAGAAGTCATATGATGATTTCCCACCCAAAAAAAAAAAAAAAAAAAAAAAAAAAAAAAAAAAAAAAAAAAAAAGGGTAGACACCGTTATCCTTGAAACTAGTGGTTTGGTGTCATCTATAATATACTTTTTCTATGGGACCAACTGTGAAATCGCGAAAAAAAAATCAGCTGTTCCCTACATTTGTGTTCACTTAAATCGACAAAATGTATGGAACAGCTGATTTTTTTTTGCGATTTCGAAGTTGGTCCCATAGAAAAAGTATATTATAGATGACACCAAACCACTAGTTTCAAGGATAACAGTGTCTACCCTAACACCCTGTAGAACGTAAAATCAATGGAAAATTACAACTTTATTTTTTAGAAATAAAAGAAAGAAAGAATAACGTTTATTTGGACACAGTTCATGAAACACAAAATACAAATAAAGAATAAAAATAATGTTTTTACAACAATTTGTGCCTCACGGCTGCGCCAAAGGTTTTAAAGAAAGTCTACTTTTTAGCACTAGAATATTTCACCCTTTCACCCTAGGGTGCTAGGGCAACGAACTTACGTCTCAACACGAGTGGGTGGCACGGGACGTAACCTGACCGGCCGCGAGACCGACCCCTCCCTCAGTCAGTCAGCTGTTTCGCTAGCGAGCACGGTGTCGGATAGAAACTTTTTAAAATCTTTTAATGAAAATAACGTTTTTTTTTATTGTTACTCGGTCATTTATTTTTATATTTAAGTGAACTACCCATGGTTTAAGTGAAAACGGTGTTTACCCTTACACCCTGTATAATATTTAAATTTGCCTTGGCTTGGTTTTTAATTGGCCTTGAGTTTGCTTTGGCAGCCTTGTTGGTCTAGTGCTACTGCTGAGCATGAGGTTCTGGGTTCGATTCCCAGGCCGGGCAAAGTGTTATTGGGTTTTTCATCAGGAATTACTCAGTAGCAGCCCGGAGTCTGGATTTGTGTCCTGTTGATGGCAATAGGCTCGCCCCCTATTACATGGGACTTAAACATAACTGGCGAAATGTGGGTGTACTATGGCAGGTACCTACACATCTTCCTATCCCTTCGCGGAATATAGTAAATGATCATTTACAAGACAATTTATTGGCGTATATTTAAACGAACCAACTCAAAGCCACACATGGTTCCCTCCTCATTTTAGGTACCTATGAAGCTACAAATATGCGGCGGGCCCGTCTTGTCGGGCCAATTAAGTGCGTGTAACGTAGTCAGAAGATACGAGACGCGATAGAAAGAGAGGCAAATTCTAGGTGAATATAACTGTAGGTAATTATCGTTGTGCGTCCTAAATTTCACTTTATTGTGTCGTAGCGAAAGTCGCTTTTTATTTCAATGATTTTGCGGAGTGAACCATCCGTCTACATCTGTGACAATACCCCAAGCGTAACTTCACACTCTAATCATGGAACTATTTACTTTATGTATCATCATCTGCGTAAATTTTTCCCAATTATCGGGGTCAGCTTCCAGTCTTACCAGATGCCGACTGGATGTGTTTAATTTAAATAAACCTCTCCAAAATAGTAAATAACAACCATACTAGAAAAAAGTATTTTAATTTCGAATTGCCAATATTTTCGCACACAATCTTAAGGAGAAAACAATGAAAATAACTAGGTACCTATTTCTTTCATTTCAACCCTGTTCTTGTCCATTATATCTTACAGACCGTCGAAGTATCTTCCCAAATAGTACAAGACATAGGTACCGTAAACAGGACCCGTCAAAGCCTTTCAAATCAGGCCTCGGAACTGTACGTGGCCCTTACGCACGAATTGCTGAAGACCCTTCAGCTAGGGATGTGCGCTGTACCGGGTTGGCGCGGACTTAATAGGTTAATTTGGGTAGCAAGGTGTTGGAATAAGTTGGTTAACGGGATGTGGAAATGATAATGAGCTTGTTTTAGGGTACTTATTTCAGCATTGTGATTTGTTAAGATTTGTTCACCGAGCCTCGTAACTGGTTTAAAAATTAACGGTTTATTTCGGTTTTCTTCCGAACTTTTCTAAAGAACGCGAACGTTTAGAGAACTTTATTTTAACCTAAATTAACCGGTTTATTCGACGAGAGGCATGTCGGTAAAAGCGTTGCAACTTGTGACTACTTGTGAGGGTGCCGCGCTGAATAAATATTGATGTATTAACCGATTTTGATTGCTCTGTACCGGTAAATCCGAAAAATACTGATCGTTTCCAAAAAACCGGTATATGCAAACGAAACCGAATGTAAAGTTTTTTGCGTCAAGTACATCATACCGGTTTGAAAATTTAACCGGTATCCAAGCCTTGTGGTTCACAAATTCATCTAATTATGAACATGTGTGCACGAGATACTGATGGCATTCGGCTGAAAGTACTACTGATTCTTATTTATTTCCTTCAAATATGATTGCTCTACAGAGAAGCGGATCTTTCTGTTAAGCAGGTCTAACGCAAGTTCATCTAAGAAAACAATAAAACTCAGTTTGTCTATTGAGTGAATGTTTTCTAATTTAAAAAAAAAACTTATTTCATTCTTTAAAAAAAAAACAATTTTCATTAACTCCGTGAAAAAAAGTCCCGTACCAGTCGCATCACTAGCTCACCTTTCCCCATCCAATACACCAGCACTATTCCTCTGATCGGGAGGGCTCGGAGGGCCCTCAACACGTCTGAGGAGGTTCGCATTGTGTCAAATGAAACACATGTAGCATCTTCAGGGTTACAAATGGGCACTTTTGGCTATATTGTTCATGGTAGACTTATTTTTGGGTTGTGTATTGCAATTTTTGTAGGGATTAAGTAAATGTGTTGTGAAGCAGATTTTTTTTGTAGGTACAATGACTTGTGTACAGTCGGGGTATGTGTGTACCTTCGTGTATTGCCGTTCGTCCCGCTGCCTTCGTCCCACTAGTGGGACGAACGGGAATTAAATAAATAATATTAAATTTATTACCGTTCGTCCCACTCATTTTGGTAGTGGGACGAACGGGAATAATTTAGTAATTTTATTTTTAATTCCCATTGGTCCCACTAAATAATTTGAGTCCAGTTGTTCAATGGTAAAAAAACACTTTTTTCCCTAACTAATATAATGTATCTTCTATTTATTTTTATTCAAAAAAGAAACCGTGACTGACTTAGATAATGGTATATCAATGCACAGCCGAAATAACTGGGACTATACCCCATTTGAAATAAGATTAGACGTATAGATAAGCCTTTTTTACATCCCGTTCAACCGATTTTGAATTCTATTGCGATGGTGGCATGACAAATGGCAGCCGCAGTAGATAGTTCGTATAGTGTAACATTTTTTTTTTACATCTTATTTCAAATGGGGTATAGGAACGTGAAATTTAGCACACAGTTTGGCCATTCATAGAATTTCTTCAGCAAAATATCTCTTCGTCAGTTTTTGTTTAAAAGACATGATTTATTTGCATTTCAAACCAGCAAGTTTACTGACCTGCAAATTGCAAAAATCTTAAGAAAATTTGAATTTCGCAGGCTACCCTAGCGCATTCCCCTTAAGTGTGAATAATCATTACAGCAATTTTTTTATATTAAAATGTTATTTGTACGATGATATTTAAATTAATTAATCAACAAATCAAATAAATTATATTTATGCAAAAATTATATTTCCCCGTGTCGGTTGCGGGTTTCGCGCGCCCGGCGTGAAATAACGCCACAGGAACGATCCGTACCGAAATGGAGTCCACTACTCCTAATCAGGCCCTTCGGGGATTACAGGCATGATGTTATGTGTGTGTGTGTTAATCAGGCTGTATGGCTGGATTGTCAATTTAACGCTACCAAATTGAATTAATTTAAACAGCACCCGTCATTTTTGTTATCTTCACTAATATCAAGGCTATACATGTTATCAAAAGCTTATCTCGTATTGCATATCGTGAAATGATAATAGAAAAGCATTACACTATTATGGTCCATTGTCAAAAGGTCTAAGGTCTTATGAAGGCCATCAGATCACTACATAAACCAATTTGTTAATCTTTTAAAATCGTTTCAAAGCAGGCTTTGATTATTATCTCGTTCAGTTCAGCGATACGGATATAAATATCCATAAATTCAATTTACGTCTTTGAATTTATGAAATTCTCTGCATGATACTTGACATCTTCAATCAAAACGGTATAAGATCTAAGTCTGACTCATCCCAAAGCCACTTGACTCAGATCGACAGAACATTTGCCACTATTCGAACGATCCAAAAACTGTCTATTAACACTACATAAATCAGGCTATTCCGCCTACTCTAACGATCGTTAAACTAACTAAAGTATTGAATTAATCTGACGGTACACATGAGTAGATAATGCGACAGAGTCACAACTTCTATAGAGTGCTAATATACTTTTTCGAAAGAGTTCTTACAGGAGGCCCATAATTTCAGCCTGGAATCACATTTTGACCTCTTTTGTTATCCTCAACGAATCCGTTTGTCTCTCATCGAGGTGTTCCCCGAAAGATTGACAGTGACGTCAACCCAACAATCATACTGCATCGGACATTGCCACTCTTATCTAGATGTCCTGCCCTACTCCTCTTGTGGTGAATACACAAGAGGATATGATTGATCATACATTAAACATAACATAACACCTGTATTCTGCCAAAGGGCATGCCTAAACAACAGCCATACTTTGACATTTACGTTTAAATCCCATGTAATAGGGGGCGAGGCTATTGCCATTAACCGGGCACAAGTCCAAACATCTGCCTAGCCTTTTCCCAAGTATGTTGGTGTCGGCTTCCAGTCTAACCAGATGCAGCTGAATACCAGTATTTTACATGGAGCGACTGCCTATCTGAACTCCACAACCCAGTTACTCGGTACCACGATAAAATGGTGCCCCTTGGTAAAATGGTTATCAGACTTTTGGGCTTCTGACGACCCGTTACGACTGTCAAAGATCTTTATTGACAGCCGGACCACAAGTCCAAACATGAGGCAATTAATAATTTATTATATCGTCTGAATTCGTACCCGGTAACCAAATGCTTGCTGTCTCTCTCTACCTCATTGAGTGTTTCGTAAGGATTATTTCTCTCTCTTCTTCACACAGACTCGGAATCCTTTTATTAGTGTACCTATTCATCACAGTCCAGTTGTTTGAATCTCCGCCTCTGTTCGCTTATCTACTCTATGTAATTCAACAAAAGAGGGTATTCGCACTTCTCTAAAAAGAGGCACGCGATTCATACATTACTCTGTAGTGTGTAGATTAGATCGAAGATTATGTTTCTAAGAATATGTTTATTGTTTCACTTGAAGTTGCAACTTTGTAATTATTGGTTTATGCTGAATTTTGTTGAGGTATTGAAATGTAAAAGTAGTTCTTTCTTGATTGCTTCAAGGAAGTTTTGAGGCAGTTATGATGTAGGTACTCGAAACTTGGACTGATTATTGTAGTGAGTTGAGTTCTTAGGCCACCGGATTGGTCCTTTGTTACTGTTTGTACGACCTCTAAATCGTAACTTAATATTATAAATGCGAAAGTGAGTTTGTTTGTTTATTTGTTTGTTACGCTTTCACGCTAAAACGGCTGAACGGATTTAGATGAAATTTGGAACATGAGTAGACCATGACCTGGATAAGGACATAGGATACTTTTTATCCCGATATTCCCATGGGATCAAGACTTACGTGGGTAAAACCGCGGGGCGCAGCTAGTTATACGACTGCCCAAAAAGGAGAGTAATTTCACATACTTTATTCGAAATATCAAATAAAAGGTGGTTTTATGCTCCACATTATCGAAATACATATATTAGAAATCATCCCGTAGTCTTTTACCCGCAAACCGCCCAAAAGCAGTATATAATTGCAGCCTATTATTGTATCACTCCAGGGCAAAGACCTCTTCTCCTAAAGAGAAGGTGCGACCATTGATCACCAATCACGCTTACTGAAGAGTTGGCGGTTTCAGAAATTCAGGTTTTTTCATGATATTTTTCCTTAAACGATGTCAGTGATTCCCTAAAAAACTCAGAAAGTACATAATATGAATTTAAGGAGTCACATTGGTACTTGTAAATTCTCAAAAAAGTAAAAGATCCATGATTACCACAAGCAAAGATGAATAACACAACCACAACCAAAAAAAAAAAACATTTTTCCATTTTACAACTTTTCCCCAAAATGCCTCTGTTTCACAGATTACTCTGTACAATTGGACGTGTACATCTAAAATAGGCGGTTGACGTGTTGCGACCGCGACATTTGCGACTATAAATCGCAGTCGCGCTCCGTCGTTCATTATTTATACGTTCCGTCGTTTTATTTATTGCCCCTCTTATGTTTTGTGTTTTTTTTTTTGGTAGATGAGGATTAATAGGTATTGGAAATCATACGACGTGTTGTATGGACGTGGATAGTAATGTGATTTTGATAGACTAGTTATCTGGGTAGCCAGTGAATTAGTGATTGGAAGCACAACTGCTGAGCATGGGGTTCCATTCTCAAATAGGGCAATGCGTTAAGCCGGATTTGCATTGTTTGTTTCACGTGTAAATAATTATCAATTTACACGTGAAACTATCAATGAATAACTTAATTTGCGCACTAGTTTCGTAATGTAAATCCGGCTTTAAGGAATTTAGTAGCCGCCCGAAATCTGCACTAGTACCCGGTTGACGGCAATAGGCTCGCCCTCTAACACATAGGTCTTTGTACAATCTTACGTTTATTTTGACAATGTGAACGATATTTAGTACATGTTGCATCGATAGATGGCGTTGTGCATTTTGCACTCTCCACTGAATCGTGGTGTTAAGAGTCTCCGTAGAAACATGACGTTTTCGTTTATAGTTAAATAAATCGTCTTCACGAGCGCGACCTAAACGCGCTCATTACCATCGCCGCTTAGGCATCCATAAGGAGGGGCCCATAGTCATGTGCCACAGTATAGCCTCCGCGGGCAAGGGGCGAAGCCCCGACCCCGCCAGCCACACCCCCCTGACGGGGGTGTAGCGACTTCTACACATAAATCGTCTTCGTCAAAGTAAACATTGTTTTTTATTCAGTCTTAACTTGCAGTTCACAAACGATGGATGTAATCAACACTTCTGCTCAACCCTTTGTGGAGAATCCGAGCGTAATATTTTGTTTATCAGTTGCAGGGTATCTTCAATTATCCCAAATATCAATGAAACAATAACAGTATTCAGAAACAAGCTAACTTTAGCTCCATCGCATCAATCGAAGCCGGTGCTGCCGTCTTGAACAAACCGCACTCGATCTGTTATGCGGAACCCTATTCACGTTTCATTGGGTTCCGTACAGTTAAACTAATAGCATCTAAATATATTGGACAGAGTTTAGAGCATGTATTTAGTATGTATTTGTCAATGTCTATTGTATTTTAACGAGATATATTATTACTTACATAGGAGATACAAAGGAGTATATACGGGGTGTAAGGTTAAACACTCTTGCCAATCAAGCCATGGGTAGTTGACTTAAATATAGAAATAAATGACCGAGTAACAACAAAAAAAAAACGTTATTTTCATTAAAAGATTTTAAAAAGTTTCTATGCGACACCGTGCTTGCTAGCGAAACAGCTGACTGACTGAGAGAGGGGTCGCGCTCTCAGATCACGTCTCACGCCTCCCACCCGTGTTGAGACGCAAGTTCGTTGCCCTAGCGCATAGGAAAAATGGTGAAATACTCTAGTGGTAAAAAGTAATTTTTTTAATAAGTATTTTCCATTGATTTTATGTTCTATAAATGACACCAAACCACTGGTTTTAAGGGTAACGGTGTTCACCCTAACACACTGTATATAATGTAGCAGTTTTATTTATGAGCAAACCAAAGCATATTCTTCGCAATTTTTGTCACTGCAAACTTCAATATTTTCCCATAATCGGAAAATACATTTTCCGACAGAACTGCACCGATTACAACCTATACATTATTTTTATTATATATTTTTCACACCATTCGGAAAACAGCGAGTTTATTCGAAACAAATGTGCCCTATAAGTTAAAAGCACAATAACAAGTAGTCCACGTTTCTTTATTTACGAGAAAACCCGATACAAACTAGTGTACGGGATATTTTTATTTATTTTAAAAGCGTGAATAATGTTCGCCGTATCAGCACGTGGAACTGGGCTAGGGGTGGGATGTGTTCCGAGCTTGTTTCTGATATCAACTGTGGGCAACAAAGAAGAAAAACTGGTTTTTTAACCGATGTCTTCAAAAAGGAGGAGGTTCACAATTCGTCTGTTTTTTTTTTTTTTTGTATGTTTGTTTTTTTTTTTTTTTGTATGTTTTTTACTCGATTACTCTACCAATTATGAATCGATTTTGATGATTCTTTTTTTGTTTGGTAGGTCATGCTTCCGAGGTGGTCCCATATAAATTTTATTAACTTTGCTTGCGTAGTTTTTGAGTTAGCTTCAATATTACGTATTTTTTCCACTTAGTTTATCTAGACGATTTCCTTATTTACTCTTTCACTGTTATTTACATAGCAGGTAGTGCTATTCGGATTTGTATGGGGTAGGTACCACAACTAAAAAGTGAAAACTAATAGGGAACTGGTATTCAGGATGCAAAGAAGGTGTGTAAGATCCATGTGTAATTTAAAGTCAACAGATAGTTGCGTTCCCTACTTTAAGAAATTAAAAATATTAACATTACCAGCTATATATATATTAGAAACTGCATTATTTATAAAATCAAATCCACATTTATTTACAAAATTTTCAACAGTTAAGAAGACCCCCATTCGGAGTCAATATGAAAATCAACTATGTACGTTGAAATGTAATACTGCGTTAATGAAAAAGAGCTTCTTTGGTGTTGCACCAAAAATTTTTAATAAAATACCTGATGCTATAAAATGTATGCCATTAAAGAAATTCAAGAAGTGTCTTCACAAGTTATTAGTTGAGAAATGTTATTATACCCTGGATGACTATTTTAATGATAATACTATTTGATTAAATTCTGTAATTTTATTTTATATTATTAATGTTGACTTGGATGACTATTTTAATTTTGGATGACTATTTGATTAAATTCTGTAATTTTATTAATTCATATTAATGTAACGAACGAATAATTTCTCGCATATTCTTTTGTTATGATCTTCTTGTGTGTGTTTTTTGTTTTTCTTTCTTGTAGTGGACATTATTAAATTGATTATTTTAATGTATTTAGTTAACGTAAAATTTTGTTAACTTTGACGAACCTGACTTTAATATTTGTATGTCAACAATGACAAAGCATAGTGCAACACTTATCTATTTAAGACCTTGACATGTATGATTAATGTATATATGTTCTTCACCTATGTTTCACAAATAAATAATTCTGATTCTGATTCTGATTCTGATTCTGAAAAATAAAAACTTTTTACAAAAAATATCACACCGACTTCCAAAAAAAACACTAATAAAAAGTGAAAAATATCTTTAATTTCGGAAGTCGGTGTCTTTGCTTTCCAATTTTCGTTTTATGCCACCGACTTCCGAAATTAAAGTTATTTTTCTCTTTTTATTAGTGTTTTTTTTTGGAAGTCGGTTTGATTTTTTTTGTAAAAAGTTTTCTGTCACTAAAATTGTTGATGTGTATATTCACTTATGAATCTCTGCAGTTGCAGTCTCGATCCCGCGAGAATATCGGGATAAAAATTATCCGAATCCGTTCAGCGGTTTTAGCGTAAAACCTTAAACACACAAACTCGCTTTCGCATTTATAATATTAGGTAGGATTAGGATTGGCAATTCGTCTCATCGTTGATGTAAAAAAACATGGTCCCTTACCAGCATGGTGATCATTCGTCGTTGTAACGTAAGCAAGCTAAAGTAGGTACGTGAAGAAGAAATAAGTAGACAATTTTCCAGCCAAGTTTTTAGTTTTTCCGCATCTTCTTTTTGATGTTTTGCATTAAGTTTAGTTAATTTTCAAAGTACAACAACCAATCAATCACAATAATACTAACAACAATAATAATAAATATATTGTACTGGGATCGGTCTATCATTACTGACAGGACTATTGTTGCCAATAAACCTGATATAGTAGTGATAGACCGATTAGCGCGCCGCGCAATGATAGTCGATGTTACCATCCCACATGACGTGAACCTCGTGAAAGCCGAGAAGGAGAAACAAATAAAATATCTCGACTTAGCACACGAGGTTGTCGACATGTGGAATGTGAGCTCGGCTATCATTGTGCCGATTGTCGTAACGGCCAATGGCCTGACAGCCGAAAACCTCGACCAACATCTCTCGAGGCTCTCGTTAGGCGGTTGGATCAAGGGCCTGATTCAGAAGGCAGTACTCCTTGATACGGCTCGCATTGTGAGGAGGTTCCTGTCTCTGCAGCCCTAACCACCGGTAGCTTGGACCCTGCTCCCGACACCGGCGGATTTCTATTTTTTATATTTTTAAATGTTTTCCCTCATGTTTTTTTTAATAAAAATATTTAAAAATGTAAATAAATAAGAAAGAAAAAATATATATATATATATTAGATTAAGACAGCAGATAATTTAAACTGCCTTTTAGAAATCGGGAATCAAAGACATAAAAAAAACACACATAAATAGACATTTATTACCAAACCCACAATATGACTAGATTTTTCAAACATTGTAGGTGTCTAGTGTCTGCCCTCAATTCAAAGGAAACTAGCTGCTTTGTCAACAAAAATAAGATATCTTTTTCAAAAACAATCCCTGGAAAGATCGGAGCAGAACAAGAATGGTAACATCACTAGTTGTAAATTGCTTACCGATGTTGCAGACCGAGACGATATTTGTTACGACTGATGTTTAAACGTATTCCCTGGGTTTGGCTGCGGTGCCACGGGTTTCAGTCATGAAGGTTGATAATTAGAGGTTGTCTAACGACTCCTGGAAGTTTTTGGGTGAGCAGGAATGTTTCGAAACGGTTACCATTTTTATACAGGGTGAAATTTTATTCGTTTTAAGAGGTCATTGTACTCATACCTCTAAAAAAGCAACCATGGAGTTGGTTTTCCAATTTTCTCTAAAGGAATATATATACCCTTTAATTAGGTTCAACTTTCTAAACGACTTTTTCACAATTCAAAGTCAATCTGCCTAGCCTTCTTCACAACTATGTTGGGGGCGGTTTCCAGTCTAGCCGGATTCGGATGACACCAGTATTTTCAGTGCACCGATACTTAGTGGCCTAT
Source organism: Lithophane ornitopus (assembly GCA_948473465.1). Classification (NCBI taxonomy): domain Eukaryota; kingdom Metazoa; phylum Arthropoda; class Insecta; order Lepidoptera; family Noctuidae; genus Lithophane; species Lithophane ornitopus. Next base: position 9,220,330 of record OX419638.1, on the reverse strand, counting down.
CTGACCTCCACAATCCAGTAACTGGGTTATACGATACCCGTTGGTAAGACTGGTTGTCAGACTTTCGGGATTCTGGCGACCCGTAACGACTGTCAAAGATCGACGAATGACAGCCGGGACCAACGGCTTAACGTGCTTTCCGAGCCACAGAGGAGTCTCGCGGACCAACCGCAGCAATTCAAAGTATACCAGTAAATGATAGAGATATTAGGAAAAAATCAAAGGAACCCTATACAGAGTAATTCGTCAACTCGTCCTACATGCCTACGGCCCATTTAAGACAACTTGCCGAACATCAAAATAAATGTACAGTCGTCCTAAATGGGCCGTAGGCATGTAGGACGAGTTAACGAATTACTCCCTTCAATCAATTACCATGTTTTACGGTTAGAGCGCAATTTCTAACGAATCTCATTCACTAGACTATTGACAGAGCCGAGAACACAATAAAGCTTGCCATTCACTATGCTGCCAACTTTCGAAAGTGGAACTGTCGCATATCACACGCCTTTTGTTTGCAGTGCTGTTCTGATGTGAATTACGGTTATGTTATGCCATTAATGTTGCTATTATTGTACTATGAATTGATGGAACTGTGTAGCTGTTTGTTTGTGTCCGCGGAATGGTGCGGACTTCGGAAAATGTTGAGAATTTTAAATTTAAATGCAGTGTCTAAAGAAGTACTTACCAATTTATGTGTTGGTGTAAATCTTAAACGATAGCCATTTTATTTATTTGTTTCGGGCGAAACAGGTCCAAATAGCGGGCAGGCAGGGTACGGGCTAGAAACTAATCATAGGAGTGACTGTAGTATCTTTTGGGAACACCGGTAAAGCTTCAGCCCTTACAAATAGCGCAATTTTTTGTTTTTTTTTCAAATTCTCCCAGTGGTTTCGCTACATGTCAATCTTTATCCTGATCATTCCTTGTTGAGAGGTGAAACACGTGTCGATTTCTTATAGGGTTTTTTATCACTCTTTAGGAATAGTTAAGCGGAATAGGATACTAAATATATTTACGTCTATTGTATTTTCGAGAACTCTCGCTTAATCAATCAGAATAACCTGTAATTTACCTCTTTGACAAGTTTTTGACATTGATTGTCGCAGGGACCCGATTTTAAAGGTTTTTTAAGTAAACAATTAGCCTTCACCCTTTCGCTGTGCAGTGTTAATTTATTATTTATGCGTGAATTCTCCTCTTAACGAATCGTTTCAGCTGTAAAGTGAAGTAAGACAAAATTGTCTGTCATAAAAATTCAGTTTCACATCAGTCTAGATTGAAATAAAATCATCAAAGCACATTAGGCAAGAAAAGTGAGGTAAGAGAAAATCTATCATAAAAGTTCAGTTTCAGTCTAGATTGAAATGAAATCATTCAAAGATAATTATGGAAAAAAATCATAGCTGCGACAAAAACAGGCAAAAAAAAAAATCGCAACGATTAATCGTCCCACGAACAGCTCACCTTACCTGAAGAAGATTTCTTAGTCTCAGGTAGAATGCTCCACGTTCCCACTTCAGCAATAATCCGATCTTTCAAGTACCTGCTCACTGGACCGTACAAGTTTCAGTCACTGAAAAATATCTTAGATATATTCTTTGTCTTTTTCTTCAGGAGTTTCCATTAGAAGTCGATTTTCATAATGAAGATCTAGCATTCTTTGTTTAAAAGTTGTTGTTGTTCTGTTTCTTTTGTTTTGTAGTTGGCTTTGTTTATAATTGAAAGCTTGTTTATTCATTGTTACCTGGCATAGTGGTAGGTAGGTATCTGCTTGAAGTGCCATTATTTTTTTTACGCAATTTTTTTTTTAAACTCCGCTAAGCCTCCGCCCTCCGTCCGTCCATCTTTCTGTCTATCAGCAGAATGTATCTTATGAACAGTAATAAGTAGACAGTTGAAATTTTCACAGACTGTGTATTTCTATTGCCATTATAACAACAAAAAGAATCCTTACATATTATAAAACAATGTCCTCCGCCGCATCTGTCGTCTGTCTATCTTCTTGTACGCGATAAACTCAAAAACTACTGCACCGATTTTCATGCGGTTTTCACCAATGGATAGAGTGGTTCTCGAGTAAGGTTTAAGTATATAATAACCGACATCCACGCGTGCGAAGTCGCGGGCATCAGCTAGTAAAAAATAAATTAAGTTAATAATCTCATTCAAGAAACGTGTGTTTTCGGCGGTTCTTGCCCAACCTTAATACGGTACGGAACACTTCGTGTGCGAGTCCGACACGCACTTGGCAGGTTTTTACTAATTAAAAGCCGTGGTAGCAATATGAATTTATATTTATAGGTACTAGCTGATACTAAAATCTTCCTCGAGAACCACTCTATCCATTGGTGAAAACAGCATGAAAATCGGTGCAGTAGTTTTTGAGTTTATCGCGAATAGACAGACAGGCAGACACGACGGACTTTGTTTTATAATATGTAGTGATATATCAGCAGACAGGATAAGGTTGTTTCTAGTAGTAATCAAATTTGCGAAACCAACGGATGTGAAAACCTTTCACCGGAAGAGGCCTTTAATAAGCGAACGGTATCTATTTATTTAGCTTGGTTCAAAGGTAAAATCAATTTCGTTTTTGGAAATGGAATGCCTAGGCTTTTGGACTCTATCTACCAGACATTGATCATTGCGCTTGCACATATACCGGGTTCTGATTCTTAGGGCTGCTTTCCCACCAGAGATGTGCTATTATTATTAAATATTTATTTAATATGACAACATTGGTCCACTGTTTAGAACAACAACAAACTTATCAACTAAGGGTTAGTATTATTATTAATTAAATAGGTACAGTCACGGACTTTAATGGATGAGCCACTTTCAAACTTTTCAATTTTGCAGTTTCATACATTCACGAGATTACACGATTAAACACGATCTTAAATCGCATGCTCGTAAACAAGATGACAAATCACTAGTAATCGGAAATAGTGTTATCCATAGAGGTTGACTAATAAGTTCTTATTAAAAACTAAATAAAATGTGTATCGAATACTGACCTCCTTTGAATCAGAGCTCATTAACTCCATTATTCTGAAAACCTATCCGAACACAGTGACAGTTGAAATGTCGATGTCAGAGACGTTATTTTCGAATTTATCGAAATGATTAATTAAAATTTCTCCGTACGCCAACGTTACTATGGCTACGCTAAAACAATCGTTGCTAGGTTACGGTTGCTAGACCTGCAATTGGTTGACTTTGGGTCGTCACTCTGCTGTCAAGTTTGTTGTTCTGGCTCTCAGGTTAGCCAACCGGTAATGATATTAAATATATTTTTTTTCTTCTATAATACGAAGACATGACTTTCCGTGTCTGGATGTACGAGTATAACCGACTAAGCCCGATTTGCATTACTCGACTAAAATGCGAACAGTGCCAAGTGGCTCATCAATTAAAGTCGGTGACTGTACACACAATTATTTTCATCCTTGCCACACGAGCAAACGGACAGAGTGTCATAAATATTGATGAATCGTGCTGTTCGGCTAGGGTTTTCAAGATACTGTTGCTGCTGACCCTCATTCTCCTTTTTAAGGATGCAGCCTGTTCCTCATAATGGCATAAAAGTCGTCAGTTTGTGAATCGTCGCAAACATGCTAGACGCGCTGCAGAACCGGGGCAACCTAAACAGCACCCTGAAGCCTTTACTATATTGCACACGCAGAGCATCTAGAGCCCTCCGCCTACCATTGACCCACAAAACTATGCAGCTATGCTGCGAAGATGTGAAAGCTAAGCTGCTACGATGTGACCGCTTCCACTAATTTTAAGAAAGCTGAGCTATGAAGATGCGCCCCCGGGTTGTAGCTATGCGAGGAAGATGCGCAGCTCTATGCGACCACCACACATCTAAGCTACACCACTCGCGCATGCATAGCTCCCATTAATAGCACGCATCTTACATTTCACGCCATAACGACTGAACGGATTTAGATGAAATTTGACACATGTATAGACTATATCTATACTAATAATAAAGCTGAAGAAATTGTTTGTTTGAACGCGCGAATCTCTGGAACTGACAGTCGAAAAAATGTTTTTGAATTTGATAGCCCAATTCTTGAGGAAGGCTATAGGCTATTTAATATCAGTTTAGGACCCTTAGGAGCCGAGCAAAATGACACAAAGTCAGAAAGAACGATTAGCGAAATCAAAATATTTTATTTCACATAAACCTACATGGGCACTTATGAAAAAAATTGGTTGTTTTAAAAACCGATTCTCGAGAAAAATCGATTTATCATACTTAGAGTTTGTAATCAAAAATGTATCTACTTTACTTCAAACTGATTCTCGAGTCATATCGTTTTATTATTCGTTATTATCATCATCATCATCAGCCTACAGCACGGCATTCAGCTCGATTCTCGGTAACTCATCCAGCTGCTACCAAACACCCTGCGAAGATCATCGCTCCTCTTTTAGACATGTTGACGAGTTTACACGATAACACCAAAATCACAAAATAGCCGAGTCAGAAAATATAACTATAACCTTTAACCATTTCCTTTAATGACATATTAAATATCAAAAGAAAGTTAAAATATATGTAATCAGATTTTATTTGTTATGTTACTCTCTTTTCTATACGTAATGTTTGTAAAAGTATAGATTTTTTAGAACGTCGATTTTATTCGGTCAAAACCGGGTTCAAATCTTCACAACACTACCGTTGCCATAGCAACGAACCCAATGACATAACATCCTGTCAGAATATTAATCAACGATTAATTCGTGTTTTTGAGTCCATTTTTCCAATATAAAGTGAAACTTGGTGCTTTCGAATGATACTCATTGTTATAGTGTATGGATAACATAGTAATTCATTAGGATTATGAATTTGATTTTTCGATCTCTTACGTAGACGTTCATACAAAGTTATCGCGGCATGTATGATGAGAAACGTCAAAACGGGCTTCTTAGATTGTCGCTAGTTTAAGACTACAACGAATGAAAACGGAGTAACAGCGCGGGCGGTGAAGCGATGCGACGGGGTGGGTTGGGGGCCGAAATTTTACGCGAGCAAAGTCGCGGCCGAAGTCAGTATCCATATATATTACTATCTCAGTGTTCCCCGAGGGTGGTTACTATAGTTACCGTCTAGTATAAAACGTACCTACCCAAGCATGAAATATGCAAGAGAACAACGGTTTGTTAAAGCATTTAAGTTTGTATGTTCACCTTAGCAAATAACTACTTCGCCTTTTCATTAGCAGACTATGTACCTGAAATTCCACGTTATATATTGTTGAAATGTTGGATAATACAAATATTTATGTTAGAGAATAGAGATGATATATATAATGTCCTTACTGCATGGCTGATTTGTAGGGTTGGTAGAATATTAAAGAATCTAGCAGTGTTTAAGAAAACAATATGAGTAGATTTAATCCCATCAAAAACATAAATGTGAAAATGGGAGCCAAGTTCATTATTAAGAATATCTGAGGTTGTCAACTTCTCCGACAAAATAATTATCAGGTACCAAGTTCTGTAGATAATCCTGGTTTTTTTTTATAAGAACTTATATTCTAAAATAAATTGTTGATTTCGAAGCCCGAATCAGGGTGAGGGCTGCTGCCTCCTCTTCCCGTTCATCCTCGGATTTGGTTTTAGGTACTTCAGTTATTGATTTACTTATATTGTAGAATAGAAAGGCATTTATTGTTACACATTCGTTAGGTACACTCGTTTATCGGACGGACAATGAAAACATCTTTAAATAATAATAAATGGAGACGAACACAATTTCTTGTTTTTTTCTGCTACAACAATGTTTGCTATTTCAAAATTTAAACAGTAATAAAAATGATTGAATTTTATTTATAGCTACATCATAATATGTGCCAAATTCTGGGTAATAGACAGCCCTGCAAATACATCAATACTCAATACTTTATTGCATTCCACATGTAAGTATTAGGTGGTAAACTTATAATTAGATCATATGGACCCTGTCGGGCACAGCAAAATAAGTGAGTTAGGAGAGAGGAAGCATTTGCTAATTATTTAACATAACTTATCAAAAATACTACTAATTATAATAATAAAGATGTAGGTATTTTCTGAGATAAGACTAATCGCTTTAATGCAAAATATAAATAGGTGAGATGAGGTGAGGTGGGGCCATTTAGTGATGTAATAATAATAGGTATAAGTAATAAGTCTAATAAAATTTTAAGTTTTAAGTCTCGAGCGCTTAAGTTATGATTTTATAATCTCTCTATCATTTAGATATTCGCTTACTGAGTAGTAGCTTTTATTTAGCAATAATAGTATTAAGTTTTTTTTTTTAATATGTTAATTTTCTCTTCTTTTTTTATTAGTGCAGGTAGTTTATTATATACTTTAATGGACATTACATAAGGACTTGTAGAGGGCATTTCATCAATACCTAGTATACCTACCTGCATTTTATAAACTCACTGAAGAGAGTTCCAACTAGAGTTGCAAGCAATTGTCGAATTTTATGCTTAATTTAACACAAGCCATACTTCACACGAGTGCAGGTTTGTGAAAAATGTCTGTGCATTCGAGAACAGGGCTAGAAAAGTGGAGAAATTGATTCAGAAGGACCAACACCATCTAATCCAAACCTTTACGAAAAAGGCATATGCACCTTTTACTGTATTTACGTAGAGCCAATCCGCCTGAGATTACAGTAGGCAGCGATTTGCGATGCGATGTGATTATAACCGAAAATCCAGCGTATATTCGGCGATGTTGTGGTTACAGTTCACATGCTACACAACGATTTAATGTAGCTATCATAACAAAGACTCAATTTGAATCGGTCGTTTTCTTAGAATGCGATCAAATCATCTATCGCGATTTACTATACGCATAATGCACTATTGAACTAGTCGTGCAAGTGAACAAAATTTCGAATAAATTCGCTTCAATTTCGCTGATATAAACGATGCCGTGATTATAGTAATGTTATTCCTATCGCATAAAGAAATCAAAGATCGCTAGTAATATTTGATGTACGGTGTAGTAATATACGTGAGCATTCATTTATTTGTTTTAAGGCTCTTACATACTGGCGCGATTGGTCGCGCGACGTGACGCCGCCGCATTGTTCGCCGTGAAGTTTTCTCAGACAGGTCGCGTCGCGGCCTGATGTAGCCTCAGCCTCCGTGACCCTGAAATCAACCGAAGCCTCCCAGGAACCTTTTCTATTTAAAATTGCTTTAGATGATCTTTATAACACTAAAATGGCACATTGGTGCCGATTCCCTTGTTCACAAACTAAACTAAATTTAAGTTCAGTGCATCTTTTTCCTTCTATTTCATTTAGAAAAGGACAGAAGATCAATTTTAGTTTAGTCCTGTCGAACTGTCACTACTCCATACAAGTTTAGACGCGATTAAAAACTTGCCTACTAAAATTACGTCAATTTATGTCAGGCGCTGATTAATTTGACAGGACTAAACTAATATTTATCTTCTGTCCTTTTCATAATGAAATAGAAAGAAAAAGATGCACTGAACGTAAATTTAGTTTAGTTTGTGAACAAGGGAATCGGTACCAATATCTCCCTAAGCACTTCCAAGCAGTGAGTCGTTGCAAACGGTCATCTAAAATCAGTAATTTTTTATGGCATTTCGATGGTGCAATTGTATTTTAAAACTTGCAAAACGATTGCTTTTCACTTTAGCCTAGAGTCTTCTAGTTCCATTTTTAACCCCCGACAGAAAAAGACGGGTGTTATAAGTTTAATGTGTGTATCTGTGTGTCTGTCTGCGCCATCGTAGATGCGAAACGAACCAAAAAAAAAAAGTCGGTACAGACTTTATTTGTTTTGGTTTTGTTTGAAAGGAGAATTGATCGCGAGTGTTCTTAGCTATTAAAAAAAAAAAACGTTTATTAGATGCTTTGTTTTTGTCGGGGGTTTTTAAATGTTTTAATTTAGGTAATTTAACTAGTTCATCATTCATCAATATTTCTAACCTACAAATTGTTAAAGAACTTTTAGTGACAGCTTTGTTTTTGTGTTTGTTTATTTTGTAGGATTTATTGTTCTGAGTAGTTTTTCTATCTTTTCTTTATGATGTGATAAAGACAAGCTATAACATGTCTCTGTGAATACTTTACTAGTGTGTCTAGTAGAAGCGAGTAAGTTTGAACCTTTGAACATGTCGGTTTGTTTCGGTTTAAAGACATACAATGAGATGCTTTATACATGACGGTGTTAGCAGTAAATCGACTGTTGACATTTTGCCTTTAAATGTCGAAGGTAAATTTGTAAGTAGCTCTAGTCCTTCAGTATTATCAATAGGATTCTTAGAACAATTTTTTTTTTTGTTTTGACATTGTGAAGTCATCAAATTTTAATGTCTTCTCCTGCTCTGGGCGGAGCGGAGGGCGTGTCAGACTTTTACTGACTAAAACCCACCCGTGTTTCTTCAGTTGCCTGTTGCGAAGGTCCCGGTATCCCTTTCGGACATTCCCGCAACCTTGGCAGGTTCTTACAGAACTTGCCAATATGAGTCGCTCATTTAGGATTGAAGGCGTCATGATGTAGATAATAATATCAAATAATGTATTTTTCTTCCATACTTCTCTATCAGCCGTCATCTCGGTAGTCACCCCCTTTCTAGCCATATCATCTTTCACACAGTCCATCCATCGTTTCTTTGGTCTTCCCCTACTCTTATAGCCATCCAAATTCATACTCAAAACTGTCCTCCCGACATTTTCTTCATTTGTTTAGGCACAATTTTTAACCGTCTTCTTCAAAAAGGAGGTGGTTCTCAATTCGTCTGTATTTTTTTTTTTTTTTTGTGCGTATGTTACGCGATTTCTCCGCCAATTATGAATCGATTTTAGTAGGGCATGCTTCCGAGGTGGTCCCATATAAATTTTATTAACTTTGCTTGGGTAGTTTTTGATTTAGCGTCAATATTACGTATTTTTCCCACTTAGTTTATCTAGACGATGTTTTCATTTACTCCTTCGCTGTTATTTTCATCAGCTAGTGGTATTCCAATTTGTGTGGGGTAGGTACCACTACTAAAAAGTGAAAAATAAAAACTTTTTACAAAAAAAAAAACCGCTTTCCAAAAATAACACTCATAACTGAAAAATAACTTTAATTTCGGAAGTCGGTGGCAAAAAACGAAAATTGAAAAGCAAAGGCACCGACTTCCTAAATTTATTTTTCAGTTCTGAGTGTTTTTTTTTGGAAGTCGGTTGTTTTTTTGTAAAAAGTTTTTATTATTTTAAATAGATTTTGGGTACTTAGTACTTATACAGCGTGTAACAAAAATCCTGACCGATCCGTGAGGATGTTGTTAAGAATCATGCTGAGAGCCTATTTATGTGGTTTTTTTTTTTCGAAAAAAAAAAAAAAAAATTTGAATTTCAAATTGCAATATATATTTGTTTTCAATAATATTTGCCCCTTTCGGATTGGACAGGGTTTTTTTACATATTGATTAAAATTATTCATATTTTAGGAGTGCTGCAATTTTGCTGTTCACCGTTGCATATAAAGTCTATTTTCGCAAGACCAGCGAGACCAGTGAAGCGGGTAAACTGAAAACGCTGGAATATTCAGCCCAATGATTAATACCTAAGTAAACTTTGAGAGGGGTCACATGAAATGCAGTAATACTGAAACAGAAGTGACTGAAATACCATGAATATTTGAGGTGGGGACAAAGAGACGTGGAATTTCCTAGTTTTCAGCCCACGAGCACAAAATAATAGGATACAGAAGGTCTAGTCCATCCTACGGGCGAAACGCACGCACACATAGATCACTCGATCGCTTCACGTACAGTGAGTGCAAGCGCACTCGCGACCGGCATTTGTTTGAGATCGCCGTGCGTACGCGCCTACGTGTGCTTGCGCCTGTTTTCGGCCATTGTGTGGAGCCGACCTTCTGTAACTATCTATTGTATTCTAAGAGTATTTGACTGGAAACGTGTGTATACATAAATTATAGCGGCTTGAATTGAAATCGTTGTCGGCTTAAATGAGATGTTGTGATGGCTTTAGTACGTGGAATGATGTTGTTCGTGTGTTAAATCATGAGGGTTAGACGTTGTCTTTGCACCATTATTATGTTAACCGTCAATGGTTTTCCTGTGTCAGTATGATGAGTTATCCATCAGTTTTCTAAGACAGAAAAGTTGATGTACGTCCTCGTAGTCACATAAAGGTGTGTCCAAACATTGAGCGGAAACAGCGCGGCAGCAACACGCGGCGTTTGCAGGACACATTTCTGCCGCGCTCTAGTTAGGTAAATGTTTGTGCGCGTCAGATAGACAGAAACGTTCGCGCGCGGCAGGCGTCCAATCAAAGCGCGGGAGGCCGCGCTCGGCAGTCGCGCACGATTGCCGCTTTCAGGTTCTTACATACTGGCGTGAAAACTTCACGGCGCGCCGCATTGCTCGACGTGAAGTTTTCTCAAAAATTGTTTTCTTAAAGTCGAGTCGCTCCTGTTTGTGGGAGCCTTTATGTTTGGAGACACCTTTAGAATGCCTTTACATCTTCTATCGAATAGGTACTTTGATCATGAATCGTCATGTATAACTTGGACTAACCCTGCAGGGTCGGATTGCGCTGTTAGCCCAGTTCATCCTTTAGCCTTCAAAATCCAAATCTTTTCCAAAAGAAACAATTTACAACACCATAAAACAATTTCTGACAAAACTTCACGGTAGACCAAATCGCGCTAGTCTGCACGAACCTTAATAAATCGACTTCAACAAACTTTATAATACAAAATATTCAAAAATGAAATAACAATAGAAGATTTAAGAAAACTACAGTGTGGCGGTGCCAAGTCGAATTGTCAGTATTTACACTCAACCGCGCTCGTCGGCTGGTGGACGAAATATGAATAGTAATTCTGGTCTCGGCTGCAGTTTAGGGTTGGTTGTATGGGGGTGAGCAGAAGGACTAGTGGTTCAGTGGTCATGAAGACAAAAATATTTGAGACTGGTCTGACTCGTAATTTTTTTTTATATGGCGAATTATAATAGTCACTAGTCGGGAATAACTCTCATAACCCGAATTTTGGAAGTTAGGAAAAGGTACCGCGATAATTACCTATTTCTTAATATTGCGTCCGATATCCAAATTATAATTCTCTATCATCATCATCATCATTTGCCTAGCCTTTTCGCAACTATGTTGGGGTCGGCTTCCAGTCCAACCGGATGCAGCTGAATACCAGTATTTTACATGGAGCGACTACCTATCTGACCTTCACAACCCAGTAACTGGGTAATACGATACCCCTTGGTAAGACTGGTTGTCAGACTTTTGGGCTTCTGACGACCCGTAACGACTGTCAAAGATCCACAAAAATTATGATTATTTATCATTGTGAAGAATTAAAGTTGTATGGTGATTATTAAAATAGATTTTGATACTCTAATAAAAAACACGGAGGTATATAAAGATGTTCAAGAAGTAGGAGCCACACTGCGTCATTAGATTTTTGAAAAATACATTTGAACTTTTTCGATTGGACTATCAAATTCCACCTATATTTTAACAGCTTCAAAAACCTATGTTCCTATGATAATGCTTACCAAAGACCAAACGAATTGAAGTACAAGTATAAACCCAATCGTGTTCTATTAAAACAACAAGAACCAATTGCTATCATATTCCTTACAAATACAACAATCCATTCTAAAATTGGCGTTGATAATAACACCAGGTATGAAGGAATAAAGCATGTTATCTTATAGATCTAATGAGAAGCTCACAATGAGCTCGTGTAGTGTTGCAACATCCATTACTGGTCAGATCGAATTCACTTCTTAGAGCGAGATGTGGGAGGTGAATGGAGGTGGCATTTTAATTAGCACTACTTATACTGGCCTTCGATTCTAGGAGCTCGTGGCTAAGTAATAACAGCCGCATGGGTCGATACATCAGGGTAAGCTACGCTTGCCGGGGTTTTTTCGGTGACCATCTTTTCATATCGAGACTCCTCCGTGGCTCGGAAAGCACGTTAAGCCGTTGGTCTCGGCTGTCATTCGTGGATCTTTGACAGTCCTTATGGGTCGTCAGAAGCCCAAAAGTCTGACAACCAGTTTTACCATGGGGTATCGCCAAATGCTGGGACACAGACCTCTTTTCTTCGAGAGGGAGTCGGTTGTATTAATCCACCACGCGGGCCCAGTGCGGGTCGGTAGATGTCACATATCTTAGAATTTTTTGCTCTAGGACATGCCGGTTTCCTCACGATGTTTTACATATCCGTTTTGAGAGCAGTGGTGATGAAATTATTTACACAAAGTAATGCGCCTGACTGGGACACGACCTAAAAGTCGTAAGTCGGGGCTGGTACCACTGGGCTACCACTGGTCTCAACACGATTGTCTTACAGGCAAAGATAAAACATAATATGTTACCCAGGATTCATCGCGTACCTAAAAGAAAAGAAAAATAGTTTATTCTGCACAAACAAAACGCACACACAATAGAAAAAGACAAAATTAGAAATGATACAAAAGTAGTCAAATGCCTCGTATTCAACCAATAAAAAAATTAAAAGTAAAATAAAAGTTTGGCATTATTGTTGCTTTCCATTCGTTCATTGGTTGATGTCAAGGCCAGGGACCAAAGACAATATTGCGTAATTATTGTTGCGACATCGACATTGGCAAACGACAGCAAATAAACACATCAAACACAAACAAAATGCCGATTGCAGAGCCACAATTTTGTGCGCAGTAAATACCGCATCCAGCACCACTAACTACTCTTCCCTCCACGCGAATACCCATTAAGGTGCACCTTTGATGTGCTTAGCCCCATTGAGTAAGATCGTGATAAGCCCTGATTGAATCTACGATACAAATCACATTGTTCTCCTTTATAATTAGTTTTGTATCAGTGTTGAAAAATTATACGAATTATTAAAATTTGAATTGTTTTTTGTTTTAAAGCATGGTGTTATGAATTGGGTAAAGAGATCTGATTGGGATGGTTGGGTTGATAGCAAGCGCTTCAAAAATACCCTTGACATAGGTATTTCAAGGGTATTTTTGAAGCGCTTGATGACCTGACTGGAAAATTAGTCGTTTTATTTGCCTCTTTGACAGAGAGACAGCCAGATGCCACTTTAGTTATCATCGCCTGCTCTAACGATTTTTTTCTGCCAAATGAAAAAGTTGCTTAAAATTGCGCGGATTTTAAGTAACTCTGTCGATGTCTTTCTGTGTGATTGTAGCAATCACTGATCTCTCTCTATAAGATTAGTATTTATTATGACAAGATTTTCTCCCTCTAGTGACCGTTTCAATGATCTTCCCTCCCTGTGTCCCTAATAAAATATTTTTCTTTCTTTTCTTTCTTTTCTTTCTTTTCTTTCTTTTCTTTCTTTTCTTTCTTTTCTTTCTTTCTTTCGTTTCTTTGTTTCTTTTCTTTCTTTGTTTCTTTTCTTTCTTTTCTTTCTTTTCTTTCTTTTCTTTCTTTCTTTCGTTTCTTTCTTTCTTTTCTTTCTTTTCTTTCTTTTCTTTCTTTTCTTTCTTTTCTTTCTTTTCTTTCTTTTCTTTCTTTTCTTTCTTTTCTTTCTTTTCTTTCTTTTCTTTCTTTTCTTTCTTTTCTTTCTTTTCTTTCTTTTCTTTCTTTTCTTTCTTTTCTTTCTTTATTTAGTCAGTAGGTTATGGGGTTCTTCTCTCGTGCAGGAGCAATACACAAATACCTCATGCTATGATAAAAAGAAAACCCAGCCAAAGAGGTTGCTCTAACTTAATTATCGTCACTCGCAATAGTAGTCCCATTGCATTTTCTGACCTAAGGTCTGCTACAGACTCGTTCGGGTCGGCATAATTCGGTACGGCCAGGCGAAATCTAATATAATTATGTAGCATGAAATTACATGAAATTGTGCCGAGCCGACTCGAACATGATTCAACGAGAGTACCTAGATGCCGAACGGAGTTTCGGAGATCGGCACGAGCCGAATTAAAGCTGAATTTGATAATTGCTTCAGGTCAACTTGTTGTTCAAAATATGTTACAAACAAAATACAAAATACGATAAAAAAAGCTATCGAAATTATCAAGATTTGATTGCCAGAAATGAAATTGCTTCTAAAAATAAGATACCGGAATCACTTTTACACGTCATATTACAAAATATTAATAATAAGCTAGATGATGTCGGCTTTTCCTATCTAACTACTCCGAGAAAAAAGGCCGAAACAAACGCAGTCTCTTTTAAAGTCCAGACATTTGGTCAGACACTAAAACCTATATTTTCGTCTAATAACAATCCTTTACGCAAATAAGCTTCCACCATACTATTGTTCTCTAATTATATTTTGTATGAGCTCAAATCCCAGCAGTGGTTCGTCACAATATACTCTATTTTCTGATAGTTATTATGTACCAGGGAGCAGTGAGATTGGACCGGCCAATTGCCTGCGTAGGGAAGCCATGAGCGCGTAAAAAAATTTGGGACAGATTTTTCGTATAGTGTAGTTATAATTTATTAGCATTTTCGTCATAGCTCGAATGTTAGTTGCTTCCGACTGCGAGTAATAATCGTAATAAAATACAGTTTAGGTACTTGAAATTAATATTATGTGTAAATACAAACTAAAAACGTAATGCCATCGAAGCGTTCATAAAAGAAAAGGCATCACGTAGAAACGTGTGGACAGTACCTATAGGTTAAAGAAAAGTCTTATTCACTGCATTGTAGCTCGTCCTAGACTTCTACGTAACTTTTTTTTAACCTCTGACGGAAAAGAGGCGTGTTATAAGTTTAACGAGTGTATCTGAGTCTGTCTGCGCCATCGTAGCTGCCAAACGGCTGAACCGATTTTGGTTTTTATTTGAACGGTGAATTGATCGAGTGTTCTTAGCTATAACAAATACAATAAGAATCGTATATTAGATGCTAGTCTTGTCGGGAGTTTAAAAAAAAAAAAAAAATTTAACTTGTTATGAGTAAATGTACGACAAAAAACTTGAGAAAAAACTTCTCAAGAAATTACATAAAACTTTACGAGTCACAAACTTTTTATACACCAAAAAGTACACAAAACCTTCTTAATTTAAATGAAGATCGTAGAAAACCAGACTCAATAAAAATAATTCCCAAAAATATCCCAATTAATATCACGCCAACCCATAGTCACCGCCGCGTACAGTCACGCGCGGCGCGGTCACGGCTCCGCTTCATTACCGCGATGTTATTTTCAATCATAACTATAAACAGGTATTGTTCACCTAACTGTACTCTGAGTTTGGACGCACTCTTGCGATTGGACGAATAGCGACTGAACTGTCGTTAGTGTTCGTGAAGTAAGATGGGGAGCACGTTTGTAGATAGTTGTTGTTTTTCACTTTTCTCGGTATTATATTGATTAAGTAATTTGACTTTTGGGTATTCTATAATGCTTCTCCATAAAGATATTGTGTGATAAAGATGCTGCAAGTTAATTTAATTAAAGAAGCCTACTCATGAGCTTTAAGCCTCCCGCAGATAGGCCCGACACCTCCTAGTATAATTTCCGTGGAGTTTTCATAAATACTGGTTCGCCAGAGTCGCGACGCACCGCCCCGCCGCGTCATACCGTTGCTGTGAACCTGTCTGAGGAAGCCTATAGTACATTCGACCAGCGCATCTTGGATATGATATCGCCATGGTTGCGTGGTTGAGAGGCGGGTTGGTTATTTACATAAACAGCCTATGATGTTCCCAGAGCCCACTGAGGCCTCCTCTCTGTGAAGAGAGGAGTCTTATCCAGCACGGGCAACCAGTGGCGGATTGATGAATATCACTTTTCTTCGAGTTTTTTAGTTCTAGGATATTTTATTAAACATTTTCTCACAATGTGTTCCGCAACCGATTTCTAAGCTACCGATAATTAGTTGTTTTTATTAAGCGTAGAATAAAACTGCGGCCAAAACAAACGCGGTCAAGACAAGTCGTGAGTGTGCGCCGAATCTTATAATGGTAGCAAATAACGGGGATTTTGATTAGACATACCATCGCTGATCTATTTTACCTACTGTGTTCGAAATGAACATGATTTGTGGAGCATTCGAGTTCGTGATAAGGAAAGTCGAGAGGTTAAGCTACGGTTCATGAGGTTTGTATTTGGATGGGAAAATAAAAGTACTTATAATTTTTCACGTCATTGGATAGAATGTAGGTTTGTTAATGATAATGACAGCTACATTTTTTCTAAGGTATTTTATTACCTACTTGACTCCGTGTCTCCGAAAGCACGTTAAGCCGTTGGTCCCGGCTGCCATTCGTGGATCTTTGACAGTCGTTACGGGTCGTCAGAAGTCCGAAAGTCTGACAACCAGTCTTACCAAGGGGTACGTATTACCCAATAAATGGGTTGTGGAGGTCTGATAGGCAGTCGCTCCATGTAAAATACTGGTATCCAGCTGCATCCGGTTTGCATGGAAGTCGACCCCAGCATTGGGAATAGGCTAGGCAGATTGATTGATTGATGAGCGCCATTACTGTTTTTATAAACGAATACCTGTTTAGTTATAGACACTAGACACTCCTGGCTTACACTTAGCGTGCACACAGCCTTAAACTCTACCTCTTAATATTATTGTACCATGCAAAGTAGAGCTCAAAATTATTACCTCAACAAAACTGCTCATTCACAGACGCCATCTTGAATACCCAACTCACGTTAACAAGAAATACTGAAAATACTAAATACCACCTGTACAAATCCAGGATTTATATTGTAAAACGTTATCCTTCGTGTTTTGTAGTTAAATACCTGAGTTGTAGAATTTAAGCGAGAGTGCAGTCAGCTTAGTCGGGAAGAAATCACGATTTACCTACGTGCTTTACAATGGTTGAGTTAGGGTTAGGTTTTAGACATGAGCGGAGCGATTTAAGTATTTTAATATAGCTGTAAAATACTGGTATTCAGCTGCATCCGGTTCGACTGGAAGCTGACTCCAACATAGTTGGGAAAAGGTTAGGGAGATTGACTCCGAGAACTAGAAACGTTACATATCGCTCGTACTTCGACATGTTCCCGTCTCGTCGCTGTCTTGCAGTTTTACTTTGACAGTTGTGCCACAGTAGTTTACGGCAGGAATAACACTTAGTAAAAGTACGTGCTAAGTAACGTTTAAAGGCTAAGCAGATTATATGTAGTGTGGGGACGAAAAATAAATAAAATGTGGGGCGAACAAGGAATTTTAGAGTGGGGCAAAGCGGAACAAATTGGGAATAAATACCTAATCAAAAAGTCTTCGATGTTTAGGTATATTATTAATCAACTAAAGGCAACGGGGACGTGATGTAGTGATAACCGCTCCTCGTACATTTTAAAAAGAGTTGTCGCGATTCCTGCTCTCGGCGCCCAGAGGCTCTTGTGTGACCTCAGCCTCAAGCAGTCGACCAGACAGAGGCGTCTGCAAAGTTGCACCACGACATCCGGCTTTTGGAACCAAAGTACCCCAAATGTGTCTCCCAACTGTCAGTGTCTTTCTACAATATTATTAAGTATAGTTATGTTGATTCCTTGCAGCTCGTGGCTAAGTAATAACAGCCGCACGGGTCGACCCATCAGGTAAAGCTACGCTTGTCGGGGTTGGTCCGTAGATGGGTGACCATCTTTACATACCGAGACTCCTTCGTGCCTCGCTAAGCACGTTAAACCGTTGGTCCCGGCTGTCAAAACGTGGATCTTTGACAGTCGTTATGGGTCGTCAGTAGCCCGAAAGTCTGACAACCAGTCTTACCAAGAGGTATCGTATTAGGTACCCAGTTATTGGGTTGTGGAAGTCAGATAGGCAGTCGCTCCATGTAAAATACTGGTATTCAGCTGCATCCGGTTAGACTGGAAGTCGACCCCAAGATAGTTGGGAAAAGGCTACGCAAATTGATGTTGATTCCTTGCGATGTGAGTGAAACTAACGAGATGATATCAGAAGCTTTACTTTTTGTTAATTTATCTTTCACTCGAAGTAAAACGTCTGAACACAAAATGAATCAAAAGTGAAAAATCAATTCATTAAAGGACCAATCCAATGATGTTGGACTTCGGCATACGGCATTCATTTGCGCTCTGAATAACCGAAAATGAAATAAAATGAGCAATTTAACGCTAATTTCTATATCATTTTGTTGGTGTCGTTTGAACGTGGAATTTAAATAAAATTAACATTTAGTCACTCGAGTGAACCATTCGCTCAAATAAAGCGTCTGATATGAGCAAAAGTCCTTTTCAAGTCTAATCTAAAGATATTCACAATCCGCTCCGCTCATGTAATGCTTATCACAGCACGACATTTCCAAGTTTCTGCGACCTCTTGTTTACCTTGGTATAATCCGAGACGCTCAAAGATGCTCCAGTTTTGCACGAAAGTTAATTTTACTCATTCACAGTTTGTTACCTGAATATGGGGTATGTGATTAGGATAGATAGGGCCTCTGTCCATGAGAATGTGACAAAGTGACATTCTATCAGCGATAACGTTGATGGAAAAGGCACAAATGTATAGGACTGACATAAGCTATTGAAAAGCTTATGTCAATCTGGTTGAAAGTCGGTGTAGAAACACGAATCGCTTTCGAAGCGATTGTCAGTTAATGACATTCTATCAGCGATTACGATGACGGAAAAGGCACAAATGTATAGGACTGACATAAGCTATTGAAAAGTTTATGTCAATCTTGTTGAAAGTCGTTGTGTTGTAGAAACACGAAACGCTTTCGAAGCGATTGTCACTTGTCTCCTCGCCCTCTGATGAAATATTAAACGTGTATGTGTGAATATGGACGAAATTAAAAGGATAACAAGTGGCGTTCCGTAGTTTCTGCTTACCCTCATGGGATTAAGTCAGTCATGACGCAGTTCACAACTAAACATAAGTCTTATTGAAGCCACTGAGGTGGCTCTTCCTCCACACCAAATTCCTGACCATGGGCCAGCCAATCTTACTTTTATTTTAGAAAAAGAATTCAAAAGGGTCCACACGGGCGAAGCCGCGGGCTGTAGATAGTTTTTAATAAAATTAAAACATGACCCCCAATTCTAATTTCGTAAGAACCCTCTTTCCTGCAAAAAATATCTTCAAAGGAGGCAATAGATTCAATTAAGATATATTTTTAATGAATAAAAGACCTGAGGCAAGTTTGGTTAGTGAGGGCAAACGCTTTGATATTGTAGACTTACAAAATTCTACAGATTTTTTGATGGGCCTGTATTTCAATCTACTTATTTAAGAATTTGTTTAGGCTTCAGGCATTTTGGAATACTTAGTGAATCCTTTTTCCTAAGGTTGTTGATAGAAATCGATTGTCTTACAACCAG
The DNA here is from genome assembly GCA_948473465.1 of Lithophane ornitopus. Taxonomy (NCBI): domain Eukaryota; kingdom Metazoa; phylum Arthropoda; class Insecta; order Lepidoptera; family Noctuidae; genus Lithophane; species Lithophane ornitopus. Next base: position 9,201,020 of record OX419638.1, on the reverse strand, counting down.
TTACAGAAACGAACTTTAACTTTTAAAACTATAATTAAATAGTACTCATATCTACAATCTGTATTAACTTCATCATTATCCTTGGCTGACAGCTATAGGTCTCCTTTATTTTCATAACAGTAAATTATTTACTTAATTCTGTGGCAGTATCTACATCGCCACATGCGAACTACGCATCAAAGATCTGTCGTCACACAAAAATCCTGACGTCACATAAATCCTGCATTGCGCAATTAAAGTTTACCGTGCAATGGACATATATACAAGAACCCAACATCAATCGTTGGGCAGTTGCCCGCCAGACACAACACCCGTCTGGTCGGAGGATCCTCCCTTTTCTATGGTGGATGAGTGAACTTTACACCCTGTTCTTCATACCCCTAAAATTCTACCGATTTCAGACCGTATCTCACATAACAATCTTTATACTTTTCCTAAAAAACTTATAAAACAAATAATAGTTCATAATCTCGGGCCTCCACATGCCCTGCACGTTTGACAGGAGGCGTGAGCTCAATAACTCAGCACCCCCCGCCCTAAACATGTGTTCGAAGATATATGACACAATATGGACACACGATATAAATATATGACACGATATAAATATCTTAGTTGAGGAGATTATGGGAGGAAAATATGGCATAGGGAGGCGGTTACGATGGTAAATTGTAAGGTGGTTTTTAAATTGATTGCTAATTAGGATTTATAGAAAATTATGTTATAAAATAATAATTATTACATACCATTCTTGTACTTTCTGGCTTAACGTGCCTTCCTCCGTGCCTCGGAAAGCACGTTAAGTCGTTGGTCCCGGCTGTCATTTGTAGATCTTTGACAGTCGTTACGGTTCGTCAGAAGCCCGAAAGTCTGACAACCAGTCTTACCGAGGCGTATCGTGTTACCTAGTATCTGGGTTGTGGAGGTCAAATAGGCAGGCGCTTCAGCTACATTAGGTTAGACTGGAAGCCGACCCCAACATAGTTGGGAAAACGCTAGGCAGATGATGAGTAGTCTTCCCTGTAAAAACAACCCTAATAAAAATAATTAGAACAAAAAGCGAATTCCTCTGCAGCAAATCCGTTTACGCCTTGACTGCACACTGTGATAAACGCGAAAAATGAGGCGAAAAACTTTTCCTGCCCTTCCTTTTTTATTTTCTTCATAAATATTGGTTTGGGAGCGGATTTTAAAAAGTATAACAGTAAAGTATTGCCTGCAAGCGAGTGGTGCAGTAAGATTGCAGTGGAGGGGCAGTATTACTGAGTAAAGTGTCGGTTTCTGAAGGGATTTTGTTCACGAGAATGTATTTTTTCAGGGAAGCATTCCTTGTTTTGAGCTGGTTGTTGAGAGAAGCAGTTTTTGCTGTAAAATTTTGGAAATTAAGAGGAAATAGATAGAGAGAAAACCAGGGGACCAACCCCCCTAGTTTTCTCTCTATACAAACGCTCTCGCCTGTTTTCTCTCTGGTTTATGACCTCATGGCAATGATTTTTTACGGTAAAATAAATATCAACTAGTTCTATGCCCCTATGATTTCCGTTTTGATGATACATTATTATCTGTAGAAGCACTAGAACCCTCAGAAATTGCTCAAAATTGCCTGTTTAGACCGCTTTCATCAGAGGCCTATTGTAAAAATTTGACAACTATTCATGAAAAAAGAAAAACATAGGATATCCGTCTTTTTGAATTTATAAAATATCTTTCAAATTGGTCCAATATTGGAGTAGGAAATAGACGAGAGCCGAACCTTGAATTGTATGGAAAAAAGACCGACCCTATTTCCTCTTAAAAGCAGCCCGTTCTTTTGTTTTTGAGGTTGTGAAGGGATTGAGCCAATTGGATGGACACTGTCTTATGTTGCGATATGATTTGCTGTACGATTATGAAGTGTGGTGATTAAATTAAATACCAGTAGGTTATTGACTGCTCTACATGTATTTATTTATTTTAAATAGAACGGCCGAAGCCAATTATTACACTATTTACAATTTCACTAGTTGTGTCTGTCGAAATAAACAAATATCCTTCCTACTGCCAATTTTCTTAAAAGTCTTACGTGATGTGTCAATTAATAATAAATGTAGGGTGGTGTGGATGACCGAAATAAAAACTTATTTACTTGAAAAAGCTTCTTTTAAAACTTCTGATCCTGTTTAAACATCTTCATAGCTCGTTCGCCATCTTTTTTTACCCCCATCCCTTTCCTCTCTCTCAAACACATACTCTCTCATTCACTCATAGCAGCATTCATGTTCTGCACTTATTTATTAAAATTCTGATGCGTTCCTAATTAATATTATCCTACATAAATATACCTTTATATTCTCCTTTTAACACACTAAAGTATACATAGAGTTATCTTGTGGCAGACAGACGCAAAATATGGTTTCTTTCATCAGAATAATAACGATTTAGCACGAAAAGGATCACACATTACCCTTAATCTTACGTCCCTCTTATTTCTTTACAAAATCACCCCCATTTCAGCACCGCTCGTACAAAAATACCCTCCTTACAGTTATCACGTAACACCACTACTTTTGCAATAACGAAACGCGAATGAATCCGGACGGCAAACTTGTATGTAATGAAAAATGTTACCCCGCCTTGTGTGATGAATGTCGTTAGGTTGGTAGTTCTGAAGCTTGCAATATCTTGGTGTTGGTAAACTTGAGAAGTGTATTGTTTTGGGAAAAAATCGGTTTAGAATATTTTAGTTGAATCAAATGGGAGTTTGTGATCATACTGAGTTGTCTTTAGTAGTTTTGGTAAATTCAAAACTACAAAATGTATGTTTATTAATAAGTTTGGCAGTAAAAACTGAGCAGTAAACTAAGTAAAAATGAGTTATAATAAATATATAAATGGGTAATTAAATAAATAGCAGTAAAATTACTGAACGGGCTGACAAATCGGGAGTAGCGCTCGCCGGCCGCTGTCGCTGCAACGCTCGCAATGCTCGCTCGGCTTGCGGGCGGTTGATCACTGTTCTAACTTAACCTAACCCATTTGGTCCGGGCTTCATTACTTCGACCAATTCGGTTCGCGGGTCACAGTTCTAACCTAAACCTTATTAACTGCCGAACTATTTATCTAACCGCCCATTCCAACATGTACTGCCCATTCATTTATTACACTACTTAAGTATTTTTTGTACTGACATAGTAGGATGAAATAACCAAACAATTTTCTTTATATTACTGTTCTTATTACTGACACACAAATTTACCAACCGCCGAAAAATTAAATTACTGCCCGTTTTTTTTTTTTAAATATATCTTAGTAAAATCCCTCAATCTGCCTAGCCTTTTCCCAACTATGTTGGGGTCGGCTTACAGTCTAACCGGATGCAGCTGAATACCAGTATTTCACATGGTGCGACTGCCTATCTGATCTCCACAATGACCACAACCCAGTAACTGGGCAATACGATACCCCTTGGTAAGACTGGTTGTCAGAGTTGCGGGCTTCTGACGACCCGTAACGACTGTCAAAGATCCAGGAATTACAGCCGGGACGAACGGCTTAACATGCTTTCCAAGGCACGGAAGAGTCTCCGTATGTAAAGATGGTCACCATCCACAAACTAACCCCGGCAATCAATTTATTTGTCATAGCTGCATTTTTTTTTTTTTTTACAAATTGTGCTACTGTAATCGTATTCTAGGTGCATCGTATTCACATGTAATTTATAATTGATGTATACAAAATATTGTAAACCATTTTTTTTAAAGAGTAACTGTGGAGTTTGCCCATTCTTCTCCATACGAAAACTACCTTTTGGAAGGGGCAACTAGAATCAGTTCTATTTCTTAGTTTTTTTGACGTTCAAAAGTGCCTTTAATGTGCCTATTTGAAATAAATGATTTGACTTTCACTTTGCAAGCGTAGCTTAACCTGATGGATCGACCCGTGCGGCTGTTATTACTGAGCCACGAGCTCCTCTTCATAATAACCTCCCTAATGTTTAAATCACAGTTATCAAAATTATTACAATTTAGTAACTTGGGAGCTCGTGTTGATATTGAAATCGTGCAAAAAAACATCCCACTCAAGAAATTGTAGTAGCTCTTTCGATAATATTGTACTGAATGTTGTACAATATTATTGAAAGAGCTACTGCTACCTCCTGTTTGACGAAGCGTTATGATATAACGAGAAGTAGCGTCGCACTCGATACGATTCGTTTATTAGGTTTGAAAAGGAAATGAAAAATACATCGTTGAAAGTTTATTTTTACATTGATATTTTTTGAAGTACAGTACTTAGTTGATACAAAGAAAATTATTTTAATAATAATACTAATGGTAGCATAATGAATGAAAGGAGCTTGTGGCTAAGTAATAACAGCCGCACGGGTCGATCTTTCAGGTTAAGCTTTGCTTGCCGGGGTTGGTCCGTCGATGGTTGACCATCTTTACAAATCGAGACTCCTCCGTGCCTCGGAAAGCACGTAAAACGGGACCCTATTACTAAGGCTCCGCTGTCCGTCTATCATCAGGCTGTATCTCATGAACCGTCATAGTAAGACAGTTGAAATTTTCACAGATGATGTAGTTCTGTTGTCGCTATAACAAAAAATACTAAAAAAACAGAATAGAATAAATATTTAAGGGGGCTCCCATACAAAAAACGTGATTATATTTTTGCCGTTTTTATAGATACGGAACCCTTCGTGCGAGACTCCGACTCGCACTTGCCCTGTTTTTAAAATCCCCAAAATCGACCACTTTTCTCCCATCCAAGCCTGAAACACGACCACGGAAATAAAGCGAAATACCGACCGATAATATATTCACGTACGAACTCCGACATTCCATCATGGCTGACGCAATCTGACGCGCCGATCTGACACTCCGACATCAGTGTCAGGTGTCGGCACGTCGTTCGTAAGATCATCATTCATGGCTGCAATACTTGGACACCTGGGGAACGTTTGAGTGAGTGGACAAGGATTTTATGCTGCAATCCTAATGTATGAGCCGACTTTGAAATGAGCATAAATGTTAGTGAAGTATGGGTTAGGTAATAATATATTTATTAGGTACTTGTGCAAAATTTGAACAGAATCTATGCAGTTGTTTTTAATCCAGATCATAAATCTAGACTATTTTCGGCATCAGTATCGTTCCTACACATAGTATCAATTTTGTTTTTCTAATATTCTATGTACTGTTTTGACTTCGCTACAATCTTATTATATCTATATCCAGATTAAAACTTTAAGCACAAGTAAAAATAACTCTACAATGCCTTAAGCATTTCCAAAGAGCCATTGCCCAAATATTTACTCCTCACAGAAATCGAATATACCTCTACACCGAAAGAGATCTTTTCTAACACTGCACCATTCAAACCAGCGTTACAAGACGTGACTGCCTTCTGACCTCAACAGGCATACTAACTACTTCCAATTATTATTATTATATGACCATGTTTCGAGCTATAGGTCTGAGCTCAAATGGATGTCCATTCGCCAAAGAAGAAGTTTGCGTGCTCTGACCACGCTTTTCTCCGTACTCAACTCTCCCACTCCTCCTTCTTATCTTGTGTCTCACTTCCAATATCTATGTTCTTCACACACTAAGAATCTGCGTTCTTCTAACAATCTTCTCCTACTCTGCCCTTCTCATACTTCTGACTTTGTTCATTCTTCTTTTCATATTCAGTCCATTCTTCTTTGGAATGCGCTTCCTCTTGATATCAGGACGGCCACCAGTCGGTATGCATTTAAGCGGAAACTGCAGAGATTTTTTCAAAATAAATAGAGTAGACCTCTCTGCCTTGAATTTGTATATTATGTATACATATATATATTATAGGTATATATTATAGTAAATATGTATGTAAGTATTTATGTATCACAAGTTGATTGCGTATTTATGTGCTGTAAAAACTGTTTTATCTATAATGAATTATGATATATATATTTTTCCTTATTTTTTTTTTATTTTTTTTCTCTTTGTTCCTCTCAATCAGAGCACCCGCCATAGCTAATCTCTTACCACCCTTGGTTGACTGGTAGAGAATGCCTAAGGCATTAAGTCCGCCGTTGTACCTTTTTTGTGTGCGAAAAGTTTAAATAAATAAATAAATAAATTATTTATTCAAAAGTGATTGACAGTTAGCTACATGAGACGTATTTACTAGAACAGGTAAATAACAGGTATGCGTACTAGTTATTTTTCTGGATGGAGGCTCGTGCAAATTGGCGCGATACCGCGGGCGCGGCAGGCAGCGCTACCCTTCTCGCGCCATACTTAGTGCGACACGTAAAGTACGAAGTGCATCGGGTATTTTCAAATGTCTCTTAAAAATCACACAATTTTGGTGCTCAAAATACCCAGGTTTACTTAAAAACTAACTTGGTTTATTATTTATCCGATACGGGACGCGATCCATTGAGTCCCTATTGAAGTATTTGGCGAAGTATGTGCATAGTGTACGGCTATCGAGTGATTATCGAGTAACCGCCTATTCTAGTAGTACGAAAATGACCAAGTACGACATACCTTTACTAGGTACTTATTATTCATAACATTCCATTTAGGTGAACCATCAAACTGTAAGCACGATTGTAATTTTAAGGTTCGATGAGCTAGGGTGGCCCGCGAAATTCAAATTTTCTTACGTTTTTTGCAATTTGCAGGTCAGTATCAGGTTGTATGTTGATCTAAATATTATTAGCGGCCGTAACGTAAAATATAGATTTACAGAATTGACTGACGATTTCATGAAATTTTGATTCAATACACTTACATGAACTTAGAGAGTTGTATTGCTGATTCTAATGTTTATAATTCTGTAAATCCATATTTGTTACGGCCGCTAATAATATTTAGATCAACATACAACCTGATACGGACCTGCAAATTGCAAAAAACTTAAGAAAATTTGAATTTCGCGGGCCACCCTAGCGCATCCACCTTAAGGCAAAAGTATTTGTTCAGCATAACATTACATAAACGCACGCCTTTTTCCCATGGGGGTAGGCAGAAACTACGGAACGCCACCTGCTACGAGCGTTAAGGCTCGTGCAAACAGAGCGGGCGCGACAGGCAGCGGTACCTTTGTCGACAAAGGTACCGCTGCCTGTCGCGCCCGCGATATCGCGTCTGTTTGTACGAGGCTTTATGCTCATTGTGCTTCAGTTGCGAGTAGGTACCTGACTTTTATGAAGAACACCACTAATAAAGACACTATATTTGTAAAACATTTTATTGTTTAGCGAAGTAGGTAACTAAATATCGGAAATGGTAGACAAGTGAATTATATCTATTGCTTTGAGACCTTTTTTAACGCCATTTAGTAGAAAACTTACGTTATTATTCATTACTGAAAATTGTGTAAGTAGTTGAAGAGCTCCTTGTAGGGCTCGCTTGGAAATTACACCACAATTTATTTAGGCACTGTTGGGCGAAACAGAAATAAAATAGTATAAAAGATTTTCGGAGCCAAAACCGAATATAATGTGGAACGAACAAGGACTATCATCTGTGGGGGCGAACCTCGTGAGGCGTATGTGGAACAAATCAGCTTTGCGGACCAGTTCAAATGATGCTAACAGAACGACAGTCACATGACACTTCAACTATGTATATATACAAGAGTGGGAATTAAAGGAAGAAAGAAAAAATATGTGTATAATACCTTAGTATTAAAGTTACATTATAACTAAGAAATCTCAATGTTTTGTCAAGGCGTAAAAACCGTGCGAAGTAGGAGCGGGGCGCTAGTATATGTAGGTATATACAAATATTGCTCATTTAATAGTATAGGATATGATTTAATCAACAGATATTGTATTTTGTATAGCGCTGCTCACAGGTGCAATTATCATTTAATCATACACTTACTAATGTGAAGTTAATCTACCTAATTAATCCCTTGGTTATATACCTGTTAGAACTTCATTATATTATCAGTAGATACACAGTGACTATGACTAATTGCTGGACGAAGCCAACAAAGGACCCGTTGTCATGGCAACCGATAATTCCTTGCTATTTAAAGATGGCTTCTAGTAACTGAAGCTTGGTTGTTCGACCTTACTTTGTACATTATACACTCCTGTATTCCTCGCTGAGGTGGGCAGACTTGTATAGTTGGCATAATATCAACCGATAATGTTCCCACTGCTGGGACTCAAGCCTCCTCTCTTCCAAAGGGCGTGGGCAGTAATCCACCACGCGAGCCCAGTGCGGGTTGGTAGATGTCACATGTCTTCGAATTTTTGGTTCTAGGACATGCCGGTTTCCTCACGATGGTTTCCTTCACCGTTTTGAGAGCAGTGGTGATGAAATTATTTACACAAAGTAATGCGGCTGAGTTCGAACCCACGACCTACAACTCGTAAGTCGGGGCAGTTACCACTGGGCCACCACTGCTTGTATAGTAGGAATACACATTTTGTACGATTATGTTTAAGTTCCATGTAAATACCCCGGAAATCTAATTGTCATTAACTGATCAAAACTTCGATTTGAACGATAAAATCTTAGCACCGCACATTGGAATTTTACAGTAACATAAATTAACCCTTTGTCTGCCGGGGTCCTTAGCTGAGTACATAATATATTTTTTTAATTAACTTTTTTTAATATTATTTTATTATAAACTGATGAAGATGATAAGGTGATGATGGTGATGGTGGTAGGTACTAGATGGTATTTTAGTAGAATTTTGGCAAAAATATTGAATAATCTGTGTACCTTCCTTTTCGCCAAAATTCTGCCCCGAATTCTACTTACCAACATTTCAGTAAAGGCGTGAACATAAAGCAGTAATATTAACCGTTAAAATCAGTGAGTGTGTACGTCTGGAGCCCACGTTATCTCGTAACAAATGATTATGGAATTTATGGAAGATGAACGACTACGGTGAGGCTTACCGCGGGTAGGTGGGAGTACCGTTAGCAGCTTAATTCAGATTGAAGGTGTTAAAAAAATAAAATGTAAATAATACGTTCATACACAAAATGTTATTAATGACAAAAGTGTGAAAATGTATGTCAACAATTTTTATGTTTGATGTTTCTTTAACTTTTAGATTACCATTATTAATTCAGTAATTTAATGTCTCTAAAAGTTAAAGAAATATTATACCTCAATCACATAAAACAGTACCTAGTTTCATAGTAAATATACGACTTCTTAGTTTTAGCGCAACTAATAAATGAAATAGCGTGGAAAAATTCGATCTTACAATAAAGTGCTACATATCCAATAGTACAATATTGGATATGTAGCACTACCTATAATATTATAGCATGTGGAGTTACAAACTATACAAACGGGTAACTTAACACACGGGTAGGGCTAGTGGCTAGTAAACATAAAAGTTATAATAAAATAAAATAATTCGAAAATTGATTTTTTTTTATTTTTAAACAACCTAAGTAACAAAAACATAACCAAAATTAAGATCACTCTGGGTAAAAGTTTCACTCATGAAGCTACCTACCAGCTGGCTTACGTTCTTTCTGCTTTTCGGTACTATGCTTTGTTGTCGGCATAACTTAAGAAATTGCGCGGCTTTCCTCTATTCGCCTACCATATGATCCTCGACCCCAGCAAATGACCTCTTCGCTACAGTTCTTTAAGTACAGGTTGCCCCAGGATGGTAATTTATAAAATTGAAAATAAATCAATAAATAATAACGTTTAGTGAAATTCAATTATTTTCATAAAACGAATACGCGAAATCGTATACGTGTGTTAAATTAATGTCGCCATTGTAGTACGTTCGTACGGCACGTTGTATATTTCACAAATTATGTTTCACCTACCTTAAACGATTTAAAGATTTAAATGATTCCATTTTTCTTCTATCCTTACCGCCGCATAGAATGCGGAAATCCGTTGAAAACCCGACTTGAACTCGCAGTCTTTGATACAGAAAGAAAAAAAATATTTTTATGCGACGCCCCTTTCCTTCGCCTTTGGAATGGCTTTAAACCTATTTATCATCACGACTTCTCCTTTCGGGGGTAAAAAATTGACTGAATGGAGTGATGCCTCGGAGTGATTCGGAATAATTCAGATATTTTTCCTGTTTTTCCGAGCGTGGCGTTGATAGGGTTAAGTAACTCCGTTGAAAGGATGTTTGGGTAACGTTGTTTTTATTTCGTGAATATGTTGACTGTACCTTTTATTGGGTTAAGGAGGTTTATTCGAGAATATGGGTAGATAAATGATTCGAATAATTCTTGGGATTTATTACACATGTTTTTATGTACCCGCACGCATATTACAAATAATCGCAATGTGATCTAATGCTTATTTGTCGTGGGATTTGAAGAAAATGTAGTTAATTTAGACACAGATTATTTTTTATTGAAGTTCATTGCTATTGAATCTCATAATAATGTGTTTTTTTTTTGTTTCAGGTAAAATGTTTCATCTAATTTCTGCGTAACTAAGCATGGGTAATGTAACCACTTCTTCTTGTACTTATGTTAGCTACCTATAGTCTTGCAAATAAATATATCATTCAAAATTCAAAGGCAAAAATAATATAACATAACATCAGGACTGTAGTGGTATGGGCACCCGCATTTCACCAGTTATGTTTAAGTCCCATGTATTCGGGGCGAGCCTATTGCCATCAACCGGGTATAAATCCAGACTCGTGAAATCCCAATAATACTTTGCCCGAACCGGGAATTGAACCCAGGACCTCAAGCTCAGCAATAGCGCTTGAAACACATACCTATTTATGTATTTTCGCGATAGGTAAGTACCTACGTATGGTTTTTAAACGTATCAACTAAATAAAATAGGCGCCCACCACAATAATATTATTTTTTAATAAGCAATATTTTCAACTAATCATCATCAGCCTAGCCTTTTCCCAATTATGTTGGGGTCGCCTTCCAGTCTAACCGGATGCAGCTGAATACCAGTATTTTACATGGAGCGACTGCCTATCTGACCTCCACAACTCAGTAACTAGGTAATACGATAGCCCTTGGTAAGACTGGTTGTCAGACTCTCGGGCTTCTGACGGCCCGTAACGTCTGTGGAAGATCCACAAATGACAGCCGGGACCAACGGCTTAACGTGCTTTCCGAGGCACGGAGGAGTCTCAGTGTGTAAAGATGGTCACCAATCCACGGACCAACCCCGGCAAGCGTAGCTTAACTTGATGGATCGACCCGTGCGGCTGTTATAACGTAGCCACGACGAGCTTCTCACTACTAATATTTTCGACTGAAAGATATTTTTTTTTTTAAATGCCTACATCAAACCTTTTAGGAATTCGCAGAAATAGGTATTTTGATATTTGTAATACCTTAACATCCGAATTTATACAAACCAGGCTATCTCATATTCAAAATCAGTAATTTTAACATTCCTAATTAAATATTATTTGATAAAATCAACATCCTATTTAGTTTTGAACACAAACATAAAAATATACTCCTACAAACAAATAAAATCTCTTATTCCTCCCACATAAGGACGAAAACGCGTAATTTTCGCGTTTATAAAATGTATTGTCAATTTTGTTTTCCTGTTAATGTCAGGTACCATTTTCCTTTGACAATAACGTCTGGTTTTGATGTCTTAACAAAACCCTTGCTATGCTATCTGGGGGTATCAAGTACCCCAAACGGGTATTAAGTTCCCCAAACGTTTCGGTTCGGCTGCGTTAGGGTTAATTAGTGGTATTGTTGGTCATAATCAATGAATCGGATTATCCTAAGTCAATAGTTGGATAAGAGTTGTTAGTGGAACTTGCAGGTTGTTATCAAGATGTTTTGGGTTAAGAAATAGTTTTGGTCAATCAATCTGCCTAACCTTTTCCAACTATGTTGGGGTCGGTTTCCAGTCTAACCAGACGCAGCTGAATATCAGTATTTTACATGTAGCGACTACCTATCTGACCTCCACATTCCAATAACTGGGTAATGCGATCCCCCTTGGTAAGACTGGTTGTCAGACTGACAGCCGAATTACTGAATGACAGCCGGGACCAACAGCTTAACATAGGTACTTTCCGAGACACGGATAAGTAATGGTCACCCATCCACGAAGTGACCGCGGCAAGCGTAGCTTAACCTTTGATCGACCAGCCCAGTGAGGTAATTTTTCTGACATACATGTACGTGAAACATAATTTTATCCAACGCTAATTTTTTGTCCAACTTAAAGCAGTCTCATTTCTTTTACGTCACTGTCTAAGACAGATATTATCGGCGACAATGATAAGAGTTTTCACTGGACTGTTTATTTGCCGTCAGAGGAAATAGGGCAAGGAGCAGGGAGGATGTTACACCGACGCGAGCGTTCGTTGCGCGGAATACGGATGATCCGGCTGGAGACGAATCTCCGCTTTGAACATCCTGTGTTCTCTTGTGTAGAAGGAAATCTAGATAGTAAATAATGCTTTTTGAAAGATAGGAAGCCTAAATAATTGTAATACGTTAAGACAAGATTTAGTCAAAATATTATTAGTGACAGCTGAGGTATCGCACCACGTGTAGGAGTAACGGAACGGCAGAGGTGTGGCGGTATCTACATCGCCACATGCGAACTACGCATCAAAGACCTGACGTCAGACAGACGTCACATAAATCCTGCATCGCGCAATTAAAGTTTACCGTGCAGTGGACATATATACGAGAACCCAACATCAATCGTTGGGCAGTTGCCCGCCAGACACAACACCCGTCTGGTCGGAGGATCCTCCCTTTTCTATGGAGTATGATTGAACTTTACACCCTGTTCCTCATACCCCTAAAGAGGTTTGCAAAATAAAAAAAACTGTCCAGTTAAGGTGGATGCGCTAGGGTGGCCCGCGAAATTCAAATTTTCTTACGTTTTTTGCAATTTGCAGGTCAGTATCAGGTTGTATGTTGATCTAAATATTATTAGCGGTAGAATAACAATCAAACTGTGTGAACTGAACATTCTTAAAATCCGGTACGTATAATAGCCAACTCTTATACATAGTAACACTTACCGCATAACAGGTACAGGAACCGCCAAAAAAAAAAACAAAATCATAAAGCAGGTTTATCGCTTAATCCGATCCAGCTTGTCCCTTGCCGAGATCCCCACAGGGCATCCCCCACCCTTAGCGTGTATAAGTCGCTTAGTTTATAAGTTTTATACCCTGCCTGGAGGTCTTAATTTATTGAGGCAGCCACAGGAAAGTCCGGTTAAGCAGCCAACATCCTCATAGATGATGACGGACCAGCGAGATGCAACTAAAAAAAAAATACAGTTTGTTCTAAATTCCCACAACGGTGTGACAGTCAGTCCAATGGATCGGACAGAAGTGGCCATGACAAAGAGAGAAAAACTTTGTTTTTCCACAAACGAATATCTAGTCTATTGATTTATTTTTCAAGCGTTCGCTCTATATTTTATCTTTGAAGATACCCGAGTGTTTTCGTCATAAAAATAGAAAACATTATTTTATTTCACTTCTGAAAAGATGTTTCATACTTATTTGTAAGTGAAGATAAATGATATTTATTTCTGTAAATTGGTTCAAAAAACACTTTTACAACGTCAAAATTAAATTATGTTATTAAAACTAGACGAGTTCAGTATTCCTTAACTGAGAAATTAAAATGTCAATTGGGACACTGTCCGATATATTGTGTCCGAGTCGTCAGTAAGTCGACTACTCTGAGAAGAAAGACCGAAACAAACTCAGAGGACACAGTCTCTTTTAAAGTCCATACATAATCTTGAGGAAGTGAATACAGTCAGTGAGTATACAGAGTGAGAACAGAGAATACAGAGTGAGTACACTCAGTCACTGTATCTTTGTCAATAACAATGAAATTGTAATAGCTTTAAGTACCTATTGTTTCAAAGCTACTAATTATACCTCTCCTTGTTCAAAGGCAATCAATTTTGATTAACGATCATTTTGAAATGATAACATTCATATTTCCTGTAGGTATCCGAAGGGTTAGGCAGAGGTGTAGGTACCTATAGTACACCCACCTTTCGCCGGTTATGTTCAAGTCCCTTAAAATAGGGGTGACCCTATTGCCATCAACTGGACACAAATCCAGACTCCAGGCTGCTACTGAGAAATTCCATCAGGAATTTCCTTCCGCGCTGTTTTATGAAAATGAGTCTTCCTTTTTCGATGTCTACGGCACAAAACGGCACGAATGGCATCACTCATTCATCCGTCTATCTTTTTGAATACTTGATATTTTATGACGAAGGTTTTTCTCAATAGTAGGTACAGTACTGAAAAATATGAAAACTTTATTCAAGACAACGAGTCAATATTCTTATACTAAAAAACTTTTCACTCGCAAAACTGTTCACTCCTATTATAGAGCTTGATTCGGACACACTAACTAACAAACAGGGTGTCAGATATCACAGCTGTATCTTTCCATTTTCAGTCCAACATAATTACTAATCCGACACATTTTTAGTCTTTAATTTCGGGGGTACAAAAGATCCCCATTTGTTGGTCGGCGTCCCGTGAAATTCAGATTTCAGTTTCGCCCTGTTACCTCCGCGTGTAACGGGTTAATAAACTGGGAGCTTAGCTGAATGTTAATTTATATATATTTTTTTACTTTTTTTGTGAAGTTATAAATGACCCTCAGAGCTGGCAGGGTTAATGATATCTGTATTTCACTAAAAGTACTTGTGAGATTTAAAATATTTTTATTAACTGAAATATATTTTAAATCCTTCTTTATTATGAAGGATTAAGGTTGAATGTATTGTAAACTAGGTTTGCCCTGGCTAACCTACTTTGTGGTTTTCAGAAAATGCTAAAATATGGGAATCGTCTATAATGTCTTTTGTTTATGTGAGTGTTATTTACGACCGTAGAATTTATAATTATTCCAGTAATAATTAAATAATTGTAATTTAACTATTATATATAATATGAAATATAATGTTATTATAATTATAATAACTATATAATATATAATAGTTATTATAATTAAAATTATAAATATATAATTATAATTATAATAACAGTAAATTATTCCAGTAATAAGAGATAACAGATCAGGTAGTAATTCAGCGAAATCAATAGGTAAAAAATATGTTGTGTTGTGTGCCTTTTAGTCTGTAAGTAATAAATAAATGTATTTTCTTTCTTAATTTCTTTCCTTGCCAACTTTCTGTCTCTCGTTCAATATTCGAACATTCTACTCGATATTCCACTGAAACCATTTATCATCTTAAAAACAACGAAATAAAATCTTTTCCCCAGAATCGAACTAAGAATCTTAAATATAACTCAATCGGGAATTGTCTACAATTTATCTCTCCGTTATAAATTCCGGCTAAGTACAGGAAAAACGCGAACAGTGTAGTTTTTAACGTGTCTAACAAAAAGATTCTATGTTCGAACACCTAGCCATTCCTCTTCCTAGTAAAGAGGAGGAATTCCTAGGAATTTCGCTAGGAACTCTTACGTTTGTAGAAGCTGGAAGTATATTTCTTTTGCTCATCGTTTTACTGTTCTAGTTTTTCATTCTTTCGTAGTTTTTAGGGTTCAGTACCCAAATGGAAAAAACGCAACTCTATAGGATCATTTCGTTGTCCGTCTGTCTGTCAAGAACCTTTTTCTCTGGAACGCGTGGAGGTATCAAGTTGAAAAAAGAGCTTCTCTCTTTTTCGTCGTCTTGCAATAAAATACGGCCATTTAGGTATGCAACATTGATACTCGCAAATAAATCAAAACTTACAGGGCACTTCTCGCTGACCTAGAATCATGAAATTTGGCAAGAAGTAAGGTCTCGGAAAACCACTTTTTTGCGATTACATTTTGGCGTATGATGAACAGGGTGTAAAGTTCACTCATCCTCTATAGAAAAGGGAGGATCCTCCAACCAGACGGGTGCAGTGTCTTGTATATATGTCCATCACGCGGTAAACTCTAATTCCGCGATGCAGGATTTTATGTGACGTCAGGATTTTGTGTGACGTCAGGTCTTTGATGCGTAGTTCGCATGTGGCGATGTAGATGCCGCCACCTGGTGCAACATACTTACTTTTGCATTTGGAGAATCGACAGTGATTGATTTTTTCAACTACAAAGTTAAGTTTGGTTTTGAGATAAATTCATCCTAACTACGGAACCCTTCATTGTGCGTGGTCCGACGCGCACCTGGCCGGTTTTTTTTTAGTATTTGTTGTGTTGAACTTCTGACTACTTGTATGATCATTAACGAGTTTTATTTCTTCATTAGTTTATTGTGTGGTGAACTTTTAGGTCTGGAATGGAATACCCGCAGAAGCGTTCAGATTATTTTAAATATTTTTGACGGGTCTTCAATCATGGTTTCTGTTTTTCAACACTGCCATTATACTTAACCAAATACATGTCAGCTAATGACTAGTCATTCAGAAGCCGTTAGCAAAACTTTTGGAGATAGTTTTACTGTGAACGTTTATTCTAAAACAAGAGAATAAAATCCGGTAGAGAATCACAAATGTGCCCATCTTAACTAATATCATAAATGCGAAAGTGAGTTTGTTTGTTAAGGCTCTTACAAACTGGCGCGATTTGTCGCGCGACGCGACGCCGCCGCATTGTTCACCGTGAAGTTTTCTCAGAAATGTTTTGTTAATGTCGCGTCGCGCCTGTTTGTGGGAGCCTTTACGCTTTCACGCTAAAGCGGCTGAACGGATTTAGATGAAATTTGGCACATGAGTAGACCATGACCTGGAATAGGACATAGGATACTTTTTATCCCGATATTCCCACGGGATTGAGACTTACGCGTGTAACACCGCGGGGCGCAGCGAGTTACAAATAATTGAATAGGCTTACATTAAAAAAAAAAAATTGGGTCGCTTGTAAAGGCACCTGCAGACAGGCGCGACGCGATAGGTAGAAATTTTTCCGTAAAGTTTTTACAGAAATTGTTCCACCAGAATCGCGTCGCGCCTGTCTGCGGGAGCATTAAAGCATCTTCCTAACAAGCCTTTTATGTGATTCATATTTTCAATTTATCAACGAAAACATAATTCGAAACTGTTGAATCATGTGTCGTGACCGCAGTAATCGATTTTCGTGATCATCAATTTCTAAGTATAAAGTCCATAAAAATGATATTTTTTTGTTAGGTACTTTAAAATTTATTGAAAAATGGCGGATACTTTAACAATTTTGGAAGTTGATAAAAAGGTACAAAACGATATTTAGACCAAGACTACATGGATCCGAATAAGTATGGTAAAAAGAAAATTAAATTACTAGTAGATTGAATATTTTTGTTATTATTTGCAAAATTTATAAGTCTAAAGCAAGCGCCAGGACTCCTCTGTTTTTTTTTGACGTTAGTAATCCATTCACGACCTCCTCAGGTAGAATAACTGACCATAAATCGCGCAGAGGCGCGAACGGACTCAATTTCTATGAAAACTTCATGGAAATTGTTCTACAAGAATCGCGTCGCAATCTGACGTCGCACTGTCGTGTCGCGCCTGTCTGCGGGAGCCTTTATTTGCGTTATTAATTTTGATGCACGTTCCTACTACACTCTAGATACCTCCATAACTCAAAGTCAAAGTCAAAGTCAAACAATTTATTTCAAATAGGCACATTAAAGGCACTTTTGAACGTCAAAACAAAGAAGGAAATAGAACTGATTCTAGTTGCCCCTTCCAAAAGGTAGTTTTCGTATGGAGAAGAATGGGCATGAAACTCCACCGTTATCTACAAAATACATTACATAAACATGTTTTGTTCGTATTGTTTAATCGTTAGTTATCGATGCGAATGTGATGTTCCGTTTATTATCTAAAAAGAATTAACAATTTTACACTAGCGTTTTGAAACGCGCGGCTGGAACGCTTTTGTATACGGTTTTTTTTTTTAGTTCAAAATCTTTTTTTTTCCTTTCACAAAAAAATAAGCTTATTATTAGTGACTGCGAATTTGCGGTCAATCTTCCCTAAACTATGATTTAAGCTCATTTTTATCACTCGTAGTTGTTTAATTAAAAACTAAAATAAAATTGTATCAACCTAAACTGCCATTTTTCTAATGATCAGTAATTTTCATAACACAACGAGACTCCAAAAATATTTATAAACTCGAGCGCTTTAAAGCGCAACTGTAAAAGAACGTATGGTTTTGATTTATGCGAACGAACTCACGATGAAAAACAGCGTTAGCAGCACAGCTAAATTGTTATTGCTTTTTGCTGAATTAGCGGAAAAGCGCTTTCCGCAGGGTGGTTTCACATGCCCCATTTTCGTATACAAATACAAAATGGCAAAACACCGGAGTTTTAAAACTCTTATTGGTATTGCAGTAAGGGTTATAATCGCTTGTTTTGGATATTGCGGCTGCAATTATTAGGCTTCAATAAATCCAGTTTGGAGACAATTTCGGATCGGAAACTTGGACAGACTTGGGAAGTGTTAAGCTTTTGTCATGGTCCATGGAGATTGGTATCGATACCGAATAACTAAACTTCGTGACTATGAAAATTCGTAAAGTGACTTTTTAGTAGGAATTCCTACATTAAATAATACCAGTCTATTAATGTCCATCTTCTTCATTTCGTGCGGTTAGTGGCTAACCTGGAGAAGAATGTCCCCTTGCAGGGCAAACGCCTCTAAACATTATTTTTATTCTTTATTTTGTTATTTGTGTCATGTGTTTCATGAACTGTGTCCAAATAAACGTTATTCTTTCTTTCTTTCTTTCTTCTCATACAGAGAACGCACGAGCATCGCGCTTGCTCAAGACGGGTTTTCTCACAATTTACCTGAATACCAGTATTTTACATGGAGCGACTACCTATATGACCCCCATAAACCAGTTACTGGGTAACATGATACTCCTTCGTAAGACTGGTTGCCGGAATTGTGGACTTCTGACTACCCGTAATGACTGTCAAAGATCTACGAATGACAGCCGGGACCAACGGCTCGTGCAAACTGGCGCGATATTGCGGGTGCGAAAGGCAGCGCAGCCCTTGTCGCGCCCGCGATACCGCGCCAGTATGAACGGGCTTTTAACGTGCTTTCCGAGGCAAGGGAGGGGTGTTAGCATGTAGGTATATATCCACATATTGTCCGTGTGCCTTCCTTCAATTAAAAAAAACAAACATTTTTAAAACAACACCCCTTTACAATAACACCTAAAAATAAAGCCTAGAGCACAAGTGTCGTACAAATATTGTTTGGAAGATAGATTGGCGATACAATAAGAGGTCGATTTCCCTCGGGAGCGAACGATACGCTATCGGAGCTGGAAATAAATGAATTTCGTCGATCGTGTGTACGTGGCCTTTTTATTTAGAAAACCTACTGTCAGGTGGGATACAGGATGTTTTTTTAAGTGCTTTTTTGAGAGGTATTCTCTCGACACTTGTATATGAGATATTGATTGCCACGGTGCTAGTGTTAGCCAGTCAGCAAGGTTGATAGTGAGGATCTTGTAGTGGCCAAATGTAGCTATATACAAAAGGCTCACGTAGTCAAGTGCGACGCGACTCTGGTGGAACAATTTTTATGACAACTTCACGGAAATTGTTCTACCGGTATCGCGTCACGCCTGTCTAAGGGAGTCTTAATGTCGTCACTCGTGGAGGTTTTTAAGGCTTAATTACAGCATTAAAATATCTACTGCTTGGCAATAAGTCTCATAAAAATAACATGGGATTGGGATTTACATGTTATTTATTAAACAAAATATTATATTGAAATCGCGAAAAAAAAAACAGCTGTTCCATACATTTTGTCGATTTAAGTGAACACAACTGTAGGGAACAGCTGATTTTTTTTTCGCGATTTCATTGTTGGTCCCATAGAAAAAGTTGTTCAAAATGATGAGTACAATGACCCCTTTTCGGGTTTAGCATAAAGAAAAAATAACGGTGTATATATACCTTTATTGAAATAAACTACTACTAAAAAAATGATGATAAAATGGGTGGATAGATTCTAATGGAATCCATTCCGATTTCCAATTCTTCGTTTATATGAACAATTTCGATAGGATACGATTTCTGCTACTCGTTTTTTTTTTTCATAATATTGTACCGTGTTCTTTTTCTGTACTGAATAAAGCTTTTTTTTTAAATTGTTCTTTCTTTAAATTTCATTCTATTTCTAAAAGTTTTACTGTAAACTGTTAAGTATTTAGAATATTAACCACGAAATACGATGTAGGTACCATATAATTAACATTGAACCCCTATTCAAGGACTACCTACCTACAAACTGAAGTACGAACCTTTTGTTAGACTTCAATATTTCATGTATCGAGAAGAGCAATAAAGCCGTTTAGGCAGTACAATTCCAAAGCCAGGCTATTTCAGCATTTCCTGGAAATCGAATCTAGGATTAAGGCATCCCTAGCTAGAACTAGATACTGCCGAATACCGACTACTAACCAATGGAGTATTGTTCAAATGTTCGCTATTTGCTTTCTCTCTAATGACTAAGTCTTCTCCCGTATCGAAGCGAACTATGTTACTTTATAAGTTTTATGTCCTGGCTGAAGGTCTTAGGTTATAGGGCGGATTCGACCAAACTCGAATTTATACACGAGTAACTAACTATACGGGGAATAATCTATTCCACGATTTTATTCTCGAGTAAAATCAACAGTCGTATTTCCATGCAATCTAACGTATAGCTATACTTGGATTAGAAATAGCGGAATGAATGTGAACGAATGTAATACCCCGGCGTTGTTCTCCGCCGTTAAAAACGTTGTTCTCCAAACGGGACGGTGCAGAAGCATAACTCATCTCAACTCTCATTTGCCGTATTATAGCTTGGGAAAGTAGGTAGCTGTCAATGTCAATGCTTGTGGTGATTGTCAGCTGGTAATGAAGCGGCCGCCATTAAATTATTCTCGGATAACTTGTTTAATCGATGCATTTCGGCGGTATAACTATTTACTCTCAGATAGATAGATAATCCGAGATTAAGATTTGGTAAAACGAAAATTTGTCTAACTCTAGAGTAATTAGTGATTTTATTCCCAGGATAAGACTTATCCAAGTTTGGTCGAATCCGCCCTTAGGCATCCTGGGTAACCAGCCGACAATCTCCAAACTCAATTACAAACGCATTTATTTCAATTAAACTATTTACAGGCACTTTTGAATTTATTATGAATTTATCATCATTTTACATGAAAATGTCTCTGGTGAGATTTAAAGTTCTAATTTTAAATCACCCTTTTTTCATTTGATTATTGAAGTTAATTTTGTACCTCAATTGTCAAATGAAATACATAGAGGAAATTGCAGAGGTGTACCTGCATCACCATTCGGTGCAAAAAGTCGCTATTTAATGTTCCCTGAATTTTATATTTAACTTTCGTGGCAGCCTTTTTTCCTGCATCACAACTGACTTACTAAGAGATCAGAGCAAGCACCCTAATTGCGTAATACACGAGAATCAGAATTGGAATAGGTTTGAAAAAAATGTCTAATCCATTGCTTCATAAGTTCGAAAAACAATTCTGCTCAACAACGTAAATAACGCAATGAATGTTGTTGAACTGTCAAAATTAAACAAAATAATATTAATCGGTTACGAAAATAAGTTACGCAATTAGATAACAGGGCTTATCCCTTAGTTAAATAAAGTGATTAACTCAAAAATCCCACTTGTTCACGGCTCGTCCAAAAACACACATATTATGTACTCTATGTACCATCGTACATAAAGACGTGTGTACAATTTCGTAGTAAACCTTTTCCCTTTCGAATTTCATGGATGACAGCATACAAATTAACTTTGATGTCGTATCAGTTCCTAGTTCTGCTGACTGTACAAATGTACATTTGTTAATAAGTGTGCTTTTGATTTTGCTGACGCTCTTACTAAGAATTGGTACTTTGAGTGAAATGGTTGAATAAATCAATGTACTGATTTGTTGTTTAAAAAAAATGGAATAAATATAACATAACATCACGCCTGTATTCTCCGGGATAGGCAGAGGAGTTCCTATAGTAACACACCCACATTTCGCCAGTTATGTATAAGTCCCATGTTAGAGCCCCCGCAGATTATGGCCACCATTCGCCGCGTTATTAAACGCGACCACCAGTGGTTCAGTCAGACCACTACACGCCGCCACCAGTGGCGGCCACTGGTGGCTGGATGCGGCCTTCAGTGGCTGCAACTTGCGGCAGTTGTTCAAGTGTACTCGACAGAGGCGGACGTGGACTGTGGCCGTAAGTGCGCGCGAGTCGAACGACAAAACGCGGCCACAAGTAGCGACCGCGGTCACTCAAACTTGTGGCGGCCACTAGTCGTTCTAATGTGGTCGCCACTAGTGGCTCAATGTGCGGGGGCTCTAATAGAAGGCGAGCCTATTGCCATCAACCGGGCACAAATCCAGACTCCGGGCTGCTACTGAGAAATTCCATATGGAAAAACCCAATAACACTTTGCCCGACCATCGAATCGAACCCAGAACCTCATGGTCAGAAGTGGCGCTTGCAACCACTAGACTAACGCAGTCCAAAGTGTAAAACATTTGTTTATTTGGATTTGAATTAGAGATTTAATAACAGTCCCATCCTTCAAAGGTTCAAATCTCCTTTCGCCGTGATTTCCATAAAAAAACCAACTACGATTTATTGTACAATTTCCTTTGCCTTTATCGAGTCATAGATACAAAACGTCAAAACGTCATAATAACGTGTCAAATTGACGCCAAATTGGACGTTCGTTCGCGTCAGAAGCCTATTGACGGTACAGGGCAGACGCCTCCTGACGGCTATTGATGTCTTTCAAAGAGGTGAGGAAATGGGGGGATATCCGTCAGTGTGCTTTTGTGATGGGGGATGTAGGATTTTGGACATAAGAAAACTTTATTATAGATTTTATGGGGCAAAAAGGTAAAGTGTACAGTATTCAATACCGGAGCGTGTGTATGATCAGAAGAGCAATTCCTGTATTTAAAAAAACGGTCAC
Source organism: Lithophane ornitopus (assembly GCA_948473465.1). Taxonomy (NCBI): domain Eukaryota; kingdom Metazoa; phylum Arthropoda; class Insecta; order Lepidoptera; family Noctuidae; genus Lithophane; species Lithophane ornitopus. The sequence continues at coordinate 9,178,113 of OX419638.1, read as the reverse complement.
ATTCTTATTTATTTAAAGTTTTCGCACTCAAAAAAAAGGTACAAAGGCGGACTTAATGCCTTAGGCATTCTCTACCAGTCAACCAAGGGTGGTGACGAGATTAGATGACAGGTGCTCTGTTTGAGAGGAACAATGAGAAAATGAAAAAACTAACTAAATAACTTTCTTTAGAAAATATAATTTATTTTTCTTATCAGATCTCGTCTCAATCTGTCAAAAATATATCTCGTAATTTACCTACATTTTCGACAAGTTTGATTTAACATTGATTTTTACTGAGACGAGATTGCGCCCAAATTTTGAGCATTATTAAATACAGGAATATGCCTTCCGATGTTTGATTCCACGATAGGACGGTTTCTATGGGAAAAGGATGTCAGTTTAGCTATTTATACGAAAATAGGCCAACGTTGAAAACGTTGCGTCGCACTAATTTCTACATTAGCTAACTTTCGAGAATCCGACGACTAAATTTCAGTGTGGGCCCCTCCCACACTGAAATTTAGTCGTCGGATTCTCGAAAATACGGCACTATAGTTAAATACAGGTCCAAAATCATACAAGAACCTCCAAAAATTTTAACACCTATTGAATTTCCCAATCATATCATCCTCACTCCTCAGTATTCACCTAATGTATCCCTTTATGATTCCACTACGGAACCCTACCATATCACGTCGACTACACAGGTACAGTCCGACTCGTAACCTAGTTAGCGAAGCGCGGCCTATTTTGCCGACTGTACACATGACACTATCGTGCACGCCTCTCCGGATAACTTATTGTAGTGTTCGTTTTTTTTTAATAAAAATGGGGTTAGTTTTTTTTTGTTGGCCGTAAATATTTTATGAAAAGTTTTTGATTGACTGTTGTGGTTTTTTATTTGAGTGACGAAAGTTTTAAATGTGGCTCAGGTTTATTGATTTTAATGGAACATCCATAGTACTAATCATAATCAGCCTATAATGTTCCCACTGCTGGGACACAGGCCTCCTCTCTGTGAGAGGGAGCGGGCGTTAATCCACCACGCGGGCCCAGTGCGGGTTGGTAGATGTCACATGTCTTCGAATTTTTTGGATCTAAGACATGCCGGTTTCCTCACGATATTTTCCTTCACCGTTTTGAGAGCAGTGGCGATGAAATAATTTACACAAAGTAAAGCGCCAGTCAGGGTTCGAACCTACGACCTACAACTCATAAGTCGTGACCGTTACCACTGAGCCACCACTGCTCTCATATTACTCATACTCATTACGATTGACCGAGCGCGCTCACTTTGCGTTCAGCGCTCGGTGTGGTAACACGTCGCGTTCTGGTTTGCAATTGGTCAATCGTCATCCTGAGGATGCCTCGTTGAGAGGTGAAACACGTGTCGATTTCTTACAGGGTTTTTTAAGACTCTTGAAGAATAGTCAAGCGGAATAGGTTACTAAATATATCTACGTCTATTGTATTTTATAATGGATTTCCGCAAAGTCACGCCTGAATCAATTAACAATCTCAAATATATTTAAAACCAAATCTCCAACCCAAAAAGATAACCCTCTCACTGCAGTCACATTTTTTACCCTTTTCTTTTTACCCCACTTCTAAACTTAAGGGGATAAGAGGAATTCCCTGATATATTCACGACCTAACCGTTCGTTACATGGTCCGAAACAGCATAATACTTATCCGAAACTCCGGGATACCAGCAGGGTTACAACGAACGTGTTCTCAACACTAGTTTTTGGCACTGTGCCCAACTTTCTGAGATATGACCGCACATACAAAATTTTGCGGGATTGTCGCGCACCGCCATATTTTTTTTTTTCTTCAACCAAGCTGGATTTATCTTCACGGTTCGCAGTTTTGAAGTTAACTGGGAACTGGTTGTTTCAAAGGGAGACGGGGAATCTTCAGAATGATTGGTGATCTTTTGAAGGAGTTGGACCCAGTTTTTGCTTGAGTTTAGTCGGTTTCTGGTCAGTTATCTGTAAGGATTTTGGTTTTTTTTTGGGATAAGACCGCTGGGTACGAGAAGCACAGAACCGGTCGAAGTGGCGGTACTTTGGGGAGGCCTATGTCCAGCAGTAGACGTCTCTCGGCTGAAATTATGAGACTTAGCTGAATCAAAACGATTGCTTCAGGGAAAATAAATAAAGTGCAAACATTGTGACAACTAGGTAGGTATATCATTACCTTTTACCTTTTCCAGACCATTCCTTGTATGACCATATATATCGTAGCGTAAGATCAATAAAACCCTTTATTAAAATTGAGCATTTTCCTCCAAAGAAATCAAGCAACATTTCATAACATTTCCAGTTCAGAAATTGAATGTTTTCTCACACTTCCGAATCAACGAATACATCGCCAAGTTCTGAACAACCCGAAAACAAATATGTATGTATATTATACCAAAACAATGTTTTATGTATTACAAGACAAACAAACTCGAAGTATGGCAGGATTTATTGAATAAACTTGAATTTATTGGCCGCAACTTTAAAACATAAGGGCGAAATGATTTATTTAGGTAATTTTAAATGTAACCCGTTGGATGCGGACTGTCTTTTGTGGTTTAATTTTTTTTTTATCGAACTCACAAAATGTTTTATTTTTAATAATAAAACAATTAAAAAAATGTCAATCTCTAATGAGACAGACGTTTTTTTTGTTACATTTATTTTAAGCAAACATACATATGTAAAGGTAAAGATATTTGTCTAACCTACCATAATAAATATGTATTTCAGGACTTAAAAGAGTATCTATCTCTCTTAGAACTACGCAACTAAGGTTCTTAAAAATCGGTTTAGCAAAAAAACTATCTTTGCGAAAAACGGTGAAGCCCAGACAGATTTAATTTAATATACGTGTTCATGTTATTTGGAAGCGATTTTCATGGAAAACCATGGCTTATCTCTTTTCTTTAAACTCAAAGGCAAACAAAACATACAATTTAAACCTAAAAAGAAAAATAAATTGTTACTTATTTCGATTTACCAATTTGAAAATACCGATCGTTATCAAAAAAATACCTTTACCAAAAGTAATTGATAACAAACAACCAATTTATTGCCGTTTTATCTTTTAACAGAACCCTGTACATGATTTTTGAATTATTAGAAAACGAAAAAAGAAAAAAATATCGTCCATGTGGAACCAGCATTACGGATCTTTTTTTTAACCCGTTCGTGGCGACCGGGTGTTTTTGACGGCCACATGAGCCAAGCGAGCACACTAACCTACATTTGTCATAGGGCTGGGCTGTGTAGCTATCGGGATCTCTTTTTTTTTATTTTTTCGGCCGGCTTAGCGGTCAAAGAGAATGATTCGCATCCGATCGCGTTTGGTGGTTTTTATTCAACGTAATTGGACAATTTCAGCATGTTATAACGCAATTTTTTGTTGCGTTTTTTTTGTTTTGTTGCGGGAATACGGGATTGAATTTTTCGGCGTGATTTTTGTTAGGGAAATGTTTATTAATATTGTGGGGAATGGTCTTTTTATTCTTTATTCTAACAGTGTAACGTTAGACTGTGTTTTTTATGTAACTTTTATTTTACAAAAGCTTGCACCATGAAATTGCCAACCCATCTTGAACAAATGTGCTGATCAATGCTCGTGCACTCTCTGTATGAGACCTGAAATAGGACAGTAATATGCTGCTATTATTATTATTCTTAAATATGTTTACATATCTGGAGACCATGGGGTCCCGGTCTTTTGGAAGGCGTACGAGGGGCCGAAGCCAACTAGCAGAGGTCCGTTAGACGTTTTTAATGGAATGAGGCACCAACCGACGATTATCCCTGTTCGCACAATACAAGTGCAGCCAAGGACAATCCCCGGTTGAAGTAGGACTATTGAAGGATAGGGAAACAAAGATATTGGATTATGGGTTTGGGTGGCTAAAGTGGACTAATAACCTGGAACTATTGAAGGACTATGGCCCCTGCCTGATCAATGTTTTATATATACACGGAAAAATTGCAGGGGGTGACATGCACACTCAATAATGGGCCCCCCGAAAATAGTCGCTAGCACATAGTGACGTAGTGACAAGGGGGGCAACACTTCCTGAGGTGCTTGAGGAGTGGAGAGGTATTCCACGACTTTCAGAACAATCCCAGAGCCCGGAAGATGGTCAAGGTCCCTACGAGCACTTACTGGAATACTTCCTTCCTCCGAGCACGTTTGCTCTTGCGAGTCTCCACTCAAGCCGGCCAATGAATGCAAGAATGAGGTGGGAGCTCTGTTCCTCATCAGTTTTCACTCAGGCCGGCCAATAAAGGTAAGCCAGAGGTGAGGAACAAGACTTCTCCCGGGAGATAGGGTCCGTGGGGTCGCAACTGCCCAACAACTCGCCACATGCTGCCCTGCGGGTTTTTGTATCTCTCTTGGTCTGGCTCCTCACTCTACACCCGTTCCGGCAAAGTAAACTCTACCGACACAGACCCAGAGTTCAGAGCGCGCAAGCCCCACCATGACGTCAACGTAGAGATACGGCGGTGGGGTTATTATTATTATTATTATAGCACCATGAGTATTTATTATTTAAATAAAAGGTTAGACATAGAAAAGTTATGCATTATGTAACAAGTTTGTTTGGTTTTCACCTAACACCTACGTTGAATATTTGAAACTCAATTTATTCTTCAATCTACCCTCGCAATAAATATGCATGTCGAGGGTGTGTACATTGAAATAATTTGAAAAAAAAACCCTGTGTATGAATAGTGGGTAGGCACAGCCGTTAGAATATTTTGCATACGTATGCAAATTATTAGAATTACTTTTAGAATGGCATTTCTACAAAAGCATTGGAGGTAGAAGGATTTTTTTTTTTTTTAACTTATTATACTGCTTTTAGAACATTGAGAGATGTAAACTAATTTTATTTCATACTGGGAGAACTTATCCCATATTATTATTAATAGGTACTTTTGACCTCTTTGAAGTTCCAGTAATCACCAATTATCTCGCAGTTTCCGGTTAATGTGTCATCAATTTTAACAAAAATATAATATTAACCTGCTCATTTAATTAACAAAGCCAAGCGTAAAATGTTGATGACGTAATTTATTAATTATGCAAGCAAACAGAGTATAATAAAAATTTCATGCCCCTAAAAAGGGGTAAATATGTTAATAAATGTATTAACCCTTAAATGCCAAAGTAATTTTTCGCAAAGACAAAAATAAAAATAATTTAAAAAATTTCGTCGCTCTGTTCTGTTTTCGCAAATAAAAAGAGTAATAAACAATCAATTTTGTTTCAACTCGGGGTAGAACGGACGCGTGTTATATTTTTAATAGTCCGTGTAATGTTGAAGATGTAAGGCACAAGTGTTTAGCGGGGAAACAAGGATGTCTTCATGTCGTATAGAAACTTTGCATGCTTTGGAAGAGTAGGTCAAAGTCAAAGTCAAATCATTTATTTCAAGTAGGTAGGCCATTAAAAGGCACTTTTGAACGTCAAAAGTTACAAGAAAACAGAATTGATTCTAGTCGCCCCTTCCAAAAAGTAGTTTCGTAAAGAGGAGAAAATGGGAAAGATACTCCATAGTTACTCTTTTAAAATGTTTTACAATATTTTGTACACATTATTTATTTTCTGTGAAGACGACCTAGAATAAAGGCTCGTGCAAACAGACGCGAAATCGCGGGGCGGTACCGCTGCCTGTCGCGCCCGCGATTTCGCGTCTGTTTGTACGAGCCTTAAAGGTATCTTGAAGTGGCTAATGATAGAAAGTTAAGACGTATGAAGCTGACTCAACAACATTAAGACAAAAGCCATCAAAGACATAATAATCAAGTTTTGACATTTGACAAAATTCACCGCATACCATTTGACACTTACACTTTTACTTTTCAAAAATATGACTCCAATAAAAATAGCAATCACGAGAAAGTTTCTCAGATAGGTACAATAACTATACTTTATATCACACCAACATTGTAACAGAGCAGTGGCGGCCCAGTGGTAACGCCTGCCACTTACGAGTTGTAGGTCGTAGGTTCGAACCCTGACAGGCGCTTTACTTTGTGTAAATTATTTCATCACCACTGCTCTCAAAACGGTGAAGGAAAATATCGTGAGGAAACTGGCATATCCTAGAACCAAAAATTAATTGGACACATGTGACATCTACCAACCCGGACTGGACCCGCGTGGTGGTTTACGCCACACTCCCTCTCACAGAGAGGAGGCCTGTGTCCCAGCAGTGGAGAACATTATAGGCTGATTATGCTGATAACACTGCTCTCGTATCATAATGGTGTCGGGTGACCACTGAAAATCTGCAAGTGCTGTGGGTCCTCCTTAGCAGCTACTATTTCTATTCCTATGCTCGTGAAGCCCACTATTTCTGGTCCTATGCTCGTGACTATAGATTTTCTTTTGACTTTTTTTTGTACTATATAACTATATTTTCGTATGCACGTATTTCATTGACAAATAACCCAAGTTTTCTTTCTTTATTTTCTTTATATAAAACGCTCTAATCTCATATCTTGTACGGTTTTTAATAGCGTATAATATAAATCTGTCTATTTGTCTCGCCCGGACAATCTGTGTCGGCTTATTAATACAGCTGCAGGCTCCTAGCGCTGCCTGTTGTACGTTGTCTCTGATTACTTGTTTCTTTGTGAATTGTTGTCGATAGCTCCATTGCAGGGTTGGTTTTACCTGAAATGAGGAAGAAATTAATGTGTTGTCGATAGCGATGGAAGTGTTAAATGAAACTGTTTTTGTTGGGGCTTTTTGATAAGTTTTTAGGAAGTAGAAAGATTTTAAATTGTGATTAGCAATATTGTTTAGAGAAGGTATTTACCCATTTTTTTTTTCTATAATACAGTTCTGGAATATTAAATTAATGCATAAGCAGATTTTTTTTTATTAAATCATGGCGATTTAATAACAAAAAAATCGGCTAATGCGCATTGAATATTACTTTCCTAAATACTATTTTAAGCTAATGTTGAATGTATATGCTGTTGTTGTTCTTTATGAATATAAAAAATAAATGGCAATATAAAAAAAAGTTTAGTAAAAAAATGCACTGCTACTACTTTCTACCGTTCCTAAGCTAAAGTTCAATAGAGGTAAGAACAGCGGCCAGATGATATTTTTACAAAAGCTTAATGTAAAATACTGCCCATTTCAAGTAAACCTTCTGCAATGAAATTAAACCCGTAACTTACATTAACGTTAACCGTGTTTAAATAAATAATGAAATAAAAACAATTACTTTAATTTTCGTACAATTTCGTCTGTTTGTTTTGTATTGTAGAGTTCCATTATTAATTTCAACTCAATCGGTGCAATGCAGATGGAATTTAAGGCAAATAATTTAAAATATTTCAGGCAGTTTATTTAATATTTTAGGCAGTCGCTCCATGTAAAATACTGGTATTCAGCTGCATCCGGTTAGACTGGAAGCCTACCCCAACATAGTTGGGAAAAGGCTAGGCAGATTGATTTTTTGAATTTAAAATATTTCGTTGTTTATTTAACCAAGTTTAATGAGTTGAATATTCTTACAATATTTATAAAATTAATGAAAATAAAAATTTATTTAAATTTTATTGCATAATTATTTGTGTAAAACTACTGGGAGAAGACACTGATTCCTGTAACACAGGTCACAACCTAGCTTAGAAGTCAGGGTTTCCTTATATTAATGTGACATACTTTTATGTCAATAAAATATTATTTATTTATTATTTATAAAATAAATATGAAAAATACAAATTATTTTCGGAATATTTTGCGTTCGAAATCATAACTGGCGAAATGTGAGTGTACTATTAAGGTACACCGTCGCCTATGCCTTCGGGGAATAGGTAGGTAAGGTAATTGGTCTGAATTTTACAGTCGCATTTTAGGGTTATGTGCGCTCAGTGGTTTAGGCCTCGCTTCTGATGCACGAGGGGTGTGGGTTCAAATACCAATGTGCCTTTTTCAATTCATACGTCCTTTCTGAGTTTTATCTTGGACTTTGCTGACATCGGTGAAGGAAAACATCGTAAGGAAACCTGGACTAATAGTTGTTAATACAAGTCTGAAATCGCCGACACGTCGTAAGCAAGTGTGGTGATCAATGCTCGTGCCTTCCCTGAATAAGAAGAGGCCTTTGGCCTGCAATGGGACCGTAATAGGCTGGTATTTTAGGGTTGAGCCTCCAAAATTTTAATTACAGACTAAAGTAGTTACAAATAGGGTCTATTATGTAATGCGTTACAATTTATTTCGGCTTTCGGTAATATAATAACTTCGTCCCATCTACCAGCCAATTAGAATTTTGATAATAACTTTTAATAACACCACAATTAAGCTCACATTAGAACAACAAAATAATCCTTTTAATTCTCAACTCGAAAAAGTACTTATACTAAAACTAAATTACACGTTCTCTGCATAAAATTAAACCATATTACAATGATTACGCATATGGCCGCAACGCAACGGGTCCGCAACTCCGCAACATGAAGTAAATTGAACCGCAAACCGCAACGGCCAACACCACTGAGACAATGGTTGCGGCAATTAAGCCAGTACTTATGTTCGCTATAGCAAATTGCTTTCTTTGGGGACCGCGCCTTATTGCTGTGTTTGATTGGGATAGTTACTGGCGCTAGTAAAAGTTCGAGTGACTGGTGGTTTTACGAGCTTAGTGTTGATTTATAGATTAACTTTTGGTGCTGATTAGTTGGATAAGGTTAGATGTTTTAGCAAAAGCAGTAGGTACTTGTAGTCTAACTTTCTTATCAAATTCACCTGAAAGCATTATGTAGTAGGTATTATAATCTATTTTGTACTGTAGGTACGATTTATTTCTCGATACGAACAGGATTCAAACTCCACCACTGGGGTACATTGCTAATGCTCCGTCGTCTGAGGTATAACATGTTTAATCAAAATAATTCACACATTTTTTGTAGCTCTAGGAATGCATTTCTCGGCTAGATATCTGTATTCATATACCTACTTAAACTAGACCTGGGGGCCTACCACCACCTTTTACAACAGTATTATTTTAATCTTACTTCAGTGGGGGAAAGAGATGGAGCTATACGTCCTGTAGAGCGTTATCTCTTTCCTACATTGAAGGAATATTAAAATAATACTGCTTTAAGCGATGGTGGTAGGCCCCCTGTTCTACATACTAGCATAGAAACGATGCCTCATTCATATCATAAATCAACAAACAAACCAGACTTACGTTATCAGAGACGAATTGGCACGTTGCGCCACTATTTAGCGCCAACAACAATCACCATCCATTACTCGTCCGCCATATATTACGGCTAAAGTAGCGCCCGGGCGAGTGGCTGGCGCGAGTACATCCGTCCAGCGCAGCGGGGCGTATGTTGTTCTCAACTTAAATTACGATGATATAATGAAGAATTTGTTTACAGTTATTAAGTTTTGTTTTTTGCTTTCATTTAATTTATGGTGATTGATATTCTTGTGCATCACTGTACCAGTAAATAAACAAGGTTAGCGTGTTACCTTCCTTATCTTTCATAATTATGCCTTTTATACTTCTCAATCAATCTGCCTAGCCTTTTCCCAACTAGGTTCGGGTTGGCTTCCAGTCTGACCGAATGCAGCTGAATACCAGTATTTTACATGGAGCGACTGTCTATCTGACCTCCACAACCCAGTAACTGGATAATACGATACCCCTTGGTAAGCTGGTTGTCGGACTTTGGGGCTTCTGACGATCCGTAACGCCTGTCCTCGAATAACAGCCGGGACCAACGGCTTAACGTGCTTTCCGAGGCACGGAGGCGTCTCGATATGTAAAGATGGTCACCCATCTACGGACCAACCCCGGCAAGCGTAGCTTAATCTGATGGATCGACCTGTGCGGCTGTTATTACTTAGCCACGAGCTCTGTTATGCCTTTTATACTTAGCCTATGAACCTATGACGTTTCCCTGATAGTCAGCACCCAATTTATATCAAAGGAAGTGACTGCAATCTAACCTTACTAAACACAGACAAATCAGCGCATCTGACTTATATTTAACTCCAACAATGCCCATTCATCGCTTCCCCATACATTAGCTCTAAACTACTGCCAGGCGAGTCACTAGTGCGAGCGCGTCAGTCCAGCGGGACGGCACGCTCGGCTGTCTACTTAAATTACTCTGTTATGCTCGACTCGCCCTTAACTGCGGGTTGTGAGCGTCCCGTGTGTACCTGCCTTTACATGTGATTTTTATTTTTAAATAATATGTACGTCGTCATGCATGCTTTTGGCATAGAAATTAGGGCTGTCTGTAATCGCTGTTTTAAGTGACCATTATTAGCCGTAATTAGTCATGTTATTTTGTTCAAGAATGTGAAAATTGTAAGCCCTGGAGCCTTCAGCTTTCAAGACTGGTTTTTTCTAGGCATTCCTATTTTTTGCTTACTAAACTGTTTTTAAATAAAGGAGTTTGCTGAGTAGAGAAACTTGGATCAATCAATCTATATTTGCCGTTCAATGCGGGTAACACTTAGCTAATCTACATTCTGGGGTTATATTCTATACTTACTTCATAAAATAACGAGGTATTTGTGAGTTTTTTTGTAGGGGGCTCATACCAAATAAAAAAACAAGACAGACCGCTGCGAACAATACACTGTGAAGCATGCCAAAACTACACCAAACACTCATTTACAATCAAACTACACCTCACTAAGTGCACACATGTTTACGAAACCGGCCTCACGTCACTGTTGACAGCGCTCTGTCTTGGTTTTAACCGACTTTTTCTAAAAGGAGGTTCTCGGTTTTCAATACTTCTGTTTGTGTGTATATTACGCGATTGCTCCGCCAATTATGAATCGATTTTGATTATTATTTTCTTGTTTAGTAGGTCATGCATCAGAGGTGGTCCCATATAAATTTTATTAACTTTGCTTGCGTAGTTTTTGAGTTAGCTTCAATATTACGTATTTTTCACTTTTTTGTTTTTTTTGGAAGTCGGTTTTTTTTGTATTTTTTTTTAAATTTAATATATGAAAAGTAAAAAGTTTTCCAAAAAAAAAAAATTACTTTAATTTCGGAAGAACTACAGATCAGATTCCAAAAATTCTTTCACTGGTGTAAAGAAAATTACGCGGACAAAGTCGCGGGTAGATCCTAGTGACTGATAAACAAGATTTCTTATGTAAAATTAGTGTACGCAGACAAAAAAAAATCAATCTGCGCAGCCTTTTCCCAACTATGTTGGGGTCGGCTTCCAGTCTAACCGGATGCAGCTGAATACCAGTATTTTACATGGAGCGACTGCCTATCTGACCTCCACAACCCAGCAACTGGGTAATACAATACCCCTTGGTTAGACTGGTTGTCAGAGTTTCGGGCTTCTGACGACTAGTAACGACTGTCAAAGATCCACAAATGACAGCCGGGGCCAACGGCTTAACCTGCTTTCCGAGGCACGGAGGAGTCTCGATATGTGAAAATGGTCACCCATCCTCGGACCAACCCCGGCAAGCGTAGCTTAACCTGATGGATCGACCCGAGCGGCTGTTATTACTTAGCCACGAGCTCCTCTTAATTAGTGTACGCAGATAAAGGATTAAATACATAAATTACATTAATAGATAAGTAAACCCAACTACATTATTATATTTTTTCATCCGAAAATAAACTTTGCCTCAAGAATTATTTTCTTTGTGTTCCATACCTTGTTTATGTTTGTGACATTTTTGTATTATAAAGGTAAGTAGATAATTTTGATACAAAATTAAATTACTTATGTACAAGATTTATATTATGGGAAGGAGGTTCACAAAATATTACTTAAATAGGCGATTGGCGTAATGGTTCGATTCATGTACAGATGTTTTTTTTTAATATTTTGTTTCTCAGTAGTTACTTACTTATTATATAAATCGTTTTGGCATATTGGTATCTAAATGTCAACAATTTTCGAGTCATTTGTTTTTTTTTTTTTTCATTCATTTTGCCTAAACACCTTTTAAAAATGACGTTTCTGTATGGAGTTGACATAAATCTGACATTAAACACGCGTTGAATAAGTTTTGAATAAGTTTCTAAGTTTTTGTGGTAAGACTCTTAATAAAATAAATAAAAATAAAATTTGTTTATTTCAGACTATTATTAGGTCCATATTTTGTTAGTATTAGGTACATTATCTTAATGTTAGTCATGACGAAATAAATGATTGAATATTATTAAAATTAGAATAAAATAGAAATTAATAACTGAAAATAAATTAAAAACTATAACATTAAAGTACAAGATATCAGGTAACATGAAGCCTGATGAGCCTTCCCACAGCTGGCGATACTGGTCTGTGTGCAATCAACCTTAGGATTCCGTTGCCACTCCCTCGAATTCGGCGAATTAGTGAAGCTGACTTTTTGCACATTATAGCGTAAAAGTCATCCACACCTGCATCGGCAAACGTACGGTGCGGCTACCTCGATTTCCGCACCGCACCAGAATCCTAAAAGCGTTGTTATACTGCACTATTATAATGTCTAATTACTCGAAATTGGTTGACATTGACATAGGGGTAATTATTCCTTTGGTTGCAAATGACCTCTCCTACATCCCCATAACGGATTGCCGACGTATACCCAATAACCCTGTATATAAATATATCAATCAATCTGCCTAGCCTTTTCCCAACTATGTGGGGGTCGGCTTCCAGTCTAACCGGATGCAGGTGAACACCAGTATTTTACATGGAGCGACTGCCTATCAGACCTCCACAACCCAGTAATACGGTAATACGATACCCCTTGTTAAGACTGGTTGCCAGACTTTCGGGCTTCTGATAACCTGTAACAACTGTCAAAGATCCACGTTTCACAACCGGGACCAACGGCTCAAGTTAAAATACGAACTTAATTAAAAAAATAGTAAGTTAAAACAAATAAGTTTTACATCATATCATCAATAAAGTAGGTAGTAAATCACGACAATACAAAGAATCAAAGAACAAGTTCAGTAATGACTTATTATTATATAACAGAAACCTTTTACTATATTTAAAGAAATCTAGTAAAGTAAACAGTAATCTAGTACCAAAAGTAAATATTAGGTCTTTACCTATGAAATTGCCGTTCTGCAGTACTGGCCATTTCAAATCAAAATAATTTTTGTTTGGCTAAGAATTCTAATTTCAAATTAATTTTATTTTAAAAACATGGATTTTTTTTTCCTAAAGTAGTCATTTCTTTATTGATTAGTGTTACATTTTCATCGCATTTCAATCTTTTTCGTCATCATGGATACGTTAAAAATTCGAGTAATTATGGAATATGAGTACCGTCGTGGCAGCAACGCGGCACAAGCGGCACGCAACATCAACGACGTTTACGGAGCTAACACTACAAACCAACGCACCACCTGTTATTGGTTTGCTCGCTTCCGTTCTGGAAATTTCGACCTGAAAAATGAACCTCGCGGTCGTCCGAAGACTTTGGTCGACAATGACGAATTAAAGGCGATTGTGGAAGCTGATGATACACAATCTACGGCTGAATTAGCAGCAGTTTTCGACGTTAGCGTCAAAACAATATTGGTCCATTTGCGTCAAATTGGCAAGGTAAAAAAGCTTGACAAATGGGTGCCCCACGAACTCAATGATCGCCAGCGCGAAGTACGCGTCGAGACGTGCCTTGCACTGCTCAACAGACACACAAATGAAGGAATTTTGAACCGCATTGTTACCTGCGATGAAAAATGGATTCTGTTTGATAACCGCAAGCGCTCAGCAAGTTGGTTGGATCCTGGTTCAGCACCTAAACAATGCCCTAAACGAAAACTTACCCCTAGAAAAGTGATGGTCACTGTTTGGTGGTCTAGCGCCGGTGTGATTCATCACAGCTTCTTACCAAACGGGGTGAGCATTACTGCAGATGTGTACTGTGAAGAACTGAACACAATGATGGAGAAACTGGCGCATCTCCAACCAGCATTGGTCAATCGCTCGTCTCCGCTGCTCCTGCACGACAACGCGCGACCTCATACTGCACAGCAGACGGTCTCCAAGTTGCAAGAACTGGGGTTGGAAGCTCTCCGTCATCCGCCCTACTCACCAGACCTTGCGCCTACAGACTACTACTTTTTCCAGAATTTGGATAACTTCTTGGCGGGAAAAAAATTCAATACCCGAGAGGCAGTACAAAATGCCTTTGAAGAATTTGTTGCCTCCCGTCCAGCTGATTTCTTTAAGAAGGGCATCAATAAACTACCACTGCGATGGCAAAGATGCATTGATTGCATGGGTGATTACTTCGATTAATACAAATAAAAAATTCATGAAAAAAATTCGTTTAAATTTTTTCATACAAAACGGCAATTTCATAGGTAAAGACCTATTATATCAGACCTATTGGCTATTAAAAATATAGGTAGCTGACACACGGCAATTGATACTTAATGGTAAATCAGCTTGGTATGGTCACAGTATAAAAAGATCAGTATGCCAAATCCGGCATTTTTTTTTAAATCGATATATATCATCACCTCTTCTTTCAAAACTGTGAGGAAACCGGCATGGCCTTGAGCCAAAAATTCTAAGACAAAATGTGTCATCTACTAACCCGCACTGGGCCGGCGGCCTGTGTCCCAGCAGAATTATAGGCTGATTATGTTTATGGCGGCGGCGTGGTATCGGTAAAAATAACATAATTAATTCCGGTTTTTAACACTTAATTTTACAATTAGATTCTCTTTCGCCAGTTCCATCTTTAACACCAACATCATTACCGGTCCGGTGTTCCATCCAACGTTATTGCCGTAACGGTCTAGACTTTCAGCTAGTGCACCCGGGTCGGTCATTCTAACCCGGCTTGCCAGTCGTAAGTCACGGGTATACATCGTACGGGTATAATAAAGTCCGTTGGCATTAGCAGGGTTAATTTTGGAATAAGAGAATGTTTAGTCAATAACAGGAATCTTGAAAAAAAAACTTCACGATATAACTTTGTCATACTCTTTTTTTTCATACAGAAACCGCTTGCGCGTACCTCAGTAGTTTAAAAATATCGGCAACTCCAAACCACTATGTCCAGCCCCGTGCCTCGGAAAGCACGTTAAGCCGTTGGTCCCGGCTGTCATTTGTAGATCTTTGACAGTTGTACCAAGGGGTATCGTATTGCCCAGTTACGGGGTTGTGGAGGTCAGATAGGCTGTCGCTCCATGTAAAATACAGGTATTCAGCTGCATCCGGTTAGACTGGAAGCCGACCCCAACATTGTTGGGAAAAGGCTAGGCAGATTAACCTTGTTTATTTTCACAACAAAACATTAATACCATTATTTATCCCCAACGATAAATTACAAAGCCCAGATATATTTTTTATAAAATGCGAAAGTGAGTTTGTATGTTACGCTTTCACGCTCAAACGGCTAAACAGATTTGAATGAAATGTGGCACAGGGGTAGACCATGACCTGGAGCAGGACATGATGCTATGTTTCATCCTGGATCGTAGACAAAGTCGCGGGCAGCAGGTAGTTCTTAATAACTTCCTTCTTACACCTTCTAATTTCCTTAAAAATAAATCTCAACCTCCGTAATTAGAACCACCATATTGTCTTTTTAGGGTTCCGTACCCAAAGGGTAAAACGGGAACCTTACTTACTAAGGCTTCGCTGTCTGTCTGTCTGTCCGTCTGTCACCAGGCTGTATCTTTTGAACCGTGATAGTTAGACAGTTGAAATTTTCATAAATTATGTATTTATGTTGCCACTATAACAACAAATACTAAAAAACAGAATAAAATACATATTAATAAACTTGATTTTATTGCTCGTTTTTGCTCGATATTGATAACGGTAATAGATAGACGCTTAAAATATTCACAGAATATTTAGTTACTTATTCACTTTAAAAATAAATAATTAAATTAAAATAAAACATATATTTAAAGGTTTTTTTAGATAATGGTACGGAACCCTTCGTGCGCGAGTCCGACTCGCACTTGGCTGGTTTTTTTATCTTCCAACATCAAAGCGTCTCCATTTTTCGCTTTGCAACCTTCATAGTTGCAAAGCTCGCTTTACCCACGTACACACAATATCTTAATGCATAAAAAGCCAAGACGGGAATACAAATGGTACCATCAAGGTATAACTTCTGCGGGGTGGGTAGTAAAATAAAAGAGGCAGGAGCGACCAACGGAACTATAAAAGTGAACATTTTTATGCGTTGGTACCACAAATTTGTTCTATGAAAGTGATGTGGGATGTCATCGTACTGAACTTTGTTTGTTTAGCAACAATATTATATGAACTTTTTGTAGACGATGCATATTCTTTGTTTTTTTTTTGATGTGAAATTATCAGATAACTTCTCCCGCTCTGGGCGGAGCGGGAGGGCGTGTCAGACTTTTACTGACTAAAACCCACCCGCGTTCCTTCGGTTGCCTGTAGCCAAGCGTCCCGGTATCTATTTCGGACTTTCCTGCAACACTGGTAGAGTCGAATAACTTCTCCCGCTCTGGGCGGAGCGGGAGGGCGTGTCAGACTTTTACTGACTAAAACCCACCCGCGTTCCTTCGGTTGCCTGTAGCCAAGCGTCCCGGTATCTATTTCGGACTTTCCCGCAACACTGGCAGAGTCGAATAACTTCTCCCGCTCTGGGCGGAGCGGGAGGGCGTGTCAGACTTTTACTGACTAAAACTCACCCGTGTTCCTTCAGTTGCCTGTAAGTTGCTAGAGGCGACGGTATCCCTTTCGGACTTTCCCGGGACCTCGGCAGGCATCGGCTCTAGTTGACGATGCATATCCTAAGGGGAAGATGCAGGATGTCAAGACAAAGCCTTATTAATATCCAAGATTCCACTATATTGGCTTTACAATTGATGTCTATACAACAATGAATTTCGGTAAAACATCACCGTACTTCTGGGATAGTCAAGTCAAGAGTACAGGGAAAGACATGGGAATCCGTAGGTGGCGATGAAAACAAACTGGGATCACCGATGAAAATATAAGGAGTAGTGATTATGATATCTTCCTGATTATCTGTGTTTCACACAATAATAAATCAGCCTATAATATTCCCACTGCTGGGACAAGGATCTGCTCTCGGTGAGAGGGAGTGGGCCGTAATTCACCACACGGGCCCAGTGAGGGTTGGTATAATGTCAAATGTCTTCGATTTTTTTGGTTACTCACTAATCATTTGACACACATTTCCCTATCAATGGGGATTTGTGACGTTTTTTCTACAAATCTCCATTATGATCTCTGAGATGTCAATATTGGTATATCCTAGGTAATTGGTTTCCTCGCGATGTTTTCCTTCTCTGTTTTGAGAGCATAATTAGCCTATAATGCTGCCACTACTGGGACACAGGCCTCCTCTCTTCAAGAGGGTGAGCTGTAGGTTATCTACCTAGCGGGCCCAGTGCGGGTTGGTAGATGACACATGTCTTCGAATTTTTGATTCTAGAACATGCCGGTTTCCTTAAGATGATTTCCTTCACAGTTTTAAGAGCAGTGGCGATGAAATAATTTACACAAAGTATAGTGCCTGTCAGGGTTCGAACCTATGACCAACTTATAAATCGCAGGCGTTTCCACTGCTCCACCTGTGTTTTTCTTGCTGATAATTTATTAATAATTATTTTATACAATGGAGCTCAAGATGAAATTGCATGCCAGGCTACACTTTATACTTATACTTTATACTCTTCCCGGAGCAAGCCATAAAAATAATTGGATTGCCTACAAAATAGAAAACTAGCTTCCGAGATCTCCTTTAAAATGAAACTGCAAACTGGACTACCAATCTTCCTACTATATTGTTCTTGCAGAATAGTTAAAAGCCTAAGATAATAATGATAATATGATATTCATTACCTTCTCAGTTTCTTTACGTAATCAGGATAAGGCAATAGCTTGGGAAGTTTACTGTATTCATATAATATAACCTTGGAGTGAGGGCTTGTTCAGACTAGCAACTTTTTAGCTACGCTACAGCAACTGTGGTTGAAGAATTATATCTAAGCACGTGGTCTGGAGTTTTTCCAATATAAACGATTCAGGATCATTTAAGCACTAGCTGCGCCCCGCGGTTTCACCCGCGTAAGTATCGAACCCGTGGGTATATCGGGATAAAAAGTATCCTATGTGTTAATCCAGGTTATAAACTATATTTTGCCAAATATTCATCCAAATCCATTCAGCCGTTTTTGCGTGAAAGAGTAACAAAAATCCATCAAAATCAAAATCAAGTCATTTATTCAAACTAGGCTGAGAATCAGCACTTTTCGAACGTCAAAATTACATCCCCCAAAACGCCCACCCTTCACCACTTCCTAGTGCTTTAGCTGGGAAGAAGAAGTGGCGGCACAAACTCCCCAGCAGCACAGCTGTCTGTTTAGTTAGAAAAAAAATGATTCTATATAATAGTATGCAAAATCATTCATATTACGGAACAAAAAAAAAACATAAATCTAATTATTAGCCATGTGTCAGCTAGAACACGCCATTATCCATCCATCCATCCATCCATACTTACAAACTTTCGCGTTTATAATATAGGTTAGATAACATTCACATAAAATCACGCCTTGTAATACCCCAAGGGAAAGGCAGAGGACGTACACCCACATTTCGCCAGTTATGTTTAAGTCCCATGTAATAGGGGGCGAGCCTATTGCCATCAACCAGGCACAAATCCAGTCTACGGGCTGCTACTTAGAAATTCCATATGGAAAAACTGAATAACACTTTGCCCGACCTGGGAATCAAACCCAGAAACTCATGCTCAGTGGTAGCGCTTGCGACCACTATAATAGATCAGGGAGGCAGTTTATTTAAATGAGAGAATATAATCAGATTTCTAGAGTTCAAAACGTACACCCACATAAAGTGTATCATGGTAGATTCCTTTGTGCGAATTTCTATACAAATAAAACAACATGTCTCCTTGTCCATAGATGTTTATTGTAACGTTTACCACATGTGAGGTTATGTAGTGACAAAACAAGAGTAGACTAAACTCCACACAAACTGTCGTGTGGTTTCATGTAGTTGAAATCAACCATCCATAAATCGCGCAGCCATCACACAAGCCGTATGAATCTAGCGTTAAATTCCTGACCACTTTTATGTAGCCATATTATGGGTCAAAAGTTTTCAGAAGTCCGTAAGTCTGCCTACCAGTCTTACCAAGGGCTACCGTGTTACCCAGTAACTGAATTGTGGAGGTCAGACAAGCAATCGCCCTATGTAAAATACTGGTATTAAGCTGCATCCAGTTAGACTGGAAGACGACCCCAACATATTTGGGAAAAGGCTAGCCTAGAATTTGATGTGGTCCGTCTGAGCAAGCCCCCGCGCTGTTTCAGTGTATTTTCAGGCAATCTCTTACGGCACAACAGCGATATCAAATTTTCAGTGTTTCTGCACTGAAAGTCTTGCCACGGTAATTTCCCAGTTGACTTTCGTTTGCAGCTGAATTTTGAAATGTAAGTGGGTTTTAATGGATAATGGTGATGTCTTAATAGTTTGGTTTAAAATTCATACAGCACTTATTATACCACTAGTGTGATAAAGTTCTCCTCTGACCAGATAGGTCTGGGCCCTGTTTATCAAAAGTTACAAGTCTACACGTTCACTAGTTACCTGAAATGTTAATTTTCGTAAAATTCATCGCTTATCTCCATATTCATAATTAGCCTTAATGTTCCCACTGCTGGGACACGGGCATGACGTCATCTCTCTCTTTTGACCACATAAAAAAAAAGAAAATCGAATTTAAACATTTATTGCTGTACTAAGCACGACACTTGTAAACTTGTAAGACGGAATAGAGAGTCGCCGGACACTCTCAGGATTTGCTATGATTAACTTATAAGTTATAACTTACAAATATTTTTTAGCTAAACAAAATCACGAATAATAGTTTAAAAATTTAAAGTACTTGTGAAGTAAATAATGACACTTGGTAATACAAGGCTTGTATATTTTGATATACAGGGCACAGACTGGTCTATATACGACCGCTCGTAGCATGATAACAGTTTAGGTAAATGCAGCTACCCAAATCAATCTAAGACTATTCAATGGTACCTGACTTTTACGTGACTTTTGTGGACAGGATATTAATTAAATAAAGGTTGGCAACCAGTCTTACCAATAGATTTCGTATTACCCAGTTATTGGGTTGTGGTGGTCCGATAGGAGGTCGCTCCATGTAAAATACTGGTATTCAGCTGCATCCGTTTAGACTGGAAGCCGACTTCAACATTGTTGAGAAAAGGCTAGGCAGATTGACCTTGTTTATTTTCACAACAAAACATTAATACCATTATTTATACCCAACGATGAATTACAAAGGCCAGATGTTTTTTTTTAAACGCCTAAATGTCTTCCGAATTGTTTCGTCTCGAAACGGCGCCCGCCATCAAATTAATGACACATCTTACAATCCGATTTTAACAATGAATCTTATTTTTTTCCCAATTATAGAGATTTGGGCGAACAATGGAACGATAGTAATTAATATTAATTATTTACAGATTATCGCCTCTGTCGTATTTATCATGGTTTGGTTGGCATGATGTTTTTTAGTAAGTGATACAGAAGCGATGAATTATTTGTTTTTCTAACGTTTTGTTGTGAAAACTACTTCGTTTTAACAACATAGTGCTATGATTTAGGACAAAAGCAATAAATTATGTTTGTTTATCTTCCAGTCGAAACATAGTCATATTCAACACTATTATTTTATTATTACTAATAATAACTAGGAGCGAGGACCCTATTTTTTTAAATAAAATTAAAAGTTACTGCTTATGACATCAGTTATCTGCCAGTGAAAGACCAGCCGTTTCGGAGATTAGCTGGATCAAACAGACGAACATACAGATAAAAACAAAGCTGTTATTTTGACATTAGAAACAGACACTTCAATTTTAGCTGTGTAAGATTACTTTTCTTATCTTCATAAATATCTTATTTAGTCAGCAATTTTTTTTTATATCTTGGAAGGAGAAAGCCTTATCTAGTACCTAAGGCGATTAAATAATAATCTTCTTATTTTATTTCTTGAAACAAGGTTATAGTTTTCAGTGATCAAAGGTTCAAAACTCATGTTTTTAAACGAACGGTCCAAGTAAAGTACACAATGATTGGTAACTTTCTGTGTGTCCTTGAGTATCCAATCGTCGGTATTTTGGTCGATCCCAAATGTTAGTCTAGGAACCCTAGGTCCACAGAAAAACAGGCTTGGTAATGAGAGCGTCATGATGGCGGGGACCATGAGATAGAAAATACTTACTAGCTTCCGCCCGCGGCTTCACCCGCGTGGTATGTCAATAAATAGTATCCTATGTCCTTTTCCAGGTCATGGTCTACCCATGTGCCAAATTTCATCTAAATCTGTTTAGCCGTTTTAGCGTGAAAGCGTAACAAACAAACTCACTTTAAAACTGGTGAAAATGCTTACGAAATGTTCGTCATTGGCCTTACATGCAAATATTTTTAAAAGCCCTACAAATAATTGCAGAAATAACATTTTTACTAATCTCATGTCTTGTGGGCAAAAACATACGGCCAGGTACACGCAACATCAGTTTGGATTATGAAATGGTCATTAATGGATATAATAGGCCACACCTCTATTTAATTTTCGATGCACAACATGTAACATTCTTCTTCAGAAAATCTGTTGTAATAAAAATCAAGCGCAATATGTTTATCACAGTCCCAAAAATATTTACCAAAAACACACCCTGTCCCGCCATCACAACACACACAAAAATGGAGGCGGCTCAGAAAAACGTTGGATCACAAGCTGAATAATTCATTACTGGCTCAAGAAGCGATGAGGGGGCGAAAGAAAATGATAATAAAGACTTACCGGCTACCTTTGTCCCAAGGTTTGGTCCAACAAAACAACTGGGTACGTATTTGAGCGCATTTTATCGGTACTTCCGCTATGAGCTAGTTATGAATATATTTATTTAAGAGGGTGGCAAACTTCGTAGGTATAATGAAAGCGACATCTATATACTTTTTCTCGAACATGCTTAAAAATGTGGGCATTATTTTTATAACCTTCTTCGAGATAAATAGAAAATGCTCATCATCATCTGCCTAGCCTTTTCCCAACTATGTTGTGGTCGGCTTCCAGTCTAACCGGATGCAGCTGAATACCAGTATTTTACATGGAGCGGCTGCCTATTTGACCTCCAGAACCCAGTAACAGGGTAATACGATACCCCTTGGTAAGACTGGATGTCAGACTTTCGGGCTTCTGACGATCCGTAACGACTGTCAAAGATCCAGGAATGACAGCCGCGACCACCGGCATGCTTAACGTGCTTTCCGAGGCACGGAGAAGTCTTGATATGTAAAGATGGTCACCCATCTATGGACCAACCCCGGCAAGCGTAGCTTAACCTGATGGATCGACCCGTGTGGCTGTTATTACTTAGCCAAAGCCTTAGGCTCCTCAAAATAAAAAAAATGCGATACTGGTCAAATACATGCGAGTAGATGGCCGGCAATGTTACTAGAAAAACTCATATCTTTCGTGTTTAACGGCAGAATAAATTACTATGAAAACTCAGTGTGTCAGAGCAGCCCCTAAAATAAACTTTTTAGCAACCAAAAGTGAGGTACGAACTCTATATTATAAAGGTGAGAGGATTGCATTCCATCTCCGGATTGAAATCTCTGTCGAAGTTTTGTTATCACATACCAGATTAGGCTTTTGGAATTGGGCATACAGATAGAAGAAATTATTGTATCACCGTCTCAATTTTTAGTCTTGAAACAGACGATAATTTCTTCTATCTTCTAACAGAAGTGTTCTTTGAAACAAGAACACTTCTGTTATGAGATTTCCATATGAACAGATTTTGTCCTATTCAAAAACTTAAGATATCGACAAAAGCTGAGACCTTTCCATTAATCCTATATTAGCCTCTTTCTACTACACTGCCCATCACCAAAGGGTCATCTGTATTACCGGCTATAGAAGTCCATATTCATAGCCATTGCTCGTCCACCGAAACATAAGTGGGCTAACCTAATAAATCAAATCACGCACTTCATTGACGGTCAGTCCATGAACTGCCCGGCTATCCCGGCCAACGGGCTATTGCTCACATTCGCCAAGACAGGTCAAACGAGAATTAATTGCGTTAGATCTACAGACTCCACTGGATGGTATAAACACAGAATAGATAGATACAGAAGGTCAACTCCGTACAGCGAGCAAAACGCACGCACACACAGACACGCTTCACGTACAGCGAGTGCAAGCGCTCTCGCCACTGGCATTTGACCGATATCAATTGACGCAATGTCTGTTCTGTATCTGATGAAAATATAAACAAATGGAACACAAAACTTACTTGTGGATTGGGTATCCACATTCATAGTGTCATCTATAAATTAAGTGAATTGATTTGATTCACCTTACAAATCATTTGATAATAGTTTAAAAAACGGTAAAGGAAAACATCGTGAGGAAGCCGGCATGCCAGAAAGATATTTCTCGACGGCATGTGAAGCCAAGTCAAAGGCCCTTGGTGGCTTTAAAACTCTGACACCAGCTTAGTCACTAACCACTCGAAAAGAAGAAGAGGTTTTGTGTAACATTAATTTTCGTCGACGGTTTTTAAATAAAAATTTAATGATTGTTCTATGTTTTGTGATGATTATTCTATCAATATTATTGTTCGAAAAAGTCGTGGAATATAAATTTGAAACCTTCTTAATACAGATTTGTGTTACTAATTCCCTATATAGAGTGATTGCGTAAAAATTTACCTGCTATTCAGGTATTTTTTTTTACACTGGTTTGTTTACGCTTTAGCATCAGACACTTTTGTAACAGACTATAAGCGTCTGTGTCTGACGTCTGCCTGTTTTCTCTGGCTTTATAGAGTGAACTTTCTGCACTTATTTATTCTGTGATATACATTTGGTCTCAAGGAGCTTCGTTTCTGTATCACTTTGATATTCTCTCGAACCATTGGTCCAGTAATCGGTAAAGGGAAGAAATTGAACCGATTGCCTCTTCAGTGTTTTAAGGTTTTTTATTTACTTCTTTTTGAACACTTGAGTTTATTGGTATGATACACAAAGTTGTGCTGTAATGCGAGATATTCCGGCTGATAAATCGTAGGTACTTATTTAAAATAAGGGAAGAAAACTAAAATGATACTTACATATATTCGAAGAATCATCTTGATTTCTGAATCATGTTTGACAAGTTCCTTGTCGTTAAAAGCCTTAAAGAGTTTTTTAAGATACTTAGAACAAGAGAACAGAGTACTCTCGATTTCGGGCTGCTTCGTAAACTTCTATACAGCTACGTTTATTTATTTAATTCTAGGTTTCTTTAACCTCAAGTGAATTCACATAATATTATTTAATTTCTCCTTAAACTTGGAGGAGCTCGTGGCTAAGTAATATCAGCCGGTCGATCCATCAGGTTAAGCTACGCTTGCCGGGGTTGGTCCGTGGATGGGTGACCATTTTCACATATCAAGACTCCTCCGTGCCTCGGAAAGCACATTAAGCCGTTGGTCCCGGCTGTCATTTGTGGATCTTTGACAGTCGTTACGAGTTGTCAGAAGCCCGAAAGTCTGACAACCAGTCTAACCAAAGGGTAGCGTATTACCCAGTTACTGGGTTGTGGAGGTCAGATAGGCAGTCGCTCCATGTAAAACACTGGTATTCAGCTGCATCCGGTTAGACTGGAAGCCGACCCCAACATTGTTGGGAAAAGGCTAGGCAGATTTGATTCTCCTTAAACTTGCTATTGTAACGTAAATGGAAGAAGTCACTGGCTCTTAAATTCCAGCTACTCTAACCTAGCTCTGGAGCTAGAGTCCCAGAGCGAGAATTTTTTGTGACCTGTTTTCATGGCAATAGTGAATTTATATATATACTAGCTGCGCCCCGCGGTTTCACCCGCGTAAGTCTCGATCCCGTGGGATTATCGAGATAAAAAGTATCATATGTGTTAATCCAGGTTATAAACTATCTGTTTGCTAAATTTCATCCAAATCCATTCAGCCGTTTTTGCGTGATTGAGTAACAAACATCCAAACACACAAACTTTCACATTTATAATATTAGTAGGATATATACTAGCTTCCGCCCGCGGCTTCGCCCACGTTGTATGTCGATAAAAAGTATAAGCCTATGTCCTTTCTCAAGCTCTAGTCTATCTGTGTACCAAAGGAGAAAAATCATTTTGGGCTTAATTATGAAATTGCCGGCCAAACAAAAAAAAAAATATATTCCGTTAGAACATGTTATTCTCTTCACTTTTCACTATCGGACCAAATCTGTAGGGCAATTCCCTGCGCTGTTATACGATTTTGAAAAATACTGTTTTCAGTATGTTTTAGTTAAAATAATTAATAGTAATCTAATTAAAGTAATAGCTTGTAGTAATAAAAAATGAAGAGAAAAACGTACTCTTTCGGAATATAGCATTTTTTTTGTTTGGCACTTTCACAATTTTAGCCCAAAAATGTATGGACGGCGAATGATGTCCTTTCATTTAATCGGTTCAGTCGTTTTGGCGTGAAAGCGCGACAGACAGAGTTACTTTCGCATTTATAATATTAGTAAGGATTATAATAATTACCACGAAAAAACATTCTAGCCTTGAGCTTGAAACATGTCTCATAAGAATTGTGTCTGTAAACTATACCTTCAGGCAAGCGCAACATTGTCTCACAAAATAGTTATTCATCGGCCTAACTGCAGGGATTACAAACGTCCCCTAAGATAATACATACCCACCTCTGACATTTTGAGACACAATCAAAATGGCGGCCCAGGTACATCCGTTACCCAAAAGCTAGTAGATTATAAAGCTAGGGTACACGGTGGTATGTAGGGGGAATGCGTTGAAATGCCGAGCCGACCTAATAGGGCACCTTCCTCCCTTGATACGGAGGGATATTAAAAAGGGTGCTAATGTTACGGAAGTGGAAATATTTTGGGGATTTGATGTGGTATTTTAAATACCTATTGGCTGAAATTAGTTTATTGTCCATCCTTCCTAATATTATAAATGCGAAAGTAACTCTGTCTGTCTGTCACGCTTTCACGCCAAAACTACTGAACCGATTTAAATGAAATTTGGTACACAGATAGTCTAGAGCCTAAGAAAGGACATAGGCTACTTTTTATTGATATACTATGCAGGCGAAGCCGCGGGCGGAAGCTAGTTAATTATACAGGGTGAAATTAAATTCATGGGCATCCTCTTAAGGGGTCATTGTACTCATCATCATGAACAACTTTCACTATGGGACCAAACCTTAAATCGCGAAAAAAAGTCAGCTGTTCCCTACATTTTGACGAGCTATACGAACATACATGTAGGAAACAGTTGTAAAATGGACTAAAAGCTTTGCGAACAAGTTATAAGTCCTCAGACATGCTGATAATAATAACTCTGCAAAGAATATGTCAGCTATAAAGTCAAAGTCAAAGTCAAATAATTTATTTCAAATAGGCACATAAAAGGCACTTTTGAACGTCAAAAACAAAGAAATAGAACTGATTCTAGTTGCCCCTTCCAAAAAGTAGTTTTCGTATGGAGAAGAATGGGCAAGAAACTCCACCGTTACTCTTCTAAAAATATTTTACAATATTTTGTATATATGAATTGTATAATTATATGTAAACAATGGGTCAAGGGATAAAAGAGACTGGCCAGTGGAAATTGATTTAAAAAAATATGCGCTTATTTAAAAAAAAAGAAAAACAGCTTTACCTTAATAATAAATCTATTTACTATGTAAAAATTCGGATTACCAGTAACAAAAACTAGCTCAGAAGGAAAATATTAAAATAACTTATCCCCAATTTTCATAAATCCAAGGGCAATCCGAAGCACCCTAGACAGTTGCTAGTAATAAACCGGTTCGCTCGTCCAAAAAACGAGACAGTTTAACTATTCAAACATTCCTTTTACAGCCAAAAAAGTTATGAAAAAAGAAGTATTTTTCATTAGTCCCTAATTTTCATATCAAAGCCTCTCTCTTGTTAGTCATTTCACCTGTTAAAGTAATCCTTTTGATTGTAATGCTCTTTGTAAACATGCTAAATAAAAAATAGTTATGTATATTTTATGGGTACGCAAATTTCCTGGTTCCCATTGTTTTGTTGTACCTAAGCCTGCGCAAATGAGAAATAAGGCTGGTTGGCGTCTGTGCAAGACCTAGGTGATTATTTGCAGGTATTATTCGGGACTTGTAGTGTGCAAATAAATGAAAATACGAGAAATTACGAATACTTAACCCTAGTTTTAAAGCAGATATTTAGAGCACGTTCTTCAGTGTGAGCTTTTTGAAAAGTCTAGTTAAAAATCGTATTAGGGATCTCGCGCACTAGACGGCCACGACTCCGGCCACTAGTGGTCGTCTAGTGCTATTGTATGGTCTGCGGCTAATTGGCCGTTGCAACCAAGTGCGTGATTCGAATCGATTTCTATAAGTTTACCTGCTCGTTGCGACCACTGGTCGTGGTCGTGGCCGTCTAGTGCTCGTGATCCCTACTTACCTTCTTCAAAAAACCCTATTTGACTATAAAAGCTCCGGCTCCTGACCTCTTTTTTTAGAAAGACACATGAGGGAGTCGGCACGTGTATTATTCGCTCAAGTTATGAAAATAGACTCTAAAAGAGATGAAAATAATAAATTGAAGTAAAAATAATCGTTTTTTTTTTCCTGACAAGAACCTCTCGTCCACTTCTCATAGTTCGCACAAAAGGCTGTAACATACATCACACGTACCTTACGAGGCCCGCTCCGCTCGTTAATGCCCGAAACGTTTTTCTTTTCAATTTACGATTCCACCACAGTTTAGTGGGGAACGAAATTCTTCAATTAATGGCTGTCTGGTTTGTGAGGGTTTGTTTTCGAGGATTTCTTTTTTTTTTTGTTAGTTACGTGTTTTATCTTTATCTAAAGGTGTGACCCAATCAGCTGAGCTGAGATGTATTCGAAGTTAAGGTGTTAAAATATGATTCATACGTACAATGTATATTTGAACTATTAGGTTTATTTTTGCATATTATGCATATGATTTCTAAAATATTGGCTCCATTCAGCAGGGATGATTGAATGGAGGTAATGGTTTTTGCCGGGCAGTGAGAAACAAACGGCTCATAATAAATAAATAAATAAAAATTCCGGTCAAAAATTTCCAGTTTTACTCCAGTTATGCTATACTTCTTAATTTTTTTTTGTGGTTAGTGACTATCCTGGAGTCAGAGGTTTTATGCCGCCTATGTGCCTCTGACTTGGCTTCACATGCCGTCGTCAATATCTATACTTAGCACATGTGACGTATGTGGGATATTATCTAAGGTAATAGATAATTACCTGTTATTTTTATCGTATTAAATAACAATATACAATTTCAAACAAGTCGCATTTTTACAAATATCTCTTCACCACCATTCTACAGAACCGTGATTTATTTGAAAACGTTTTTGAAACACGAAAACACTTCTACCCCAATTTAGGGGACAAAATACGCATCCGGGGTAATAATCCACTTCATTTGACAAGGGAACTTGGTATGTACAGGTGCAAGCAATAGAACACGGAACCCTAAAATTACAAGACGACACGAACGTTCAAGAGAAGGTTTATTAACTACCGGAGAATCACTGGCCCTTTTTTTCCCCTCTCTTTCACACCTTCGGCAAAATATATGTCGGTCTCTGTCCCTCCTTTGGGGTCCACTGTCATTAGATGCTAAGCTCTCAATATGGTACTTAAGCTCCCCCCTCCTAATTGGGGGTGCATTAAACGCTTATGCTCATATAAAATGATTTATAGAGAGGCCGGTGTCGACTTATAATGAGAGCCCGAGGGTTTTTGATGTGGAACTAGATCTTTGGGACTTATGGCCAGTGTATTTTAGAGTGTGACAGGTGTACTGTGTGGCGGAAATATTGGGTCACCATCACCATTGAACAAAGTATTTTTTTTTTCTCTAAAACACTGCCTAGGACTAACATTGTAGAACCCTGCTATTAAAACTTTAACTTTAAACGTAAAAAAACCATACTTATATAATACTAGCTGCGGCCTGCGGTTTCGCCCGCATGAGTCTCGATCCCGTGGGAATATCGGGATAAAAAGTATTCTATGCCCTAATCCAGATCATGGTCTACACACATGCCAAATCTCATCTAAATTCGTTCAGCCGTTTAGCGTGAAAGCGTAACAAACAGACGAACTCACTTTCGCATTTATAATATTAGTAAGGATGTTAGGATTAAAGCATACCTACATTATATCTAACCTAACTAATATTATAAACGCGAAAGTTTGTAAGTATGGATGGATGGATGTTTGTTACTCTTTCACGCAAAAACGGCTGAATGGATTTGGATGAAATTTGGCAAACAGATAGTTTATAACCTGGATTAACACATAGGATACTTTTTATCCCGATATTCCCACAGGATCGAGACTTACGCGGGTGAAACCGCAGGGCGCAGCTAGTTTACCTATATTTGAAATAACAATGACTTGAGTGAACTACAACCGCTTTTTAGTTTATAAAACTAAGGTTAACACCCAAAAGTTGATGACGTCATAGTTGTTAGTGATACACTGTATTTGACAACTCAAATAACTGTTGACAACCCCAAAAAAAAGTACACTCAGCACAAAATTAATCGACCTACCTATCAGTTTTACAAGACCAGACTAAAAAAAGGTACCTATGACAAATGACCCCTATTAAGCGCGGTATCCATTGACCCCTAGTTATTTTTAAACACCCCTAATAGCTTATAACGATGTAAATTAATCGTCCTAAGCGTTGCGTGACGGTTACTAATATGGCCAGGTTACGGAGATGAGAGTGAAAAATTAACCTTTTTCAGGGTATTAACTAAATTTTTTTCAGGGTGAGATAAAATGTGGCGTCTATCAGCTGTGAGGGGGGTGTTTTTTGCTGGGGAATCAATTTAGGAGATAAAAATGGTGGATGGAATTGAAGACGTCGTGCAAAATCAAGAATTAAGATGCTTTATACGTAAAAGCATTTTGTTTATGTTCTAAATCCTTGTTTATTTTTTAAGTTTTGAATTCTTATACCTTTCAGTCATGATTTTTCTATTGTAGCTTGATTGTATTAGATTAGGTAGCTAGAGGAGGAGCTCGTGGCTAAGTAATAACAGCCGCTCTGGTCGATCCATTAGGTTAAGCTACGCTTGCCGGGGTTGGTCCGTGGATGGGTGACCATTTTCACATATCGAGACTCCTCCGTGCCTCGGAAAGCACGTTAAGCCGTTGTTCCCGGCTGTCATTTGTGGAACTTTGACAGTCGTTACGAGTCGTCAGAAGCCCGAAAGTCTGACAACCAGTCTAACCAAGGGGTATCGTATTACCCAGTTACTGGGTTGTGGAGGTCAGATAGACAGTCGCTCCATGTAAAATACTGGTATTCAGCTGCATCCGGTTAGACTGGAAGCCGACCCCAACATAGTTGGGAAAAGGCTAGGCAGATTGGCAGATTGATTGATTACCTGTTCCTTCATTGTTTCGAGAATTGTATAAGCTTGAGAACAAACATTAATAATATTTTTCTTTTGTTTTCAGGTAAGCAATTAATATCTGGATAAGAACGTCACTCCGTGGATACGGTAACGTAATAATTGCAATAAAATTGACGCAACAAAAAAAAACTGCCAAAATAAAATTAAAACAAACCAAACAAAAACAAACTTCAATGAGTATGGAAATTACAAAACATTTTTTATAAGTACATACGAGAGGCATACACTTATCTAAGATCTACGCCACACCGCCCCGCGGCTTCGCTCGCTGTATTCCTGTTAAACACTGTCATTCGGCTCAACACCTTCGCTTGAATTTTTATTGGTAACTTTTTCGCTTTCAAGTGAGAAGTTTTGGATGTGGTACTTTTTGAAACTGTTTTTCAATGTAGTATAAAGTTTAGAGAGTAAAACTCGCACGATCAACTAATAATGTGTTGGTGTCTGTATCTGTGAATTTCTCCAAAACTGATGAATCAATTTTTAATGCAGATTTGTCTACAAGACTTCACATGAATCGTGTTAAATAATATTAATGAAAATCTTACATATTACCGACTTCTTGAGATAGAGTTCGGGTGTTTGATTTGAAACCAAAAATGGCTTTGTTTTCGAAAATCTTAGTTTACCCAAATCGAGACCCTGGGGAGGCTCAATTGGTATTTTAGTTAGTATTCCTATTTTCAGAAAGCTTAGACTACCAGGTACCCAAATTGTGATCCCGCGGGAGGCACAATTGCTGGCCCACCCTCGATATACGAGCCACTATCTGATCGCTATGAATTCTAGACTTACTGAAACGGAGAACACTTCACGATACTGTAGAAACATTTTCCATTTTGATATTGTATTTTGCTAGTATCTATCCATGGGGTAGAAAGGTTATCGTGTTACCCAGTAACTGGGTTGTGGAGGTAAGATAGGCAGTCGCTCCATGTTAAATACTGGTATTCAGCTGCATCCGGTTAGACTGAAAACCGACCCTAACTTAGTTGGAAAAGGTTCGGCAGATTGATTTTTATCTATTGGGTAGCGAAATACTCAATAGTTCTTGAATGACTTTATTAGAATCGGAATCATGCAGAGACATATTTATCGAACAATTCCAATATTGATGTTAGCCATTTCCGTGCTTTCGAATCTCCCGCATGATCAAGTATTGACGTACTTACTATTCAACTTTTTTTTTCATCCGTCACTTCGTTAGCCATCTATTAGACAATAGTGTTGCACTATTAACCTAGTAAAATAACAAAAAAGGCACCTTCCTATTAAATAATCTTAGGTAACATACCACATCCACGTCTTCCATTTACACCCCCTACAAGAAGGGGGTGTGTGCGCAATTTAAAAGATAAGATCAACCGAGCTCGCTCGAGACGATGCCTCTTAAATTATTCAAATAAAATCCCACTACGATATCTGTGATTGTAAATTTCGGTGTGCAGATGTGTATGTACACTTGAGGCCGAGAAAAATGTACAGTATTTACAGGTGAGAGGTGTAAATGGAAGTGCGGTGGCGAAGGGAACGGATTTTGTGTTTACTTGTTTTGATTTTGTAAAAGGTGCAGTATTACTGGTGGCCTATTTTATAAATATCTCTTATCACTTCTGTAAGATCAAACCGTTCAAGCTTAAAAAAATACTTGTTTATAAGTAACATGTGCGTGTTTTCGCAAGACTTCTAATAGCCTAGTTATCTGCTTACCATAATGTTATCTAAAACAAACTGACACATAATAGATGTTTATCTTGAACATTTATAAACAAAATTGGATTCTCGTAACACCCACCAGATAACAACTTTTTTCTATTTTTTCCGCAAAAACATGGACAAGGTTATTCCCGTGTAACCCAAATAACTGAATAAATTTTCATTAATGAACCATCAGAATGTTCTGATAGTTACAAGGGATACAGTTACGTTACGTAGGTACGTAAATGCTTGTGTTGATGTAATAAAATCTATTTTTTATGGTCGTTTTCTTCGGAACATGAGCAGATCTTAAAAATGTATTGAATATTATGTTGGGTCCGAGATTGCAGATAGGAAATAGGTGTATCGTGTTTTACTAACATAAAATTGAATGTCTAGAATTATATTGAAGACCCGCCAGGTAGGTACCTATTAGTAAATGTAGCGTGGATGAAAAACATACTTGTCCTAATGTCTTGTGAAACGTATAAAAAATTTAGGCTTCTCACGTAGGATTTAAAACAAAAATCAAAATTTTCGCAGCCGCCATCTTGAATTTCCATTTTGACCAAATTCACACTTTCTCTCTCTGCAGTCTTCTCGGGCCGATGTGTATAATTTTATCCCACGACACTGTAATCACTTTCCTCTTTTTTCTACCGGCGTTCTCACTCTCTAGTTCTTTTTTACTCTTTGAATTAGAAGAAGACAGTCGCAAATATGAACGCTTTTAGCGTTACATTTTCTGAAAGTTTACAAGCAGCGTAAAAGAATTCGTTCCAAAAAATATTTAAAACGGAAATTAATCTGAAAATCCTGAATACAAAATTCCTAACAATAATATCCAGTTCCCATTATCCAAACCATTTCACAAACAACCAGCTTAAACATTTAAAGCCCGCATCATAAACAAAACAGAACACACTCATCACAAACATGACAAAACAAAATGAGGAAAAAATACAACATTTTGTACATTTTTAACATAGGTACTTTTTTTGTCCGCCACTGTAAGTGGGGTTGCAAGACAAAGGGTATGCGCTTGACATCGCCTGTTTTTTTTTACCTACAGTGTACAGTTATAATGCCCGGGCTTACACGAGGCTAGTTTTTCAAGATAGGCTTAGATTGTGCTAGTAAGTTAGCTAGTAAGCTGTACTATTTTTAAATTTGTAGCGCCCTTCGCCACTGTTTTTTACTATCCTGGCTTTTGTACTAGCATCGTGTGACCGTAGTATCCAATCGGATCATTTTACTATACGGACTAAGTCAATGCAATGCTACTGGCCTAAAATTTCCTAGCATCGTGTAAACAGCTCTAGCATGTGCTAAGCCGGGAAATATAGCCAATAAGCCAGGTTAATAAGCCAGAACACACGATCAATCACAATCTGTTTCATTTTCACAGTTCAACAACATTCATTGCGTTATTTACGTTGTTGAGCAGACAATTTTTGCGATTATGAAGCAATGGATTAGCAATATCCTTAAAAATGAATCAGATTGTCATTGTTCGTGTGTTACGCAAATACTGAGCAGGATAATCCATAACTAATATTATAAATTCGAAAGTAACTCGGTCTCTCTGTCTGTATGTTACCTTTTCACGCCTAAATCACTGAACAGATTTCGAAAAAATTTGGCAAGGAGATAGATGGCATCCAGGGGAAGGACATAGGCTACTTTTTGTCGACATACCATGCGGGCGAAGCCGCGGAAGGTAATAAGCCAGGACTTGCTTGCTATCCTAGCTTTGAAAACTGGCCCCGTGTAACCCGGGCATAACGGTATGTACTTTGTTATACAAGTGTCTGTAGTATGTGCTATCATTTATGAGGAATCTCTGGAAAAAATGTGGTCGTATTTTTTGGTGGGGTAATGTAATATGCGTACGAGGGCTGCACTAAAAGTATCGGGAATGGAATATTTCCACTGTTCCTGTCATATTAAAATCTTTTTAATTGAAAACTCCTTGGTTTTAAAAATCGAATACCATTTATTTATTTAAAAAAAGATTCTCGGTTTTGTCACAAGGTTCTGTCAAACTTGTTTAGTCGTTGAGAAAATGGAATTGACTCGAGAAAATTCAAGAGCGATGATTTATTATGACTTTCGAAGTGGTTTAACACAAAAACAGTGTGTTGACCGGATGATTTCTGCATTTGGTGATGAAGCCCCATCCAAAACCACAATTTATCGCTGGTTTGCTGAATTTCAACGTGGACGTGTCAAGCTCAGTGATGATCCCCGTCAAGGTCGTCCAAAAACTGCAGTCACCCAAGAAAACGTTGATGATGTGCGTAAGCTGATTGAGGAAGATCGACATGTGACATACCGCGAAATTCAGGCAACTTTAGACATTGGCATGAGTCAAATACAAATAATCTTGCATGAACAATTAGGTGTAAAAAAGTTGTTTTCCCGATGGATACCGCATTCGCTCTGTGAAGAGCAAAAATCGGCTCGCGTTACTTGGTGCGTCAGAACTCTCGAAAGATTCCACGCAGGATCCTCAAATGCTGTATACAACATTGTATCAGGTGACGAATCCTGGATATACGCGTACGAACCCGAAACAAAAAACCAGTCACGAGTTTGGGTGTTCGAAAATGAGTTAAAGCCAACAAAAATTGTTCGTTCACGGAGTGTTGCAAAAAAAATGGTGGCCACGTTTGTCTCCAAAACCGGCCATGTTACGACTATTCCTCTTGAGGGACAAAGAACGGTTAATGCAGAATGGTATGCTAGCATTTGTTTGCCACAGGTCGTTTCTGAACTCCGTAAAGAGAACTGCAACCGCCGCATCATCCTCCATCACGACAATGCGAGTTCTCACACCGCGCACAGAACAAAAGAGTTTTTAGAGCAAGAAAACATAGAATTATTAGACCATCCGCCGTACAGCCCCGACCTAAGCCCTAATGATTTCTATACTTTCCCTAAAATAAAGAATAAATTGCGTGGACAGAGATTTTCATCACCTGAAGAAGCTGTGCACGCCTACAAAATGGCCATTTTGGAGACCCCAACTTCCGAATGGAATGGTTGCTTCAATGATTGGTTCCATCGTATGGAAAAATGTGTCAAATTTCGCGGAGAATACTTCGAAAAGCAATAAATACATTTTTAAATAGTAATGTTGTATCACTTCCTTGATTCCCGAAATTTTCAGTGCCGCCCTCGTAGTGGTAATAGTGTTCAATTTGCCCTATTATTGTGAGGTGAATATATGTATAGTGTATGGGATGTAATGTAGATGAGGAGGAGGCTCCAATGAGGAGGTCGTGGCTAAGTAATAACAGCCGCAAGGGTCGATCCATCAGGTTAAGTTACGCTTGCCGGGGTTGGTCCATGGATGGGTGACCATCTTTAAATACAGCACGTTAATCCGTTGGTCCCGGCTGTCATTCGTGGATCTTTTACAGTCGTTACGGGTCGTCAGAAGCCCGAAAGTCTGACAACCAGTCTTACCAAGACGAACATAAAAAAATAATAAGTACATACAGACGAACATAATTATAAAAACCTCCCCTTTTTTTGAAGTCAGTTAATGAGAGCGTAACGTAAATCAGTAAGAAAAACCGGCATATAGTAACAAAGTAACTCCTATATCTTCCAGATATCTATCTGTTACCGTGGCCATCGGTCAATCGATAGGATTATACGATTATACGTCCATGTCTTACTGTATAACTTGCTGAATTAACGTAGATGTGTTTGATTAGAGTGGAGTATGTTTCCTTGTATATTATGTTTGTTTTCTTAGTCATAAATGAAAAAATAGTCATTGAGTCAAGAAAACCTGGGTGCAGTGAAAAGGTACCACCGACTTCCAAAAAAAACACTACAAAGTGAAAAATACATAAAGACATAATATTACAGGGGACTTAAAACAGCCACGTTGGCAGAATCATAATAGGAAAATATTATAAACTCAATCTCTCCTTTGTATTATATAATTGCACAGGTGTGAGTACTATGTACTATAGAGCTACCATTTACCGGGTAGTTTGTCTTTCATTGACTTGAATGTGCCCTGGCGGCTGGGAATGTCATGCTCACTCAAATGTCTCGCTGATGGTGGCGTATGTGTTGGATCATTTAGCTCCCTTCAAAATGGTTGAGCTGAATGGTGCTGATCCATGCATCATGTTCGTGAACGGGCGCCGTCAGTTGTGACTGGTCATTTCTTAGCTGCCATGGCTTATTTTAAATTTTGAATTGTTCTTATTTTATAATTGCGGACGCTTTTAACGTGCTTTCTACATTGTTCTCACATGTATAATTTCAACATGAATGATATAACCATTATATTGTAACAATATTTTGATTTAAAAGAGTGTCCATGGAGTTTCTTGCCCGTTCTTCTCCATAGGTACCTACTACGCTTTGGAATGGGCAACTAGCTTCATATTTCTGACTGACTGACTACTTGACAATTCAAAAGTGCCTGTAAATGGTTTAATTGAAATAAATGCTTTGATTTTGAGTTTTTTGAGTTTATGAATCATCGTAAAATGTCACCAAAATGTCACCAATGTGACATTTGATGATCTGCGTGTAGGTCATTCATATTACGAAGTAATTCATCTGTTTGACAGTTTTCTATGGAGATTCGTAAAATGGTCCACAAATTATGAATTGCTTTTATGTCAAAATAGAGGAATTGCTAATGACAGCTGGGATTCAGGAAATGAACTGCTTTTAGAGGAATTGCTAATGTGGCCCCCTGTAGAGTGCGCGTATTGCACAAATCGCTTAGTGCGCATCGTAGACACGTGCGCTATAGATTAGTGTTGGGTATAGGACATACAAGAGGCACTTCAAATGTCCCATAGGTACAAAATGATTGCATATCCCAACACCTCAAAATAACATTTTGTACCGCTTCACTGTGACATACAACTGAATGAATCTCGAACTGACAAGTGAGTGAGTGCGGTGATGAACGTCGTGCTGTTCAAACCCGTGTCTACTGTTCATAGTTTGTTGCGCGCACTCTATACTATAATTATATCTCTATGGATGTCTTTGGTTTTGAATTTTCGATTTTTTTTCATAAAGTCAAGCCTGAATCAAATAACAATCACCTCACTTAATCACAGGCTACATATAGGTGAAGTACAAACACTTAAATGGTGTGTCGACAGGTCCATGTTAGTATTGCGTGTTCAGAGTCCCGCAGTTCCGCTAAACGGGCTTAACTGGGTTCCGTGCAGTTCAATAGGCAATCGAATAGGTGGACGTCATGGGTTCGTCGATGCATATGTCATAGGATTCTTGGTTTGCTGTTTTGTAGGTGTCGAGTATGTTTCTATTCGGCTAAATGAAATATGGACTAGTATGTTTCTATCGAGTATGTTTCTATTCGGCTAAATGAAATATGGATGGCTATTTTTAACCGACTTCAAAAACAGGAGGAGTTTCTGTTTTTTTTTACCCACTTTGTCTATCTGAATGGTTTTATAATATTGTCACTGTAATTTACACAGGTAATGGTAGTCGAATTTTTGTGGGGTAGGTAGGTACTACAATGAAAAAGTGTTTTTTTTTTTTTTACTTATTTTCCTTCCTACAGACAGACCGAGATAGACAGACTCGACGTTATGTTAGGATGAATAGGTGAATATTGATAGTTTTGTTAGGTTAATAATAATTAAAAGTCTTTACCACGGTTCAAATAAAGTACCAAAATTCCGCAAACTCAATCAAAAGCAAAATCAAAATATTTTATTTCACATAAACCTACATGGGCACTTATGAAACGTCAGAACAAACTGGATACCAGTATCGAAATATGAACACGAAAAAAAAAAAAAAAAAATACTTTTAACTAAATTACAAGTGGTCAATGACCCCAATTATATGTGCAGAATAAACAATTTTTCTTTCTTTGTTTTCCTTAATTTTTTTTCATCAATTCATACATTAACATTTAACATACACATTAACATTAACTCATAAATAACATATTTTTTTGTTTTTACCCATCATATCTGCGGGGTTTCGCTAGCAAATTTAATTAGACCCTGTAGAATCAACTTTGCCAATTTATTTTCTTTAACTAATCACATAATGATAACCTGCAATCAAATCAATAATCTGCCACCGATAAAGTCTTCCAATCCCCTAACCTAATTTACTCGCTTCATAATTAGCCCTCAAATAAATAAGTTATCCGTTAACTTGAAGACGCGTCTCGTTAGTTAACGTGTAGTCCCAGCTGAACGTCTCTTGCCGTGATTAAGTTACAAATTAGAGCCCTAATACAGCTTAGGTCCCTTGTGGGGGGACATTACTATCGGTAGGTACGGTATTCGGGGTTGTACAGGCGTGTTTTTTTGGTACCTACTTATTTATTCTGTTTGTTAAGCAGTGATAGCCCAGTGGTGTGACCGTCGGACTGCCAAGTCATAGGTCTAGAGTTCGAACCCAAGACACGCACCTCTGACTTTTCGGTTTTATGTGCGTATTATATAATTATCACTTGCTTTAAAAACGGTGAAGGAAAATATCGTGAGGAAACCGGCATGCCTGAGAGATATTTCTCGACCGACATGTGAAGCCAAGTTAGAGAACCTTGGGTGGCTTTAAAACTCTGACACCAGGTTAAACACTAACCACTAACGTAAAAAAATATTTAAAAAAAAATATAAAATTAATTTTGTTTGTTGTTTTCTTATTGTTTTTTGGTGAAGAGAGTAGGTACATACTGATAATTTTATAGAACCCCTCCCTTTTATGGTTGGGTGGATTACTGGCTAGTGTTTTATAGAATGGGCTTATATTATCGTATATATTGTGCCGATTGTGCGTGAGAGGAGCTCGTGGCTAAGTTTTAGTAGCCGCACGGATCGATCCATGAGGTTAAGCTACGCTTGCCGGGGTTAGTCCGTGACTGGGTTCCCATCTTTACATACCGAGACTCCTCCGTGGCTCGGAAAGCACGTTAAGCCCAATGGCTTAACGTGCTTTCAATGGACCAATGTCCCGGATGTCATTTGTAGGTCTTTGACATTCGTTACGGGTCGTCAGAAGAATAGAATAGAATACTCTTTATTATGTACACATGTGGAGCAGTGGTGGCCCTGTGGTAACGGCCACGACTAACGAGTTGTAGGTTCGAACCCTGACAGGCGTTTTACTTTGTGTAAATTATTTCATCGCCACTGATCTCAAAACGGTGAAGAAAAACATCGTGAGGAAACCGGCATTTCGTAGAACCAAAAATTCGAAGACATGTGACATCCACCAACCCGCACTGGGCCCGCGTGGTGGATTACGGCCCGCTCCCTCTCACAGAGAGAGGCCTGTGTCCCAGCAGTGGGAACATTATAGGCTGATTGTGCATGTACAGCATAAAAAATACAGATATAAATGTAGAAATTTAACATAGGGTGGGTAATACAAGCCCGACCGACAGTCTGACAAACAGTCTGACCAAGGGGTATCATATTATTACTCAGTTACTGGGTTGTAGAAGTCAGATAGGCAGTCGCTCTATGGAAAATACTGTTAATCAGCTGCATCCGGTTAGACTGGAAGCCGAACCCAACTTAGTTGGGAAAAGGCTAGGCAGATTGATTGAGATTGTACCGACTCCAGAGAAGAAGTTCGTAGAGTACTTATTTCGTTATATTTTCAGTAGGTAGGTACGTATACGATAAACATACCAATATGATTGTCCTTGTAAGATTTTCGTGCCGATTCTGTTGTTCACAAACTAAACTAAATTTAAGTTCAGTGCATCTTTTTCTTTCTATTTCATTAAGAAAAGGACAGAAGATAAATTTTAGTTTAGTCCTGTCAAACTGTCACTACCCCATAAGTTTAGACGTGATTAAAAACTTGCCTACTAAAATTACATCAATTTACGTCTGACGCTGATTAATTTGACAGGACTAAACTAAAATTTATCTTCTGTCCTCTTCTTAATGAAATAGTAAGAAAAAGATGCACTGAACTTAAATTTAGTTTAGTTTGCGAACAACAGAATCGGCACCATTGTCGCTGTAGGAAATATTCATTCATATATGGTGCTTACTGCTTAGGATGCTGAAAAGGTCAGTCATATCATTAATTCATCTCTAGAAGAGATCATGACGTGGCATGTCATACTTTTTCACGTCTTTCAGGCTCTATGGAAGGAATGTTATTGTAGCTATAGTTTATTTCTAGCGTGGTTGTGAATCAGTCAATCTCCTTCAGCAAACTCATTTCACCTAAGTTTTCAGTGAGATTTTTATGAGTATGAGTAGGCTTTCCGTAAAACATGATAAATGACAGGGGACAATGCAAAACAAGTACATACCTAAATAGCTGGCCGTCGAAATATTTAAACCCCATTTCCTTCAGGAAAGTTAAAAACTCTAGACATGAAAGCTTCAGTCATACCTTATAATGACATTACGCAGCCACGTAAACTTCCATTATTCCTAACGATGTCATCTGACCAAGATAATCTGAGTT
Source organism: Lithophane ornitopus (assembly GCA_948473465.1). Classification (NCBI taxonomy): domain Eukaryota; kingdom Metazoa; phylum Arthropoda; class Insecta; order Lepidoptera; family Noctuidae; genus Lithophane; species Lithophane ornitopus. The sequence continues at coordinate 9,137,403 of OX419638.1, read as the reverse complement.
CAGATGGTGACCATAGAGTAAGAATGTGTAGAAGGGAACCTATCTCCGAACGCATTCTAGATGCCTGCAGTTTCGTGGATTTTATAAACATAATTAGCTTTTACTGTACCTACCTACTGTTAAGACTGAGGCATCCGAACTGTGAGAGCAAGTGGGTCATAATCCACCACGCAGACCCAGTATGGGTTGATGGATGTCAATGTCATAATAATTGTCTTCAAATTTTCGGATTCAAGAACACCGCTACACCGCATAAAGTGCAGTGGTTTCGAAATAAATTCAAATTTATAATTAATAATTTGTTCATAATTCAGTTATTCTTCCCGTCTTAACCTATGGTCAGACTTGGTCTTTGACTAACATCCAGAAGTTCAAACTCAAGGTCTGCCAACGAGCAATGGAGTGCAGTATACTAGGTGTTAAATTAACGGATCCTGTTTGTAACACAATCTGCGCTCCAAAACAAAGATAGCTGACGTTGCTCCAAAGGCTGCCCAACTTAAATGGGACTGGGCAGGACACGTCTGCCGCATACCCGACAGAATTGGTGCCCTGAGACAGTGAGGCGGGGTCGCGGCCACGTAGGAGATGGTGAGACGAGCTGGGTAGGGGCAGGTTAGGTTCCGTCAAAACTGGAAGGAGGACGCGCGGGCTCGCGAAAGATGGAAAGAGTAGAGGGATGGCTTGCCAAGGAGTCGAACAGCGTAGGCTAGGAAAAAATATATATAGTGGCTCACAGATTCATAAGATGTTAAAACTTACAAACAAATTAGTTCCACATTGCACAATAAAAACTTTTCGGTGTCGGAGTCGGTGGCAAAAAACGGAAATCAAAGACACCGACTTCCGAAATTAAAGTTATTTTTCACTTTCTTAGTGTTTTATTTGGAAGTCGGTTGTTTTTTATTTTTTGTAAAAAGTTTTTATTTTTCACTGTTTAGTTGTGGTACCTACCCCACACAAATCTGAATACCACTACCTGCTATGTAAATAACAGCGAAGGAGTCAATCAGGATATCGTCTAGATAAACTAAGTGGGAAAAATACGTAATATTGAAGCTAACTCAAAAATGACGCAAGCATAGTTAATAAAATTTATATGGGACCACCTCGGAAGCATGACCTACCAAACAAAAAAAGAATCATCAAAATCGATTCATAATTGGCGGAGTAATCACGTAACAAACATACAAAAAAAAAAAAAAAACATACAGCCGAATTGAGAACCTCCTCCTTTTTGAAGAAGTCGGTTAAAAAGTACATTGCCTGTCTGGTTTAGAGGACACGGCCAAAAAGTCTAAGTCGGTTAGGTAGGTTACCACTGCCACCAATACTTATGTCTTCTCTACAATGTTCCTACTCTATGCAAGTGACACATCCAATTGTGGTCGCTGATGTCAAACGATGGGTTAGACGAGTTCAGATAACTTTCAGCAAGTTAGGTAAACGTGTTATGGTAGTCAGAAAAGTTAGACCTTGGACTTTGTTGATGGAAAAGTAATGGGAGTATTACGGGATTATTCGACGAGATGTCATGGTAATTAGGATAGGGTTTTTCTGCGATCTGCGAACTAATTAAAAATCAGATTATTTCGCGCATAACTTGAGGTTAATCCTTATTAGAAGTAGGTTAATTATTGATATTTGCGATAAATATAATAAGGTTAATAAGCTTTGATAAAAACATTTAGTCTTTATGTCCACAGTCCACTGTCTCCTAAGGTTGATGCGCTAGGGTGGCCCGCGAAATTCAAATTTTCTTACGTTTTTTGCAATTTGCAGGTTAGTATCAGGTTGTATGTTGATCTAAATATTATTAGCGGCCGTAACAAATATGGATTTATAGAATTATAAACATTAGAATCAGCAATATACTGATTACTGACTTAACTAAGACGTTAAAAAAACTGTTTTAGTTGTATTCAAATCTAGCATTAGAAAATACTCCTTCCTTGCTAATACGATTTAATCGTACAACTGTTTTCTTTCACAATTCAACAACGATTAGCTCTGTACTACATTTTACAATTTAAAATGACTTTTGCCCCACCCAGAAACAACGACAATATCATAAGCGTTACTTCTAAGTATTGCCAAAGTAAAATAATCCATTCAGTTGCCATAGTGAAACTTATTTCTAAGTGTTGCCAAAGTAAAATAATCCATTCAGTTGCCATAGTGAAAATTCAGTTGTCTCTATTGAATAATTTTCATTGTTTTCTATCTAGCAAATGATTTAGTTATTTCAGTCTAGTAATTTACATTTTATGATCTCAAAACTACCCACTTACACAAGAATAGTTTCTCAAACCACAACTAATATGACTATTAGCTCACTACCCATACAGCGTTATTACTACCATTAATTAAATCAAATGAATAATATAATATTTAAAATGCCATCTTAACGTCACATCAAATGGCATTATCATGGAAATAAGAAGTTAAATCCACATTCCAGAAGCAAATGGGCCAGGCCTTCCAAGGGGAGGCCTCCGAGGCCTCCCCTTGGAAAAATATCCTTATGACTAGGGCGGCCAGGACTGAGGATATTCCGGACATTTTTTTCTGAAGGCACTGTAGGCAAAATTTGGACGGTATTCAAAAAAAAAAACTATTAAATTACGAATCGCTGACACAACTCATCATGCGTCATGTTTACCGCAAATAAACGTATTTTCTTTCTTTCTTTTTTTCTTTTCTTTATTTCTTTATTTCTTTCTTTAACTGACTTTTATTTTGACAACATGTAAAAACAGTAAAAAACCTAGTAATAATAATATCCTATTGCGAAAGTGAGTTTGTTTGTTTGTTACGCTTAACGCTAAAACGGCTTAACGGATTTGGATGAAATTTGGCACATGGGTAGACCATGACCTGGAATAGGCCATAGGATACTTTTTATCCCGATATTCCCACGGGATCGAGACTTACGCGGGTGAAACCGCGGGGCGCAGCTAGTATCCTTATAATATGAATATCCTAATGCGAAAGTGCGTTTGTTTGTTTGTTACGCTTTTACGCTAAAACGTCTGAACAAATTTGGATGGAATTTGGCACATGTGTAGACCATGACCTGGAATAGGACACAGGATACTTATTATCCCGATTTTCCCATCGGATCGAGACTTATGCGGGTACAACTGCGGGGCGCAGCTAGTTAAATATACATAAATAGGTCGCAACAGGCACATAATATGGTATCCCGGATTTTCTTAGTCTCCAAATCTCAAATTATTTCTAGGCAAACGTGCACCATCATTAAACCCATCATCGCTTACCATCTGTTGATATTGCTAGCTTCAACTTTCTGACTAACTGATCGACTCTTTGGCAATTCAAAAATGCCTGTCAATGGTTTAATTGAAATAAATGCTTTGAGTTTGAGTTTGGCACAAAACAAAGGCTGAAGGAAAAGATATCCCCCAAAAATTAGGACGTCTCACAAACTCCCAAACAACTGGCCACAGCACTCGTAACCCGTCCCCCACATTTAATAACTCGGAGACTAACCAAGATTTATTTAGTCTAATATTGCCAATGTGGCATATATATAATGCAATATTGACACGTGACGATGAAAATCTCGGATTTTTACTGATTTACATAGTAATCTTGGAAGAAAAATGGTTTATATTAAATGTTTGTTGAGCCTTATTCAAGGGAGCGTTTGAAATGAAATGTATGAGAAGTTCCAGTGATGAAAAGACCATGTTTTCTTTAGTAATCATCAGAATACCTATACCCTATATGAAATAAGATTAGACATAATATAAATAAACCTTTTTACAGTCCGTTCAACCGATTTTCACTTCTATTGCGTTGGTGGCATGACAAATGGCAGCTGCAGTAGACAGTTGGTATTGTGTAACCTTTTTTGCTTTTAATGCCATCCTTATGCCTACGGTATAGAAGTCGAAATCGGTTGAACGGACTTTATAAAGGTTTGTTTGAATGTCTGAATCTTATTTCAAATGGAGTTTATATAGACGTCCACTACTGGACATAGGCGACCCCAAGCATGGCCACATCGACCGGCTTTGCGTTTCTTACACACAGCGGATTTCCGTGACCTTCACCATCGTCGGGTCCACCTTGTGAAGGGCAAACCTTTATAAAGGATGTTATTTAAATTCAAGAATACTTTAACACATACTTATATCTGCTCTTCTTTCTATCCAATCAATGATTATTAATTGATTAAGCTGGAAGGTTTTTGGTTAATTTACCAAGATTTTTGTAAGTTTTAGTATGTTTCATTTTCCACAAAATAAAGCACCAGCCTGTATCTACATTAATAATATTTTTTATAGAAAAGATTTTTAGTTTTTGGACCGAAAACTACAGGACCGAAGTATTCTTTTTTTTGTAACGTACCTGTTACAATCTAGCATATTAAAATGAGTAAGATGCCAGATAAATTCGCTAATTGAGGAAATTATTCAAGTGGATGTTACAGTGAAGTTTCCAGCTGATATGTGCAACAAACATGGCCGACACAAGTTGACCACGAAAGGCCAACAGTCGCCAATCTCTAATCGCAAAATCTCATCCTTAAAACATTATTCCATTATTCAAGTACTAATTAAAACAACGCCACGTTAGCTAGTTCACAGTCGATCGATTGTGCTTTACATTACCCGGGAATCGAACCGATACACAATCTTGTGCCTCCGGTTAATTAAAAACCAAGAACTGCGAGCCTCTAAACCACAATCTGGATTCACACATCTTTTTTAGAAAAACTAGCGAATTTGTGTCTTATTGTGTGAGGAAGAAAGCTTAAAGTAGAGTGTAATGAAGGTGATATGTTGTTGTTGGCTTAAAATAAAATTGTTTTATGTTAGTTGGCTTGCTATTGTTATTTTTAAGTACAGGTTATAGTTGTTTATGCAACTGTTATATAATAAGGGTTATTAAAACACGAAAGTATCACATGAGTGTTTTAATACCTAATTATTAACAGTTGCATACAAGACTTTATCTACACCCATGATATGAATCTTTTGACAGCCTTAAACTTGTCTCAAAACCTACTTATCGTAGGGTGTTCGCGTCTTCAGATATTCCAAGGTCAAATGTCAAAAAAAACGATTTTTTACACATTTATAGCAAATATCTCGTTTTCAATGGGTTTTATGCTATTTGTATGTTTATAAATATTGTTGAGGATTAAATTCTGTACTTACAACTTTTGTATATACATTTTTTTTATATCTCGAACCATTTTCGAGATGAGACCAACCATGAAATCACGAAAAACAAACAGCTGTTCCATACATTTGTGTTCATTTAAATCGACATTATGGAACAGCAGATTTTTTTTTGCGATTTCAAAGTTGGTCCCATAGAAAAAGTATATTATAGATGACACCAAACCACTAGTTTCAAGGATAACGGTGTCTACCCTAACACCCTGTATAGGTACCAGTAACTAATAAATACCTACCACTGGTATTTGTTAAAACTCCTATTTATTTTCAATCCGAACGGATACCATTGTTTAAACGAATACCAAAACAAGTTGAAAGATTTATGGTACAGTCAGTATAAATACCTATGAGTTTTAAGAAATACCAGTGGTATTCGTTTTTGGTACCTATTAGAATGGAATAAGTAGCTTAGCGGTCTAGTTCATGAATTACAAAAGAAAAAAAAAACTTACTAAGTACTTATCTAGGTATTACACTAATCATTATTATTGTTTTTGTTTAATTAGATATTAAATTTGTTTTACGTATCCTTGATTAGCTGCTATCGTTAACATACATTTCTATTCAATATTTTCTTTCTGATAATAAATTAACTGTAATTATTCATACACGAATTTTTATTCAACTGCTACCTACCTACTTATATAAGAAACTCAATGAGCAAGCGCAACGCTGCCCGTAATCGGTCGACCCGAAGATAGCCGAACGCATGTTTACGGGTCGCGGTCGGGAACACGCACGGCGCACGAAGCTAGCCGAAGTTACACGACTAGTCTTGCCCTGTCCCCCGCGCCCCCGCACAGTCACGGACATAAATAGTTCGCGAAATTAATGTGCAGACTTTGATAAGTCATTGACAGAAAACATAATTCCAAAATTTATTGTTTTTTTTTTTAAAGATTATCTAAGGATTATGGTTAAAATGTGAGTCTTGATATTACTAAAACGTATATTTTATTGACTGTTGAGGACTAAATAAATTGCGGTCTCTTACAAACTGTCAAACAAATGATGATAGATGGGTCATTTGATAAAAAAATAACATGATTTATAATCGCATGATTAAGCATAAAACTAAAAGCAGTTTATATACTATATTTCATTGATATTAATTAACGAATAGTTTTTACATTATGAAACGTAATTTATGTTACAATTTGTCAGTTGTCCAGAACGTGTTTTGTAAACAACAATTATTAATAATTATTATGGTTATCTAGGTATTTTTACGCCGCTGCTGAATCTCCGCTGCCTCAAGGCATGGCAATTATTAATTGAAGTAATCTATAATCTATTATCTCTAAGCTCTTATTACGTTTAACAAATGCGAGCCATTTGCTCGTGGCCCGCGGCCCTAAGGGCCGACGCAAACCTGGCGAAGCGCCGCGAAGAACGAATTTTATTGCCAAGCAAATATCAACATTGCGAGTTTGAAAATAAAGTTTAAAATTAATAACCTCCGACACGCTTCTCTGTCCGCTTTCACGCGCTCTCGGACTAAATTAAGTTTATCTATTTTTCACTTTATTTGTACAAGTGCAAGGTCAATATTTGTTTGGCAGTGAAAACAACGCTGCGCTGCTTTTCCAGGTCCGCGCCGGTCCTACCACTTCGGACAATATTTCTACTAAATAAACAAACGGGAAATGATAATTTTGTGTAGTCAAATTTGTAATTGCGATTTACTGCAAAATAGCTTTTGGTATTATTTATTACTTTTGTAATTATGTTAGTTAAACTTAAATTGGGCTTTGTTTTAATTTAAGTCAGTATTTATTTATATACTACTTGATTTATTTGTTTTTATCAAAGTACCTATTAAAAAAAAATCGGTAGTTTTTGCTAGTACATAAGCACTTGTAAATAATAGTTAATTGTTAATCAATTATTGTGCAATACCTACTTACCGAAGATTATGTAGGTACTTAATTAAAAAATATTCCATTAAAAAATCACAAAAATAAAGCGCACACTAATGGGCCACTTACGTTTGGTTCTTCGAAATTAAACAATTTCTATCTCTTTCGCACATACACGGTCGCGCGCGGTCGTGACGACTCGTTCTCCCCTCCCCTACACCCCTCTCGCTCCTCTCCTCGACCAGTTACGCCCCGCGACGCTTTATAGACGGACGTGTATTTATTTCATTTATTTTGTGCGATAGTGTGATATTAAAACAAAATGGCGTCGCCGACTCCCGGTCCAAGTAGAAGTAATAAAGACAGTTACACACCGAAAACTGCCCCGGAGAAGCTCCGTATATTACACCGGGTCGCAGCGAAAGTAAGTGATGAAATTAAAGGAATAGTCGGGAAAAAACTTAAAGCTATCGAATTTACCGGTTTGGACAAGAGTTTTATTGAAAAACTGAGAAACGAAACAAATCATATAGAAATAAAAGTCAGAGAGGTAGATCGATCCGTCATTTACCATAAATTAATGGACTTGTATCTTTATGAGAAGACAATGCCTACTACTTACCAACTATTCCTAAAACTATACGGGAAAATACCTGCTTATATGGATTTAGGGGAATTCAGAGATTACATTTTTAAACACGGTTTCATGTGGAGACAGATTGTAAAAGGTACATGTGTTGTTATCGAGAATCCCAAAATTACTTTCGAAAGGCATTTGTATTTGAAGAACATTCTACGTCATAGAAAAGAAGGGAGAACCATTTATTTCATCGATGAAGTTGCTTTCAATGTCAAAGGTGATATTTTAACTATAAAACAAAGCATATCTCGCAAAGTCGAGCCCCAAATAAGATTAATTTATGCCGTAACGGAGGACGGAGTTCAATTCAAGCAATTCATAAATGAATTTAATACTGAATCTTTCTTGAAATGGATTAAAGAGTCATTGTTAAAGGCTATATCGGCACCTAGTGTCATTGTTCTTAATAATTATAAGCATCACTGCGAGGAACTTTTGGCTTTACCAAATGAAGATAGTTTGAAGAAGGAAATGTGTGACTGGTTGGAACATTTCGATGTACCCCACGACCCTGAACTCCCAAAGGTATTATTATTCGAACTCATACAAAAATACACAGATTTAACTCAAAAAATGTATGTAGTGGACAATATGCTGAGACAATATGGCCACACGGTTTTGAGGTTACCCGACTGCATTATAAAATTGACTCCTGCGACTTACTATTTTGATATGTTACGAGTGAACATGCCTAACTTGCTGAAAGAACATACTGTAGATCCTGACGTCATAACAACCTCGATTAACCAGATTATTGATACTGTGAATGAAGAACATGCAAGTAAATATTCTGACGTGATCGTGGTGGAGGAACAGGTTATTTTCCAGAGGGATGAGGCTGTGGATTTAATTATGGACGAACTAGAAGATAAAATGAAAGAGGCTTCGGCAGAAAATAATGGGTTAGATTCTGAGCTGCCTTCGAATGAATCTGATTCGGAGTAATTATTACTTATTTTGGTGTTTTAAAGATGTTCTGTTTTTAAGTAAAGTGTTAGTTTTGACCTGTTCCATTTCTCATAATGTTAACTTGATATAATACTATACATTGTGATGAAAATAAAACTTAATTTCTTTTAATAATATGGTTTTTAATTTAAATCAAATATAATTTAATCAAACCCAAAAAAAAATGGAAAGATAGTTTTATATACTTACTTGGTATTGAAGCAAATTATAATTAAAGAAAAATACATAAAACACAGTTACTGTTTTATATTTTTAGTATTCATAAGTACATAACACAAATCTCATTCACAAACACCAATAAATCTACCACCGAACCCGCGACCCGCAGCTTTGGAGCCTTCAGCTACTGCGCCCATCAAATCTACACAAATTAGGTAGTTAGACTGTAGATAATACCATCGCCTGAACACAGGATGACCTAGTTCAGGCACATAAAACAATTGAATTTTTCGTAGATTTAAGCTTTGTATTTTAGTGTTTTAGGTACCTTTTTACCTCAATAAATTTGTATTTATTTTATTTATTAAAACAACTTCAATCAAGTCAGCCTATCACAGTCCACTGTTGGACATAGGCCTCTCCCAGACTGCGCCACAACACCCTGTCCTACCGCATCCATCCAATCTGTCCCAGCCACCTTTTTAAGGTTGTCGGTCCATCTCCCCGGGAGGCGTCCCACAGTATGCTTGCCGACCGACCAATTAACCAACAAACCAACTTATCAATCAATTATTCATTCCCTAAAACAAAAGAAAATAGTCAAGTAAGTACTTATTTCTAAAAGAAAATCACTTTCCGAAAATCATTTAATTACTTTCAGAACTTAATAATTAGTAGTCCCTTCTGAAGTTAACGTACTGACCAAAGGTTTCAATTAGCAAGTAACTTAGTTCAGCCACAATGTAGATAGCTACCTACAGAAGGTCCGCTCCAAACAACGACAACGAGCGAATACAGAGACGCATGCGCACATAGACGTGTAGCATAATCAGCCTATAATGTTCCCACTGCTGGGACACAGGCCTCCTCTCAGCGAAAGGGAGTGGGCCGTAATCCACTACGCGGGCTCAGTGCGGGTTGGCAGATGTCACATGTCTTTGGATTTTTGGTTCTAGGACTTCTAGGACATGCCCGTTTCCTCACGGCGCTGTACAACCGCGGACATTTGCGGTGAACCACTTTTCAACCCTTATGCCCTGAGTAATAAGGTTGAAAAGTGGTTCACGGCCAGTGGCCGCGATGATACCTACGGAATACGTGTCTACGCGTGCGTTTGCTTCATACAAAGCTGAACTTCTGTAGGTATCTATTCTGTGGTTCAGTAGAAATTTCCTGTGTGTTTCATATTTGATGAGGGTAGTTCGTTTAGTCCTCAAGGACTCTGGTAGGTACCCTTGACCGTACCTTTGATTAAGGAGCAGAATAAATGGACATTGTGGCTGATCTTTTATATGGAAGAGGTATGTGGGTAATCGTTTTTGGATTAAGGATAATTATCTACTTACGTATATTTTTGTTACTTCATTATGAGAGCAGTGGTCAGTGGTAAAAGCCGCGACTTACGAGTTGTATGTTAGTAGGTAGTTGTATGTTGTATGGTTCGAACCCTGACAGGCGCTTTCTGTGTGTAAATTATTTCATCACCACTGCTCTCAAAACGGTGAAGGAAAACATCGTGAGGAAACCGGCATGTCCTAGAACCCAACATTTGGGTTCCGTCCGTATCGAACGCTATTGCTTCTTTCGCCCCGCGTCGCGACATACGCGCGCGGTTGCGGGCGGGGCGGGGCGGGGTGGAGCGCGGCGGGGCGCCTCGGCGCATCGCTATTCATTCTCAGTAATCAACATAACACGCAGCGGAGCGCACGTCAATTTTTTGGAAATTCAATAGGTAATTATTTGTTGGTTTTATCTATTATTTTGTGAAATATGCGTTTCTGATTACTTTCGTAAGCTATTTCGTAGTAATTAACAATGCTAAATGTTTTATTTTGCTGTATAAATATCATTTTGTGGTCAGTTTTATTCGCTTTGAAACTGGATTTAACCGGTTTACACGGGCGCATTGTTGTCGGATTATCTTGAATGAATGGAGTTTTCTGTGTGTATAAAGTGGTCTGTGCCACCAGTGCATCTAGGATATAGCCTTGGGAAGAAGGTCCCCCTCGCCCCGCGCGGCTTTTGTTGCAATACTTAAAGTGCAAAGTGACGTCATCAGTATTGCTCTTACTCTTTATTGCGCACAGGTTTAAAAAATTGAGAGAGATAGTATATTAAAATAAAATTACGAGTTACATAAAGCCTTAGGCAAATAAAATTCTACTTTCAGCGATTGTATTTTTTTTTAACTTTTTATGTCAAAAGTTAGTTTTTCCTAATATTACACAGTTTTGTAGAAACATGAAGTTTATATTAAAATCAGTGAAATAAAAGGTATTTGTCATTCAAACGCACATTCACTTTTAGTGTTTTTTAAATAATAACTAAGTACAAAAAGTTTAAGATAAATTCAATTGCCAATTTATTACTTTAATATTTTTATTTCTAACTAGATTTTGCCTGTGGCTTCGCTCGTACGGAACGTACTACCGGGATAAAAACTATGCTATGAGTTAAGTCAGGTTGTAAACTATCTGTATGCACTCCAATCCGTTCGGCAGGTTTTGCGTCAAAGTAACACTTAAACATACAAAGTTTCACATTAATTATAATACTAGCTGCGCCCCGCGATATCACCCGCGTAAGTCTCGATCCCGTGAAAATATCGGGATAAAAAGTATCCTATGTCCTATTCCAGGTCATGGTCTACCCACGTGTCAAATTTCATCTAAATCCGTGTAGTCGTTTTTTCTTGAAAACGTAACAAACAAACAAACTCACTTTCGCCTTTATAATATTACTTATTATTTTTATTAATTAGGATTCGGATTTGTGGGATTTGTCTACATAATTATTTGTCCTTAGAAAGATTAAAATCTAATACGGTCCTCTGCCGCGTCCGTCTGTCGTCCTGTACGCGATAAACTCAAAAACTACTGCACCGATTTTCATGCTCTTTTCACCAATGGATAGATTGGTTCTCGAGTAAGGTTTTAGTATATAATAACCGACATCCACGCGGGCGAAGCCGTGGGCATCAGCTAGTATATTATATATTTAGGTTTTAGGTAAATAACATACTTACAGTAACCGCTTACAATACTTCTAACTTCTTTCTTTTACAGATTTAACTATGCGAAATGAGTTCCAAAGCGGATCAGAACGTTTATAATGAAATATGCGACAAACTCCAAATTGCCAAACACATATTATCAAAGACCCAGACAGCTGGCCCTAAATTTGAAAGTGACCGTTATGAACGAACAATATGTTACTACACCGGAGTCGACAGAAAAAGTATAGACGAACTAGTGGCGCACAGAAAAGCAAAGAAAACATTTAATGAGCTGTTAGCAATTAAAAATAACCAACACGAAACCGCCCTTATATCTTTTGAGCAAATGAGAAACATAATCATTGATCTATATGTAATGAATCAGCAGGTACCCACAAGAGCTTCAATAGGCAAAGCTCTGAGGGCATTTGAGAAAGGATATACATCTTTTATTCTGAAAAAAGACTTGAACAATCTCGGCTTCAGATGGAAACGACTGCCTGAGTCAAATAGATGCATCGTCGTTGAAAATACAGAGCAATGTTCAAACAGGATGAAATATTTTCTCAAAATGCAGGAATACAGAGATAGCAACAGAGTGCTAATTCACGTAGAACGGACACCCCCTTGCTTTTATTATGCAACTCTATATCGTACAAAACCCACGGAACTCATACTCGTCGCGTCACCTCAGCTTGGATTAATCGACGTAGGCTTCCCTCCAAAACTAAAAACCCTAGAGTTTTTTCTTAGAAATAAGCTACACACAGTACCCGATAATTCGGTATTTGTAATAGAACACTCGAATCCATCAGGAGCGGACTTGGAACGGACCTGCAAATTACACACACCTACGATGCATAGCCAGAAGAAAGAAATGATTGAATGGCTGGAAGCCTACAACATACCGTGCGATTCCACATTACACAGAGGAGAACTGTTTGCTCTCATTGAAAAACATAAAGTGAACTGTCCTCCGTATTACAAATGCTGCGAATTTTTGAAAGCTGCAGGCCACGATGTCATACTTCGTCCACCGGAACTGATGTACATAAAATACTTCAACCGGACGATAATTCGCATGGCTGGTACAAAAAGTATGACTTTACCGATGTTTAAGGCGTATGTGGTTGATAAAATTAATTTAGTCCCACAAGAGTACTGGTTGGACGAAGACCAGAGAATGGCGGCTGCGGAACAGAAAATATACGACGAAGATCTGAAACTTGAATTGATCCTAGATAAATTAATGGAAGGTATAAAAAATAAAAGTTTGAATGTTTCTGATTTCAAAGAGTGTGAAGATGACGAGTTTGACACGGAGTTTGTTGATAATGTCGTAGTTGGGGCATGCCCAAATGTACTTGGGCAAGGACTGTATAAACTCTATAAACGAGGGTCATCAGGTTTATCTCAGCCAGGGCCATCAGGCTCATCTAAGCCTGGGCCTTCTGGCTCATCTAAGCCGGGACCATCTGGCTCATCTAAGCCAGGGCCATCTGGCTCGTCTAAGCCAGGGCCATCTGGCTCATCTAAGCCAGGGCCATCTGGCTCATCTAAGCCAGGGCCATCTCAAGCTCAACCAGGGCCATCTACAAGAATAACCAAGTAATGTTACGTTCAATTTTTTTTTTCTTCATATTTTACGGTTTCTTTAGATAATGATTATAATAAACTTCTTTTTAATGTATTTTTATTGTTTTATTCCATACAAGAAAGTGATATTACTAGCATAAAAGTAGTGATATTTTCACAAATAATTTCGAGTGATTCTGTCTTTTAGGTTATGATAAGATGACCTCTGGTTTACCGTCGTTTAGTTTGAAAATCATGAAAGTTTTTTTTAATATATTTCCTGCTACTTAGCAATCTGTTTCCTTGAATCTATAATCCAATATGTTGTCAGAATTTCATCGGTAGATAGATCTTTAGCTGAATTATGCACCCATTGATGCCCTACTCATCTTCTGTCTGCTAAATCATGAAAGTAAATAACTAATTATGAATATTGATAACTGTATCGTTGTCTAGTGGTCGCAAACGCTACTGCTGAGCATGAGGTCTCGGGTTCGATTCCTGGGTCGGGCGAAGTGTTATTGGGTTTTTCAATCTTGAATTTCTTTGTAGTCTAGATTCGTGCTCAGTGTGAAATGACCCTTAGGAAACTAGACGATACTAAACAAGAAGTTTTAATGCAAGACTGAATATGATAACATTCAAATATATAGTAGCACCAATCGTTACAATAATTGTTTTATTGCAAGAACGAGGCGAAGCTATACACTCTATAGAGCCCTATCTCTTTCTAACAAAAGTCTCCACACTTCATCGTAGCCCAGGTGTCTGGTTGGTCCAAACGACCGATATGGTCGTAATGGTTCGAGTATCGGTCCTGATATTGTAAGTTGCAGATTGCAATGTGGAGGGATACTTATTATAAAGGTAGATACCTACAGTGCCCATCTGCTCATGCAAAGAATACAATAAAATTAATATAATAAAGCCTCGTGCACAGTAGCGCGACGCGACTCTAAAGGCTCCCACAAACAGGCGCGACAAGAATTACGTTGCCTGTCGCACCCGCGATATTGCAGCAATTTACACGAGGCTTAACAAAACAATTTCAAAGAAAACTTCACCATTTAACAATAATTGGTGTTGCGTCGCTCGCGCCACCGCCGTCGCGTCGCGCCAATCTGCACGAAGCTTAAAGCCTCCCTGGCGCGACGCGACGCCGTCGCATTGTTCGCCGTGAAGTTTTCTCAGGTATTGTTTTGTTAAAAGTCGAGTCGCGCCAGTATGTAAGAGCCTTAAGGCTCCCACAACCAGTATGTAAGAGCCTTTAAATCTAAAGAGTTTTATTTTCGTTTGACCGCGCTTATCTCTGAAACTACGAATTTTGGATTCTAGGTCATACCGGTTTCCTCACGATGATTTCCTGATTATGCTTATTTATCTATCCTATCTTAAATAAATAAGCATAATCAGCCTATGTTCCCATTGGTGGGACACAGGCCTCCTATTGGTGAGAGGGAGTGGGCTGGCCTACCACGCGGGCCCAGTGCGGGTTGGTAGATGACACATGTCTATATTTATGATTATATTGTAGCACTTTGTCGGCGTGTTTATGTACACCCATGCCAAATTACAGCGTTCTAGTACTAAGAGTCTCTGAGCTAAGCCGCGAACAGACAGATGGATAGACAGACGGACATGGCGAAACTATAAAGATGTCACGGTAGTGTCATACTGTCAATAAAATTGTGTAATAATAATTGTACATGTGAGCTCGGCTGTCATTGTGCCGATTGTCGTAACGGCCAATGGCCTGATGGCCGGAAGCCTCGACCAACATCTCTCGAGGTTCTCGTTAGGCGGTTGGATCAAGGGCCTGATTCAGAAGGCAGTACTCCTTGATACGGCTCGCATTGTGAGGAGGTTCCTGTCTCTGCAGCCCTAACCACCGGTAGCTTGGACCCTGCTCCCGACACCGGCGGACTTATATTTTTTATATTTTTAAATGTTTTTTCTTATGTTTTTATAAAAATATTTAAAAATGTAAATAGATAAGAAAGAAAATAAATAAACGTATAATAATTGTACTAATATGGAAAGTTATTTTATTTGATTTTTATTTTATATATAAGGGTTCCTTGTAGTCAACAAGGAACCCTAAAAACAACATAGTGTAGGTATACCTACCAACATAACACCTGTATATCTCAACCCCAGCTGTTAATATGGTATAACATCTCACATTTGCATGTGACATGTTCGCCGTACCCCGGTTACATATTTTTTCATAAATTTTCACTTCCCAACGTGATGTCGTATTCAATTTTATCTCCTTCATGAAAAGATTTACTGGGGCATTACGGGTAAATGCATTGGGTGTATGACATTGTGCTGGGTGGTGAAAATGGCCATGCTTTTCTCTTGTTGGTAAAATGCGACCGTTGGCGTTCAGTTTTCAACTATTTTAGCCATCTACAGGATTCATTTCTGTGTCTTAATGAAAAACACTTATCTATCACCAATACCCCAATAGGTATATTTAGTATTTGTAGGCTATATACATATTTGTTCAGTGGGAGAATCGAGCCTGCGTACGATAGCGCAGAAGCCAACCGCTTAGGCATTATGGCAATCATATAGGTGAACAGAAAATGACAGACCTTGCAAATTTCCAGCGTTCAAGCGGGAGGGCGTGTCAGACTTTTACTGATTAAAACCCAGCCGTGTTCCTTCCAAAGCCCCAATATCTGCCCAACTCCGCCATCTTCGTTTGCGGTCACGAGTCCATTTCAGTTTCAGGGTTCCACTGCGTTGTAATATAATTACTGAAATAAAACAAAAAGTAGCAGAAGTTCTATGACCCGGTGAACTTTGTACCACGTGAGACAACATTTTTATTTATTCGATTTTTCTTCGAGGCGGAAAAAAAAAAAAAAACTAAACTTTGCGAGACTAACGCACGGCAATTGATTTTTTAACCGATTTCTTCAAAAAGGAGAAGGTTCTCAATTCGCCTGAAAGTTTTTTTTTTTTTTTTTTGTATATTTTTTACTCGATTTCTCCGCCAATTATGAATCGATTTTGATGATTCTTTTTTTGTATGGTAGGTCATGCTTCCGAGGTGGCCCCATATAAATTTTATTAACTTTGCTTGGGTAGTTTTTGAGTTAGCGTCAATATTACGTATTTTTCCCACTTAGTTTATCTAGACGATGTTTTCATTTACTCCTTTAGTGTTATTTTCATCAGCTTGTGGTATTCGAATTTGTGTGGGGAAGGTACCACTACTAAAAAGTAAAAATAAAAACTTTTTACAAAAACAAAAACCGACTTCCAAAAAAAAACACTCAAAACTGAAAAATAACTTTAATATCGGAAGACGGTGGCAAAAAATGAAAATTGAAAAGCAACGACATCGACTTTCGAAATTAAAGTTATTTTTCAGTTTTTAGTGTTTTTTAAATATATAGATAATTATGTCGGAGACAGTCATCAGTACTGTCGCTAAACGAAGCGCGGCACGTGACACGAGTGGTGGCAGCACTAACACGCGGCTAACTTCGTGCTACGACGGAGCCTAGCTAACGGAGGGGCGCCAGGGCGAGCTCTCTTGCCTGCTGACCGTCCTGGAGAACAAAACCTCCAGTCTAGGAACTGTCCTACGTTTCGTCTGGCTTTAAGTTATTTTGATTTATTGTAATTTGTGGCTATAGTGTTAATTTGTGATTTTAATAAACGCCGTGTATCGCACCCAGTGTGTTTTCATTGCACGAAACCCATCTTCTGCCCACATGATGTCTTAATCTAATGGAATAAATCCTGACGATCTCCGACAGATAGATAACAAGCACTTCATTTGTTTGTATTTAATTACAATTGACATGCTCTTATGTTTTTTTGTTACAGGTAAGGCTGTCTTATTATGAAAACATGTACGAAATAGTAACATGTACCTACTTAGGTAAGCGTAAATATGAAGTTACTGAGAAAAAAGGATAATAAGTAGGTAAGCACGATAGATATATTAATTTAAAAAAAAAAATGTTAATTATTTTTACCATGAAACAATCATAGACCCTGAAATAAAAACATTAATCTTCCAATAAAAAAATTAAGCATTCGTCGGAGTGCTTTTCTCATTTCCTATACAAATAATAAACAATCACAATTATTTTCCGTATTGTAAAAAATCTTTTTAGTATGAGAAGTCATAACAAATAGTGAAATTAATTTCATAAGTAGAGACAGTACAGAACAAACAGGCAAGTTCTTTGGTATTTAATTCAGTTTTAATTGGAAAACGTGTTCCTAGGAACATTCAGTAAAAATAAAAATTCCTCTTATTACTGTTTTCATAAGCTACTATATGAAATAAACTCGAATTAGTCAGACAGGTAAAAAAATAAAAAAAAAACGATGGCCAGTAGTGAATATCTTTGACACCTGTCACTGTCAGATGCCAGAAAAGCAACTGCACTAACCTAAAAATACTGGTATCCATGCTAGGTGATCGGGTATCTGTGGTATCGATGTGTTAATCGATATGCCTGGTGGTGCTACTGTGTTATTCAAAAGATTAACTAATAACATAAATACCATTTCTGAGTGACTTTAAATCGAGTTATAGTAGTGACAATAAAACAGTTCTGTGTACGTATACAAAGACAAAGAGAGAATATAAAAAATGTACAACGTATTTTTATTTCATTTGTTTGCAATTTTGCAGAATTCGCA
Organism: Lithophane ornitopus; assembly: GCA_948473465.1. Lineage (NCBI taxonomy): Eukaryota > Metazoa > Arthropoda > Insecta > Lepidoptera > Noctuidae > Lithophane > Lithophane ornitopus. The sequence goes on along the minus strand of OX419638.1, from coordinate 9,119,319 downwards.
AGAATTCCACTTTTTCATTGTTTTATTATCATGTTCTCATTGGCAATTAATAGCCACTACTTTACATGAACCTTCTTATATCCACTTTCTTATTCGTCATGACTGTTGTCGTATTTCTTTTACGTATTCCCCATGCTTTGACTGCCTCGTTGGTCTAGTGATTTCTGGGTTGGGCAGTATCAATTAATTGGTTTTCCATTCGTAAATTCTTAGTAGCAGACCGGAGAAAGCGGGAAAGTCCCAAAAGGGTTACTGGGGCCCTTGGCAACAGGCAACTGAAGGAACACGGGTGGGTTTTAGTCAGTAAAAGTCTGACACGATTCCCCCTCCGCCCAGAGCGTAGAAGTTATTTGATGATTTCCCAACGTCAAAAAAAAAAAAGACCGGCTTCTGTGTTTGTGTCCAGGCTATAAGCTCGTCCCACTATTACGTGGGACTTAAACATAACTGGCGAAATGTGGGTGTACTATGTCTGTCTAACCCTTTGGGGAATACAGGCGTGATGTTATGTTGATGTTGTCACCATGCCAATGAATCGTGCACGTTTTTGAGCCGATGATGCCTTGACAAAAAAGATGGTCACCCATCCACAGACCAAACCCGACAAGTGTAGCTTAACCTGATCGATCGACCCGTGCGGCTGTTATTACTTAGCCACGAGCCCATACCAAAGTGTTGATAAAAAAATATGTCATGTTTTAGCGGCAACACCATTTTATTCCTCCACCAAATATTAATGAAGTAAGGTTTAGTCAGATAGACCTGGTACCTAATTAACGGTAATTTTTGGGAACCTTATTAATTTATCCAGTCAATTACAACGAAAGCGAATACCCAAAGTACACGCAAAATGATTAACAATACTTCACAAAGAGCTTGCGTGCGTACTTCTCGTTAAATATAACAAATACCACAAAATATTATAATGATTCCCTATGGAAGAACTTGCGTAGGCACTTTGTTATTTATATTTTCGAATATGAATTAGTTATTTGCGGTAGGTGAATGTATATAAAGAAAAAAATACACATGTTGTTCAAGGATAAACATTTTCCATTATAAGAATATGAACCTTGTTTTTTTTGCTTTATATTCGGTAATTCTATTTCATCAAAATTGTAAGGTTGTTAAAGTATTGAAAGGAAACTTTGTCTATGAATTGAGGATCAACACTTAAATAACGTCAGAAAGACACAATACAGGCCTTTTTTCTATATTGTACTCATTTTGTCTTTAATCTTTTTCTAATATTATGAAAAAAAAAACAGTTTACAGATCTTTCGTAAAACACTGCCTATATTTTTTCTAAGTATCGTTAAAATGTCACATTTCCGTGACATACAAAATTATCAGAATTCACTACGGATTGGCGGAACTCTAAAACCCTCACCGCATTAATCACGTCCGCAGAACAAAACTGCCACAACCACAAAAACTTACTTTTCAAAAGTTCGAAAATCGAATGTACTGCGTTCGAGATCCAACCAATCCCAGGGGATCATTTCATTAGTCGAACATTTAAATATCAAAAGAATACATTTGGGTCTGATTCACCTCGACATTCATTATGTATACCGGTTTTATTATATTTTTATTGCTTTCCCGCTTTGGATCAGGCTTTCTAGCTTTTTGTTTTACGTTTTTTTTTAGTTTCCGACTTAGGTAGTTTGTGATTGCAGATTTTAATGCTCAGAATCGAAATAAATATGTAATAGATTTTGTACCCGACTGCAACGCCTTAAAGAGAGGGTATTGTTTTTAACATAAAACAATGTTTTTCTACTAACTTGTTATACGATTACTTTATAACTGTTTAGTTCTAGTGTTACCACAATAAATAATAAGCATTCCAACGCAATAGTGTTAGACAATCCCACGATCATTATTACTACGTGATTTGACTTCACAACTTATCCTATTAATCCATACAAAACTTCAACACGATAACACAATCAAAATCCAACCTTATGTGTTAAAAAATAAGTGTCACTTCAATTGAAAACTAACTTTGTTACCGGCTGATACATTTCGTGTAACGTGCTGGACGGTTTTGAGCCGTATGCCTGAGAAATTAAGGTTTAAATTAGATTAGTTTTTATTGAAACAGCAAAGTTTTTATGACATACTGTAAATATGGTTAGTATTAAATGTAATTCGGACTGAGTTGGTAATAATTATTGTGATAAATAAATATTTAATGAATGACGTCACAGGAGGAAGAGCCAAAAGGGCAGTTTTGGTGGATAGGAGTTTTTTCCTGGTTGTATCTGCTTTACCTGTACTAAATTTAGTATACCTAACCTACCTACAGGGACAGTGATAATCTGCCAGGGTTGCGGGAAAGTCCGAAAGGGATACCGGGACCCTTAGCAACAGGCAACTGAAGGAACTCGGGTGGGTTTTAGTCAGTAAAAGTCTAACACGCCCTCCCGCTCCGCCCAGAGCGGTAGAAGTCATTTGAAGATTTGACAAACCCAAAAAAAATATATATATAATATGGCGGCGATTCGTTAAGGCGATGAAATGACCCCTTATGACCCCTATGCAAATGTCAACCATTTTCGAGTAATTCGACATTTTTATTTCATTATTTTAAAATATAAAATGTCAAATTACTCGGTTATGTGAAATATTATAAAAATACAACGCTACTTACCTCAGAAACAAGTCAAACTCATCTCAAACAATTAAAAACCTTATAATAAAGTCCATTAAACTTATTTTACTCCATTTTTTTTACTTGAAGCAACACCTTACTAACTCCAACCAGACCTTCCAAAGGGGTCGAAAGTTTTCTTGAAGTTTCTTCTTAGGGTCAACTCACACCGAAAGAGCGGCGAAGGGCAGCGAAGCGCCGCGACCCGCTCGGTAGAGAAGGCGCGCGGATGGAATTCCCGCGGCGCCGCGGGCATCCGCGCGACTCGTTCGAGTTTCTAATGCGATAATAAGTATTATAGTAATGAAAATAAAGTTAAAATTCATATGACACCGAAACTGCGCTCCGCTTCGCTGCCCTTCGCCGCTCTTTCGGTGTGAGTTGACCCTTAGTAACTGTTTTGTTAACAAACAAGTACCTAATGTAGCATCATAAAATGGCGGGTGCTTAGTAAAATAGGCTACCTACTGGTTTAAAGTTACCTAATTTGTTTAGAGCTTTAATTACTGGAGGTTTATAAATCCACTTCATAAAAGTAGGTTACAGGATTGAAACCTGTCCAGTGTATATAGTGCTGTTATGTAAAGTTCATGTCCAACTTCACTCAAGATTCGAACTCTGTTTTAACAGTATAAATGTTTTTTTTTTTTGTGGGATTGATATCGTCAAATGTCTTCTCGCGCTCTGGGCGGAGCGAAAGGGCGTGACAGACTTTTACCGACTAAAACCCACCCGTTCCTTCAGTTGCCTGTTGCCAAGGGCCCCGGTATCCCTTTCGGACTTACCCGCAAGATTCATTACACTTAACGCCGGTAGCACACCTCCACATCATAGCATCCGATTCGAGTAGCGGTCTACACAGTTTACACTATAATGGCGTTTTTATGTTTGATTGAGATGGACAAATTGTATTTGGCTATTATTATTACATACCTTCATACAGTAATTCTCCGTACCTAAGTTCTTCATTTTTGACAATAAAGAGACAGACCTAGATATAAAACAAATTTTCTTTATTAAGCCTCAATTTGTTAGACTGTAAGCTGACCGGCGACCTTCTAGGGAAAATGCTAGGATAATTATTTTTGTTCGTAATTAAAGATAGGCAAGCTACTGAGACTTGCTCTGTGGGTATAAGACGATGTCCAAATAAACTACGATTATGCGAACATCGATATGATAGGATAGCAGTGGTGGCCCAGTGGTATCGGCCGCGACTTACGAGTTGTAGGTCATAGGTTCGAACTCAGATAGGCGCTTTACCTTGTCTAAATCATTCCATCACCACTGCTTTCAAAATGCTGAAAGAAAAAATCGTGACCAGCATGTCCTAGAACCAAAAATTCGAAGACATGTGATATCTACCAACCCGCACTGGGCTCGCGTGGTGGATTATGGCCCATTCTCTCTCATCGAGAGGACTGTGTCCCAGCAGTGGGTACGTTAAAGGCTGATTATGTTTATCCTTATGCAGCAGAAGACAGAGAGGCACATATAGAATAGAATACTCTAATTAAACAGATATAAAAGTAGAATTTTTACATGGAGTGACACAATGGGCGGTCTTATCACTAAAAGCGATATTTTAAAGCTAACCTTTATTACAACTATACCTAATACACACACACACAAACATATATAATATTCAACATCAATTTGATGTTATATTTCTTCGCGAATTCGTACCTTTTTTGTTTTGAGGGTATCGATTCATCAAATGACTTCTCCTGCTCTGGGCGGAGCGGGAGGGCGTGTCAGACTTTTACTGACTAAAACCCACCCGTGTTCCTTCAGTTGCCTGTTGCCAAGGGTCCCGGTATCCCTTTCGGACTTTCCCGCTACCCTGACAGGCATCGGTCCTAGCGGACTCCACCAATTGTGCTGACATCTATTTGAGGCGCGCGTGGAACACAACGCGCCGTCGACCCGGGCCTGGTCCTTATCGGACGGCGAGCCATCGCGAATTCGTACCTTCACCACAACTTGCGTTTTTAACCGACTTCTTCAAAAAGGAGGAGGTTCTCAATTCGTCAGTTTTTTTTTTTTTGTATCTTTGTTACTCGATTTCTCCGCCAGTTATGTATCGATTTTGATGATTCTTTTTTTGTATGGTAGGGCATGCTTCCGAGGTGGTCCCATATAAATTTTATTAACTTTGCTTGTGTAGTTTTTGAGTTAGCTTCAATATTACGTATTTTTCCCACTTAGTTTATCTAGACTATGTTTTCATTAACTCCTTCACTGTTACTTACATCAGCTAGTGTTATTAGAATTTGGGTGGGGTAGGTACCACAACTAAAAAGTGAAAAAAAAAAACACTCAAAACTGAAAAATAACTTTAATTTCGGAAGTCGGTGTCTTTGCTTTTCAGTTTTCGTTTTTTGCCACCGACTTCCGAAATTAAAGTTATTTTTCAGTTTTGAGTGTTTTTTTCTGGAAGTCGGTTTTTTTTTTGTAAAAAGTTTTTTTTCGCTATCAGTATTATCAAGCAGAAAAACCTTTAATTCCCAACGTAATCTACAACCCTAGACATCTTGCCTAGTTTTAAACAAAATCCGTTGCTATCTGATCTGATTCGGCACATTTTTTAAACCTTCAGATCTCTTTTAAAACGGTCACGTCTACTCGCGTCCCCTCCGTCAGATGTCCATTAGTGAATGACTGTGCTAAACGCTGTTGCCAAATCAACTGGAAACGGGGTGCTCCAAGGGTTTATACTATCATGTCCTGAAGCTATGGGGGTCCTTGATTTTTATGGCGTAAACACGTCTTTTGAAATATCGTGTGAGGTATGAGGGGTTTATGGAATAGTTCAGTGGGCAGTTCCTAAAGAGATCATTTCGAAGCAATATTATATAGATATTACATCTTGTTGTAATGTCCTAGTGTAATATCCAAATTAGTAAATGATTCATTGAGTAAACTAACGACATACCCCTGCTTCGTACGTTTTTTTACGTCTTGTGTATGTACTTAAGTTTAAGGGACCATCTTTACATTCCAAGAACCCTCCCTCCGTGCCTCTGAAAGGACGTTAAGCCGTTGGTCCTGGCTGTCATTCGTGTATCTTTGACAGTCGTCACGGGTCGTCAGAAGCCCGAAAGTCTGACAACCAGTCTTATCAATGGGTATCGGATTACCCAGTCACTTGGTTGTGGAGGTCAGACAGGCAGTCGCTCCATGTAAATAACTGGTATTCAGCGGCATCCGGTTAGACCCCAACATGATTGGGAAAAGGCTAGACAGATTGACTGATATAATAGGCTAGTTCTTTACAAAGTCTTATGAATGGCAATGATACCTACCTGCCGGACTAAACTACAAACTGACGCACTCCCACAAAAAATTATAACTTTTAGAGTTAATTAAATTGAAATATTTAAAACATAATAATTATACCTTAGCAAATGAGATACAGAAATATGTCTAGCAGATAAATAATCTCGACTAAAGTAAAACTGACAAGATTATGACTCTAACATACATAAGAGTATCTTGCCAAGTTATTATCATCGTGTCCTTTGAATAACTTAGCTCAGACTCATTAAAGTGAGATATCAGAATGCTAGGTGTCAAGGTTGGATGGACAGGTTCCAAAATGAGGTGGGAATGGAAACATACGATGATATCTTTGGGATGTATCCGTTAAGAGGAAATAAGGTGGGACCCCTCCATACAAGCGCTTTCGCCTGTTTTCTCTCTGGTTTATGACCTTAGAGCCAATATTTTGTACAGTAAAATAAATATCAACTAGTTCTATGCCCCTATGTTTTCCGTTTTGATGATACATTATCTGTAGAAGCACTAGAACCCTCAGAAAATGCTCAAATTGATTATTCAATTTATAAAATATCTTTTAAATTGGTCCAGTATTGAATGAGGAAATAGACGAGAGCCGAACCTCGAATTATGACTTTTTGTATGGAGAAAAGACCGACCCCATTTTCCTCTAAAACAACGATACGATAACCTTCGCAAGGTGACTGTTAGCAAATGGACGAGGTAAGATGAAGGATCAGGCTTAATGGGGGTGTGATTGGAGAAGCCTATATCCAGCAATGGACAGGCTAGGAAGAGCTCTATTTGTTACAATGAAAATACTTCCTAGACTACATCTTTGTATTGTGCTTGTCAACCAAAGACAATTTTGATATGTGTTAGGTAAATATGAATGGTGTACGATAAAGTTTAACAAAAATAAATAAGTGTCAGCAAGAAACTGTTACTGGGTTGTGGAGGTCAGACAGGCAGTCGCTTCATATAAAATATTGGTATTCAGCTGCATTCGGTTAGACTGGAAGCTGACCCCAACATAGTTGGGAAAAGGCTAGGCAGATGATGATGCGGAAGAAACTGTTTGCACCAACATCCGAACTAACTGCAACTCTCTGTATATATTACATATAACATCACGCCTATATTCCCCGAAGGGTTGGGTAGAGGTGTAACTATAGTACACCCACATTTCGCCAGTTTCGTTTAAGTCCCATGTAATAGTGGGCGAGCCGCCATCAACCGGGCACAAATCCAGACTCCGGGCTGCGACTGAGAAATTTCAGATGGAAAAACCCAATAACCCGACCCGGTAATCGAACCCAGGACATTAGGCCCTAGACAAGGTGACATTCTATCAGTAACGATGATGGAAAAGGCAAAAATGTATAGGACTGATATACGCTATCGAAAAGCTTATGTCAATCCTGTTGAAAGTCGTTGTTGAATTACGAAACGCTTTCGAAGCGATTGTCACTTCTTGTCTAGGCCCTCTGATGCTCAGTAGTAGTGCTTGCGACCTCTAGAACAACGAGGCAGTTGAATATTATTGATACAATAAAGGAACCAGAGCCAATCGGAAGCCTCATAAACGTTGGGGCTTCCCACTAGTTCTGGTTGTTGTTGGTTGTTCGCAGGATGTTTTGAAAGTCTATACCAGGATGTACACAATCGATCAGGCTACAGATGCCTTATATGCTTTCCGATGGTCAATAAAGAATAGTTTACCAACAAAAATAGTACCTAGTTTTTATTACCACCAAAGAAACTGGACCAAAGTCAAAAGATAATTTTGGTAAAGTTGTGAATGTGTAGAGTCTGACCAACGAAAGCTGTCCAAGAAAAAAGGTGGCAATTAAAAAACATCAAGACCTGTCAACCCACTGCTTAAACGGAATCGATACTATTTATTATTCAAGACATATTAAGCGATACTTAAATCAGTATTTCTTATTTATATAATAATTAGGTACATTATATTGTATTTAGAAGTGAAATAAAATATTCAACAGATAATAATTAGTGGTCAGTTTTCGTTGGTCAGACTCCAGTGATCGTAACTAGTTGGCGTTCTATAGTTTCTGCCTAGTGCCTACCCTCATGGTAAAATGTCGATTGATATTGAGACCCTACTTAAAATTAGATGAGTTCAACTCACCGAAAATAATTATGTTTTCAAACAAATTCCAATTTATAATCAAATCCAAAATTAAAACCATAAATAAAATCACATAAAATCAAATCCAAAATTAAAATCATAACTAAAATCAAATCTAAATAAATCAAGATTAAAATTAGAATAAAATGCAATTAAAATTAAATTCAACACGTTAAGTTTGTGAGAAAGTGAGCGTATAAAACTAACATGAAAAACAGATTTATAAAATCCAAAAGCGTGATGAATAAATCCAATCGGTTGGAACATGGAACTAAAATATAAGTCCAACATAAAAATAATCAATCAGTGAATTTATAGACTTTTACTTCAGATGTAAGACCACCCTACCAAAACAAAGGTATCAATTCAATGCTGAATGGTCCAGAAATAATTTCGTTACATCTATTTCGTGCCCACGAGCTGTCGATTCGGCAGTTTCTTCGACACGATTGTAAGTAAATTATTTCGATCGTGTTGGAGCAGTGAAACTTAAATTAATTGCTGATTTCGAAACATTATCATCATCGCTCTAGCCTTGGGAGTGGGTTCACGTCAATCGTGCAGCGGGTGGGGTTCGAATTCATGACCCATTGGTCACCAAACACCAGTCAGCGCACTCACTGTTGGACTATTTTGAGAAACGCTGAATAATTTTGTTCCGCACCAAGAATAAAATTGATAACATTCACATTGACGGAAAATAATATAATAGAAAAATAATAAAAACATTTGTTTGAAAAGGACATAAAACATGACATTGACTGGAGTAAAAAAAAAAATACAAAGATTTATACAGACAAGGAACATTACAGTTATTATCATTATTTTTATTTATTGGTTGCACAAAACACACATCTTTACATATTGAGACTCCTCCGTGCCTCGGAAAGCACGTTATGCCCGTATCGTCTCATAATGTCAACTTCTAAAAATGTCAACCGGTCGCAAAATGTCCACTTCTCAGAATGTCAACTTCTTAAAAATCAAATTCTCATAATATCGAAATTTCGATCAAAAAATTCGCATAAGGTCAACTTACTAAAATTAAAAATTCGCTTAATGACAACATTGACATTATGAGAATTTGATTTTTAAGAAGTTGACATTCTGAGAAGTGGACATTTTGCGACCGATTGACATTTTGAGAAATTGACATTATGAGACGATACGCCGTTGGTCCCGGCTGTCCTTCGTGGATCTTTGACAGTCGTTACGGGTCGTCAGAAGCCCGAAAGTGTGACAACCAGTCTTGCCAAGGGGTATCGTAATACCCAGTTACTGGTTTGTGGAGGTCAGATAGGCTGTCGCTCCATGTAAAATACTGGTATATTCAGCTGCATGCAGTTAGACTGGAAGCCGACCCCAATATAGTTGGGAAAAGGCTAGGCAGATTGATTTGTTGTACAAAACACACCAATAACTTTTAACTTTAGACATATTCCACGTTTGAAAACCAAACTCATCACCGTATATTTCCACGCGCCTCAATCTATCCACGTGTCCACTATATCTAGGCCTCCCACATCACTCTCTGCCTGTCGATATCCTACAGATGCCTCTCCTCTGAGGGGTCTACCTAAACTGGTTGCGGATTCTACTGAAGATATTACCTGAATGCCGAGAAGACGCCCTTAGCCCTTAATGTCCTACTAATGTAAGCGAACATGCCCAAGGACTGTTATGTGTATACAGGTTGCTCTTTAGTTGATTATTTGGGATTTTTGAGAAATTATTGATAAGTACGTTTCGCTTTTCGGATTACATAACATAATACGTCACGCATGTAATCTCCGACGGATTAGGCAGAATTGTACCTATAGTTACATAGTTTTTTGTGTATGTTTTACTCGACTACCCCGCCAATTATGAATCGATTTTGATGGTACTTTTTTTGTTTGGTAGGTCATGCTTCCAAAGGTAGTCCCATATAAATTTTATTAACTTTGCTTGCGTAGTTTTTGAGTTAGCTTCAATAATTACGTATTTTTCCCACTTAGTGTATGTAGATGATATATTATTTGTCTCCGTCACTGTTATTTACATAGCAGGTAGTGGTATTCGGATTTGTGTGGGGTAGATACCACAACTAAAAAGTGAAAAACAAAAACTTTTTACAAAAAAAAAAGGTTTTAAATTCCATGTTATAAGGGGCGAGGCTATTGTCATCAACCGGGCAAAAATCCAAACCACGAGCCGCTTCTGAGAAATTTCTATTGGAAAAACCCAATAACACCTTGCCCTACCTGGGATCGAACCTAAGACGTCGTCATGTTCAGCAGCAGTGCTTGCGACCACCAACGAAGCAAGTCGACAGAGTTTTTCGGCTTTTAAGGCTAACAAGTTAAATTTAAAACACCCCCGTCACGTCTCGATAAAGTCACCTTTCAAAACCAAAAAAATCAAAATCGTTCCAGCCGTTTGGCAGCTACGATGGCGCAGACAGACACACAGATACACATGTTAAACTTATAACACCCCTCTTTTTTCGTCGGGGGTTAAAAAAGGTTCAGTACCAAGAGTGATAAAGAGTGCACTAGGTTGAATGTTTTCATTCAGTGTGCTCAATGAATGCTTTTGCAATTCTATGAATGCCGAATATTGGAATAGCCTGCGTGTAGCGGTTTTCAATAGTTTCAAAACCGTGGTCTTCTAGGAATTGGTTTACAGTACATTTCAAACATATTCAACGTTGTTTGAAATTTACTGTTGAAAATGTTAGTTGCCAGCCTGTTCTAAATGTAGTATACAAAATTGTACACGTGCAGATTCAATGATAAGTTTCTATCAATGGCAAATTGTGTACGCCCCAACTAATACCTATAACATAATATCACGCAAGTATTCCCCGAAGGGATAGGCAGACATGCACCTATTTAATACACCCACATTTCACCATGTTATTTTTAAATTCTATGTAATTAGAGGTGACCCCATGTGGCCATCAATCGGACACAAATCCAGACTCCGGCTGCTACTGAGAAAGTCCAGAGAAACCTACTAGAGGTATTAAAATAAAAACTAATTTTTTTTTTTTTTTTTTGTAAAAAGTTTTTATTTTTCACTTTTTAGTAGTGGTACCTACCTCACACAAATTCGAATACCACTAGCTGATGAAAATAACAGTGAAGGAGTAAATGAAAACGTCGTCTAGATAAACTAAGTGGGAAAAATACGTAATATTGACGCTAACTTAAAAACTACCCAAGCAAAGTTAATAAAATTTATATGGGACCACCTCGGAAGCATGACCTACCATACAAAAAAAGAATAATCAAAATCGATTCATAATTGGCGGAGTAATCGCGAAACAAACATACAAAAAATAGAAAAAAAAAACATTCAGACGAATTGAGAACCTCCTCCTTTTTGAAGAAGTCAGTTAATAAAGATGATAGAAATGAAGGATGATAAGAAAGAAAGAAAGGAAAAAAACTGTGTGGTCGGGGGACCCTCGCCTCGTCAGGAACGAAGTTTCATCTCACGTATGATTTAAAACAAAAACAAAATTTTCGCAATCGCCACCTTGTATTTATATTTTGACTACACATTTTAAAATCCTCGAAAACTATGAAAGTGCAACACACATGAGGAAAAAATGGCTTAAGCACTTCGAAAACTATGAAAACGACACCCATCATTGACGAAAAAATTTCTTAGATTAAAAAAAATAAATTCTTAGATTTTCATTTTGACCAAATTAACACTTTCTCGTGTTAATTTGGTCAAAATGAAAATCTAAGAATTTATTTTTTCGTCAATGATGGGTGTCGTTTTCATAGTTTTCGAAGTGCTCAAGTCTCTTTCCACGCAGTGTACATGCAGTGTACTCGGGCCGATGTGCACAATTTTATCCCACGTCACTGTAATCACTTTACTCTTTTCTGCCGGCGTTCTCTCTCTCTTTCTCTTTGAATTAAAAGAAGACAGTCGCAAGTATTAACACTTTTTAGCATGACATTTTCTGCCAGTTCTCAAGCCGCGTTAAAAAACTTCGTTACAAAAACGTTTTATATTTTGAATCGTCTCGCACCATCCTGTATATAAGAGAATGTGATATAAACAGTGGTAAGGATGGCATTGCAACGTTATCTTCACATTAGAGTGTTGTTATATTGCACCCCATGTTATTCTTATCATTTCCTACTGTTTTATGTTATCTAGGTCATAATACTCATAATACATCGTGATTTTTTTATGGCAGAGTTGTCTTACTGTTAAATTGAGTCAGGTAAGATAAATAAATATGAAATTAAAGGGTCACATGAAATCAAAATGGTGTTTTTCGATGCTAAGCTCTAAGTATAGTAAGTAACAAAACCAAGTCTAACACCCGGATTATAAATTGAGAAATTGAAGTTGAGAACTTGCCGACTCTACTTTAGCGTTACTTAAAGTGATTCCTTTAGCCTGCAAAATTAAAAAAAAAATATAGAAATAGTATTTAGTGTTTTTTGTTTGTTTTGTAGTTGTTTTTTTTGTGTATTTGTTTTTAGTTTTTTCCATTTAAAACCATTTTGATCCAACGAATCATTGCTTTGATTTTCGATAAGTGTAAATAAAAACAGTTGATAAAGTCCTTCAAAAAACTAGACTTCAATCTCGGTAGACTATTGAAATTGAATCATACAACAACATGCTTTTGACGTTTGACGTCATTCAACGTAAACCGCACGTATATTTTTTACCTTAAAAAAAAGATGCTGGCACAAAAAATCCGGCCGTCAACGTCACTTGTTTACATTTCGAACGCGTCACTACGATATGGGTTCCAAAAAGTTACCGGCTGGTAGCTACACTTTTAAAAATCGCTAAAGCGTGTCAGTGTTGTTCGGGGAAAGCGACCGATATTCACATTGTTCATGATTCTGTATGGAAGTTGGTTGAAATAATTTTCGTTGGGTTTGAATATTGAGGCTTCGAGGTGTCTTCATTCAATATAACTAAGCAACTATTCTAATAGTTGCTTAGGTAGGGTAGGTAGGGTAGGTAGGGTAGGTAGGGTAGGTAGGGTAGGTAGGGTAGGTAGGGTAGGTAGGGTAGGTAGGGTAGGTAGGGTAGGTAGGGTAGGTAGGGTAGGTAGGGTAGGTAGGGTAGGTAGGGTAGGTAGGGTAGGTAGGGTAGGTAGGGTAGGTAGGGTAGGTAGGGTAGGTAGGGTAGGTAGGGTAGGTAGGGTAGGTAGGGTAGGTAGGGTAGGTAGGGTAGGTAGGGTAGGTAGGGTAGGTAGGGTAGGTAGGGTAGGTAGGGTAGGTAGGGTAGGTAGGGTAGGTAGGGTAGGTAGGGTAGGTAGGGTAGGTAGGGTAGGTAGGGTAGGTAGGGTAGGTAGGGTAGGTAGGGTAGGTAGGGTAGGTAGGGTAGGTAGGGTAGGTAGGGTAGGTAGGGTAGGTAGGGTAGGTAGGGTAGGTAGGGTAGGTAGGGTAGGTAGGGTAGGTAGGGTAGGTAGGGTAGGTAGGGTAGGTAGGGTAGGTAGGGTAGGTAGGGTAGGTGCGCCGTAGATAAGTACTTGCAACCCGTGCGAAGCCGGGGTGGGCAGCTAGTAAATAAATAAAACAAGACCAAAATTAAGCCCACAAAGAAGCGTCCCAACTAGAAACCCACACAATAATAAATACATACCAACATTTCCTTTCATACCCCAAACACTAAGTTAGGCAAACAATACTCCAGACAATAAACGGAGATGAAACATAAGTACTGTCCGAACTAAAATATAATAACAGATACAAAGTGCTAAACAAGAAAAGCAGACTATAGGCGCTTGTGGCCAATAAAGGGCTATGGTGGGCCGCGCGCTGGATACCAAGAGCGAAAGTAAGCTGGATACGGCTGGAGCGTAGATAGATACGGAGCGGCTGGAGCGTACTCAGCTGACTATAGGCACTTGTGGCCAATAAAGGGCTATGGTGGGCCGCGCGCTGGATACCAAGAGCGAAAGTAAGCTGGAAGCAGCTGGAGCGTAGAAAGATACGGAGCGGCTGGAGCGTACTCGGCTGACTATTAGTCCAGGAATATTAATTAGTCAAATGAGGGCACAACTTTATTGTGGCACCCTAAAACTTGTCTCAAAACCTACTTATCGCAGGGTATCCGCGACTACGACATATTCCAAGGTCAAAGGTCAAAAAGTCGTTTTTAGGATTCCGTACCCAAAGGGTAAATCGGGACTCTATTACTAAGACTCCGCTGTCTGTCTGTCCGTCTGTCACCAGGTTGTATCTCATGAACCGTGATAGTTAGACAGTTGAAATTTTCACAGATGATGTATTTCTGTTGCCGCTATAACAACAAATACTAAAAAACAGAATAAAATAAATATTTAAGGGGGTTCCCATACAACAAACGTGATTTTTTGCCGTTTTATAGATAATGGTACGGAACCCTTCGTGCGCGAGTTCCACTCGCACTTGGCCGGTTTTTTTTTACACATTTATTGTAAATATCTCGTGCCCTATGGGTTTTATGCTATTTGTATTTATCATAAGTATTGTTGAGGATTAAATTCTCTGCAACATTTGTTTAAACATTTTTTTTATATCTTGAACCATTTTCGAGATAGAGGGCAGAGCGCGTGGAGTAAAACTGACATCAAATACGCTTTGAACAAGTGTCTAAGTTTTTGTGGTAAAGCCCTAAGACCTTTAGCAAGAGTTATAATGTAACTCCTTACATAAACCTTTGCTTTTTACAAGCTTTATATTAGCTTGCTCTGTTGTGTAAGTGTTTCCGGTTACTCCAATTGTCATCCATTTTTCAAGCACTTCCTGGCATCCGATCGAGCTGAAACTTGGCATACTAATATAACTACCGAGACATTTTGAAAATTCATACCATGGAGCTGGTCTGATGATGGAGCCGGAAGTTGGCCATAGGAACTCCTCAATCAAACAAGATAGCACCATCGTATTTGGACTCATTGGCTATGTATTAAGAAGTGCTTTGACATTACGTGGTGTTCAGGATCTGGTGATGGGGCCGGAAGGTGGCCATGGGAAAATCCTTTTTAGTTGATTAAAAGCTTTGAAACTTACCCATTAAACGATATAAAAGCTGCATTAAAACCAAACTTTGTAGAAAAGGGTACTATAAAATTTCAGATTATTTAGAAGACAAAAAAGCATGGGATTGAGCTGCTCGCTCTGCTAAGCATTGTAACATTTTGAATAATATGGAAAATCATCAAAGTATATCTACCAGTTTTATTTACAAATTGACATTATTGAATATTCTATACAAAATGACATGATTACTTTGTAAAGTATTTTATTATTGTGAATGTGAGGACAAAGTGATTTTTTTTATTTTTTTTCCTTCTCAGTTAATTTTATCGATGGTCTGGCAATTTGAGAATTTTATGCGGCCTACCCAAATGTCCTTCTTTGGTATTGTTCTTCGAGTCGTTGAGCTCCTTAAGTTCTGAGTTGAACTCCACCATTACTGACTCAAATGCTTGCACTGACTGGACAGGTCCACTCAAATCTGTGTGGTTCTTTCCTCAAAAGACCATTTCAGACTCGAATTTACATGGTCCTCATATGGCTTGACCAAGATTATGTCTGGACTTTAAAAGAGACTGTGACCGCTGAGTTTGTTTCGGCCTTTCTTCTCAGAGTAGTCAGATAGGAAACGCCGACCTCATCTAGCTTATTTTTAATATTTTTTAATATGACGTGTAAAAGTGATTCCAATATCCTATTTACAGAATAAACAATTTCATTTCACAATTTCATTTCATTTCTTGTTTTAAAAAAGATTTTTACTTATACTTTATTATAATTTTGTTTGTCTTAACCAATCCAGTTCCAGATTAATTCCTGTCAGTATAGTAAAATCAATCCATTTCCTATGCTAGCCACATCCAGCCCATCTAAATCCGCACCACTACGAGTGAGGTTGTTATTAAAAAAGCCCAGAACAATCAGAGTGCGGCCCAGTTGGCTCATTTTATCCACGTATCCAATTATGTGGCGCGAACTGTACACCCCTTGTAGTACTTTGTGTACTTATATTGAGTACAATGAGTACATCTGCAGGTGTATGTGTGAAGATGGGTTAAGAAAACCTTACTTTTTTCCCTTTTTAACCCCCAACGGAAAAAGAGGCGTGTTATAAGTTTAACTTGTGTATCTGTGTCTGTCTGCGCCATCGTAGCTGCCAAACGGTTGAACCGATTTTGTTGTTTTTGGTTTTGTTTGAAAGGTGACTTTTTCGAGAGTGTTCTTAACAATAAAAAAAATCGTTTATATGCTTTGTATTTGGCGTGGGATTTTTAATTTAATTTAACTTGTTTCGAAAGAATTTTAAAATTTTTAACGGTAGATCTAGGAAGTCGACGGTAAAGATAGTAGGATGCGTGAATGCTGAGTGCGAGATCCTGGGTTCGATCCCCAGCTCCGGCAATGTGTTATTGGGTTTCTTTGAGCAGCCCGGACTCTGAATTCTGGCCCGGTTGGTGGCAATAGGGTCACCTCCTATTACATGAAACTATGAATATAACTGCATGGAAACTTAGGTGAAGTGAGCAGCTGTCATTTCAACAGATAGGTTGACACTATTGACAGGCTCACATCAAGCTCACTTCAACTAAGTTCTCACGGTGACCTTTTTAAAGAACAGACCGGCTGGTATTGTCATCTGTTTGCGAATCGGAAATCTAAAGTGCGCGGCGACACGACGCAGTCACCGCGCCGCCACCGCGCCGCCACCGCGCCGTCACCGCGCCGCCACCGCGCCGCCACCGCGCCGCCACCGCGCCGTCACCGCGCCGCCACCGCGCCTCCGCCGCGCCTCTAAGCTGTGTACAGTCACATGTATATGTATACACTTAGCAACTTTTAAAAGTGATTTTCACCCACTGTATTGATTGTAATTTTATGTTACAACGAACATAGTATTTTGGAACCCATATTATTATTGAATAGGTATCAATCTCGAAGTTGCAATCGTTATTCCACGAAAAAATGGTTATTGAATTTTGTTATAGTTTTGCTCGTGACTGTGCACGGCACCGCCGCCGCGTCGACACCGCGTTCACGCCGACGCCACGCCGCCACCACACCGCCACCACACCGCTAGTATTGTTTGAACTGTTTTTTTTATTCCATCGCCGGCTGCTTGCAAAAGTGCCCGCGCTTTAGAATACTTCGGAACGGCGCGGCGTTCGAGCGGCGGCGGCGCGTTAGCGGCCTCGTGTCGTCGAGCACTTACACGTGTCTTTTAGGTGGTAATAACCTATTTGTGCTAGAGGTCATTGGCCTCCTTGCCAACCTATAACGTAAAGAACATCTTCAAAGACTCGGCATCTAGCTTAGAGTGCCCTAGGGAATCAAATTGATTATTTTCATACGTGCTATTGAAGAAAATTCCTTCCTTCCTTTCAGTCCAGTGTGTATTCCAGTGGAAGTGTTGTTTTTGCTTACGCCAAGGAATCAGCTTTAGGAAAATATAGTTTTAATTTCGTTACACAAGTGTTTCCTCTGTAATCTAATACAAATAAATAAAATTGAAGTTTATGTTTATATTGTCAAAATGATAGCTTTTTCCTAAATGCATAATATTATGAAAGTACTGTACCTACGTACAGAAAAAATCTTTTTTTTTTCTTTCTGTCTGTTTTTTCCAGCTAATCTCCGTAAACGGCTGGACCGATTTTGACGGGACTTTCACTGGCAGATAGCTGATGGTATAAGGAATAACTAAGATACTTTTATTTTAGAAAACAAGAATAAAGGTTCACGCGGGCGATGCCGCTGGCGGAAGCTAGTGTCTAACATTTACTTCAAATTCTTATAGAAAGTCGATTAATTTTGAAAGACAGTTTTGAGAATTGAAATATGTTAATTTTCATTTCAATTTTATAATTAATGATCAGTGCGAAAGTGCTTCACATTCATTATCATTCGTATTAGTTCAACTCTCTTTTCCAATATAGACATCGGTTTGATAAAATTACAAACAAAATATTTGATAACCAAGTAATAGAACGTCTGAACAAATGGCTTAAGTACAGTTGGCATCAAAAACTTGTGCTTAACAATTGTATAAAAATATTTCTTCTAATTAAAAATGAATAAAACTGTGGTCACTGATCCCAAATCAGAGTCGTAGGAACTACCGAGATGTGAACAGCACTGTCATACACAATTACAGCTTTAAGCTGCTGCTGGGGGAAGGATATTCGAAAAAATCTCACTGGGTTGGTCTCTAAAGCTACGGTACAGCTGCCTGGGATCTTAACCAGACTCACATCTCGATCTCGATCCAAAGCCATGTGGTCGATCACAAGACCAATAAGCGTTTTTATACGGTTATCTAAATTATAGCAGTAGGAAAATAATAACAACACTGTTTTTTGTGTGACAATTTTGTGACAATTTTTTAAGACTTTTTTATCTAGTCTGCGAGTAAAGTAGTAATAATGAAAAACGTTAACTGCTTCCACAGTTTTCGCCTCCAGCAATGTTCGTTTTTTTTGTCTAACAGAATTAAAATGATTATTATCTTTGTGGTAATTAGTGTTAGCAGAGGAAAATGTTATAATTTTTATCAACAAAATCAATAAGTAGAGTACCTAAGTATTCTTTTAGATATTGTTGTAAATTTAACAAACTTTAATAGGCAGCATAAATTGAACTGTAAAACTCAATATTTGACTGTTAAAACCAATTCGCGATTTATGATCCATAAAAAATAAATTCAATCTATCAAATTTCTAAATCAAAATACCTGTGTTTTTGTATAAAGGCGCTTTTGCAAAAAAATATACTGGCTTTTAAATGAATTGGGTTACAGCATTTTTTGTCATGGTTTTTAATCTAGAAATTCGGTGTTTTTTACGAATATTCAGCGTTTCAGAATTTCGGTGCTATGCCACAGATGAATACAGATAGTTCACTCCGCATTTTAGGTATGATTCTACAAGAAATTACGCGGCGGGCTCAACTTGTAGAATTCAGTGGGTTTAACGTAGTCAAAAGATATAAGAGTTACGCGATAGAAAGAGAGGCAACTTCTACGTGAATATAACTGTAGGTAATTTCACTTTATTGTGTCGTAGCAAGAGTCGTTTTATATTAAAACTATTTTGTGGAGTGAATCATCTGTACGTATTCATCTGTGACTATGCTTAAATTGAGCTATGTGTGGCATTTATGTGGATCAGTGAAACTGAATGGGGATATGAAATGGCTATATACTCCACACTAAAATGCGCCATTTTAAAGGTATGTGTTTCAATATGCTTCGCTAGTTTAAACGAAATGGTAAAAAAACAGTTTTGACTTTTTGTGGTTCTCCCTCTTTTTAACCGACTTCAAAAAGGAGGAGGTTTTCAATTCGACTCAATGTTTTTGTTAGACCACGTAAATAACACACTTGCAAAATTAAAATAGTTAAAACTTTCGATGACCAATTAATGTACTTGCCAATAGAGGTAGACTTTGTAGGTATATTGTATAACTTTCACATTAAAACGCGACTGATTGTACTCAGTAGGACATAATGAGACTCAGAACCTAAACTATAAGAAATACAATATCGCAAAATGATCTTAATTTATCTGGAGGATAAATAAATATTTATACGAAAACTATAATATCATCAATGTTATATCAAGTTAGATGAAACCTATAATGTATGTGATGTGTTCGCCATTTTGTTTTCATATGTAATTTTCTGATCTGTCTCCTGAGATGACACAATATTTTTCGCTCGAAATAAGGAACGTTTTTATTGGCAACCTGATCGCTATTATCTGATAAAGTTCGATGACTGTTGTTTATTATAATGGCAACACAAATTGCTGTTCGGAGTAAACTGAATCGATTACTTAGTGGTTTTTTTTTGTCTTTTTATTTAATATTTTGCGTTTTAGGATCGTCCAATTTTTGCAAGTGATACCAGATTCAACGCGACGATTTTTTTTTGGTTATTCCTACTGTTTATTAGATAAACTTGGTTTTGGTTTTGTTATTTTGTGTTAAAAAAATCTCCATCATTAAAAAAATGTTAATCACCTTTATCAGCAAGTTATTAGTAACACTACTAGTACGAAGCCTGGCGCGGCGTTCCTTCCGTAGCCGTACTTACCTAACGGCTACGGAATGAAATAGCTGTCAAAGTGTGAGTGAGAGAAGTGCAGTTGACTGTACTTTTTATTAACATGTTTTAATAACCCTGTATTCTGTTTTAACTTAAACATATTACAGTGTGTAGGAGTTTTTTTTAAATATTTCTTAATAAAATTTACTATTTCAAACAGTGGATGATGAAGTGAATCGTTAATTTACATGAAAACAGACATCAGTTCCACCGGAATTCAGGTAACTATTTCCGTACAGCGTTAATTAGGAGCACTTAACTACGTAAACATCTAAACTACGTCAAAAACAGTAAAATGATTAGACAATTTGGGGAGCTGTAAATAACTCGAGTTCCTACACTGTGGCACACCATCACTGGCTATAAAAACAAGGATATGTGATTAGAAAATGTGTTATTGTCGCTTTGATATGATCAAAATGCGCATATTATTATGTATCCAAACATACCTCCGCGCCACGCCGCGTCAGAATCTCATAAACGCAACACTTTTATTGACAGTTTTCACGACAAATTGAAGGTTCAAAACCTGGCAAGGCACCTTGAGGGTTTTGGAAATACGTCGTAAAAGGAAACATGTTCTTTTAACATTTAAAATCAATCAAAAGTTACGCTTAACAACAGAGAAGATTATCCTTTTTCTTAAAATGTGCGTTTAAAGGCGTTTGCTCTGCAGTTGTAAAATCACTGGCTGGTATTTCCCGTCTCAAAATGAGATTTAT
Source organism: Lithophane ornitopus (assembly GCA_948473465.1). Taxonomy (NCBI): domain Eukaryota; kingdom Metazoa; phylum Arthropoda; class Insecta; order Lepidoptera; family Noctuidae; genus Lithophane; species Lithophane ornitopus. The sequence goes on along the minus strand of OX419638.1, from coordinate 9,098,417 downwards.
TTATTTAAAACAACAAGTCTAAACTAACTTATCCCCCTTTCTTCGTACCCCCGCCCCCACCTTATTTAATTAAATCCCCCGTATAGTTTACAGAGAGCCTATAAAACTATATAGCTTTGTCGCCTGGAGGTGTTCGTTGTCACAAATACCTTTAGCCCACAAACCATGGCGCGAATAGGCCCTTGAGCGTTCAGGAAAATTAAGATTTGAAGCCCCTTTGAAACTTAAGGTAGTAGGATCTTATGTAAAAGGCCCTGTATTTTCTGGGAAGAGAGGTATTATTTTACAAAGTTGTTTTGGGAATAATTGGAATATAAGCTTGTTGTTTTTCTAAAATTTATTACGGTACATTTTTTTATTTATTCTTTCTATAGTCTTCTCTGTCGCACTCCTGGGTAAAGACCTCTCCCCACTCCTTATAGTACCTACTATATTTATTTAAATCAAACATTGACATTTTTTTCGACTTCATTTGGAATTTGTAAAAGTTTTGAACTTGTGAAATGGTCACTTAATTTTTACGGTGACTGTACCTCTTAGGTTTTTGATGCATTATTAGAGGTTTAGGGTATGCGTGGCCTGTTTGGACACAATTCTAAATAGGGTACAGAAGCCCATTTCCGGAATTTGAAAACGTTCAAAATCTAGCCGCAAACTCATATCAGAGACATTGTTAGAAATTTGTGAAAATTGTAGGTATTTATATAGAAATTAGAAGAGGTATTTATAAAGAAAGAAAGAAAGAAAAACAAACAGTAATAAAAAATAAGTACGTATTGCTGATTTTACTGATGATGTATGTCTGTTGATGTGAATTAGAGGTATTTTTACCCGACTACGGCGAAGCAAAAAGGAGGGTTATGATTGACAGATTGAGACCGAGAGAATGCCTCTGATATTGCAATTTTCTATAGCGAGCCTACAATCCTAATTAAATACGAAAACAGGTGTAAATATCTGTTTCTGCTCCTAAATCTCCTAATGATCGTGCTCATATATTCCACGCAAGATTAATGAATGTACGACATACGACACCAGAATGCATGGGCAGAGAGAAATTCTACTCTATTCCATTCCAGAGATTCCATTCTTTGTACCCATAAACTCTCGTCGGCTCAACACAATACGTTAAGCAAAAAATCTGTGTTCTTTCACGTACAAACAAGACGCGCAATTTAAATGTGAGGTCTGCTTGAGTAGAATTCGATTTTTCAGATTTGTCTGTGATGCTCATTTGTTATAGAATGAATTTTTCAATATTTTACTAATATTATTACCAACACTATTAAGATTAAGTTATTTTGTTGACACTAACACTTTTTTTCTTCTTTTTTTATTCAAAAATATACAATACTCTCAAAAATATTCAATAGGACATGTCTGAAATAAAGAATTTGAATTTGAAATTATTGTGAGTTTGTTTGTAGGGGGTAATCTTCGGAACTATTGGTCTGATTCCGAAAATTATTTCACTAATGGGAAGCTACAGCATTGGCGAGTATCATAGATATATTTTATGTTAAAACAAAAACATTTTTGAGGAAAAAGTCGCGAGCAGAAACTGGTTCCAAAATATTCACATTTTCTCTTTACCGAAACTGTCGAAACGTCTTTAACATTTTTTTATTAAAATATATTTGACAATGATAATAGCCCCTTTTCAGAGATCAATCAATTGAACTGGAATAATAAAATATATTTTTCTAATAAGTGTTTCAAATAATGCAGAGTGGCAGATAAGTAAATAATTAATGTGTTTGAGATTGAGAACCTTTTTAAATAAATTGGATATTTATTTTACGATTTATCAGGAATTGAGGATCAACAAAAACTCCATTATATTTTATGCACGACTATATTTACGTTTGATTTTTTAGGGTACCGTACCAAAAGGGTGCCAGCGGGACCCTATTACTCCGCAGTCCGTCCTTCCGTCCGTCCGTCTGTCACAGGACTGTATCTTTCGTACCGAGACAGGTACACACTTGAAAATTTTCACAGAGTGAAAACTAGTGTTTCAACTGTTATGGCCGCTATCCTAACTAATATTATGAATGCGAAAGTGAGTTATTTTTGTTTGGAACGCTTTCACGCTAAAACGGCTGAACGGATTTGGATGAGATTCGGCACAAGGGTAGACCATGACCTGGAATTGGACATAGGATACTTTTGATCGTGATATTCCCACGGGATCGAGACTTACGCGGGTGAAACCGCGGGGCGGAGTTAGTAACGACATATATATTAAAACGTAAAAAAATAAGGGGGTCTCGATACACTTGGAAACGCGCATATTTCGGCGATAGTGTTAGATATTGTACAGTAGTACGGAACCTCTTCGTTTGCGAGTGCGACTCGCACTTGGTCGCTTTTTTAAACTTAAAATTGCTTTTTTCTTTTATTTATACATTTTAATATATGTAGCCAAAATAGGCCTACCTATTATTTGAACTGAATATAATGTATAGGATGGACAATTTTAAAATGTGCCTAGAATTCTCTTAGATAAATTAAAACATCAATTCATTTGATAATAATCCGAGATAGTTGCTGGTATAGGATTTGGGATAACTTTTGTGAAATTGCAACCGGAAACTTTTCAGATTTGAGAGGATCTCTCCCTATAGTTCCATCTAATCCAGGCATTGTATTGTATAGATCATCCCCTGGAGCTCTCAAGTTATGTTACCAAACAAACATATTGTATGTACTGGTATGTTAGGAATTAAGCATATGTAAGCATATGTCTAAGATATGAAGCTTGCAGCCTGCGTGATTGCTTCCTCGCTGCATTGCGGTGTATTGTGTTCCACATTGTGTATCCTTCTGTGGTATGTTGGTTATTTATGTGTTTTTGCATTGGAAACGGCAGAACATTAAAACAGTGATTGCCTAGTGGTGTGACCGACGGCCAAGAGGTATGTCTGCAAATATGCAGAGCAATGATCATTGGTCTCGGAATTGACGGGTTCCTGATGTCATGCAAATATTTTAGTTTTTAGTATTCAAATCAGACGGACGGACATCCTTAAAATCTTCGTAGTGTGGGTATATCATAAACAAGGCAGACGTACCTACCTTTTCAGTTAAAGTACATAAACTGAATGAAGGTTTCATTGTGACAAGGTTACAAATTGTCACCTTTGGCCCTCGTCGTAATTTTCAGGAGATTTGACCAAATTGCCTGAGAGGGAATTTCCATATAACGTCGCGACCCGTAGGCTGGGAATTGATAATATTTTCATGGTTTATTCATCATGGTGTTATGGTGGTCCTTGGAGCCGGATTTTCGAGTGATTTCCTCGTACTTAAAGAAACGTTTTTTGTCGTAATAGGTGAGCGGAAAGTATTGAACGCTATTATGCTAATATTTCCTGAAGAAGCTTTATAAATGGAGATATTTAAATAAATTAATTACTATTAAAAACTACTACACATGTACAGTCAAACAAGCTATTTGGTATACCTTCAACTGCTATTAACGAGACACAATAGAATTTTAATTGTTATCGGTATTTAAAAGCCTGATTGACACATGATGGGGTATAGAGGCACATAACTTGCAACTACTTTAAACAATTTTGTGAATGTTTTCAGTAGTAAACAATCCTTTTACGTCACTCTCCTAAGCCATAAGCTCAAAAAGTACACACACAATCAAAACGAATTTTGGCAGTGTAGCGGAAAATGAATATATTTTGCCTGTATACCAAATAGCTTGTTCGACTGTACTTATACACTACTGTTACTTTTACTATTAAATTAATATTTTTTCCAACTGCCTCAATGGTCTAGTTGTCGGAAGCGCTAATGGTGAGCATGAGGTCATTGGTTCGATTCCCAAGTTGGACAAAGAGTTAATGGTTTTTTCATCAGAAATTTCTCAGTAGCAGCCCGGGGTCTGGATTTGTGTCCGGTTGTTGGCATTAGACTCCCTTCGGAGATTACAGATCATGACATTATGTATTATTTTAAATTTAAGTATATTTAAATAAATAACAATTGATTACCAACGATTTTTTTAAGATAAGTTTTTGCATAATAATAGCAGATGAGGGCTCCCAAAAACAGGCGCGACATCGCGGGCGCGACGAGGGTTGCGCTGCCCGTCGCGCCCGCGATATCGCGCCAGTTTGCACGAGGATTTAACAAACTTCAGCCAAAAAAATACAATAGACGTTGATATATTTAGTAACCTATTCCGCTTAACTATTCTTCAAGAGTCCGAAAAACCCTGTAAGAAATCGACACGTGTTTCACCTCTCAACGAGGCATCCTCAGGATGACGATTGACCAATTGCAAACCAGAACGCGACGTGTTACCACACCGAGCGCTGGACGCAAAGTGAGCGCGCTCGGTCAATCGTCATCCTGAGGATGATGATGAGAGGTGAAACACGTGTCGATTTCTTACAGGGTTTTTCGGACTCTTGAAGAATAGTCAAGCGGAATAGGTTACTAAATATATCAACGTCTATTGTATTTTATAAAGGATTTCCGCAAGGTCACGCCTGAATCAATTAACTAAAGTTCAGCCACTCACTCATTTTTTCGAGTGAAAAGGCCAAAACTACCTGAAAGAAAACATATTGTTGCCTAATTTCAGACATCAGATAGTAACACGACCATATGAACAAATCCATGGCATGTACCATGTACCATGGGACACATAAAACAAAGCGACGCTGTATAAAGGAACGTACACACGCGCGGACGCTTTAATTCCTTCACAGGTTAATGGGAAAACGTTTTAATGTGGACTGTTGTTACACCGTATTGTAACAACGAGTGTAATTTTGCGTGAATTCATTTGATAATCGCGGCGTCAGTAAAAAGAAATGCCTAGGAACTTTAAGGTTCAGAATTTGATGCCAAATTAATTAGTAATTAAATATGGTCCTTTGATCATTTTATTCGCTAGCGTTCGTCGCTTTCGGCTCTACAGCCGAACATGCATGCATGCATGCAGTGTGCGCATGTTAATGAATAAACCTACGTATATTTATTGACATGCAATCTGCATCCACGGAGTTTCAACGTAAATCTTATCTTATAGATTCTATTTATTTGCAGCCCCAGGCTCAGCAGTGGACTTTAGATCTTCTCCAAGTTATGGGAAAATACTTGGTATTTTTTCGTATTTTGGTTTCAACCGTCCAACCGTCGGCCAACGCTTCCGATATCGACTCTAAGTCGAAAATTTCTCAAAGAAATGACGTCATAAAGAATCTATTTCTCCAATCCACTGCGAATCTAAAACAAACTCTCCTCTCCCATAAATACTAAACCTTTTAACATTACACTACGGTGTAACACGCAGCCAGCTAGCATCGTTTCACCTAGTGTTTTATTCGGTGTCTATTAAATAGCTCGTAATAGCCCCAGCGTACCCTGGCCGTTTTAACAGAGCTATTATTGCCTACTGGACCCGTATTAGAGAATTGATTTTTAATTTACTGACAATCGCACTGTGTGAATGAGGTTAATATTTTGGCATCTACCCTTTTATTTGAGAGCTTCGATGTGTCATAATAGGAGCTCGTGGCTAAGTAATAACAGCCGCCCGGGTCGATGTTAAGCTACGCTTGCCAGGGTTGGTCTGTAGATGGGTAACCATCTTTACATAAACTCCTCCGTGCCTCGGAAAGCACGTTAAGCCGTTGGTCCCGGCTGTCATTCGTGGATCTTTGACAGTCGTTACGGGTCGTCAGAAGCCCGAAAGTCTGACAACCAGTCTTACCAAGGGGTATCGTATTACCCAGTTACTGGGTTGAGGAGGTCAGATAGGCAGTCGCTCCATGTAAAATACTGGTATTTAGGTGCATCCGGTTAGACTGGAAGCCGACCCCAACATAGTTGGGAAAAGGCTAGGCAGGATTGATTGATGTTTCATAATACACTGATACTGAAAAAAAAGACATTATTATTATACAGAGTGGATTTTTGAGAGGAGGCAGTAAGGGCAGCTGTTTTTTTATATTTCTATGGTAGGTACCATAACCGTTGTAACTACAGGAAAACGTTTTTAGGAGCCTGTCCTTAACTTTTTGAGAAATTGTTAACTGCATTCACAGATTTTGGAAAAATGGTACAGGCAATCAGAAGCCGACCCCAACATAGTTGGGAAAAGGCTAGGTAGATTGGTACAGGCAGTCAGAAAAACGCCGATTCCCACGTTTTATTTTTACGATGCCAATCGATGCAGTATCGTATATGGATTAAAAGACTCGTCTAGGCCAACTGAGGTTAGAGCACTAGAAAACCCACAAATCGCATAAATCTTTTCCTATTTCTTGCGCGGTATAAATTGTTAATGATGGCTATTTTGGCCTAAAGACCAATTTGACAGATAGATAGTTGCAACCCTAGTGTAGTTTCAATTACCCGATTTAATTTAGAGTTAGACTGCTGAGTGGGGTCCTAAGTTCGATTCTCGGGTCCGGCAAATTGTTATTGGGTTTTTCATTAGGAATTTCATAGTAACAGCCCGGAGTTTGGAAGTTGGTGATACCCCCGTGGCTCGGAAAGCCGTTGGTCCTGCGTCTTTTCTCTCTCCGGTCGTGTCGGATTGCCGTCCCATCGGACTATGGGAGTGAGGGAAGAGAGAGTGAACCTGTGTCTGCGCACACACTTGTGCACTATAATATCTCCCGCGCCGAAGGCTTAGTCTCCGTTGAGATTGGCCGCCATGGCCGAAATACGGTCTGGAGGGAATTTAAAGTTTTAATTTACTGGTAGTTTTTGTCAATAGTGGTTGAATTGTAAATAAAAAAATTATATATTAAAGCAATTACGCCGACTATATCTCCAAACAAGCGCTTAAAAGTTGGCGTCACAAAACTCGTCTGGACTAAAGGTTTATTTATTTACCTTCATACATAAACTCACACCATCTTCCCATGGGGGTAGGCAGAAACTACAGAACGACACCTGCTACGATCCTTACACAACATTATTTTTTCTTTATGCTAAACCCGAAAAGGGGTCATTTTACTCTTCATTTTGAACAACTTTTTCTATGGGACCAAAATGGAAATCGCGAAAAAAAAAATCAGCTGTTCCATACATTTTGTCGATTTAAGTGAACACAAATGTATGGAACACCTGATTTTTTTTCGGTATTCTCCTTTTTCTTCGTTTACGTTCATACTTTTTTGGACATACTGGGTGTATGTCCAGAAATGTATATATAGTTATACGCCGCCGGTTGCAAGTACGCACCAGACCTTTCTGAAGAACTTTCATAATTTATTTATTAATATTAAACACTTTATTGTACAACAAATAATGAAAAAAAGACAAACATATTTAATACTCAGATAACGTTTTTATCACATGAAATAAAATATTCTTCGTAACTTTATTTTAATAATTTTCTTTTCATTCGCGGATCACAAACAGTTTCGTTCATTTTCATTCAATACATTTTTAAACCGGATCTGTTTGCAAAATACTCAATAGTTTTTCATGGCAGTCATTAATAGTAAAGAGAAAAATATCTCGTTAAAATTGTAGCAGAAAGAAGCGAAAAACAGAACGCTAAGTAAGAGCCTTGATGCGACTGTGAAGTTCTAAGTTGCTGGATTAAGGCTGGCTTCGAACTGTCGATTTGTCGTAGCAATTATTTAGTCTTATACACGATTGTGATTTTTAATTCACTGTTAACCTTTCAGGGGGTGAAAGTAGTCATGATTGTAAATAATTTTCACTAAGGGAAAAAATACGAAATAGCAAAAAAAAAAAATATCCGTTTCATACATTTTCATCGTGTAAATATTGCATTTTTGTATGAAACAGCTGATATTTTTTTCGATATTTCAGATGCCGATACTTTTTTCGATGATTCAGATTTTGCTCTAAATCATGAGTACACGCCCTGAAAGGTACAGTGAATTAAAAATCACCGTGTATTTGGAAATTTAGTGATTGGCTGATTGAGTTTTGAATCACCATTGATTCCTTTAAATCACTTAATACTATCTTACTGTTCACCAGTTAATTAAAATGCTCTGAGTTTTATATCTAACCTTGGTCTTATGAAGAAATTATAAACTTCGTAAAAGGCTTTCTAGTTCACCTCAAAGAAAAAAAAGATTAGCAAAATTTTTTTTTTCTACGTCGACCAACTGTCCTTTACCCTCAACTGTGCAACGAACCCAAGATATCCATAGTCTCATCGTATTTCTGTAGCCCATAAAGCGGTTAAACCTCTCTTTGGGCGCTTATTAATTAAGATATCAAATACAAAAATAAACATGTCCAACCGTGGACTACGAATACTTATTTTTCACTTTTTAGTTGTGGTACCTAGCCCACACAAATCCGAATACCACTACCTGCTATGTAAATAACAGTGAAGGAGTCAAACAGGATATCGTCTAGATAAACTAAGTGGGAAAAATACGTAATATTGAAGCTAACTCAAAAATTACGCAAGCAAAGTAAATAAAATTTATATGGGACCACCTCGGAAGCATGACCTACCAAACAAAAAAAGAATCATCAAAATCGATTCATAATTGGCGGAGTAATCGCGTAACAAACATAGAAAAAAAAAAAAAAAAAAAAACATACAGACGAATTGAGAACCTCCTCCTTTTTGAAGAAGTCGGTTAAAAATGATTGATTAATGCTACAACTTACTTCAACTTTAGTAAGGTTTTACTTCACACATATTTGACGGAAAAGACAGCTAAGTGACTGAAAAGACAGCTAAGTTACATACCAGCTGAAATATCACCAAATTTCACCGAGCTAGGCTGAAAACTAGACCCAAAACTAAGCTTATTTCTGATTGATTGATGAACGTGGCAAGGTTCTGACATGTTAAATATTTACCGGCGAATGTTCGTAATAAATCATGTTCTGCTCTAAAACCTAAAACCTGGATGAAAAATGGTAGTTTTAGTCTAGATTTTTAGTGTAAAAAAATTATCTTCGACTAACTTCGCGAAGTTGTCGCTGTATTAAAAGATATGAGTGATTTATGGCCTGAAATATTAATTTACATTAAGAAAATACTACATATTATAAAACAAAGTCTCTCCGCCGCGTCTGTCTGTCTGTCTGAACGCGATAAACTCAAAAAATACCGAACGGATTTTCATACAGTGTTCTCTAATAAACGGAGTGATTCATGAGGAAGGTTTAGGTATATAAGTCATAAAGGTTTTGTGTAAATTGACTGAAATATAACGATAATTGTTGAAGATGTCGAAAAAAACGACTGGGAGCTTTACTGACGCATAAAACAATAAAGTTATATGAAAACAATGTATTACGGAATTATTCCTTTTAAAGTTTATCTGCATTTTCCATTTCTCTCTGGACCCAATTCTGAAGTCCACACAGACGCCGTCGCGGGAAAAAGTTAGTAGAAAATATAAATCTACTAGCTGCGCCCCGCGGTTTCACCCACACAGATCTTGATCCCATCGGAATATCGTGATAAAAAGTATCCTATGTCTTACTCCAGGTCATGGTCTATCCATGTGCCAAATTTCATCCAAATCTGTTCAGCCGTTTTAGCGTGAAAGCGTAACAAACAAACAAACTGACTTTGGCATTTTTCATTACTAGCTTCCGCACCGCGGCTTCGCCCGCGTGGTATGTCGATAAAAAGTGGCCTATGTTGTTCCCCGGGATACCATCTATCTCCTTGCCAAATTTTATAGCAATTCGTTCAGTGGTTCAGGCGTGAAAAGGTAACATACAGACAGACAGACGGAGTTATTTTCGAATTTATAATATTAGTATGGATAAGTTAGGATTAATATTTCCCAGGGTTAGCCCAGGTCGGGCTTGCCCATTACTAATTCTCAGTATCAGCCCGGGGTCTGGATTCGTGCCCGGTTGATGGCAAGAGGCTCGCCCCCTATTACATGGCACTTAAACATATCTGGCGAACTGTGGGTGTAGTATAGGTACACCTCTGCTTAGCCCTTCGGGGATTACATTACAGGCGTTATGTTATGTTATGTTTATAAATAGATTTGATTAGTAGTCATAAAAGGACATCGCCGTCGAGGTATACCGCGACGAAGGTGGTGTGACGATCTAATCATGTTTGCGGGTCCAACATGGCCAGATATCGCACAAAATAGAGAGATTTGGAAGGAAAAAGGGAAGGCTTTTGCCCACCTGTGGGTCACATGACAGGCTATTTAAAAAAGTAGTTATTAATAAGTTTTGGAAAGCCTGTTAGCATATTAAATAATCTGTCAGGGTTGCGGGAAAGTCCGAAAGGGATACCGGGATCCTGGCAACAGGCAACTGCAGGAACACGGGTGGGTTTTAGTCAGTAAAAGTCTGACACGCCCTTCCGCTCCGCCCAGAGCGGGAAAAGTCATTTGATGATTTCCCAACCTCAAAAAAAAAAACATATTATTATTTTATTGAAATAATTGATTTACATAAATATTTTACAAAATAGGGCCTTAAACTAGAGGTGGTATATAATAATTTGATTCTACCTGAACTAGGAATAAACCTGTATCTCAGGTATCTCACTCAAGTACTAATACATAAGTGTGATCTATGATTTCACAAATAGTAAAATGATTTATCTACTATAATAATTATAATTAATTTCATTAAAATTAAGAAATAAATATTAACTATGCTACTTTTTTACATCAACGTAAGACATTTTTGCAAAGATGTTCTATTAGGTATAATAATTGCAATTTAACATTTTTAAAAAGGTCGTCTTTACTTAGGTACTGAAATTTTTTACCGTGTCAACAAAAAGTGATGATTGCATGTTTATTTATGAATGCGAATTATGAAAACTAAACCTATTTTTAAGTGCAAAGGGCAATATTACAGTAAGTACTTATATAACATTAATTAAAAAAAGACTTCTAAATAAACGTTGGCGCTCTTACGCGACCTCATTATAATTTATAGAATTTATGTATCTTGTCTCACCTATTTTCTTTGCAGGGCATTCTTGATCGCCTGTTTTGTGGTTGTTAGGTTTTTTAAATCGCAAGCATGTTGCACAATGTGCCGGTTCAGCATGTTTAGTGCACTCATTCGCCTGATGACCTTGTTCCCCACAATGCCCACATGTATAGCTGGCCTCCCGACAAGTCTTTGCAGCATGTCCATACTGTTGACATTTGAAGCACCTGGTTACAAGTGTGAAGTCCCTCACTGGGCAGGATGTCCAATTAATGAACACTCGATTTTGGTTTATAAGCGCCTTTCTTATGCTAGCAGTTACTTCAAGAATGAAGTTGCACGTCGGTCCCCCTTTTTTTCCTGACTTGTGACTTAAATTTATAGAGGCCAAAAAAGAGTCACGGCACAAATTAGGCAGCTTGTCGGCCACATTCTGCTCATAGATGCAATTATAAACTTCATTGTCAGTTAAAACGGTCGGTACTCCTATAACTACAATTCTTGGTCTTCTCTTATGGGGCTCTTCCACTTTCAGGCCGGAACTACTTAGCTGAGACGATTCCCTAAGTTTTTCAATGTCCACTTTGGACTCCGTGCTGATTATAACGCCTCCGTTTTTTGTTTTGCGCAATATTAAATTATGTTTGGTCCTTATGTCCCGTTTTCTTAGACAGTTTTTTAATTTGGAAGTTCGTTGTCAAACGCAGACAACGAGATGAGGACAATAAATTATTTTTCTGCTAAATTCCAGTTTAGGAGAAAATAATTTTTTTTCTTACACCCACCGTTAGTATTAGTTCTCATATCTATCGTGTGTACTCCAGATTGTTTTCTGAACCTAACATATATTGCTTTTGAGATATTTATTGAATTCCAGCTTTGTATCCTAGGACCAGTATTTCTATTGGGATATATGAGACTTATGAATTTTGGTCCCAAGTGTCAAAGCGAACAATATCACGATTCAATCACGTATCATAACTACACCACAATACAATTCATTCCTTATATTAAAACAATGAACCATTGAGGAGCTCGTGGCTAAGTAATAACAGCCGCACGGGTCGATCCATCAGGTTAAGCTACGCTTGCCGGGGTTGGTCCGTGGATTGATGGACCATCTTTACATACCGAGACTCCTCCATGCCTCGGAAAGCACGTTAAGCCGTTGGTCCCGGCTGTCATTCGTGGATCTTTGACAGTCGTTACGGGTCGTCAGGAGCCCGAAAGTCTGACAACCAGTCTTGCCATTACTGGGTGTGGAGGTCAGATAGGCAGTCGCTCCATGTAAAATACTGGTATTCAGTTGCATGCGGTTAGAATGGAAGCCGACCCGAACATAGTTCGGAAAAAGCTAGGCAGATTGATATTAAAACAATGAACAGAAACAGAAAATACAATCTTCGTACCCAAAGACGATTCCAACGTTATTTTCTTCCATCTTTTGTTGAGCGGTGTCCTAAAATCCAATAGTGAAGCCGTAGCGAGTTTGCAAGCCGCTTTATAGTTTTATAATGGTATTGTGCTTCTACAATATCATTTGTTGCACTCAAACTGTGCTGGATAATAATGTCCGATACAAGGATGTAGGAGTTGATGGAAGGGGCAATGTGGGAGGCGGGAAAGGGATGGATGGATGTTGAATTATGTGTAAAGTCGCCGTTTAGATATGCAGGATATTTCAACAAGTATAGTCATTTTTTGTATCGTGAGGAAACCGGCATGCTTGAGAGATATTTCTCGACGGCATGTGAAGGTAAGTCAGAGGCACATGGGCGGCTCTAAAACACTGACACCAGAGGGCCTAGACCAGTGACAATCGCTTCGAAAGCGTTTCATATTTTTACAACCACTTCCAACAGGATTGACATAAGCTTTTTAATAGCTTATGTCAGTCCTATACATTTTTTGCCTTTTCCATTATCGTTATCGCTGAATAGAATGTCACTTTTTCTAGGGCCTCGGGTTAGTCGCTCATACGAAAAGAAGACAGAAGACTTTTTTTTAAATTTAGTTACAATGATAGTTCGAGGTACAAATTCGTGTGTTGAAAAATTAATGAAATTCATTAATTTTTTTTTCAAGGGACAATCTTTTTTTTCTTTTTTGACACTTGTGTTTTCGAATATAGAAACGAGGTGTTATCAAAAGACAATCTACATTTTGGCAGGTTTGCCAACTGTCAAGGATTTGTACGAAAATAATATCTTACTAAGGATGTTAAAATCTAGATAAAGTGATAAATCATTCGTCTGTGATCAGTAAACAAACTAGAAAATAGACGCTTTAAAAAGGAATTTGAATCCGAGACTACAAACCTTTCAATTATTATTCCATTGTTATTTTCACCAAAGCCTAAAGAAGTAGTCAGCCGGTAAAGCTATTTTAATGTCTAGCGAAAAAACCGGCCAAGTGCGAGTCGGACTCGCGCACGAAGGGTTCCGTACCATTATCTATAAAACGGCAAAAAAATTATGTCTGTTGTGTGGGAACAAATATTTAAGGGTGGCTCCTCCACCCTTAAATATTTGTTTTATTTTAATATAATTATTTATTTTTAAAGTGATTATATAACTAAGTATTCTGTGAATATTTCAAGCGTCTACCTATTACCGTTATCAATATCGAGCAAAAACGAGCAAAAAAATCACGTTTATTTTATGGGAGCCCCCTTAAATATTTATTTTATTCTGTTTTTTAGTATTTGTTGTTGTAGTGGCAACAGTAATACATCATCTGTGAAAATTTCAACTGTCTAACTATCATGGTTTATGAGATATAGCCTGGTGGCATACGGACAGACAGAGAGACAGCGGATCCTTAGTCATACGGTCCCGTTTTACCCTTTGGGTACGGAACCCTAAAAATGTGAAATCAGAATCCGGTGTTAAGTTCGCCTTAAGTAATCCTTAATGGAAAGAATTCTTTTATAAAAGTTTAGGAAAACCTTTGGAAATCTGATCTGTATTACGTTCCTAAGATATCTTTCTTGGGGATGTTTATTTTTAAGTTAAAGGTCATTTGCGTATAGACAAACTCTATACATGATAGATTAGATGCTTCGATATGGAAAAACAAATAAATTTTCTTGAGAATCTTGATTCATGTAGTTCTTAGATTTCTCTATTTGATTCGGAGGTTCTACATATATGTATGTCTGCCTATCCTATATGATACATCTGCTTTTTTTCAAAATAATGTAATTTCTTTATTGTCTTTTCTTATTATATGTTATTTCATGCTATGATTTATGTAAACTAATCTGCTATAGCCTTTTCCCAACCATGTTGGGGTCGGCTTCGAGTCTAACCGGATGCCGCTGAATACCAGTATTTTACATGAAGCGATTGTCTATCTGACCTCCACAACCCAGTAACTGGGTTATACGATACCCCTTGGTAAGCGGATTGTGGATCTTTGACAGTCGTCCTCAGAAGCCTGAAAGTCTGACAACCAGTCTTGCCAAGGGGTATTACCTAGTTACTGGGTTGTGGAGATCAGATAGGCAGTCGCTTCATGTAAAATACTGGTATTCTGTTATGCCAGCTGTATCCGGTTAGATTGGAAGCTGACCCCACCATAGTTGGGAAAAGGATAGACAGATGATGGTCTTTAATATCGAATATCTTTCATTTTGGACAGTTTAAAAATGAACCGCAGTTAAAAAGTAATTATCTATTTACAAAATAGTACGACTTAAATGGGATATGGAATTGCGACATAGAATGGCGGACTATTCGGCTTTGTGCCAGTACATTATAATACAGCAATAATATTTGACGATATAACAGTTAACATAAATGAATACAATAATTCGGTGATCGAAGTTAATAGATTCAAAGGTACATAAAAATGTCAGTGAAGTCAGTTTGAGGCAAGATTGATCGATTTACGAAATGAAGCAGGATTTGAAAGAGTGTCCGTTGAGTTTTTTGAGGCCTACACTGTCCTCCCATAACTAATAAGACTCTAATTGGAAAATATTGTAAAAGCAAATTATTTTTAAAAGAGTAACCGTGGAGTTTCTTGCCGGGTCTTCTCCATATGAAACGACCAATTGGAACCGTGCACCTAGCTTCTGAAGTTTCATAACTGCCCATGTAGGTTTATGTGAAATAAAATATTTTGATTATGATTTTTTTTTTGCCCGTCATCTTTCTGACTGACCGACCCCTTGACAATTCAAGTTCCTGTAATTGGTTTATTTTAAATAAATGCTTTGAGTTTTAGTTTCGAGTTCTGGTTGGTCTACAATATAGATGTATGCTGAATGCTTGGAGAAATCGAGGAGCTCGTGGCTAAGTAATAACATCCGCACGGGTCGATCCATCAGGTTAAAGATGATCACCCATCCACGGACTAACCCCGGCAAGCGTAGCTTAACCTGACGAATCGACCCGTGCGGCTGTTATTACTTAGCCACGAGCTCTTCGATGTTATAGACCGAGTGGCGATTAAACGAAATCCTTCGATTGGAAATTCCGATTTCGCAAAAAGAGACCCGAACGGTCAGGTGAACCGAATATTTGACGAAGGTATTTAGGTTACAGGAGATTTTCAGCCTAGTTATCTGTTAGTTGCTGCTTGAATTGAATCATCCACACATTATTCCGTTCTATTTAGTCTGTGTTTACCTCTGAGAACCTAAAAAACGCCACAAATGCCGCGATTGACGTGGCCAGCTACTGGGCCTAACTCATGTTCTAACTAATTTTATAAATGCGAAAGTGAGTTTGTTTGTTTCGCTTTTACCCTAAAACGGCTTAGCGGATTTGGATGAAATTTGGCACATGGGTAGATCTTGAGCTGGAATAGGACATAGGTACTTTTTATCCCGAGATTCCCACGGGATCGAGACTTACGTGGGTGAAACCACGGGGCGCAGCTAGTATAAAATATTTTTACTTTTGCCATCGACTCGAAAATAAGAAAAAGTCGGGGTTTATCATCATCATTCTCCTGTTTTCCCTATTCAAATTGACTCTACAAGGAACTAAAATAAACAATGCCAAGGTTTTTCTATCTCCAGTGCGGCTAGTTTCCACTGCCGCTTCCAGTAATACCAACTTTTACATCCCTACACTTTGTTGTTTTTAGCGATTCCACAACGGGGTTCCGTATTCACTTCTTATACAATCCAGTTTCGCAGTTTCTGTGCAAAATTTTGAATGAAAATTAAGATATTTTGTCTGGCAACATTTATCATAGAGCTTATCTAGGTTTTGTATTGCATACAGTTTTTGCTCCGAGGGCTATGGGAGCAATTTATATCTTTTCTAGGGCTGTCACTGTTGTTAGTTTTTGTAGGGGTGTGGCGTAAGGGAGGGCTGTGTGGGGAGTGACGTCAGCTATGAACTTTGAGGCTCGGATTTCCCGTGGCCTACTTTTTGGCGTTTGTGTCACCTGTCGCGTTTGATGTGACTTTGTTTTTAAGTCTCTACTGCGTCAGAGAGTTGTGTTGCCTGCTTACTTTTTCACAGAAGCGGACACTAGTAGCGTAGTAAAGCTCCTTGTAGTTTTATTAAAAATCTTCCTGCTGTTTGCACAAGTGATTTATTGTACTGAAAATGTAATTTCCCGCTTCCTCGCATCCGGTGTAAGTGCATGCATGAAAATATGCATGAACAACACGCTGCGAAGCGATTGTAGTGTCTACGATCAGTATTTGTTTTCAGTGAGAATATAGTAATTCAATTTCTCAGTATATAGATTTCACTGGCCCAGAAAATTAACAAGAAGTACAAGAACTCACTAATGAGTTTATGATCCAACTAATAAAATCAAAGCGTCAACACCAGAACAATTCGACTAACTAACTTAGTGTGGCTCATATAAGTAAATTAATCTTACGCGCTGGCGAGCCGAAAACCAATTTTTGGGGCACATCCTGAGGCCTTGCGGTCTTGCCTTGACACGTGACGAGGGGCGAACGTTACTTAGTTTAGTTGGAGACATAGGGACTAAAAGTTTGGCCAATGTTCTGTCTAACTTTGAGATGCCTCCTTGAACAAGTTCACCCGCAATTTGCATGTAAATTAATAGGATCCGACGTCAGTCATTGAATTTCTTATTGGACATTGTTGAGAAAGGATCTTAAAACTTTCTAAAGCTACTTTCTTACTTCCTTTGAATCGACGACTTGACCAAATAAAATTAAAGCCAACTACGACAAAAAAGTCAACAAAAAAGGTATAAACAAGACATCAGAGACAGACAAATTAAATCCGGAGTCACACGTGTTAGGGCATAAATCGAACAGTTTTACGTGTGACTCCGGATTTTAGCCTATAACCAGCGGACGATCAACACGCTTCCAACGATACCTCATTTGTCAAATTATAATGAGCAGTTTAGAAGTTATGACATTTATTTTATTTATATTATTTTACAGTTTTTGGAAAACTTACAGCTAAACACTTTTGCACGATTGAGAATAACAAAGATAAGGCCAATTAAAAGTTTTCACAGATAAAAAAGAGCTTATAAACAAAAAATATTTGAGAAGGTAGACATCATTTTGAGTAAAAACAGTAGAAATCATAAGTCAAACAGCACACATACATACCGGTCAAAATCATAACCCTCCATTTTGCTTCGCCGTAGTCGGGTAAATATGTTGGTAATTCCTCCATCCGTATGTCCCCACGTAAGTTAAGCGTCTACCCGCAGCTCCCAGTTTTTGCGAGCGATATAATAAATTATGTAAGGTTGTTATTGTCCTACGATGGTATCTTAACTTCGTGGTTCCATTTGCTCAAGTTGGTCCTTGTACTGTTATTTATAAATGCCTCTGGTCCTTTTGTTCGTAGTGTCAGTTGTGCTCTTATAGCGTGAATTACACCATCGTTTAGATGTTTTAATTACTTGTCTTCTAAGAGTTAATGAAAATCTTCTATTGTTTTTGCTGTGGGAGTGGATTTCGAGGTCGCTTGAGCGTATTTGTACTATTTTTTTTAAATATTGTTAGTGTCTGTAGGATCTTCTTTGTCTCTTAAAAGCCGTTTTGTATTTTATTTATACAACATTAATTGATTGTTCTTCTTCAAACAACCCAACCCAACCCTTCGGAGAGAATAGCGTGATCTTCTGTTATTTTTAACCGATTTCTTCAAAAAGGAGGAGGTTCTCAATTCGTCTGTATGTTTTTTTTTTTTGTGTGTTTGTTACCCGATTACTCCGCCAATTATGAATCGATTTTGATGATTCTTTTTTTGTATGGTAGGTCATGCTTCCGAGGTGGTCCCATATAAATTTTATTAACTTTGCTTGCGTAGTTTTTGGGTTAGCTTCAATATTACGATTTTTTCCCACTTAGTTTATCTAGACGATGTTTTCATTTATTCCTTCACTGTTATTTACATCAGCTAATGGTATTCGAATTTGTGTGGGGTAGGTACCAAAACTAAAAAGAGAAAAATAAAAACCGTTTACAAAAAAAAAAACCGACTTCCAAAAAAAACACTGAAAACTGAAAAATAACTTTAACTTCGGAAGTCGGTGGCAAAAAACGAAAATTGAAAAGCAAAGACACCGACTTCCGAAATTAAAGTTATTTTTCAGTTTTGAGTGTTTTTTTGGAATTCGGTTTTTTTTTTGTAAAAAGTTTTTATTTCTGCTTTTCAGGCTTCATTTTTAACAACGTATTTTTACATGTTACTAACTTTCTAAAAGTGTTACCTTTATGAAACATACTAAATAAAACAATAATAACTTTGATCGTAGTGTGGCACGCCACAGGGCGACAAACTGTTACTAAGTACACACTATTACAATCCTGTAACTTGAGTACAACTGAACGCTCCACTAACTTTTCGATTAAACTTTTTCCATTGTCACCTCTTTGAGTACACCTTCAAACTATTATCCTTTGTGACGAATCTGAGGTAATTTCTACTTGGATGTTCTATACTACAGAGTGTAAGGGTAAACACCGTTGTCACAACCATGGGTAGTCGAAAAAAAGTAGTCGTTAAATATAATAATAAATGACCGAAAAAAACAAAAAAAACGTAATTTTCATTAAAAGATTTTAAAAAGTTTCTATCCGACACCGTGCTCGCTAGCGAGACAGCTGACTGACTGAGGGAGGGGTCGCGCTCGCGGCCTGTCAGGTCATGTCCCACACCCCCCGCCCATGTAAAAAGTAGATTAATAATAAAAATAATGTTGTAATTTTCCATTGATTTTACGTTCTATAAATGAAACCAAACCAAGGTTGCAAGGATAACGGTGTTTACCCTAACACCCTGTATATTGGCATATTTCTTGGAAATGATTTAGTAGGGTTTGGTAGGATTTTAAATTTCATAGTGTGATTATTTAGTAGATCAATTTTGAGTATGAGCAAATAGATTTATGGTCATAAGTAATAGTTGAAATGTGTATAATAATCCTATATAGGTATCATGCGTATAAAACTGGTAATGAACTTGAAAGTATTTTTTATTGATAACATGTCTCTGATATATAACTCAGAGTTAGAAGCAGTCTAAAATATATCTTAACATAATTATGTTAAAATATAATTCATGTCATATATCATTTAACATTAATATTATGTTAAAAGAATCTATATTATTATTGTGTTAGATTTCGAACTGAATGCCTAGAATATGTTTGTGTTAGTATTCTAAAGCTGTCATTCTGACATTGCTTAACACCTTTGAAATTAACAGACATGAACTTGTAATCGAATCATCAATGAAGAATCTAAGCACATTTTTTTATGTAACTGGCTCACTGGTCTTTCGTTCTCAAACAAAGTTAGTCAAGATTGTGGTCTTGTGAGTTCAATTTCTTGGACTGTGTATCAAGTTTTGGCTTTTTCTGTTCTTAAATTCTAAGAAGCAAGCTCCTAGTATTTAATTAGCTCAGCAAATTGCTGAGCCCCTATCGCATGGGACTTAATACTATTTTCTACTAAATATGGGCCAACTGTCAGTCTTGTTTAACCCTTTCCTTGAAAACAGGTGTGATATTAACATATTAGAGTGTATATATATAATATATATCCTGTCTGTCGTCCTGTATGCGATAAACTCAAAAACTACTGCACCGATTTTCATGCTGTTTTCACCAATGGATAGAGTGGTTCTCGAGGAAGGTCTTAGTATGTAATAACAGATATCCACGCGGGCGAAGTCGTGGGCAAAGTGCTAGTCTATATATATAAAAGGCTAGGGTGACTGAGATATCAACGCACAGCCTAAACCGCTGGTCTTAGAGACATGAAATGTGGAGGGTGTGTTCATTATGAAGAGTAAGTTTCCACTAAGAAACGATTTTTCGAAATTCCACCTCTAAGAGGGTGAAATGGGGTGATTTCGTTTGTATGAAAAAATGTATTCCTTGAGTTAATAGACTTGAAACTTGGCACGAATACTTATCTAAGTAAATTATAAAATTTGCCATTTTTAGTTTTTATAAACTACCGCCTAAACGGGGATTGGGGTGTGTCAAAGTTTGTATAGAAGAATTTTAACGCGCTGTCCGATTAACTCGAAACTCAGTATTTATACTTAAAACCAAAAACAAAGAATAATGTGTATCAGGGTTTTTCAAAAATCTACCCCTAACGGGGTGAGAATGGGTAGTTTACGTCACAGCTTAAACCACTGAACGGATTGGGCTGAAATTTGGCACATAGATAGTAATTGGGACCACGTCCACTAAGAAAGGGTTTTTGGAAATTCGACCTTAAAAGGGGTGAAAAGGTGGAATTTCGAATAATCTTATTCATACAAAGTCATTTAAGTTTTTCTATACTACACCCGGTAGTCCAGTAAACGGGAATAGGGGTGTGTCAAAGGTTGTATGGAAGAATTTTAACGCACGGTTTAATTAACTCGAAAATCAATGTTAGTATCAGGTAATAATGTATAACAGGAATTTTCGAAAATTCATCCCGGGGAAGGACATAGGCTACTTTTTATCGACATACCACGCGGGAGAAGCCGCGGGCGGAAGCTAGTATATAATATAATAGTGTCTTCATTAGGTACCGAAGGACCAAAAGCCCTTCAGAATTCTATTGAAATTTAAAACATAATACCTACATGTGTATTATGTTTAGGAACTTAACTGGATCTACTCCGATGAATTGTAGTGTTCTCAGATGAAGAGATTCTTGAGAATTGAGTTAGAATGTTAGACTCTGATGTTTTCAGTGTAAAATGAATATTGGAACGTTTTGTATGTGGAAAGGCGTTTGCTTGGGATAAATTTTATGATCCATGTAGTAGCTTTAAAAGTTTTTGTTACTTTTTCATTTTTAATTAAATCTGTTTTATGAGCTTTATGAATAAAATGTCTAAATAAAATGTCTTGTGGCTAAGTATTAACAGCCGCATGGGTCGATCGATCAGGTTAAGCTACGCTTGCCACGGTTGGTCCGTGGATGGGTTTTTACATACCAGGACCACCCCTCCGTGCCTCGAAAAGCACGTTAACCCGTTAAACCCGCTGTCATTTGTAGATCTTTGACAGCGGTTATTATGAGTAGTCAGAAACCCGAAAGTCTGACAACCAGTCTTACCAAGAGGTACCGTGTTACCCAGTAACTGAGTTGTGGAGTCATGACATGTCAGATAGGCAGTTCCTCCATGTAAAATACTGGTATTCAGATGCATGCGGTTAGACTGGAATCCGACCCCAACATAGTTGGGAAAAGGCTAGGCAGATGATGATCATAAAGCCCGAATATCAAGTTAAACAGTATTGAATTAATTTTGGTCATACCTAGCAGTTTTAATTACAAACTATGCCAATCCAATTATAAACACATTATACGACCAAAGTCTCAATGAATAATAAACATTTACACCCAAGAAACTATCAAATCCCATCTTCCTTCAGCAATTTCAATAACAATTAACTTAGATTTCTATTCCTTACTTATTTACATTAGCTCAAATTATCACATGAGGGCAGGAAACTGTGTTCTCGGCTGGGGCAATTATCAATACAATTTAGGACTACGCGTCGCATAGTTGGCCAGTCCCTACCCGGGCGCATAAACCTGCGACTTTATCGCGTCTCGCGACTTTACGATTATGCGCGGCTCTAAAAATAACGACAGTCGCGCGATGTACACGGAATTTTAATTATTTTGCACGTCAGGTGCGTTTGGTGTCGCATATCCAGTCGGTTTAGCATTTTTTTTTGGTATTGTGATTTCCATATACGTTTTTGCGTTTTATTGAGTTCGTTGTGGGCATTGATTTTATATGGAGAGTGAATTGTTTTTTTTTTTTTGTGAATCGATATCTTTTCTGTGCGATTAGAATGCAGATAGGATTAAGATGTTAATCTTTGGCATAAAACTGCGCAGTCTGCATTACGGATTCCTGTGATCGGATTACAGTGATCGTCTTTATATTTGGATCCGATAAAAGTATTTGTTTGTTTATTAACATTAACTCAACCAACTTACCCGATGATTGTATTGTAATGTGCTTTTGTCTTTCCCAAGTTGTGCCATAGACTCCTCATTCGCCTATCATCATTATGTCCAGTTGCATTCTTGACGTTTATCATCATCAACATCATCATTTCTGCCGGAGACCTCCACTACTAAACATAGGCGTCTCCCAAGTATCGCAGCAACTGTTGGAAATGTAAATGAAACGCAATCGTCTTCTGTCTCTTTTATGTGGTCGACTCTCTCTCTCTTGCGCTGTCAACTGTCTTGTCATGCACTTGTGTGTTTTGCGGTTATCCAATAAATCTCTTTAATTAAATCAATCTTGTCTTCTTTCATCAAATACATCAGCAATGACTGGTTCTTTGGGTCTATAAATAGCTTAAAACCTGGCAAAAAAAAATCCATCAGTTTGTCACGTTTTCTGGTAATTTCTGCAGTAATCGCAGCTAAGTAAGTCTTCGGTCTGCACGTCAAAAGTGCGATAACGAGTCGGAGACGCTTCGTCATCTGCGGCTACTCGCGGTTTGGATCCACGCCAGGGCACGAAGTGCTCCGATTTTAAAGTCCAGTCTTACTAACGCGTTGAAGCGATTCTTTTTCTAAAGAATCGATTTTTAAACGTCGAACGACGTTACGGTGATATGTTCGAATTTTGAAGTCGAGTTTTTGATAAGTGAATGTTTGGTTACTGGTTATGATTTCGCTGTTATGTTGTACTAATCGTTTGATGTGACGTTTTATGTTAAGTAGAAGATTTTTGTTTACTTTATCAAGGTAGCACTTGAATGACAAGAGTGCCACTCAGGGTGAAGTGTCGTTTGAAGAGTAGGGGCAAAGTGAAAGCGAGGCAATTGTATTTAGATAAAACTGAGTACGTATGTAAGCTCTGTTTAATACATGCATTTTTTTTTAAATCAAGTTTAAAATATTTTTTTAAATTTCCCTCATAAGTACCCTTAACAGTATTGCATTACACAAATCGACCTCTTGTTCACCTTAAAATAACAAATACCGAAAACTTACTAAACAAAGCCAAACGAAACTTTATCACCAACTAAACGCACTCAGAAAACTTCCCCTTAAACAGTGTCAACGTGTAATGGATACATTTAACAGGAACTTGCAATTTATGCAGGAGTTTCAGCATAAATTTTAGCGGATGCCACTGAATACGGACTCGGCTGCCGTTCCTCTAATTTTAATGTCCAACAGATTTCTCTGATGCGCCAATTTTTAGATTAATGCTGCTGTTCGATTTGTTGTAGGATTTTGTAGAAATTCTGTGAAATGTCTGACGTAAAGACTGAGTATTTGTAAGAGTTCAATAACAATACTTTATTACTAACACTAAGTAAAGCAACTCCCACGTATTTGTTAACTCTACAAAAGCTTACTTTAGCTTTTCTAAAACTTACTTCATTCAGGTATTTCTACTGAAAACTTGAACCCGCAAAAAATCAAATAGCTAACCGTCTGCCATTTTGTTTTATATGACGTCACATACTTTCAAATCTTCAAACCTTTCTTGAATTTTTAAACACCATAGAATATTGCTCATTCCTCTTCAAAAGTTTATCGTTCTTCCTATCATTTCTAAGCCATCAAGGTCGACTTCCAAATCTTATTCATAAGCATTGTCCCATAATCAGGTCACCCCGCCTACTTTGACACACATACACCACTCGTGATCAATTTCCTTTGTGGTCGAAACACGAGAAAATATCAATGTACCAATAATTTCTCTACAAGCTTGTTAGGAGAACTTATTGATAGTGGATTAATTATTTGTAACCTGATATTATTATCGTTCTATAGAAGGTTGTTTGTTAGGCACAAATTTTGTATTTTCTTGCTGGATTGTAGTAGAGAAAAGTCAGCTTATATATATATTTTTTTTTTAAACGTTGCCCCACATTTGGAATTTCTTCCTGTATCGTGGGTGCGTTTACAAACATAGAAACTCACTTACACTAACACCCAGACCCGGAACAACTACTTGCAGATCATACAAATATTTGTTCCGTGCGGGGATCGAACCCGCGACACGTTGCGCCGCCGTCCATCGCTCAGCCACTGCGCCATCATCATCATCATCAGCCTATAGCAGTCCACTGCTGGACTTATGCCTCTCCAATTGCACGCCATTCTGCTCGATTCTCGGCAACTCTCATCCAGTTGCTGCCATCCTGCGAAGACCGCCGCTCCACCTAGCCCGATGGCGTCCTGCGGTCCTGCCTTACATCATCACTACATATTATAAGACAAAGTTCTCCGCCGCGTCTGTCTGTCTGTTCGCGATAAACTCAAAAACGACTGCACCCATTTTCATGCTGTTTTTACCAATAGATAGAGTGGTTCTCGGGGAAGGTTTTAGTATATAATTTGTCAAGCGGGCGAAGCCGCGGGTCTCAGCTAGTTAAGTATATATTTTGAAGTGAAATTGTAGAGAGATTTGAATTACTCGTAGAAATAAACTTTAACCACATAGTAAACTTGAAGTGAAGTTATGACAACCTCGTTACTTTAAAAATATTTTAGACTGACATTTTTCCTGAAGAAATGGTCCTTGGAAGCGCAATGGTCAATGCAACCATATATAAAGTTAATCTATTCAATTTGTTAGTCTCTTTGTCCACACCATCATCATTATCATTGGCAGCCATGTTCCACTGCTAACTATAAGCCTCCTCCCTTATGTGCCATGCTTCCCTGGTCTGTGCGAATCCCATTCAGGTCTTCCCCGATATCTTCCATAGGTCATCCACCTACCTGGCCGTTGGTCTCCCAATGCTGTTTCGACACTAAATGAAAATGAAATACAAAATCAAGTAGACTAATTAAAAATCATAATGTCCAACTTCTTCTAAGATTGAAACCCTGAAAGTGAACACTTACAAGTTTCTCGCATAAAAACGGTCTGTCAGGAATGCTGTTAAAAGTGTACACAGCGCAGTTCGGTCGCAAAGTTTTTAATTAGCTGTAAGTTCTCACATTCTGGTGGTTTTAGCTTGACTCGACTCTGCTTGAATAAATGCTGGTGACAGTGCCATCTTTATTGCAGTTTTCTGCTTCTATAAAATATTGAAGAGAAGGGTAAGTTTTTCTTAGTAATTCTTTGGGGATGAAATTAGTTTGGGATGGTTTTTTTTATCTATTGTCGTCTCATTGTAATAATGTTTTAAATTTAAAAAAATCCAATGATTATGAGATTTTGCTACCAATCGCCTCCTAGGACCGAACTTATTGGTCCTTAGTTCCGCGCGTCAAAATGATAAATCTGTTTTTATAATGTTTTGTAGCCACAATAAAATAATATGATACTTTTATCTCCAAAATGTATTTTTACAAGAACGCATTTTGGGTTATTCCATGCTATAATTACATTCAATTTTTCGTTCAGCACCAAAATAATTCTTAGTAAATATTAAAGACATCACTCCCAAAACATCTTTATAGCCAGCCATATAATTTTTCCAACATTTTCCCTCACTGATAACACAAATATAATATAAAGAGATTGACCAATGCCGTGGAAAATTAAATGATGTCCATTCTCAAATGGCCAGAAAGATATCGCGATAGGGTCCCGTAGGGTCATCACGCTGAAGAGCCCTAAAGAATTTCTTACGGAATTTATCATCTCTATTGGATTATGTATTGCTGGATATTGATATTATCGAATGTCGGATGTTTTCGAAAATTGTTCCTTATTTTGTTCTCGAGATTATGGGATTGCGGTTATGTTGTGGGGAAGTTTCTTTAGAGATTTCTGGATCATTAAACGGATGGCCCTGTTATATGGGACTTAGATAAAGCTGGTAAAATGTGGATGTACTATAGTACATCCACATTTTACACCTGATTACACCTGATTACACCTGTACCTATGCTTTCGGGAAATACTTACAGGCGTGATGTTATGAGTATTGTTATGTAAACTGATGTAAGCAGTGATAGCCTAGTCGTGTGATCGTCGGACTGCCAAGTCATAGGTCTTGAGTTCGAACCCACGCACCTTTGACTTTTCGGATTTTTGTATAATTATCACTAGCTTCTAAAACATGCCTAAGAGATATTTCTCGATGGCATGGAGTATTTACCCATTACCGGGTCCATGGGTAAATCTTACTTGGACTTATCGATAGAAAATTAATTACAACCATGGAACCTACATAAGATTAAATACAACAGCATATTAGGTACCTCCGTCAAAAGAGAACTCATATTACAAAGAAAACGGTGAAGGAAAACATCGCGAGGAAAGAATGCCTGAGAGATATTTGTCGACGACATGTGAAGCCAAGTCAGAGGCCCATGGGCGGCTTTAAAACTCTGCCACCAGGTTAGTCACTAACCACACGAAAAGAAGGAGAAGAACTGATGTAAGGATCTAAATAATATCATTTATTTATAGCAGGAAAAAACCTGCCAATTTTTAAACATTCAATCAACTTGACGTGTCGTTATATCTGCCAGATCCAGTGACTCCAAAGTCAGACTTTTAAGGAATTCATTTATGCATTCATTTATTTATTCATAAACAATTTCCATTGTGTTGAATCCAGGCAAGTAACGGTCTTTATCAAAATATTAATTAAAGAGCGCAGTTGCATCTAAATTACGCTAGTTATTCAGCATATTACGCAGTAATTCAATTATTGGCATGTTGGTGATGCTGCAAAACACAAACCTTATACTTGCACTGCATAAGATATAAAATGGTCTGCACCACATTTTATTCAGTAATTTAGCGTTCCCAAAGTTCCACAGTAAGTATTAAATTCCCTACCATCGTAAATTGAGCCCAAAAAGGACCTAGCAAGACCGAAAAATAATAAAAACTTAAAAAACGTAAGCCGAGAAGGGCGTAAAAAAGGAAAAAAGATAAATAAAGCCACAAGACAATACTATGCAAATGTGCGCTCGCGACTGGTCGAATGGTCGAATATAGTGCGAAATATTAAGCGTGTATTGACACTTAGGACGTGCGCACAGTGACGACATTTTTATTTTAAATATTTTTCTAAATATACTTAAACATCGTTGATTACCTTTACCACGATTGTTTACCTTTAATTGGACCTTTAGGGCTATGAGTGATACCGGGACCTTGGCAGCAAGCAAGTGAAGTGAGTGAGTGGTATGAGTTCACTCATCCACCATAGAAAAGGGAGGATCCTCCGATCAGACGGGTGTTGTGTCTGGCGGGCAACTGCCCTACGATTGGTGTTGGGTTCTTGTATATATGTCCACTGCACGGTAAATTAAACTTGAATTGCGCGATGCAGGCTTTATGTGACGTCAGGATTTTTGTATGACGTCAGGTCTTTGATGCGTAGTTCGCATGTGGCGATGTAGATACCGCCATAGACCAATGGAGTCCTGAATTGGACATTTATCTTCATCATCATTGGCAGCCCTTTTCAACCCACGGCTGAGTATAGACCTCCTTCCTTTTGTGCCATGCTTCCCTGGTCTGTGCGAGTCTCATCTTTGTCTTCCCCGCAAGCTTCTGTTGGTCGTCCACCCACCTGACTTGGTCTGCCAACGCTCCTTCGACCGTTTCTAGGTTTTTGACATTACTTAATAATAATTAAACTGATCCATGATCAAAGGACCAAAATTAACCTTTAGCGAATTTAAAAATTTGGTCCATATTATTTCCTAAATTAAACATCTCTGCTCGTAGGACCAAATATTTTAGATAATGATAATATGCATGTGATTCAAATAAGGGTCAAGTATTTTTTTTATAAAAACTAAATTACTTCAGAATTATGCAAAAAGAAATGCAAAAAGAAAGCAAAAATTTTTTTTTTAACGTGCCATAAAACTGGGTTATTCACGTTCTTGAAAAGCTACGCTATTGGTCAGAGCGAAAGTGACGTAACAATCTATGACAATAATCAAAATGTCAATGTGTTTTGTAGGAGTGTTTGACATTGACTTGACACTTGTTAGTTTGTTGTCATAGACTATGACGTCACCACACCAAGCGCCAAATGGAGGGCGTTTAAAAAGCCCGGGTCGTTTGGCTATTTTTTTTTTAAGTACTTTTAATTGCTTTGTTTATATAAACTATTGAATAAAAATATTTAAAAAAAACATGCGTATTCCCTATTGTTAATGGTTAATTTATAAGGTGCGAAATACTCAGTTCATATTGACAGTGGTCCGCGGGTGTACTGTACAAAGACGCCATATTGTTTTAGGAGAGTTTGTGTGTTTTGGTTGAAGCGCTGTGACTTTGTGATGAGGTTTGCGTACTCCATAGAACTTGGAGAATAATTTTGAGAACGTTATCTGAAGGATGAATCCAAGACTGTATCACATACTAATTACTCAGACCAAATAAAAAACCAAGACAGAGCGCTGTCAACAGTGACGTGAGGCCGGTATCGTAAACATTTGTGCACTTAGTGAGGTGTAGTTTGATTGTAAATGTGTTTGTGTGAGCGTGTATGCACAGAGCGGAGGTGTAGTTTTAGTTTGCTTCATTGTATTGTTCGTAGCGCTCCGTCTTTGGTTTTTTATTTGGTCTCAGACTAATAATAGAAAGAAAAAAAATCGGCTGTTTTAGTGCCAGTTTCATCAATGAAACTGAACGCTATCAGCACATCTAAACCCTGTTTAAGAGCAGCGAATATTACAAAGCAATTTTTACACTGATAGCCCGTGAACCTGGTTTAGATGTGTTGAACGAGTTTAGTTTAATTGAGTTTAGATTCACATTCACGTCGTTAGAATAGTCCGTTGATAATAATCATGAATTGAAAGACGCATGTGAAGTTAAGTTATGCTTGTCTCAAACATTCTGTTTCAAAACTACAAACAAAGATGACAGACGAGTCAAACTGATACAAAATTATTTTGGAAACGACAGTGGCTACCTCAAACAACTTGACAGAGTTTCGAAGTCAAAGCTTTTGACACCAAAAAAGTGTTCCACTTCACGCCTTTATTCCCCAAAGGGTTAGAGAGGGGTACTCCCCCACATTTCGCCAGTTATGTTTACCACAACCATAATCAGCCTATAATGTTCCCACTGCTGGGACACAGGCACTCTTCTCAGTGAGGGTGTGGGCCATAATCCACCACGCGGACCTGTACGGGTTGGTAGATGTCGCATGTCTTCGAATTTTTAGTTCTAGGACATCGGTTTGATGTTTTCCTTCACCGTTTTGAGAGCAGTGGTGATGAAATAATTTACACAAAGTAAAGCGCCTGTCTGGGTTCGAACCTACGACCTACAACTCATAAGTTGCGGCCGTTACCACTGGGCCACCACTGCTCTTTAGTTATTTTTTAAGGCCCATGTAATAGGGGGCGAGCCTGTTGCCATGAACCGAACACAAATGCAGGCTGTTTCTGAGAAATTCCATAAAGGAAAAAGTATTCCATGTGAACAAATCCTATCACACTAGCGACAAAACCGAAACATTTTACAAGTGTGCGACTAAAACACGCAGCAATTGATCGCGTCGACAAAACGACTTATTTATGCACCGTACCCCGCCCGTAAAGTATCGGCCGGGTTTGTCGCAACGTATTGCGATTTTAAAGCATTAATATATGGTTTCTTTTTTTTAAGAATTTGCTTTTTCGGGATTTGTAGCTCGTGGCTAGTAGCACCGGGTCGATCTATCAGGTTAAGCTACACTTGCCGGAGTTGGTCCGTGGATGGGTGACCATCTTTACATACCAAGGCTCCGTGCCTCGGAAAGCACGTACACACAACTGCTGTCCAGGCTGTCATTAGTGGATCTTTGACAGTCGTTACGGGTCGTCAGAAGCCCGAAAGTCTGACAACCAGTCTTACAAAGGGGTTTCGTATTAACCAGTTATTGGGATGTGGAGGTTAGATAGGCAGTCGCTCCATGTAAAATACTGGTATTTAGTTGCATCCGGTTAGACTGGAAGCCGACCCTAACATAGTTGGGAAAAAGTTAGGCAGATAGATGGATGGTTTCGATAATGCTATGTTTGTAACACTTAGTATTAATCAACAGGTAGTTTAGGAGGAAATCACTTTTGAATCGTAAATTCGTATATCATAGATTCTCTCTCATCTTTACAACACAAATAGATTCTCTAACACGCCAAAACCAAAATCCTTAGAATATTACCTGCAGACATAATTCTATTTTAAGATACAGGCTGATCCAGAAAATAAATAACCTGGCCATGCGTGTGGGCAGTATTTATTGTCGGCACTTCGTCCTGGGACGAGCAATGAATCACCTTGTATAAGGCACGCGATGGCTCGCGTTTGGGTGTTGATGGATGTCTTGTTCAAGCTACCGTCGAACTGGGGTGTTCACTTTTGATTTATTTGGCAGATAAGGTTTTAGACTGGCTTTGACGTGGAACTTGGGAGATACTATTAGGTTTAGTTGAAAGATGTTGTTTGATTTGATTGAATAGCCATTGATCATTTTAGTGCCGAGGGCGTCATTGACAAAATACCTATTGATCATTTTAGTGCCGAGAGCGTCATTGACGAAATAGCTATTGATCATTTTAGTGCCGAGGGCGTCATTGACAAAATAGCTATTGATCATTTTAGTGACAATGGCGTCATTGACAAAATAGCTATTGATCATTTTAGTGCCGATTGCGTCATTGACAAAATAGCTATTGACCATTTCAGTGCCGAGGGCGTCATTGACAAAATAGCTATTGATCATTTTAGTGCCGAGGGCATCATTCACAAAATAGCTATTGGTCATTTTAGTGACGAGGGCGTCATTGACAAAATAGCTATTGATATTTTTTCTGCTAAGGGGTTTATTAATAAAATAGCTATTGGTCATTTTAGTGCCGAGGGCTTCATTGACAAAATAGCTAATGATCATTTTAGTTCCGAGGGCGTCATTGACAAAATAGCTATTGATAATTTTAGTGCCGAGGGCGTCATTGACAAAATAGCTATTGATAATTTTTCTGCTAAGGGGGTTATTAATAAAATAGCTATTGATCATTTTAGTGCCGAGGGCGTCATTGACAAAATAGCTATTGATCATTTTAGTGCCGAGAGCGTCATTGACGAAATAGCTATTGATCATTTTAGTGCCGAGAGCGTCATTGACAAAATAGCTATTGATCATTTTAGTGCCGAGAGCGTCATTGACGAAATAGCTATTGATTATTTTAGTGCCGAGGGCGTCATTGACAAAATTATCAGACTAAGTTAGCTTGGAATTTGTCTACCTCCACCGTCTCACTGCTCATATTCCCCAAGCTGTGACTACCAGTCGCGTGCGGACTCTTTTTCTTCTTTTCGAGTGGTGAGCGACTAACCTGGGGTCAGAGTTCTGAAGCCGCCCGTGGGCCTGTGACTTGGCTTCACATGTCGTCGAGAAATATCTCTCAGGCATGCCAGGCAGGCAGGTTTCTGCCAGGAGTTGCGGGAAACTGCCAAGGGTTGCGGGAAACTGCCAGGTGTTGCGGGAATCTGCCAGGGGTTGCGGGAAAGTCCGAAAGGGGACCGGGACCCTTGGCAACAGGCAACTGAAGGAACACGGGTGGGATTTAGTCAGTTAAAGTCTGACACGCCCTCCTGTTCCATTCAGAGCGGGAGAAGACATTTGATGATTTCCCAACTTAAAAAAAAAAAACAAAAACAAGGCATGCGGGTTTCCTCACGACTAATTATACTATACTTTTTTTTTCTCGATTGGTCCCATAGAAAAAGTATATTATAGATGACACCAAACCACTAGTTTCAAGGACAATGGTGTCTACCCTAACATCCAGTAATTAGGTAGAATATACTGAAAAAGCTTCCGAGTTAGTGCAAACAGTAGCAGGATTTCTTGTGGTGCGCCAGACGCACTCAAGAATCATGCCTCCTGGTGGTTCTTAAATACATTTCTATGCTTTGTATGATTTTACCTCTGACATCAATCACTTACTTTTTCACGTTACCCATGTTCCCAAAAACAAAATTTCAGATACGTATCCATTTCAGTCTCCAATCACAGCTATGTACTTGCGTGAGCCAGCGAAGCATAATTTTTTCCGTCCCAACGGTGACAGTTTCATTAAAGTCAGCCAACCATGTACTACATTTACAAGTAAAATACGTCTGAACTGGTCGAGATGGCTTTACGAAAATATAGTCGAGAAAGTGATGGTACTATTTTAGTAAAATCTGCTAAACATAGAGTCTGTTCCAAAAGTGTCTGATGAGAGTGTACGCGTTAAGTTTTTACGCAAGGACTTACTACAGGGAATTATTAATATACTAGCTTCCGACCGCGGCTTCGCCCGCGTGGTATGTCGATAAAAAGTAGCCTTAGTCCTTTCTCAGGCTCTAGACTATCTGTGTACCAAATTTTATTTAAATCGGTTCAGTTTTGGCGTGAAAGCGCGACAGACAGACAGAGTTACTTTCGCATTTATAATATTAGTAAGGATTTTATCTGTATTGAGATGTTTTCTCAAAAGTTTTTCTAACAATTATTGCTCGAATAACATTCATTGTAATTGAAAAATCATCGACAAAAATTTGCGGTATATCATTTTAATCTCAACTGTCAAATGATTTATCTTTAAGGCGGATGCGCAAAGGTAGCCCCTGAAATTCAAATTGTCTTACGTTTTTGCAATTTGCAGGTCAGTGTCAGGTTATTATAGGATAAAAATTATGAAATGAATATAATTCTGTAAATTCATATTTGTTACGGTCGCGAATCATATTTTCATCAACATACAACCTAATACTGACCTGCAAATTGCAAAAAACGTAAGAAAATTTGAATTTCGGGGGCTACCTATTGTCAGGAACCTATAAGGCCCATGGATAAAATATACTAATAAGTAAGCAAGTTAAAAAACTGTATTTCCTTAAATATTTGTGAAATTCGGAAACACGGTGCAAATTATTTGTAGGCAAAACGACAGTGTTGTGGAGTCAATCATGCGTTATTCAAACCTGTACATTTTTAAACATTGTCCAAACTGTTGCTTATTTTGTATCCAACGTATATTGACCTCTAGGTATAAAGTATATTTCAGAAACGATTAATTTATGATTGATCGTATTTTTTTATATCGATTAACGAGGCGAGAAGCGAGTAGACCTAGCAAGTAAATGCGAGTTGGCGAGCAACGAGTAGCGAGTGCGCGACGGTCCGAGTGATTACTAGCTGGTATGCGTATTGCGTATATACGAAGCATGAGTCTCTCAGCTCAGCGAGAGTCTGCCCGCAAAGCGAACGTCACTGACCTGAGCGAGTACTCTCTTTGATAGCCCTTGTCACTGCAACAAACGAGTACTCGCTGGCAGTGTGAAAAGTCAGTGATCAACTATTAATATACAGGGTGTTAGGGTAAACACCGTTATCCTTCAAACCAGTGGTTTGGTGTCATTTATAGAACGTAAAATCAATGGAAAATTACGACTTTTTTTTTTTTAGTTACATTTTACTACTCGAGTATTTCACCCTTTCACCTATGCGCTAGGGCAACGTACTTGCGTCTCAACGCGGGTGGGGGCAGCGGGACGTGACCTGACCGGACGCGACCGCGACCCCTCCCTCAGTCAGCCAGCTGTTTCGCTTACGAGCACGGTGTCGGATAGAAACTTTTTAAAATCTTTTAATAAAAATAACGTTTTTTTTTGTTGTTACTCGGTCATTTATTTTTATATTTAAGTCAACTACCCATGGTTTGAGTGACAAAGGTGTTTACCCTTACAACCTGTATAATGTATCTCTTTTAATTACACGGGACCTACAATGTTTTTTACATTCTTGAGCCAGCTACCTTCTAGCTAGTCGCTTCCTAGTAAATCTGGACAAACAACATTAAAAAAAGATATCTTCTAGAAATTCTGCTTACTGTGATGTTTTATGAAAAAAATATGTACAAGAACTATTGTGGTCTGTGCCAACAAAGAAAGAAAAATTCTCAGCTGTAAAATAGGATTATGTTATTCTATAGAAATACAGGTCAGCCTACAACTTTCTTTAAGATACAACATTTATATTCGCTACCTACCTATTTTCCTGTTTGAATATCAAAGGAAAACTTCTTTATTTACCTAAGAATAAAAGTGTTCTTTTATAAAATATCTTTTGACCTCTTTAAACACTAAAACAACTTTTGAAGGGGTATTTATCTTTGTTAGAGGAAAAAAATATGTAATTTTATTATTTTCCACAAGTTTTATTTAAATAAATTGACGCTGTACTACAAAATATCTTTCAATCTGAAAGTTAAAGGACCGAAGACATTAGGATTTTTTTTTCTCGTGGGTGAATCTCCTGTCCAATACTTCAACTGTATTTTTTCTGGTACTACCTTGATTTTTTATTATTTATACTAAACTTTTATTTTTTGTTCCAGGTAAGTTCTGATGGCAGTTAATAAATTGAACGAAGAATAAACATTTTATCGTTTTGTAAGTACTTATCATTATACTTTAGTATACTCTTTTTTTTGCAGAGATTATAATCGGCAATAATTATATTTTCATGTGGTGACATGTTGGTGTACACCTCTGCCTAACCCTTTGGGGAAACAAAGCGTGATGTTATGTGTGTTGCGAACAATGTTGGACGTTGAGAAAAACAATTATGTTTTTACTTAAGTTTTACCTTAAGTAAAAACATAATTGTTTTTCTCAACGTCCTATATAATGCGATACTTATAGATTTTTTATCTCACACATACTAAACTATACGCGCCTTAAATGATCCCATATTTTTAACACGTACTAAACCATATCTTAGCGATTCAAATCAAACTTACACTGTATCTTAAAAAAATGGTCCTAAGGTCCAAAATCGAATGCAAAGCCCACCAAATGAAATACCCATATGGACTACGATTACGTATTCAAGTTTCGTCATAAGAACAATAATATTCCATAACCATAACATTTTTATTATATGATACATGTTGTTATAGGAATAAGCTATCGTTTATGTAAGGAAATTCATAATTTACGAGCTTTTTATACACAATATTGTTTTATATTGGTACTGTATGTATTTTGTCGTATATATTAAGGAAAATGATATTGCCGGATTGATTAAGGTAGTATATACTAAGTTTTGTATACATAATAATCAATCAATGCTCCTCTCTAGTTACCCACAACTTTCAGGTTACCCACAAGTCTTTGCAAAACTTTTTCATTCTTCTTTTGTCGTGTCAGAGGCTCTTTAATATTATTTTAAATTGTACATAAAAATACACACACATTGTAAAACAAAAAACATAAATAAATTATTGTACACTAAATTTTGGACACAAGGTGGATCGATGACCTTGTGGAGGTATCCGCTGTATGCGAGAAGCACAGAACCGGTCGAAAAGCGGTGCTTGGGGGAGGCCTATGTCCAGCAGTGAACGTCTTTCGGCTGAAATGATAATGACGATAAAATTTTGGATAAACTAACCTTTTTTGTGAAACTAAAAACTGGTCCAATAGTCGCAAGTCAACCGGCGTGCGTGTATGACCAGATGTATGACGTAAACGAAGCAACAGGAGTATGTAAAGATCGTAGTAGGTGGCGTGCTGAAATTTCTTTCTGCTTACCCCCATTGGGAAAACGGCATGAGTTTATGTATGTAATCGTCTAATAATGACAAAAATTAGTAAATTTTGTGACTTCCCGGTTAGACTCGGGCCTTGCTTAAATGGCAGTTTAAAGGCTTTGACTCAATAATAGTTTGATGTATGTATAGACTGCATGCGTTGATCTAGTGTTCGCAAGCCCTATTGCTGACCATAAGGTGGTGGTTTCGATTCCAAGGTCAGGCAAAGTGTTATTGTTTTTTTTTATCTGAACTTTCTCAGTAGCAGCCGTGAGTCGGGATTTGTGCCAGGTTGATGGCAATAGGCTCGCCCCCTATTACATGGGAATTCAACATAACTGGCGAAATGTGGGTGTCACTGGGTGTACTATAGGTACACTACACCTCCGCCCAACGCTTCGGGGAATATGGTCGTGATGTTATGTTATGTTGTAATTGAATTTAACTTAACAACTTTTACTGGTCCTTTAGTCCGTGAAAATACCAAATTGCTATATAAATGTACTTGCATCGGATAGTAACATCACTACTGTCAATAAACTCTCCAGACAATAGCTAACCTTAATGGATTTGGACCTAAAAGCGCAGACCTAACATTTCGGTGCCGAAGTTAGGAATCAAGAAAGCCAATCACGTCCCATTTATCGTGTTACCCCACGTCGTAGTTCGCTTTAAAACTGCGAACGACACTGCACCGACACTTAGAATTCTCACACATTGGCCTCACCTTCACTTATCAAATCCATTCTTCATCGAACACCGTTTCCGCATCCCTAGCTTCGATATCCATTGCTGTTTTTGTACCAG
This sequence comes from Lithophane ornitopus, assembly GCA_948473465.1. NCBI lineage: Eukaryota > Metazoa > Arthropoda > Insecta > Lepidoptera > Noctuidae > Lithophane > Lithophane ornitopus. The sequence goes on along the minus strand of OX419638.1, from coordinate 9,061,735 downwards.
TAACTTCGAAATTTTTTGGTCCTTCCAGCGCAATGTACTTTGAATTTCGGCGAAACTGCCGTATGTAGTCGGGGAGTTTGATGTCTTGGTACGAAGGCATCCTTCCTCTGTTGATTGTATTTGCACAGTACAGTCAATAGGACTTAATTTTCTCGGAGCTACGTTCTTCTGGCATTTTATTTGTAGTTTGTCGCAGTATTGAATCGTATAGGGATGTATTGCGTTTCGTATGTACGGCTTTAGTGTCTATTTGTCTTGGTCGGATTGTATTCAAGTCGCTAGTGGATTTTTCGTCGAGTTTCGCGTTTAGTTATTTTATGTTCGGTTCGTTTTTGTGTGGCTTGGGACTGGGACTAACTATATTATTAATGATTATTGCAAATGCAAGCTTAGCGTAAACAATATTTCTGAGTACCTACTTAGGCATGCTTGCGTTCATGTTGAATAAGTTGGTATACAATAAAGCTAACTTAATTTAATAGGATCATAATCATAACTATCCTTTTAAAGGTAAATTCCTTTCAGATACGGCTAAGATTATGCATACCGACTTAAATAAAAAACATGAGAGAAATTACGGGTATCACTCTGTAGCACTAAATAAATAATGGTTTCAATTAAACCAAACCAGCACCCTATTGCGTAACACACGATCAATCACAATCTGTTTCATTTTGATAGTTCAACAACATTCATTGCGTTATTTACGTTGTTGAACAGACAAATTTTTCGAACGTATGAAGCAATTGATTAGCAATATCCTTCAAAATGATTCAGATTCTCATTCAAAACCAACTTTCACTTAAACAGCGCAAACATCAAATCCAACGCATAAATTATTTTCAAAAATGGCGACTTCCATTCCACATTACTCCTGGTTACCGTCGCGTCGCACCCTGGCAGCAGAAAACAACGTCAATACATCAACCTTTAAAAGTAAACTCTTGATGTATTTATAGTCCAAACAAAGCCCAATTGATACCAACGAGGAGCGATCCCAAGAAATCCCCGATACGGCAGAGCCTGGACGCATGTCTAGTTTTACACATCCAATTCAAAAATACCTTTAAAACCATTCAATTTCCACGTACAAGAAGACCAACGTAAACTGGACGTCTCACATGTCTTGTTGCACCATCCGACCCAACTTGATCCCTTTTGTGCTTACAAAAGCGAAGAGCATACAGGTCAATTTTCTCTGGCCGTCAATAGGGCTGGTCCAACTAGATTCCCAACAACAATCGAAGGTAATTGTGATCATGAATCAATCCTATCTCGAAATCCTTTCAAGGCACACTATTCAAACGACATCTCCTTACTGTTCGGTATACATTGCTGCATATGTATTGCATTGTTCTCTCTGACTGAATACGGGAGACGTAATGGATGTCGGAATTTTAGATTTTTCATGAATTGTTCATGGTGTTGGTATGGGGAATAAAGTCGAACGAATGGATGTGGAATGGGTGTATGGGAAAACGATAGTTTAGGAAGCTAATATAAGGGAATTCCGGTGATATTGTTAGAACCCTTATTGGTTGCGAATGCTACTGTGGATGGATGACGGAGATTTATTGCAGGGCTCGTCTTAGTGACACGGCATTATCACTTAACTGAAATTTATTAAGGGGTCATATTACAACTTCGTGGTTAGTCTACCAATTAGTATCTAGGAGAAAAGTGTCGTTTGCTGTTGTCTCATCTATATAGGTTGTCTCATCGCTGCGACTCTGCGTCCGGCGCTCGGCGTGGCAACATGTCGTATTCGGGTTCGCGACAGGTCAATCGTCATCCTGAGGACGCCTCGTTGAGAGGTGAAAGCCGTGTGGATTTTTTACAGGGATTTTTATGACTCTTGGGGAATAGTTAAGCGGAATACGTTATTAATAAATATATCTACGTTTATTGTATTTTGTAGGTTCTTATTTTTTAAGGGTCTACCCTTTATAGCAGAACTTTTTATGTCATAATATTATTTTGCATAACAGCGCATAGCATAAACTTCATTTCTCAGAAAATCGTTTGGCATACACTCATTTATAATACATTAAAAACGCATAATTTTGTAATTCAGAATCATCTTTAGGCATAAATTTCATATCCATAATAATTAAAAAGTAGAACCATCATATTGCAGAAAGTTCACTGTCAGAATCGTCTTTTGGCATACATTTCATATCGATAATCATTAAAAGGTAGAACTATCATATCTCAGAAAGTTTACAGTTAGAATCATCTTTTGGCATACTTTTCATATCCATAATAATTGAAAGACTCATCTATCACATTACGAAAAATTCATAGTTAGAATAATTTTGTATTTCTTACCATTGATAAGTTCGTAAGTCCGTGGCGAAAAAATAATAGTGTTCAACTATTTTTTTTTCGCCACGCATCAAGCATGTAGCATATATGCAAAAAAGCACACACCATGCATGTATGCATCAAGTATGTAGAATGCAAACATGCAAAAAAGCACACACCATGCATGCAGCATGCAAGCAAACATGCAGCATGCAAGCAAGCATGCAGCATGCAAGCAAGCATGCAACATGCAGCAGGCATGGTTTCTGTCACGGCTCCGGCGCTGCGGGTTCCGGCGGTCCCACGCAAGCTTCTCGTCGCAGATGGTTGTAACGCTCACCACAGCAGCTTCGGCTTGCTGGCCGGCTTTGCCGGCTGGCCGGCTTTGCTGGCCAGCCTCAGCCGCGGCGGCGAGCGTTAAAACCACCTGCTCCTCAGCTCGCGGGCCGCCTCGCCCCTCCGCACCTACGCGGGCTTAAATTACACTCTAGGGGTAGGGCAGACAAGACTACGTGCAGTCGGTTTTGCAGCGATTCGGTTCTGTCACTTCACTAACTTTTGTAGTACACATTTAAGGTTAAGAATATGATTACATTTTATAGAAATGACACTAATTATGCCTAATAAAATTATTCCAAATGAAATTCTGCCATCTTCTTAATATGCCAAGTGAAATTATTCCAAATAATCGTCGCTCTAAATAAACGTTATGTGAAACGAAATTATGCGAAATTAAGCTTTGCCAAAAGTTTGAAATTATGCCAAATAAAATTCTGCCATCTTAAAAGTATGCCTTTGTAAATTCGGACATATAAACATTCGGCCAAACACTAATTATATTAAATGATTTTTATGCCATATATATATTCGTTTAAAGAAGATTATGCCAAGTGTGTTATGCCAAATAAATTTCGGAGCATCAAAATTCTGCCAGATAGAGGGAACCCATTTTTTAAGTCTAAAAAGGTAGGTATTTGTTACTTTGTATGTAGGGGGGTAATCTTTGGAACTACTGATACGATTCCGAAAATGCTTTCACTAATGTGATGCTAGAGTGTTGCAGAGTGATGATATTTATGTCAAAACAAGAATGATTATTCTTTGACAAAGTTTTATGTTTTTAGTTCTATGTGCTAAAAACTTTCTTATAATTAGTTTGAACAAAATTAATAACATTTACTGCGTAAGTAACATATAACAAAATACGATTAATACTATTTTGGTACACATGTATCGAAGACCGAAAATAAAACAATATTTTCGATAATATTGTTTCCTAAATCAAGTTGTAGGTAATAAACAAGAAACTCGAACAAAATAATATAAATATTGGAAATAAATGTGACAAGAACGAAACTAAGATTAGATATAAGATATTAAAGTAGTTTTCCTAGTTCACCCTCATACAATGATATTATCTAATATTGGTATTACGAGTTATTTGTACGTTAGTCAGAGAGTCTGATTTTCTGATATTATTGATTCTTGATACTTGAAAAGAGTACATATCCCACTCTGTCTCATATTGTAATTGTCTTAAAAGAGATAATGGTATAGATATTCTCAAATCCGGGCATAATAAAATTTTACAAACACATAAAATAACTGTGGCGGCATCTACATCGCCACATGCGAACTACGCATCAAAGACCTGACGTCACACAAAATCCTGTATCGCGCAAATAGAGTTTACCGCGCGATCAACATAAACATACAAGATCCCGACATCATTTGTTGGGCAGTTGCTCGCCAGACACGACACCCGTCCGGTAGGAGGATCCTTCCTTTTATATAGAGGATGAGTGAATTTTAAACCCTGTTCCTCATACCTCTAAACATCATTACGCTTGTTTCTGCGAAGGGCTAGGCAGAGGTATTATGTGGTTGTACTCTAGGAAGACCTAGTACACCCACATTTCGCGAGTTATGTTTTTAAGTCCCATGTTACCGGAGCCCATCGCCATCAACTGGACTCCGCGTGGTAAACACTAATTGCGCGATGCAGGATTTTATGTGACGTCATGATTTTTGTGTGACGTCAGTTCTTTGATGCGTAGTCCGCATGAGGCGATGTAGATGCCGCGCCCCAGGTACAATAAAAACAAACAACATTAATTGAACACACAAAAACATAAGCATAGAACTGCTGTCAACGGTAAATTTTCTACCTGACACTAAAACTGAAATATGATTCAACCCCAAAGCGACGCATATAGAGCGGGGATAAAAATAAAGTTTTAACGAAGGTCAAATTTAGTGCAACAACCCCTTCGAGGCCAGAGGAAAATTGCAAAACATATCGCACCGTTGATTGCCAGTCGCCGCTTTTTTTTTTAAACTTTCACCCCGTTCTAACTAGAGTTTAAAACTGGCAGCCTGAAAAAATATTTCGCCTTTGTAGGGTAGGTACTTCTTTTTTAGTCCAGGGCTAGTTATTAATACAATATGAAGGAATTTTTCGGCGAAAACCTACCTTTAAAATCAACACCCGATCAATTTAGCTAGGAATTTCCGAACAAAAACAGCTTCGTATCAAATTTAAAATTGCGTGGAAACGGCCATATTTTTCGGTCCTTGGAGAACGCGTGCTCGAAATTCAAATCTCCCGTGACGCGTAATTTTTTCGGCGCGAAGGACCAAAATGTAGATAATGTTTTAAAGATTAAAAAGAGATTTACTAAGTGTTAAGGTGTATTGGAAATACCAGGAAATACACGATGATAACAAATACTGCAGATTTATGTGAATAGTCAAAATCATTCGCCCTTATCATGAATGGAACCGTTCATATTTTCTCACTCAAACAATGCATCCTTTCGCGTGAAATACGAATTTCGAATCCCGTTTGGCGCGTTTTTTTTGGCGCGAAGGCAGAGGCACAGATAACACAATAAAGTGTTCACGGAAAGGTTCTTTTAGTGCACAGTTGCGAGTTCAAACATTCGGTACATTCGTTACGACAAGTTGGTGGCGAAATCTAATTTTGTCTGATGCACTGCGGACAGACAGTGTTTTGTTTTTGGTTTCTTTGCAGTGTAGGAATTTTGGTGTCGATTGTACATTATTGTAAATGTGAGTGATTTTCACGGAACTGCATGATTTTGTTTTTCTAGTTATTATCAAATTAAGTTTAATAGGTTGTTTCATTCGTTATTATTTATAAAGAAAGAAGGAAAATTTTATTTAATTGTATTATTTTATTTGAGAAACGCACAGGATATACAAACAGTAAAAAAAAGGACCATTAAAACTAACAAATTAAACATATCTTATAAACGACATGTTTGTATAATCTTCTATTCTACATTTACTTTATGATATTTTTGTTTTCTAACTTTTTCTTGACCGAACTTTCTGTAACTTAATATCCTTACCTACCTTATCTTACCTTTCAACCCAACAATCATTCTTTCATCTCAACTTCAATATATCAACAACGAAGCAAATAGTTCATAAGAGCTAAGTAATGTATTTGTTTACAGCCAAACACTTGGAAGTTTTAACTATAACTTTCCCGCTTGAGAGCTGTCGAAGTGTTGAAAAGTGTTATAAATATGTTCGGAGTTATTGGTATTGAACATTGACCTGAATACAGGAGTTTTTGAAGAGTAACACTTTGGTAGGCGACTGTATATTAGGATTGAGATGTTCAGTTCAGTGACTTAGTGCTGATCCTTTAAAAACTTATTGACAATTAATGATGGTCGTTTTTTTAAATTAAATTAACCTCTAAAAACTTTTTGTGCTTCTAATGATGCACACTTTTTTAAATAATTGAGCTTCTTTTTAACTTTCTGGCTCTTTCTCACATTTGGTCGCAGTAACTTGGCTATATTATTATAGTATTTTTATGACTCTAAAGTAGGAATTATTTGAGGTCCACAAAAAGAGGCGCAATGATTATATTAGAGGGTTCAATAATATTTTTAGAGGTTCGATTTAATACATGCCATTACGTAGGAGTCGGTGATAATAACTAGAGCTATATTTGGTCATAGATAGATTATTAATATATGTCATCCCTCCTCTATATAAATATAAATTTCTTTGCTAGAATAAGTTCCAAACACCCGATTTTTAATTTAATTATTTTTAGTAAGTCTCTGGTCATTATGGTTCTAAGGACCAGTGTTTTTTCAAGAGTCGTGTTGGTTACGTACTTGTAAACAAAATAACCTACACCCCTGTCACTCCCGAACCGCGCCAACCGTAAAGATACGCCAACCAGCACTCATTACTCTTCGCAAACTGCCAGGACGACGTTCGAAAACTTACAAAGATGCATGCCCAGCGGAATTCTTATATTTACTCCCTGCAAGTTTTCTTAGAACAGGTGTGGTTGGTTGGGTTTCTGAACGCATGCTCCAAATTCAAGAGTTTTCAAAAAATACGTTCGAAAATGATCTGGTTTATTATGCTAGGAATTTTAAAAGAAGTAGAAGTACCTACATATTCCCCTGACAGAGTGTTTTTTTAAATCCACAACGTGGGATCTCTTTGCCTGCATCCCACTACTTCGGCCTGATCATGGTAAGCGAAGATCATGCCAAAGGTGGAAGAGAGCTTCACCCGGAATCCTCAACCAAACACAAAAATGCTGTTACCATGGCGACGGACTTAGTTAAGATTGTGGTAGCTAGACAGGCGAACTTAGAACTTACTTACTTACAACCTATACCAACAACCAAACCGACCAGACAATTTTGCTCCCACTGGGAATCGAACCCGGGATGGACCAGTCCCAATTCCAGAGGGGATTTGAGACAGGTGGTCTAATCACTAGATTACAGAGGCGGTTAAAAATGGAGCTTTTGAGGTGATTAATGAAGAGGTCAGACGTTCAATCTTGGTGAGAAGAGAACCCAAAAATAAAAATCAGATTGGATATTGTTGTCCTACCTACACAGAGGCAGCAGCTACTGGGTAGAGATGTCACCACGATCTATGGAGGATCCCATTGGTGCGTATTCCAGTAGGTTCTAAACGGATAACGCACTATCTATTGACACAGTATAATTATGTTTCAGTATTATATTTTCATTAAACTAAACGCATCAAGAATCACAGGATGTGCTATCTCGCACATGTTCACAGACGCGGCAAACCACACCTATTATATGCAGCAATACAGTACAAGGCCAGATCCAAGAAAATAGGCCGACCGATTTACACATGGAACGACAACCTAAAACAGGACATGGCGCGCTTCGAAAAGGACATCGACTTCTGGATGGACGCGGCGGAAGATCGAAACAAGATCAAGAACGCAGCCAGCCAGATATACAAGAAACCTGAAACGGACAGCAGCGAGTCCTCGGATGAAGACACAGAAAACAGCAAATTGTAGCATAGCACAGCAAGGAGATAGAAAAGAGCCAAGAACACAGCATAATTATCTCCGCCTACGGATTCAACGGTGAAGATCGAACGAAGCCAACGGGCGGCGACGTCGTGAAAGATGCCCATCCTTATATAAATATTACCCGTCTCTCCACTAGTCCATTGCTTACTCAAGGATGTATATCCGGTAGGCTCGCAATCCCCCCCTATCCCGACGGGCACAGTCTTCCCTACCATTACCCGCGCCCTCCGGTCTACTTCTTGATATGCAATGGCCTCTGTAGCCCCATGAACCATGAGGCTCCAGGGGCTAGTGCAAATCCTGGGGTTCATTCGATTTATCGAGTCGCACGCTGGAGTCGGGCATTTCATTCATTCATTCATACAGTATTATATTTTCATTAAAAAAATGCCGAGACGACGCGCTTAGAAATCTCAGTACGCAACAGTATCGAGTTCGCGGCAAGTGCGCACGGACGCAGAAGTTTTATCTACCGAGCGGCCGTGGGTAATTATTTCAATGTCACTGCGGAGGTATAAATAATACTGTTACTTATTTATACTGTGCTAATGACATAGTGAATGAATTGAGCCTTCGATAATTAATTAACTTTCTCCACTAAAAAACTAGATGATACTGCGATTTAAGTTCGAAAAAAGTTGGGTGCCCTTATTTTCAACGTATTTAAAGTTTTTCCTTCTATCCGGGTCAACTTTCTTTTTACTAAAATCACTTAAGTACTGTACGAAGAAAAACTTCCATCGATTATTTCATTAAAAGCCGAAAGTTTAGTTAGTTGAAATGGCTAAGGGCAGTATCACACAGAACTTCTTGTAAATGGACACAGAGCTTTACTGTCACACAGAATTTCTATTAGATGAAAGTGAGTAACATTTTAAAATATTCAATCGTGTAGTTCTCCGATTTTTCAGTCCATATAAAATAAAAACTAACTTGTGAAGTTATGGATGATTTTAATTAATAGATAATTCAGTTCCTGTTTGGGGTGGTGTGGTATAAGGTGTATCTTTTCATTCACGAAATATTTTAAGGGGTCATTGTACTCACCATTATGAACAACTTTCACTATGGGAGCATAAATGAAATCGCGAAAAAAAATCAGCTGTTCCCTACAGTTTGACGAGCTATGCGTACATATAGTGTGTCGAAAACCTTAAGTACATAAGCCCTCCAGATTTCAACCTAGCTTTTTTGTAATCCCCAAACAAAGAGACTATGAAAGATTAATAAGGTTCTACTTCGTAAACACTGGATATTATTTAGTCCAAAATTTAGTCATTGTCTTATCAAGCTCCGCAGGTGTTATAATTGCTCAAAGACTTTGAATAATGAATCGCAAATTCTGATCAACAATAGAAAACTTTTTCTTTGAAATTCTGAACATTTTCTTTACTTTTTTCTTGTTTGATCTCGATAAGTTTCAGTAGACATTTTACAGATAGAGACAAAAATGGGAAATATTTAAATGATCCTCTAAAAAGTTATTGCCTTTCTAATGATAAATACTTTTTTAAATTAATGAATCTCTAAAACAATCCAATCTATTTGCGCTTCTAAAGATGTACATTTTTTAAATGGTGCCATACATCTAAGTTGGTTGAAGTCACTTGACTTCACTTGACGCGCATTCATTATATTAGAGTGCTCAATAATATTTTTAGAAGCGCAAAATGGAAATTGTATGAGTTTCACAAAAAGAGGCGCAATCATTATATTAGATGTTCAATATTTTTTTTAGGATAGCAAAATGGAAATTATTGGATGTCCGATTAAATACATGCCCTAAAAAATACTTTTTGGTCCTTCTGATAAGTTTGGTCCTACTTATAGCTATAGATAAGGATTGCTCACCTGATATTTATTGCATGGTCTTATCGGTTCAATAGTGGGTTTGGGGATCAAATATTTTTCCATTATCGGACTTTTTTCTGTCGTACCCAATGTATTACTGACATTTGGTTTCGGATAGGATCTTTTTGACAAGAATGTATGTAATTCTCTTTTACGGTAACGGGTAATACTGTGACCTTTCTATTTCTATGTTTTTCGTATCTTTTAAGGTAAAAATACGCGATAGATACCTATAACAGTTATACATAAACAGTGTGCCCGGACATGGACTAGCGATATTCTAAATACTTTAATAAAAACTATTTTAAAGTACAATTACACTCTAAGCTTGGATCCAATACACTTCCCCGCTATTTGGCGGCCATTTTTTTTTTTTTAATATTCTCTATGCGGCAAAAAAAAATCATATCTCTCAAAGTTTTAGTCATACTGAGATGAAAATATGCTTATTCGAAAGGCAATAATATTGTCTACCGTCTGCATTACAAAGCAATGTTTTCACAATTCCAGCTTTACATCAGCCACAGTATGATAAAGTACCAGTATTACATCTCGGCAGTGATTTTGCAATAATGACCTATGGCCGCTCGGTAGATAACCCTTCTGCGTCCGTGCGTAATTGCCGCGCACTCGATACTGTTGCGTATATATATATATATATTAAGTATAATGAGAATTAGCCGAATTGAAGCGCGTCGATTAGGCCGTTTTCTATGAAGATATAATACTGTTAATTATTTATACTGTGCCTCACTTGACTGGCCCTTTACTTGTGTGTTTAATTTCATCACAACTGCTCTCAAACGGTGAAGGAAAACATCGTGAGGAAACCGGCATGTCCTAGAACCAAAAACTCGAAGAAATGTGACATCTACCAACCCGCACTGAGCCCGCGGGGTATATTATGGCCCACTCCTTCTCATAGATAAGGTTATGTACGCTATGTATGTATGAAAAATAATCACACTGATTAGACAAACCAATTCGGATGGTCAGCTTGAGTTTGTATGCCTTTGATTCAGAAATACAATTCAAGTTAGTTAATAAATTCCGCTAGCGACGAGTGATCCATTTTAGGCTATCTTTACACCGTTATGTATCAAATTAGACGAAATTAATTATTTATTTACTGTTTTGTATCTTTACTTTTTTGGTCTTTTGAGACGAACCTTAGATAAGAAAGGGCCAATAAAGTAATTACATTATTGCTCTTTCCCTTGCCAAGATTGGTCTAAGTAGTTACAATAGTTTTTATGAACTGACAGGTGATCTTAGCAACCAGCAATAAGCACCACCAGTCGTTGTACTCATGACAATGTTTGTTGTAATGTTTGACTTTTTTTTTTTTTGGGTTGAAATCATCCATTGACTTCTACCGCTCTGGGCGGAGCGGAAGGGCGTGTCAGACTTTTACCGACTAAAACCCACCCGTGTTCCTTCAGTTGCCTGTTGTCAAGGGTCCCGGTATCCCTTTCGGACTTTTCCGCAACCCTGGCAGGCACCGGCCCTAGCGGACCCCGTCAATTGTGCTGACATCTCTTTGAGGCGCGCGTGGAACACAAATCGCCGTCGATCCGGGCCTGGTCCTTATAGGAGTGCGAGTTACCCATTGCTCACCGTCCGCAACCCCTACGGTGGCCGGGAATCCGGCTGGGATTCCCGACGCCCAGGGCGTCTCCTGCGGCGGCTAGGGGCGTGAGGGCGCGAATTTTGCCTCTCCCTCACGCGTTCCGTCTCCTCGGTACTCGTTGACCCTGGAACCGGGATAGAAATTCAAAACCATATTGTTTGGGTCTATTCCCACAGTCTCGTCCCGAATATCAAAACAAAATCTAATGGCCCTTCAGACCGTTGCACTATGGGACCAAACGGTATTTTCGATCTCAAAAATATGGAACGCACCGTTTGGTCCCATAGTGCGTTGCGTTGATCTGGCATAAAAATGACTACATCATCTCCACAGCATAGCCATTCCCGAGTACATTAATTAATATTTCAGTCCAACCAGCACTATATTGGCGTATCATAATCTGAATCATTTTGAATGATATACATTGATTCATATGTTCAAAAAAATTGTCTGCATAACAACGTAAATAACGCAGTAAATGTTGTTGAACTGTCAAAATGAAACCGGTCGTGTTTGATCGTGTAGGGTGCAGATTCAATCAGAAGACGATAAATAAATACAATTTATTTAATTTTTTTACAAAACGGTGTAAAATACGATCTAATTCATCGCTGTGGTGTTAGTCCCATTTGCCTAATTTCGATTTCGGTTAATCCATGGCGAGGCAATTTGTTAGCCCATACCTAAATTCTACGTGAAATACATTTACATATGTATTTATTGAGTTCAACGGATTATGTGCGTGAATCGGAATTGTATCATTATACGAATCGTATTTTGCATGAATGTTTGTTTAATTGGCATTGTTTAGTTTCGTACTTGTTTTAGGATTAAAATTGAGTAAGTACTAAAAAAAATCATCGATCAGGAGCTCGTGGCTAAGTAATAACAGCCGCTCGGGTCAATCCATCAGGTTAAGCTACGCTTGCCGGGGTTGGTCTGTGGATGGGTGACCATTTTCACATATCGAGACTCCTCCCTGCCTCGGAAAGCACGTTAAGCCGTTGGTCCAGGCTGTCATTTGTAGATCTTTGATAGTCGTTACGAGTCGTCAGAAGCACGAAAGTCTGACAACCAAGGGGTATCGTATTACCCAGTTACTGGGTTGTGGAGGTTAGAAAGGCAGTCGCTCCATGTAAAATACTGGTATTCAGCTGCATCCGGTTAGACTGGAAGCCGACCCCAACATAGTTGGGAAAAGGCTAGGCAGATTGTTTAAGTACTAAAAAAAATCGTGTCCCCGTCTCACCGCTCACATACCTTAGGTGGTGACTAGCAGTCGCGCGCGGACTGTAGGTTAGTTCACGGCTCACGATTTATTTTAGTTCTCTAGGACAACTTAACTGTATGTACTTTTCAGGATTTAAGTTTAATGCTATTTCGTAATTGGTTGAGTGGGTCAATCGTACAAAACAACTCAGTAAACAGTGTAGGTGGCTATGGTAAGGCCGTGAGTCATACAAACAAGCACAGTAAATAAGGTAGGTGGCTATGGTAAGGCCGTGAGTCATACAAACAAGCTCAGTAAACAATGTAGGTGGCTATGGTAAGGCCTTGAGTCATACAAACAAGCACAGTAAACAATGTAGGTGGCTATGGTAAGGCCGTGAGTTCTACAAACAAGCACAGTAAACAATGTAGGTGGCTATGGTAAGGCCGTGAGTCATACAAACAAGCTCAGTAAACAATGTAGGTGGCTATGGTAAGGCCGTGAGTCATGCAAACAAGCACAGTCAACAATGTGGGTGGCTATGGTAAGGCCGTGAGTCATACAAACAAGCTCAGTAAACTATGTAGGTGGCTATGGTAAGGCCGTGAGTCATACAAACAAGCTCAGTAAACAATGTAGGTGGCTATGGTAAGGCCGTGAGTCATACAAACAAGCACAGTAAATAAGGTAGGTGGCTATGGTAAGGCCGTGAGTCATACAAACAAGCTCAGTAAACAATGTAGGTGGCTATGGTAAGGCCTTGAGTCATACAAACAAGCACAGTAAACAATGTAGGTGGCTATGGTAAGGCCGTGAGTTCTACAAACAAGCACAGTAAACAATGTAGGTGGCTATGGTAAGGCCGTGAGTCATACAAACAAGCTCAGTAAACAATGTAGGTGGCTATGGTAAGGCCGTGAGTCATACAAACAAGCACAGTAAACAATGTAGGTGGCTATGGTAAGGCCGTGAGTCATACAAACAAGCACAGTAAACAATGTAGGTGGCTATGGTAAGGCAGTGAACTTACTCTGTTACAAACCAATTCTGTTTCTGTCTACGTTCTGTGATCTTCACAGGTTCAGTCTGCCTGTTGACTTTATAATAATCTTTTTCGTTTGATCAAATAGAAATAAATTCGAAAATTCATATTTCTTCATGCCATTTGAACACTCATTTTGATCAAATTTTCCCACACAATTGATAAAACTGCCAATTTGATAAAAATGTTTGAACCACCCTTTTTGATCAAATTACTTGAACGTCTAAGGCCCGCATTATACTGATCCATTTAACAACAAGTGTTATACAACCATTTGTAAGTTAAGAATTCTAATTCTGCACTCTACACTATATAAATCCAAGACCGACTTTTCTCTACTCCACAACATATAAGAAAATTTACGTGGACACACAGAATTTAAAACAACGCGCTGTGACGGCCACATATATAGCACAATAAAAGTAGGAATAGTAAATAAAAACAACAAATCTAAGCTCGCCTTTGGGACAAAACCGGGCTGTGCTAGAAAAAGTGCTAACTCGTAAGAAATGCCTGAATAGGGCTGCGACAAACTAGTTTGAAAACTCTCTTTTGTTGAATTTCAAGTTTACGTAACTATCTCTGACTACTGAATGTTCTCTCATTGTTAAGTTTTTACGGAACCTGTAGTAATAGGGTAGCTGACAGTAGCTGACGTAGTTACAAACGGATCATCTTTTTCAGCCGAAATACGTCCACTGCTGGACATTGGCCTCCCCCAAGCACCGCGACTTCGACCGATTCTGTGCTACGCCCTTCACAAGCTCTTTGGTCTACCTTGTGGCCTTCCATCGCTACGTCTTCCGGTACGCGGTCAACACTCCAGAATCTTTCGGCCCCATCGGCCAATAAATGGTATTATTATTATATTATGTACGGCTTCGCCCGCGTGGTATGTCGATAAAAACTCCTTTCTCAGGCTCTAGACTATCCGTGTACAAAATTTAAATTAAATCGTTTCAGTAGTTTTGGCGTGAAAGCGCGACAGATAGACAGAGTTACTTTCGCATTTATAATGTTAGTAAGGATGATGTAAGGTCAGTTCAGTCGTGTGAAATAAAGCCTATCTGCACAAAGCATTATCACTCCACATTAACATCTAACCAAACCAAACTGAAATACATCGAATCCCCTCCATCACTATTTTCAGCGTCCGTCTATATGTATTTTATTGCACGACAAATCCGCCATCCATATACGCGCGACCCTAGTTTTTAATATCAAATAGATACGAGTAAGTTACTCGCTAGCAGCGTTCCAAAGCTTCCGTTTAGAGTACCTACCATAAAAACTGTACAAATGATTTTGCTATACAACTGGGGGATTTTCAAATTGTTTTAGAATGTTTTGATGGTGGAAGGGTAGAAAGGGGGTGACTACTGAGATGACGATCCATAGAGAAGTAGAAAGAAGACGAAATATCTTGGAATCAGAAGGGCAGAAGAATGATGAAATGAGTCTACCAGTCCCATAACTATGGATGCCATCAAACCTTGATTGTCTTAGCATGTCCTAGGGTTAGGCACAAACTATCTCCGGATCTAATACGTTTGTAACATTTGCCACGACATCAAGGTATGGAGGAAATATTTTTTAACAGCCAGCTCTCCAGCTGCCATAAATCATAGTGAATATTTAAAGGGCTATGTGATACACACCATCAAGTAACCGTAGAGTTTCTTGCCGGCTTTTCTCGTTTCATAATTTGCCCATGTAGATTTATATGAAATAAAATACTTTGAATTTGAATTTGAAAAAACTGTCAACCATAATAAATATTTAGAAGATTATACAACACACCAATAAAACATTAGCTTACTGACTGTCGAATTGCACTTTACAATATCAAACCACAGATCTCTCGTCCAAACAATACCTCTCGAACGAAATTCAAGAATTGCAACGCAGAGAAATTCAATATTTTTCTTTCATGAAATATATTTTTAAAATTTTCCTTTTACACACTGAACCAGTTCTCTTTAACTTTATATCGCCATTTGCTTCATAAACAAAAACATAACGAAGTGAAGCCACGTTTGTGTCGAAACACAAAAGCTATGAAGACGATAAAAATAAACGGAGCTAAAACGGCCAAATTATATTTTGGCAATGCTTCGACTCTACTTCTCGTTCAAACAGTGCCGAGATTCAATGAGAATTGGCAAAAGCGTTCGATGCTCTGTCGGTAGCATGTACATATATTGGGGCCAAGTGTTCCGCCAAGAAATTGTTTCTGAATATTTCTTGGAGTCACAAAAGGCTTGCTTGCATAACTTTATTCCGATCTTCTATAGATTTCTTTCCTTGTACTCTTTTTCATCATCAACCATATCTTCGACTCCGACATCCGACTTCACCCACTGCCGGTTAAAGGCCTCATTGTTTGTACCTATCTCCACGTTCCTCTACCCTTTTTGCTTCTTTCAAAATCATACATCTTTTAACCAATGCACGCAGGTTGCGTGTACTTTGCACATGACCTATTTAAAGAACACTACCAATAATTCAATTGCCTTGATAGCGTTCATCAGAATTTTAAAATATTCACCTTTGCCAGATTCCTCTTCTATACATAATAATAATTACAGTTGCTTTTCGTATCTGTATATGTAACAGCATTTTTCTTTTAAATTACGCAACGGATTTTGATGCGGTTTTCACCATCATTTAGAGAATTTATTCCGCAAGGTTTATGTGCAAATACATTAATATTAGACTGACATAATAATAAAGAAATCTCGATGTTTTGTCAAGTCGTACAACCCGTGCCAAGCGGGGACTTTTCGCTAGTCTATCTATCTATATTTATAAAGATCAATTGCTGTGCGTTAGTCTCGCAAAAACTCGAAAATGGCTCGACCGATTGCGATGAATCTTGTTGTGTGCGCGCTGAAGAAGGCTCCCTAAAACTCTAACGTATGGCCGGGCATTAGCTAGTATATAATAAATTCATCTTCTACAAAACATGCACAGTTATACTGTAACATTATTGTTTTGTTTTGAGTGTCAGTTTCTAGTAATATCCATATTATTATGCTATATCTGTTCTACATTCTTGTGCAAGTAAAGATAGGGGCGAAATCAATAGTCCAACTTGGAACGCTGGCATTCAGTTTCATTTCTCTTTTTTTTCGTAGTAAGCTCTGGATTGTAGGAATATCGGTATTCGGTATGCGATGTTAATTTTCAGAAAGACTGGTATTCAGCTGCAGCTGGTTCAATATCAAAATCGTTTATTAATACAGAAGTTTTATAGACAGTCCACCAAAACGCCGCCCTTCACCACTCCTAGTGCTTTAGCTGGGAAGAAGAACCAGCGCAACAAATTCCCCAGCATTATACTGGCAGCCGACCCCTATATACTTCAGAAAAGACTAGGCAGATGATAATGATAATGGTTTTTTTTATCAAGACATCGTGTTTCTCCCGTATCCCGATCTTGTAGATCGCTTCCAGCGTTAAGACCGCCCCCACCGCTGTCACCTTCACCTCATGTAATATTTTACGTTTATATCTGTAATTCAAATGTATATTTCGTACATAATAAAGAGTATTCTATTCTCTCCCGATTTCCTCTTAGTTCGAAAAATTTCGGTCTCACATTCATACACGTCCCTTAAACGTAAACGTTTCTTAAACACGGAAGTAAAATGTGTCCTCATTTTATTAACATTCCTCTTACTCAAATATTGCGAGCTACGTTTTTATTATTTTTGCAGCCATATTAAGTTTCCCTTATTGATTTTTCTTAGCTCTTATTGGATTGTTCTGACTTCCCTTTTTGTACCAATTTTAGGTGAACGCATTTCAGGTGTCACATTTTCCTCAAATTGGGAAGAACATCCCGTATAGTCTTTAATATTATATTATGTGTAAGACACGTGTAATGCATGTACTTTTGTACACTTCTAATGTAAGTATGCTATGACTGACTGACTGACTGTTCACACAGGTCCCTGAAATTGACGTGACTGACGTGTGCAGAATCACCCTATAATGTTCCCACTGCTGGGACACAGGCCTCCTCTCTGTGAGAGGGAGCGGGCCGTAATCCACCACGCAGGCCCAGTGCGGGTTGGTAGATGTCACATGTCTTCGAATTGTTGGTGCGAATTGGACGTGCCGGTTTCCTCAGTGGCGATGAAATAATTTACACAAAGTAAATCGCCTGTCAGGGTGCGAACCTACGACTTACGACTCGTAAGTCGTGGCCGTTACCACTGGGCCACCATTGCTCCTCCTGACGTGTGCATGTACCTTTAATCATTTCAATTTAGAGCCAACACAGAAATGTTGAAATGGTCGACTCGTGTCGACTTATACACTCATCGGAAATCATCTTAAGCACGTGTATCATACAACGTTTTACTATGCATTGTGCGAGGAAATAAAATTAGAAGAAAGCATCTATAGATCCAAGTCTTGATTGCACTTACCCGTATTATATGCTAGTGCTTTAACAGACCCATAAAAGACGGATGTGCAGTTGTGCACGACTAAATGCATCCGCATTCAGAGTATTATTTAATGATATTCGATATAAATTTGATGGAATATTTCGCCAAATGGCTAGCCTTCAATTGCGTACTGAGGATTTCAATTTGGGAGTGACGTCTCCTTTAGAGTCTCTGTGGGATTTTGTACTAATAGCATTTGGGTGGATGGAAAGCTGTCTTCACTGCAATACACAGTGCTTGCGTAATCTATGGACTAAAGCTTTCTAAATGATTTTTGGCAAGGACATTTTGTTATATTTTTGCTTGTCCTAAAATAATGATATTCCAAAAAATCTATCTTCATTTCAATAATTTAGTAACTTCAGAAGTTCAGAGAGTTGGTGTACCTTATCGTGGGCGCAAAAAATTGATTAGAAGTTCGAGTATCTTTGCCAAAGAAATAAAAAATTATAAGCTTAATATAGATCCCATAATCATCGATTTTTATATTTGCTTTTATGATAGCCGGGACCAACTGCTTAACGTGCTTTCTGAGGCACAGAGCCTTGGTATGTAAAGATGGTCACCCATCCACCGACCAACCCCGGCAAGCTTAGCTTAACCTGATGGATCTGATGATGGCTGTTATCACTTAGCCACGTTCTACTCAACAACAAAATAATAAAAATTAAATAAAGTTAATAATTAAAGGGGTCCCCATATAGGAAACGTTTTTCTTTCGGCGTTTTTTTTTCGATCTTAATACGGTACGGAACTCTGTGTGCAAGTCCGACTCGCACTTGGCATTTTACAACACATATCCTATCTTTCCATATTACCCCTCTATTTTGAATGTATGTTTTGTCTTTTTATTTTTTATTGTTGTAATGTGCGGAACAATCTTTCTTTTTAGGGTTCCGTACCCAAAGGGTAAAACGGGACCCTATTACTAAGACTCTGCTGTCTGTCTGTCCGTCTGTCACCAGGCTGTATCTCATGAACCGTGATAGTTAGACAGTTGAAATTTTCACAGATGATGTTTTTCTTTTGTAACAATCAAATAAATATTTAAGGAGGCTCCCATACAACAAACGTGATTTTTTTGTCGTTTTTATAGATAATGGTACGGAACCCTTTGTGCTTGAGTCCGACTCGCACTAGGCCGGTTTTTTCTTTCTTATTTTCATAAACAAACAACCGTTGCCTTTTCAACTCACAAGGTCAGTAAACCAAACCGAGCAAGTAACATACTTAGCAAAAACAACTCTAACAAAATTACCATCTACCCGCATTTTCCTTAGAATTCAAATCGGCATGTGTATCTGCGAGCTCGTGCCTGCGATAAATCAGGCACACGTGGTACTGATGACCGGGCTTCGTTCTGATCGATGTTACTCCCGGCTATTATGGGCCTGATAATGTAAGTATGCCTGTTTTGCGCCGTAAATATGGAGCAACATGTTTGCTTAAAAAAAATATATATAAAGAAAGAAAATACATTTATTCAGCACAGACTAAAAGGCACACAATATACATATATATATATGGTGTATCTTTTCATACACGAAACTGAAATCAATCAATCTTCCTAGCCTTTTCCCAACTATGGTGGGGTCGGCTTCCAGTCTAACCGGATGCAGCTGAATGCCAGTATTTTATATGGAGCGACTGCCTATCTGACCTCCACAACTCAGTTACTGGGTAATACGATACCCCTTGGTTAGACTGGTTGGCAAACTTTCGGGCTTCTGACGACCCGTAACGACTGTCAAAGATCCTCGAATGACATGCATCATCGTTATCGCTGATAGAATGTCACTTTGTCTAGGGCCTCAGCTGATTTTTTTTCGCGATTGCTGCGTTGGTCCCATTGTGAGAGTTGTTCATAATGATGAGTACAATGACCCCTTAAGAGATTTCGTGTTTGAAAAGATACAGCTTATATAATTATACTTATAATCATCCTAATTGATAACCTTTGTCACTGGTTCTTTTAGTTCTGTCTTCTGTATTAGAACATCATCTACCTAGCTTTTTCCCAGCTATGTTGGGTTCGACTTCCAGTCTAGCTGAATATCACTTTACATAGAGCGACTTCCTATCAGACCTCCACAACCTAGTAACGGGTAATACGATACCCCTTGGTAAGACTTATTGTCCGTTTTTGGGGCTATATGTAATGATTGTCAAAGATCTCCAAATGACAGCCTCCAGCTTCACCCGGAATCCTCAACCACAGAGGAACTGGCTATCTTACCTCTAACTGCCGAAACACAAAAATGCTGTTAACATTGATGTTATGGCAACAGACTTAGATAAGATGGTGGTAGCTAGCCAGGCGGACTTAAAACAAGCTCTACCACTAACTAAACCGAGCAGATTTTTTTTCCACAACTGGGAATTGAACCCTATTGAACCCGATTGAACCTCTGGGTTTGAGAGTGTTGGTCTAATCACTAGGCTTAGTTCGGCCGCCTACGCCGTTAAAAAAATTAGACAGATAACTGACGTAGATACAGCCAGAATTGTTTATTTTAGTTATTTTCATAGTCTTCTGTCTTATGGGATTCTTCTCTGGGGAGCCTGTGCGGACATTAATGCTATCTTTGTTTTACAGAAAAGGGCTATTCGAGCCATTTACAACCTAGGTCCAAGGGATTCCCTTCGAGAAAAATTCAGAGAAATAGATATTCTGACTGTAGCCTCACAATATATATTTGAAAATCTATTGTATGTACACAAAAATATATCTAATTTTAAGAAAATGTCCGATATTCATAGTTTAAATACCAGGAATAAGCACAATCTTGCTGTACATCGCACTCGTCTCCACAGAGTAGGCAACTCGTTCATGGGTCAATGTATACGCTTTTATAACAAACTTCCCATTGACATTCGAAACTTACCCATTAAACGATTTAAAAGCTGCATTAAAACCAAACTTTGTAGAAAAGGGTACTATAAAATTTCAGATTATTTAGAAGACAAAAAAGCATGGGATTGAGCTGCTCGCTCTGCTAAGCATTGTAACATTTTGAATAATATGGAAAATCATCAAAGTATATCAACCAGTTTTATTTACAAATTGACATTATTGAATATTCTATACAAAATGACATGATTACTTTGTAAAGTATTTTATTATTGTGAATGTGAGGACTATGTGAATTTTTTAATTTTTTTTTTCTCGTTCTCAGTTAATTTTATCATTGGTCTGGCAATTTGAGAATTTTATGCGGCCTACCCAAATGTCCTTTCTTTGGTATTGTTCGTCGAGTCGCTGAGCTCCTTAAGTTCTTAGTTGAGCTCCGCCATTACTGACAAATGCTTGCACTGACTGGACAGGTCCACTCAAATCTGTGTGGTTCTTTCCTCAAAAGACCATTTCAGACTCGAATTTACATGGTCCTCATATGGCTTGACCAAGATTATGTCTGGACTTTAAAAGAGACTGTGACCTCTGAGTTTGTTTCGGCCTTTCTTCTCAGAGTAGTCAGATAGGAAACGCCGACCTCATCTAGCTTATTTTTAATATTTTTTAATATGACGTGTAAAAGTGATTCCAATATCCTATTTACAGAATAAACAATTTCATTTCATTTCATTTCATTTCATTTCATTTCACTAGACCACATAGACGGTTTTCTTTATTATACTCGCGACAATCTAAGAAGTCCGTTTTGACGTTCCGTTCTCGTACATGTAATAAAACGTTAAGCCTTGAGAATCAGTTTTAAGCAATGTAGATTAGTCGTCGATTACAAACTCTCTAAGAATGTTCAATCGATATGTCTCGAGAATCAGTTTATAAGAAACCAATTTTTTTTTAATCGCTAGACAAAGCATTTTTCTAGCTATCAAAATTGACTTCTTAGATTGTCGCGAGTCTAGCACTAAAATATTACCATGTAGGTATTACACCAAAGTATAAAACGCTGACAACTTGATTACCCTTTCACGAGCACCACACTAACTTTCGACACAATATCCCGGTATTAAAATTCAACGTCATTCATTTTAAAACTGTTCTCAAAGAGAAATTCAAACGCCGTTCATCGTCCTGCGGTAATTTCCCGCAAAAAATACCAACTGTTTTTGTTCAATCCGTTCAGATCGTTCAATTTTTGTCGGATTCAGTTTTGAGAGGAAACTAATATGAAGCATTACCTCCGACTGAATCCCGGGATCTCGGATTTGTCGGGATTTTTATTTTTATAACCTAAAAATGCATCTCGGGATTGTGCTTCTGTAATATAATTTCGTGTCCGTTCAATTCCAATTCGATTTGCAGGGTTAGAGTAAAACGGTTGGTTTTTCTAAATATTGGTCTATAACTTTTTATGTAGACTCTAAAATCTTTTCAGTCCAGACCTGAAAACCGATATTACTGAAAGGACCATTATTGATAGTTGTAACGGCTAGGGCTTTGTAGGGAGACTGCGCAGGCCGTTATAGGTTAGGTAGGTAGTGTATAGAGATAATTGAAACCATGCATCTAACACTAGACCTCAGCTAGGTCGCAGGTAAGGTCGCACTGTTCAGTCCAAGCACTAACACACTTATAAGTAATAGAATTGTACTTCCTTGCACTAGATTGCGGATAGAGGTGCCTGTCCCACAGGCTCAGCGAGAGGCCGGTAGGGCCTTCGTTAGCGGCCGGTAGGGCCTTCGTGAAACACCGGCAGTACGTGTCGGCGACACGTGATCAACAAGGCCTGCAGAGGCCCGCAGGTAGCTTGCGGGGTAAGCCGCAGGTAGGATAGACCTCGCTAGGTCGCGGTAGCGTGCGATGGCTGTTGCCTACGCGTCCTGTCCTCAGCTGGAACGTCGAACCCTGGAAGCGCGTTAGGGAGCGCATGTCAGAAGCGGTGCAACTAGCAGCAGCCCGCATGCGATGTGCCAGCCTCTTCCCTTCTTCTAGCCACCAAGGAACAGCGCGGGAAGCACAGTTAGTAAAAGCTCAACACATCGCAGCGGTTTACAGGCAGAGTGTTTGCCAACACAGCGTGGCACAATGACAGATGGAGTTAAGAGAGTTAATTGATTCAGGCGTGACTTTGCGGAAATCCATTATAAAATACAATAGACGTAGATATATTTAGTAACCAATTCCGCTTGACTAAAGCCAAGAAACTGATTCAAAGTCAAGCGGAATTGGTTACTAAATATATCTACGTCTATTGTATTTTTTTGGAGTTAAGAGGTTATGTATGCGAACACGCGAGCATAAAACACAAAGTAACAATGATCATAGCAGATTGCTCACTTAATCGCTTATAATACATTGCCAGGCGCTACACCACCTTGATTCAGAAACAATACATACATAATACAGTCTTCCGTGCACTGAATATCCCTCTGACGCGCGGTCCGCCATTGATACTCGCGAAATCAGATAATACATATGTGATGAAATCAATATAGGTTATCCAGTGCAGAGGGTCTGGTATGATTACCAAATTAATGTAGAACTCACCCTAGGTCGAGGTACGTAGAATCTTGAGGATCAGGGAATTGCTTCTATCAGCTAGGCGAGCGGATATCGAAATGGCAGAGCGTCCTTCGGAAATTAGTGTTGTGCCACGTTTTTAGTGATGTGGTTAGGAACTTACTAATTGTGATATATTTAGCACGACTCGACTATTTTCCTCTGAGAACCCTCACATGCTACACAGTGGTCGTACTAAAAGACCAGCCTTGTAATGGTAGTGTGATTTCCCATCGGAAAATTGCTAGCAGATCTAGGTCCAGGACTAGAACTTCGCCCATATTGTCCTAGAATATATGGTCCTAGAAGATAATATGCCCATATTCCCCCAACTAAGTTGGACTACCAGTTTAACCGGATACAGAGAGCTGAATACCAGTATTTTATATGGAGCTAATATCTTACCTCTACAACCTAGTTACTGGGTAATACCCCCTTGGTAAGACTAGTTGTCAGACTTTCCTGCGTCTGACTACCCGTAACTACTGTCAAAGATCTATAAATGGCCGCCGAGACCTATGGTTATGTAATGGATGGTCGATGGATTTTTTCGACTCAACGGCAGACGAAAACTTTAGGTAATTTATAGAAAACGTTCCATTTTTCTCCCATAAAACAATTCTTCAGACGAGCAACACATACGGCGATACTTCACATTAGCCAAGTGAATAGTGATCCCGTAAATATAAGACAAAAAAATCGTGTCTGTCCTCCGCTTGACGCCTACGTAATCGTTTGAGTGGCTTCCCTTGTATCCTTAACATGAATAAATCGGCGGACGGGGACTATAAGGCTCTGTACGCACTAGACGGGGGAACGCTAAGTGGCTATACCGACCTTTATACGAGCTTAATCGACGCCGCTACTGCAAATTGTAGCGACCTTTCACACCAATTGTGTTTGGATATCGGAATCTCCTTTTTTTTAAATCGAATACCCTTTTCGCACGTTATACTCTGCAGATACGATTTTGACAGTCAAGACACTTTATTTTTACAAAAAAATTGTCTTGAATTTCAACATGTTACACTTTTTTTCAGTCTAGCTCTTTCGCCAAGTGTGATAAAAGCGAAAAAAGGTTTATGGTTTTCCAAAGCAGATTTCACTGTGGAACATAAAATTATAAAAAAATATAGCTGAAACTTTAAAAAATATATAAAACTAGCTTTGGCCCGTGACTTCAGCTGCGATCCAGGGTGAAAAGTAGCCTATGTCCTTCTCCAGCTCATGGTCCCATGTGCCAAATCCGTGCAACCGTGCGTAACAAACAAACAAACTTATTTTGGCATTTATAATATTAGTTAGGAATTTAGGATAAATAAAACAGTAATTACAATAAAACGGGTTAAAACTAATTTGGATTATGCGGTAGAAAAAATACATAACAGACGCGCATTTCCAGGTGCGTTCCTAACCTTTGACTAACTGCAACATCATTTTATTTGTGTGGGAGCGAAAAATATCGTTTGTTTGCATCGGGATATTTTTGTTTCTAGTTCCCGGTTCGGATGAACAATTTTAATATTTTGTGTGACAGGAGCTCGTGGCTAAGTAATAACAGCCGCTCGGGTCGATCCATCAGGTTAAGCTACGCTTGCCGGGGTTGGTCCGTGGATTGATGACCATTTTCACATATCGACACTCCTCCGTGCCTCGGAAAGCACGTTAAGCCGTTGGTCCCGGCTGTCATTTGTGGATCTTTGACAGTCGTTACGAATCGTCAGAAGCCCGAAAGTCTGACAACCAGTCTTACCAAGGGGTATCGTATTACCCAGTTACTGGGTTGTGGAGGTCAGATAGGCAGCCGCTTCATGTAAAATACTGGTATTCAGCTGCATCCGGTTAGACTGGAAGCCGACCCCAACATAGTTGGGAAAACGCTAGGCAGATTGGATTGTGTGACAGGCTAAATACCTAGAGTCTGTCCCGAAATAAAATTCAGAATCGACGAGAGAGAAAAAATGGTCCTTTGAGGCGAAAAATGCCTCCATTTTTGTAAGAAATAATGTTACAATGGTCTGTTAAATCGCTGATGAAGACAAACGCCTTAATAAATAAATGTTGCCTTTACTTTTTAGGGTTCCGTACCCAAAGAATGCCAATGGGACCCTATTAAGGTTCCGCTGTCCGTCCTTCCATCCGTCCGTCCGCCACAGGGCTATATCTCTTGAACCTTAACAGGTAGGGCATTCGAAATTTTAATAGAGTATTATGTTCGCTATAATAACAAATAATTTAAAAATTAAAGGGGGTACCACGCAAGAAAAGTTTAAAAAAAAATGTATTGAAACTTGTGTGGTTTTGTACGAAAGATGGAAGGAGTGGAGGCAGGTTTTTGCCTAGGAGGGGACAGCAAAGGCTAGTAAAAAAAAAGGAACTGTGGTACAGAACCCTTCGTGTGCCAGGGCGACTAGCACTTAGCCGCTTTT
Source organism: Lithophane ornitopus (assembly GCA_948473465.1). Lineage (NCBI taxonomy): Eukaryota > Metazoa > Arthropoda > Insecta > Lepidoptera > Noctuidae > Lithophane > Lithophane ornitopus. The sequence goes on along the minus strand of OX419638.1, from coordinate 9,035,983 downwards.
TACTCAGATAATGTACACGCTGATTAAAATAATAAAGCATCTAGTTTTTTAAGCCAAGATGGGATAAATTATTAAAATGTCTAGTTTATATCCAAGATGGGAAAAACTGGAAAGATAAAACGGTTTTTTTACTACCCCTAAGTCCTTGCATTTTAAAACCTCAAGGAGATAATTCCTCGAACAAAAGCTCCATTTGTTTATGAAATCCCTTTGACTGAACTTTGCGATGATTTTCAATGGAATTGAAATAGTTATTTTTATTGAAAACGCAACATAAAACGATAGTATTAATCCTCTTATTGATTGGTGGATTAAATGATAATGATAGTTAGTGCGGCACCGCGTCGCCGTTCGCGTTATCAAATCCTTTTAAAAGTGGTCAATTTGGTTTTTATTCGGTTCTATTATTTGTTCTGATATCAGATATTTTTGTTTCGGAATTCTGCTTTGCATTTGGTTTTTATTTTACTTTAGGGTATAGTAAATGCTGGTACAAACTAGATAAACTGTTATTTAGGTTTTGATAATTCTGTTGCATTTCGAATGTCCGTGGAGGGTTTTTGCCCGGTTTTTGCCCGTGCTTCTCCGTAGGAACCTACTACGCTTTGGAATAAACAACTTTAACTAGCAACAACAACTAACTTCATCTTTCTGACTGAACGTCTCTTCGACAATTTTGTTCATGAAAAAAATAAATGGTTTGAGTTTGAGTTTTGAGTTTGAGTTTGGAATCGAATTGTCGTAGAGGAACGAATTGTCTTTTGTTGTTAATCCTATAGGGAATAGATTAGTTGGACATTAGTTACCTCATAATTTAGCTGTTAAAAAGCCGGTTAAAATGACACCAATACAATTACCACTTTTTTGCACTGATAATGCGACTTGTGAAAAACCAAAGAAACTGTCTATGGTTGGACTGTGTGACAAACCAAAGAAACGGTGGATGGACTATGTGAAAAACCAAAGAAACGATGGATGGACTGTGTGAAAAACCAAAGAAACGATGGATGGACTGTGTGAAAAATCGCAAAGAAACGATGAATGGACTGTATGAAAAACCAAAGAAACGATGGATGGACTGTGTGAAAAACCAAAGAAACGATGGATGGACTGTGTGAAAAATCGCAAAGAAACGATGAATGGACTGTATGAAAAACCAAACAAACGATGGATGGACTGTGTGAAAAACCAAACAAACGATGGATGGACTGTGTGAAAAACCAAAGAAACGATGGATGGACTGTGTAAAAAACCAAAGAAACGATGGATGGACTGTGTAAAAAACCAAAGAAACGATGGATGGACTGTGCAAAAAACCAAAGAAACGATGGATGGACTGTGTGAAAAACCGCAAAGAAACGATGAATGGACTGTGTGAAAAACCGCAAAGAAACGATGAATGGACTGTGTGAAAAACCAAAGAGACTATGAATGGTCTGTGTGAAAAATTATATGTCTAGAAAGGGGGTGAATGCCGAGATGGCGACTAAAGTTCTGTGTGAAAGAAAATAAATGTTGCACCAAACCAAATAAATTTTTCAAAAACCAGGATAATGATGAACGCGACTTGTCATAATCAGAGAAAATGTTTACGAATAAACAGACAAGCAGTCGTCTCTATCATTTTCATATATATCGTATTAACGGATTATTTAAAAGGCTTTTAGTCCAATAATTGAATCATTTTGTAACATGCACAAAGAGTTAGGTTAAAATTATAACGTTTGGGACTGTTTATTTTATTATATTGGTTTCGTTTAAATTTACTTATGAAAGATTCTTTTAAACGCTTAACTGAATAGAAAGGCCTTTTAGAAAGGCTTTTAAAATATGAATGCTTATTATTTTAGATTATTAAGATGAATACTTAATACTTTTTATATTAGTTTGAATTTGTAATGCTGATAGATGATTAGGTTCTCTATTTTTGAACTAAGTCTGCGGTCGGTTTGTAAATCAGACCAGACTATCCATATGATAACAAGACCCCTCCGTGTCTCGGAAAGTAATATCCCTGTTGGCCCCGGCTATTAGTCGACGGTCGTTACGGATAGTCAGAAGCCCTTTCTGACTTGGTTATGAAGGTTAGATAGGCAGTCGCTCCATGTAAAATACTGGTATTCAGCTGCATCCGGTTGGACTGGAAGCCGACCTCAATATAGTTGGGAAACTGATTGTTTTTTTTTTATCTTAATACAGTGACTCTAGTGCTCTGCTGTGGTGGTTGATCAATTTATGTATAAGTAGCATATACAACGCGTAATCTATCAGTTCTCTGTATCAGAAAAATCTTATTTACGGGGACAAATAAGACAGCCTAAAATTAAATTCACAGTCAAGAATCACTAGCTCCAAATCCAATAGTTATGAACCAAAAATCAATCAATCAATCTGCCTAGCCTTTTCCCAACTATGTTGGGGTCGGCTTCCAGTCTAACCGGATGCAGCTGAATACCAGTATTTTACATGAAGCGACTGCCTATCTGACCTCCACAACCCAGTACCTGGGTAATACGATACCCCTTGGTTAGACTGGTTGTCAGACTTTCGGGCTTCTGACGACTCGTAACGACTGTCAAAGAGCCACAAATGACAGCCGGGACCAACGGCTTAACGTGCTTTCCGAGGCACGGGGGAGTCTCGATATGTGAAAATGGTCACCCATCCATGGACCAACCCCGGCAAGCGTAGCTTAACCTGATGGATCGACCCGAGAGGCTGGCCAATAGTTATGAACCATTTACATAAAATCCTAGGCTTTATCAGATCAACCGGTTTCAGATATATTTCAACAAACGTGCTAAAATAAAAATATAATGTATGCGCAGGCGACGCTTGGTATAAATTGAGCCGATTGTTATCCAAGCGATCGGTTCGGCTGGATATTATAGATGTGCGTTCTGCGTGACGATAGGGTTGAAAGGTACTTTATATTTATTTTTTAGATCATAGGGATAAGTCGTTCGTTAAAAGGGTTCAGCAATATAATGCTGAAATATTAGCTATAATGCCGAGTTTTGCTAAAATTGAAATTGAATTGGGGTTTTTTTTTTTGTATATATTTTGCATTTAGTGTTACGAGCTTGCTTACTAGAGGAGAATTGAAAGAGATGTTATAAGTGGTAAAAAAGATTTTGAAACTTTTTAGTTATTTACAATTTGCACACTTACTGAGAATAAGTAAGTATTTTTGGCTCAGCTTGTTTTCCAATATGGAATTAAATCCGTACTTTCACTTACAAAGTAAAATAGGCTTTTTTTCTGTTCATGAGGTATCAGAATTAATATGTTTATTTATTTATTTAAACTTTTCACATTTAAAAAGGTACAAAGGCGGACTTATTGCCTTAGGTATTTCTCTACCAGTCAATCAATGGTGGTAGAGGGAGAAGAATGGCAGGTGCTCTGTTTGAGAGAAACAATGAAAAAAATAAAAAAGTATCTACTGCCGTATCTACTATCAATCTACCTAGCCTTTTCTTAACTATGTTGAGGTCGGCTTCCAGTCTAACCGTATGCAGTTGAATACCAGTATTTTACATGGAGCGACTACCTATCTGACCTCCACAACCTAGTAACTGGGTAATACGATACCCCTTGGTAAGACTGGTTGTCAGAGTGTATATCATAATCAATTAATAATAAATTAGGTAAATAGGTAATTAATTATGTTTTTTTTTTCATTCTTCTCCATTGAAACCTACTACACTTTGGAATGGACAACTAGATTCAGACAATTCAAAAGTGTCTGTAAATGGTTTAATAAAAAAAAAACTTTGATTTTGAGTTTGTATTCCCGTGGCAGCCCTGGGCAACAGGCTTACCGTTTCCCTGCATTTGAATGCAGTGGACGAGCTGCACGTTTGATGGACATTATTCATTCTCGCATATATCCATGCGCGAATATGCTAACCAGCGCGAATATGCGCCATTTGTGCTAAGCGCGCTTTACAGTAATTATTCACACCATAAATTCTGATGTTTCGGCATTGTTTTGCATTTAATGCTCGTAATTATGAGAATGTAGGTCGATGAGTTTGCTTCTAATTATCGGAGTAAATCGATTGATGTGTGAGGTGCACACAAAGCGGGTGCGGGGCGAGAGCGGGTCGGGACGGCAGCGGGTTGGGCGCGGGGCGGCAGCGGGTCGGCCGCGTACATATTTAAAATCTTCATAATCCAGAGATCCATCGCCAAACAGAAGATTTTTTTTGGAATTATTCACAAAACAAATACTATAATAATATAATTTAAATTATGTTATAATTTTAATAACTCCTTGAATTACAATTTATTATGCCCGCCGTCCTCCCGCGCCCGACCCGCTCCCGTTCCGCTCCGCGCCCGATCCGCTCCCGGCTCGCTCCCGCATATGTGTGTTTGAGCTTAATTGTGCTTGATGAGGTTAGTTTCTGGATGGGCGTGAAAAAGTAAAAGAAGTTGCGTAAAAAAAATACGTCTGTTGTTCGTGAGGCAAGCGATCCTGTTGGTGTGGAACGTCCCTACTTCAGACCTTCAGGCCGAATTTACATATATAGTTATTCATTGATATTTTCACGTGTCAATATTTATATATTTACACGTGAAACTATGAATGAATAACTAAGTTTACGCAACTAGTTTCGTAATGTAAATTTGGCTTTAGGAACATTGGCACCATAACATAGGCTAGTATACGACAACGTTATTGATTTTGTACCTACCTTAATTAAGATAAGAGGTAACATCCTGTATATGTATGTATAAAGTGGTGAAAGATTTAAGTATTCTATTATAGGATAAAATTCTTTTGGTCCTAAAGATAAAAAGAAAACTTATTAAGAAAATTATGTCTAATTTATTTGGGTCACTCATCCAAATCCAAACCTCACCTCACAGACGCTTAACTTCTAACATTATCGTCTCAAAAACACAATTTAACTGCCAGCCTCACCCAATGAAAGCTAAAATTGAATAATTTACTCAATAAATTATCATAATTGAGTCAAATGATGGCGCTGGACCATTTAATTGTGCACCCATTATGTTAGTTTCGTATTATCGTAACCTAATATTAAAGCCTACATAATTTTGGCCTTATTATCCTGTAGGCCATAGAATAGGATGGATCTAGATGGGACAGGGTCTTGAAAAATAACCTAACATCATTAGGCAGAAGTGCACCTATAGTACACCCACACTTCGCAGAGGTGCACCTATAGTACACCCACATTTCGCAGTGTTGCACCTATAGTACACCCACATTTCGCAGAGGTGCAGCTAAAGTACACCCACACTTCGCAGAGGTGCACCTATAGTACACCCACACTTCGCAGAGGTGCACCTATTTTTTTTTTTTTTTTTCTTGATTTGAATGTTGGTCCCATAGAAAAAGTTGTTCAAAATGATGAGTCCTTTTCGGGTTTAGCATAAAGAAAAAATAATGTTGTGAAATATAAATTTCAATATATAATGCATTTTTGATGAAATTCATAAACTTAATACAGGATTTCATAATGTTTTATAATATTCTTATAATGTACCTAGTTCTGATTTGCATGCACCTACTTAATAATGATTAATTACTTATTATTTAATATTTCTACTCCAGCAATGGTAGTATGTGTGTAACATTCATTCATTCATTTCTATTTAACGCTTCATTTTACTAGAAATAAGGTACCAATTATATCTTCGGACGGAATCCTTTTACGGGTCTGTCCATCAGGTTAAGCTACGCTTGTCGAGGTTGGTCCGTGGATGAGTGACCATCTTTACATATCGAGACTCTTCCATGCCTCGGAAAGAACGTTAAGCCGTTGGTCCCGGCTGTCATTCGTCGATCTTTGACAGTCGTTACGGGTCGTCAGAAGCCCAAAAGTCTGACAATCAGTATTACCAAGTGGTATCGTATTACCCAGTTACTGGGTCGTGGAGGTCAGATAGGCAGTCGTTCCATGTAAAATACCGGTATTCAGCTGCATCCGGTCAGACTGGAAGCCGACCCCTTGGGAAAAGGCTAGGCAGACTGATTGATTGTTAAGTCCGTATGTCGTCAAAATAGAATTGGCACATCCCTTCCAAGAAACTTGATCTTTGTGCAAAACACTAACGCTGTTTCAGTATTTAGTTAAATTTGCATATTTTACCCAAGAGCCACTGTTGTCTTAGGGTTGTTGACCTTTTGACAGTTAAGTCACTGCCATGATAGTCAAGTTTTGTTGGTCTTTCGGTACTTGTTCAGTAAATCACTTCTTAGTCAAGTGGATTTCGCAAGGACCAAAATAATTTAAGGAACTAAGTTAATTTCGAAACATACCTGCGCTTGGTAGACATAAATCATTATGTGGTCAATATGAATGCAAAATGAGCGCGAGTTTTTTGTCGACAATTAGCTAAATGCGCACACGCAGGTAGGTAGTACTGTCGATAATACACTCACCAAGTTACGCACAAGACTAGCACTGCTACTTATTGATCGTAAGTGCGAGCGAGAGGTCCGATAAAAATGATTTACGAATCTGGCGTTTGTAATGACCCGACTATATTCGTTGATTGCCTTAATGTAATTAACAGATTAATTCCTTATTCCTTTTGTACTAATTTCTAATTCAATCCCCTTTACCACACCCACTCATGGGGTAAATTTTTAACCTTTCTCAGAACAAAAAACATTTTCTCAACAATATTACGAAGTCCACCTACACAAAAAACCATTGAAAGGTGTCTGACTACAAAGCGAGAAGCTTTTATTCGCAACAAAAGTATAAAAAAGCGATATAAAAGTATTCGAACTCCATAAAATAATGAATTCCTGCGCTCACGAAAGTGTCTGGCGGGGCAAAACCACCGAGATGATTGAAAAAGTTTAATTTGACACTTCACAATATTCCATAGATGAGTAAATGTATAGAACCTTTGAAAGTAGGTACTTGTGGAACTCGAAATGTTACGTGGAACCAATTTTCTTTTTAGAGGTGACAATAGTTGTTTTGGAAGAGCTCATGGCTAAGTAATTACAGCCGCACGGGTCGATCCATCAGGTTAAGCTACGCTTGCCAGGGTTGGTCCGTGGATGGGTGACCATTTTCACATATCGAGACTCCTCCGTGCCTCGGAAAGCACGTTAAGCCGTTGGTCCCGGCTGTCATTTGTAGATCTTTGACAGTCGTTACGAGTCGTCAGAAGCCCGAAAGTCTGACAACCAGTCTAACCAAGGGGTATCGTATTACCCAGTTACTGGGTTGTGGAGGTCAGATAGGCAGTCGCTCCATGCAAAATACTGGTATTCAGCTGCATCCGGTTAGACTGGAAGCCGACCCCAACATAGTTGGGAAAAGGCTAGGCAGATTGCAGATTGAATAGTTGTTTTGGAAGTGATCCTTTTATCGTACCAGCTTGTAAATTTTGTTGCAAAGGCTCGTGGCTAAATAATAACACCTACACTGATCTTCGTGGTTAAGCAACGCTTGCGAAGTCGGTCCGTGGATGGGTGACCATCCATACCTATTATATATCGGATCCCTCCGTGACTCGGAAAGCACGTTAAGCCGTTGGTCCCGGCTGTCATTCATAGATCTTTGACAGTTGTTACGGGTTTTCAGAAGCCCGAAAAGTCTGATAATAAGAGTATCGTGTTACCCAGTAACTGGGTTGTGGCCCGTTGTGGAGGGCAGATAGGTAGTCGCAACATGTAAAATATCGCTATTCAGCTGCATCCGGTTACACTGGAAGCCAACCCTAACTGGTTCGGAAAAGGCTAGGTAGAAAGAATTTACCAAAAATGTGAACATCTTTTTCGCCAAAACTTAGTAAGAATATTATAAGAAGATTTTTACGTACAAACGAAATGTTTCTTGGATATTATCTTCAATTAATTTCGTTGCTGGCAAGAAACTCATTATTGCTGTATGAAAGTTTCGGGCGACAACAGCTTGGGTTCCCAAATAAGGCTGACCTTTTGACTTTCGTAGAATAATGCCAAACGCACATACCAGCCTAGTAATGGTTTGTTATTGTAGGAACAACACTTGATAATTTGAAATTAGGAATGCTCCTGTTTCCTAGGTGTGTTAAGAAGCAAATCTCAAACTAATTCGTAGGTATTCGTGAATTTGAGTTTAGATGTTAACAGATGAACATACATACTTACCGGTCAAAATCATAACCCCCCTTTTTGCTTCGCCCTAGTCGGGTAAAAAGAACTTATGGTGGCAATTGATAATTTACCTCGCAACTCAGTTCTACATTGACACAATTTTAATGCCATAAACACGCTACCAAATGGTGGACCGATGATCTTATGAAAGCCTCAGGAATTCACTGGATGTGAGAAGCACAGAACCGGTCGAAGTGCTTGGGGAGGCCTATGTCCAGGTGTGGAAACGTTTTTCTGCTGATGATGGAGATGACAAAACACGCCACACAGAAAAGCTGAAAAACAAAAAACACTCAAAACGGAAAAATAACTTTAATTTCGGAAGTCTGTGTCTTTGCTTTTCAATTTTCGTTTTTTGCCACCGACTTTACCGAAATTATAGTTATTTTTCCGTTTTGAGTGTTTTTTGTTGGAAGACGGTTTTTTTTTTGTAAAAAGTTTTTATTTTTCACTTTTTAGTAGTGGTGCCTACCCTACACAAATTCGAATACCACTAGCTGATGAAAATAACAGTGAAGGAGTAAATGAAAACATAGTCTAGTTAAACTAAGTGGGAAAAAAATACGTAATATTGACTCTAACTCAAAAACTACCGAAGCAAAGTTAATAAAATTTATATGGGACCACCTCGGAAGCATGAACTACCATACAAAAAAAGAATCATCAAAATCGATTCATAATAAACGCGATTACTTCGCGTAACAAACAAACAAAAAAAAAAAAAAAAAAACTTACGAATTAAGAACCTCCGTTTTGAAGAAGTCGGTTAAAAATTGTCGAGAATTTCCCTTACTTAAAAAGTAAAGATTATCCGGTGGTTGGGCCCAAATCGTGGGTTCAGCGGACAATAGCCAGGCGATTAAACCGAGTTATTTCATTAGCACTTGATCTACGGAATTCTATTAGGCTCGCGGTGTCCTCACGATATTTAGGGTCCCGTAGCTTTATAACGTACCGTTTTTGTTTCTAAAAGGATTTAATTAATTTTACCCGTTTTCACTAACACTAGGCGACACTTTAATGTAGCGCGTTATCATTATGCAGTTAGCGCAAAAATAATTGTGCGTAATAATGGTTAGACAACTCTTTCGGGTTGCCTAGCAACAGATTTCCAACAATATTGAAGGATAGACAACGATAGCAACCTTTATCTCGGTAAGGGAAAGCAGATTGCCGAGAGTTTAATCAAACTCACGGCAATTTATTTATGTAAACTTTTCGCACTCAACAAAAGGTACAAAGGCGGACTTAATGCCTTAGGTATTCTCTACCAGTCAACTGAATTGTGGTAGTGTAGTGGTGAAGAGATTAGAAGTTAGGTGCTCTGTTTTAGAGGAACAAAGATAAAAAAATAGAAAATAAATATCATAATGCATAAAGACAATCATCAATCAATCATTCAAAATCAATCTAATTAATACTTTATTACAATGATATAAGAGTAACATTGCAATGACTTACTAATGGTTTTACGTCATTCTCGTCAGATCGTGAATGTGTTACTTTAGGGATGTACTTACGTCTGGGTCCCGTAGCTATACAACGAAACTTTTTTGTTTCCAAAAGGATTTAATTTCCTTACCCCGCTAAATTAAGGTACGGTTTTGTTATTTTAGTGTGTAGTTTAATAAGGTGCTTTACAAAAGGTGTGGATTTAAAGCCTATGTAAATTTTCGTGTCAACGCTAAATAGGGTGCCTAGGGATAGTTTTGAAACCTGGATCTCGTAAAAGGTTGTATTAAACAGCCTTGTGGCAGTACCTACGATCTTGAAAATAGGTCTCGCTTTAATGTGCTATAAAAATATGGTCCTGTATGTGCGTATAAACCGGTATTAAATCATCATGCATCTGCCTAGCCTTTTCCCAACTATGTTGGCAAAAGGTGAAACTATGTCGGCTTCCAGTCTAACCGGATGCAGCTGAATACCAGTATTTTACATGGAGCGACTGCTTATCTGACCTCCACAACCCAGTAACTGGGTAATACGATACCCCTTGGCAAGACTGGTTGTCAGACTTTCGGGCTTCTGACGACCCGTAACGACTGTCAAAGATCCACAAATGGCAGCCGGGACCAACGGCTTAACGTGCTTTCCGAGGCACGGAGGAGTCTCAATATGTAAAGATGGTCACCCATCCACGGACCAACCCTGGCAAGCGTAGCTTAACCTGACGGATCGACCCGTGCGGCTGTTATGACTTAGCCACGAGCTCCTCAAACCGGTATTAAATAAAAATACATATTTTTGTAGGCACAACTTTAGATTTTCTTAGTATTTCGGTAGTTAATTGATTCAGGCGTGACTTTACGGAAATCCATTACAATAGACGTAGATATATTTAGTAAACTATTCCGGGTAAATATTACTCAAGAGTCATAAAAAAAACCCTGTAAGAATAGACACGTGTTTCACCTCTCAACGAGGCATCCTCAGGATGACGATTGACCAGTCACGAAACTGAACACGACGTTTTCCGCCGAGCTCTGGACGCAGAGTATTTCGGCTTCAGACTGCCGAATGTACCTACTATTGTCGAGGACGCGATTACTATACCAGCTTCGTATTGTCCGAGTGCAGGGCAAAGGTCTTTTCTCCCACAGAGAATGCATGGGCATTGATCACCACACTTGCTGACGGCGGATTGGCGACAGAAATCGCCGTCAAAGAAACTTTTCATAAAAATACTAGCTGATTCCCGTGGCTTCGCCCGCATGGATGTCGGTTATTATATACTTAAACCTTCCTCGCGAACCACTCTATCTATTGGTGAAAACAACATGAAAATCGGTGCAGCAGTTTTTGAGTTAATCGCGAACAGGACGACAGACAGACGCGGCGGAGGACTAATTTGTTTTATAATAGGTCTTTACCTATGAAATTGCCGTTTTGTATGAAAAAATTTAAACGAATTTTTTTCATGAATTTTTTATTTGTATTAATCGAAGTAATCACCCATGCAATCAATGCATCTTTGCCATCGCAGTGGCAGTTTATTGATGCCCTTCTTAAAGAAATCAGCTGGACGGGAGGCAACAAATTCTTCAAAGGCATTTTGTACTGCCTCTCGGGTATTGAATTTTTTTCCCGCCAAGAAGTTATCCAAATTCTGGAAAAAGTAGTAGTCTGTATGCGCAAGGTCTGGTGAGTAGGGCGGATGACGGAGAGCTTCCAACCCCAGTTCTTGCAACTTGGAGACCGTCTGCTGTGCAGTATGAGGTCGCGCGTTGTCGTGCAGGAGCAGCGGAGACGAGCGATTGACCAATGCTGGTTGGAGATGCGCCAGCTTCTCCATCATTGTGTTCAGTTCTTCACAGTACACATCTGCAGTAATGCTCACCCCGTTTGGTAAGAAGCTGTGATGAATCACACCGGCGCTAGACCACCAAACAGTGACCATCACTTTTCTAGGGGTAAGTTTTCGTTTAGGGCATTGTTTAGGTGCTGAACCAGGATCCAACCAACTTGCTGAGCGCTTGCGGTTATCAAACAGAATCCATTTTTCATCGCAGGTAACAATGCGGTTCAAAATTCCTTCATTTGTGTGTCTGTTGAGCAGTGCAAGGCACGTCTCGACGCGTACTTCGCGCTGGCGATCATTGAGTTCGTGGGGCACCCATTTGTCAAGCTTTTTTACCTTGCCAATTTGACGCAAATGGACCAATATTGTTTTGACGCTAACGTCGAAAGCTGCTGCTAATTCAGCCGTAGATTGTGTATCATCAGCTTCCATAATCGCCTTTAATTCGTCAGTGTCGACCAAAGTCTTCGGACGACCGCGAGGTTCATTTTTCAGGTCGAAATTTCCAGAACGGAAGCGAGCAAACCAATAACAGGTGGTGCGTTGGTTTGTAGTGTTAGCTCCGTAAACGTCGTTGATGTTGCGTGCCGCTTGTGCCGCGTTGCTGCCACGACGGTACTCATATTCCATAATTACTCGAATTTTTAACGTATCCATGATGACGAAAAAGATTGAAATGCGATGAAAATGTAACACTAATCAATAAAGAAATGACTACTTTTGGAAAAAAAAAACATGTTTTTAAAATAAAATTAATTTGAAATTAGAATTCTTAGCCAAACAAAAATTATTTTGATTTGAAATGGCCAGTACTGCAGAACGGCAATTTCATAGGTAAAGACCTAAATATTATGTAAGGATGAAACGCCTTTCCAACAATTATCGTTAGAATAACATTATTAAATTGTAACAATTTGGAATTTCGGATTTAAGTATTCAAATAATCAAATCACTCAATCTGTAAGTGAAACTACAAATTGTCATCCATTGATACGTTTTCTGTTCCATTTGTTTACGTTTTTGTTAGATAATTTTGGAATACACTACAACGCGTAGGTACCGGTAAATGCGCCAAAACCTGAAAATATTTTGATCAGAATTACGAGCAGAATCAATTGAAACACTTTTTAATTAGGTTACATTTTTAACCCCCGACTGAAAAAGAGGGGTGTTATAAGTTTAACGTGTGTATCTGTGTGTCTGTCTGTTCCATCATAGCTGCCAAACCGCTGAACCGATTTTGTTTTTTTTTGTTTTGTTTGAAAGGTGACTTGATCGAGAGTGTTCTTAGCTATTATTCAAGAAAATCGGTTCAGCCGTTTGAAAATTATCAGCTCTTTTCTAGTTGATGAATGGATGTGAGCATCTTTCTCAGGGCTAATCGATTGGACATTTAGAATTCCGTTACTTCAATGATATTAGAAGAATATAGTAACCTCGAACTGATGCTGCAGCATCACCTGGATGCAGGATACCCAACGCCCTCACCAACTTACAGCAGAGGTATCGTGTTTGGGCTCATAGGAAAGCTCAAAAAATAGGTTACAGATGGATGGTGATCAGGGCCTGATGATGGAGTAGGAAAGAGAAATGAGACTAAATTAGAAACTAGCTTCACTGTGGCAAAAGTACGTACAGCTACGCAGATTTCGGCGAGCCGCGGGTTGATCATAGCGTTTCTACTAGTAATATAATATGAAATTTAAAAAGCTGGAATTAAAAGTTAAATTAAAAATTTAAAAAACCCCCGACAAAAACAAAGCATTTAAAAAGTAAAAAAATAATATGTATTGGCCCTTTAAGTTTAATATAAAAGTTGTAGGTAATATTTTGATCCAAGCGTCGTCGCGTCGGGGGACGGCTAATGAAAACGCCAACATACACTAGGAATAATGAATATATGCTATTGTAGAAAGGATAGCTGCTGTTAATGTCCTATTTTCATGCGCCGTCACCCGACGCAACGACGCTTGGATCAAAATATTACCTACAACTTTTATATTAAACTTAAAGGGCCAATACATATTATTTTTTTACTTTTTAAATGCTTTGTTTTTGTCGGGGGTTTTTTAAATTTTTAATTTAACTTTTATTCAAAAAATATTCATTAAAACACGTTGACGTGTCTATTTATTAATAGGTCAAGCCATCATATATGCGCAAACCTGCCAAAATAGGTAAACAAAAACAAATTGTTGTCGACCAACTAAAATTTTCTCATACGCGGGATGATAACAGCTTTTATTTCAATGCACATAAAACCTTTACAATTTAATGTTTGTTTTTCTCTCTGGAATAGCTCGAATGAATTAAAAATCAGTTGGGGTGCTGAGGTTTTGCGCATTTAACGTTACACGTTGTATAGTGAGGTACTATTACAAAATCTGTGCTTAAAATAAAAATAAACTATCACAATAATAATTAATTCTTTCTCCCTAATCTCACAACCATTTTCTTTCATCGCCATTTTATCTTCACTGAGAAGCTTAAAGGGGTAGTCAGCTAATACATTATTTTTATAAGCTCTCCTCCTTATCAGATGGTGCTCAGTTCTTAAGATGAAAGTTACTTAATTGCGACGAGAATTCTCTGGATGCTGGAGTAACAGTTTAAAAGAATTTGTTTACCACAGGAGATAAAAGCTTTGAATGGAACTTCTAGAGATACCGGAATTAAGATTTAAGATATTATCCTTTTAAGCAAACATAATGTTATCAGGGAGGATTTTTATTTGAGTACCTACTGGTTAAAAACTATACTTCATTTGAAATAAGATTAGACATTTAAAAAAACCTTTTTACAGTCCGTTCAACCGATTTTGACTTCTATACCGTAGGCATAAGGATAGCATTAAAAGTAAAAAAGTTACACAATACCAACTGTCTACTGCAGCTGCCATTTGTCATGCCACCAACGCAATAGAAGTCAAAATTGGTTGAACGGACTGTAAAAAGGCTTATTTAAATGTCTAATCTTATTTCAAATGGAGTATAGTCTGTTCCGCTTTTGCTCAAAATTGTAATGAGATACAGCCTGGTGACAGACGGACAGACAGACAGACGGGCGGACAGCGGAGTTTTAGTAATAGGGTCCAGTTTTACCCTTTGGGTACGGAACCTTAAAAACAGAACTGAGTTTTAAATGAATGATGAAATACAAAACTCACGCAGGTAAAGTCGCGGGCAGAAACGAATTCCTCATCATTTATTTGATAAGATAGTTTTATATGCTTTTTTTTTTCATAAAAAAATAATGATCTAATATGAATACATGCGTAGATCTACTAACAATGCCTTGTATAAGTATGATGATCTGACAAATTGGAGGATTGTTATCGATAATAACCGTGTATTGACGCTTTTTATTTGTTTACCTAGATTTCTAGATGATTCTTCTACTACAACGATATCTTACGCAAGTAAGCAATATTGTTGTGGATACTTATAATATTTTCGCTAATAACAGCGGCATGGGTCGATCGATCAGGTTAAGCTACGCTTGCCGGAGTTGGTCCGTGGATAGGTGACCATTTTTACATACCGAGACTACACCATGCCTCGGAAAGCACGTTAAGCCGTTGGTCCCGGCTGTCATTTGTGGATCTTTGACAGTCGTTACGGGTCATCAGAAGCCCGAAAGTCTGACAACCAGTCTTACCAAGGGGTATCGTATAACCCAGTTACTAGGTTGTGGAGGTCAGATAGGCAGTCGCTCTATTTAAAATAATGGTATTCAGCTGCATCCGGTTAAACTGGAAGCTGACTCCAACATAGTTGGGAACAGGCTAGGCAGATTGATTGATAAATGTTTTCACTGGAGCATACATCCCTATTTTTAACCGACTTCTTCAAAAAGGAGGAGGTTCTCAATTCGTCTGTTTTTTTATTTTTATTTTGTATGTTTGTTACTCGATTTCTCCGCCAATTATGAATCGATTTTGATGATTCTTTTTTTGTATTTTTTTGTATGCTTCCGAGGTGGTCCCATATAAATTTTATTAACTTTGCTTGTGTAGTTTTTGAGTTAGCTTCAATATTACGTATTTTTCCCACTTAGTTTATCTAGACGATGTTTTCATTTACTCGTTCACTGTTATTTACATCAGCTAGTGGTATTAGAATTTGTGTTATATTTCACTTTTTAGTTGTGGTACCTACTACCACAACTAAAAAGTGAAATATAAAAACTAGTTACAAAAAAAAAAAAACGTTTTTTTTTCATTCAACAGTCGTTACGGGTAGTCAGAAGCCCGACATTCTGACAACCAGCTCTCTCCGAAAATCTGCCACCCAGTAACTGAGTAGTCCTTCCATGTAAAATACTGGTATCTAGCTGCATCCGGTTAGACTGGTCGCTGACCCCAACATAGTCAAAAAAAGGCTAGGCAGGTATAATTGTGACGACCGATATAACATGATGGAACTGTTAGGAAATCGTAGCTTCAGCCTTAGTACGTGCTAAGTAACGCTTACTTATCTAAGGCCTTGTCAAATAATTTATTTCAAGTAGGCACATTAAAGGCTCTTTTGAACGTTAAAAACAAAGAAATAGAACTGATTCTAGTTGCCCCTTCCAAAAGGTAGTTTTCGTATGGAGAAAAATGGGCAAGAAACTCCACCGTTACTCTTTAAAAAAATGTTTTACAATATTTTGTATACATCATTTATAATATATAAGTACACCACAGAAACGTCAAATCCATATACCAAAAATCTTCCTAAGTTAACCACAACGGAATCCCCGCGTGACATTTAAAAATAAGCCCTATTTAAGTTGGAATTAAGTTTAAAAGTCATCTTATTATACAGGAACACAATCTACAACTTACATGAAAATGTCTAATATTCATTTAAACTTTTACATCGGCCCGCTTGGGAGACGGATTTTCTTTTGGTACTGTGCTTGTACAGACTTCGTGTTGTCTTTATTTAAAACAGTATTTTTGGGTGAAATTCTCTAAAAAGCTGATCAAAAAAAGATCTATATGATATAGTGAAAAGTTTTCAAAGAGCAACATTATGAAAACACAAAAGTATTAAAATGCCGTTTCAGTTTTTGGAGCAAAAACGCCCTATATAATAATTGTAAAGGTAGTTTTTATTATTCCAAGCGATAGCGTTTCTGAAAGGGTGTTAATGTTAAGTGAAAATTTAATGAAATAGCGAAACTGTTTTTCTTAATTTTCTCGACTACTATCTTAAAAAATCTATGCGATTTACTTACAACATAAATACGAAAATTGGCCCATCTATTTGAATCAAAGTTTAATATTTACCGAAACAAAACCAGTATCACACACGTTGAGCAATAACACAACGTACTTTAACTACAATTAAGTAGCAATAAGTCAAGTAATTGCCAAACCATTAGTTAAACTGAACAAACATTCTCCCATTAAACTTATGACTGGTTAGGACAAGGCCTCATGTTACGGTTAAAAGTTACCAGAACTATGATCATTAGAAGAAGCAATGTTACGAAATGTTTTGACAGGTAAAACCACAAAGCTGAAATAAAGTGAAACAGTCGGCAACATATGAATGTATTGTTTGTTCTAAAAGTATATGATAAAATTGTAAACAAACCCTATTCAGGTTTTAAATTCAAGTCTCACCACTTGTTCCAATAATGCTTGAATAACATAATAATCAAACTGTAATTGGAAAATCATCGACGAAAATTTAAGTTATAAAATTAACCTTATTGTGGTGGTGATTCAAATAATCAAAACAGTCAATTTGTAAGTGGCACTACGAATTAACATCCACTGGTACGTTTTATGAATCATTTGTTTACCTTTTCGTCTGATACTTTTAGAACAGACCTTAGGATGAAAATAAAAATATTACTACAGAGGTGTAACTTATGGTTGCTATCTAAAAACATTATAGTCATAAATATACCTGTATTTTTAAATTTTGCAAAGCAGCTAATAATGATATTGTTAACTTATAAACACAACAAACCTACGATTTTTAGGAATTTGACAAAAAAAATGAAATAAACAGTTATAGGTGATGTTAGAAAAAACACAAGCTCGCATTGGGCCCACATTGTGGATTACGGCCCACTCTCTCTCACAGAGAGGAAGCCATTGTCCCAGCAGTGGGAACAATATACTGATATTTATAATATATATATTTTATAATATACTGATTATTTTTTAAAGAAAGGAAGAAAAATGCGTTTATTGGCATTAGAACAAAAAAATATAAACTATGAATAACAATGCTTATAATGTCAAATTATGCTTATTATGTTACGTTATGATTCATTTTAATTTACACACAAAATGCAGAAAAAATACGCAATAGGTAAGTACATAATTTTCCCCACAAGATGGAGCGATGACCTGGGGGCCAAGTCTACTAATTTACAAACGTGTCAATGGTCTCACAATGATCAGTTTTTGACAGATATGCCATACAAAATCTGTCATAAACTGATCATTGTGAGACCACTGTCACGTTTGTGGCCCCCTGGTGAAGGTCGCGGGAATGCGCTGACTGCGAGAAACACAGAACCGGTCGAAGTGGCGGTGCTTGGGGAGGCTTATGTCCAGCAGTGGACGTGTTTCGGCTGAAACGATGATGATGAAGTACATAATTTAAATCTGCCAAAATAATGACAAAACATCAAGTTCAATCTAACATACTCCTAACTCGTGTGTAAGACCGAAACGTATTGTCAATTTCATGCTACTTTCCCACAGAAGTTTACCTAAGGTGAACGTACACGGTCCTTAGGGACAGACGTTCTGGTCCCCCTTTTTATCGGGCACAATTTTGGGGCAATTTTTTATAATTGCCAATCTTGCCCGAACGATATCTTTTGAAATTCGAAGGTCTGAAATGGAACGATTAAGAATTTAGAGAATTCAATTATTTTTGTATAAAAGTTTTTTGGTTTTGCATTTGGCATATGGTGGAGAAAAATAATGTTTGAAAGTGTTATTGTAATGTGGAATGTTTTTTTTTTTGTTATTCATATAAAACGTGCCGCTACAATGACGACATTAATTTAACACACATATACGATTTCGCGTAATCGTTTTATAAAAAAATTGCGGCACGTTGTATAACTTACTAGAAAGAACTGCCTGATTGGTCTAGCTGAGCTGAACATAAGGATCTGGGATTTTCCATCAGGAATTTCTCAGTAGCAGCCCGGTACCTGGAATTATGCCCGATTGATGACAATAGGCTCTCTGTTTCATGGGACTTAAACATAACGGCGAAATGTGGATGTTCTATAGGTACACCTCTGCCTAACTCTTCAGGGATTACAGGCGTGATGTTATGAAAATATTTTGATCAACCAGACATATACCATTTATTTCAATTGACTTCAAAAGGTGAGAACGGTGCTCAAATCTAAAAAAAAAATTATTGACCAACCTCTTTTCAAATCTTAGATTTATCCAATTTTTTTTTAATTGTTTGTTTATTAAGCAAACAATTAAAAATTACAGTCTAGGACACAATCAATCTGGATTCCAATCAATGCTGCACAAAGACAATTCACCATGAAACGACAAAATTGCAAAATACAGAGAAGACACCGACATTCTTCAATCACCATGGGAACAAACAATTATTAGTATTATCCTTTAACACTCAAAAAGTAACTGTTTCTAATTTATGTAACAGTTAAGAAATAACTATAGACCGCTGCCAAATTTAATTTCATAGTATTTAACGTTGATTGGTTCCGACATTGTGCTCGTCGGTTTTTTACAAAGATGTTACGGATGGGTTACCGTCATATGCCAAGTGAACCGTGGAGGAATTATTTTGTATGCCATTGCGACATGAGTAGATATTCGACAGAGACCGCGCAGCAAGAAAAAAAGAAGGAAAAAGAGGCACTATTGAATCCCTACGATAAATTATATTTGTAGATTATTTTAGAACTAGCTTCCGCCCGTGGCTTCTCCCGCGTGGTATGTCAATAAAAAAAATCCGTTCAGTGGTTATGCGTGAAAAGGTAACATACAGACAGACAGAGTTACTTTCGAATTTATAATATTAGTATTTCCGTATGGATAGTTCAAGCTATGTTGAGACTGACATGCCACTCTGGATATAAGTACCTTATAAAATTTTAGAATACAAAAAAAGCTTTACACAGTCATTCACACTCACAACTACATCAGACGCATGGAGTGGCAACTCAGAGTGTTCACTCTGAAACCCTCGGGGTGGTGGCAGTTAGCAAAGGTTTAGCATGGCATGAGACACTGGTACATCCCACAGATATTAGCCACTTTACAATGTGTTGGGTACGGTCACTGTAGTGGTTGCAACCGGTAAGAGTCCTCCATTACCGTACCAATGAGCATTTTTCCCAAGATAAATGGTGCACGTTCGGTCGTTCGCTGAGTATGTGATGCATTGTGTCCTTTTCACTGTTAGATTTTTGGAAGTGAAGTCTCTGTTGTATTATCTACTCTGGTACCATTGGTGTGACTGGTACCGGTTTATTGTACGTGTTAGTGGCACTTGTTAGTTGTAAGGTTATTTAACGTGAGGTACCTTGCTATAGTTAAAACTTTAGAACGCTTTTTTTTTTAGTTTATCATTATTATATAGCGTTCCATCAGGGAACTAGGGACTTATTATGATTGACATAACACTTTTTCTTTTTCCCACTGCTGGGAGAAGGCAAGAAAACTTAAAAACATTTATATGGATTGTACATTGAATACAGATTAATATGACGTCACTTTGCATCGTATAAATTTTATCACCGGCACAATTTTTCCATAAAAACAAATCATTTAGTTACACTTAAACTACGAACATTTTAAATGGTGAATTTTTAATTCCATGGTAAGTTCTCAGCTCGTAACTTAATCACTTAAATTATTTATTCGAATCGGATCGAAGGGGCGACGGGTTAAAATGACCACACAGTGGGTCCCAAATAGCAGCAACGCGGCAGTCCAAGGAGGAGATGGCGGGACGAACTCGACTTATTTCTTAAAGATAGCCACATAAAGCAGTAGATAGGGATGAGAGGAAAGAGGGAAGGGAGGCCTTTGCTTTGCAGTGGGACACATCATCTTCCTGCCACCATCTTCTGCTTGTCCCATGTTACTTGGGGTCGGCGCAACACGTTTTCTCTTTCCACTCTCCCCTGTCAACCGTCACGCTATCATTCACTCCCTTCTCTTTCATATTCTCATTCCTCATAGAATCCATCCATCTTTTCTTTACATTTATATTCATATGCGTTTCCCCCCTCCTCATCACATGTCCATACCAAGCCAGGCGATTTCCTTTCAACTTTTCTGTCACTGGTGCCACTTTCAAACTTTGGAAACTTCCCGTCATATTATATTGTACTTAGTAGCTTTACCCGCGGTTTCTCCCGCGTGGATGTCGAAAATTATCCCATTGGAACTTACTACCGGGATAAAAAGTATCCCATGACCTAATCCAGGTCATAGTCTAATCATGTGCCAAATTTCATCCATATCCGTTTAGCTGTTTTAGCGTGAAACCGTAACAAACAAACTCACTTCCGCATTTATAATATTAAGTTAGGATTTCTTACTTTATCCATTTTCGTCACTGCAGTGGGACACAAAAGGCTATTAATAATATTATTCCAATCGTAAAACAATAGAAATATAAATACACTAATGGAATTATTGTGTATCTGTCAATTATTATTCAACTTTCTATCGACTTGATAATCAATACGAAGCTTCTACCGACATTGCATTCTGCCTTATTAATAGACTTGCATTAAATCGAACAATATAATAATTCTCGTTTTGCGTTCCTAAAAATATTATTGAACACCATTTTTTTTTTTTTTGTTTTTATTTATGTACACACAGTAAAATACATAGAGATACGACATAATTATAACATGAGTACAAAGGTACTGCTTATTTCTTAATAAATTTTTCTTTATTTATACGAACTAAAGTTTTTAATAATGGATTAAAATCTAGCCTAATAGGCTAATCAGAAAATTAATTCTAACTTAATATTTTACGAGATAGATTATGTTAATACTAGCTGCGCCGCGCGGTTTCACCCGCGTAAGGCACGATCCCGTGGGAATAGCGGGATAAAAAGTATCCTATGTGTTAATCTAGGTTACAAACTATCTGAGTGCCAAATTTCATCCAAATCCGTTCAGTAGTTTTTGCGTGAAAGAGTAACAAACATCAATCCATCCATCTATCCATCCATCCATCCATCCATACTTACAAACTTTCGCCTTTATAATATTAGTTAGATTATAGATTTTAAATAAGAATAGTGACATTTGGCACTTTTACACAATTTCTTTAAAAAAGTGCAAAAGCGCAAAATTTTTTAGAGGTTCATTAATTTACAAAAGTGCCCATTATTAAGTTTAAACAAGATCTGTTAAATATTTCCCTTTTAATAGAGACAGTCGGTAATAATAATAACGAACGGTAACTATAACTCACGGAAGGATACCGATCGATAGGTCGCGAGTTCAAATCTGACTGCGGTAATTTATGGCTGAGAAGTCTATTTATAATTTGTGTTTAGTTAGCTTAACTGTATGCGGAAGGCTGGAAACTGGTAATGTTGCTACTTTATAGAGGCCTATTTCCAGTAGAGTATATTATTGAGTAGAGATCCATACTATATTACTATATTGTTATATTACTATTACTATCCTAACTAATATTATAAATGCGAAAGTGAGTTTGTTTGTTTGTTACGCTTTCACGCTTAAACGGCTGAACGGATTTAGATAAAATTTGGCACATGGGTAGACCATGACCTGGAATAGGACATAGGATACTTTTTATCCCGATATTCCCACGGGATCGAGATTTACGCGGGTGAAACCGCGGGACGCAGCTAGTAATATTATAAATTCGAAAGAAACTCTGTCTGTCTGTATGTTACCTATTCACGCCTAAACCACTGGACGGATTTCGATAAAATTTGGCAAAGAGATAGATGGCATCCCGGGGAAGGACATAGGCTAGTTTTTATCGACAGACCACGCGGGCGAAGCCGCGGCCAGAAGCTAGTATAATATTATAAATGCGAAACTGAGTTTGTTTGTTTGTTACGCTTTCACGCTAAAACCGCTGAACGGATTTGTATGACTGTAATGTACCGATAAACATACAAATAAAATATATAATCTGCAATGGGTTTGTCAAAAGGGTGTGCCAATGGTACACCATAGCATGGTATGGAATTTAATGTTTTTTCCAGTAATGTTTTGTCCCATGTAATATGGGGCGAGCCTATTACAGGCGTAATGTTATGTGTAAAAATATAATTAACTGCTAGCTGCGCCCCGCGGTTTGGAGATATCGGGACAAAAAGTATCCTATTTCCTATTCCAGGTCATGGTCTACCCCTGTGCCAAATTTCATCCAAATCCGTTCAGCCGTTTTAGCGTGAAAGAATAACAAACAAACTCACTTTCGCATTTATAATATTTTAATTAGGATTCAATTAGTTCAGGTGCGGAGCATCTAGATTTCGATGATAGGGATCGTAATTTCATCTAGAAAATTAAAAATAACAAGGTTTTGAGAGTCAACGAATATTATTTTAGGTACTCCACACGTAGAGTAGGGTTAACATGTTCAAAAACTTTGTTATTCTAACTAACGAATTTCTTAGCCTACTATGTAGGAGGCAGTACCCAAATGTCTCCCAAACAGATGGTACTTTTCTAAAAAAATACTTTTTTCATTCGCGCTAGGCTACAGTATCTACACTCAAAAGTTTCGAAGTCGTCCAAAACGTGATATTTACATATTTTCCTTTTCAAATACACAAACACTTGACACTTGGCGATTCTTCAAAGTCGAACTAAAAAAAAAGATATATAGATAGAATACTCTTTATTATGTACACGATTTAAATATATAAAAAAATGTACATACATACAGATATACAAATAAATAAAATTGAAGTGTCTGTTTGTAATGTCAAAATAAGAGCTGCAAAAAAATAACAAATCGAAAGTAACGGTACAAAAAAAAAAAAATTTAATAAAATTTGTCTGTCTGTTTGTTCCGGCTAATCTCCGAAACGGCTGGACCGATTTTTGATAAAAGGAGTACTTTTATTTAAAAAAAGTATTAGGACCCATGCGGGAGAATCCGCGGGCAGCATTTATCCTTACTTCCTTACTAATATTATAAATGCGAAAGTAACTGTTTGTCTGTCTGTCGCTTTTTCACGCCAAAACTACTGAACCGATTTAAATGAAATTTGGTACACAGATAGTCTAGAGCCTGAGAAAGGACATATGCTACTTTTTATCGACATACCACGCGGGCAAAGCCGCGTGCGGAAGCTAGTATCAAATAAAATAACACCATGTTACATGTAGTTTTCAAGATTCTTGTAAAAAAATAACCGGAGGTCCGCAATTCGGGTCTCAGTTGAACCATTGGGGCCTCACATTTAGTGGGCCAAGGGCGCCCCTGTCCGTGACCGACTGAAACATTGACGCACGGGTTTTTTCATGAAAATTTTCTGTTTGTTTCAGGTAAGAAAGGCTGAAGAGTTTGTAAATAATAGCGGTAAGGAAGCCGTCGTGAGCAGATGAAATGATCTCGGCTGATGTTGTTTTTTTTGTTCGTTTTTATGCTTCCTCTTGTGGCTTGTTTTTGTTTGAGGTAAGGTTATGCTTGACTGGTCATTGGGTCGTGAGTTCAAACTTTTTTCTCTAAGTAAAATTAAAAAAAAAAAAAAAAAACTATCCCGACTACGGAAACATAAAAGTGATCAAAAAAGTACGAAACAAGAAAATATCTCAGACAGAAATCAAAACATAGGTACAAAAATGGTCAAGATAAAGCCGTCGTCGCGTGCCAATATAATTTTGTTCCTGGCATCTAAATAGCACACACGGCTACACATCAAGCTATATATTTCCGTATAAGCTGACCTCGCATTGTACGAAAATCCTATACAATGCGAGGTCAGCATTAATTGGTATAGCTTGATGTGTAGCCGTGTGTACACAGACCTGTTTGATTATGAAAAGAACTCAAAGATTTACAACTATATTCATACTACTATATTTACTACTTTATTACATACTACTTTATTTATACTATATTATAAATCAACTCTCTCTCAACAAATAGTAATGCCTAATCAGACAGCATGAAATACGTATATGTACCTGAATCACCTTTTAATTTTCACAACACTACTTATCCTCATTAGTCTCATTAACAACCTAGAAACCAGGCCACACGATCCTCTCAATCCAGTCCATATACGCAGAAACCCTCGTATATACTCCTGGACTCATCTTCCTCCCACAATCTCTTCCAAAGGAGGTGATACCGACAATTTTGTGCAAAGGAAAGTTATGGATACAATCAACCCTTTCTTCCATTATCTGCATTGGACCCCCAGAGTCCCCTTGGCAAGTGTCTCTCCCCCCATGTTCATAATCACCAGCACATATCTGGTTCTCTGTTATCCCTTCAGCTAAAACCTTCTTCTTGATCAAGAACTTCATTGACCGGTTGCATATTGCACTGGCTATCGGATCCACGTCCACTTTCATTAGGGTCTGACTTCCATAAGTTGCACTTGAAGCTGTCTTTCCGAAGCCTATGACAGTTAAATTGAAATTGCTTATATCTTCTCCCAAGTGCAGGCAAGCGATTCTAATGTCCCGGCTTAACATGAAAGCCGGAGTCGCTCTCATCAACGCTATGTCATGATATTTTGAAGGGGGCTTGTATTTTGAATGAGGAATGATCTCTGCCACTTTTCTTTCCTGAACGAGTTCATCTACTTCATCAAATTCAAAGGTAGCCGTTCCAATCCTCATAATGCTAGCAGGTCCTGCGTCCCTGTCTTCAGTGCAGTGGGCTGCTGTTAGGACCCATTTTTCGCTGATCAAACTTCCACCACACTTCCACGAAGGTGGATCTAGTGCTGTTCTTCGAAACCCTATTAAGACCATGTGAGGGTATAATAAGAAATCCACTGGTACTCGTACTCTAAGTTTTGGAAACAGTATGTTATGGCATTCTAACATAAACTGTCCATAGGTTTTGCAAGCCCTGAATGCTTTTTCACCAATTCCAGATCCTTGGAGTAATATTGAAAGCAAAATTATCACTGTCACTTGGATCATTTTCAGGAAGTCTGTTGTCTTCCTCTTTGCTTGATATTAATAAACATAGTACACATTTAAACACAATCCTTTTTGTAAATGCTTGATTATTCTCACAATTCAATCCCGCCTCAAAGGACCAATTCCCGAGAACATAAAATGAGTTTGGTCCTTTAATCCCAGATCTATTTGTACAAATACTTTTCCCCTTTTTTAGCTAAGCGCGTGCGCACGGCCGTTATCAATGATTTACCACGGCAACTGAATGTTGTGGCTATACAGCCGTAATTGTAATCTGGCCGTGGCTAATCGATATTCATTCTTAATTGCAATAAAAGTGCGCTAGACCCGCTATTTTGCGCGATTATTTTGTTCTTATTTAGTAATGGTGGATTTTAGATGGAGCGAATCCTTTTAAGATAGGTATTATCTCTGATCCATGACCTGGGAGATTGTTTTGAAAATAATAGCTTACCTATAATATCTTTTCAGAAAATAATAGAGATTCAATTATGGATAATGAATACGCATTACTTTAATTGATTTCCATATTAAACGATTTAATCCACAATAATGTTTTCATGAAACGGTGAAGGAATACATCGTGAGGAAACCGGCATGTCCTAGAACCAAAAAATCGAAGACATGTGACATCTACCAACCCGCACTGGCCCCGCGTGGTACATGACGGCCCGCTCCCTCTCACAAAGAGGAGGCCTGTGTCCCAGCAGTGGGAACATTATAGGCTGATTATGTATTATGTAATGTTTTCATGCGAAATAAAATAAATACTATTTCAGTGATTCGTTTTGGAGTAGAGATCGCGTTCGAAAAGGTACCTTTAAAACTGGCTGTGGAAGACGGATTACAGGGTGTTGTGGCACAGCCTGGGAGAGACCTATGTCCAGCAGTGGACCGCGATGGGTTAAGCTGATTGATTGATTGCCGTGCGCAAAATGCTGGTGTCTAAAGACAGTGGAGCTTGTGGGTAAGTATTGTTTAGGTAAGTATAAATCTTTATCTATAATATATTAGTAAATACATAAGACTGTTCTGCGAACTTCGTATAATTTCTTCCCCATTTAAATATTGAATTTCATCTTAATATTATCGAAAAGTTATGAAGCCCACTGAAAATAATTTGGTCCTCTCAGATTCAGAATAACCTTACAAATATAAAAGAAATTATTAACAAAGAGACGATGGTAAATAATAAGAATTGTTTTAAATTTTCTACAGACAGTTTCAAATAGAAATAATAGCCTTGCAGCGATTCTGAATCCAACATCGGTTTTTAATAACTTCCTAGCTGTTTAGATTTAAAGAACTCTTAGAGTATCTTTATGTTTTTGATTGGAAAAATAAATAATATTTGTTTTTTCTGTATTGTTTTTCTGTCGGAGTTCAAACCCGCATAAAATGCATAAATACTGATGATACAGTAAAATTATATAATATTTCTATTAACATATAAGCAAATGCTTAGCATATTCTGCCTTTAACGTTCCCACTGCTGGGACACAGACCTTTTCTCTGTGAGAAGGAATGGGCCACCACGCGGGCCCGAGGCGGGTTTGTATTTTTTTATTTAACTGACCACCACATGATTATTTCTAGTTCTATGCGTACATAGAAAACTAGATATTATCATAAACAAGTATTTAATATCATACACAAATTATAAAACCTTCACGGTTTAATCTTAATTAATATTAAGTCCGCCTTTGTACAGTATTTTTTTTTTTTACTTGTGCATAATGTTTTATTAAAATAAAATAATAAAAATAATATTATAAATGAATGCGAAAGTGCAGCGTTTGTTTGCTACGCTTACACGCTAAAACGTCTGAATGAATTTGGATGAAACTTGGCATGTGGGTAGACCATGACTTAGGTTAGGACATAGGATACTTTTTATCTCGGTAGGATGTTCCTGTGGGTAATTATTACCTACGAGCGGGTGAAACCGCGGGTAAAAGCTCATATATAGAATATTTTGAGCCACACTTAATCGATGCTGATTATTCGAATAAATAATTCAAATAGAGACCCCTTAAAAGGTCCTAGATTCTTGTAAATTGCAAAGATCTTTTATTATAAGGTTACAAAGAAAATTAACCAATGGCGATACTAAGTCCTGACTATGAATAAATGTACAATCTTTTGCTATTATATTAAATCGAACAATACCTATTCCATCTATGGGGTCCATAGAATTGGATATTATGTAGACAAAAGAAAATAATGATTATATTAGCCTTAGGGTACATGGTCCTAAGATCCGCGGTATTATTATCATTTCTCACAATATAATAATGTTCTCAAAGGCCAAAAATTTTATTCGTACATAAATGGTGTTCTTTATAATCCAGTGAGACATCCCAGTTGTCGTCTGTGAATCAGAAATCTCGACGTAATGGAATGTGACGGGATATTATTATGCTCTTGCGATTCTTGTGTTGCATGCCTAGAATTTAGAAAAGAGGATTAGAAGGTTAGTTTTGTTTTAAGATCGTACAGTGGATAAAGATATTTGAAAAAGTTATTTAAATAAATTTATTGGTAAGTTTTATTGCCAAGTTGTAAAACATTTTGGAGTAATATTAGAGAGTGCTTTTTTCGAGGCCAAATATGGACTTTGAGACATGAATGCTGTATCAATCATAAAACGAGCTATTTTTTGTACTTTGACCGAAGAAAGACAAATAATCTCCATATTTGGATTTCTTTAACAACAAAAAAAATAGGCAGTCATGGGGACTGCCAACAGAAGTGAAAACTTAAAACTAGTTTTAGCGCCATCTATATTCTATGGTACAGCACTATTGCGCGAGCATGTCGGTGACGCGAATCCAAAAGTTTATCTCCTACCAAAAATCGCCCAACGCGTCTGAAGAAGTTTTCACTTCAAAAAACAACTAATTTCACTAACGTAGTAATCACAACTCTCTATCACACCACCTGTCCACACCATTCCTCTCAACGATTCCGTTCCTCGTTTCTCGATTCCTTCCTTTTGAAATAAAGAAATCGGTGTGCAGTGCAGCACAATCAGACGGCGCAATACAAACTTTAATCAGTACTGTACGACTGTGCCACAGAATAGATAGACACAGAAGCTTCAAGAAACGAGTGAAAATGCACGCACACTACTGTCATTTGTTTGAAGGTGCCGTTAGGCCAAACTAACGTAGAACCAGAGCAAGAGAATTTTTTTCTTAATATTCTTTACATTTTAGTATTGATAGACGGACGAAAGAGTGCTGTAAAATAAGTGGGGACAGAATGTGCATTCGCTCGCTTGGTCTTAACCCGCCTAAAACAGTTTAAGATCTTGGTATGAATAACATATTATAGATAATAATTATGTGCAAAGAATGTAGGTACGAAAATCAGTTGTTACTGTTGTGAAGAATTCATGTTAATTCTACCTAGTTAACATGCAAAAGTACATTTAAACAAATTACAAAAACTACATTTCAATTAAGATAATTAATCGGCAAAATTGTACAGAATAATAAAAAAAACTATTTATACTGCTCTGAGCAGTTTTTTGTTGTGACGTATGCCTTCTGTGCTATATTTACTCTGTGATTTTAGTCTGTACCTCACTTTATGTTCAGCCGCACTGATTTAAGAGGGGTTCACAATTTATTATACGCGGCCATTATTGTTCATGTGCGCACTTTTCTAGTTTGAATGTTGCAGAGTTTATGGGTACGTCTTGCTACCTTGCTTGAATTGTGATTTCTAAGTTTTTTTTATTGTTTCCTTTTGTAGGAGGTAAGGATTTATTAAATACTTAGCTACTACTTATATTACCATTTCATTATAAAAAATAATTTGTGACTAAATATTGTTGTGTTAAGAACACGACCGTGTTATGAAGGTTTGTTATTGTAAGTCAAATTCTAACTTTATTTTTATTATTAATTAATTAATATTTTTATTTTATATTATAAATGCGAAAGAGAGTTTGTTTGTTACGCTTTCATGCTAAAACGGCTGAACGGATTTGGATTTAGCACATAGGCCATGACCTGGAATAGAACATAGGATACTTTTTATCCCGATATTCCCGCGGGATCGAGACTTACGCGGGTGAAACCGCGGGGCGCAGCTAGTAAGATATAACAATAAAATAAACTAAATGGAATGCTTTTGGCTCCAATGCCGGTTTTAAACCTGCCAACAATTTCAGGCCTCCTTCTGTATCTAACTTGGAAAGGATAAACAAATACTTTATAAGCTAAGAAATTAATATTATTTCCGAGTAACAGAAATAATCATTTGGGTCAATATCAACAAAGTGCATTTTTCATCAATTTTGGTGGCGAAATTTTTTCTTAAGTTTTCGTGAAATATATGGACCAGGTATAAGAGAAGAAAGTCCAAGCTAGAAGGATCTTCAAGAGGTATGAGAATATCTCGATAACTTTTTGAGATATTTTAGTTTAAAGTCTAGTGTGGCCACCAAAATTTAAAATTGAATCGAAAGTGCCCACCAAAATTGAAAATCAGTGGCACCAAAATTGGATTTGGTCATAAACCTCAATCTCACTAATTAATAAAGCTCAATGTAACCAATCTCACTAATTCTCGGGATTTATCAATAACTTTCATAGGTTTATAAAAATCTCTATTGTTAAAACATAATATATTTATTATGATTTGTCTGATAAACTCATAATTTTAAGTTACAAATAAATTAATATAACTGTTATGCGTAACCCAAATCATTACCTATAACGTGTAGCTTACTATTAAAATACTTTAAAATCAATAGCAAATCGATCCACCAAAAATTGATCAATTCTTGTCCCCCGTGCCACCCAAGATGATTATTACGTTTTGGGCGGGGAATCACAGCACTAATCACACTCCTATTACGCGCAAGTGCCGGCGCACGCCTGAGACATGCGAAATAATAAAACACGATTGAACGCACACGCACGAAACTTTATGTTATAGTAAGTTGAACAAGTGCCACCAAAATTTAGATTTTTGCTTGAACAAACTTTGATTGAGTAACCTGTGCTTTTAAATTAAATTTTCTAATATGTTTTAATTGTTTTTAGATAATGTGTCTTATGCATATACTAACGATATTGTTTATTTTTTATTGTACCTCAAATTGTTACTTTGGTGAACGCAATTATATAAAAAAATGGAGCTGGGACAGGCCACCCAACTTGAATTTTAAGGCGGTTTTTTTCCCCTTATTATGTACATACACTTATATTTAAAAAAAATGTGGCCCTAATTTAACCAAGTTACGTAGTACACTATAAAAAAAAAGAAACATCCTATCATTTAACACCTCGATTCTCAACGTGGACACGTATAATTTTCCGCCGGGATATTCACCCATTTATTGTTCTACTCGGACAGCTTTTATATTCTACGCTTCAAATAAAATAAATTAAAATATCCAACTACTATTTTATCCTTGTTCGGAGTAAATATCAGACTTTTACCCAAACTCAGGTCTAAAATGATATTTCTAGTAAATTTACCCACCGTTTTGTCTAGACTGAAATCTATTAGCAATATTTCAAGCGTTATTACAAGCAAATTATAAATCTTCATTGGAAAGGGAAATTGGTGCTGATACCAATTTGGTTAAGGGTCCAATTTGATATTCAATTAGTCCTGAATATATTTGGTCGATAACATTGAATACGTTAGTGAATATATCAAATTGAACATTCACACAAATTGTTAGTTTAGATGGGCAATTTGAATTGTTTGTGTTGATTTCCATTCAAGGATGTATGATAGTATGAAACTACGAATACGTTCCGAGAAATCGTAGCAAACATTAATTGATACTGGGTCATATAAACGAACAAGCTTCAAATTAGGTCACGTAATAGCTTTCAAACTAAGAGTCAAATTCTGTGGGGCTCGCTAACAGCCGAACGGGTCGATCTTCAAGGTTAAGCAACGCTTGTCGAGGTTGGTCCGCGGATGGGTGACCATCCATTACATACCGAGATCTCTCTGTGCCTCGGGAAGCACATTTAGCGGTTAATCTCGCCTGTCATTTGTAGATCTTTAACAGTCGTTAGTCTGATAACCAGTCTTCTCAAAGGATATCGTGTTACCCAGTAACTGGGTTGTAGAGGTCCGATAGGCAGTCGCGCCATTTAAAATATTGGTATTCAGCGTCATCCGATTAGACTGATCATCCGATTAGACGGATACGCAGATGATGAGTCAAATTCTGTATTCTTTTGTTTAAATTTGCCCGGAGTAAGAATTTCCCACAGAGTGCTCAGATGAATTCCAACAAAATGGCCGATCTATACCAATACACATATGTCGTAATACCATCAACAAAATTATTCTCATTCAAGACTTGAACTTCCCTAACCCACTCCCCAAAGATCCCAACCAAGACAATTATGAATAATCTGAATAATCTTATTTATAACCTATTCAAATTCGAGACACTAAATTGAGATTTCAATTACGATTAAACCGTACCTGAGACGTAACTGCAGTATGTATAATAATAATATATTCTCGTAAATATATGTACAAGATGAGATATAAACTATTAGGACAAAGTACGTACAGAAGGTCGAAAACAGGCGCACGCACACATAGACGCGTATGTACAGTGATCTCAAACAACTGACTTCCAAAAACGAAAAATAGGAGAAAAATTACTTTTATTTCGGAAGTTGGGTTCGAATTTTGGGTTTTGAATTAACGTTTTTTTTTCTACCTACTTCCGAAATTAAAGTTATTTTTCTCTTTTTAGTGTTTGTTTTGGAAGTCGGTTGTTTTTTAAGTAAAAAAATATTTTTTTCACTTTTTGCTTGCTACTCCACACAAATTCGAATTTCACTATGTAAATAACAGCGAGAGAAACTTAAAACATAATCCAAAAACTACTATACTCAAAAACTACGCAAGCAAAGTTACATTTATATGGGACCTCTGAAGCATGACCTAAAGAATCATCAAAATCAATTCATAATTGGCGAAGTAATCTCGTAACAAACTAATAAAACAAAAAAAAACATACAGACGAATTGAGAAGCTCGTTTTCCTTTTTGACATCAGTTAACAAAAGGGCAGTCATGAGTGCGCTTCCACTCGCTGTACGTGAAGCGTATCTATGTGTGCGTGCGTTTGAACTCGTTGTATGGAGCTGACTTTCTGAACCAATCTATTTTGTGCTATTAGACTGTAGACCGATATTCGTTCGAAACAGCCTGTGCCGACCCATATGTGTCTTGATTGCTCCCGGCACTACGCTTTGTGGTAAGGATGTGGGAAGATATTGACGTTCAGTTTTCAGTCTTTGTTGTTCGTACGCTAGTTCCATTTTGGCCCATAAAGCGGTTTTGGGAAGGACCAGAAGGCCAGTTCTCGTATTTAAATAAAACCAAGGCCAAGTGGAGTCGCGCACACGTAGGGTTCCGTACCATTATCTAACTATTGAACTAAACTATTTATTTTATTCTGTTTTTTTAATATTTGTTGTTATAGCGGCAACAGAAATACATCATCTGTGAAAATTTCAACTGTCCAACTATCACGGTTCATGAGATACAGCCTGGTGACAGACGGACAGACAGACAGAGCAGCCTTAGTAATAGGCTCCTGTTTTACCCTTGGGGTATGGAACCCTAAAAAGGTTCATATTTAAGTCGCATTCGGTCAAACTTGTCAAAAATGTTGGTATATTGATTGTATTTTTGACAGATTGCGAATGAGAATAGAACGAAGTGAACGTTCTTAAAAATGACGAGAATTGCCCCTCTGGTTTGAGAATAGACTGTGGTTGTTAGAGTTTATTGTACGGTACAAGACTTTCTAGCTTACATATTTGAGCGGATAAAAATTGTTGAAATTGTTAGGTAGGTACGGTCCAAATTGATAAGTCCTGTTTTAAATCTTGAACGAAGAACCGGCAATAGAAAAACTGTGCCAATAGGAGCACAGTTTTTCTATAGCAGGTATTTATATTCTATTGCAGTATTAATTGATCCTTTCGCTGATTCACTTCATCAGTACGGCTTGCACGTTCCGTTTGCTCGTTTTCAACGGGGTCATGACCTTGACATGTATAGTGACAATTCAGCTCGCCAAGATTTGATTGAGGTCACATTAATATTAATAGATCTAATAAAAATCTTACCCTATCCTACTATCCCAACTAATATTATAAATGCGAAAGTGACTTTGTTTGTTTATTTGTTCGTTTGTTTGTTATGCTTTCACGCTAAAACGGCTGAACGGATTTGGATGAAATTTAGCACAGGGGTAGACCATGATCTGGAATAGGACATAGGATACTTTTTATCCCGATATTCCCCCGGGATCGAGACTTACGTGGGTGAAACCGCGGGGCACAGCTAGTAATATTATAAATGCGAAAGTTGGTGAGAATGGATGGATGTTTGTTACGCTTTCACGCTAGAACGACTGAACGGATTTGGATGAAATTTGGCACATGGGTAGACCATAGCCTGGAGATGGACATAGGCTATTTTTCATCCTGGATCGCAGTCGAAGTCGCGGGCAATAGTAGCTAGTAGTTTATAACCGGGAGTAACACATAGGATACTTTTTATCTAGATATTCCCACGGGATATAGAAGCAGTGGGAGCATAAGTCTCGATGCTGGTGAAACCGCGGGGCGCAGCTATTAGATATATAAACTAAACTCAATAACGTTTGCTTAAGTTGAAACGCTCGAAATCTTCAATCAAAGACACAGAAAGCTGAATCAGCAACTCACTTCAATCCGGCGCGGTCCTCAGGAATCTTTAAAAACATTCTTTCACAAAAGCCACTTTAAAAGGCGATTCTATAGAGCCGTGTCCAATCTTTTCATCCATTCGTGTGGCAGTGGATTCTTTCCTTTTGAATGTTTGCCCTATTGTACTGGCCGACGGCAAATACTGCCTTGGAATGGGAAAAAAGTAGTGCGTGGAGTTCACGGCGATCTAAAGGGGTGAATTAAAAGTGGGGTATGGGTATTTGGTCTTTCTTTCCTTTGTTAGGAAACTGCGCCGGAGCCAAGAGGTGGTTTTTGATGTCAGAATTTGGTCCTTTGTGTCGAATTTTGGCATGTGAGGCGGTTTTGATTTGTTGGAGAGTCTGACCGATTTTTGGTCGGAAAATGCTTTGTTGCTAGACAACGAAGTCCATCACAAAGCTCGGGAAGATAAACGATCGATTTAACTCGTTTGTAGTTCGCAAATAGTCTTTTAGAAGACATTTCCAGGTATTCTGAATACGCCGCTCGTAAAATAATTTTGATGCAAAACCAATCAAATTGATGAACGATGGGTATTTAGCGAATTTAATAATTAATTCAACCCTTTCTAAACTCCCCATTTTGACCCAAAATATTTCGCCTCGACCCGATAAATCATAAGCTACCGTACTTCATTAAGGTAAAAATCCGATCCGAATTGGGCTGCACATAATGAAAACCAATCAATTCTGAACAGCTAAGGTTATTGATGTAATTGGTATTAAATTTTAATCAGCGTATCTTGTACAGATGTGTACGTAGGTACCTATGTCTGCTAAGATCCTGTTGGTATTGAAATTAATGATTATGCTTGATTCTGTTTCATCGATATTGTTCAATTAATAACTGAGATTATAATTAAGGAGAATCGTAAGTCTTATTTCATGTTGCTTTGATGAATTACGGAATATTTTCGACGTTTGTCGATTCCAGTTGTAGTTCAATTTTTTTTTTTTTTTTTTTGAGTTTGGGATCAAATGACTTCTCCCTGCTCTGGGCGGAGCGGAAGGGCGTATCAGACTTTTACTGACTAAAACCCACCCGTGTTCCTTCAGTTGCCTGTTGTCAAGGTCCCGGTATCCCTTTCGGGCTTTCCCGCAACCCCGGCTGGTAAGTCAAATACCTAAAAAACCTAAAAATACCTAAAAAAGTTGTTCATAATGATGAGTAAAGTCACGTGTTTAAGTCAATCTGCCTAGCCTTTTCCTAACTATCTTGGGGTTGGCTTCCAGTCTAACCGGATGCAGCTGAATACCAGTATTTTACATGGAGCGACTGCCTCTCAGACCTCCACAACCCAGTAACTGGGTAATATGATACCCCTTGGTAAGACTAGTTATCAGACTTTCGGGATTCTGACGACCCGTAACGACTGTCAAAGATCTACGAATGACAGCCGGGACCAACGAATTAACGTGATTTCCGAGACCGGAGGAGTCTCGGTATGTAAAGATGGTCACCCATCCACGGACCAACCCCGGCAAGCGTAGCTTAACCCCATGGATCGACCCGTGGGGCTGTTATTACGTAGCCACGAGCTCCTCAAAGTTACGTGTTTAAGTATCGATCACTAATTACCAGTCACCCTATATATTGATGACACTATGTGAACGGTGTCATCGCAAGTTGATACATTATAATTACAGTTTCTGAGGGCCTCTATCAGTATCCACTTAAGTGCTCACAATTTGTCAGTTTCATCCAGTTTTCCCCTATATTTGCCTTGAACTAGTAAATGTTACGACCCACCCAACTCAGTAATTCACGGCAATCCTTATTTGTCAAGTAATTCCGCCAAGAGCTGGGCTCGTGTAAATACACAGGCCTTTTTCAAGCAGATAGGTCCTAACAAAATTCTTGGCGTATCTCTCTTTAGGTCCTGGCAAGAATGGATTCCCAAGTATTACATATCAGGTATCCAGACTATTCGGGCCAACATGAGCATGCCACTGAATTAGGCGCAAAGCCAACGCTGCACAATTACGGACCTAATGGCTTCAGTGTACCGTCAGCAGATAAGCAAAATGGCGCCCAAATGGGGCAGGAGATAAGTTATTAAGTTTTGAAGTACGTGGAACGGTGTATTAAAGGTGGGTTACTGTTTATGAGGTATGGGATAATGGTTTGATGGCGTACTTGTTCTGATTATGCACTTCAACTAGCTCGGTTCTTCGCCTAGAGGTTTAGACTGTGTTTTTTTTAATATACTACCGACCCGCCTCTGCTTCGCACGGTTTTTACGGCTTGACAAAACATCGACATTAATTTATTACACAAATCTTAATACATTCTCTAAATAATGGTGAAAACTAGAGATGCAACGAATATCGATTTGACCGAATACCGAATATTCAGCGGCGCTTTCAGCCGAATACCGAGTATTTGGCCGAATAGTAGGTAGTATTCGGCCAAATACGGAATACTGGAAAAAATGGGCGAAAACCGAATATACGCCGAATATTCGTTCCATCTCTAGTGAAAACCGCATCAAAATTCATTGCGTAGTTAAGAAGAATTAAGCGGTCACACAGACAGACACGAAAACCTACTTTATTTCATACTATTTATAGATTAATGCTATGTTTTTTCTA
Organism: Lithophane ornitopus; assembly: GCA_948473465.1. Taxonomy (NCBI): domain Eukaryota; kingdom Metazoa; phylum Arthropoda; class Insecta; order Lepidoptera; family Noctuidae; genus Lithophane; species Lithophane ornitopus. The sequence continues at coordinate 8,999,066 of OX419638.1, read as the reverse complement.
ACAGCTAGGAAATTTTTACGTAGGCTCTGAGTTCTTAATATCAACTGATGTTTTTTCAACTATTCAAGACAGGAAATCATCGGACTTTTTACGGTCTCGGGGTAAATTAGTGGAGTATTTTGTGAAAGTTTATGGCCTGTAAAACGATGATAGCAAATTCCTTGTGATTGCTTTGACACCTACATAAGTGGTTCGTGCGTAGGAGTTGGAGAAATATCCCTTAAATACAAAGGTCTAAGCGGTATTTTCGGTCAAATTCCAACGTAAAAAATCTCAGACGAAACTTGAATATTATGCAAAGGAAGAGGGTCCCTTCAAACAAATCTTTCGTCAATTTCGGAGCAATTTCAAACTGTCTACCGTCTTATAATTTAATTTTTTTTCTCACCGTTGTCGCCATGTTTTCCTGTTGAATCCAATAACTCGCGTGAACGGCTCGTAAGAATGAATAGCCTGTCTATGGACTTGTCAAATATTCAGTAAAGAGGGGGTGGAAGAGGGGTGGAGGGGGTAAAAAATTTAGGCCAAGATCAAAGTAAACTGGGATTTGTTGATGCTGATCTAGAAGTTGTAATTTATGATTTTATTTTCTTGCGGAGTTTGACGTTGAAAAATAGAGGTAAGTCCCTATTATTAAAAATGCTATATTTTGAGTGCCCGAATTGATGATTGTGTACGTACGGTAGTATTTAATAAGAAGTTACTGGTAGTAATAACAGGGAATTTATTCGATCACGTACCCTATAATCACCCTACTGGCTGACATTTTAATTTCAAGTAAAATTCGCCCTTTACAAAATAATTGAATTTCGACTGTCATTCTAATGTCAAATAAATTAAAATTGAACGTCAAAGCGCCTTTTCATTTGTTTTCCTTTTTTTGCTGATCCTACATCAGTGTATTTTGGTAGCGTACAGACTGTTTGTTTTGCAGACGATACATGGCCTCTGTTAATGTGATTCCTTTAGCCTATGAATTTGGTATATTTTTGGATAATTTGTTGCCTACTGTATCGAATGACTACTAATGTTCTTATTAATTTTATAAGTACATTTAAGATATTTTTATTATATCACTAGAGTTATAAATGTGGTTCGGTTTAATGTATTGGATAATAAAAATGCTTCATTTTCTTCGTGTTTATGGCGCGACAGTGAATTCGATTTAGTCGGGCCAAAATTCCACCTTTTTCGATCGTCCGTCGGTCGATCTAACTGGGGGACGTCCCACACAGCTGTCTAGCTTTTTCCCAACTATGGTGGGGTCGGCTTCCAGTCTAACTGGATGCAGCTGAATACCAGCATTTTCCATAGAGCGACCGCCTATCTGACCTCCACAACCCAGTAACTGGGTAATACGATATCCCTTGGTTAGACTGGTTGTCAGACTTTCGGGCTTCTGACGACTCGTAACGACTGTCAAAGATCCACAAATGACAGCCGGGACCAACAGCTTAACGTGCTTTCCGAGGCACGGAGGAGTCTCGATATGTTAAATGGTCACCCATCCACGGACCAACCCCGGCAAGTGTAGCTTAACCTGATGGATCGACCCGAGCGGCTGTTATTACTTAGCCACGAGCTCCTCCCCAAACAGCTATAAGATAATAATAGCCCCAGATTGCTTGCATAATCAGCCTATAATGTTCCCACTACTGGGACACAGGCCTCCTTTCTGCGAGACGGAGTGGCTTTTACCACGCGGGCCCAGTGCGGGTTGGTAGATGTCACATGTCTTCGAATTTGTTCTAGGACATGCCAGTTTCCTCACGATGTTTTTCTTCACCGTTTTGAGAGCAGTGGTGATGAAATTATTTACAAAGTAAAGCGCCCCATACTAAACTTCAATACCTACCCGACCCAAATGTGGGACAGCTGTTTTTTTTTTTTTTCTCGATAACGACTTTCGTCCCATTTTATGTACCACAGCTTTCTGATACACCGGGTAAGCACTCTTCAACTATAAACTTCGTAAATAAAACCGGGGCAAATCGCTAGTCTATAAAGTGATCTAAATTGTTAATTGTCAACAATACAATTAATTAGTTGCTACGGCGCCTATTGATCTTGTTTGTTTCTCAATTGTTTTGATGTCATTGTCTATGGAACTCGTGTAAATGGGTGTTTAAGTTTAATTGGATTTGTATATTATAGAGCCTTGATAGGCTTTGATGAAGAATGTAATGCGGAAGTAATATTACTGACAGTTTTAAAAGTAAAATCCTTATTAATTAAGCAAAAAAATAAAGTAATAAAAACTAAAACCCAACTACGACTAAAAAGGTATAAACAAGACACCACAGACAGAAAAATTAAAAATCCGGAGTCACACGTGTTAGGACATAAATCGAACGGATTACGTGTCACTCCGTATTTTTAATTTGTCTGTCTGTGGGGTCTTGTTTATACCCTTTTAGTCGTAGTTGGGTTTTAGTTTTTATTACTTTTTTTTTTTTAAATTCTTTTGGGGTTATAATATATATAATTTTGAAATGTGCTCATTAAGCCCTTTCATTTGATATCCAACATGCTACGAGTAAACAATTTTTTTTTTAGTTCCTGACTTTATGGCCTCTAGAGGGCGCCATTTTTAATGTGACGTCACATAGCCTATAGCCAGCGGACGATCAAGACGCTTCCAACGATACCTCATTTGTCAAATTGTGATGAGTGGTTTAGATGATAGAAGGGAACAGATGAACAAACATACATACATACATACATACATACCGGTCAAAATTATAACCCTCCTTTTTTCTTCGCCGTAGTCGGGTAAAAATAGACCTCACACTGTCACTAACGAGACACGGTAGAATTTTAATTGTTATTGGCCTTTAGAAGGATAATCGACAGTTGAGCGGATAAATTGGTTATTAGACAACTACAGTTTTGGTGCTAACTGAGGTATCGAATTGCAAATAATTTTCTTTTGAACACTCTAATATAATGATTCTTTTATATTTTTGTGAACCTCTAATAATTCCTATTTTGTAGACTTATACATACTAAATAGCCAAGCAACTGCGACAAACTTGGATGTAGCGGTTGTTCACAATTCTAACCTAACCCGTTTGGTTGGGGTGCACTAGCTTAGTTACTGTGATCAACCGTGAGGGAAGACCAAAAAGTTGAAAAGACCCTCATTTTTTGTACGTCTTTTGAAGGGCAACAAGTTTTTAGAGGATCAGTTAAATAGTTCCCATGAAATACACTAAAGAACCATCCAGCAAAAAAGAACCATTCAGCAAAAAAAACCATCCAGCAAAAAAACCACCCAGCAAAAAAACCACCCAGCAAACAAAACATCCAGCAAAAAACTATTTTACTCCGATTGCAGTACAATTTGCAAATCACAAGCGCCATTTACAGACTGATAACGATGACGTATCTATTTAGTTAAATGCTCATGATTAATTCATGATACTCAAGCGGAGCCGGCGGCAGCAATATGTATTATTGAACGCGTGCGAACGGACAGACGGATTGAACGCCATGTTATATTCATATATAGCGCTTGGTGGTTAATAACGTTTTTGTTAACGTTGTTTCTCGGCTATTGTCGGTTGACATGACTCGTGGCGAAATAATGACAGCCGCACGGGTCGACGGTAAAGCTACGTTCGCCGATGTCGGATCGTGGATGGGTGACCATTTATCCAATAATAGGCTGATATTATTAGATCCTACAGTTGGGTTATTATCGCAATCGTTCTCACTGGACTTCAAAACTGCACGATCTGCGTTCATTACTAAAAATATGATGAATAAGTATATTAATCAACTAATTTTAGAGATGCCAGACATATTACATTTAAATAATTAGTTCTGAAAATTAGCATAGAGCGTGGCTCATTGTAACATTTCACTATTATGACACAAGCTACATACATAGAATTCCATATTTCTCCGAAATACAGAAATAATATAAATTCTACGCTCTAGCATACTACATTGTAGAATATAACTTTTACTAACACATATGTTGAAATTTTTGATCAAAATGTATGGAACAGCTGATTTTTTTTTCGCGATTTCTATGTTGGTCCCATAGAAAAAGTTGTTCAAAATGATGAGTACAATGACCCCTTTACGGGTTTAGCATAAAGAAAAAATAGGTAATGTTGTATAAGGAACTCTTGCGCAGATGTCATGCTTCTAGACCCAGCGGTTTAGATTGTAGTATATAACTTTTACTAACACAAATATGTTGAAATTGTTGATTTTTTAATTCAATAACACAAATTATTTCAATAATTTTATTTCAAGCTTTTTTGTGTTATTAATTATATTTGGAATTAACTCATTACTAGCTTTTAATTGATACCAATGCTGTTGTATTTTTTTTTTTTAAACGGCAACGTTTTTTATCTATTTGCAGATGAAATACATAAAAATTATATAGCCTATGTCACTCCCGCAATTAAGACGAACCTAACGACACCTTTTATCTATCAAGCCGTTTGGGCTACAGAGCGTGCCAAAGAAATAGTCAAACATACATAGTATACAAACATACCTACATACTCTCGAAAAACATTACCCTCCTTCTGGGGCAGTCGGGTAAAAACTGTTCTTCGTTAAAAATAACTATAATACACAAACAACAATGAACTACAAAACATTACCATGCCATATTTCTTGCTGTTATCCCAACAGTCTAGTATAATTTATACCGTCTCCTATTCAACACTTACACGGCAGTTATAATAATGACATCCCTAGTGACATTCCAAGGGTAAAAAACCTGGTATTTCCAGTCCCGCCCACTCTGGTCCCCACCATAGTACACTGGACACTTATTACTTCGTGTGAATGACTACAGATGACACAGTTTAATGTCTTACAAATAAATATAGGTACTCTGTACAGGGTGTGGTCATAATTAAACGCCTACCCAACCTAAAATTGCTTAGCATGATCCTCCGTTACGCCGAAAATACTGCAGCATTAATTTTGAAATAAATATTTATGTTAAAGTTGAGGATTGATGCTTCGTCTTAAGCATGACGAACACGATTCCAAAAAAAATCCATTTTACAACTAAACCGAACTATAAAAAAAAAATACTTGAAATTACATCATGAAACATTGCATAATAACTGAACTATCTATACAGTAAGTCTTATGTTTTTTTTTTTTTTTAATTACCATTATTTTCACCGTAAAGAGCAATTACCTAAACTATTCGTTGAGCTCCTTAAGCTCTGAGTTGAGCTCCTCGGTTACTGACAAATGCTTGCACTGACTGGACAGGTCCACTCAAATCTGTGTGGTTCTTTCCTCAAAAGACCATTTTAGACTCTAATCTACATGGTCCTCATATGGCCTGACCAAGATTATGTCTGGACCTTAAAAGAGACTGCGACCTCTGAGTTTGTTTCGGCTTTTCTTCTCAGAGTAGTCAGATAGGAAACGCCGACCTCATCTAGCTTATTTTTTTTTTTTTAATATGACGTGTAAAAGTGATTCTGATATCCTATTTACAGAATAAACAATTTCATTTCATTTCATTTCATTCGAGGCTTGGAGCCGCCAGCACCGATCGCTGTCACTCAGCTGTCCCATACATTTGCATCGAGTAGGTATTGAAGTTTTGGTGGTCAGTTGATTCTTTTTTCGCGATGACAATGTTGCTCCCTATGGTTGCTCCCATTGAGAAAGTTGTTCAGTTCGATGAGTCTGTACCACTCTCTATATTACCACACATTTCTAATACACGCTGTATACTGTGTGTCTAATGGGACACAAATTAGTACCCACCCTTAGTAAATCGCTACGTAAATAACTGCATATTTGAGAACGATTTTCGTTATGGACTGTACAATTATTTTGTTTTATTTTTATTACTGTGTTATTGTGGAATGGTTTGATAAAGTAATTAAGTGTTTCAGTCTGATATTGAAACTTTTTTAACTGTATGTTTACTGTACTGAGTGTAGATACTGAAAAGAAAAAAAAAGAAAGAGTGTGCGATGAAGTAATCACAGAATGTAAAATCACTGTCATAAAAAAGTAATAAATTATACAATTAGGTTTAAAGAAACTTTATTCTCAATAAAGACATACACATACCACTTACTTGACAACAATACCAAAACATACATAGTTACCCATTCTATAAAAGTAATAAAAACTACAACCCAACTACGACTAAAAAGGTATAAACAAGACACCACAGACAGACAAATTAAAAATCCAGAGTCACATGTGTTAGGGCATAAATCGACCAGATTACGTTTGACTCCGGATTTTTTATTTGTCTGTCTGTGGTGTCTTGTTTATACCTTTTTAGTCGTAGTTGGGTTTTAGTTTTTATTACTTTTTTTTTTCTTTTTTCTTTTGGGGTTATAATATATATATTTTTGAAATGTGCTCATTAAGTCCTTTCATTTGATACCCAACATGGTACGATTAAACAATTTTTATTTTTAGTTCCTGACTTTATGTCCTCTAGAGGGCGCCATTTTTAATTTCATGTGACGTCACATAGCCTATAACCAGTGGACGATCAAGACGCTTCCAACGATACCTCATTTGTCAAATTGTGATGAGTCATTTAGAAGATATGAGGGAACAGATGAACATACATATATACATACCGGTCAAATCATAACCCTCCTTTTTCTTCGCCGTAGTCGGGTAGAAATGAAAATGCAAAAACAAATATCAACTAGTTCTATGCCCTATGTTTTCTGTTTTGATGATACTTTAGCTATAGAAGCACTAGAACACTCAGAAAATGCTCAAAATTGCCTGTTTACACCGCTGTCATCAGAGGCCTATTGTACAAATTTGACAACTATTAATGAAAAAGAAAAACATAGGGCACTGTAATCCTTCTTACTCAAAATGGTCCAATACTGGAGAAGGAAATAGACGAGAGCTGAACCTCGAATTATGACTTTTTGTATGGAGAAAAGACCGACCCTATTTCCTCTTAAATGCATTGAACGAGTGTAGATTTCATACACAAGAGGGGAAGTTAGCAATTAGGTAAATTAGCAACCAATTTGATTTGGTCTAGAGATGGACTCTAGATTAGCCTACAAAGCAGGACTCTCTCATTTCACATCAATTTTAATAAGGTTTTTAAATGTATTGTTGTTGTAGTATAAGTTGTATTGTTTATCCATGTGATAACTGTAATATGTAATGTTCAACACAATGTAAATTGTTAATGAATAAATGACTATGAAACTAGCATATTTCCATCTTATCTTCAATATAATCCTCTAATTTGCAACACAAGGATATAGACGAATTTATTTAGCAGCTCTGTAACGAAGTCAAAGAATAAATAGTTCACCGAATGGTATTTATTTGTTTATATTTATATATTCTTTATTGTACACCACAAAAATATATAACAAAAAACAATAACAAACACTACAAAATATACAATGGGCGGCCTTATCGGTATCTTGAACTCTAACCTCTTACCAATGTAAGTGCTAGTCACTTTATATTATTTAAACTCAGTTACACTTTTCAACCTTCACTGATAACATATTTGTCTTCATTCAATCAATTTCTAAAATGTCTGTTGGAAATAGGCCAAAATTGTAGTTTTGTTATATTTATTTGAGAAAAGATTGGACTCGGTATCTTTTGTTTTATGTTTTTGGTTGGCCGATCATCTGCCTAGCCTTTTCCCAACTATTAATTGGGGTCGGCTACCAGTCTAACGGGATGCAGCTTAATAACAGTATTTTACATGGAGCGACTGCCTATCTGACCTCCACAACCCAGTAACTTTTAATACAGAATCAGACGGCCGTTCTGATGGTAAGTATCTCCAATAACATTGGCAAAACAGGTGCGTTACCATGTCTGTAACAAAACTGAACTGTTTTATGTACCTGTGAATAAAACAGGCTTATAATCAAAGCTTAACCTTCGTATGTTGCGAAGTACTTCCATAGAAGACCTCCATTACATAGAGCTTTACTTCTACTAAAAATATATTTCAGAGATAGTAATAAGGTGTTTTTGACCCTGCATTTCTGAGTACCTAACAATTTTTTTAGGGCCCAAAACTCCTCAGAAAATCTTCTTTACCGTACAATATACCAACATCAAACATTAAACATTAGTCGAACACTAGTGATTCTCAATAGCCTTAACATTTAAAGCTACGCATTGACCCTTTGTACTAAGACGGATCCAATCTATTCGAATAAATGGGAGATCCATTTGTACAAATCGGATCAACTGTTTAGGCTGTCCAAAGTGTTTTGTTCTCAACTTGGAATAAAACGGGCTGGTTTTTTGTCCGTTTTAACGTTTTTTTGTTCAGCATTTTTTCGGCTTTTGGATGATTAAAGTTCATACTATAGTATATCAGTTTTGGTAAGCTTAATGACTGTATTGGATTTCTCAATTTCGATTTCTGAATACCTTTTATATAATGGGTGTCATGTTGTTTCGACAACGGCTCCAAAATGTCATCCCATGTCATGCGAAAATGTCCCTTCTCTCAACATGGGCTTCCTATGATCTTAGGGGTCCTATAGCTCTGATATAGTATTCAATACATGACTTAATTATTAAATAGGTAAATAGCACTGATTGATTGAATGACTAACTTACAATACATTCGACGCTTGTAAAAATATTGCCTAGAGGATCGTCTACCTTTGTTCTATATTCAAATCCTGGTTTCCAACTGATATTATTTCCATTTAAACAAATATCATCTTTATTCTGTAAGTGTCTTTATTGTGTAAGTAAGTGTAAATAAGGTTGAAGTCATAATGACTGTCTGTATTTAAAAAGTCTTTAAAATGATTGAACTCGTAGCGCAAACTGAACTTTACGCGTAGATGTTAAGTTATTTTTTCCAAAAACACATTTATTTGTTTATATTTTTCGAAACTAAATACTAGTAGCTAAGTTTTAGTCTGCCAAACATGATTGCTTGGAACAGGAACCCATATTTTAATAATTAAATTACGCGATGCTTATAGGTATGACTGTTTACCAAACAGCTGTTCAAAAGCAATACAGATAAAAACAAGTAGATTTTTCTAGAAATTGTTTATAACACACCTATTATGTTAAACAGATATCGGTTGCTCACCTTTTATCCTCTAATAGAAGTTGAACCACACCAATCTAATTCTCCCACGCTCGCCATTTTGTTTCAAACACGCATTTAACAAAAAAAAAACAAAAAGAATAAAGTCCTTTTTTCCGAACGAAACGTTCTCGACCGACCTTCAAACAACATTCTAACCGCAAATTGAGTTTTTTAACTAACGTTAGTTCTTCTCCTTACCCACAGAATAGATGGGTACAGAAGGTCGGATCTCGGGTCCAAACATCGATCAAAAACAGGCACGCACACATATACGCATTCGAGTGGTGATCTCAAACAAATGCTAATCGTGAGTGCGCTTGCACTCGCTGTACGTGAAGCGTGACTATGTGTGCCTACGTTTGCGGTCGTTGTAGGCACCTGCCCCACCACCGGCGATTAGCGAGAAGCGAGGAGCTAGCAACTAAAAACGAGTTGACGCGCAACGAGCAGCGATTGCCCGACGGCGACGTGCGATTACTCTGGTATGCTTATTTATCAAGGGTTAGTCTTCGAGTGTTCTGCCCGCTAAGCGAGTACTCTCTTTTATAGCTAAAAAAAAAAGAAACGAGTACTCGCTGGCGGTGTGGACAATCAGCGATCAACTATATTAATATATTAGGTATCTCTTTTACTGACACTTGATAGAAAGAAGAGAGAAAATCGTTGATAGCTGGTCGTTTCTTAGTCGGCGGTGAAACAATTGCCGTAAGGAGCTGAACTTCTGTACCCTATCTATTCTGTGTTCTTTAGTATCAGTTGGGTCACCTACCGTGACGACGGCAGCTGTTGTTGACCTTAACAAATAATGTCAAATTTAAACACATGTTAGTTTAACTGGCGATTAAATTGTTGCATGTTATTATTTTGTATCGGAAATGGTGCAACCCGGTGCATATTGTATTCGGATTCGGAATGGTTTTTTGGACATAATTTATTTAGTTTTGCTGTTTCTATATCTATACTAATATTATAAAGAGGAAAGATGTGATTCTTTGTTTGTTTGTTTGTTTGCATTGAATAGGCTCCGAAACTATCGAACCGATTTGAAAAATTCTTTCCATCTTCTAGTGTCGAAAATGACCATTCACCTCTGCATCCTTAACGATCTGAACAACGCACTTAATGGTCCCAACCAGTATAAGTGCTCTTGTACATGAGCGGCACGTTGCCAACCGTAGACAACAGGCAACTAAAGCCGTCGACGATAGCTGCCGACGTGTCGAGGGCAGCCGCTGACGCGTCGAGGGCAGCCGCTGACGCGTCGAGGGCAGCCGCCGACGCGTCGATGGCAGTCGCGGACGCGTCGACGAGTGTCGACGGCTGTAGTTGCCTCTAGCCTCTTGTTTACCGTTGGCAACGTGTCTCACGGGTATATGAGCACTAAGATATAGGTTACCGTCGAAACGAAAAGACGAAGACCATAGCTGTACTTAATTTTTTGCCAAGTTTTTATATGGTGGTGGTCATCCTGTCACCACCTAATACATTACTTGAAGAGTTATTCTTCTAACATTTTTTATGCCATTTGAGGACCCAAAAATAAAGAAAAGTGTTACAAGGCTCTATTCAATATGGCGTCAACCCGCTATAAAAATAACATTTTATATCGAGAAAAAAAAGCGTTATCGCTGTACAGCGACGTCACTGTGCAGATGGGCAACAGTAATATAAGTGAGGGTTGAAATGTTAGGGTAATTACGATTTATTGTGATATATGCCACTTCTGACCTTTTTAAACTGGGATCGGAAATTTAAAGTGACAGAAAGTTTAGTTTGTAACCGACTTCGAAAAAGGTGGAGGTTATGTATTTGTTGATTTTTTAAAGTTTGTTTTTTGTCTAGTACCTACCGTCTTCTTTTGTGGTACTAATTTTTAAGATTGCTCATACTGTGGTAAAAATGCCAGCAAGGTAAGATGAAGGTACATTAAAGTATCGATGTTTTCATTCACCTATGTCAGTGAAAGTGCCCGTAGAAAGTAAAATTTCGATATAATTAGTCGTTTATTTAAAAAAATCGCTCAACGCGCCTAAATAAGCATTCACTTCAAAATCTCCTGTTTCATTGAAAAGTGCAATATAACTACCCGGTCAAAAATGTTATCCAGCTAAAAAAAATGACCTGACCTGAAAAAACATAAACTGACTTGAAACAAAATCTAACCTGAAAAAAATACCTGAAATGAAAAAAAAAATACCTGAACTGAAAAAAAATCCGCTGTTCCATACATTATGACAGGACAGCGTATTTTTTTTTGCATTCCCATTCACTACTTCTCCTCATTATCTTGCCAACTATGACTTCTGGCAAATATTTGTCGTACAGCGTGTGAGATCGCGCGGAAAATGAAAACTATATAAAACTGTAGTCGGCTGTCGTCAAATATTGGTGCCAGAGCATCTGCTATCAAAACTTTACTCGATCCTCAGGGACCAGGACGAACGAAGGCTGGAATAGAAATTGTTTTAATCAATCAGCCTAGCCTTTTCCCAACCATGTTGGGTTTGGCCGGTTTAAATACCAGTATTTTACATGGAGCGACTGCCTATCTGTACTCCACAACCCAGTAACTGGGTAATACGATACCGCTTGGTAAGACTGGTTGTCAGACTTTCGGGCTTCTGACGACACGTAACGACTGTCAAAGATCCACGAATGAAAGCCGAGGGACTGGGAGAAGTTGTTTCAATAAAAGTAATATAATTTGAGGCAGGTTTAAGTAGTTAAGTAATGGATGTTTATATGGTTTGGAAAAAGTCGGAGTAAAAAGGCTTCATAATGGTAATTTGTGTTGAAAGGATTCTCTAGGTGAAGTTTCTGCTTTTAACTGCGCCCCAGTGGATTTATTTAGGCTTCAAAGTCGTTTATCAACCGTAACAGGTTACCTAAATGTTTTGAGTTAGAATACCTTTATAGATTTAAGAAGATAAGATCTGACCCCTATTTAATTAACCGACTTGGACAAGAATGCGTGCAGATGAACGCATTATTTTACAAGTCAATCCATGACAAAAGAATGCATGCATACACGCTTTAAAACTAAACGCACTTACGAAACAGTATCATCTCTAAATATGGAGCAACAATTACAACAATATAGTTAATTTTACACAAAACACCGTAAAACAAAAATAGGTACCTCATCTAGAAACTCAACGAAAATCTGAACCATACAATCAGAGTTCACATTCCTACATTCTTATCCAGTGCACTCCTTACTCTAAGCAAGCGGTACACGTGGGCACCGTTCGACCAGTTATTGCCTCCAGCATCGCGACAATTTTTTGCGACTTTTTCCGTTATAACACACGACACAACATATCGTATAAGTATAACTGAGTCGTTTTGGTTTCGTTTACTCTTCTCGTTCTGTGCGCCAAACAGAATTATTTGTGCCGCTTCGCCTCTGGTCGAAGTTTCAACGTCAGCGTTTAATTTTGTATGGAATTGTGTTTATTTGTCTATGTAGAGACAATATACGTACGTTATGGGACAATTTGATAGGAAAATAGAGTTGAACACTCACTATAACATAAAGAAAGTTCATGGAGCAGATCTTTATTATGTTAATTGAATATATTTTGCTTCTATTAGATGGGCTGAAGCCCGAAAATCTGATAACAAGTCTTACTAAGCGATATCGTAGGATCCAATTATTGGGCTGTGGAGGTCAGACAGGCAATCGCTCCATATAAAATACTGGTATTCAGCTGCATCCGGTTAGACTGGAAGCCGACTACAACATAGTTGGGAAAAGCCTAGGCAGATTGATTGAGATGGGGACCTAAAGAAGTCTTCTTAGACGGTTTTGTAAATGTAGAAACTGAAATATTAGGTCTTTACCTATGAAATTGCCGTTCTGCAGTACTGGCCATTTCAAATCAAAATAATTTTTGTTTGGCTAAGAATTCTAATTTCAAATTACTTTTATTTTAAAAACATGGTTTTTTTTTTCCAAAAGTAGTCATTTCTTTATTGATTAGTGTTACATTTTCATCGCATTTCAATCTTTTTCGTCATCATGGATACGTTAAAAATTCGAGTAATTATGGAATATGAGTACCGTCGTGGCAGCAACGCGGCACAAGCGGCACGCAACATCAACGACGTTTACGGAGCTAACACTACAAACCAACGCACCACCTGTTATTGGTTTGCTCGCTTCCGTTCTGGAAATTTCGACCTGAAAAATGAACCTCGCGGTCCTCCGAAGACTTTGGTCGACAATGACGAATTAAAGGCGATTGTGGAAGCTGATGATACACAATCTACGGCTGAATTAGCAGCAGCTTTCGACGTTAGCGTCAAAACAATATTGGTCCATTTGCGTCAAATTGGCAAGGTAAAAAAGCTTGACAAATGGGTGCCCCACGAACTCAATGATCGCCAGCGCGAAGTACGCGTCGAGACGTGCCTTGCACTGCTCAACAGACACACAAATGAAGGAATTTTGAACCGCATTGTTACCTCCGATGAAAAATGGATTCTGTTTGATAACCGCAAGCGCTCAGCAAGTTGGTTGGATCCTGGTTCAGCACCTAAACAATGCCCTAAACGAAAACTTACCCCTAGAAAAGTGATGGTCACTGTTTGGTGGTCTAGCGCCGGTGTGATTCATCACAGCTTCTTACCAAACGGGGTGAGCATTACTGCAGATGTGTACTGTGAAGAACTGAACACAATGATGGAGAAGCTGGTGCATCTCCAACCAGCATTGGTCAATCGCTCGTCTCCGCTGCTCCTGCACGACAACGCGCGACCTCATACTGCACAGCAGACGGTCTCCAAGTTGCAAGAACTGGGGTTGGAAGCTCTCCGTCATCCGCCCTACTCACCAGACCTTGCGCCTACAGACTACTACTTTTTCCAGAATTTGGATAACTTCTTGGCGGGAAAAAAATTCAATACCCGAGAGGCAGTACAAAATGCCTTTGAAGAATTTGTTGCCTCCCGTCCAGCTGATTTCTTTAAGAAGGGCATCAATAAACTGCCACTGCGATGGCAAAGATGCATTGATTGCATGGGTGATTACTTCGATTAATACAAATAAAAAATTCATGAAAAAAATTCGTTTAAATTTTTTCATACAAAACGGCAATTTCATAGGTAAAGACCTATTATATATATCAAAAGAAACTCATAAACATGGTGATTAAAATTTAAAGATTATCTCAATTTTTTTACCAACAGACGTTTAAAAGATGTCTTATTGAATTCATGATTGATAAATAAACGTTACGTATGCCAAAAATCAATATTTATTTACCACACATTTCTGTTTTGGTTATCTAATAACTTCGCTCACTCTTCAAATCCCAGGATTACCCACAATAAGCCAACGACCCTCCTATCATATAAAGATAATAATTCTATTCAAAGTAACTCTATCCCCTTGTTTTCCCATCCACAGTATTTTATTACCAAAATGGATATCAATTTTGACAAATATGATTACACTATGCCCGAATAATCACGCCGAAATTGGTAATTGAATAACTGCCGGCGCCATTTTGATTCTGTTTGACAGATAGGTGGAGCCACTAGTCGTATATTTCGAAGTTGCGTATTTGTTTTGGGAAAATGGCAGGGGTTGGATTAAATGTGGATTTTATGAGAGACGTTTTATTATTCATTAAAGTACTATTATTTTGTTACATTTATTAGATATTATTATGAAGTTTTCTATGAGATTGGCCACATTTTGCACGCAATTTGCTCATAAGAAATGGAAACAGATGAATTAGATTACTAGAACAATCTGTAGCAGCGCCGAGTAAACTATTAATCCGTATATATAAGTTACTTAATCGTGGATATCAGGCAGTAAGTAGGTCGAAAGTTATTTAGAGTAAAAAAAGAAAATGTAAAGCTTTTATTTAAAAAAAACATGAGAATAGCTCAGACCAAATAAAAGACCAATACACAGAGCGCTGCGAACAATACAGTGAAGCATGCCAAAACTACACCACCGCTATGTGCATACACGCTCAAACGCACACATTTACAACAATTTACAATCAAACTACACTAAAATATGTGCACACATGTTTACGAAACCGGCCTCACGTCACTGTTGACAGCGCTCTATCTTGGTTTTTTATTTGGTCTGAGGAGAATAGCATCATTTTTCAAGTAATTTACGCCTGGAAACAGATGAAATAGATTACTAGAAGAGTCTAGTTGCGGCTAGATTTAGACTCTAATCTCATTAAGCTCGAGAACGGGAATCAATCTATCTGCCAATTTATTGTAAGTGAGATACAGACGCCAGTATTTCTCTTTGTACAAAGCCGGAGAAGCTTGAAAAGAAATGTCTATGAGCAGTACCTAACAGCCTTATAAAATGTGTAATTTATATAACCGAAAACCTGAAAAGAGGTCATAGTACCTACACATCCTTATGAACAAGAAAAAAATCTGCTGCTCCATACATATATGTTCGCAGAAATTTTAGAAACATCAGATGTTTTTTTGCGATTTCAGTATTGATCCCATATTAACGTTTTTTTTTTTTATAATGATGAGTACAATGACCTCTTTTCAGGTTGTACGGACATTATGCCTGTTTTCTCCGAAAGGTTAGCCTATATTAGGTACACCAACTTTTCGCCAGTTATGTTTAAGTCCCATGCAATAGGGGGCGAGCCTATTGCCATTAACAGGACATAAATCCGGACTCCGGGCCGATACTGGGAAATCCCTTATGGAAAAACCCAATAACACTATGTCCGATTTGGAAATGGAACCCAGTCTTATGCTCAGCAGTAGTTCCTGCGACCACGAGATCAATGAAACAGTCAAAAATTTACGACCCATTACATATTGCACACGGCTACACATCAAGCTATACATTTCCAGATTATGCTGATCTAGCATTGTATAGGATTTCCGAACAATGCGTGGTCAGCTTATACTGGAAATGTATAGCTTGATGTGTACCCGTGTGTACAAGCAAACAGTTTTAAATGACAGATATATTCTAAACAGATATCTCATCATAATCATCATCATCATAATCAGCCTATAACGTTCCCACTGCTGGGACACAGGCCTCCTCTCTGTGAGAGGGTGTGGGCTGTAAACCACCACGCGGGCCCAGTGTGGGTTGGTAGCTGTCACAAATTTCTTCGAATTTTTGGTTCTAGGGCATGACGGTTTCCTCACTATGTTTTCCTTCTCCGTTTTGAGAGCAGTGGTAATGAAAAAATTTACACAAATCTTCAATCAAATCAAAATTCTTTAATTTCGTTATATACACTACTGCCGTGAATTTTTTCACATATCCAAACCCAACCATTGAGCTGGCAGGGGGGGGGGGGACACTTGGCTCTAACAAAAATTAGCTATTTATAGCTTAATATTCCGCAAACGGTTAACTGAATCCAAAAATGGTTTTAACAAACTCACATTATTTTTAAACAACCTTTCCACAGATACCCCACACCATGGGATTGACGAGAAAAAAAAAACCATCCCCACTTTAAGTGTAGGGGAGGTACCCTAAAAAAAAACTACTAAGCCTGTTCGGCGTCCTTTATATGTGTATCCATACCAAATTACAGCTTTCTAGTACCAACGGTCTCTGAGCTAAGCCGCGGACAGACGGACAGACGGACATGGCGAAACTATAAGGGTTCCTTGTTGATTACGGAACCCTAAAAAAGAGCTTGTAAAATCCCTGGCCACTAAATAAAATCCTTTGAAACAATTCACTCCACAACTCGGACATATCAAGATTAATTACCCTAACATTATTCAAAACGTCAATCAGAAAAGGTTGATAGAATAAGTTCGTTTCCAGTTCGAGGGCCGATAAAAGGTTGGCTGAAATATAATAAATCATATCTGTAGGGCCTGCCCCTGTCAGCCACTATGTACTTACGTAAACTGCCCTATGTTTGTACGTATAATGTAATAATGTAGGTACATAGTGATATGTTAAGTGTTTTCGACGTGTTTTTGGGGAGGAAAACAAGAGTGCGGTAAATTGACAGGTGTATTAAAAGAGGCTCTAAGAGTGAAGGTACGTAAGTGCAGTGTGGACTCCAGACAGTCAGCTGTGCTGACTTTGCTGTTATTTTTTTTATTTGTGACTAAAGTTAGTTTTAAGTGACTAACCTGGTGTCACAGTTTTTATGCCGCCCATGGGCCTCTAATTTGGCTTCGCATGCCGTCTAGAAATATCTCTCAGGCATGCCGGTTCTCTCACGATGTTTTCCTTCACCGAACTTCACTTTTGAAGCGAGTGATAATGATACAATACGCACATGAGTCCAAAAAGTCAGCGGCCTTGGGTTCGAACCCGAACTAGAGTTATTTGTATCTATTTTGTCTTGAGTCAGGTATTATTGACATGAGAAAAGTATTTGTGGATTTTTTTTCAGCAAAATGGATTTAATGTCGTGCAAATAGCTGACTGAAAAACTTTTGGTTCTAAAAATCTACAATACTTTTTCCTAAATATCCAAATAATTCTATCACAATCCAGTACGTTATTGCCTATTAGAATCTGCAACTAACTAACAACTAAATTCCAGTTAGAAGTCTCCAAAGAGTTACAAAACAAGAATGTTGACAAAAATGTCGACATTTTCACATAAACAAATGATAATGCACAGCCACCACACTAAACATTGTCAGTTTTGTTTAAGAGCAAGCATCAGGTGCAGGAACTTTGTAGGGGGCGTCTACACCGCACATTCATCTGCACACCACACCAATAACTCAAAACAAAATTAAATCCGAAGTCCCGTTTTTTTCTCTCGATCAATTTCACAGCAACAACAACGCCGAAGGGTACCTAACTACCGCAAAACGAGCGAACATCTGAGACCCACCCACATCTTTCAAAATTCTAATATGGCCGAACAATACAAATTTAATGCAACATCCAACATCTATACATGTCGTAATGAAAAACAAACATAGCCTACGTTGATTTAGGTTCAGAGTAAACATATAATAGTGAGTGGCTGGCTACCCTTAGATTAGAAGAGGGTTCCCTTTTGTTGACCTTGCGTAGAGGGGGATTTAACTGCATTTAATATTATTGCATCACGGTATTTTGGTTCTGATTTCTATTCGGGTGCAATGCTAGCAATTTTGCTGATTATACTTTTGGTGCCAGAAAACCAATTTTCTTATTGGAAAATTGGTTTTTGCATTACGCTCCAACTGTCCCAATTTTTGTAGTCACGTGTGCAATATTATCAGTACTAGGGGGGCTCGTGGCTAAATAATAACAGCCGCTCGGTTCGACCGAAAGTTAAGCTACGCTTGCCGCGGTCAGTTCGGGGATGGGTGACCATCCATTACATATCGAGACTTCGTGTCTCGGAAAACACGTGAATCTGTTGGTCCCGGCTGTCATTCGTAGATCTTTGACGGTTGTTACGGATAATCAGATGCCAAAAAGTCTGACAACCTATCTTACTTAAGATAATATCATGTTACCCAGTAACTGGGTTGTGACGGTTAGATAGGCAATTGCTTCTTGTATAAATAAAAAATGTAAAAAAATGTAAAAATAAATACTGGTTTTGGGCCCGATTTTGTTGTTCACGGGTGCAATTCACAATTTTGCACTAACGATTATTCATACCTTATTAATAATATTCTTAATTCGAAAGTAACTGTCTGTATGTCACCTTTCACACCTATATCACTGAACGGATCTTAACAAAATTTGGCAAGGAGATAGATGGCATCTTGGGGAAGGACATAGGGTACTTTTTATCGACATACCACGCGGGCGAAGCCGCGGGTGAAAGCTAGTACTTTATATTTCGTACCAGAATTTCTATTAACCTGTGACTATCATAATATAGGGCGAATATTCTAAAGTAAGAAGTTTCCAAATTAGTGCTAAAGTTTGAAGTAACATGAACGCTGCTAAGCTTTCCAAATATTCAATAAGTGGTTCGCTATAAGGTTTCCACTAACTTTCGATCTCACTTTGGGAGACCAAAGCAACTATTTACCCTACCTTCTTGAAAATACACTGGAAAGTCCTCTCACTAGAGTTTTGGAGTTTTGCTATGGTTAACGTTGTTAAGAGGAACTATTAATGATCTCACTAGTCTAAATAGTTCCAGCTCCTTACTCTAGTTCATGCAGGGACGCCATGACTGACGATCCTCACTAACAACTATGAAATGGGTTCTAGTATGTTTGTATAACATAATTTGTTTACATCTTATGCCTCGGACAACACGTAAGGCCGGTGCTCCTGCGCAAAGCCTCTCCCGGACGTGTCGGATTGCCGTCCCATCAGACTATGAGAGTAAAGGAACAGAGAGTGCACCTGTGTTTGCGCATCCGTTGAGATTGGACGCCATGACCAGAATTCGGTCAGGATCGTATTATAAACCATTTATTGTATTCATCACTTAAAACTCACTAGGTGTCCTACTTTATCTTTCTTTCTTTTTAACCGACTTGTTCAAAAAGGAGGTGGTTCTCAATTCGTCTGCTTTTTTTTTTTTTTGTTACTCCATTACTCCGCCAATCGATTTTTTCCTGTGGTTAGTGAGTAACCAGGTGTCGGAGTTTTTATGCCGCCTCTAACTTGGTTTCATATGCCGTCGAGAAATATCTCTCAAGCATGCCGGTTTCCACACGATGTTTTCCTTTACAGTTTTTGAAGCAAGTGATGATTAAACAATATGCAGATGAATCCAAAAAGCCAGAGGTGCGTGTCTTGGTTTCGAACTCGAGACCTTATATATCAGACTTGGCAGTCTGACGGTCACACCTCTAGCCTGTCACTGTTGTTTTACTGCACGCGTAGCATGACCATCGTAGAAACGGGATTTGTGGACAGCATAAGCATAATAGCATAACCAGCCTCCTCAGTCCCACTGCTGGGACACAGACCTCCTCTTTGTGAGAGAGAGTGAGCCGTAATCCACCACGCGGGCCCAGTGCGGGTTGGTAGATGTCACATGTCTTCGAATTTTCGGTTCTAGGACATGCCGGTTTCCTCACGATGTTTGCCTTCACCGTTTTGAGAGCAGTGTTGATGAAATAATTTACACAAAGTAAAGCGCCTGTCAGGGTTCGAACCTACGACCTACAACTCGTAAGTCGCGGCCGTTACTCCTGGGCCACCACAACAGACGAATAGACAAAATGGCAGATAAACAATCACAGTCTGTCATTTTGTCTATTCTTCCGTCGACAAAACCCGTTTCTATGGTCATGGTATACGTTTTTATTCATATTCCAATGAAAGGCGACATTGCCGCAATTTCATTAATTATTTATTACTAGACCTTTTCCCTAATAACTTGCAAAATCTCCCTATTGAAATAAACTCATCAGGTGTCCTTACAAAGTACTAATGAAACAGGTTTCCAACACAAAGTAATTTAGCCCAAACAGGTCTAAAGTCTGAACGGTACACCGAAACCTGATTTAAGTTCCCCTAAATCTCGGAGTCCCGAATTTTATTGGACTTTTTAATTAATCCACTTAAAAGTACTTTATTTGGCTGTATAATAGAATTGGAGTTTGTAACGACCATACAGAAAGACACAGGTTTAAAGAGCTTTCAGAGACTGCCATGCAAAGTTTGTAAAGGTTTTTTTTTAATGAATACCTGTTCTGATAGGAGTAGATGCGTAGGCGATTAAAATATTAGCAGAAAGTACTGTCACATTCCTATTTCTTTCACCAGAAATTGCAAATAAATTGCATTAGTAGAAATTGGAATAGGTGAATATATTTACCTAAACTTCGAGGGGGTAAATACCATAGAGTGCATAATACCTCTAAAGTACCTGAATGATGAAACCTTAAATCGTAATAAGATTCTTCGAAATAATTATTTCAAAATCAAAATCAAAAGTCATTCATCATTTATCAAACTTGGCTGAGAATTAGCACTTTTCGAACGACAAAATAACATAAGACAGTCCCCCAAAACGCCCACCCTTCACCACTTCCTAGTGCTTTAGCTGGGGAGAAGAAGTGAAACTCCCCAGCAGCTTTAGAATCAATTTTTTCTAACTGAACTGAAGGAGGTATTATCCACTACATACTGCTTCTATTCGACATCATTTCAGCCTTTTCCGAAATTTCGAACAACTTCCTTGTCCCAACTAGATTTGGCATTTAGTATTGGAATAATGCAGCTATGGTTTGTATGAATTTCTGTTTCAAAACCGAATTCAAAGCTTTGACTGTTAAAGCAGCAAATTCAACAGACGTTTGGGACATTTAAACGTCCTGTGGGTTGTGGAGCGTTCAGCACTAGGTTCGATTTCTAGGTAAAGCTAAAGCAGATTACTCCAGTGGAAAGTCTGGTAAATTGTTATTTGGCTATTGGTTGGATAGATTTTTGGAAATAATGCTAAAACTGACTGCCTCGTTGTTCTGGGAAGCGCTACTGCTGAGCATGAGGTCCTGTTTCGAATCCCAGGTCGGGAAAAGTATTATTGGGTTCTTCCAACAGGAATTTCTCAGTAGAAGCCTGTCTGCTCGCCCCCTATTACATGGGACTGTGGGTGTACTAGAGGTACACCTCTGTCTATCCCTTCGGAGAAACAAGGCGTGACGTTATCATATTGTTATAATGCTATGAAAATAAAAAATAACAAAACAACTACTATGAAAAAAAATCATTTTTTAGTTGTGGTACCTACCCCACATAAATTCGAATACCACTACCGGCTATGTAAATAACGGTGAGAGAGTAACTTAAAACATACAGACGAATTGAGAACTTCCTCTTTTTTGAAGTCGGTTAAAAAGATGGAGGGAGACAGACAACTGGAAAAAAACTAAAACCCAACTACGACTAAAAATGTATAAAGAAGTCCCCACAGACAGACAAATTAAAAATCCGGAGTCACACGTAATCTGTTCGATTTATGCTCTAACACGTGTGACTTCGGATTTTTAATTTGTCTGTCTGTGGGGTCTTCTTTATACCTTTTTAGTCATAGTTGGGTTTTAGTTTTTATTACTTTTCTTTTTTTTTCTTTTGGCCTTATAATTTATATATTTTTGAAATGTGCTCATTAAGCCCTTTCATTTGATACCCAACATGGTACTATTAAACATTTTTTTTTTTAAGTTCCTTACTTTATGTCCTCTAGAGGTCGCCATTTTTAATGTGACGTCACATAGCCTATAACCAGCGGACAATCAAGACGCTTCCAACGATACCTCATTTGTCAAATTGTGATGAGTGCTTTAGAAGATAGGAGGGAACAGATGAACATACATACATACATACATACATACATACCGGTCAAAATCATAACCCACGTTTTTTCTTCGCCGTAGTCGGGTAAAAAGTAGTAATAACTAAGTAACTGAACAAAAAACTCAACAATACTTCTCTCACTCTAATTCAAATGTTTTGAAGCTCTGTTTACATTACAAATACACACAGCTAGCAGACAGTAATTACTAGATACCCAAACCAAACAACGAGATCGATCAAATTAGAACTAAACCGAATTGTCACCGCAACTACCAACAAGTAGTGAACACGGCATAGAATATTATATTACAAAGGGACTAGTAACTCCAATTCACTGGACATATTTGTAGCTGCGTTACCGCTGCGTTGACGCTGCGTGGACATCGGTGCTTGCGGCGTAATGTCGGCTCCGATGCCAATGACTGCCTGCGATGATGGGTGACCGTTTAGTAGGGAATAGTAGGGATAGTTACTTGACTGGCGTGTTTGTGTGACAATTATTATTAATGTATTCTTTTTATGTTTCCAGATACGGGGTATAGAAATGTAGAGTTATTAATGACTTTGAATTCTATTTTTATTTCAAGTACAGTCTGCACACGCAGTTTATAAAATAGCTTGATAATATTGACTAGATGATCAGTTGAAAACGATCATAGCTACAAAAGGTGAAAATGGTAGCTACGGCTTTAGTTTTAATAATTTGCAACTGTTATCGGTTTAATTTCGTTACATATTTGTTTTTTTTTTAATAATAAAAAAAGCAATCTGCCTAGCCTTTTCAGGGTCGGCTTCCAGTCCACCGGATGCAGCTGAATACCAGTATTTTACATGGAGCGACTTCCTATCTGACCTCCACAACCCAGTAACTGGGTAATTATGATACCCCTTGGTAAGACTGGTTGTCAGACTTTCGGGCTTTTGACGACTGACAAAGATCCACGAATGACAGCCGGGACCTACGGCTTAAACTGCTTTTCCAGGCACGGAGGAGTCTCGGTGTGTAAAGATGTCACCCATCCACGAACCAACCCCGGCAAGCGTAGCTTTACCTGATGGCTGCGTACGACTCGTGCGGCTGCTATTACTTAGCCACGAGCTCCTCAACACAATCCTTGTAACACAATCAAAAGATTTATTTAATTAAATCATCTTTTGAGCAACAGATCATCGTCTAATGCTGAGAAGCCTCTTCTACAAACTAATGGTAGATGTTTTTACTAACACCTCGAAAGACAAAAGTTCAGAGGTATTATAAACTAGTTCTAGCTACTATCGCCAGTAACTGTCCATGTCAAAACACTCCACACGTCAGGAGTCGATCTGATTTGGGACTCAAACTGCTTCATTGTAATTTTGTACGTCCGCTGTCCGATTGACTATTGTTTGGACTATAATGAGATATCCATCCTACCTTTGTATTGTAGGCGAGCTTTGTGCTTTGCAGTTTTCATGTTCGATATGTCCCTGTGCTTTGAGATATTGTAGATACCTAGCGTATTGGTAAAGGAGATATATAGTATGGTGGTCCTGTTTTGTGAGTTGATTTTGGCATTGAATTTAAGACTGGTTGGCAGACTTTCGGGCTTTTGACGATTCGTAACGACTGTCAAAGATCCACGAATGAGAGCCGGGACCAATGGCTCAACGTGCTTTCCGAGTCACCAAGGAGTCTCGGAAGCTAGACAATTACGTAAGCAAAGAAGACTTAAAAATTCTCCATATTTTAAAACAGCTACGTGTAGGTAAATCTTCTCTGTCTTATACTGGGTGTTAGGGTAGACACCGTTATCCTTGAAACTAGTGGTTTGGTTTCATCTATAATATACTTTTTCTATGGGATAAACCATGAAATCGCGAAAACAAAATCATTGGTCCCATAGAAAAAGTATATTATAGATGACACCAAACCACTAGTTTCAAGGATACCGGTGTCTACCCTAACACCCTGCATAACTCATACCAACAGATTGCTCCATCAAAATATTAAAAACATTACCCTCCTTCTGGGGCAGTCGGGTAAACATATACTTATGATGTATCTCATCTTACGATATTACCGACTCTAACTTAAGGCGCTGCGCAAACATACACCGTAAAACGTCCACTTTTCGTCGCACAGTTAGTTATATTGCTACGTTGAAAAAAAAAAACGAAAAAAAGAACAGAAAAAAAAAATCGTCTCGAAATACTCAATATTTTGAGCGACAACTATTCATATTTTTGTAACTATAAAAAAAGAAAGAAATAAGTATGTAAAAATATTTTATTTTATTTAAATTAAATGAAAACTGAAATAACGTTCGATTGGCGGACAGGAGGTTTAACTGAAATCAAACGCATCGCCATTTTCAACCGTATTTGTATACCGCGATGCACTATTGTCGCTTCACCTACTTCAATACCCACAGAATTGATTACCGCGCCTTAATGCATCTTACCACCGGCTCTTGGAACCGGTTCCGTACAATACAGCATCCCAGTTGTATTCCCTCTGTATCTGTCTGGAGATAAAACGCACAAACAACACGCGTTTAACAAAACTTCGGGTTATTACCGAGCATTGGCAGTAATTCGTCACGATTATGCCTTCATTGCGGTTTTCGGATGCTCCGGGGTAGGGCTGTCGATCATTATTTTTGCTGTTTGTAAATATTTTGAAAAAACTTACAATTTACATCTAATCTAAGCCTGCAGCTATAGTAGCATAATGATGGTAGGCATCAACACGTTGGAACTGAGACGCAAGTGTGCGCTTTCGATGCACTATTACTTATTGCTCAAAAAAATACAATAGACGTAGATATATTTAGTAACCTATTCCGCTTGACTATTCTTCAAGAGTCCACCAACAGACCAGTGTGTGACCACAAGTGACCAATTGCAAACCAGAACGCGACGTGTTACCACACCGAGCGCTGGACGCAAAGTGGATCTTTGTGTGGTAACACGTCGCGTTCTGGTTTGCAATTGGTCAATCGTCATCCTGAGGATGCCTCGTTGACAGGTGAAACACGTGTCGATTTCTTACAGGGTTTTTTAGGACTCTTGAAGAATAGTCAAGCGGAATAGGTTACTAAATATATCTACGTCTATTGTATTTTATAATGGATTTCCGCAAAGTCACGCCTGAATCAATTAACTATCTTATTGCTCAATATTAAGATCGATGACGCGACTACTGTAGCTCGCTGTGCCTGTTTGCTCCGGACCGGCTGCGGCGGTCGCACGCCTGTTCGCGGCTCCACCAGTGCGTACTGCTCGATATGGTCCCACAACCTAGGCGATCCATCTGCTGAACGCCCTGATTGCTCAGGAGCTGGGTGTTGACATATTTATGTGTGTCCGTCGCAATGGTAAACATTCGCAGTAACGTACATCGCAATCACGTACTTTCGCAGTAACTTACATCGCTTTAATGAACTTCGCAATAATGATGCACACCCGCGAAATTCATATTTTCTTTTTTTTTTTTGCAATTTGCAGGTCAGTGTCAGGTTGTATGGATAATTGTAAATTTGAACCTCCCTTGCCTTAAGGTAAACTAGAGTTTATAAATTCGCAATTCAGGGGGCCCTAACCGGCCACATTAGCAATTCCTCTAAAAGCAATTCATAATTTGTGGACCATTTTACGAATCTCCATAGAAAACTGTCAAACAGATGAATTACTTCGAAATATGAATTACACGCAGATCATATTATGAATTGTCAGTTTGTGACATTTTACGATGATTCATAATATTTTCATAATATGATATTGCTAAAGTGACCGATTTTAAACCCCCAGAACCCGAATGACATTTTTTTGTGATAATTATTTTTTGCCTTCAATATACAAATAAATAAATGTATCTGCAAAAATACAGAAGCAATTTAATACGTGGTGTATTTTTTTACCAAAACAGTTTTTTCGTAAAGTGACAACCATGACCCACAATCATCGCCGATGCGGTTTCAACGTAGGCAGTAATCGATGCGAAATAAACGTAATGAGGCGAGTAATTTGCACTTTTATTGCACCAAGCGTAGCGTATGGTTTCTGTAACCAAAACTGGAGTTATTTCCATAGGTATAGATAATTTTCAACTTATTCGATACTAGCTGTTGCCCGCGAGTTCATCCTTTTCCAGGTCATGGTCTACCCATGTGCCAAATTTCATCTAAATCCGTTCAGCCGTTTTAGCGTGACAAACAAACTTGCTTTTGCATTAATATAGTTTTATATAAGTTAGGATTACTTAAGCTGAATTGCTGCAGGTTCTCGATTAGTAACAGTCGGTGGCACGAACGAAAATATGTAGTGTTTTTTTTTTTGTCAAAACTTTAACATATTTATTTCAAAATTAATGCTGCAGTATTTTCGGCATAACGGAGGATCATGCTAAGCAATTTGAGGTAGGGTATGGCCTTAATGTGCCTACGTACACCCTCTTCTGAGTACTACGGACCCGTCCTTGCACAAGGACATATTACTAATACGGCCTGAGTATCCTTCTAGGGAATCTCGTCTCAACGACTCACAGTGGCACGATCAATTGTTTATGGACATAATCATTGACAGTAATGGTTTTAGTAGATCTTATTGTTTTCCAAATATGGTAGGTACGTACCTAATCGCTGAAATCACCACTTTAAACTGTTAGATTGGTGATTCATCATCATCTCAGCCGAAGGACGTCCAAGGGGCCAAGTCTACTAATTTACAAACGTGTCAATGGTCTCACAATGATGAGTTTTTGACATATTTACCATACAAAATCTGTCAAAACGACACGTTTGTAAATTAGTAGACTTGGCCCCCAGTTCTGTGCTTCTCGCATCCAGTAGATGTCACCTACCTTCTCCAGGTCATCGGTGATTGGTGATAAAAGTTTCTGATAAATAAAGAGTGCAATAAAAGAGTGACTGTACTAAGCGATCATCGGTCGTATCTTGGGTAGTCAGTCGTACTACAAACTTGCTGCCGGCATAAGTCGGCGTGACATAATATTCTCGTATTTCTTTCCTTCTGTTTCGTGTGGTTAGTGAATAACCTGGTGTCAGAGTTTTAAAGCCGCCCATGGGCCTCTGACTTGGCTTCACATGTCGTGGAGAAATATCTCTCAGGCATGCCGGTTTCCTCACGATTTTTTCTTCACCGTTTTTAAAGCAAGTGATAATTATACTATACGCATATCACTCCGAAAAGTCAGAGGTGCGTGTCTTGGGTTCGAACTCGAGACCTATTATATATGTTATACTTGGCAGTCTGACGGTCACACCACTAGGCTATCACTGCTTGCATTCTCGTATTACTGGTGAATAAAGGAGATTAGAAGAAGTGCTAAATGCGAGTCTCTCACACGAAGGGCTCCGTACCACATGGTGAAAACTCCAAAGAAAACACATTTCTTGAATGGAGACCCCTTGTTATAGCGGCAGGTTCAAAAGATACTGTCCTGTGATAGACGGACGGACAGCGGAGACTTAGTATTAGGCACCCGTTGGCACCCTTTGGGTTCGGAATCCTATAAAGGAAGATGTTGCTGCCCATCATATTTAGGTTATGGGGATAACCTAAAGATTATGTGCAGCAGCATAGAGGGTAGAGGTACTTATTACATACATAACCACTGATGGAGAAGAAAGGCCTATTCTTTCCAAGAAAAGTAGAAACCATATTATACTTACAACAAAACAGCGGTTACTACAAGGAAAAATATAGCCGTTATCATAGAAAAATACAAAGAGAAACTGCTACAAAAATTACTGTTATTTTTACTCCTCCATTTTCCTCATAGAAGCTCATATTATCACGCCGAGGAAAATAGGAAAAAGTAGAAGTATAAGTGCAGCCCATAAAATATATGTCCCGTAGTAAATAAAGAAACTTCAGTAATTTTAGTTTAAAAACTGCGGTATCATCGGATGAAGTACTTTGCTAGATAAAATGTTATTCTGAGAATTAATGTTTGATAGTATTTTATTGTTGGACTCACTTTTTATTCTATAAGTTTCTTTCTTTCTTTGAACAATGTTTTTGCTTAAAAGAGTGCAGGATAAAAATGTTTTTGGCTATTTGTAGACTTAAGCCATAGCCTTCCATAAGCCATAAGTCACAGGATTTATACTCTGATTTTTAATTTCCTAGACTAAAATGATATTTGGTGTCGACATTTAGATAATCTAGTTACCTAGTGACTCTCACCAAGGACCACTGAATCATTCTCTGCAGGAGGACCTTCACTGTTGTATTGTCTCTGTTTTTATTAATTATTGCGAACAGGACGATAAACAGACGCGACGGAGAACTTTGTTTTATAATATGTAAGGATTAGGATTTTTCGTGTTATTTAATCAAATATCTGTCATTTTGGTCTAACAAATTAAAAATGACAGTTTTGTAAGTTTAATTCGGTATTAGAAAATAAATAAAGTACCACCGTAAAGTGTAAAAGTGTAAAGTGACTTAGTCTAGTGTAAGTATAATTAAAATTCACTGAAGTAAAAAGTACTAGACTTACTTTAACTTAACTTGTTTCTTTACAAGTTAAAACATCGTTTGGGTTTACGAAACAGTATCAAAACGAGTAATGTGGAAGGAGAAACTGCCTTGTCTTTTAACACCTTTTTGGAAAGTCATAAATACCTATTAGAAAAAAAAATACTACCTATTCAAATTAAAAAAATAGATAAATATCGCAATACCTTTTCAATATGGCCAATTCATATCAGAATTTTCCCTTTTCCCGTACCGCTTAAATAAGCGTTTCAAAACCGCGGGAAAATAAAGAAAATCGTGTAATTCATTCGGAACCTACCCGTTTCACTGTCAGGGCCCCTATAGTGTGGGCGTGAATATAACACGCCGCGAAATATCTCGGTACATTGGAATTTTATTGTTTTATGTTTTATCTGTGCTATTTTTTAGGTCTGTGGCTTTTGGCGCCATTTTTAGACGGCCATTTTGATTTTTTTCAATGTTTCTTAGTAAAATATTATTTTATCACTGTTATGTTGTTTATATTGACTGGCATTACATTGATTTTAAATCGTCCCTACAAGTTTTAAGGGCTTTTGTTTAAACTAGTCAATTATAGGTTTTTTTTTAAAAGGATAGAGGAAAAACAGCTTATATCCAATCAGATAAATCCAAACGAGCCGCGATTTACCAATTGTAGGTCGTAGATTCAAACCCTGACAGGCTTTACTTAGTGTAAATTATTTCATCACCCTGCTCTCAAAACGGTGAAGAAAAACAGTGTGAGGAAACCGGCATGACCTAGAAATAAAAATTGGAAGACATGTGACATCTACCAACCCGCACTGGGCCCGCGTGGTGGATTATGGCCAACTCCTTCTCACAGCGAGGAGGCCTGTGTCCCAGCAGTGGGAACATTATAGGCTGCTTATGCTAAATCCAAACGATAAAAAAATCCACTCAGATAAATCCGATGCAAATACAGATCACAAATTCGCCAATAACCCGAAAGCACAGGTAACTTAATATTCCATTAATTTCAATTAATTTTGTGGTTTCAACTGAAACCCCATTGAAGTATCTATCGACCCAATTGCGGAACCTTTCAAGCAAATGTAGATCAAGTGTAATTGAATCAAAATATGGATAAGCGACTCCCGTGAATGTACGGGGACATTCTGATTGATTGCGGTGACAGGCTTCTGGTATAAATGCAACTGGTAGTAGTTGTTAGACTGGTTACTTGTAAGAGTTTGTGTTCCTATAAGACGTTTGTTTAGACATTCTTGTTAACATAACAATCACGCCTTCTTTTCCGAAGGGTTGGGCCGAGGTCTACGAGATGTAGACGATGTGTTCATCACTACAGCAATTTGCAATTCCTACAACAATATAGATAGCAGTTGGAAATTGTACAATAGTGTTCCCGAAACTCGCGTATCGGATGATGTACCTAAACTTCGTTACTCCTCTGGGTCTTCTCAGACGGCGCTTTAATCTAAAAGCTATCAAATTACAACTCCTAGAATATACTGAAGTGTTTTTCATTGATTTCCTTTCTTTTCATATGATATTTGTCTTGAACGAGCGTCTTATAAACTTAACAAACTCCGTTTTGCGGCTATATTATAGGGATTAAATAAGCTATTTTTGTTCCTATGCGATACGTCCTGTATAACTATATCTCTTTCTCACACTGGAGCAAAGATCAATTGATTTCTTGATATGTCGCTTGTGCTCTTTTTCAAGTCATGTTTCCCTTTAGCTGATACTAGCTTTGTTGACTAACTATTCTATTCACCTCTGGTATATGCTATTCTTCTATAGCTTGAGTTTGTATCGATATATATCAACAGGTCAATCATTGACGAATTATCGAAATAGTTAAATGTATGATGGAATTGACAGAGGATATATCAAAGTATAGAGACCACACATGGTGTAATCATCAAGTATTAACATAATCCCTTCTCGAAAGACACTAAATGAAGTCACTTAAACCATTTTTCCTCTAACATCAAAACTCGTATTCTCAAGTCCAATATTAAAATCAGAATCACACAAACATCTCCGCTCATTAACCAGCTATTAAAGGACCCCTTTTTATTAAACCGTGAACGTTCAAAAAGCAAAATCGCATATCTTTTGTGCTAATTTAACACCTCACATTAAGAGAAACTTGACACCCGAAGAGAGTTCGCGAAACTTTTCATACGCCATAATGGCTTATTATAGTACAGCCAGTTTTATATTTCAATGCTTAATATTTTCAAAATTAACAATATAATTGGGCAGCGAGTCGAGTTTTGCGCACAATGCACGGTGCTTTTAGACATCTGGCGTTGAAAAAAGGGCGGATATACGAAACAGGGACTCAATAGGATCGTGTCCCAAAGACTCGGAATTTTATCCAACATCTTCCTTAAATCCATCCCCGAGAATAACAGACAAGCTACTCTATTAATACGGGGATTAAGTCGATTATTGCTCGCTGAACAGTGGCGCTTAATTCTATTTGGCTTGTCACTGGGAGTTGCATCTGAACATCCCTTAGAACACATTCGTTTTGATTTTTTGCGCAGTAAATCGAAGTTTGTTTGTTATTCGATTTCATGGTCTATTTTTGTAGTGTTAGAGTTGGATCTTGTTTGTGTTGAGTTGAAGAATAAGTCGTCACCCTTTGTAGGAATTAGGTGTAGCGTATAATTAGCGATTTCGTGAAAATTGTTAGGTAAACGCAACTAAATGTAGGGCTGTGCGCGACACGGTCGTTACCCGAATTGTTAGAGAAATATTACTTTCTGTTGACGAATACGTGAGTTATGAGTTAACTTTTGGGTTCCAGTGTGATAATATATTATTATTTTTGTGCTGATCCGTCACAAGGTCAAGGTTGACTGAGAGAATTAAAGTTTTGACTTTTCTGTATCGAGTTTTTGGCCGGCTATTTCCAGCAGGGCCGTAGGATTGTATGACCTTTCATAAGAGGCCCTAGAAGGCCTGTATTTTAACTAACCAATTGTTAACCCAGCATGTATCTTTTAAATTTTAAATGACTTTTATAATTTCAAGCATTAAATTAATATTTAGGACAAGAACAAGACGATAAGATCCGAACGTAGCTACAGCTAAACTGTCATCATCATTGTATAAGCATTGTCAAAATAAAATTACTAGGTATTACTTTTTCGCATTCGCCTCACAAAGTTCGTCCCACATTTTATATTCCATGTTCGCCCCACATTTTGTTCCTTACTTACCTTGAGGACCGACATTTGCTGCTGGATTTCATAAAGAATAATTACCTAAATAATGTCTGCCAGCCCTTACAAGAAGGCGAGGCAAGAAAATAAACGTGTTAATGTCACGCCAAACAATTTACTGACATTAAACTATTTAAAGAATAAAAAGTATACATCGCCTACATTGTACTCGAGTTGGAAATGACGGCAACAATGTGACTTGTCATATTTGTATCACGTTGAGAGCTGAAAAGTTAAAGTGTCGAGCTAGCTAGCAATTTAGAGCTTTGAGAGCTTCACTTGAAAAGCGTTTTGTATAAAAAATCTGGATGAAAATATGACATTTTTGTTGTAAAATTGTTCTATTTGTCGTCAAATCAAAAGCCATGTTAATCATGTTCACTGCAGGACGTAATAATTTATCTTTTAATTCGAACAACTAGAGATAATAGGAGGATATTCCTATTACTATCTCGCTAAACACGCGGTTCAATAGCCTAGCGCATATTTATGATAGTGATTTGACCTAGAAACATTAAATAATCATAAAACCATATTTGTATAAAAAAAATTAACTCAAAATCAATCATTTCAATTTCATCATCATTCGCAAACTCAAACTCAAAGCATTTATTTCAATTAAACCATTTACAGGCACTTTTGAACTGTCAAGGAGTCAGTAAGTCAGAAAAATGAAGCTATTTGCCCATTCCAAAGCGTAGTAGGTAACTATGGAGAAGAACGGGCAAGAAACTCCATGGACACTCTTTTAAATCAAAATATTGTTACAATATATTGGTTACATCCTTACTGTTGAAATTATACATGTGAGAACAATGTAGAAAGCACGTTAAAATCGTCCGCAATTATAACATAAAAACAATTCTCTTATCCCAATATATTTGAGGTCGGCGCAAAATTGTCTTTTTCTTCCAGACTCTACTTGATGTCATTTCGGTAGTCAGCCCCTTTCCATAGATATAATTCATCTTTCACACAGTCCATCCATGGTTTATTTAGTCTTCCCCTACTCTTATAGCCATCCATTATAGACAGATTTTTAGACATTCATACTAAATACTCTCCTCACGACATTTTTATTTGGGCTAGGTACAATTTGTATCATTCTGACTTAAACTTTCTTATGGCGGTAGTTCCTCTTAGTATTAAATAAATTCTCCCTATAAATCTCAAAGGTGTCTTGCCCCTAAACCTTATAAATTGTTCAATGAAATGTAAAAACATCTGTCACATTCGACATATTGTACAGACGAACCCGACACATTAGGGCCACGGTACCGACTGGTCAAGAAACGAGATTCAACCGAAAAAATAAACCTTTTCATTCAGAAGGCCAGTATGTCCAAAGTATAAAATATGTGACATGCAATTTTTTTTTTACTCTTCTTTTCATTTTGTCAGCATTACTTGGTATACTGATTTAAAGTACTCTGTGGAGCAGCAAAAATTACATGGGACTTAACGCCGGTAGCACACCTCCGCCGCGAAATCATAGCAGTGAAGCCGCAGTAGTTCAATTGTAGTTCAGTTGTGTGTTAATAGCGGAATATGACGCGAGTCAGTACAATTGAACTAATTCGCTTTCGCTGCTATGGTTTCGCGGCGGAGGTGTGCTACACATAACGGGGAAAATATGGGTGTACCTACTTATAGGTACCTACACCTCTGCCTAACCTTTCGGGGATTACAGGCGTGAAGTTATTTTTAGTAACGACGATGACTGATCAATTAACCCTCTCTTTCATTTAACAGCCAAAAGGATGTAACTCATTATAACATCTTTTTCATCTAAATAGCCTCTTTGTTATACCACTCATCAGTTCTCTCTACATAATCACATAATTTGTGATACACAGCCCAAAATGCAGCGTTATTTATACACCTCTTTGATCAGCCATCTTGTTATATTTTAGATGCATGTTTTCTATCCTAAATCAAAGGCAGAAAAGGGTTAAAAGACTGCGTTGAAAATAAAATAATTATGTTTACATGTTCTTTTGAAGTATGCTCAGTATACAGCGTGTGTCAGAATTGTGTGGTCATATTTAGGGGTGTGGTACATACCATCAATCTGAACAACTTTCTCCATGGGACTGGATGTACGTGACGTCAGGATTTTTTTGTGACGTCAGGTCTTGGATGTGTAGTTCGCATATGGCGATGTAGATGCTGCCACAGGACCAACATCGTTATCGCGAAAAAATACCTAATCAGCTGTCCCATACAAAACTTCAATACCTACTCGACCCAAATGTATGGGACGGCTGATATTTTTTTGCGATTACGTTGTTGGTCTCGTAGTTGTTTAGTGTGTACTTGTACCACACCCTTAAATATGACCACGCATTTTTGATAC
This sequence comes from Lithophane ornitopus, assembly GCA_948473465.1. Taxonomy (NCBI): domain Eukaryota; kingdom Metazoa; phylum Arthropoda; class Insecta; order Lepidoptera; family Noctuidae; genus Lithophane; species Lithophane ornitopus. The sequence continues at coordinate 8,964,696 of OX419638.1, read as the reverse complement.
ACGCTGTATATGTATTGTGAAGTTTTTTATAATAGTTTCTTAAATTATGCGATGTCAAAGTTCCCACATAAACGCAACTTGATACTTTTCCAAATAAAAAAAAGTTATAGACCATTAAGAAATCTAGAAGTGTCATAAAGATACGAATTTGCAATTGTAAAGATTCGAAGCCATAGTTCTGGCGTCTGTTTTTGTTTAAAATTTATTACAATTGTATGTAAATATATTCGTTTACAAATTACCACAAAAGGATCAAATGGAACACCTATAACTTCATGAAGGAGTAGACAATAAACTTTGCTGAGCCCCGAGCGATGACATTTAGAATTATATTTGAATTTGATCAACGGTTTTCGTCTATTAACAACGATACGTCCTGACTTTGCTCGAGTAATTTTTTAAATTAAGATACTGCTATTTCTGACTGCCCCTATGATAAAAGATGTGAGCTTGTTTGTGTATGTCAAATACCTTTTTTGACAGTCAAACCTCTTTAGCTTTCCTACAAAAAAATAATCATTTAAAGTTAGAAAAAAAAACTTTTGGTTGTCGTTATTACTCAGTAATTGGGTCAAATAGGTCGAATGGCAGTAATTCCGTTTAAAATATAATGGTAATTCAGCCACTTTTCTTTGGACTTCTTCACACTTTTCTTTGAACTTCGACAAATTGGACCAGTCTTATATCTCCTACTTTATGGTTCATCCAACATCTTTTAACACAAAAATGACAATACAGCAATAGGGATGATGCCCGGGAAAAAAAATACGATTTAGACCGTCAGTCATATAATAAAAAATATTAGACAAGTATTTTTTTTTAATAAAAAAAACATGTCCTCAAGCCACATTTCAACTCAATGTATTGATTACGTAAAAAAAGAAAAAATACATGTCCAATCTTTTTAATAATCACCTGACGGACAAAAAATACATTTTCAATCATCATCCCTATTTATATTTCACTATCTATGATATTCTGTTTCGCAAACATTTATTTCATTTTTGATACAAACTCAGGTGTTTTCTTTGTCTCCTATTATCATTGTTTGAAGAATCTATGAACTTTGAGCTCAGTTCTATTATTTCTTTGATATAATACTTATTTATTATAATATCAAGATATAGGATCAAGTAAATATCATTATTTTTGGTTTTGTTTATTTTTCAAGAAAAGAACAGGACAACGATTTTTAACTTCATGTAGACAAAAAATTATAAGACGTATTTTAAAAAGGTTTTTCTGATAAACTGCGAACAAAGGCGTTAACTAACTGTATTATCCAAATGGCTGAACTTTATTAAGATTCTTTCAGAAATCAATTAAATTTTTATCAAATTAATAATTAAACTAGAAGCAAATTGGTAATAAAAAGTAAAACCATTCACTGAGTCTGTTATAACATAAAATCAAACGATTAGTACTTCGGCAATTAATTTCGATTTTAACATTACCATAATATTCTTGAAAGTCGAATCACAACTATGTAAAACACATCGAATTCCGATAGAACATAGGAAATAGACATTTATGACGTTGTTAAAACTTATACAAAATACACACGACCATTTATCTACATTTGGACCATAAAAATTAAATTCTATAATAACGTCAACGGCCATAAGGTCATAACACTCCGATGACGAACCAAAAAATGAATATACCGATTTCAAAACAAACAAATGAATTTTGTAAATTTCATCCCGAATGAAAAAAGAACTTGGTATAAAACTTTTGTGACCCGACAAATGGTAAAAGATGGTAATAAAATGGTAACGGATGGTAATGGGATAGATAGTGGGCCGATTCGGCCCCCCACCGCTCGCTACGGGTTAATAGCACAACCCATCAACTCCATGTGTATCTCAGCGTGATAAAGTATTTGTTTATGAATAATTCCCTTAATGTTTATTGTAAAGTATTGCCTAAACTGGTAGTTACTAACGGGAAGTGATATTGATTAAATTTTTAAATGTATTACAGATTTGTTTGGGATCCGTATAAATGTCAGATTTATGCTCATCTGTCAGAAAAATGTCGGATGCATCAGCTGCTTATTTTTTTGGAGGAAATTGGGTCTTGAACACGATCATAAACGAACGAGTATCGATTTCTTCTACAACACCAAAAATGGTGATAACATAAATTGCTTCGACAGACTTTTTCATTTCGATTTGTAAATAAAATTATGCTGTTATATCGAAAATTAGAATATTTTCTACGACTATACCAGCATAATCTTTGAAGAAAATCCAGTATTCAATATTTCAAGTACTATACAACGAAAATACGGAATATCCTAGTACCGGTAAGTGAGAAATCGGTTTCGAAATACGAGGTCTAGCTTACCCAAAGTCGGGAAGATGGAATTTTGCACGCAACGGCGGGTTAGACAGAAAACATGCATGACTGGTCTTAACGACCGGACACGGCGCTTGAGGGTTAGTTAAGGTTAGTTTCCATAATGCTATCGTTTAACCGAAATTGAGGTAGTGAAGGGTTTGCTATTATTCCCTTGTGTTTTTGTAGAAATGAAGAAATGAATAGTTTTGCAATTTGGTGTAATATAAATAGGCAAAGCGACGTTAAATTGTTTTTATTTATGAATTAAATTATTCTCGGAATGTAGGCTTATATGCCACGACCACGTAATGAGAAGAGATGATAGTTTCTCAGTAAAAACAGTCTTGAATATCCCTACGAAACGCCTGGGAAGAGCATGACTCGCCGCTACATGATAGTCCAGTATTGAGAAGGAGATGAAAGCGCCAGCCTGCATGAACCCTGCCAGGATTGCGGAATAGTCCGAAAGGGATACCGGGACCCTGGCAACAGGCAACTGAAGGAACACGGGTGGGTTTTAGTCAGTAAGAGTCTGACACGCCCTTCCGCTCCACCCAGAGCGGGAGAAGTCATATGATGATTTCCCACCCAAAAAAAAAAAAAAGAACCTAAACAACCCAGGACAGAGCATACTGGCCCCACTGTACAAGAATACCCGACCGCATATAGAACTGGGACTATGGGATGGAATTATAAGAAGAAGTTCTAAGGATTGAATAACTAACTAAGGGCTGATTTAACCAAAGCCAGATATCATTTATCCGTGGAATAAAATTGACGTCTGACAGTTTTTGCATAGAAAATCTGTCAAAAAATTAATATTTATTCGCTGGATTAGGCTTATACTAGGTATAAAAGTTTGGCCAAATTCGCCCTTAGTTGGAATAAAATCTTGTGTTACCTTAAATCCTTCCCTTAATGAATTACTACGTCTGCCCTTTAACCACTTACTTACCATAATTAATTAGTGCTAATTCTCCGTTGTAACTGATGAACAATAAATAAATTAACAGTTCTTTATCGTTCTGTGTGTGTATGTTAAATAAAATGTACTAAAACTTTGTTTTTCTTTGTTTACAGGTAAGGCATTCAGTTTTATGGAATCATACGCTACTCAAGGAGCAATTAATGTAAGTTTTATGAACGAGATAAAACTGGTCATTACTGGTTTTATTACTAGTGAGAATTTTAAAACATTTCATTGGATTTATAGAATTTTAACATTAAAATGTACAAAAAAATCCGAGGTAGGTAAGAATTCTTCAACGGCTTTTATGTAGGTATTTACTTGACATTAATTTTATTATGTCATTTATATATTTACTGCCTCATCAATTACATTTTTAAATATTTCTTAAAATAATAAGATGACATAAAAAGTATATTTGAAAATTTAAAAAAATTGTCGCTCACCGGTTTCGCGAGCATGGTCCAAGCTACCGGTTGGTGGTAAGGGTTCCAGAGATAGGCAACCTCACGATGTGAGACGTATTGAGGAGTACTGCCTTCTGAATCAGGTCCTTGATCCAACCACCTAACATTCATTTGATTGTTAAATAAAATTATATTTTAGCAATTTTTATAGTGACACTGACATTTGCTTTAAATTTATTAAGAATACATTATCAACGACAGTTTCCAATAACATTCCGAACATATCAACATAAATTGTTAATTTATTTTTTTACTCCGAAATAATCTACTCTGAAAAAAAAATACAAATAAAATTGTATGCAAATTAAATATCGCTGTTAGCACCTTCTTTGTAAGATTAAATTACAAATTGATACACGTTAGACGCATTTAAATCTTCAAATTAATGAAAAACTATAGATTTTTGCGAAAAATTAGAAAAACTGGTATTTAGTTAGTCAGGTTTTGGTCAACAGGCAGATCTTCAACAGAAGTTTTTTCAGAACTTTGGATTTTTTTTTGTATCGAGAAAATTTGATGTAATCGTTTTTTCGCCAAATATAGGACCTAGCATCAATCCTCAACTTTAACATAATATTTATTTCAAAATTAATGCTGCAGTATTTTCGAGCATAACGGAGGATAATGCTAAGCAATTTGAGGTAGGGTAGGGCCTTAAAAGCCCGACTGCACACCACACATTTGCACTCTCACATTTACCACATCTCTTACTACTGGGAGTTCCTTTCCTACTCTGTTGATTCTCGTACATTCCAATCAATAAATCAGCCTAGCCTTTTCCCAACTATGTTGGGGTCGGCTTCCAGTCTAACACGATGCAGCTGAATACCAGTATTTCACATGGAGCGACTGTCTACCTGACCTCCACAATCCAGTAACTGGGTAAAACGATACTCCTTGGTAAGACTGGTTGTCTGACTTTCGGGCTTCTGACGACCCGTAAAGACTGTCAAAGATCCATGAATGACAGCCGGGACCAACGGCTTAACGTGCTTTCCGAGGCACGGAGGAGTCTCGTTATATAAAGATGGTAACTCATCCACGGACCAACCCCGGCAAGCGTAGTTTAGCCTGATGGATCGACCCGTGCGGCTGTTATTACTTAGCCACGAGGTCCTCGCACATTCCAAGATGTTCAAAGAGACTAATGGGACTAGACTCGCGACAATCTAAGAAGTCCGTTTTGACAGCTATAAAAATGCTTTGTGTAGCGATGAAAAAAAAATTGGTTTCTTATAAACTGATTCTCGAGACATATCGATTGAACATACTTAGAGAGTTTGTAATCGACGACTTATCTACATTGCTTAAAACTGATTCTCAAGGCTTAACGTTTTATTACATGTTCGAGAACGAAACGTCGAAACGGACTTCTTAGATTGTCGCGAGTTTAAGCAATAACCACTGCTCTGCTGGCCACAGACTAACCACAGCTAAAAATGAGTCTATCAAACTGGTACTACTGCCTCTTTCTTCGCTACTCTGTCAATTCGTCGCATGTCTGTCGTTCCGAGGGGTTCAATAGTTCACGCTTCGCTGCGTTCGGTCTATGCTGGTATGCTGGTGCGCCGGTACGCAACATTCTGGTGGTTTCGGCTAAGTCTTAGCTCGGCTTTGTTAAACTCCTGCTAAAGTATGTGGACGACATATTGTTTGGATCGGGATTTTTAAAATTTTGTTATTCTTTTGTTTTTTGTTGTGTGCCAGTTTTGTTGTGAAAACTGAATTGAGGTCGGTGAAGCGGGAGAGCTGTATTTTGAATTGGAATTTGATATTTCAATATTTTGAAATACCTACAACAGACTGGCAACTGTACTGTTTCCTAGTACCTATTGTATTGTTGTGCAGTTGTGTGGCCTAAAACAGAAATAACACCCCACCACTAACTCTAAGGTACCATTGAACAATTTGAGCGTTTGCATGAAGTGAAACGTAGTTAAAAGCCACCATCAAATAGTTTAACAAAGGGGGTGATTCGATCTTAGAATGTTTTTAGGGTTCCGTACCCTAAGAGTAAAACCTACCCTATTACTAAGACTCCGCTGTTTGTCTGTCTGTCTGTCCGTCTGTCACCAGGCTGTATCTCATGAACCGTGATAGTTAGACAGTTGAAATCATCACAGATGATGTATTTCTGTTGCCGCTATAACAACAAATACAAAAAACAGGTATAAAATAAATATTTAAGGGCGGCAAAAAAAATCACGTTTGTTGTACGGGATACAACAAACGTGATTTTTTTTTGCCGTTTTTATAGATAATGGTACGGAACCCTTCGTGCGCGAGTCTGACTCGCACTTGGCCGGTTTTTATTTCATCTATACTCCATTTGAAATAAGATTAGACGTATAGATAAGCCTTTTTTACATTCCGTTCAACCGATTTTGAATTCTATTGCGTTGGCGGCATAACAAATGGCAGCCGCAGTAGATAGTTGGTATTGTGAACTTTTTTTGCTTTTAATGCTATCCTTATGCCTACGGTATAGAAGTCAAAATCGGTTGAACTGACTGTAAAAGGGTTTGTTTTAATGTCTAATCTTATTTCAAATGGGGTATAGGCGTGAAAATGTAACAGACTGAAAGCGTTACTTTCGCATCCTATATAACTATATAATCTATCTAACTAATATTATAAATGTGAAAGTGAGTTTGTTTGTTTGTTACGCTTTCACGCTAAAACGGCTGAACGGATTTGGTTAACATTTGGCATGTGTATAGACTATAACCTGGGTTAGGACATAGGATACTTTTATCCCGATATTTCCACGGAATCGAGAATTATGCGGGTGAAACCGCGGGGCGCAGCTAGTTGCCAATATAAGCAGATGAGGGTTTTCTTTATGACTCTATCAACATAAAAATTAAGGTCATGTATTAAGAATGTTTGTTTTCAAGGCTTTTACCAAAACAAGACGATAAATGTCGCTATTAATTTACTTTTCAAAGGACGGTAGAAATCTTTTCTTTAGCTTCCTTGGCGAAAAGGTAATAGGTATTACGACCTTAGGTCTGATCGTCAAACAGAACTAATCTATACACATATAGACTAAGTTGGAAAATTACGTAATATTGAAGCTAACTCTAAAACTACGGAAGCAAAGTTAATAAAATTTATATGGGACAACCTCTAAACTTCTAAAGCATGACGAAGAATCATCAAAATCGATTCATAATTGGCGGAGTAACCGCGAAACACAAAAAAAAACAAAAGAATTTTGAACCTTTTTGAAGTCGACTAAAAATAAATCTAAACAAGTATGTCTTATTAGTCAATTATATAATTACCTCTCTTCCTCACCACGCTACTTCTACCCACGGAGCTACAACTCCTAGATATCCTCACAAAGGATTCCAATTGTCACAACATATCAATCTTCAGCTGAGTGTGAATTAATCTTGTAAGTGCGTGGCATCCGTTACAAAAAGCCGGTCGATGGCTGAGTGGCTGACAATGAGGAACGAGGTCGCCGGATCCATCACCTGGACCTAAGGATTGTTTGCGCAGGAAAAAACTAAGTTTCTATGTGGGAATTAGATCTTATTTTTAGGAAATATTTGTAGGTGAACCATAGATTATAGTCATTTGGGGGCATCCCCCGAATTATCATAACTTAAAATTATAAATTATTATAAACTACCTTCCGCCTGCGGCTTCACCCGCGCGGTATGACGATAAAAAGTAGCCTATGTCCTTCAGCAGGGTGCCATCTGTCTCCTTGCCAAATTTTGTTGAATTCCGTTCAGTGGTTTAGGCGTGAAAAGGTAACATACAGACAGACAGACAGACAGACAGACAGATAGATAGATAGATAGAGTTACTTTCGAATTTATAATATTAGTATGGAACTATGGATGGATGCGGATTTTTTTTTTTGTTTCGCTTTCCTGCTAAAACGGCTGAACGGATTTGGATGAAATTTGGCACATCGGTAGACCATGACCTGGGTTAGGTCATATGATACTTTTTATCCAGGTTGTATGTTCCTATGACATAACTTGACTGTTTGCCACGATTTTCCCGACAAAAACCTTGAATACCTTGAATTATTTCAATCAAATTTTCTCACAAACTGTCCCAATTATAATCAAGAGATCGCCGGTGACCGGATGACGAAACGAATTGCATTCACTTACAAATGCTATGCTAGAGCAGTGAAGAGCAAAATCGTTTGTTGAAATGAAACGGTATTTTTCAACTGTATCGTTCATTTTTAGTTATGAAAAGCTATCTTTTCAATTATGTCTGGTATGATTTTGTTTTTTATTGCTGCAATGTTTTTGCAGTTTTTTTGGACTATTGCTGAATTCCGTTTTGCTTTGAAACATTTGCCCGTATTGGCAATTGTAATGGGAGACTCTTATTGCACAAAAATGTTTTTAACCCTTATAGTTTCGCCATGTCCGTCTGTCCGCGGCTTAGCGCAGAGACCGTTGGTACTAGAAAGCTGTAATTTGGTATGGATATACATATAAACGACGCCGACAAAGTGGTAAAATATATCGTTTTTTTTAGGGTATCTCCCCTACACGTAAAGTGGGGATGGTTTTTTTTTTCTCCACACGATACCCCACACCAATCCCATGGTGTGGGGTATCGTTGGAAAGGTCGTTTAAAAATAATGAGAGTTTGTGAAAATCATTTTTGGATTCAGGGATTCGTTTGCGGAATATTAAGCTTTAAAGTGCTAATTTTTGTTAGAGCCAAGTGTCCCCCCCCCCTGCCAGCTAAATGGTTGGGTTTGGATATGTGAAAAAAATCACAGCAGTAGTATATATAACGAAATTAAAAGGAAAACTATCACCGCTACGTAGGCTCCACAAGTTACCGAGTAATAATCGAACAACTTAAATTTGCAGTTGTAAAAACATGTTCTCCCATACATTCTGTATCGGAGAACAAGTTTTCAACTACAATGTTAAGTTTGTTTTATAAATTCATCCCAACTACGGAACCCTTCATTGTGCATGGTACGACATCAACTTGGCCGGTTTTTCGTCAATTCATTCTATTTTTTCCTCTAATGTCGTACAGAACAATCTCTAAGTCTAATGCGTCAGAAAATAGTTCCACAGAAAATCACCCGTGACATACATACGAACATTCACCAAAACAATTTACATGTACCTACCCGCTTTACTTTTACCACAGAACTCTAAAAAGAAAACGGTACTAGAGTAGCCAATTTTCTATACAAATTGGTGCGATGTTGTCATCGCACGCGCACCGCATAGGTACACACGGGTGCACAAGTAGGTCTGATATGTTGTGACACATGCGTTCACTGCACGCGTGCACTTGCCTAGATACGTCACATGACGTCATCTTAAGATAACATGCGTGATTAACGAAGTGGATTATTATCTCAGTTGAGCGTGGTAGGGATTGTCGGTAGCGGTTTCGAAGTGGAACTGTATTTGCGATGTTGATGTAGGTCATGTCACTTCTAGGACACGTGTATCTGCGTTTTTTCATTCCGGATAACCGTATTCTTTGTTTGATTGGTACAGTTGACTGCACGTCTGTGGTTACTCTTTGACTTTGAGCTGGTCTGGTCATTGACTTGCGGCCTACTGTACCTAGATTTCAATAGAAATAGACATGGTTGAAGGTAATCGCTCTATTTATAAACGGGAAAATTTGAAATCGTACTTGTGGCTAGAGCAACTATGTTGTTTCAGTAGGTATAATATGTAAAATACAACATACTTTGAGATAAGTAGGTATTAGGTAGATCTGTCTACTAGCAAATGTCAGAATATGTAGTACGTAAACTTCAGTTGTGAAATCGTATCGTATCAAAGTGGAGTCGGCCCCTTTCGGTAGTTTTGAATTAAGCTAGAAAATTCAGGAAAGTAACAGTAGATTTGTGCACTTTCTACATTAACTTATCATTTCGTAACGTGTCGTGGGTTCGATTCCCGCACGGAACAAATATTTGTATGATCTGCAAGTAGTTGTTCCGGGTCTGGGTGTTAGTGTATGTGAGTTTCTATGTTTGTAAACGCACCCACGATACAGGAAGAAATTCCTAGTGTGGGGAAACGTTTAAAAAATTACACACAATCCTACTAATATTATAAATGTGAAAGTTTGTGTGTTTGGATGTTTGTTACTCAATCACGCAAAAACGGCTGGATGGATTTGGATGAAATTCGGCAAACATAGTTTATAACCTGCATTAACACATAGGATACTTTTTATCCCGATATTCCCACGGGATCGAGACTTACGCGGGTGAAACCACGGGGCGCAGCTAGTTATACATAAACTCACGCATTTTTCCCATGGGGGTAGGCAAAAACTACAGAACGCCACATGCAACGATCCTTACATACTCCTTTTGCCTCATTTACGTTCATACATCTGGTCATACACGCACGCCGGTTGAGAGTACTACGCAGCTGACCTTTCTGAAGAATTTCACCAATAAGGTACAGAGAGAGGGAGAGAGGGAGAGGTAAGGTATACAGGGTGTAAAAAGACCCATCACATAGCTGTCAACTACGCATTCTATACATCAAATTAAGTAACATTGTACAAAAATAATAGCTGGGAAACGACTTTTCTTTTTGGTGTGAAAAATCGCTGTTTACGGTGGTAACATTGTGTTTATGCAACGCTTCAGGGTATGTGGGGTTATTTAAAATTAAGTTAAGTTTATGATTTAAAAACTCGCTTTCTTTAAAAAATGTCCGATAAAGTCGGAACTTCCTTTCTACAGTTCGAGCCTTCAATATTTCTGTAACCAGATGGTTCCCTGATCACAATGACGGGAATAACAAGAGACTTTCGGCTTCGTTAAGTGTCTTTTTACACTAGTTATGTCCTCCTAGGTTATGTCGTCCCCTACCTGAGTTTCCATTCAAATCTTATCATCTTATATTCCTGTAAACCTCCAAAAGGAGCTCGTGGCTAAATAATAACAGCCGCTCGGGTCGATCCATCAGGTTAAGCTACGCTTGCCGGGGTTGGTCCGTGGATGGGTGACCATTTTCACATATCGAGACTCCTCCGTGCCTCGGAAAGCACGTTAAGCCGTTGGTCCCGGCTGTCATTTGTGGATCTTTGACAGTCGTTACGAGTAGTCAGAAGCCCGAAAGTCTGACAACCAGTCTAACCAAGGGGTAGCGTATTACTCAGTTACTGGGTTGTGGAGGTCAGATAGGCAGTCGCTCCATGTAAAATACTGGTATTCAGCTGCATCCGGTTAGACTGGAAGCCGACCCCAACATAGTTGGGAAAAGGCTAGGGAGATTTTTGTTTCCTGTAAACCTCCAACTATCATTAACGAGACACAATAGAATTTTAATTGTTATCGGCAATTAGAAGGCCAATCGACGGTTTAGCGGTTCAGCATTTCAAACTATTACACATACACAACATCGTTGTAATCACTTTAACCCTACAAACACTACCTCCACACAGGTACACAGAACTTAACCGCCCGTCTGCCGCCACAGACGGCCGCGAAGACTGTCAAGTGCGATCCCGTAACCCTATCCTGAAGCCGTAGGGGACAGGTGCTAGCCTAACTCACGGATGACAGGTCCGTTAACCCTTTCGCGACAAGGACATGTCAGTTTGCACATGCTAGGGTTGAGTTTGTGTGAATTGGGAGGTGTTTTATTAGGGTGGTGTGTTTATTTCTAGTTTAGTTGCGTCTACTAGCGATCCGCTCCTGAATCACACGATTTCTACGACTTGACAAAACATCGAGATGTCATAGTTATATGTAAGTATCGTTAATATTAACGTCATCATCTGCCTAGCCTTTTCCCAACTATGTTGGGGTCAGCTTCCAGTCTAATCGGATGCAGCTGAATACCAATATTTAACAGGGAGCGACTGCCTATCAAACCTCCACACTTTAATATTAACGTCATCATCTGCCTAGCCTTTTCCCAACTATGTTGGGGTCAGCTTCCAGTCTAACCGGATGCAGCTGAATACCAATATTTAACAGGGAGCGACTGCCTATCAGACCTCCACAACCCAGTAACTGGTAATACGATACCCCTTGGTACTTTCGGGCTTCTGACGACCTGTAACGACTGTCAAAGATCCACGAATGACAGCCGGGTCCAATGGCTTAACGTGCTTTCCGAGGCACGGAGAAGTCTCGGTATGTAAAGATGGTCACCCATCCACGTACCAACCCCGGCAAGCGTAGCTCAACCTGATGAATCGACCCCGATACAAAAGATACAAAATCATCTACTAAATAAAATAAAAACTCCTTACCCAATCCATACTATTTCCAAATCATCCAAACTTAATTCCAATACGTGAAGAGATGTGTCAAGTTCGACATAAAAAAATCTTCCATTACATTACTACCTTTAATCCGAAAATCAAAGTGTATCACAAAAACTTGATTATTTCACGGTTCTGTGGCCTAAATCAACACGTTTGTGGGTAAGACCGTGTTGGGTTACAAAAAGTATCGGTGTAAGCTCGGATTATGGTAGTTCATGGGGAGAAAACGGTTTATTAAGTGCCAGTTTTGTTTGTGAGTTCATTTATATTTCTTGTAGACTTTCTTGTATAGGTAGGAATTATGTAAGGAGAGCAATGGCGGCCTAGTTGTAACGGCGATGACTTACGCGTTGAGGGTGGTGGGTTTGAACCCAGACGATTTCGACATCATTACTCACTTCACTCACTTCACCTAAGTTTTCGCAGTGAGATTTTTTCAGAATATCAGCCGGATACACAGGGTAAAATTGAATTCTAGGGCATCCTCTTAAGAATACCCAACCTCAAATTGCTTAGCATGCATGTTTGATGAAAACACGATTACATAAAATTTTCTCTATAGAAAAAAAAATATAAAGTTACCTTTTAAACCGAACTATAAACCGCTGGTATTAAAAAAAATCTTCAAATTAGATCATGAAACTTTGCATAATAACTGAACTAACTATAAAGCAGGTCTTATGCTTTTAATTACTTACTGTTATTTTCACAGTAAAAAGCAATTACCTAAACTATACGAGGCTTGGAGCCGCCAGCACCCCACTCCGTCTCGCTCTCACTCACGCCGCGAGTAGTATGGTGCGAGCGAGGTAAAAAGTGAATTTGATCTGAAGTAGAATAGGCCCTTAAGACGTTATTGGACTCATCATTATGAACAAGTTTCACTATGGGACCAATCCTAAAATCGCGAAAAAAAAAAACTATTCCCTACATTTTAACGAGCTATGCGAACTTAAATGTAGGGAACAGTTGTTTTTTTTTTTCGGCGAAAGTTGTAATTGTATTCAAAATTGTTCATAATCATGAGTATAATGTCCCCTTAAGAATTCAATTTCACCCTGTATTCTGTTTTAAGAGCTGAAGAAGCTTTTTTTACACGGATTTATTAACCTAAAATCCCTTATAAAAACGTTTAACCCTTCAACTAGTAGCCATGTATGTAAAACAATTTCATATTCATGCACGAAAATTCCCAGCATGTCTACTACTAAACATGTGTTCAGGTTTCAGTTAGTTAGCACTACAATAACAAAATTAAACGCGACACAACCAAGACTAAGGCGTAACCCTCTAAATGCTAAGCTTGTTATTTCGACCCCCGAGACCTAAACTAAACTGACGTCGCCCAGAATTACGTTATTACGGTCAATGCTTGGTTTGGTTTAATTAATTTAAACTCAAGTTGAGCATCGAACCCCGACACCTATAAACGGATATAATTCAGCACGTCACTTTGGCTGTCGGTTTTGTCTTTGTGTTTTGTTGCTGTAATTATAATTATGTAATTAGATGTTGTAGTTGGGAATTTTCGGTGTGGGGTTTATATTGTTAACTAGCTGCGGCCCGCGGTTTCACCCGCTTAAGTCTCGATCCCGTGGGAATATCGGGATAAAAATTATCCTATATCCTATTCCAGGTCATGGTCTACCCATGTGCCAAATTTTATCTAAATACGTTCTGCCGTTTTAGCGTAAAAGCGTAACAAACTCAATTCACATTTATAATATGGTTAGGATGAAGTAGTGTGGGATATTTTTGTTGATAAAGGGAGGTAGAACACTTAGATTTTTTAATAACTTCTAACAATCTGCATAGGCTTTACCCAACTATGTTGGGGTCGACTTCCAGTGTAACCGAATGCAGCTGAATACCAGTATTTTACATGGAGCGACTGCCTATCTGACCTCCACAACCCAGTAACTGTGTAATACGATACCCCTTGGTAAGACTGGTTGTCGGACTTTCGGGCTTCTGACGACCCGTAACGACTGTCAAAGATCCACAAATGACAGCCGGTACCAATAGCTTTTTTTATAACTTTAAAGATTGAGAAAACAAGTTTTTGACGAAACAGATTTATTTGCGGAAAATGTCCTATGTCTTGATGTCGAACTGGAAAGTATAGAAATCAGTTCCTATTGAACGGAAACATAGACAAAAGCGGTACTTCATTGAAAAGTAGGTATTACTAAAGTAGGTACTTAACACACCCTACTTATCTTCCCAATTTTCTATTCAGAACAGGTCTTATCAGGTCTTAAGCCTCCTTAATGCTGACCTATTTCAGACCTTTCTTACACAACCTCCAAAAATCTTCCACCTTATTCTGTGCCTGACATTTTGAACATCATAATATTTAAAATGTAAATAAGTTCTCTCCCCCTAACCCCAAAGGACTTATAATAGACAAATATTTTCAAAACTTCGACATCTTTGCCAAGTTTTGGGCAAAAAAATCGGAAATCCAGTTTTGAAAACAAACCTTTTTTCTGACGGCAAAAAAATCTGTCGTCGGCCTCATAAATTCATGTCCTGACACCAAAAATGTGTTCCTGACATGTACAGGCTGATGTTTTAAATGTTGCTTAGCTATAGTTCTGCATTAAGGTCTAATTGTGTTTGTATGATTAGGGTTTGAACCAGAAGTTGATGTGCTATTGATTTGTTTGTTTTTAGGAGATTATTAATGATAATGAAGTCTTCTATAAGTTTTATGGTTCATGCCCCGTCGTCCTTTCAAGTACTCAATTAGGAGGAGGCTCATAAACGTTTCGAGACTAATATATATGTGGGTGATGATGCATTTTCATGTTCACTGTCGAACATACAATGTTACGGTAAGTATCTTGAGTACCTATTGACAAAAAAATCCCCAGTTATCTATTTATCTTATTCTTATTTTATTTACATATTATTATTTATCTGGTCCCTTTCAAAAGCACATGATTGAAAAATGCCAATATTTATTTATTTATTTATTTATATATACTTTATTGTACACCAGAAAATACATAGCGAAAATAAATAAATTTAACACTACAAAACATACAATGGGCGGCCTTATCGCTTTCTGCGATCTCTTCCAGGCAACCTTAGAATGGACAGTGATTACGTGGACATAAAAAATGGGGTGTCATTGGTGCAAAATAATAAGTAGGTACTTATACTTATCAATAGATACAATATACTATAATATATAATAATATATATATATGCTATACAATACATACATAAATACATACATACTGACTTTAAAAGAATATTTATGTAAGCAACGAAAAATAAATGACGACTACAGATTATTACAGATGAGAACAAGATCACATCAACAAGTAATGTTCCTTCACAAGTCTCTTAAATACAGGTAACGATTGCGCGCGTTTTATTTGAACTGGCAATGCATTCCACAAACGAGCGGCCTGAACAGAAAGGGATTTGTCAAAGAAATTTGTGGAATGCATTGGCATTTTAAGCTTCAAGTTATCTGAAGACCTTAAAAATTTCGTATGGGAGTCACAAAGATACTCGAAACGTTTCTTAAGATAGAGAGGAGTGTCTCTCTATGTTGTCATGCCCTTTTTTTTTATTGATGATGTGATGTTTTGATGCCCCGACTCCGTATGCATCAACCATAATACCTAAGTACAACTCTAAAAGTAATAAACTTATACAACTCTATATTCTAAAGATTATAATTCTGTAAGTCCACATTTGTTACGGCCGCAAATAATATTTAGATCAACATACAACCTGATACTGACCTGCAAATTGCAAAAACGTAAGAAGATTTGAATTTCGCGGGCCACCCTAGCGCATCCCCCTTAAAGAGTTCGAATCCAAGCAGATGCTTTACTTTGCGTAATTTATATCATCACCACTGTTCTTAAAACGATGAAACAAAACATTTTGATGAAACCGGCATGTCCTAGAACTGCAAATTTCAAAGACATGTGACCTCCACCAACCCGCACTGGGCCCACGTGGTGGATTACAGCCCACTCCCTCTTACAGAGAGAAGGCCTGTGTCCCAGCACTGGGGACGATATAGGCTGCTCACTGACCGCACCACTAACATTACAAGAAACTCCTTCGCAGAAAATCAGTTTAATTTATTTTCACGCGCGACTGCACACGAATGGAGTAGCATCTAGTTGTTACTGCAAACAGTAAAATAATAAGGATGACAGCGAAGTTGGACGCGACATGTGCACGTAACGTTATGGGATGTGGTCGCAGTGAGAGATGGGAGCGATTTCCGGAAACATTTTGCAAACGTTCATCAAGAAAACCTCCTACTTTTCTTTTCTACTGTACATCTATACTGCGTTCGCGATCTAGTTTCCAAAGACGTAAACAAATATGTGTTTTTGGAAAAACAACTTTAACATCGACGCGTAAAGTTCAGTTTCCCTTACATCTTCAAACATTTTTATGACTTTGGAGTCATTCAGAAAAAAAAACAATCAATCTGCCTAGCCTTTTTCCAACTATGTTGGGGTCGGCTTCCAGTCTAACCGGATGCAGCTGAATACCAGTATTTTACATGAAGCGACTGCCTATCTGACCTCCACAACCCAGTAACTGAGTAATACGATACCCCTTGTTTAGACTGGTTGTCAGACTTTCGGGCTTCTGACGACTCGTAACGACTGTCAAAGATCCACAAATGACAGCCAGGACCAACGGATTAACGTGCTTTCCGAGGCACAGAGGAGTTTCGATATGTGAAAATGGTCACCCATCCACGGACCAACCCCGGCAAGCGTAGCTTAACCTGATGGATCGACCCGAGCGGCTGTTATTACTAAGCCACGAGCTCCTTTGGAGTCATTCAGAAATCAACTTTATTTACACTAATATAAAGTTGATATTCGGTTATATGGAAAAAAACAGCAATTGGAAAAAAGGAATTTATTAGGGCGTTGTTCAGATCGTCAAGGGTGTAGGTGAACAGACAATTGGGACACTAGCAGATGGGATATTCAAGAAAGTGTAAGTTTCATTATAGGTTTTCCTGTAATCTATTAGTAAGGAACCATTCTCAATATTTTTACAGACACACAGACAGACACCCGATTTATCCTGGGTTCTTTATTTTCATTCGGACGTATGGAAGCTTAAAAATGGCAATTTATTATTTTTATGTCTAGGCAGTTGTCTAAAATAAGCTGAGTTGATAAAAGCTTTCCTAATATTCTGGTAACTACCTAGACACCTTCTAAATGTGGGCCATAGACGTTCAAGTAATTTGATCAAACAGGCTAGTTCAAACAGTTTTATCAAAGTGTGTGGCAAAATTTTATTAAATTGAGTTGTCAAATGGCATGAAGAAATACGAATTTTCGAATTTCTATTAGATCAAAGTTTGACCAAATTACTTGAACGTCAATGGCCCGCAGGGAACAATGCCAAGCGAAAAATTACTAAAAATAGCATAAAATAAATAATAATGCTTTATGTTCTACCCTTTATTATAAACCCACGTCGTGCGTGGCTGTAGTTTGTTTTGGTAATCATTTTAATGGCAACATTATCATTAGAATTTTATGTCCCTAATCCCATAAACATTGTGGTTTCCGATTATGAATATGGCCACCCCGTTGTTTCCTGTTGGTGTCGTAAAAGGTTAGATGTTATCTAAACAAACAAACCTACCTACTACGTAGTTATTGTTGTATGGAAGATGTCACGTCCTAGAGTGGATTAGATCAGTTGATTAAAATCAATATCAAAGAGAACATGGCCCGCACGGGTCGATCCATCAGGTTAAACTACGCTTGCCGGGGTTGGTCTGTGGATGGGTGACCATCTTTACATACCAAGACTCCTCCGGGCGTCGGAAAGCACGTTAAGCCGTTGGTCTCGGCTGTCATTTGTAGATCTTTGACAGTCGTTACTTTCAGGCTTCTGATGACCGCCTGAAAGTCAGACAACCAGTCTTGCCAAGGGGTATCGTATTCACCAGTAACTGGGTTGTGGAGGTCTGATAGGCAGTCGCTCCATATAAAATACTTGTATTCAGCTGCATCCTGTTAGACTGGGAGCCGACCCCAACATAGTTGGGAAAAGGATAGGCTTTTTTACTTTCCTAAGTATAGTCACTCTTTTGAAAACCTCAAAATATCGTGGTTTTTACAATCTTTATTACAAGCTTTATAATATTAGCTTGCTCTGTTCGTATGTGTTTCCGGTTACTCCAATTGTCATCCATTTTTCAAGCACTTCCTGGCATCCGATTGAGCTGAAACTTAGTATACTTATATAACTACCGACACATTTTGATATTATACCATGGAATGGGTATTAAATGGAATTTTGGCATTAATGGGAATTAAAATGATACCATAGAGCTGGTTTGATGATGGAGCTGGAAGTTGGCCATAGGAACTCCTTAATCAAACAATATAGCACCATCGTGTTTGGACCCACTGGCTATGTATAAACAAGTGCTTTGACACTAGGTGGTGTTGAGAATCTGATGATGGAGGCCATGGGAAAAATCCTTTGTAGTTAATTAAAAGCTTGTTTTTAAAAAGATTTTATTCATACAGAAGAACTAAATGGTTGCTTCATTTTTGCTCCTATCGCTGGCAATCGCACCCCACCCTTACCACGACATATTCATTTTCTTTGAAACGCGTACACAAGTTTCTAGAGTTTAATAAAAGTGTTGCTTGTAAATACGGAGTGTCGTCCACAACGGAAGCGACACGGCTTTACAGTTAACGCGAAAAAATCTCGTTCTAATTAGATTTAGTGGAACGCGACCCTTTTTTGTCAAAATTGGGTCAGTGTATGACGGATGGCTGAGTGTGTGTGTGAGTGGTAGCTTTTGAGGGTTATGGTACGAGATATGAAAGTGTGTATGTTATGTTGGGTAGTTTTGTAAGTTGTGTTATGACAACGTTGGCATATTTTGGTAGTAATTAGTAAGGGGAGGTTTTTTAGATTTAGTTAGAGTTCATTTTTGGAGTTCCGTAGTCAACAAGGAACCCTTATAGTTTCGCCATGTCTGTCTGTACGCGGCTTGGCTCAGAGACTCTCAGTACTAGAAAGCTGTAATTTGGTATGGGTATACATACTTAAAAATTACGCCGGCAAAGTGGTAAAATAAAACCATGAAAAAAAATTGTTTTTAGGTTATTTCCCTTACACTTTTTCGTCATGGATGTCGATTCCATAGTTTTCGATCGAACGAATGGTTACAAGAAAATTATGTTTTTCGAATAAATTCTTAATCAAGGCAACATTTTTATCTTTTAATATACCTACTTAAAATAAAAGAGGTTCCTGCTTTTAATTTTTGAGCACAAAGCGATGTTATCATCAGATCAGATGCGCAAGACTATGCAAGTGCATTATGCTTTGCTCAGAAGCGCAGGGTTGGCAAGATTTTAAGAAAATAAGAGAAGAATTTTTTGTCTAGTCGTGTGTGAGACATTGAAATCCTAATAATACTAATATTATAAATTCGAAAGTAACTCTGTCTGTCTGTCTGTCTGTCTGTATGTTACCTTTTCACGCCTAAACCACTAAACGGATTTCGACAAAATTTGGCAAGAAGATAGTTGGCATCCTGGGGAAGGACATAGGGTACTTTTTATCGACATACCACGCTGGCGAAGCCGCGAGTGGAAGCTAGTAATATTATAAATGTGAAAGTTTGTGTGTTTGTTACTCAATCAACAAAAACGGTTGAATAGATTTGGATGAAATTTGGCAAACATAGTTTGTAACCTGGATTAACACATAGGATACTTTTTATCCCGATATTCCTTCGGGATCGAGACTTAAGCGGGGTTTAGTAGTTAGATAATTCTTTAAGGAGGATCTGCAGTGATAGCATGTGAAATTCTTTTTTTTTTAACGTTTTTTGCAATTTGCAGGTCAGTGTCAGGTTGTATCTTGATCAAAATATGATTCGCGACCATAACAAATAATTATGTATTTACAGAATTATATTCATTAATACATCTTTCTAAGTTCCAAAACCCAACCTTATGTTTCAAACAACATAGTCCGAAATCCTATAAACACGTATTTCTGTAAGTCCTTTTTAAATTGATATCCAAGATTTTTGGATATCAATTTAAAAAGGAATTACAGAAGCAAGATTTGGTCTCAAACGATTTCATGAAAAATTTAATGGAAAAAAAAGTTATGCCAATAAAAGGGTCATTGGCATTTTACCTTGCGACTGTTAACTAATAAAATCTAATCTGTGATTATAATCTCCACATAAAATATGACAATATCCTATTTCTACCAGCCCTGCCGACACACGAACATCTTATTTGCATAATGTTTATTAAAAAAACATAAACGATTCTCATTAGACTCTCCCATGTTCCACTCATAGTATAATCGCAAAGAAAAGATTTTAAAATGAAATAAAAAAAATTGTTTATGGTACACCTTATTAAAATATCAAATTACGAAATCCATTTGTGTATTTTTTTATTAATTAATACTTGATAATCTTGCTAATGTTTTAGATATCACTAAAGAAATGTGTAACATTATTTATAAGGGATTTTTAAATATCTTATTAGGCAGTCAAGAAGTAAAATGTGTTAATATTATCCATTAGGAAACGTATTTAGATGTTAAGTAGCAGTTCTTAAATTACTTGACAAAATCTGGCTACGTTATAGTAATCCTAATATCTGACTAATCCGATATCCGATATATATCATCCGATATCCGATAGTATAAATATGTAATTTTGGATATTTGTTACTCAATCACGCAAAAACGGCTGAACGGATTTGGATGAAATTTGGCACATACATAGTTTATAACCTGCAGTTACAAGGATACTTTTAATTCCGGTAGTCCGTTCCTGTGGGATATGTCCCGGCATCGAAGAATCTAGTTCGGCGAAGCCACGAGTAAAAGCTAGTTCTATTTGTATAATGTTGTTGGTGTTAATTCTTTCATTTGTGTTAAGGTTCGTACAAACAGGCGCGACAAGCAGCGGTACCTTTGTCGACAAAGGTACCGCTGCCTGTCGCGCCTGCGATATCGCGCCTGTTTTCACGAGCCTTTATTTGTAGTTTCATGATCTTGTGAGCAACATCTAAGATTGATTGACATCATTAATATTATTTTTGTAAGTGATCGTTCAATTAATAATATAAAAATGCACAATATTGTGAAATAATAGCCCAGGCATTATGAAAAATGTATTAAGCATGGTAACAACTGTTTTAGGGTTTGCTCATGAACTATCAATACAGAATAAAGTTTCAATATTGAATTTTTGACTCCGTAATAAAGCTTTAATTCGGGTACAAGTATAGACGTGTGGTTTATCTAATCTAACTCATAACTGTATTCGTTTTTTTTTTGGTACACCTACAGCAATACATAAAAAAATTAAAAACACGTGTGGCTCCGGATTTTTAATTGGTCTGTCTGTGGTGTCTTGTTTATTTATTTTTTAATTCTTTTGGGGTTATAATATTTATATTTTTGAAATGTGCTCATTGAGCACATTTCAAAAATATAAATATTAAACCCTATTAAACCCTTTCATTTGATACCCAACATGGTATGATTAAACATTTTTTTATTTTTTTTATTTCCTGATTTTATGTCCTCTGGAGGGCGCCATTTTTAATTTAATGTGTCTTCACATAGACTATAACCAGCGGACGATCAAGACGCTTCCAAGATACCTCATTTGTCAAATTGTGATGAGTGCTTTAGAAGATAGGAGGGAACAGATGAACATACATACATACATACATACCGGTCAAAATCATAACCCTCCTTTTTTCTTCGCCGTAGTCAGGTAAAACGAAAAACAGCACTCTTATTCATTACACGATCAATCAGAATTGGATTCGGTTTAAAACAAATGTCTGACCAATGGTTTCATAAGTAAAAAAAAAAATCTGCTCGACAACGTAACGCAATTAATGCTGTTGAACTGTCAAAATGAAACAAATTAGTCGTAATCCGTTACGAAAATAATTTACGCAATAAGATAGCAGAATAATAACATAATAAAAGTACTGGTATGTATACCTATTATAGGTATACACGGCATTCACCATAAAACAATATCGTAATTATTAACGAGGTTATAAAAAATAAAATACAATAAGAAAATCAATTCAAAGGTAGATATTTGCATTAGGTAAATATAATTATTAAAATCATGTAATAATCGTACTTTCTGTTGACGCAGAAAAAGCTATGAAAATGGAAAATTTATTCGAGCCCAAAAAACAACATTACAAGCATGAATCTTGAAATATGTCATGAAATATTTAAGGTGTTAAGTGCAACCATATTCCATCGTACGCAGAAATATTCACACGACAAGTCACTACATACGGATATGCATTTTGCCTCCTTCCACTTGGGTGCCAAATGGAAGATTCAAATGCCATTTGTCGTGAAAATATTTACGTTATTTATTCTACAGCAAGATTATTTGAAAAATTATTTAAAAATAGAAGGACGTAATTCAAAGAAATCATCGAAACAGTCACTCAAATCGTAATTTATTATAATTAATTCCATGTTATCACCTATATCATGTTACGTGTTAGCATAAAATTAATTACAAAAATCCATTCTTGGAGATGACATAATTATGATGTTCCCTTTGACACGTTTTGACAAAAAACTCCTTTGTTTTAAATAAATGACATCACATAAATAAAACAAAATACTTTACATGCATCAACGACAATATTGCGTTCCGCCGATTAAAACTAAAAAAAAAACCATAAATCAGGGAACGCCGAATATCATAAAAGACGTTCGATTTTCAAAATAAAGCAATAAATCTAGGCTCCTTTGTCAGTGACGCTGACGACAGACCAGCGCACATTTTAAAAGCTAATAATTATTAGACAAAAGATTCTCTTTTGTTCGAGACTGTACCTTCTAAGAAAATAATGTTTAGTGGACGACAATAGTGTTTTGTTCTTGTGGTCTTACTGTTTTGGTAATAACTTTGCAAGTTCTCATGAATGAGTTATACAGTCAATTAAAAATGAGCCCAAATACAGATATACTAGAGTCCAATTCGACTTACCGGGTTTTTAATACCGTAATTATAGTAGTATTTTTGTAGAAAAGGAATCTCAATATAGCGCACTTTTGCGTAAATCTATACTAATATTATAAAGAGGAAAGATTTGATTGTTTGTTTGCATTGAATAGGCTCCGAAAATACCGAACCGATTTGAAAAATTCTTTCACTGTTGGGAAGCTACACTATCCCCGGCTGACATAGGCAATATTATATTTTCAAAAAAAGTTGGGCTCCTTACAAAAACTCCAATAATGTAACCCAAGGTGTAAAAAAATTTACTTAAAATAGCCGTAGATAAGTATTTAGTGCTACCCGTGCGAAGCCGGGGCGAGCAGCTAGTGTTTTATATTTTTGTCCTTTTGCTACTCGTTGACTTTTCGAATTTCAGTAAAAATATTTGCAGTCCACTTCTCCTTTATCGACTTCCATTTAAAATTAAGTATTTCACTGTGACCGCTCACAGTTATTCCCTGGCGCAATTTTTCTGGAGTCGAGAGCTATTTGCACTTTCCATTGCCCGTCACAAGATTGTAAAATCAGAAAAAGTATAGCACCGTTTTTATTAAAAAAATAATTCTTCTTTTTCAAAAGTTAATTCTAAAGTGGAAATATACAATTCGACGTTACTTAAAATCGTGAATATTCTCTCTGAATTTGGTACAATCGCGATGAAAAGTGATTCGGCTTGAGGATCCTTTGTGCCTATGCAAATACGTTTATTAAACCGGACCCGCTGTCCCTTCAGAATTTGGATCTTATTAATTGGGACTTAGTCGGCTATTGTTGTTTTGTGATTAACTGTACCTACGCAGAGGAAGTCTTTTGGACGTAACGTACGATAAAATCTATCTATTACAAGATTTTAATTTCTTGTCTATATTAAAAAGTGTTGGTGATGACCAAGTCTTTTAAAACAAACCGTTGCCACAATACTAGGAGTAGTCCTTTATCGTAGATGCTTTTTAGAGGCATCCAATTTTCTGATTTAAAAAAATATCTGGTAGATAATAAGACATTTTTTAACACAAAATCATGCAAAAACACAAACAATTCAATAACACAACACCATGAAAGTGACGGGTATACCTGAGAATCCATCCCTATGTGAATCAGCATAACTAATACCGGAGGGGTGCATAATACCGGCTGCACATAGGCAGGCACTGATCAGACATCAAATATTCCGCTTGTAACCGGATTAAGGAGTGTCACAGACGCTGATTGGCTGATTAACGTTTGTAGCTATGAATAGTGGCAGAAATATTTGAATTTTAGTTTTGGAACGATCTATTTTTGAATTTTATGAAAAGACTGTCTGCTATTTTTGTTTTTTTTTTATTGTATGGCGTACGCAAATGTCTAGCAGAGCTAGAAGTGATAGTGGTGAGTTGTTGAGCTGTCTAAAATAGGGTTCAGCTACACGATGACAGATACATGCGTGCTGTCAGTCGGTACAGGTCAACTCAAAGCTGTTATAGCGCTATCCTCGTTAGGTTATTTAAGACATACCTCGACATTGTTCATCTCATAACGTTTTCAAAATATTGAACAAAGTTACTTGACACTAAATAACATAGATTTTTGATATTCAAGTATCAAAGTAACATAGATATGAGCATCTAAATTCTAATTAGTTATAATTTATGCACCACACCACCCTGCTTTTTGAATAAATAATGAAACACAATGTCATAGGTGCTTTCGACTATGGTGTAGGGTGGGGTGTCTGGAATGGGGTGATGTCTCAAAAACAACTAGATCATTATGCCTATTTTGAATAAACAATAATTGGCAACATTTCATGCACAATTGTGGCAACACGGACTTAATGACAATCAAGAAGAAAAGCTTCGACATTGGCAGACACAAAATAATAATTTCTTATTAGGTAAAACTTGATTTCATTTCTTTTCAGTACCATTTTCTAAGCTGCAATTTCTTTGAGGAATTCACAAAAGAAATATCTGTCAGAACAAAAAGAGGTTTACAATAAATCAAACTAAGTATTTAGGGCTTAATTAACAAACTGATATTTCTAGTCCCTCTCATACTTAAAACTACCTCTCTCATATCAAAGTAGCTGCTTCTTTTACAATAACAAGTACTCATTACGACCAGTCAAAAACGTCACAATATAATGGCCAAATTATCTTTTGTAAAGGGTCTGTTTTTTTTTTTAAAACGACACTTGTGGAGGGTCAATTTGGTTTCTATAGTCATTGCGAGTGACTCTCTACGTGGCCAATTACCTCCCCTTCGGTGGCAATGGCTGTGGAACGGTGGCAAGGATACACTGTACGACTTTTTACGAAATGTCCGCTAGGAAAAACCCGTCGAGTTGCTTTTTTTTTCGAAATCCGACAGTTTTTTTACGCATGGCTTAGTTATAGTTGCGCTTTTTATCCAATACATATCTTATTACAAAGATCTCGTTAGTGGTGGACATTTGGACCAAGCCCCATACATATTTGCCTAATGTCCTTTATTTTTCCTTATTTTTCCTAATACCCAATGATGTGAACAAAACTAGTAAACAAAAAATAAAAACCGCGTGTATTTCATATCGCTCCAGTTTGCTTACATTTCAAACCAATAACACTACCCATCTTTCAAACTAGGTACCCCAAAAAAATACTACCTGCAAATGCGACTAAAATTCGTACAGTGTGCGCTCGACAAAGCAGTAGCCCGGTGCCCGTCGCCTAATTATGTACGAGCAGGATTTTGATTTCACAGCCATGACGTAGGCCTTAAAAGGATACTGTGAAATTGGAACCCTTTGAGTGCATGCTTAATGTACTTAGGTATTAATTAAAAGCGATCATGACGTTTGCTGAAAGAAAATAAGTACGTATATATGGGGTAAAAAAAATGACGCAAAAAATCAAACACAAAAAGGACAAGACGAGGGAAAAATATGCGTCACATCTACGCAAAGCGGCCATCGCTCAGCGCTAGCTGGTTGGTGCTTAGCTGCGTCCGCGTTTGTGTTTGTATTTCAACTTAGAAAATTCTGGAGGTTTGTCGACAGCTTAAAAAAATAAAAACATTCGCTAGATTACTTGTAGCTTTATACTTAAAGTTTGAAATTTTCACGAATTTGCCCGTAAGTGTAAGTACTTACACTTCCAAGTTGGTGGAAGAACTCCGAAGATGCTCATTTAAAATAATAATTTGTTTTACAATCTTATTCTTGAAACAATAAATATAAAAGTTATCGCGTATGAAGTTATGAAAAGCTGTCTTTATAAGAATACTTGAGTGGAAAAATATACCGTAAACGAAAAAATGATACCGTCGTCGTACAGAGAAACTTTCCCTTTTTTTATTTGGTTAAAAAGTTATTGAAGGAGAATGGGCAGTACCTACTACAGATAATTGCCACAAACCCGCCATGCTTGATGATTTATTCTAATTGTCCCCTCCAAAATACACAGTGATTATTTTATGGGGGCCACTAATGTCCACCCTTGGACATTCTACAACTATAGATGTGATATAATTTTTATATCACATAATGTAACAATGCCACATTCCGAAAAATCATAAGAACAATACTTAGAAATGTTATCAGGATCAAAAATGTCGGCGTCTCCGTATTCATTAATTAATTCTTCCATATTTTATGAGGTATACATTATACCTGAGTCTTCCCCTTGACAGCTACGGTAAAAGGACATCTCGTCGTAATTTCTGCCTTCCACTCAAAGCTATGCTATATAATCCGCTTAGCTTTAAGCCGCAAATTATATGCCTTTAACTTGGAAGCAAAAGGAAGCAAGTACAGATCTCCACGGAAAAGTTTGAGCTTCGGCTATCTTCGAAAAACCGAACGCGCGATTATGAGATCTAATAAAGAGCTGTTACAACCATAGAAATACTTGTATATTTTGTATTATCATTGTTACAAAATATGCAATTCAACTCTATGCAATTCCAAAAAAACTTTTGAGTGACAAATCACGATCTACGACCAATCTGCGAGTAGGTAGCCCCTACAGAAAGAAAACTTCATACAAACGGGCTATGATACTGACACTAAGTACTGCAACACGAGGCAGTACTAAACTTGCAAGCATTCGTCAGCAATCAGCCGTCCCATACATTTGAGTCGAATAGGCATTGAAGATTTGTATGGTACAGTAGATATTTTTTTCGCGATTACGATGTTAGTCCCATGAAGAAAGTCGTTCAGTGGTCTGTACCACACCCTTAAATATGACCACAGATTTTTGATCCATGCTCTATAAAACTACTAGCAGTATTATTATATTCTGTCAAATTATCTACAACATTTTCAGCAGTTCAGATAAAAATATTCACAACTAGTTTCCGCCCGCGGCTTCGCCCGCATGGTATGCCAATAAAAATTAGCCTATGTCCTTCTCCAGGGTTCAAAGTATCCCCATACCAAATTTCATCCAAATCCGTTCAGCCGTTTTAGCATGAAAGCGTAAAAAACCACCAAACAAACTCACTTTCGCATTTGTAATATTAGTTAGGATTTAATTTTAATTTAGTTTTTTAGCGAAATATAAAAAGGTCAACTACTCTGCATCCTTTTGAAGCTAAATATTCAGTACTAATTAGAAATTTCTTTTCTCATTTGAATAATAAATTGCAAAAGAAAAATTAACAGAAACTTTTCACTTAATGAATCTGTCCGGTGACTTTTGCAGTCCATTCAAAGTTAAATAATGATATTGTAGTGTTTATTTTTCAAATTTATATGATGGATGAGAATTCACTAAGTTTATTTAAAATGCTTTAATTTTTCTATTGTATTAGATTAATGATGTATTGCTTATTTGACAGTGTAATTTTAAATTTATTTAAAAAAAGAAAGAAAGAAAATACTTTTATTTGCAGTGTGCTTGACGCAAAGAAAAAAAAAAAAGTTGTGTGAAAAATGCGTCACAACCACACAAAACGGCCATCGCACAGCGCTGGCTTTTAGCGACAGCCAGTGCTCACGTGAAGATATTGTCAACTATTGCTGGAACAAATGAGATACAAAATATGAAATAAATACACAAAACAAGTATATCTTCAAATCAAAATATATAAATAGCTTCAACATCGCGATCACTGGAAGTGGACCTTAGAAAATATTATATCTAACAGTTTTTTCTCTCAAATGAAATCCTCAGAGAATGCCCATCAAGATCCCATGGCCCTTTGTTTGAAGCCCACCCTTTGCTTTATTTGGCATAAGTAGGAAATTTTAATGGCCGCCATTGAAAAAATGGAGGACGAATTTTAAACTTTTATCGTTTGGCCGACACAGACATTATGAATAATATATTTATAATTCTATCTTTTTTTTTCTGGGTATCGAGCGGGCGTGTTTGTTTTTTGGTCCTAATCGTCAACGTGATCAAATATTGGTGTGTGACATGAATAAAAAATGGCAGCCGCGATCATGAAAGGGGAGGAAGCGGAGTTCGGTAAAAGTTTCCTTATTTACGATATTGTGAGCAAGGTATTAAAATATTAATAAACTTGGGTGCAAAGTTTGTTTTAGTTGGTTCTATAATCCGTCATTGCGTACAAAATTCATAATGTGTACGCTAAATTGTTGAAGGATTTCAAGTTTATTTTAACTTTGATTCCTGTTTAGGATTATTACTGTTCCTTGTATCATAATCTGGCGTTTTCCTTGTCCTCTTTCTTGCCTTGTTATGCTGACCTTATTTTCCATTCTTTTTAGATTCGATTATTTAAATATATAAAAATCTAAAATATACTAAAATTTTAGCACTATATAATGAAATTCCATATCAATCATACCATTTTAAATTAAATTTCAAGTATCAAGCAGACATTTTAAACATTAATTTTGTTCTAAATCTCGTCTGTTTTTGACAAGACTTATATTAATCCGTAGGCATTTGAAACGAACGCGCGTTGGACAGAGGTCGGCCGGCATAATATTGTAGCTAATATGAAAAAAAAACAAAGCAAGTAGGTACTCATAAAAAAAATAGAAAAAAAAAGAAAATGAATGAATAACGATGATGTACTTAGAAAATTCGTTTAATATGGTGTCTGTAAAATTGTCTCGCTGAAGTTATTTACTTGTTGAACTCTATTGATGGGCCATTGGTGATCTTTTCTTGAGTTAACTTCTAAATTTTTTTTCTTAAATTTTTGCAATGTATTCTAAAAGAAAGTCTTAATATTGTATCAACCTATTATATTGGCATCTACCTACGAGTAAACAATATTGGATGGAAGGGCACCAAACATAAACCAAATGAGCATCGCAATAAAATAATTATATATATAATAATATATATTATTTATTTTATTAATAAAATAATAAAAACTTTTTACAAAAAAAAAAAAACAACCGTTTTCCAAAAAGAACACTAAAAAGTGAAAAATAACTTTAATTTCGGAAGTCGGTGTCTTTGGTTTTCAATTGTCGTTTTTTGCAAAAAAATACATAAGTACAGACGAATTGAGAACCTCCTCCTTTTTGAAGTCGGTTAATAAATAAACGGTAATTCTCATCAGGTTAAGCTAGGCTTGCCGGGGTTGGTCAATGGATGGGTGACCATCTTTACATACCGATACTCCTTCGTGCCTCGGTAAGCACGTTCAGCCGTTGGTCCCGGTTGTCATTCGTGGATCTTTGACATTTGACATTCGTTACGGGCAGTCTGACAATCAGTCTTACCAAGGCGTATCGTATTACCCCTTTTGGGTTAAAACGATGGGTTGTTGGGGTCAGATAGGCAATCGCTCCATGTAAAATACTGTTATTCAGCTGCAACCGGTTAGACTAGAAGCCGAACCCAACATAGTTGGGAAAAATGCTAGGCAGATTGATATAGGTATAGATGGTAAAATATAAGCACTAGGTTTCGAACGCAGTTTCTTTCGCACACCTAGAATGTTAAGTAGCAAAGCCAGAAACTGTTTGTATGCTTTGACGATATTAAGTTTAGATCCGCTTATATCACAAAGGACATTGTCGCTTGAAATGTATTCACAGTTGCGTTCCCGAAATAGAATGCATTAGTAATAGTATAGACAGTCCTAATATTCGGCTCGAGACTCAGGTCTACATAAATGATTACCCTGCCTCTGTCTTCAAGCAAATTATTCAAATAGGAGCAGCTTCCATTAATCGATTGGTGGGGATCCGATGTTCCCAGACTCGATTCTAAATCGATTTCAGATTGGATAGTTTATCATTCGATTACATCGATTTAAGTTAATCGATATGCAAATTCGTTGATGAAACGACAACACTGAAATATTGTATAGTTATATTAATTTGTGTTTAATTACTCGGCTTCGCATTCTAATTCCGATGCCATTGTTTCAACCACAATTATTGGAAACTAGAAATTCTGTCGTTTCATAATCAGAATTCAGTAATCGATACTCAATTATCGATGTCAATTGTTCTCACTATCGCTTCCGATTCTGTTCAAGAATTTATCAATGGAACTTTGTCGGCACTCACTGCATATTCTCATTTTAAATCGCCCCCGTTCTCAATAAAACGCCGCCCAGACGTCTGCACGGCGTCTCGGTCGACACAATAGTGATAATGAAACATGCATTACAGCGCCTTTTGTGTTTCCCCCACCACTTTCCGCGCAGCCAATCATGGCGCCTTTGAAGTGGATCCAGGGGTTAATAAATTTAAAATACCTTCTATGTAGAGTTTCTCAGAGATGATGAATTATAAAAATGTTCTTTTGAACTCTGACTTTGTTTATACTTTAGATTAATAATGGACGGTGTATTACTTTCGGCTGTTTTTCCTGTGATAAATAAAGTATTAACTAAGATTTTAAGATTTAATAAGCAAGCCGTGGAACATGACAAAAATTTTATGTAGGTAGGTAAACAAGTTAAAATGTTTTTAACGTAATGTTGATGATTAATTTGATAGCTAACAACATAACATTTTGATGAAACTTTAAACCATAAAACAATCAACAATGTAAAAAAAATTTTACCACAACGGGCAATTACTTGGCCTTCATCTGACCTGATGCTGAAGTGATGATCAGGCCGAAGATGGAAGCGAGCGTCACCTGGAATCCTCAACCACAGAGGAACTGGCTATCTCCTCTAACTGCCGAAACACAACAATGCTAATAACATTGTTGTTATGGCGACAGACTTAGATAAAATGGTGGTAGCTAGCCAGGCGGACTTAGAGCAAGCCGTACCACCAACCAAACCGAGCAAAAAAATTTCCCCCGCTGGGGAATCGAACTCGGAACCTCTGGTTCTGAGACAGAGCGTTTAAACTATGTACTCCTTTAGAGAATTAAACGTACCCATTAATGATAATATTCCCGCTAAATTATCCAAGGCGTTTAGTACAATTACGAGGTATTTATCATAAATGACTACCGCCAAAATGCAACTAAACGAAACTACCCACACGATCCACAGTCGAATATGATTAAATCCGATAATACATGTAATATCGACTCAATCCCGCGAAATGCTCCCTAGTCCCGGGATCCCAGCACTAGATCGCGCCGGGAATTACAAATGTAGTTACTGGGAGTCATATTTGATATTGAGATACCATATTTTATGCGACGATATTACGTCAAAATTGAATTCCTGCTAGAAAGTCATTGGGAACGGATATGTGAACTAAAATGTTACATTTTCGTGAATGTTAAAAGATTTCTAGTAGAAGTGGGAACCGACGGTTTTATATCGGAAAGTTTTGCTTTTTAGAAATATGGAATGAGTGTAATGGAAAATGGAAATTGATCTGTATACTCGAGGAGCTCGTGGTTAAGTAATAACAGTCGCACGGGTCGATCCACCAGGTTAAGCTACGCTTGCCGCGGTTAGTCCGTGGATGGGTGGCCATCTTTACATACCGAGACTCCTCCGTGGCTCGGAAAACACCATTGGTCCCGGCTGTCACTCATCTTAGACAGTCTGACAAGCAGTCTTACCAAGGAGTATCGTATTACCCATTTACTGGGTTGTGGAGGTCAGATAGGCAGTCGTTCCATGTAAAATACTGGTATTCAGCTGCATCCGGTTAGACTGGAAGCTGACCCCAACTAAGTTGGGAAGGCTAGGCAGATTGACTCTCTTTTATTCGGTCAACATCTTGTAGAGCACTAGTAGGTACACGCATGGGAGAGGCCTATGTCCAGCAGTGGACCGCGATATACTGAGTTGATTGATTGATCGATTGACGTATTAGTACCTACTTTAATTTAGAGTTCATTTTGGTCACCTTTGATCTACGGGAAGAGTAACCATTACAATGAAATATGTAAGTTTTCATAAGAATTTACCCAACAGTCGCGTCGCGCCTGTCTGCGGGAGCCTTAAGTAGATATTTATTAGACATCTTATACGTATTTAACGATTTTTGTAAAGGTAAGGAAGGACCTACCTAAATACCGTTCATCGAAATCCCAAAAAAAAACTGTTTTCCAGCGTCCACTCACATATAAAACTGAAACAAAAAATCCATTACCCAAGTTTCCATTCCAACAGCTCCAATACTAAGTCACACAGTTATACATATATTCACGTCTTTCGAAACAGAACCCACATTCAATATGCCTCCAGACAGCGTGCCGTTAGATCATTTGCGGTGGGTCACAAATAGTGACGTTACGTGATAGTTCCCGGGAAATCCCGGGATTACGGACTTGTGAAATTCTTGGTGAATCGTAAAAAGTACGGTGGATAAATCTCGTCTGGCGTTTCTTAGAATGAACTGTGATTTTATTCTAAATGCTTTTTTCCTAGACAGTTTGTTGGTAATCCTAGAGTAAATTACCTACAATTCTACTTTGCAAATGGATTAGAAAACTGATTATTTTCGTGTTAATCGAAATATTGATGCCTGGGCTCGTTATCTTATTATTTTCTTTCAGTATTTGTTAACTTTGTATATTTTTCTTTCAGACAGCGTGCCTATAACTGTCCCTCACCAAAAATGTTTTAGTTCAAATCCCGGGATTTCAAAAAAGCCCGCATAAACAAGCACGCACTTCCCATCCCTAGTTACGATAGCTACTAGGCTACTACCCAGACATTACCGTCTGAGTGTAACCGCAAGCGACGCCAGGAGACGGCGCTAGTTACAAATTGGTCCCTTCAATTATTTCTCCGTTGATGATGCGGAATCAGTGGCTTATTGAGTGTATTCAGATTAAAATGGCGATGGCGGCGACATTTTAAAGGCATAATTTATTGAAATTTAGTTATTACGCTACATTTGTACATTATTTTGATTAGTTAAATTGGGCTAATTTCTGCCTAAATTATCCAGCCCACAATCTCTCATTAATTAAGTAAATTACGTGAAACTGCTCTGCGTCTGACGTAATCATACCCACATTCATATAAAATAATCATGAAAAAAAAACAAATTAAAAAAACATCTCTTATGCTTCGAATAGATCGATAGAATTGTAATGATTTTGGGTAGATAACACGGATTCATTTTAAATGAATCCGTGTTATCTACCCAAAATCATTACAATTACTCCGGAAAACATGAGAAATTTTCATGTTGGCTTCATTCATTTCGGCAGAACTAATCCCTAATCTACCAATCTTCTATTTACCTATATTTAAAAAAAAAAATTGTTTGTTTGTCCTGTTTGGAATCGGAAAGGTCTGGACCGATTTTGGTGAAACTTTGTTAGGGTGAGGACGCCCGCGAGAGATTCTGGCACAAAAAAAAATTTAATTTAAAAAAAATTGGCATTGCAACGCGTGCCGCTAATAAACAAACCACTTCACTGCAACAAAATGCGTATACT
Organism: Lithophane ornitopus; assembly: GCA_948473465.1. NCBI lineage: Eukaryota > Metazoa > Arthropoda > Insecta > Lepidoptera > Noctuidae > Lithophane > Lithophane ornitopus. Next base: position 8,930,823 of record OX419638.1, on the reverse strand, counting down.
TATCCTAGTTTTCTCAATTCTTATCCCATCGTATCCTACCCAGTAGTCTTACCCTGACAGCTAAGTAAACAGATGATCGAGCAATCACTTAATGGTATCCCGAGTGTAGCCTGGTAGAAACTCCTGCCATGGGATTTAAATGAAGAGAAATCTACCTAGTCCGATCTAGGAATGTGTTTTATTTGTTGACTGTATATTTGTTTATTTGGCAAATAAATTTTAGTAATGGTCATATTGATAAAAATACAATAGACGTAGATATATTGTACCTAAGTGGTATAGAAACCTGTCATACACCAAACAAGGATAATTTAGGTTGATCATGACAAACAGCGTTTAAGGCAAACGGCGATTCTGACAAATCGCGTTCATGATGAATTGCGTTTGTGGCAAACTTCGTATTAGACGAATCGCCATATTGACTAACTGAGTTAAATCAGATAGCTATGACCAACTGAGTATGTGACGAATAGCGTTTGTGACCTGGAGCATGTAATCCGATATATTTAGTAACCTATTCCGCTTAACTATTCCTCAAGAGTCATAAAAAACCCTGTAAGAAATCGACACGTGTTTCACCTCTCAACGAGGCATCCTCAGGATGACGATTGACCAGTCGCGAACCCGAACACCTTGAATCAACGCCTGAATCAATTAACTATTGGTCATATTGATAGTTGGAGGTCGGACTACTGAGCGTTAAATTTCGGGTTCAATTCCCCTTACTAAGACTCCAGTGTCCGTCCTCGTCTGTCACAGGTTATCTTTTAAACCCGAATTAGTTAGACACTTAAACTTTTCACCGAGTATGAATGAATGAATTTCGCTTTATCCACACATAATTTTAAAAAAAAGTTAAAAATTAAAAGGTCCTCATACAAGAAACGTGTTTTTTTTAGATGTTTTTTCTCGACCTTTAAACGAATTCAGTGTTAAATATTTTACAGTGGTACAGAACCCTTGTTTCGTTTGCGATGGCCGTATTTTTTTTATTGTATGAAGTCCTGAATTTGAAGTTGTGCCCGGGAAAAGTTGTTTGTTGTCCTTGTTGCGACAAAACAAAACCGGGCAAAACCGGGTTACCGCATTACCCTTCTATGTCTAAACTAGTATTAGGCCGCGGCTTCGGCCGTGTGGTACATCGATAAAAAGTAGCCTATGTCCTTCCCCAGGATGCCATCTATCTCCTTGCCAAATTTTGTCGAAATCTGTTCAGTGGTTTAGACATGAAAAGTTAACATACAGACAGACAGACAAAGTTACTTTCAAATTTATAATATTAGTATGGACTAGTATGGATAATGGACGTGTATACGTCTTTATTTCCTTCACATTAACCCCTTAAATGCCATAGAGTTTTAGATAAGCCAACATTTTGTTGTCCACGGTTCAAAAAACTTGTGTATCCTATAAAATAGTTATATCCATTATGTTTGAATATGTCATTTAACTAAGTGGCACTGTTTAGATACGGCGGGGCATAAATAATTTTACGTCTATCTCTATGGTCAAAAGCCGTAAAATACTGGACACTATCTTTATATGAGGTCATTATTGAAAAGAAACTATTATTTTGGGATAACACTATGATAGAGAGTAGGAATAAATTGTATGACCTTGAGTCTGGGGTAACAAAAGGAAATATACAAGGTCAAATCAAAAATATTAATCGTATAGTAATTACCTTCTCCTTATCTCTTTCTAGGAACCCAAACAATAAACTATGTATGGGTTTTCGATAATGGAACTGGTTAAAGATCACGATAAATATTGATTCTGCACGCGTAGCATGATCACCGTAGAAACGGGTTTTGTCAACGGAAGAATAGACAAAATGACAGATTATGATGGTTTATCTGTCATTTTGTCTATTCTTCGGTGGACAAAACCCGTTTCTTTGGTCATCATGCTACGTGTGCTGGACCTTAAAGGACTTGATTTCAGTTTTTTAAATAAAGAATGCTAGAAAATGTGTGTGGGTTTATGACCGCTACTGCCATTCTTTAACTAGTGTTTAGACTGGGAAGAAAAACGTACCAGGTATTGCAGCTCATTCACACGAGGACGATTCGTGTTTTTTGACGAATGGTTTTTGTTTACGACTCGTTTTTATTTGACGGCGGCAATGCTTTTTAAATGCCCGTATTCACAGGCAACACGAATCGTGAAAAATTACGGATACGTCTTTAATCACGTAGGTATCGTCTTTAGAAAATCGCGTTCGTCAAAAAACACGAATCGCTATTTTTTGTGACGGATCCGCTGTAGCGCTCGCCCAAAACTGAACGAATCAAGTGTGAATATCTATTCGGATATTTTGACTAATCGCGAAAAAACTGTTTTTTTATGCAATTTGAACGTCCATCCGTCATAACGTATCGTGTCTTTTGACGAATCGTCAATGACGGATCCCGTATGAATGCGGCCTTACCTAGTAATCCACGTCAAAATGTGTCCTAACACAGCAAAAATAATAGTCCCTGGTTTCTACTAAACCTAACAACAATATCTGTCACATAATACACGAGTTTCATAACGAATTATCCAACTGACACTCACGAAACAGAGAAACAAGAGACTTTCTAAAATTAATGAATGGAACGAACACAGATGTCCTGGAAATAGGTTGAAAAATAGCTCCGTATTTTAGACTATACCGAGTGAAATTCACATTTCCCGTTCCTTTGACGAACATACAACAAGGCTTGTAGGCGAAAATATAACAAATGGATATACTTACCTATTATTTATTTCTTCATTATTAGTATCTTACACATTTTTTTTTTGTTTATGTATATGATTGGTCCATAACATATACACACACGCCTTATTGCAGTATTATATAAAACGGTTTTACATCCACCTCACACCTCAGATCCAGTTGAAAACCAGCGTCAGGCACTAGTTGTCTGGCATTTTTGCTGAACTGGGCCTATTTGGCGCAGCCGCGAGCCACACTTCCTTCTTAGGGTACCTCCACTTTCAAATTGTTTCTTTTTTTTAATTGTTTTTTTAGGGTTCCGTACCCAAACGGTAAAACGGGACCCTATTACTAAGACTCCGCTATCTGTCTGTCTGTCCGTCTGTCACCAGGCTGTATCTCATGAACCGTGATAGTTAGACAGTTGAAATTTTCACAGATGATGTATTTCTATTGCTGCTATAACAACAAATACAAAAAAAAGAGAATATAATAAATATTTAAGGGGGCTCCCATATAACAAACGTGATTTTTTTGCCGGTTTTATAGATAATGGTACGGAACCCTTCGTGCGCGAGTCCGACTCGCACTTGGCCGGTTTTTTTTTACTTGTAGTTACGTTGTGTTGTGTGCTCGGTCTGTGCTAAATAAATGTATTTTCTTTTTATATTGTATACGGGGTGAAATTGAATTCATGGCCATTCCTCATAAGGGGTCATTGTACTCATCATTATGAACAACTTTCACTATGGGCCCAACCCTGTAATCGCGAAAAAAAATCAACTGATCTAGAGGGGTTATCAGGAATGGGGGGATCATGCAACAAACAGTGCTTTTCATTTATAACAAGCTAATTAAATTAAAAATTTCAAAAACCCACGTCAAAAATAAAGCACCTAATAAAAGATTTTTTTATAGCTAAGAACATTCTCGATTCTCGACACCTTTCAAACAAACAAAAAAAAAAAAACGGTTCAGCCGTTTAGCAGCTACGATGGCGCAGACGCACACGTTAAACTTATAAAACCCCTCGTTTTTCCGCCGGGGGTTAACAACACCACTAAAACTATGCTTCATCACAAGAATATTTGCTTATTTAAATTAGTCAGAAAGGCTAAAAGGAAATCTAGCCATTTTATTCATCCTCCTAGAACTTATAAGTACCACTTACTTACTTACTTATGCACTCCTAGTACCTACAATAACCCATGATAATAGAATAATAACTTTATATTCAAAACTATCTAAATCCATCTCCCAGTGACGTCACCAACCCTCTTACAAAACTAGATTCTGTTTTCAACAACAGCTAATTTATTTCCATTTCTATCCAGCCAGGTATTGCGGTATAATAATAAGGTATAATACCGGTATGAATATCTGTATAAATACCTGTATAAATTCTACTAATATTGTAACTGTGAAAGTTTGTGTGTTTGTAATTGTTACTCAATCACACAAAAACACGGGGCTTTCCTCGAAGCGCTCCAGCTTCGAAACGCACCAAATGAACCGCACCTAAAGTATTCCTCGAAACGCACCAAGGATGAAACATAGAGAAGAGCAGTTCATTTCTGCTTTCCTGTTAGTTTTAATAAGTAAACAATTAGGAAAGTTGAATTTTAAAACGCCTATCGATATCATGTATTACGTACGAATCTTTCATGCTCTTCTTTATGTTTCATCGTTGGTGCGATTCGAGGAATACTTTAGGTGCGGTTCATTTCGGACCTTTCAAAGTTGGTGCGCTTCGAGGAATACCCCAAAACGGCTGCGTGGATTTGGATGAATTTTGGCACACAGATACCTAGTTTATAACCTGGATTGACACATAGGGCACTTTTTATCCTGTAGTACGTCCCCGTGGGATAATTTTCAACCTTCACGCGGTCGAAGCCGCGGGTAATAGCTAGTAAGGTATAATAATGGTATGAATACCTGTATAAATCTGTATTTTTGTTTGTATGAGCTCACATGGTAATACGATTGGATTGGACATGGCGTTGCGGTGACCATAAGGCGAGTTGTCCTGATAGCTTGTGAGTATTGTTTGTAATGGAGATTATTTTGTGTTTTATAATGAGAATAAATACGGGAATATTTTTTGTATTGTTCTGAATATCTTCAAAGTGTTTTTAATAAGTTTTAATGGCTAGTGGGAATTCCTACATTATGTTTTGCTATTGGTTAACAATCGAATCTTTAAGCCTTTTATCAAGGTTGTTGGGGTCGGCTTCCAGTCTAACGAAATACAGCTAAATACCAGTATTTTACATGGAACGACTGCCTATCTGACCTCCACCCCCTCCTCCCTTTGTGCTACGTTCAATACATTGGTGAAATTCGCCGCCATCATTTCGTATTATGAAAATTATTAGCTAGTTTCATGAAACCTCCAACTTTCACTAACGAGACACAATAGAATTTTAATTGTTATTGGCCTTTAAAAGGCCAATCAATAGTTGAGCGGATGAATTTAAAACGTACGATGATGTGGTAACTTTATTCCGGAAGTCTTTACTTTTCAATTTCCAATTTTTGCCACTGACTTCTGAAATAAACAAATTTTTGAGTTTTGATGTTTTGTTTTTGGACGCCGGTTTTTTTTTGTAAAAATTTTTATTTTTCACTTTTTAGTTGTGGTACCTACCCCACACAAATTCGAATACCACTAGCTGATGTAAATAAGTAAATGACAACATCGTCTAGATATACTAAGTGGGAAAAATACGTAATATTGAAGTTAACTCAAAAACTCGGAAGCATGACCTACCAAACAAAAAAAGAATCATCAAAATCGAGTAATCGCGTAAAATAAATACAAAAAAAAAAACACCAGACGAATTAAGAACCTCCTCCTTTTTGAAGAAATCGGTTAAAAATAAATAACATTCATTCGACACATTATTTAGATAAAATGTGTCGAATGAATGTTATTTATTTATTTTAACAATAAACATTTGTCCTCTATCAAATAATACATCATGGCGACAATACGCGCTCGCGCCAGAATATGTTAACATTAATATCATTGTCGGATTTGTTCGATTTAATCTGGCATTTTCGCGGCAATGCTTTTGAATTATTTATTTTATCGACATGTCCTGGCTTGTCGAGTATTGTGGATTATGCTTGCAATTAGTCGATTGCACAACAGGCATTATGGAGTGGAGATTAATCCGTCGGTAAAACGTTCAATGAACTTTAATCGGTTGATTAAATTGTCATTGTTTATTATTGAACATGAGCGTCACAATGATCATTATTGCTGAAAAGAGCAAGTTAAAGCGAATGGATTTATGATAAAAAAATTGTGATGTTTTCCTTCACCAATGTCAGCACTGCCAAGATAAACTTGGAAAGTACATATGAATTGAAAATGAATCCCGACAAAACCTTATCCATAATAGAACTTAATAAATATAAAAGCATCGATAACTTAATCCCTTAAGGGGAAAGTATCAGGGTAGCCCGCGAAATTCATTTTTTTTAAGTTTTTTGCTATTTGCAGGTATCAGTATCAGCACAATATAAATCTATCAGGTTGTATGTTGATCTAAATATGATTCGCGGCCGTATCAAATACTTGTTAATAGAATTATAATCATAAAAATCATCAATACAACTCTCTATATTCTAAGTTCATAATTATAATCCTATTGAATGACTCTTTCATGAAATCATGACATTTGAGGATTATTCTAACTTAAGGAGTTGTATTGCTGAATTCTGTAAAGCCATATTTGTTACGGTCGCGAATCATATATTATTTTAATCAACAAAGGACACTAACTTGCAAATTTCAAAAAACGTAAGAAAATTTGAATTTCGGCGACTACCTTGGCGCATCCCCCTTAAAGCCTTAAGCTCCTAATGTGAAGCGAAACTATATTGATTTAAGCTCGTTGCAACTACGGCTTCCTCCGCATTTACGGCCACCTTAAGGTTATCCGTTTAATTATAATCCAACTAAGTAGATTGCCACTTTAGAAGTTAAACAGTAATTGCTAACCGCCGTTTAACGATTCGCGAACTGATTATTATTGAACTTAGGTTAAGTGATTGTGTAACTGTTGGTTTGTTGGGGTATTGGTCTGTTAACTGTCCAGTGGTTGTCATGGTTCTTGGTTTAGACAGCTACGACTTGGTCGTGAGAGATATTCTATATCGGTGATCCGTTTCTGAGTCTGATGAAGCTAGAGCGTTCAATTGAGAAGTCGAATCACGTGTACAAATCAAATCAAATTATTTTATTTCACATAAACCTACATGGGCGCTTATGAAACGTCAGAAGCTAGGTGCACGGTTCCAATTGGTCGTTTCCTATGGAGAAGAGCCGGCAAGAAAGTTCACGGTTACTCTTTTAAAAATAATTGGCTTTTACAATATTTTCAAAATACAGTGTTAGTAGGCATGGCAACAAGTACAACATAGGCCTTTCAACAAGTAAGTACCAGGTACTTAACAAAATAGAAGATGTTCAATAAATCTACAGTCCAATAAGCCTACAACGTTCTCACATTCACAAAATAGAAAATAATCTATATAAAAGAGAAATACTTAACAAAAAATAAAAAACCTGTAGTAGGTATAAAACCTGTAGAAGGTAAACCTGTAATAAACACCAGTAGTAGGTAAACCTGTAGGTATTATACTTAAAGATAACTTAGCAAAGTTCAAAAAGGCTTTTTTCCTATACAAAGTGAAATTGAATTCATGGGCGTCCTCTTAAGGAGTCTTTGTACTCATCATTATGAACAACTATCAATTTAAAAAAAACAGCTGTTCCCTACATTTATGTTCGCATAGCTCGTCAAAATGTAGGGGCAGCAGCTGATTTTTTTTTCGGGATTTCGGGGTTGGTCCCTTAGTGAAAGTTGTTCATAATGATGAGTACAGTGACCCCTTAAGAGGATGCCAATGAATTCAATTTCACCATGGATATTTTCGCGACTATGTTACGAGTACGTATGTATGTTACCTATATGCACCTGTTTCATTTATAATTATTATATTTACCCGCAACTTGTTATTTTCATATATTTGTCCTTTCTTAGCGTCATGTTCGCCGCAAATAAACGTATTTTATTTCTTTCTTTCATCTGTTTATAACATTTTTTAGGGTTCCGTACCTTTACGGGTTCCAAACGTATTACTATTGCCGCTAAAACAACAAATATACAGAAATCGTGTTTTTTTGCTAATTATTGTACGGTGGTACGGAACCCTTCGTGTGCGAGTCCGACTCGCACTTGGCCTGTGTTTTCTTCTTTATTTCTTTGCTCGTCTTGGGATTCTATTTTCATTCCTACCTTAGCCTTTATCGTGTGTGTGCGCAGTATGTCATGATTTCAGAAATTCACAATGAAGCAAAAAAATCGATGTGTCAGATTGCCCAAGTCGACCTATTATGACACCTTCAGAGTCAATTGTCATTAGGTAATTACAATCTAATTGCTAGTCAAAGACCACACAGACATATATATTACTCACGCAATGCCAAATTGCTTCAATAAGTCGATATTTTACTAAAAACCACAACAATAGGATTCCGCGAAAAAAAAGGCACTTTTGGCAAGGTAAGGTGTGAATAATTATAGAAACCAAATGATTCATACTGGAGAATAAGAAATCTATTGTGGACTGTGGTATATTAGTGTCATTAGAAAACCGCAATTACTTTTTCGCTGTCAGAATTTTAAGTAGAAGAAACCTACATACATACACAGTCATGGTGTATTTGTCATCATGAGTAGGATCTTCGAAAGCTAGCATATTTTAAGCTCGACTACTTTCGATAAAAATTACGGCTCTTTTATGAGTGACTAGCTGCGCCCGCGGTTTCACCCGCGTAAGTCTCGATCCCGTGGGAATATCGGGATAAAAAAGTATCCTATGTCCTCCTATTCCATGCCGTGGTCTACCCCTGTGCCGAATTTCAAATTCAAATCCGTTCAGCCGTTTTAGCATGAAAGCGTAACAAACAAACAAGGATTTAGGATGTGGCAAGTCGAACTCACAGGGCTATTCTGTACCCTGCCAGGGTTGCGGGAAAGTCCAAAAGGGATACCGGGACCTTGGCAACAGGCAACTGAAGGAACACGGGTGAGTTTTTGTCAGTAGAAGTCTGACACCTTCCGCTCTGCCCAGAGCGGGAGAAGTCATTTGAAGAATTACCAACCTCCAAAAAAACAAAAAGGGCAAACTAAGCGACTACACTCTAAAGGCACCCCATGTGCCCCATGTCCCTGGGGGAGAGCAAGGGACAGGCTGAATCGGATCTAAATTAAAAGTCCTCTGCTGCATGTCACATCGTTAATAGTCCATGGATTGCCCGATGTACAGTCTTCTTCTGCCTGAGTTTCGAAGACCCTAGACATGATGACTAATGAATCACGTATCGGTCCTTTGATTAAGAAACATATACGTCACACACTACTTAAAATTCTACCAACCATAATTTATAAAAATAGACCATAACAATAGATTTCTTCGAAAATAAGCCCACCTTTTGGTCAGGTAATGTGTTAATAAGTGTAGAATCCATGATTCATACTTACATACCTGGGTACAAAGCCGATAAGCTTGTATTTGCATGACTCACTACGAAACGAGGTCAGCAGATAACACGGTTCCCACTATAATGTTTACTATTCGATTTCTTTGCTTACTGTCTATATTATAATGTGATAATTTAATTCAGATCGTGTGACTCCAAAGAAAAATTAGGCCGCCCATCGTCCGTTATCGAGTATGAGTAAAAGAACATAAGCTTCGATAATTGCATGCCACTGAGCTCGATCAGAGAGCCTAGACAAGTGACAATCGCTTCGAAAGCGTTTCGTATTTCTACAACTACTTTCAACAGGATTGAGATAAGCTTTCGATAGCTTATATCAATTCTAGACATTTTTGCCTTTTCCATCATCGTTATCACTGATAGAATATTACTTTGTCTAGGCCCTCAGGCCTTTTCATCCATCTATTGCCGGCAAACTTGCGAAGATCGTCATTCCCCTTGATAACATCGTCACCGTTGAACAAATCTGCCCCAATGGTCATCAGTTCTAGGGCCAGTATGTCTGTCCCATTTAACTAACTTTGTTGGCCTTATCAGTAACTTCAACAGACAGTGGAGTTGGCAGTGTGATACACCCGTGGCTCAGAAAGCACGTTAAGCCGTCGGTCCTGCGCCCGATCGTGTCAAATTGCCATCCCATCGGACTATAAGAATGGGAGGTGGGAAGAGGGAGTGCGCCTGTGGTTGCGCACACACTTGTGCACTATAATATCTCCCGCATCGAAGGCTCTGGTCTCCGCTGAGATTGGTCCGCTAAAATTCGGCCTGGAAGACTATAAATTGTCATCATCAATTCGGTCTTCATCACCATAAATATGATCATCGCCACATGTAAAAACATAAACGTCCCGATGACAGCTACATAATTAAATTATAAACCATCAAAAGTGACACTATCAAAAGCACTGAAACTAAATTCTAATTCTATTCCAATATATCCTGTAAAGCCTATTTCAAAATTAATTTACCCACAGATTCCATAAAATTAGTATTTGATTTCTAACTGGAGGCTACATTAATTATGTTTATTCAGGTTGCATAAAGTTATTTCGGTTATAACTGTGTATGTTACATACGTATGAGGCTTTAAGTGATATACTACTACTATCAGATATACTGAAAAACCTCATGAACACTGAAATGAAATAAAACAAATTATTTAAATATTTAAATAATCTCACTTGTTTTTCTCTTTTCGGTGTTGGTTTTTGCAGTCGGGTTTTTTGTTTTTTTTTTAATAATTTGTTTTATTTCAAGCTTTTTAGTATTATCCTACTATGCTACTAATATTATAAATGTGAAAGTTTGTGTGTTTGTTACTCAATCACGCAAAAACGGCTGAATGGATTTGGATGAAATTTGGCAAACAGATAGTTTATAACCTGGATTAACACATAGGTTACTTTTTATCCCGATATTCCCACGGGATCGAGACTTACGCGGGTGAAACCGCGGGTGGAAGCTAGTTAATATATATATTTGGAATTAACAAATTACTAGCTTTTATTTGATACCAATATTGTTGTAATTTATTTTTTAAAAACCTTCCCCTCCTTTTTTTTGTATTAGCAGATGAAATTAAAAAAAAATAGCCTATGTCACTCCCACAATTAAAACGAATCTAACGACACCTCGTATGTTAAAATCGATCAAGCCATTTAGGCTACAGAGTGTGCCAAAGAAATAGATATACATACACACAAACATACATACATACTCTCGAAAAACATTACCCTCCTTCTGGGGCAGTCGGGTAAAAAGCCCTTCCATTGCCCTTAACTCAAAAATGACAAACAAGCAAAAAATCATCAATGTAACACCTTTTAATTTAATCTAAATAGCTCTTATCTCACTGCATCGCCACCCAACCTCTACCCGAGTCAAATACAAAATTGATTCAATTAATTCCCTTCATTCTCACTAAGCAATAAGGGTTGCAAGTGAGAAACGACGCTGGAACCGCCCCAATTTATTAACTATGGCTATAATATACACTTTATTAGTCACTGGTAGCTTATTAAGCGGATAGCTTTCTTCATAATTTTTGGGGGTTGTTCGAAGGAGATAATATTCTTTTGTTTTTGGGAGTTCATTTGTCTTTCAACCCCAAGTATGGCTTCGCAATGACCGTTAAAGAATTATCATAGGGATTTTTTTTTATTGATATTCTTGAGAGACTGTATGGCCATGTTATTATCATGCGTAGGTTTACGTTTAGGATTTTTAATTCACTGTTGACCTTTCGTGACGTACCCATGATCATGGTCAACTTTCAGTATTACACGAACTCTGAAATATCGAAAAAATATCAGCTGTTTCATACAAGAATGCAATATTTATCCTATAAAAATGTACGAAACAGACGTTTTTTTTTTTTGTAGGTGGTCCCGTAATGAAATTTTTTATGATGCTGTGTACTTTCACCTGAAAGGTTAACAGTGAATTAAAAATCAATCATCGTGTATAAATCGGGAAACCGTCAGGAACGAAGTTCCGCACGCATACACACACTCGTATACACTAGAAAGAAAGAGACAGAAATACAGAAAGTCGCATGGCTTAACGCTTTTTCCTTACGTGACGATTCCTACAGCAAGTCGCGTTAAGACACTTCGTTCCAATAAGCAAAAGCAGCCTATAATGTTCCCACTAGTGGGACACACTTTGTGAGAGCGAAAAAATAATAGAGAAAATTATATTATAAATATTATATTATAAGTTTTCTCAGGAAAAAAATCGTGAGAAAACCGCCTGAGAGATATTTCTCGACGGCATGTGAAGCCAAGCCAGAGGTCCATGGACGGCTTTAAAACTCTGACGCCGTTAGTCATTAACCACACAAAGAGAAGAAGATTACTGGTTGAATCTTGATAAATTTCTGTAGTAACTTTCTACAATTCCCATTTGTGGAGGAAATGGCCCAAACATTGGTATAATGGTACCAACAACTGTATCATCAATTTCACTTTCATCAAAACTATGTATTGTCATAATTTTAGTTCCACCAATAAAGCTCTGTAGAAATGTGTATGTAATATTATTATACCACTTACAATTTCCATAACTTTCAGGTCTATATCTGAATTCGTTCCGAACAATATAGATATCTCAACACACATATCCTATTCATTGTTAGTAGTACTAATATTAAAATCTATTATAAGCCAATGAAATGCTTTGTGAAGACTCGTATTGTGGATCAGCTTTGAAATGCAGATATAACCACAGAGTATGGAAATTCAGAAGACCCACGGATGCTACAAAAAGTCGGACTTCGAATAATTCCGCAACGGTTGAATGACGAATTTGAAATAGATTTTGTCATTGTCAGTAAGAATCAATCAATCTCTAATATTCAACAGTCAGCATCATTGGGCACTTTGAAATGAAGAGATCCGCAGGAGAACCACGGTAACCGACATAGTCCGAAAAATTACCAAACTTAAGTAGCAATGCGCAACATTGCTCGCAGAACAGATGGCCGATGTGGCCGAAAGGTTCTGGAGTGGCGACCGCGTGCCGGAAGTCTTTCCGATGGAAGGTCCTCCACCAGGTGGACCGATGACCTTCTGAAAGCCACAAGAATCCGCTGGATGCAGGAAGAACAAGACCGTTCGAAGTGCTTGGGGGTAGCCTATGTCCAGCAGTGGACGTCTTTCGGCTGAAAAGATGATCAATAGCACTCGAAAGCTTGAAAGTCTTTAAACCACTTTCTTGAATACTAATTCGCTGTAGGCGACAATTTTAATACACATATCAACAATTCCAACATCATTGTATGAAGTGAATCTTCTGTAAATACCTTAGAACACTATTCTAGAATATTATAGATTTCTCCGGTAAAGCTGCGTAGGTGGTTCTATAGTTTAACAAAAGAGCGGTACCTGTGCCGGCTTTGCTTGACAAATTTAGATTTATTGTGTATTTAGCTTAGAGTTTAGAATCTCAGGGTTGCGGGAAAGTCCGAAAGGGATACCGGGTCCCTGACAACAGGCAACTGAAGGAACACGGGTGGGTTTTAGTCAGTAAAAGTCTGTCACGGCCTTCCGCTCCGCCCAGAACGGGAGAAGGCATTTGAAGATTTCCCACAAAAAAAATAAAAAAAAAATCCTTGGTCTTATACGTCTTAAGGCTCGTGCAAACAGACGCGAAATCGCGGTCCATGTGTCCATGAGGTCTGTAAAGTCAGTTTAGGCGATAATATGAATGAGCCTTTGAAAATGACCATAAAGGCTCGTACAAACAGACGCGATATCGCGGGCGCGACAGGCAGCGGTACCTTTGTCGACAAAGGTACCGCTGCCTGTCGCGCCCGCACGTACGAGCCTTTATGGTCATTTTCAAAGGCTCATTCATATTATCGCCTAAACTGACTTTACAGACCTCATGGACACTAACACTAATGATATGAACTACTAATAATATCCTGATGTCACATTAGGTTTAAGAATTTATGGTTCAGGACATTTCGGTTTCCTCACGATATTTTTATTCATCGTTTTGAGAGCCGTGATGATGTAATTTTCACAAAGTGCCTGTCGTATTACTAGTTACTTCAAGTTATCCACTTAACCAACATAAAGGACAGTTGCCTAAATCACCATTCTGGGTAGACTTACTCTTGAGTACTCTGTGACCCCGCCATCTGACTTTTCACTACATCGTGGATTGCAGAGAAATAATACCCCAATCTCCAGTTTCTTAGCCAACAAACATTGAACGATCGCAAGTCGGAAGTTCAAAGCCGCTTGATCAGTAAAATAATATAGTGATTCCTAACTAGTTAAATCGATTAAGTTGCCGGGGCTTGCAGTGAGACATAAGGCTGCGTTCACACTGTCTGATAGAGGGACTAATAGAGCAACTTTAGTCAAACTAACTTCATTATTGTGAGTTACGTGTGGTTCCCACCTAAAATTTACTGATTGTTTTGTTTTTCTCTTAATGTGTTAATACAGTATGGCAAACTTACAAAGGACTGGTCAGGTTTTATATGGTGTTTGCCATCAGATATAATACGCAATTCTTTCATAGAGAAATGAACTCTGGAAGATCCATGTACTGCGGTAAACTTAAACGAGAAGTCAATATACTTCTGCAAGTTAAAAGAGGCCACAAAAACATAAAAAGAAAATAAAAAACATCTACTGCAGAATATAACAAACTTCGTAAATTAAAAAAAAACCGAAAAAAAAATTATATTTTAAAATTTAATAATTTATAAAGTTTTTATTTTGTTGCCATCCCACGCTTCAACAAACAGTCTGGCCACAACCTAAGTCTATGTTAATACTATCAGAGTCAAGTATTGAGCTGGAACTTAAACTTCAGCGGTCAGTAACATAGTGATTGTTTTCACTTATTAAAAACAAAGCCATAAAAATAGTTTACATTTTTATGGTCGTACTTTGTTTTATGATGGAAATAATTTAGTCTGTGGCATAAACGTGTTTACATCTGCCATAAAAGATGACACACACTTAATACAGTATGATTCTTTATAATGTGCACTTATCGAAATGAAGGAATGCTTAATGTTATCGAGGGCAATTTTTTTTTTTTTTTTTTTTTTTTTTTGTGGTTATACCACTTTACAAAGGAGGAAGCTAATGTCAAAAAAAAAAACCGTCTGATTTCGATTACATATTTCAAGATGTCCAATAATAGAAAATAAGTTTGTTGTAATTATAAATGTAATTCTCTATAATTAAAAACAACCTATTTTCTCATTCCAGGGTAAGATTTTCGTAATTAAAACCCTGTCTCTGTGATATTCAAACGGCAGACAAAGTAACTGACTTTCTAATAATGTTTAACGCTAATTGTATTTAGTAACAATTAAAATCGAATTCGTAGTTAATTTTGTTTAAGGGGGATGCGCTAAGGTAGCTCGCGTAATCAAATTTTCTTACCTTTTTAGCTTTAAATATTATGATTCTCAACCGTAACAAAGTATTTACAGAATTACCTATAATAATCATTAGAATCATCAATTCAACATACAACCTGATACTGACCAGCCAATTGCAAAAAACGTAAGAAAATTTTATTTTCGCGGGCTACACTGATGTTTTCGCCTTAATATAATGAATATCATTAAAATTATAAACTAGGTAATCTAATATAACTTGGCTCAAACAAATTACTGAGCCTTTCAAGTAAAACATTCTACATACGCATGTAGAAATTGAATTAGAGAAACTATTTTCAATAAAAAATAAAGTTTCTACTATAAATATTTGCTTCGGTACTGAAACTAACAAATGACGATCATCTATTTCAATTCGCGCAATCGCTTGTCGATTATCCACAATGCGTTAAACAGACATACTCTTTTACGCATAACTATAGTTATCGCATTTTAGCACGGCAATAGCGGTCACTGACCTTTCACTAATATCTCTCCGTAGGAACTTAAGCAATAAATTATGTATGGTTTTTCTTATTGGACCATGTTAAAGATCACGAAATAGATTGATTCAGAACGATTTTTAAATAAAAAATGCTAGAAAATAGAGTTGATTCAATTACCACTATTGCTATGCTAAAACGCGACAACTATAGGTAATTCGACCCATAATAGCTTTGCCACCCTAAGGTTGAATGTCACTTGCATTGCATAAAACGACAATCTCTATTTTTCCTGTAAGACCAATAAGATAGTTTCAACCTTAGTAGAGTTTCAATTTACTGGAAGTTTATTACAAAAGTGGTAAACAATTACGAGCTCGACTATAGTTACTTATAAATGGGAAAAACAACCCCATGTATACTCAGTACTTATCTCTCTTTATGAATTTCGTAGGAAGGACGAAAGGAAGGCGAAATAATAAGGGAAAAGAAGGGACTGTTGGTACTACTAACTGAAAATTCCGGGAAGGACGTCATTATGGTACATCGGTACCTACAGTACCTTAAGGTTGATGCGCTAGGGTGGCCCGCGAAATTCAAATTTTCTTACGTTTTTTTGCAATTTGAAGGTCAGTATCACATTGTATGTTAATATAAATATTATTAGCGGCCGTAACAAATATGGATTTACAGAATTATAAACATTAGAATCAGCAAAACAACTCTCTAAGTTCATGGAAGTGCAATTTCATGCAATCGTCAGTCAATGCACTTACATGAACTTAGATCGCTGATTCTAATGTTTATAATTCTATAAATCTATATTTGTTACGGCCGCTAATAATATTTAGATCATCATACTACCTGATACTGACCTGCAAATTGCAAAAAAAAATTGAATTTCGCGGGCTACCCTAGCGCATACACCTTAAGGCGAAAGCACCAGGACACCTCGGGAAATATATTTTTTCTAAGTTGCGAACTAAGACCTTTTAGTTTTTCGGTCTACCTTATCGCATCCCCCTTAATGGTAGTAAAAGAACCTTGAACATTGACAAATTTTCTAGGTGCACTAATGAAAACAGTACGCCCTAAAAAACAATAAGTCTTGAAGTGTCACCCTGAACAACGTACCCACCGACCCTAACAAGCATATCAATCTAACTCCCGCGCAATAAGGCGTAGTATACAACATAAAAAGCGAATAGAATAGAAGTATGATTTACTCACTGATATTTATTTGTTTCAGGTAATTTGGCGTGCCTGCCGCTGATGTGGCCCGGGGTTAATTGCAGACCGATGGCTTTAACAGCTCAGTATTGTTTGTCTTCAATTGTTTTGAGTTTGGGCCATAGATTTATGGTTTGTATAAATATGTGTCTGTGGTTTAGGAGTTTGGAAAATTAAATAATTTGAAAAAAAACATTGAAAACTGTGGTTTTTGAGATCTTTTCTCATGTTATGGTAAAAAAATTAGCCAGTCAGCTAGGTGATACAGTACGTCAGATGAATCATGTCTTTTGGTTTAAATAGGTTTTTATTATTAGTATCTTATTTATCTTTTATATCTAATAGATTCTTTTCTACCTTGTGAATGTGAGAACATTGAAGGCTTAGCCTAACATACCTGAAACTTTTTGAAAGGCCTACACTGTCCTCCCATAACTATTAACACTGTAATTCGAAAATATTGTATTTTTTATTTATCCCTTGAGTTTCTTTGCCGGCTCTTCTCCATAGGACACGGTAAATATCCTTCTCATTCAATTTATAAAATATCTGTCAAATTGGTCCAATATTGGAGGAGGAAATAGGCGAGAGCCGAACCTCGAATTATGACTTTTTGTATGGAGAAAAGACCGACCCTATTTCCTCTTAATTTTGGCGGCCACCGCATTTCTAGAAAACCGTAACGTTAGCAAAATAACGCATTTGGGTGACCATCAGTCATGACGTATCACACACAATCAAAATACTCGATTCTTCTTCTATTAAAGACAAATCGTATTACAAAAATGTCCCCTATATGTAGGCGCCATATTAATCCGAATGAATCTCCGGGAAATGTCGGAATTCCACAAATTCTGAGGTCGGGCGGGCCCCACAAATATTCGGGCCCCTGGCCCTCGTGCCCCGAGGCTTCATATCCTGTTCACTTAAAATTCTCTTTTAAACGTAGAATTTTAATCATACGACTTTTGATATACTGTTCTTAGTGTTAATTTACGCTTTGTAATTAGGAGGGTAAGCAGTACTGTTGGTTATTAACGTACCTCTTGATGTGAGTGAGGTTCTCGTGTGGTTTTCTTTGGACTTTGCTGAATATGATATGGTTTTGAACAAAAACAAACAGGAATATCTAATAAGTAAGTTTTGGGAGTTACGTAATTTTTGGGGAGCGGTGTTATTTGAATTTGTAATTAGATGTACATTTTGTAACTTGAAATATTTGTTGAAATAGGTACAGGAATATAAATAAATTCAGAAATATAGGAATACTAGCTGCGCCCCGCGGTTTCACCCGCATATGTTTCGATCCAGTGGGAATATCGGTTAAAATAAATTAAAAATATTGTATGTCCTAATCCAGGCCATGGTCTACCCAGATGGTGGTATGGTCACCAGACCATAGTAGCCAAGTGACTTTACTGTCATGCATTTCAATACAAATTGTTTGGTTATGTAGCCGGCGACGTCGCCACGGCCAGTGTATTAGCGCTCTTATTATTTGTGGATAAGTTTCTAAACCGACACAAAATCTCTCTATAACCATAAATACACTTAGATATTTCCGCGAACAATTATTTATATTCGCCACTCGACCGATTTGAGTACAAACGCATTTCACTGTCCCCTTTTAAACCTTATAGAGTATCCAGTTTAACTTGATCCGTGTCCAAATTCGGAACTAAAACAAAAATATACTGATTTTGACGTAAGAGTGTGACTTTTGCCTTGACAGGCAGCGCCACCGTGAAATTTCATGATATTTTGGTCAGGGTTGTAACATCGGGGTGGACTTTCTTTATAAAACCTTTTAAGCTTTTAGCGTTTTTCCTATTGTATGTTATATATATTTATAGGTATATGTTATAGTTATGTTTAACCGGATTTGGCTGCCTCAGGGTACAATACTTATGTGAATTTTGAGGGTAAAGGATTAGAAAGGGTCCTGGTTATTACCTTTTTCATTTGACCTTGCGATTAAGCGGTAATATTTGGAAATTAACTGCAATGCTTGGTGGGTAACAACCTCCGAGGTATTTGGTTTTTTTTTTGCTGTTTCACGACCTCAACGCCATTAAAAGTCAAAGTCTATTTTGTGAATGTGGTGGACTGTAGATTTGTGGAACATCTTCTATTTTGTTAAGTACCTGGTACTTGTTGAAAGGCCTACGTACATTGTCCTCCCATGCCTACTAACACAGTAATTTGAAAATATTGTAAAAGCCAATTATTTTTAAAAGAGTAATCGTGGAGTTTCTTGCCGGCTCTTCTCCAAAGGAAACGACCAATTGGAACCTAGCTTCTGACGTTTCATAAGTGCCCATGTAGGTTTATCTAACTAATATTATAAACTCGAAAGTTTGATGTTTATTACTCTTCCACGTAAAAACTACTGAATGGATTTGGATGAAATTTGGCAAACAGATAGTTTATAACCCGGATTAACACATAGGATAATTTTTATCCCGATATTCCCACGGGATCGAGACTTACGCGGGTGAAACCGCGGGGTGCAGCTAGTGTGACATAAAATATTTTGATTCCATTGATTTGATATGATTACTGTAATATATTATTGATAAAGGTTGGAAATAGGCACGAAGTACATACTGATTACGCCTCTCCCTAGATTTTATCTTTCTAGAAGAGACAGCTTCGTTGGTCTTGTAGTCGCACGAGGTCCTGGGTTCGATTCCCGGTTCGGCAGACTGTAATTGGGTTTTTCCATCTCGAATTTCTTAGTAGTTTCTGGAGTCTGGATTTGGTTGATGGCAATAGAATCGCCCCCTATTACATGGGACTTAAACATAACTGGCGAAATGTGGGTGTACTATAGGTACACTTCTGCCAAACCCTTCGAGGGATATCTACAGGCGTGATGTTATGTTATGGTATAGAAGAGATGTACTGTTTGTTATTGTAATACTATTGACTTAAGATCAGTACCAATTATAATGAGGCTTCTCTACGAGAGGGAGTGGGCCGTAATCCACCACGCGAACCCAGTGTGGTTCTAAATCAAATATGTAGCAGTAATAATGATATCAGAAATAATAATATACCTGACCTTTGAACTAGAGCTTTTAGTTTCCAATATCTATTTCACTGTTGGCTAAGTAAACATATATTAAATAACTAGCTGCGCCCCGCGGTTTCACCCGCGTAAGTCTCGATCCCGCGGGAATATCGGGATAAAAAGTATCCTATGTCCTATTCCAGGTCATGGTCTACCCCTGTGTCAAATTTCATCCAAATCCGTTCAGCCGTTTTAGCGTGAAAGCGTAACAAACAAACAAATTCACTTTCGCATTTATAATGTTAAGTTAGGATATTATAAATGTGAAGGTGAGTTTGTTTGTTACGCTGGCTAAATGGCTAAAATGGCTGAATGGATTGGCACATGGGTAGACCATGACCTGGAAGAAAGACAAGACTACTTTTATCCTGGATCGAAGATGAAGTCGTGTGCAACAGCTAGGAGTATATATTATGATAAATGTGAAAGTTTGTGTGTTTCGATGTTTGTGACTCAATCACGCAAAAACGGCTGAACGGATTTGGATTAAATTTTGCACACGTATACACCATGACCTGAATATGGACATAGGATAATTTTTTATCCCGGTAGTACGTTCCCGTGGGATAATTTCCGACGACCACGCGGGCAAAGCCGCGAGAAAAAGCTAGTACTAAAATAAAAGTAATAAAGGCTTAAAACCTTCCAGCAATAGACAATAAACCAAGTACCTAATGCTCCATCTTCCTCAATTTCGATATCATATCAATAAACTTCCAATACATTACGGTAGAAATATTTTTTCCCGAATTCAAGTATCCAATGACATTCAAGCTTATTATTACTCGAAACTTGAGACCCTTCTTCTACCTGTGTCGTTTGTAAACATACGGTGTAAACAAGGCCTTAGGGTCAGACCACGACGCGACACTGCGCGCACTTTTTAACAATTATCGAACTTATTTTCTTCATGAAAAGGTATAATTTCAGTGCGAGGGTTGACACGTGTCAAACTACGCAGAGATGCGCGGTGCTGCGCAGTGCGTGTACCTTATTGTGTAGTAACTATATTCGATATTGTCTCGGAACATAAAAAAGTGCGCGTCGCGTCGCGTTTCGGTGTGTACCGACCCTTAGGCTGAGTGGGAAGTATCGTTCGATAGCTGGTCGATTTTATTCTTAAATCGGAAATTTTGAACATTGTTTTATAATCACATGATATAACATAACATATCGCCTTATTTCCCCAAAGGGTCGGGCAGAGATGTATGTACCTACAGTACACCCACATTTCGCCAGTTATGTTTAAGTCCCATGTAACAGGGGCGAGCCTATTGCAAGCTAGGTGCACGGTTCCAATTGGACGTTACCTATACAGAAGAGCCGAATAATCGGCTTTAATAATGTTTTCTTGGCACCAACTTTAGTTAGATACTTAAGGGGCTTGCTTACCTGCTTTAGGGTCACTTGTCACAGGCTGCAAGTGTGAACACATGTCTTATAGTTACCACGCAAAATCGTGACAAGACATGTGTCACACACAATCTCACACATGTCGCTGTGCTGAGATCTAGACTAGATTCTAATCTACAGTTGTTAGAGGATAAAATGGTCAAAGGGAAAAGGGCCGTTTACTTGTCAAAAAATTAACTTTTCAGTAGAGATAACAGTGAAGGTAGTTACATATACATACGATACAGCGTGTAAAAAAAACGTTGTCCGATTCGTGAGGGTGTTGTTAAGAATCATACTGAGAGTCTATATAAGTGATTTTTATAGGAAAAAGAATTTAAAAAATTCGCCGCATTTTTTTTCAATGGGAAATTTTAACACAGTAAATGCTACCGGGTCATATAAGTGTGATAGAAATGAATAGTCAAAACAAATAAATTCCTTCTGGCTTCTGATTTAATTTATGTATGGCAGCTCGCAGGTCAACCTAGGAGGTTATCGGCTGCTTAACCGGACTTTCCTGTGGTAGTGAAAATTTGCCCTGCCTTATAAATAAGGCCTACAGGGCTTATTTATATAAGGCAGGGCACACCAAAAAAACCCACCCAAAAAAAAAAAAAAAAATTGGGCAAATTTTCTAGCTACTGTTAAGATAACTCATTAAATGACTCGCAGTTTACGACTAAATAAAGCGACAAAACTTCAAAATCCACAGAAAAACAACTCATACGCAGAGACCCGAACTAAAAGCTACCGAGCGAATCCGGAGCCGACATTGGATCGGTAACCGATAAAAAGAAGTATAACGTGCAGACACATTACCCTAACTTTAATCGGTTTTTGTTCTGTTAAAAAAACTGTTCTAAATCGGCTTAACATATTAGTGAAGATTTTGTCGGGAACTCAGTTACTACGATGTGTTCTCGCCTTAATCCTGATGTTAAAGGTCATTAAAATATTATTTACGGGAGTGATTTTAAGCTTGTTTTCATTTTGGGGTGAGCTTAATTCCCAGTGGTCAGAATTTAAGCTGTTTAAAAAAATCGACTAAGTGCGAGTTCGACTCATCGCACTAAGGGTTCTGTACCACCAAAACTATAATACTTACTTTTTTATTATTTGCCGAAAAAGCAACTCACACTCACAAATAACGATACTCTTGTTTGTCAAAAAACTTTTGTCATATACTTGGTAATAATTACCTGTAGGTACGAAAAAAGTTTTTTTATTTCAGTACCTATTAATAAACGTTGTCTGTCATAGTCCACTGCTGGACCTAACATACATTGGACAGTTAATACGGTTTTTTTTTTTTTAAACGTTGCCCCACACTAGTAATTTCTTCCTGTATCGTGGGTGCGTTTACAAACATAGAAACTCACATACACTAACACCCAGACAAATATTTGTTCCGTGCGGGGATCGAACCCGCGGCACGTTGCGTAGCCGTCCATCGCTCAGCCACTGCGCCAACTGTGTCGTCAGTTCTTGTCCAATTTGATATACCTGTCTACATAAATAGTATAATCAGCATATAATGATCCCAATCCGGGGACACAGGCCTCCTCAAGAGAGGGAGTGGGCTGTAATCTACCACGCGGGCTCATTGCGGGCTGGTGGATGTCACATGTCTTCGAATTTTCGATTCGTTTTGTGAGCAGTGGTGATCAAATAAATTACACAAAGTAAAGTAAAGTAAGTAAGCTCGTCTTTATAATTATACAGCTGCCTTATTCTCTCGAAGATAACTTCAGATACAAACAATTATCTCTCCATATTACTCATTGTTGAACAATTTCTCACAATACAAAGGAATCAAAGCATAAATCCTACAATTAAATTGTATCGTGATAGTATTTCGTTTCATCGAAAGTCGACAGTTCACAGTTTGTCTTAATTGACAGTTTACAAGTAACAGTTTGTTGTCATAACGACTTTTCTCAAGAGAACGTTTGTTAAATTACTTTGAGAAAAACATTGTTAAACTTGGAAAAAAAAAATACAGGTTTGTTTGACATAAATGAAACATTTTTCTGAAAATGACTCGAAGATAATTGTTTCTATTCAGAAACCTGAATAACTGATTATACCGTGTTTAAATCTAACGAAAGACACAATTTTTCCTCATCAAATTTTTCTACATTCGCGTCAGCCTGTATAATTGAGTTGTCACTGTCACAGATTGTCAAAAGCCTTAAAATGTCTTTGAAACTTTGTGTTATGTCAAAAAATGTACTCACTATTTTAATTTAACCAAATGTATTGTTAGTTTTTTTATATAAGCGTGTTACATACCAATATTAAAAATAAAAAAAAAACATTGAATCATCATCTGCCTAGCCTTTTCCCAACAATGTTGGGGTCGGCTTCCAGTCTAACCGGATGCAGCTGAATACCAGTATTTTTCATGGAGCGACTGCCTATCTGACCTCCACAACACTAGTGGGCATCACGATACCCCCTAGAAATTAGTTTTCAGACTTTCAGGCTTCTGATTACGCGAAACGTCTGTCAAAGATCTACGAATGACAGCCAAGAGGAACTGCTTAAAATGCTTTCCTTCCGAGCTACGGAGCGGTCTCTTACAGATGGTCACCCATTCAGGCACCGACCGCGGCAAGCGTTGTTAAACCTTGATATCCCGGTTGTTATTATTTAGCCACATGCCCCCAGCAAGCGAATACATTGAGTAAAACACGTGAATATGCGATCTGATATCTGAAACAAATAGTACAGTATTTTATTTGGGTAAAGTACGGTCGGCGGATAGTGATCTTCGATAGTAGTGGTGGATAGTACTTCACTAAATGAAATACCTACAGGAATATATGAAACAGGATAGTTTTTTTTTATTTCACACTAAATAAAAAAACGTGCCATAGTAGAGCTAGACCGCGGCGTAGTTTGTGTGACGATCTTATCATGTTTGCGGGGCCAACAGACATGGCCAAAAATCGCACACAATAGAGAGATTTGGAAGGAAAAGGAGAGGCCTTTGCCCAGCAGTAGGACACATTATAGGCTATAAGTTTTTTTTTCAAGTAAGTATAGCTTTAAAAAAAAAATCGGGGTAAAATGCTATAAAATTTCGTTTTATTATGAACAATCTCCGAAGCACTGTTAAATTCTTAACTATTTTTGACTTTCCCTGAAATCGGGAGTCATATTGTTTATCATATTTTATAATTGGAAAAAGCCATTGTTGATGCAAATGATTTTACTAAAGCTTTGTTTTGTTTTTCCATGTACAAAATAATTTAATTTCCCATTAAAAAATATTCATTCAACCGCTCAATTTTTGCTGATCTGATGAACGCACATAACAGTTTTCAGAAATTCCCTTTAAATTATGAACCTCAACATTAACAGTAGAAATAGTCCAATTAATTAACAACTCGCAATGCATACCGAACCTAAAAATATTACGTCGAAAATTTACCAAAACTTCACGAAATTCCTCACATTATTTCGGTCATTAAGCCATGAAGGGCTTGAAATTTTCGCGTTGAAATAATTTAAATTGAATAACAGCCAAACTCTGAATCTCATTCTTTAGTCAATGTGGTCCGATTTAAGCATTTCAAGTCAAATATTTGAACAAAGTCAAACGTCCCTTGAAGTTTATGTTCTTATGCCCCGTTCAGTACTCTAAGCAAGTTGTTTGGGCGAGTTGAGCTAATATTAACATCAGAAATATGTGGTTATAAGGGTGTGGTGTAGCCCATCAAACTGGACAACTTTCTCCATGGGACCAACATTGTAATCGCGAAAAATAGTTAGCTGTCCCATACAAAACAAAAACATAAATAAATAAATATAAAATTATATAATATAATAATAATAATAAAAAAATATAAATAAATAATAAATAAAATTTCAATACCTACTCGACCCAAATGTATGGAACAGCTTATTATTTTTTCGTGATTATGATGTTGGTCCCTTGGAGAAAGTTGTTCAGTTTGATGGTCAGCAACGACTGCACCACACCCAAAAATAAGATTACATTTCAGTACACGGTGTATAATGCATAGGAGAGTAGGCCTGTAATCATTATTATAAATAATCTTCTTCTTTTCGTGTGGTTAGTGACTAACCTGGTGTCAGAGTTTTAAAGCCGCGCAAGGGCCTCTGACTTGGCTTCACATGCCGTCGAGAAATATCAATCTCTCCGGCATGCGGTTTCCTCACGATGTTTTCCTTCACCGTTTTTAAAGTAAGTGATAATCGCACGTGAATCCGTAAAGTCAGAGATGCGAGGCTTGGGTTCGAACTCAAGACCTATGACTTGGCAGTCCGACTGTCACACCACTTGGCTATCACTGCTTATTATAAATAATGATTAGCATGTTAAAAATCTACAATGATTTTTAATGGTAGGCACAGACAATAACTCCTTTCACAAGAGGTTTGGTGCTTACCAACTACGCGTAGGTGGATATTGTTGATGTGTTTGATAATACTGGCTAGTAAGTCTTTCTTATAATAAGCCAAGTAAGGAGGTCATGGTTTATCGTCTAAACGTTCCTTCAAAAATGCGATAACAAATCATAAATCAATTTCAATTTATTTAATTACACGTCTAAGCTTAGGTACTTACGAAACGCACTAAACTAAAGAGTGAGAGACTAAAATGGGAGATGAATTTAAATGTGGGATGGAGAGGAAGGCCAAAGAAAAGATGGATAGATTGTGGAGGAATATGAGAGAGAAGGGAGTGAATGCTAGCGTGACGGTTGACAGGGGAGAGTGGGAGAAGAAAACGTGTTGCGTTGACCCCAAGTAACATGGGACAAGGACAGGGAGATGATGAAGTCTAAGCTTCCTTCCTCACTTTTAAGTTAAATATTTTAATTTTTTTAGCAGATCCCCATCTAATTAACAAACATCATAAAATTATTTTACACAAAAAGCGAGGGAATGCAAATGTTTACCTAAAAGCTATTATGGAATAAACTTTATTACACGCCAAAGCTTTATTTGCCAAAAATATTCATAAAACAGAATTTCGTCCATAAAAGCATAAAAGTGAATGCAGTTTAGGAGATTAATTAAATCTAAATACGTATATTTGGATTTAATCTTCTGAACTACTAAACTAATTTAAATATTACCTATCGCTTTTCGCACTTTCTACCAAATATATTCAAATAGCTTTCACTCGAATTTACAACCCCACTACTACAATTACTGCTACAACTCTTATGAAAAACAACTCTATAAGTACAGAATGTTGCCATCAATAAATATAATATTTTTATAAACACTTAGTTAATGTATTTATTTTATTTCTTATTTTGTTATTGATCATTCATTATATGCAGCACCGACTGACGTCATGACGTCAACGCCGGCTGTCACTGAAAATCAGCGCTGGGGCTCTGTCTCGCATAGGGTCGCAGCATTATGCTGAGTGATGGCCGTTTTACGTGAATGTTAAAAAAAAAAAAAAAAAAAAATACGTTTTTTTGCGGCAAACATGACGCTAAGAAAGGACAAATATATGAAAATAACAAGTTGCGGGAAAATGTGACGCATATTTTTTATTTTCTTTCTTTATCAAGAAGGTATCACAAACAAAATATCAATAGGTATCGTTACCAAGAAATCGCTGCAAATCTCTTTTAAAATCTGTTCGCCTGAACTGGAATATTAGCTTTATCAAACGAAGCATTTCGGGGATTCTGCTAGCTCCTGAGTCACGTAAATCCGGATTACTCTTTGATTTAAGCTTTAGTTTCTGCCCATTCGCTAATTAGGGCGTTAATTGTCAATGTATGTATCTATGTATATGGGTTTGTATAGGTAGGCAGGTGGTATATGGTATACGGTGTATGGTACGATGATATTTCAGGAGCATGTGACTGAGTTAAAGTGAATACGTTACGTTTTATTTTCATTTTATTAGTGTTTTTTTGTTTCTTTGAGTTTGTTTGGTTGTAATTTGTGATCTCCTACTGATTGATTTTGATTGATTGAGATTGATTGCACAATCTGCCTTTTCCCAACGATGTTGGTGTCGGCTTCCAGTCTAACCGGATGCAGCTGAATACCAGTACTTTACATGGAGCGACTGCCTATCTGACCTCCATAACCCAGTAACTGGGTAACACGATACCTCTTGGTAAGATTGGTTGTCAGACTTTCGGGCTTTTGACGACCCATAACGACTGTCAAAGATCTACAAATGACAGCCGGGATCAACGGCTTAACGTGCTTTCTGAGGCACTTAGGGGTCTTGGTATGGATGATCACCCATCTACGGACCAACCACGGCAAGCGTAGCTTAACCTGATTGATAGACCCGTGCGGCTTTTATTTCTTAGCCAGACGATAAAATCAGCAATAGTAGATACAATCGCAACATTTAAAAGATCCACCACTTATCCAATTAGCATATTTAACCAAATAGCTGGATCTACACTTTCACCTCTACTAGAAATCCTTGTAATTACATAATTACCTATGTAATGTTGTTAACATTTAAAACAGAAGAACTAGGTTACGTCTGTGTCTCTGTATGTGGTTGAGAGATAGGTTTGGTAGAAGGTCAACCAGTTAGATGTAAGGTGAAAAGATGAACTATCCTATACAATATAATGTATTACGTGTGTAACTTATGACTGCAAGGTGTGTCCAAACATTTAGCGGCACGAGCGCGGCAGCAACACGCTGCGCAGGACTCATTTCTGCCGCGCTCTAGCTAGGTAAAAACGTTTGTGCGCGCCTAAGTAATACTTGACGCAAAAACCTTTACATTCGGTTTCGTTCGCATATACCGGTTTTTTTAAACCGGTATTTGGAAGAGTATTATACATATGAAGGTTTATCGGATTTAACGGTTTAGAGCAATAAAAACCAGTTAATACTTCAGTTTTTATTCAGCGCGGCATCCTCGCCAGTAGTCACATGTTGCAACGCTTTTACCGACATGCCGCTCGTCGAATAAACCGGTTACTGTAGGTTAAAATAAAGTTCTCTAAACGTTCGTGTTCTTTAGAAAAGTTCGGAGGCAAATCGAAATAAACCGGTGGTATTTTTTAAACCAGTTTCGAGACTTGGCGCCATGTAGACAGAAGCGTTCGCGCGCGGCTATCGTCAAATTACAGCGCACGCGCACGATTGCCGCTTTATGTTTGGACACACCAATGTTGAAGTAAGCTATAAAAACTTACAAGTTGCATTTGTAGACGAAGTATTTTTATTGTGCATCCTGTATATGACGCGAAGAAATTGTTGAACATACAGGCTGTTGTTACGTTTTGCGATCTTTATATCTATATATACTTTAAGGAAAAAGATTAATGAAAGAGAAGGCTGAGTTCAAAGCTGAATTGGCTAGTCTTAAGGATGAATGGTATGTAATCACAGCAGCGTCCTCCTGTCGGTTAATAATCAAATACTGACATCGCCAATCTGTTGACATAAACTCATAAATCACGCCCTTTCCCCATAGAAATAACCAGAAGCTACAGAACGCCACATGCTACACTAACACGCTCATACATCTGGTCATACACGCGCGCCGGTTGCGAGTACTACGCACCTGAATTTTTCAAAGGACATCTGGCCCGAAAAAAAACGTCTGAGGCGGTATCTACATCGCCACATGCGAAATACGCATCAAAGACCTGACGTCACACAAAATTCCTGACGTCACATAAATCCTGCATCGCGCAATTAAAGTTTACCGTGCAGTGGACATATATACAAGAACCCAACATCAATCATTGGGCAGTTGCCCGCCAGACACAGCACCAGTCTGGTCGGAGGATCCTCCCTTTTCTATGGAGTATGAGTGCACTTTTCACCCTGTTCCTCATACCCCTAAACGTTCAAGTAAAATCGGAGCGAGCGAGTAACTGTAGTGACGTAAGTCTAAACGCAGCATCCAGGTTAAATAACCAAGTGTCCCGTGATAGAGGGTAGTTCGGGCAAATTTGAACTTTGCCCGGTAATAGCTGAGGACTATCTTTAGCTATTTCCTCTTAAGGAGTTTTCGAGGGGTGGCCTGATGAAAATTGTTAAGGGGTAGTCACGGCCATTTCGTCGCCAGTAGCGCGGATGTTTTAAGAAATATGCGCACTTATTTTGTTTAAGGCGAAGTCTTTATAATTACTTTGACTGAATTTAACTTTGGCTTGGTAATTATTGCGAGGGATCGGGTACCTAGTCGTTTTTGTGTAAAGGATTATTTTGAACTTGATTTTGTTTTTGCTTTGTAATGGTTTGGCCTCTGTAGCCCCATGAAATATGAGGCTCCAGGGGCTAGTGCAAATCTTGGGGTTCATTCGATTTATTGAGGCTGGTCAAACCAGTTTTTTTTTTTCCCGTGGTATATTTTCAAATGACTTCTCCCGCTCTGGGTGGGGCGGGAGGGCGTGTCAGACTTTTACTGAGTAAAACCCACCCGTGTTCCTTCAGTTGCCTGTTGCCAAGGGCTCCGGTATCCCTTTCGGACTTTCCCGCAACGGGGTGGCACGCTGGGATCGCGATCGGTGCATTTCATTCATTAATTCATTATTTCAATGATTTGACCTCTACAGAATGTATCAGAAATGTGTGGCCATATTAAGGGTGTGGTACAGACCATGAATCTGAACGACTTTCTCCATGGGACCAACATCGTGATCGCGAAAAAATTGCCAACTATCCCATACAAAAATTCAATAGGTCTACTCGACCCAAATGTTTGGGACAGTTGATTATTTTTTACACCCTTTCTGATACATGCTGAAAACACATAGAGATTGCTTTAAAACTCTCATTTTTTCAAGCCTCCCGCAGATATGCGCGGCGACACTCTGGTGGAATAATCTCTATGAAAACTTCACGGAAATTTTTCTACTGGTGTCGCGTCACGCCTGTCTACAGTAGCCTTCAACAGACATCATTAAGTTTACCTTTTTATAATTTGATAACAATTTCCTGTAATTCCGGTTTTCAACGTAAACTACGTAGAAAAGTAATTTTATATGTTTGTAACTTCCTACTAAATATTCCATTTCTGTTTTCATGTCTCTCAAAAGGAATGAAAGGTAAGTAATGTTCTGTGTGGCTATTAATAAAATGGAGTATCACAGTGAATTAATTTTGTCCTTTAATTAATTTCGTATATTATTCTATGTGAGGCTTTACTCCATTCGTTGATTATTTATTTACAAAGAAAAAAGGAGGTTATAGGTAAAGGTTCGATGTCTTTAAAATAAATATATTACTTATTTACTATCTGAATTAATTTAAATTCATACATAATATCTTTTTACGAAAAAAACAAGAAAAAATAAAAACATTATTTTTTTCTTGAAAAAAAATTCTAACAATTGCTAAGTCCTTAAGAATAGATCTTCAACCCCTATTTAAATAAGAAAGCCACCTTTAGTTAAGAATAGATAACATCTCAAACGTATTACAGGGATCCACTTAACCCTATCCTAATATTTACTGAACCCTTCATCAAAAGAAAAATCTGGGATTCTTGATTTCACCCCCACTAGAAGTGTTTTTACTGAAATATAAACGGGCTTTTAAGAAATATCCGTAATTGACTCTTGTGTGAGATGGAGTTTTAGGCATTTAAAGAAAAGAAAACTGGTGAAATCTGGCACACTTTTTATAGATTAATATTATTATCTGGAACAGCCGATTGAAAGCTTATTAATTGATACCTAGTAAATAAGAACATTAAAATTTGTCCGTATAAATGGCGGAGTGCACAATTAAGATTTTATTGGGAAATAATAGTATATTCACCTCTCGCTTCCATTAGTTGTGCGTGCGAGCAAGATTCAAATAACAATTAAATACCTTGTCCCAGTTTTCAGTAGATTTTGTGGGGGTGAAACTTCACCCCTAAAAATACTAACCTGCTGAAATTATAAAGAGTTTGCATCTCCATTGGCTAATGAGTGTGCGCTAGCAACTAGTAGTTTCTTTGGTAAACTGAAACCTATCTAGAAACGCCAAGATAGGGAAGTCTGTATACACAACGTCGAGTTTGTTTCTCTTCTCATACGACATCCGTGTACGTCAGTTGACATTTGCAAATTACTTGGGTACTGACTTAAGATGTTTTTCTTTCATAATAAGTAGCTGTAAGAAGACAATTTAATAACAAATTATGTAGGCATTCAAGTAACTGCTTACTATACTTCTTTTGAGACGAAATGAACTTTACTGAGAAAAGCCGTTGCCTTGAAATACACTTCTAGTAGTCAGCCAAGGGGCTGACTACTTAGGCTGGATAGGACAACATGTCACCCCCTACTCTCATAGTTTCTTGTTTGTTAAATATCGAACGCCGCGTAGGTTGTAATCGATCAGTTACAGCGTAGGTTAGCTGAATTGAGTTTTATTTTTAACCTTCATATCGTTCAGTAAAATACGACGTTCAAGTACCCACCAAACAACAATAGGTACTATTGTACACACAACCAGTCACCCACGTTTACAATCAACAGCCCACTCAACCTCTCAACATTTTACAACAAAACAACCCCCCTTCGTAAAATCCCCGAAATCTACGTCTCTATTAATCGTATATATTGATACCGACTTGTGGCTTTCATCATTAAGCATTTGATTGATTGTCGAACGATGACTAGATTCGCGAAAACAATAAAATCAGCAAATCATTAATGGTTTTCAACCCTTGGCAGTCGAGGGGTTGAAAGTTGAAATAACATTTGGATTCACCCCGCAATGTTTAGTTTGGCCATATGTCGGTATTTTAAATGTTTAAACAACGGTTTTAATCTGGTTTCCGAAACGCGATGTGAATTTATTGTGTGTGGTTATGTAAGTTTTAATTTGGTGCTGTCACGCTACCGTTAATTGAATACTTTTGTCGATAAAATTTTAGTAATTGGATTTATTACTTAGTAATTTTGAGTACCTTGAGGTGTTTTTTTTCTCAAGGAATTTTAAATAATGGGCCACTCCACTTCTTTAATAATTAACAGTGACAGAGTTTTTCACATATTCATACAAAAATTCAGTGCACAAAAGTAGCATATAAACAAAAAAAAACAATATCATGTTAAATTGATCGGTTGAAATCATTGCAGAATATACTGGGAATCGACAAACTTTCCGAATGCGCGGGAATTTAAAAATACTTGGCATAAAGCCGGTCATTCGTTCGTTTCGTTCATTCGTTGCTATGTATCGAGTTAAGGGCTGGCACGAATTTCAAAACTATAAAATTTCAACGTAGTTTTTGGTTTGATCTGCAAAATGAGACGAACCCTCCTCTCATTTTGCATCTCAATATCTGAATCTAGGTATTGTCTGAATTGAAACTTAAAATGTTAGATATTATCCAGTCCAAACTTGTGTTGCACCAGATATGTCCAGTCTCGTGCAAAAGGCGTCTATTCATAATTAGGCGTTGCTTCATTAGAAGTAAAATTATAGTGAGATAATGATAAAAGTACTTACTGATAAAATTAAATCCGTTGATCCAATGACATTAAATTTATAATTCAAATTCAAAATCAACGCTAATATCATCAATATGCTTGCATGCAGGATTAGTAGGTACGTAATATCCAAACAAAATTAATGTTTACGCGGGCAAGCGTATTCTGACATAAATACATTTAGACACTAAAGGTGAATTTAATAACAGAAATGTAATTGGAATACTCAGCCGTCTTGATAAAATTATAAGAATACACGACGAAATCAGCGAAAAAATGTGAATGGAATTTAAGCAAAAGAAATGAACCAGGATTCTTTCTTTTTTTGCTCCCTTGTTGTAAATAATGTGTACCTAGGTTTGTGTAGAAAAATGATTATGATTATGTTATGTTAGTCTTAGTACAAAAATAGAGCCATTTCTTAAAACTGCTTAGTTTCAAACACAATAAATCATTAAGCCTTGTCAGTCTTCTGGTTTTAATTTCAAATTATGTATTACACTAGATGCGCTGATTTCATTTCATTTCCTAACCCAGGTATGGTCTACCCATCTGCCAAATCCGTACAGCCGTTTTAGCATGACAGCGTAACAAACAAACAAACTCACTTTCACATTTTTTTTTTTGTTTTTGGCAACTGATCCGATGTCGACAATTCTGCCAGCGACACTTTCGCATTTATAATATTAGTGGAAACTTAGGGGAAGTGAACTGACAATAGTGTCAATCTATATGCATGGATGAAATGACAGCTCACTTCTCACCTAAGTTTTCATGGTGAGAATTTTACAGAAAAAACTGGCAGGTCACAAGTTTAGAAAAAAAAATGTAACTCATTTGTCGACGACCCAAAGTGATGTACTTAAATCGAATATCGATAAAATCTCTCTAGTGACAACCCTGTTTGGCTCGGATCGGTATGAATGAAATGAAATGCAAGGATTGTTTGCTTTCAATCGGATATTAAGGTGGATCCATTGCTTTGTGTAGGTATCCGAATGAAAACTATCCGACGTCCCGATCGCGTTGGCCCAGCACTATTCCATACAATAATTGTTCGTTTTAAACCTTACTTTTATTGCTTCGCCCCAATTTTTAGTTCAGTTAAACATGTTGCTTGTATGGGTGAAGTTTATAGTTTTATTATAGAGATTGGGGAAGGTTAGAGGACTTGAATGGGTCTAGGAGAGGTCATAGCATCGAGATTCCAAGGAATTTCTTGATGCCATGAAAAATACTTATTATTGAAGATAACTCAAAAACTACGCAAGAAAAGTTAATATTGGGACGACCTCTGAAGCATGACTATCAAACAAAAAAAGAATCATAAAAATCGATTCGTGTTTGGCGGAGTAATCACGTAACAAACACACAAAAAATAACAAACAGTCTAATTGAGAACCTCTTCCTTTTTGAAGTCGGTCTTCTATCAGTTGCCCTTTGCACCTAGTGCAGACCGGACGCTCTCAATCGACTTGGAAGTACAATTCAAGTCCGACCAGTCTGCACGAAGTGGTGAAACTTATAGAAATCCTATGACTGACGAAACACGAAGTTTGCCGAAGCACATTAAGAAAATAGAAGTACTGTACCTTGTGTAATAGTATACCAACATGTATACTGTATACCCCGGTTGTTAACCCATTACCAATTCTGATGGATTAATTGCTCGGAATTTTAACTTCCTGTTTTTATGGCTTGCCCCAATTTTGAGCAATGACGAATGTGTTAAGATTTGTGAAGATAGAGCCATCTTTGGTTGTGAACGCAAGTACACACATTGTGATGTTAAATTGTAATTGTAGTACGCTACAAAACAAAGGCCACTATCAGAATTATGTCAGAATTATGTCATTCTGAATTGTTGTAGTCTTAAGGCAGGTATAAACCCGCCTTAAGACTACAACAATTCGGTTCAATTTATTCAATTTAAACGCCTGCCAGGGTTGCGGGAAAGTCCAAAAGGGATACCCTGCTCCCCTTCCGCACTGCAGCAACTTCGCGCGTCGGGTCTAGCGCAGACAATATTTTTTTCACACGACAGCTCCTACGGGGCTGTCGTGTGAATCCAAGACACTGTATCTCAGAAATACCTATTTCGAGAGAAGGGCTTTTAAAACTTGATTTGCTTTTTAGTATGTTTTAGTAGAGTTTAGTATGTGCCCATCCTCCTTCTACATACAATGAAAAAAAAAAAATAGGGATATGTAACTGCCTCGAAATAATCAAATGAGCGCTATTAAGGCGAAACACTGTAACTTGAGTTACAGTGTATTGGATTTACACGTCAGCACACGGCTACACATCAAGCTATACATTTCCAGTATAAGCTGACCTCGCATTGTACGGAAATCCTTTACAATACGAGATCAGCATAAACTGGAAATTTATAGCTTGATGTGTAGCCGTGTGACACAGTTCGTGTGTAGAAACGACACGAATTCTTGCATAAACTGGCGATTTTTCTTACCGTGGACAAGCGGCCTTAGTTAGTCCAGCGATAACTTGCAACTGGGTTCCTGTAGACAATAGTACTGGACAGGGTTGAGCCAGTCCAGTGCTGACTTCGCGCCGTCAAGTCAGTCCAGTTGACTAACCTACCCGTCTATTTTCGGACCCAGTAGCTTCCCCCGCCTGACTCACTGCATTACTGCCCATCTCGTCTACATGAACTCACTGACTGAGTCCAAAATGCCGAGTCACTGGATCCATTCATGTCGCAGTCATGCTCAAGTTACCTCCAAAAATCTTTTTTTTTTTTTAATTTGAACCTATAACTCAATTATTAGGCGCAACGGTAAAGAAAACATTGTGACGAAACCGGCATGCCTGAGAGATATTTTCTCGACGGCATGTGAAGCCAAGACAGAGGCCGATGGGCGGCATAAAATCTCTGACACCAGGTTTGTCACTAACCACACCAAAAATAAAGACGAACGCACTAACAACACGCTCTGGTCTGGATCTCCAACCATTTAACAAGAATGTTCACCCGTCCACATCCTAACCTTACAAAACGCAGCTTAACCGTACACATTAATCGATCACACAGCTTTGATCATTCCCCTCGTAACTCCAATGTAGGTAATATGCTAATAATGAGCATTGAGTACCCACCTGAGTAATAATGACATCATAGTTCGGCTGCCTATCCCACGATTAACAATCAAATGACCTGTAGGTATTCGTTGCTAAGCACTAGTACTTGTATGGCAATGACATTACTCGGAAAGAGGAATTCTAGTGTGATTCGCATGTATAGTGGGTTTATCGGTTACTTGATCTTTTAGTGATTAGATTAATATTTTTGAGTAGGTTTTGTCCTGTGGCTAAGCAATAATAGCCGCACGGGTCGATCAATCAGGTTAAGCTACGCTTGCCGCGGCTAGTCCGTGGATGGGTGACCATCTTTACATACCAAGACCCCTCCGTGTCTCGGAAAGCACGATAAGCCGTTGGTTCCAGCTGTCATTTGTAGATCTTTGACAGTTGTTACGGGTCATCAGAAGCCCGAAAGTCTGACAACCAGTCTTCAGCCTTCAACAAGGGGTATCGTGTTACCCAGTAACTGGGTAAAATACTGGTATTCAGCTGCATCCGGTTAGACTGGACGCCTGAAAGAAATAAAGTATAATAAGTAAAATAAATAGAATAAATAAAATAAATTAAAGTAAATAAAATAAATAAAATAAATAAAATAAATAAAATAAATAAAATAAATAAAATAAATAAAATAAATAAAATAAATAAAATAAATAAAATAAATAAAATAAATAAAATAAATAAAATAAATAAAATAAATAAAATAAATAAAATTAATAAAATAAATAAAATAAAAATTACTTTAACTTTAATAGTAAGTTTTGATAATACCAACTTTTTACAACACTTCGTCATGATGACAAAAACATGACTTACTTAATTCTTACTTACTTACCTTAAATATCGTACAGGAACAAAGTTGTAAAGTAATCTGAACAGTCTAAGTTAAAGCTATCAGTGCTTGTTCTTAACTTTTCAACAGAATCCTCACAGAACACTGTGTTGGGGGAACTTTTAATATTTATACTGATACGTTTTTGAACAATCTGAATCTTAGGAAAGTATGTTTTTAATGTAAGACTCAATCTTAGGCTAAAACTTTTAAGAGATGACTGCCCGGGGCAAACAAAGCTTTTACATGATTTAAAAGAATCATGTTACAATTTGGTTAATAAATGACAAATAATAAGTATAATTTTACTAGTTTTTCACCTTCTTGTGCCCATAGGTGAAGCCTTTTCAACTTACCTTACTTAACCTTAACGGATCTCGCGCACTAGACGGCCACGACTCCGGCCAGTCGTGGCCGTCTAGTGCTATTGTATGGTGTGCGGCTAGTTGGCCGTTGCGACCAAGTGCGCGATTCGTATCGGTTTCTATAGTTTACTTACAGTCGTGGTCGTGGCCGTCTAGTGCGCGAGATACCTTAAAGACGCTATGTACATTTACAAACCCAGGTACGCATAGGACATAGCGTCACCTCATGACACCTATCAGCGCACACCAAGAACAGAGCAGAGCATTTTCTGAGACTACTGAAAAATTAATCTCATTGTAATTCCATACATTTCAAAATTAAATACACGTCCAAACCATAAGCGAGCATTTTGCAGTTCGGTGTGCGCTGACCCTTAATTCACAGTAAAGTTTATGTATCAACAGAAAGAAAAACAGAATATCGACGCGAGTTACCAAAACAAAAAACATACCCGTTTTCCCTTTGACAAATCGACCAATATCACAAAATTTACAGACTCCAATAAAACGAACAATTTTATGCATCTTTCTATAAAATTTATAGCTTACCACAGACAATACATCTACTTTCAATACTCCAAGATAGGGTGCGATTTTTTAGTCGCTGTAGCATGACAAAGCTCTTTTGTGCCTTAAATCTGGTCGCCTGTATAAACACGATAACAGATCCTGCTAGTTAATGAAAAGTGGATGGTGGTAAAAGGGAGTACATAAATAAAGGTTCTCTGAACTTCAGGTAGTACATTAAAGTTATGGCAGGGCTGAGGTGAATTTTAAGTGGGCTTCAAGAAGTGGTTTTTGGTAGATACAAATTACCTAATTACGTTTGTACTAACTGGTATATTTCATTACAGTTTGTAACGGATCTGGTAGATGGCTTACTCTCAGCATCTGCCTAGACTTATTCCAACTATGTTGGGGTCGGTTTACAGTCTAACGGGATGCAGCTCAATGCCAGTATTTTACATGGCGACTGACTATCTGTCCTCCCCAACCCAGTTACTGAGTAAAAGATACCGCCTGATAAGACTGGAGATTCTACCCGTAGTAACCAGAGATGTCCGAATGACAGCCGGGACCAACGGTTCAACTTGCTTTTCGATATGTAATGGATGGTAACATGTAGAAAAATATGCAAAAAATCATATTTTTCTCTTTCATTTACTCTTGCGTCTCATGTGCATTTACAGACACAATTCTGACTCGTACAAACAGCCAGATCTCGACACTAACAAGATAGGTCCTATAATTATTTTGTTTTCGCTACTTTTCAAGGGTCGATACCCGATTTTTAAGCTCAAAAAGTTAAGTAAGAAAAACAAAACCCCAACTACGTCTAAAAAGGTATAAACAAGACACCAGAGACAGACAAATAAAAAATCCGGAGTCACACTTGTTAGGGCATAAATCGAACAGATTACGTGTGACTCCGGATTTTTTATTTGTCTGTCTGTGGTGTCTTGTTTGTACCTTTTTAGATGTAGTTGGGTTTTAGTTTTTCTTACTTAATTTTTTTTTTAATGTTTTTGGCATTATAATGTATATATTTTTGAAATGTGTTCATTAAGCCCTTTCATTTGATACCCAACGTGCTACGATTAAATAATTTAATAAATAATTTTCTTTTAGTTCCTGACCTTATGTCCTCTAGAGGGCGCCATTTTTAACCAGCGGACGATCAAGCGGGCCTTGATCGTCCGCTGGTTGAGTTGAAATATCAACGGCAACGATCCTTAGGCATGTTGTGACGTCCTAAAGCATCACCATTGAATTTTCAATTTTATTGTCATACAGTTAAGGTACATTTTTATTCGTCGCATAAACATCCCTTGCCGTGCCGTGCCGCTAATGTGCGCCGGGCTAAGACGCTTCCAACGATACCTCATTTTTTTAAATTGTGATGAGTTGTCTAGAAGATAGGAGGGAACAGATGAACATACATACATACATACCGGTCAAAATCATAACCCTCCTTTTTTCTTCGCCGTAGTCGGGTAAAAAACGTACAAAAGATTTGTGGGTTCCGTGGATGTAAAACAGATACCTACATAATTATATTTATGGTTGATCGCTGACTGTTCACACCGCGCCAGCGAGTAGTCGGTTGTCGCAGCGAGCAAAGAGCTCGCTCAGCGACTCTCGCTTGGAGGGCAGAACACTCGCTGAGAGAAACACGCTTGGTATTAAAGCATACCGCTAGTAATCGCTCGCTGCTAGCCAACTAGTTTTTGGTGGCTAGCTCTACTCGCTTTTCATTAATTAAATTCTCAAACTCCGAACTATATGAGCCATACAATTAAACCGATGCACATGTCTAGCGAAAAAAATGTAATCGAACTAATAAAACTTTGCAGTCGTAATAAAATTAAAGTTATCACAATTTTCAAAGATTTATAGAAGATTATTCAAAGTGTTACTGGCCACTTATCCTAGGTTTCCGCCGGTTTGGACCTAACTATTAATCATGGCTGGTTTCCAGACTGGCGTAATGGTATGGATTTACATCTGCACCTGTTACTACTGGCGATTTTAACCGACTTCTGATAAAAATTGGTAGGTTTTAAGATGAATAAATTGGCTACTTATATTTTTTCTTCTTGTTATATAGGTGTTTTGTCTTGTTATTAAGGTGCCTTCACTGAACTTAACTAATACCTACGCTGAAAAATACTGAAATTTAGAGCTTTTATTAAGTGTATTTTAATTAAAGTGCTGTTTGTATCTTTTTTTGGGTAATTAACAAATGCCAAATTATTACAAAATGCGAAATGAAAAGAGTATGTCGCGGTCTCCCCGATCGTACCATTTTGACAATTTTTTTTACCATTAGTGTAGTTTTATTACCGTTCATTATTTACCATATTTTCTAACCTAATAATTCGCAAAAAAATCCTTAAACTTTCTATAAAAACATGCAACCTTAAGACACTTAACCCTTCATTGCTCTGTTACTTGTCAGACTGTATTAAAAACACGCACGGGGCGATGTTTCCCACAAAATTATCGCTCATTACCTCAAAAATAAAATTACAAAAAAAAATATTACCATTACAATGTCTTGAAGACAGGACTAGGCTCCATATGTCAGGTTTTATTCATTGTTTTGTGTTATTAACAATGTAAAAAGTTACATGTGTACGTAATACATCACTTTACGTGTGGGTATGTTTAAATTACAATAATCTCGCGTCTGATAATATCTTTGAATAAAAATATGTTTTATCTGTGCTGTTATTAACGTGTTTTTTCTTGTAGTTTTTCGCAATATTACTTCTGAATTTTCTCATGACAAAAATTTGTTTACCCTTTTCCCAACTATATTGGGGTCGGCTTTCAAACTAACTGCATGCAGCTGAATACCAATATTTTACCTGGCGCGACTGCCTATCTGACCTCCACATCCCAGTAACTGGGTAACATAATACTCCTTGGTAAGACTGGTTGTCAGACTTTTGGGCTTCTGACTACCCGTAACGACTGTCAAAGATCTAAGAATGACAGCCGGGACCAACAGCAAAATGTGGATGGTCACCCATCCACAAACCAACCGCGGCAAGGACAGCTTAACCTTCGATCGACCCGTGCGGCTGTTATTATTTAGCCATGAGTCCCTGGATTTTCGCATCACATAGGATCGAAATAAACGCAAAAAGTTCTAAAAAAGTGTAATTGGATTTTTTCATAGAAAACTTCTTGTCCCTCAGGTACCTATTATATCTTCTTAGTCCCAAAATAAGAATTGTGCCAGACAGGGACTGATAAGCTTGCCAGGAACCCAATTCCGTCCTCGACAAACTAATTTAAGTAGTGTTTAGTCGTAAACTCACTTGAGTACGCGGTAGATCTCAAGAACAAATCTATTTGAGGACAACATCTAATCACTTCTGTTTTCTCAGAAGCGATAGGCAATGGTAAACACCACATTACCACACCACACACACACCACACACACACCACACAACCACATGGTACCACATTTTGCCAGTTGTATGTCATCCTTACCATCATTTCTGTTGAAAGACGTCCACTGCTGGTCATTGCCTCTCCAAGTGTGGCAACATCGATTCCGACATCCAGTGCATTCCCACGACCTTTAACATAACTTGCTCACGAAATAAGATCGAGCAATTCCCTAAAAAAAAAACCTTTTTTTTTTCATCAAATGACTTCTCCCGCTCTGGGTGGAGCGGAAGTGCGTGTCAGACTTTTACTGACTAAAACCCACCCGTGTTCCTTCAGTTGCCTTTTGCCAGGGTTCCGGTATCCCTTTCGGACATTCCCGCAACCCTGGCAGGAAAAAATCCTGCCCGTCATATCTGGAGATCAAGGACAGACTTCTCATTATCAGATAAATATGCCTTCCAATTATTATGAGACAAAAAGCCACCATAACAAAGAAGTTCACAATAAAATTTCCCCCAAAAGAAAAAATTGTTTTAGAGAAAATGAGCGAAAAACGTCCTATCTGAGATTCTGAGCATCGTTTCCGCATTCCGCTGTCAAACTCACTTTTCCGCTTTGCAAGTCTCCTTTGAAAATAAATCGCGTCGCAAATTCTCTTTTATGGGTACACAGTCGCACCTTCTTGAGCCGGATTGCGTGCGTAATTATAGATTTTACGCAAGAATTTTGTTACGTTACGCTAAGTATTTTTATACTTAGTTTTCATAAACTTAAAGGCAATTCTCATGAATTGCCTTTACTAGTAGTGGTACTTACTCATGTGTAGTGTTAAGGTATTGTCTGAGGGTTATACAAATAGATACTTATACGTGTTTTTTTTTTTAAATTAACTATTACATCTTCCTGTTTTTATTTATTTAAGGATAAGGATAAAAATACATACACTGGAAACTAAAATAAACTTTGTCACTTTTACTACATACTAGTGATTGAAAATTTCAGATAAATAATTTCTCAAACCCTGACGTCATTGCTCCCAGCGCTGCGCTAATGTTTTTTTAATCTCAATGATGGCGTGGGCGCAGGTGCACCGCGCAACTCAACCCGCCAGATGCCGCGTCGCGTGTATAATCGAACAC
Source organism: Lithophane ornitopus (assembly GCA_948473465.1). Lineage (NCBI taxonomy): Eukaryota > Metazoa > Arthropoda > Insecta > Lepidoptera > Noctuidae > Lithophane > Lithophane ornitopus. The sequence continues at coordinate 8,888,735 of OX419638.1, read as the reverse complement.
GCCATGTTGGACGCAAATTGCGCCTGCGATTTTAGGGTTAACATAAATAGTTTTTTTAATACATTCTATGGTCAAGTAATTTGAGGTGGTCTTTGTTCACGTTTTTTTGTGATTTATGTTTTGCGGAGCAACAGCAGAAGTAAGTTATTAAGTCTTTCGAAATTGTAGTGCAATTTTTAAGGATGATTTTTTGAAGGATGATTTTGAAAAGCAATCAAACTAAATTCCTATCAGAAAAGACTTCTAAATAAATACAATAATAAGCCAACTGTAGCTACTGTGAGTGTAAGAAAATGCGTATCGTCATTGGATACCTACATTCGTTAAATCAGAATTAAATTATGATTAAACCAGTTTTTGCTCGGTTCAAGTTCATAATGCGTAAGTTTATTGCAAACCCTACGACTGCCCATCCAATTTACGCAGTATTTTATTTATATTTTATTTCTTTTAAGACACTCCGTTCGTCGTTCACATAATTATATTACTGCAGTGACAGCAAAAGAAATCCACTTACTGTTATCATTCACTCAATATAATAAAAACACCGAGTTTAATCTTCCAATTGGTTGAGCTAGTTACAATATTTTTTTACTTCAAATGACTAGATTTTCTTCTATAAAATATACCGTCGGCAAAGACGATAAACCTAAAAGTAGATCCCAAGCAAATAGTTTTTAGGGTCTCCCAATCTAGTGACATATGTTGGACGTAAATTCTTAACCGTATTTGCGCACGATTACTTGCTACATTGAATAATGACAACACTAACATTTTTTAAAGGTTTTTTTTTTGTATAATATTGGTTTTTATCCACCTCTTGCCTGATTGTTTTAGCAAGAGTGATAGTCAATACACAAAGCAGCATTTTAACCTCTATACATTTTTTTTTTATCGTAACCTACCTTTGGCTTTGTCGTAATCGGGTAATTAAAGCCGCTTTTTGTCTGTCTGTGTGACCGCGTTATTCTTCTAAACTCCGCAACGGATTTAAATGCGGTTTTCACCATCACTTAGAGAATTTATTCGGGAAGGTTTATGTGTATAATACATGAATATAAACTTACGTATAATAAAGAAATCTCGATGTTTTGTCAAGTCACCCGACTAGTTATTTTATAATTAATAATCAAACTGTCCAGCTTATGATCGATAATGCTAAATAACTAACTTAAAAACTGCAACCTCCAGCATTTTACGGCTTAAAGCGGCCATTTTATCCCATCACTATTATTGCATTTATTACATTACATAGCCATGAACCGAACGAATCTTTAATACAATTAAGAGAATTTTTTACTATGACATAAACCTAGATTAACTGACCCACTTTGCTTAACAAAATGCTACAGTTTTTATCGGTCCCGATTACATTGTTGCGTTTTTTTTATTGGCTGATGTAAAATAATTATTCTATAAGTTTAATACAATTTGTGTTCGTTGTAAAAATGTTTTTGCCTCGGTTTTTTAGGGTTGACTATTATTTTCTTTGATTGGTTATGACTAAATTATTTTTGATAAGTATTTTTCATTTAAAATAACTACATTTAAAAACTAAAACTTAGAATTAATTGCTTTTATTAAGATTGTAATTAAAGTTTTGAATTTGAAAATACAATTATTTTTAATAAGTTATTTAAGACTTAAGGTCTTAAGACTAGAAACATAAAATAGGTATTTAATTAACAGCTAAAATAACGTTTTATTAATGGATTTCTGAGAAAAAAAATACGTTAAGTATTTTTTTTCTCAGAAATCCATTAATAAAACGTTATTTTACCAACCTTGAAGCCAAATCGATTCCCAAGCCGATAAAAAATACAATAGCTGCTTTTTTATGCCAAATTCCCGAGTTTTAAACCGGATTAGTATCGAATCCTAGAAGCGATAAGCGCCACCCTATCACATGGTACTTAATCCCTTTATCGGCAACATACGAGCGGATAAAAATATACCTAAATTGTCAAAAAATTAGGACAACAGACGTAACGGCTGTATTATCATATCAATTAATCAATCAGCCTATTACAGTAGGTGTCCTATTTACCGTCAAATAACGTTGCTGTGTATAGGCCCCATGACGGCACATGAGACATTTCAACTTTGTATCTAAACTCCATTTGAAATAAGATTAGACGTATAGATAAGCCTTTTTTACATTCCGTCCAACCGATTTTGAATTCTATTGCGTTGGTGGCATGACAAATGGCAGCCGCAGTAGATAGTTGGTATTGTGTAACGTTTTTTTGCTTTTAATGCTATCCTTATGCCTACGGTATAGAAGTCAAAATCGGTTGAACGGACTGTAAAATGGTTTTTTTTAATGTCTAATCTTATTTCATTTGGGGTATAGCTTTAGTTAACCCTTAAATGCCGAAAGCGGTTATTGACCACTTTCCGTGATGTTTGAAGATAGAAGTGAGAATAGAAACCTGAAACGACTAATCCTTACATATTGTAAAACAAAGTCCTCCGCCGCGTATGTCTGTCGTCCTGTACGCGATAAACTCAAAAACGACTGCACCGATTTTCATGCTGTTTTCACCAATGGATAGAGTGGTTCTCGAGTAAGGTTTTAGTATATAATAACCGACATCCAAGCGGGTGAAGTCGCGGGCATCAGCTAGTTAAATATACAAATAAAACCACATCTAAATTCACCAAGGGCTAAATCCTACGATATATATATATAATATTATATTATAAATGTGAAAGTTTGTGTGTTTGTGTGTTTGGATGTTTGTTACTCAATCACGCAAAAACGGCTGAATGGTTTTGGATGAAATTTGGCAAACAGACAGTTTATAACCTGGATTAACACCTAGGATACTTTTTATCCCGATATTCCCACGGGATCGAGACTTACGCGGGTGAAACCGCGGGGCGCAGCTAGTTAGGTTATAAAGTACACACACACACAGCCATCGTAATTAGAGTTAATTCAATAGTAAGTAAAATTCAATAGAAGTAAAAAATATTCAAATCAAATGATTTTGCATAGCAAAAGAGCCTTTCTACAAGTGAATAATTCACTACGAGATCACTCTCACTAAAGTCTGTGGTTTCAGTCTATGGTAGAATAATCTACATGTTATCTATCTCTGTGGCTCTATAATTGTAGTTAAGACGCTTTACGTGTATCAATCAATCAATCAGTTAGTGAATCAATTCGGAGTATCACCGTCTAGGGCTGAACATAGATAGCCATTTCCCAAGTTGAGCCACAATACCTCTACGCCTCCAATCTGTACGTGTATCATATACATAGTCTACATGTATTCAGCATATTTTGTTCCCACTGCTGGGACACAGGCTGGAGGAGGAGCTCGTGGCTAAGTAACAACCGCACGGGTCGATCCATGAGGTTAAGCTACGCTTGCCGGGGTTGGTCCCTAGAAGTAAATGGGTGACCATCTTTACATAACGACACTCCTCCGTGCCTCGGAAAGCATGTTAAGCCGTTGGTCCCGGCTGTCATTTGTGGATCTTTGACAGTCGTTACGGGTCGTCAGAAGCCCAAAAGTCTGACAACCAGTCTTACCAAGGGGTATCGTATTACCCAGTTACTGGGTTGTGGTGGTCAGATAGGCAGTCGCTCCATGTATTATACTGGTATTCAGCTGCATCCGGTTAGACTGGAAGCCGACCCCAACATAGTTGGGAAAAGGCTAGGCAGATTGATTTTGCTGGAACACAGGCCTCCTCTCTATGAGAGGAGGTGGGCCGTAATCCACCACGCGGGCCCAGTGCGGGTTGTTGGATGACACAAATGTCTTCAAATTTTTGGATCTGTTTTCGTACGATGTTTTCCTTCACCGTTTTGAAAGCAGTGGTGATGAAATAATTTAGTCAAAGTAAAGTGCTATGGTTCGTAAATACGCGGTCATTTCCATTGGGCTACCTCTGATCGTGTATGATATTGTGTAGTACAACGTATATTTCAAACGTATTTTTAAAGTTACTAAAATATACGACACCCTAAAAAATTAACCCTATTTCCGCCCTTACTTCAAACAGTTAACATAACCACATTTGACAGGTAAACTATTAGTTAAAAACAACGTTATTAACTACCGTTTCATTAATCTTCGTTTACATAAATAAACCTGTTTTATTATGATTTACGGTTTACGCGAAAAAAATAGATTGTTACGGTTATTTTTTTATATAAACTGGGATTTAACTGAAACGTCGGAGTTATTGCGTTGTCGGTTGAGGTAAAGCGACAGTATAATACTACAAAATACGTTTTTCTTGCAAAATATGTATATATAGGTATAGGTTTTTTTGGTTTTGTATGAACGTATGCTTTTTCAAAGTCATCTTTAAAATTACTTAGTAACCCTAGGACGAATAAAAGGATCTACGTTATAGTAGGTTTGTGATGTAATTCTTGTAAGCCAATCCCATATTTTTTAAACTTAAATATTATTAAATATATTTTTAATTTGTAAATAAAAATAAAACAATCTGCCTAGCTTTTTCCCAACTATGTTGGAGTCGGCTTCCAGTCTAACCGGATGCAGCTGAATACCAGTATTTTATATGGGGCGACTGTCTATCTGACCTCCACAACCCAGTAACTGGGTAATACGATACCCCTTGGTTAGACTGGTTGTCAGACTTTCGGGCTTCTGACGACTCGTAACGACTGTCAAAGATCCACAAATGACAGCCGGGACCAACGGCTTAACGCGCTTTCCGAGGCACGGAGGACTCTCGGTATTTGAAAATGGTCACCCATCCACGGACCAACCCCGGCAAGCGTAGCTTAACCTGATGGATCGACCCGAGCGGCTGTTATTACTTAGACACGAGACACTCAAAAAAATAAAGTCTTGCTTGTAAATAAATAAAAATTGAATAAAATAAAAAATAATTTTTTTTTTCTTCTTTTTATGTTAATAATAATTTAGTATGTAACTTTAAAATTTAAAAAATCTCAATTGAAAATGATAAGTAACTTATTTTCATTTTGTCAAGATAGGTTCTTGTGGAGGTATAGGTATTAAATTCCAAATAGTCATAACATGCCTCTTTTACAATTTGTAAACAAAATCTAATGTGCGGTTTTATAATTTCTAACGTGCCACGTACATTTCTCTTCCCTATGTTATCGTGATGCCGTGAACGCCCACGATATAGGCATTATGTCTGCCTCTGTACATTTGTGTGCTTAGAGTATTAAATAAATAATAAATAAAAAGATATAATATCGTCACGTTAGAAATTATAATAGCGCTCAATGGCAACGTTTATCGGTGTCTAAACGTTAAATGCTGAAATTGTAAAAATAATATTTCCTACCGATTTAATCTACAATGTTTGTCTGTCTATGTGGACGCTACAGAAACACAGCCTCTACCAAACAATGTACCAATCAATAAGGTCGTGTCCGTCAATAAACAATATGAAATCGAACAATAATGTGTAAGTCCTAAAGGCATACACAGACCCACTGCATTTAGGCTAAAAGCCAATGCAGTGTAGTGCCCGTCGATGTAGACCCTAAGGCAAATTTTACCGTTGTCATCCCATTGTGGTCAATTCAAAACACTATCTAATTAATTTATAAATATTGATAAATCTATTGTGCACAAAATTCAAGCATGTTATTGTTTGTTAGGTTGTTTTGAAAATCGAAACAATAATAATAACTGATCATAATTTGTCATTTGATTTGAGATTCAAATAAAGAACGAAATAAAAGGAATACTTACGTCATCTGTAAATAATTTGCAAAACATTTTTGAGAAGCACATCATCTTGGGAGATTTAATTAGTCTTTCGTGGTACCTATCCAAGTATAAATGAAAAATGTATTTCACCCAATAATTACAATTAGGTAGGTCCAACAATTTTCATATCTAAGAAATCAAATATAAAAAGACTAATTTCATTCATTCTAGAGACTAAACAAAAACACGAATAAACACCTTGCAATGCCATTCAATAAAAACCGCGTAAACTAGAGCGTAAACCCAAAATATTAAGTCAATGACGAATCAAAATGGATTCACTCCGCAATATCTACCGCGACCAATCACAATTTTATGCACCAAAACTATTTCAGTCTTAATATTCAATTAGTCTGTGATGGTCCAAGTCTCCTGTTACCTGCCATTGTTATTTTTTGTCCCGCTCTAACGTTCGACGAACCTTTGGGGAGAAAAAAAGAAACAAAAAAAATGGGACGCATTGCATTGTATGTGTATTCCTTTGGTATCGTTCGAAGGTCCGTGAAATTTTATGAAGAATTACTTGATGGTACTGTTGATATTGTTACAATGCATTTTGCTTGCATTTTTAAGCTTTAGGCCCTTGCAAGCAAACATACTTCCAACGCTCTTTAACTTTTTAATAGACTACATTTGCAAACGATAGGACGAAGATTCTATACTCAAGTAAGAAAACAGATAATTTAGGTTCATAAACTAAGATTGAGCTATAGATATTGAAGGACAATAATATGAAAAACGTCACTTGTACAGACAAGGCTTCGTTGATTATAAGTATACAACGATGGATGGATGAATGGTTATCAGAGATGTGAGCCTAAAAAGCTCATATTTCGGAGATAACTTGGGTGTCTTTCATAAATGGTTTTTTATTGTCTTGATTCTGAATGTTCTGGTCCGCTTTCAATCCGTTAGAAATATCAACATATTTCATGTTTCGTTTTCGAAATAATTCAATACCTATGATCCAATGATATTATATTAATGTATTATATTTAATATAATATTGCGTAGATCATAAATTGTTAGAACGACGATCCATGAGATAGTCAGCTGTTTCGAACTACGCACAGACGGTTTTAAAAATAGAAACATGACTGCACATTTCAAAGTCATTTTCAATTATTCTAATTTTATTAAACATCCATATCTCAACCGATATGAAATCTGCAGTGTGCGCACCGTTTTAAATCTGACTCATAATCTCGTTGTAACCTTACCAGATGAATTTATCACTGTCAAATGTCACTGCAAAATATATATCACGTATTTAAAATCCCCAAATCTCAGTTGATTTCACTCCAAAATGTGTCCCGTATGTTAGCTGCCAGTATATCAATTGCGAATCCATCTTTGGTTCCCAGATATGCTTCTGATAATGTCGATCAAGTTAAAATAAAACTTTCTTTAAAGGTATTTTCAGATTCGAGACTTCGATTCGATGTAAGGTCAAAACATTAATTTGGGGTACGATGGTGCCCCAATGCTGATTTATTACTTTAATATGTTACGGTTATGTTGGTGGGGTGGGCAGGAGTCATGGTAACAGATGAGTTGGTTACGCATGTTATAACTTTTGGAAGCGGTTGGTGAAAATAATTTGATAAAACATGGAGTTGTATTGGGAAGTGGGAATGATGATTTTGACATAATAATTATTTTAAGGATCAGTAAACAGTTTTTGGACAGATTTGAATATCTTTTCGGGACATGAAATTTTTGTAACGTCTCTTGCAAGACTATTATGTATGCTATTTAGTATGCTACTTCTACATCTACATCGTATACAGAACTAATAGGCGCTAATTTAAATCTGTTGATTTTGAATATCTACTCAGTAACTCCTCACTGACAGTTGATATCTTGCTTTAAAACGATAAGCTCTGTTTCACCCATTCCCAAATCAGATAGACATATTACATTAGACCTTCGATATCTTCCAAAATGTTTGTCAAACTATCGGTTACCAGTCAACGACGATTTTTAAGTTTCACACTAACGTATCACATTACGTTTAGAACTATCTTGCCAAGGGATGTTGAACCGTAAGGCTTTCGAGTAAAGACGTATAATTAGTGAAACAGCGGTTAATGGGGTTTGGAATTTTTTGTTTCCAAAAATTGGTCGAAATGATAATGGTTAACGAAGGTTCCTGTGGGCTCATTATTGTCCTTTTTTTCGCTCTTGGGGGTAGTTTTTAGAGATGTTACAGATAATAGTTTTCGAAACTTCTGTTGGAAAGAAATTATCTCTACTCTACATGTTGACATCGTGGTGGTTAGTTTTGTTGTCTATGGCATTTAGGAGACGCTTTTGAAAAATGATCATGCTGTGAATGACGGGGAATTAAAGAATGCGGTAGTACTCGCAACTGGTGAATATGAAAAGATGCTCAAATGGTATGGTATAAACGGAAATGATTTTGAATAGCAAAGAATTGTAGTACATGCAGTTGTGAGTACTGACAACGACATCAATGTCAATGATAACTGACAGCATAATATGACAGGATTCATTAACGATAGTATTCATGATTAAGATAGTAGGTATGTGTAGCTAACAGGGCAAAAGGATAATGTAATATACCTACGCATATAGAGCAGATTTTACCTCTAAGGAAAACTCTTTAAGTCTTTAACATGTCTTTGACAACCATTAATCATCACATACATAAAGGCTAATAGGTATATAGGAGTTGCTTGCTACTATAAAAATTCAGTCAGTGATTAGAAAGCACGTGGCATCCTCTAGCTCCACTTTATCCCCATGGGAGTTTTAACTACGGCTTTTTTTCTAGCAAATCCTTTAACAATAGATTCTCCTTTCAAAGACGGGAACGGATTTCGTTAGTAGTTAGCCATTGTAATTAAACCGAAACTAACTGCTCTTGTACCAGTTTTTAGTTACAGACTGATTAATTTACGGTAAAAGAGAAGGATACACTTATTGTAATAATAACGATAGAGTAGTGAAAGAAATGTCGATAGCTATAAGAGTAGGGGAAGACCAATGAAGCGATGGATGGATTGTATGAAAGGTGATAATTATGCCTAGAAAGAAGACATGCATGGAAGGAAAATAAATTGGGATAAGAACAGAAGGATGGTGATCGCAATAATAATGTCACAGCCTAATCATCGTTATAATTAAAATAAAAAAATCGGAAAGCACGTTAAGCCGTTAGTCCCGGCTGTCATTTGCAGGTCTTTGATAGTTGTTGTAAATAAGTTGTTACGGGTCGTCAGAAGCCCGAAAGTCTGATAACCAGTCTTACCAAGTCGCTCCATGTTAAATACTGATATTCAGATGCATCCGGTTAGACTGGAAGCCGACCCGGACACAGTTGGGAAAAGGCTAGGTAGATGATGATGATTATAATTAAAAACTTTACAAGAAGCCTGGTCGTAAATCTCGTACGGATAAAATAGTTGGTAAGTGTAATACTGAGTTTCTCACGAACAATTGTGAATTGAGATGTATGTTTGTGACTCATTAAAGCTTTAACAACCAACAGCTGAACGATTTTGGGAAACAGTAATAGAATGCATTCTGCAGTGAAGTAAAATTTGAGCTCCCCAAAGCAATAGGTTCTCCGTATGAGAGAAAAGCGTACAAACTAAAAAAAACGTGGAAGTTCCAACTGTCTACCATCAAATTGAATAGTTCAAAGGAGTTAGTCTGGCAAATAGTTTGTGTCCGACCGACAATCGGCCAAGCCTTAGGGCTGGTACTGCAGTATTCTAGATAAAATGCTTGAAATAGGTCAAATTGTCGAGCACTCTGTCAATTTAGCCTATCCTAGTCCTCTACTATATGTTGATATATTGACTAGAACGTCCCTAGTTAAATAGAAACCTGAATTTGCCTTCTGTCTTTCTCATTACGTGGTCTCCAGATATACTTTCTTCATATTTTTCATGGACATCATTTTGTTTATCACTGTAGCTTCATTACAAACCAGAATATTGAAAGAATTAAGAAAACTTACAACATTCAGTATACCTTACTATTAGGACCTGGGAGGCCGAAATTCAACTGTCAAGTTCTTCAAAATGAATATAATGCACATATATACCCAATATGCAAGTAAAAAAGAATTTTGAATTTTTTTTTAAAACTTCAATAGTCCTCACTATTAGCACTTGGGAGGAATTCTACAAAATGAATATAATGTAGGAGATATATGCTCATTTGCCAACCCTATCCAAGCCGTCGAAGTTCCAGCTATGGAGTTACGAAACTCTAATCTTTCCGCCGTGATTTAGTACAAAACAATTATTCTGGAGATATCTTTGACGACGTGAACTTTACCGATTGTCATGTTACGGAATCATACTTTGAGAAATATCTCTGTCCTGCTTTAGTTTACTTGTTTTCACTTTCTTTTCTCTGTCGTGTCTTGGTTTGATGTTATTTTATTTAGTAAGGTAGAGAATCGAGGAATCCTTTTCAGTTTTAGAGGTTACATTAATGTTATCTTATCTCAAGTTTAGTTTTTGAGATGTTATTGTAAATTCCAAGTGTATATTCAAAGTCAAACTGGGAAGATTTAAAGTCAACCTCAAAATATTTGGAAAAGGGTTAAACATATGAGAATAATTTTACATACAAAGTTACTATAGGATTACATAGTGACGGGAACTGGTTTAGGTAAAGAAACAAGACACTCCACATAAGGGATGAATGAACTGGCTGCTAATGATGACTGCACAACTTATTTGTAAAGCAAAATGGACCTTTGCAAGCTAAGAGAGGGAAAGAGAAAGGGCGTTAGCTATTATAGTGTTGTCTCATTTGTTAAGACTAGTCGCTTTAAGGTCCTAGGCTATAATGGATTGGACAGTGGTAATGGATTCTCCTGGGAATTTCTCAGTATCTATAACCTATACTTTTACCCGATTTTGGAATAGCTACGCAGTAAATTCGCCCTCAATATCGTGACCGATGAAATATGGGTTTCCAACATGTCTCCCAACATGTTTGATATATACATAATATTTTATTTCTTATAGAGCTGTACTATAAAACATTAAAACAACTTTCAATACAGCTAACCCTTTTATACACGAAAGAGCATGTAGGTAAAAGTTAAGGGTAAAAGATCGCGTCACTGAGTCTCGTTCAGAAAGGGGTAAATATAAAAGATCATGAGAAACGGTTGTTACTTGTTACTGCGTAAGTTTTTGACCTATCCCTATATACAGATACACAGGTAGACAATATAGGTAGGATAACAAAGTATCAAGGATATGAGAATATTAAAAAAAAAGAAATAGTATTGGATGAAACCGGTATAGGTATCATAGTGATCCTTTTTGGATTTTAAGTAACGGATGATGACTTTGATATCAAAATTGTTCGTTATCAAAAGCTCTAGTAAAACAAGTTATTATAACACTATCTAATTTGAGTCAAACTCAAAGTTAACGATCAAGAATATGAGTCGGCTTTGAAAGGAGAAATGGAATTGGTATTGGATGAAACCGGTATAATGACTTTGATATCAAAATTATTTGTGTATCAAAAGGTCTTATAAAGAATGTTACTATAACCCTACCTAATTTTGCGTCAAAGTTAACAGAACTTATAACTAAAATCGAGCAGAATCGGCTTTACATCGGAGCTCCATCAGTAGGTAGGTACTTTAAGAAGTTTTTAGTAGTACAGATAAATGGATTTGAACTAGCCCTGTAGTAAGATTAATATATGTCAAAACTTTCATTAAATTGTGACAGAAACATACCAAAATCCATCTAGACATATATGACGAATACGTAAATTGTAACAAATATATAGTACGAGAAAGCTCTCCGATATTTACATAAAATCATGTTAATTAATAACTTCGCGTCCTTACGATAACTTTGTAATTCAAAGTCACGGATATTTTTCCTGGTATTCCTGTTACCAACTTTATTACATTCAAATTACTCCAGGAAGTTACTTCAACTCGTCAACTGTGCCTATACGCTGATTGCTTCGCAGAAAACCCGAACCAGTAACAATGTCAACAAAAAACCTCATCGCAAAACGTTAACAGGTCAATTATATCAACCAATTAATTCGATTGAAACTACCATATTCCAAATCGATTACTGTCATTCGAAAGAAGAAAAAATACAGAATTTGATACAGAAAAAAGATACAGCTGTCGTTAAATTTGCATGCATATTAAAATGCGTTAAATTTTGTAACACCACGATATATAAAATTGGATGTTTCGTAATCTCCATTGCACACCGTTGTAGGCCCCAAGCGTTTACCTGTTTTTCATTCGAAAGCTTGTGCGAGGGAGACAACATACTTATTCCAAAAGCGTATGAAGAATTCGAGGCAACAAGCGGCCAAGATCGGGGCCGACGCCACTGACAATGCACGATTCTGTGTCTGGTTATATTAAGCGACCGCTTTCAAAATACACGGGATTATTGTAAATTGGGTGTTCGAGTGCGCCTCTCCATTTCGGCCGGCGTTCAAGTGAAGCGTGGACGGTGTGGCAACCATGCGCGGCGCATTCTTCACCAATGGGGGCCAACTTCACGCAGTTGCGTCCAGACCGCCGACGAGGACGGACCCTTGTCGCTCGCGCCCCCAAAACTATCGTACAATAAACATTTAAACAATTCACAAGTGTTCTAAATCGATTCGAATTTTGTATAGCATACTATATTAGTGATGGGAAGTGTTAAACAGAGTGTGGACATCGATAACGTACCATGACCGAAACTTTAAGTTGGGGAGAACGGAAAAAAGTTGTGGTGCCGAATGCACTCCGGTATACAAAAAATGTGTGCTTGTAATGTGATGGCCTGATGGGATCGCAGTGTGGCCAATACAGTGTAGTTAGTGATGTGTACTGTGATATAAAATTTCGGCAGTCGCGTAGATGATTGCCGTTCTTGTGTGTGATATTATTAGTTTATTAGTTACCAAAGATTCCTGATGATCTTGTACATTAGTTTGTGTTTCATATTGGTAGTTTTAGGTAAGTACAGTTATCTCAACAGTTGGTTTATTGTGGTCGTTACGTTATCTTGAATATTTATTAGCATTACTACCATTAATTTGCATCCTGAGTAATTATGACAGTGCTATGATAAACTGTGCCGTAATAAATAAATCTAACTTATACTGTGCATTTGTACTCATAACGCTTAGCTATGAAATGCCGCTGCAATAATATTTTGATTAGGCGACTGAACTTGACATAGAACTCATTGACATAAATCAATGTCAGTTCCATATTTAAACCAAAAAAAAGTTTCGAAATAGTGACGCCCAACAAAATCACTGAAATCTAAATTTAAAATCGAGTAACTTACAAAACAGGACGAAAGCGCCCGCATACACTAACACTTAGTAGTGATAAATTAAATAGTTATAAATTCCCAATCGTAACGGGAATGAACGTGGGCGTCCACAAATTCTGTTAACTTGACATTATTGCCTGTGCTTGCTCGTCCGTGTCAATTAGTACGTTGTTCATTAAAACTATCCTATTACTAAGACCACACAAGAAAAAATTAAAAAGAGATTTATATAGCCCTTGAAAAATAACTACTTAAGGTAGAACATGATGCACGCAACAATATCCGATATTTCAAATATCTAAAATCTCCTAAATAAAAAAGTTGTTTGTAAAGAAAGTATAAAAAACAAAGGATCACCGACCGTATCTAAAGCAGTTTTTAGTTAGAAACTTGAACACGCTGAAGATAAGCATCTTGAAAATAATAAAGATCGTTACGAGACTTACCAAGTTGTGTTAGCAAAAATACACGAAAACCTTTTGAGAGAGGTAAACAAAATATCCAATACATTAATATTTCATATCCAATTACTATCGATGAAAACAGATAATCCAATAGAATTTGGAAGGGAAACGGCCCGAGCCCTAGGGATGTCCTAATCGCTAAAATCGACTGCAAATCCTACTAACTAATTGATGTTTCGGCGAAACTATTTGGGTACAATTCTGAATTCTTTTAACCGAAATGAATCGTTTTTTTTTTATATTCTTGAAATCATAATAATGACTATGCTTTATCTAGCTTAGTACAGCTTCACACTATTGTAAAACTTATCAATCAAGTTCTTGAAGAACGTGAAGATTCATAAGACTTTAATCATTATTACCAATTTACGAAGAATTCGAAATATTCATTTCTAATAAAATAACGAATTCCTATTGAACGCAAATCAAACGATCAAAAAAATAGTGATATTTCATAAAAGAGTTTAATATTAAAGCTTGCTCCAAAATTGAAACCACGCCTCCGCATTTTCGTTGATGTTATTATAACGATTCATCATAAAAATAGGAGTAGCCTCTCAATTTTGTTTCTATTCTCCGAAAACGGAATGTTTAGCTAGTTTTTGTGTTATAACAAAAATTATTATATATATTATCCTGTTACGACCTAAATTATTATCATAAATTGTCATATATGAAGCCAATACTGCTGTAGAAACAATATTTGTGTCTAGTCTCTCCATGAAGTTATTTAAGACATCCGTATAAAGATCTAATTTGTTTTTGACGAGAGCTTCATTACTGTTCATTCCTATATCAATATCATCCTATCCATATAACTCAAATTTATTGTCACAGATTTTATGATCCTCCATAATTTACTTCTGTCGCTGTCGTTGCTAATTTTCAATCATGAACATTTCGTCCGTCTCTTCATAAAAATTTACGCTGACATTTCAACAAATAAATAACATTAAAGATTTAAAACGTCCATTCGATCTTTTACGACATTTTCAATGGAATCAAGGATAAAAATTTAAAACGATTTTTTTTTAGAAAGTGCCTTCGGTAAACCGTAACAAACTGAATTCAGAAGACGTGACTACGGAGCACGATTTCAGTTCCTTAGGCTTTTCTTTTTTATTCCTCAATGTATCTTTTTATGTTATGTAAGCGCTATATTTTAGTTCGACTGTATTCTCTTGATGTTTATTCTTTTTATCTTATTGCCTCAAATTTTTCTGAATCTTGTATATCATTTCTGTTCCGAGTCTTTATTTCATGCTATGAATGGTCTAGTTATCCTTAAGCAAGCGGTTATACTTAAATTACTTTGTATTTCAGTTTAGTGAGAATTGTAAGACATGCTTGTATTCATAAAATGCGATTATCGTGTCATCGGACTGATAATGATGGCATTAAGATCACTTATCAAAAAAAGCCACACAAGCACGCTGTAATTCTAATTCGTAATAATAATTATATTAACAAAAAGTCAGTCGAGCGAAAATTAATTCTCTATTGTATTATCGAAATTAAATTTTCGTAGACATGAATCCCACGAATATTGCCAAGCATATTTGCTTTAACAAAGAATTTATTAAACAGAAACCTATATTTATTGTTCTTAAAATTAATTTGACACCGCTTATTAAACGTTATTTGAATAAATGTCATTCTTATTGTATACCAAAATTATTTGATGTAACGTTGCGTGCCGCTCGTCGCCGTACAGCGCCATCTAGCGTCGAATAGCAAAACTAAATTGGCTTCGCGCAAACAGCAAGTTGGTTTAATAGTCTTTTCATTGTTTATTTTGCGCTATAGTGATACAATAGGAACATAAATTATGAGTGACTTCGTAGAGCTTTGTATTCGAGGAAATGTTAGAGTATTCATGAAGTGTAATAACATGAATAACATTGGTAAAGTACAGTAACGGCCTTCGGTATGCAAATATAACAATAATATTTGAGAGCGTACTTCTATTTTCTTCATTTGAGTGTCTTTAGTCGTAATTTCATGATCCTCTTAGCTTGCAGGAATTGGTCATATAGTTGAGATGCTTATTGTTAGGTATTGTACAGTCAAGATTGACTGTTATTCTGGGAGAAACCTCGAGTTTTGAAATAGGGTTGTTTCACTTTGTCGTATCTTAACATACGTCCTTCTGTGTGTTGGAAATACCTTAGGATCTTAGTTTTATTCTCCCTGTCGTTTTTAACCCCCACGGGAATTTAACTAACTGGTTTTATCTGGTATTCCTTGATAAGTAATTGGCTTCCATTCTTTACATAAGTTTTTTTAACCTTTTACTGAGCCATTATTTTTTACTAAGAAATCATTATGAATGTATTGTTCACATTTCTTTGCTTCGATTTTTAATGATGCGATACGATGCCTTGCGATTTGCAGAAGCAAATTTTTTATTTAGTTATTTTTCTTACGCTATTTTAACTTAGGTAAGAATGGCAATGTCTCTTCGTTTATTTTATAGGTTAATCATTATTATATCTAACCAGCTCAAAGTAGTCAGATAAAATAATTTGGTACTTTTAATGCTGAAAACTCTAAAACATGAGAAGTGGACAAAAGTACTATCAGAAAAAATAGACTCAACTTCACGTTCGTTTTCTTTCAATAATAAGAAATGTTTCAAAATCATCTGTAAACAAAAAATACTATTCAAATAAAAACGAACCACACGCAATATATCAAATATTAGCGACAAAATGTAACAGAGAGAAAAATGGAAAAATAAACAATATTTACTCACACGAAACAATTTCTCTTCTAAGCCCATACATCAAAGACACGTCACAAAGAATAGAGTTATGCCTCTTCCGTTGCCTTTTGTTTGTGTCGATGGAAAAAAAAACGAATAATAGAGGTTATGGTCTAATGGTAAATGTTTACCGAAAGCCACAATGTATTGAAGAATTACATTTATGGCAACATTTTCGAGACATGATAATGATGAAATATTTCTAATTAATACTAGTTCTTGCCCGCTACTTTGTCCGCGTGAAATTTACGAAAAATATATGCCATGACACAATACTGTAGCTTCCGAGTAGTGAAAAAAAAAACAGAATCGGATCAACAGTTCCGAAGATTACCCCCTACTTATAGTAGTATATATTACTATAAATTAATAATCTATTACGATTATGAATGAACTATCGCTATTATCACCGTCATCTAGCTTATTTTTACTATTTTTTAATATCACGTAAAAGTGGTTCCAATATCCTATTTACAGAATAAACAATTTCATTCATAAACTATAATTCTCTATGCCGTAATCAGCACACTTGTGATTGTCAAAATGTTTTTGTTAAAACACGAAACATTGTTGCTACTAATTTGATTTTCATTTTGACATAGATGTCATACATCTTTCAGGCTTCTGAGTTTTGATTGTTAACACAGGTGGCCAATATTTCATTCACAATTGTTGCCAAAACATATATTATGTTCTTCGTTATTGCTAGTATATTAATAACTGCCAAACATCGACTTACCTCATTCTACGCCATGCTTTCCGTCAGCACATCTGGGATAATATTATCGTGTCCTATTTAGTCTTTTGGTGTCACGTCTGCTAGCCTAAATACCTTGGAATTTAGTCTAGTCTTAATTAAGTCTGGAGTGGATTTAGAGGGACTTTGCTGTGGGAAGCTGGTCTAGGATTTATTTTAGTTTAGTTGTGTTTATCCTTATGTAATGTAGGATTGTAGTGTTTGTAGGTATCATGACTAAATAGATTAGTCGTGGGAAGTTACTTTGTTGTTTTTGAGATTTTAGAGTTGTAGGTACGGCTAATGGGTTTTGTGAACTTCGTTTATACATTTGTTAAGTCTAAAGTTAGTTTCCAGGAATGTTGTGAACCTGATAGACTAACACTTTTTCTGTTATTGTTAGAACAAAAAAACAAAAAAATCTTTTTAGGATTGTATTTTAATAAATGGCATTTCTTTTTACGTGCCTGCCTGTTGTATCCTGGGATACCTGCTGTATGCTGGGCAAAGCCATGTCTTTCAGTTATGTCGGTCAAGAGATGTTGAACGGCATGTCCTAGAAAAAAATCGATGACGTGTGACATCTACCAACCTGCACTGGGTCCGTGTGGTGGAATACGGTTACGGCCCACTGCCTCTCACTGAGACGAAGCCTGTGTTCCAGCAGTGGTAACATTATAGGCTTGATTATGCATGTTGACCATTGCTGGGTCTGGTCTGCCACGATCCTGGTTGTGTCAGTGCTCTTATACTTATTGGTTACTATAGCCCACAAAACATTGAAAATACGGCATAAATAACATTAAACAAACATAACAACACAACAGACAGCCGTAAAAATAATTTGACTTCCTACTTATTCTAACCCTCATTCACTCGTCAATAAATCTCGAAATTCCGAGTTACGCCAACAAAACGTAACGTACGTAACGTTTACAAGAAACAATAAAAATCAGTGTTACAACTGGCCATAACATATGCCATGTGGTAACATACGCACCCGTTACTTTAACGTAAACAAGATAAAATAAACAGTTTTCGTAAGAAAACTACGTACCACGTGAAATGTTACGAAACCGATGTTAGGATTTTAGGAACATACTTACATGTTACTTGGAAACTTTTTTGAGTAACGTTAGTGAGTTGATTGTTCTTCTTTATGACTAGCATCTGCCCGAGACTTCCTCCGCCGGTTTTAACATAGAAAATATATAGAATATATATATGAAGAGTTTCGAAGATTGCCTCCTTTATACAAACAACTTTACCTCTTTATAATATAAGTATACTTATAGGTTGTGAGTTTTCCACCGAAAAACTCGCTACAAACAACAATCATTGTATTTATTCTCATTAGTGTAAAACATAACGTAATTTTATTACGAATGAAAAGCGTTTTTGTTATTTTAATGTTGATACGAAAGTCAGCTTTAATTACTGTAAACATGATATGTACTCCAATTAAAAGCTACAGAACATGTCTTTTTTTTCCGTTAAAATAATTTATCTTTATATAAAATAACAAGGAATTTCTTTTAGAATTTTTAAACATAACAGCTATTTGAAATGCATTTTGTAATTTGTTGAATAACCTTTCTCTAGATCTGTGAGCCACATTTATGGTTCACGGCGATATAACCATTTATGTCTACTTCCCGGCCAGTGAAAGTGTTATAAGTGTAATTTCCTTTTTCTAGTGGTAATAGAATAAAAATAGTTTTATGCTTCCTAGTTTTTCAAGATTTTCATCATTTTCGTATTAACAAATTATTTTATAGATTGGCTACCTAATCCCTATTTAAAAGCATATAAAAATTACATTCTCCATAAATCCGTCATGTTTATATTAATTTCTGGTTAAACCTAATTTATAGTTTTGTGTGGTTAAATTTAACTGTCGGCTTAGCTTCAACGATATAGTTAAACTGTATATTTAACTGTATTAGTTATTCTTTGCAGTCATAAAAACCAAGTTTATAGCGTGATAGTGATTTTTTCCTGTGTTAACTTTTTTACGAGTTTTGAACAGATCAAAAAGTTTTTTTCTGTTTAATATCGAAAGTTTTCGGGTTGAAATTGTTTTTTTATGAAGCAGAAGCACAGTGTAGTGTGATTTATTTAAATGTGTTTTTATGAGGATTTTATGTAAATAATCGTAATTTTTCACCTAGTAGAAAAGTTGCAGGATAAACAAAACTGTTAAAACTACCGTTTTTTAGGTAGTTTCAATTGAAAACGCAAGTCGTTCGGATCTTCATGGCTTTTAAAGCAAGCAATAAAATTTGTTGCTTTCGCTTCTTAACGTTTTGTTCCGTAACTTCTAGGTTATAATTTGGAGTAAACTTTGAACTCTCTCACAATTATTTGAAAGAAAAGTGAAGGTAGTGTACCACACACTCTTAAAAAACCACTTTTGTTTATAAACCATAAATCACAAATTTTATTATTTCAACTCAAAAATCATCCACTTTCTTCCTACCCAAATAAATTAACCACTTCACATTTATCTTAACCAATAAATAACAACACTACTTCAAAATAACTTACAAAAAAACGTCCCCAAAATACCGACTTCCTTTACTAAATATAGTTTGAACCCTGCAAACTAAATGCTGATCCCTTTATGAAACTTAAAGTTGATCCCTTTATGAAGAAATAGTGGTATAAACTTCAGCCACAGATGTTTTAAAACAAAACAAAACACAGTCTTTGTTATTCCAGATATGAAGTTCGTATAAAAATTTAAAACAAGGATTAAGTCCGAGATGATAGAGTGGATTAATCAGGTCGACTTATTAGCGAAACGTTTTGTTATTAAAAAAGTTCTAGAGAAGTAGATTAATCTGTTTTGTAGAGAAAAATTGTTAGGATTTATGTTTATGTGCATTAAAAATGGGTTGAAGCAAGATGATTGATGTAAAACAGTGAAGGCAGAAAAATACGTTGATAGTTTTTTGGATTGCGATTTATTGAATTTCGTAAATAGCACCATTACAGTACGCGTAGCATGCATGACCACAGAATAAACAAAATGACAGATTGTGATTTTGTAATTTTGTCTATTCTTCCATCGACAAAATCCGCTTATAATGGTGGACATGCTACGCGTGCAAGCTGTAATGTGATTTTTTTTCTCGATTAAATTTAGTTTTCATTAAAATCGCAAATCGCATTTGCACATATTAACTGTAAATTACAGCTAATTTTAATGATAAATAATCTTAACCGATAAAACATATTGTCGCGAATCGAAAATAAAAACTCATTTTATATTTTAGCTACGTACTTATGCTGAAGTTTCAACGACAAAATTTTTAAAAGTAATCTCAAAGCAGACATAACATAAACTAAAGAATATCTAACTCTTCTAACAAAAACTTTCGAAAACTGCAAAAGATAAAAAACTAACAATTACTTGCTGAGACAGTTATTTTTAGTGAAACAACGAATTTTCTATTGATCTTTGTGAACCAACAACTAGTTATAAAGCATTATTATTTTGTTCAACGAAACTTTTCGTGTTCACATTTAATGAATATTAGTTTTCGTTTTAAACTTTGATTGTCTTTTGTTAAAACTAAAAATGTTTTAACAATTTATGATTCATAAAAGGCTGTGTAATTTCAAATATTTCGTAGAAACAAAGTGAATAAAAACAAATGTTTTGAAATAACCAAGCCTGTAACTATCTGCCTGCCTATCAAATTAAGTATAACTAAAAATAAGACTAAAATTTACACATGCTTTTATATAATGTTTATTATAATTAATTTTATGTAACCATCTCTTTAATGCACACAAATGGAGATTCATTTTTTTCTCAAACTATTTCTCTAAGAAAATATCTAGCTCTCTCTACAAACAAGACTAAAGTACTTACCATTTTCTAAAGTAATTTTCACGTTTAAAAAATTGCATTTGTAATAACAATTTAGTTTTATGACGCTTGCTCTTGCATACAATACCTTCTTATATTTTATACTGATATTTTGCTGCACCTGGATAGTCTAGGAGTCGACCACAAAGAAAAAAAATCATAACAACCTCTTTTACTCGTAAAATATTACCTTTGCACGCAAGGAGCTGTCTATGTTTTCTTTTTATTTGACAGAAGTTACACGCAGTTTTACGTATATAACCTTCTTGATACGAAAAATCATATTCAGTCCCCCCAAGGACGTCAAAAAACACATGTTTCCTTATGCACCCTTCCATTACAACGAGGCAACAAATTGTTATTAACTCCTGAATAACATATAATGCGATGTCAATGTAGATATAATACTTTACATGTTTGATAAGTCCTCTTATTTGCCAAAATATCGGCCGCCATTAATAAACTCCTATATAAATAAGGAAATAAAGCAAAGAATTTGTTTTATTACGTACTGGAGATCTTGTAAATACTTATAATGCTTGTTTGGCGTGTCGTTTCTTTCTTTTTGGACGAAATTGCTGTTATTTCTGTGTATTGTGTGGGCGGACCTAGAGTGCGGGCGTAGCGCCATCTGTTATCGAGTAGCGGTAATGAGAAGTTTTTTTATTCTGTGTCAGTATAAAAGATACGTTGTTTGGTTTCGTTTATAGAATATAAATAGGTCTTTATTGTTAAAACGTGTTATGTATGAATATGAAAATGTTTTGTAATGCTTATTAGAGCTTTACCTTGTCTAATGTAAGACCTTTTAGGACCTTTGATTGTATTTAATTAAATCCTATTTAAAACATATCGATTTTAATATTCATTACAAAGCGCGTATTTCTGCGTAGGTACTCAAAACTCGAATTTACAATATTTATATAAAACATTACCGTTATAAAGTTCTATCAAAAACAAAAACGTGAAACCACTCGACATTAAAACCAAAACAATACAAGATTCACTCATTATTTCGCTCAAATGTTAATTACTTAACTTTGGGGTCCACACACAAAATTTCAAGGCACAGGACTCGGAAATTTTACACTCGTAAGTCCCGAAACCCGTATTTTCGACTTATCTTTGTCCGAGTTACTGTTGGGGGAGAATTCAAGGGGTTAACTTTTATGAGAAACAGTTTCAATATGGGGTTGTATTGTGCAAGTTTTTAATTATTTTGTAGTGTAGAATACTTTGACAGATGTCAAAAACACTTCAGTGTAAAATTATGATGTGAACTGAGAATTTAATAGACACTCCGGCTAGAGTAACCATTCGTTTAAATTTTTTCGGACATGTCCGACGATATCATTTGTCCGACTTTTCTTGAACGGCTATTTCTTTTATATAATAAAAAAAAGTTAAGTTAAATGAAAAAGATTTGAAACTAAAACGTCTGGGTTTTTTTTGTTGAAAATATCCGACTTTAAGTCAGGAATTTTAAATTTCGTAACGGTAACTTTAAAACTCGGCAGTGATTGATTATTTAATGATCATCTCTAAATCAACCATTGAAATATGTCCATCGTGGAAATTAAGGAGAGTAGGCTTAAATGGTTTGTTCATGTTGAGGGGATAAACAAAAGGCGACTAACAAAAGGTAGCAACAAGGCAGAGGAGAGTAGAGACTCCAGGAGGGAACGCCCTCGAAAGACGTATTCGTTTAGTTCAAACGCAAAGCATTTATTTCAAATAAACCAATTACAGGCAGGTCAGTCAGAAAAATGAAGCTAGTTGCCCATTCCAAAGCGTAGTAGGTTCCTATGGAGAAGAACGGACAAGATACTCCACGGACACTCACATCACACACACACACATCAGAATATTGTTACAATATATTGCTTACATCATTTAGTTGAAATTATACATGTGAGTACAATGTAGAAAACCGTGCACGTTTAAAAGCGTCCGTATTTAAACGATAAAAAAGAAAAAAGACAATTCAAAAATTTAAATAAATTAAAATAAGCCGTGGCAGCTAAGAGATGACCAATCCCCACTGATGACGCCCGTTCATGAACATGACGCATGGATCAGCACCATTCAGCTCAACCATTTTGAAGGGAACTTAATGATCCAACACAGAGTGTGTTAGTGAACTCATTGGTGAAGTTCTTCAGAAAGGTCTGGTGCGTAGTACTCGCAACCAGCGTCAGTATATGACCAGCGGTCCTAGACAAAGTGACATTCTATTAGCGATAACGATAATGGAAAAGGCAAAAATGTATAGGACTGACGAAACGCTGTCGAAGCGATTGTCACTTGTCTAAACCCTCAGATGTATGAACGTAAACGAGGCAAAAGGAGTATCTTAGGATCGTAGCTGGTAGCGTTCTGTAGTTTCTGCCTACCACTATTGAAAGAAGGCGTGGGTTTATGTATGAGTGGCCTATCGTGTAAATACAAAGCTTGTCAAAATATTGATAAAAATGAGGACACGGCTGAGAGCTTTTCTTTAATCACGTTGTTAAAATATATGAGTTTTCACAATATTTCAGTACAAATTGGAGCGATTGTTTCAGGCAATTGACGTGTACTGTAATAATTGCTTTGTTGGTAATGTTCAGTCGACATTTCGAGTCAATAAATGTTTCAGAGTGTTCATGTAATGGCTGTAGAAGCTGATTAATTATTATTTTTGATTAATCTACAGAATCTACTAGTCTGTAATAATAATTTATTAATGACGAAAATTTAATTAGTTAAGTAAGGCTCGATTCTGGACAGGCCTATGTCTAACTGCTGTGGACTACATTGTTTGATATAATTAAAGTGGCATTTAAAACGCCAATTTCTGCGATTAAAAACGGTCACATTATAGTTGCAAACTTATCTCAGCGACAATCAATGTCAATAACTTGTCAAAAATGTAGAGTTTGAGGTAGGTATTTTTCACAGATTGAAATTGAGATTAGTACCTAGGTATGCGAACGTTCTTCTTCATACGAAAAATACCTTTTAGAAGGAGCAACTAGAATCAGTTCTATTTCTTTGTTATTGACGTACAAAAGTGCCTTTTATGTGCCTAATTGAAATAGCTTATTTGACTTTGACTTTCTTAAAAATACGGGAATTAATGGTTTGCACAAGTGACTTAGCTTGTGACGGCATCTACATCGCCACATGCGAACTCTCATCACCGCGTGACTAGCATACATACAACGTCCCGACATCAGTCATTGGGCAGTAGTCCACCAGAAACAAGACCATCTGGTCGGAGATCCTCCCTTATCTATGGGGGATGAGAGAACTTTACACCCTGTTCCTCGATACCTCTAAAAGCTCATTTACCCAGGGTATTTGCATGTAGGTATCACTACTCGTTCAGGTTATTTTAATTTTAATCAATCTGCCTAGCCTTTTCCCAACTATGTTACGGTCGGCTTCCAGTCTAACCGGATGTAGCTAAATTGGTATTCATCTACATCCGGAGCGACTGTTTATCTGACCTCCACAACCCCGGTTATTTAAACTTATTAGCAGAATAATCTTTTGTGATTCTGTTTTTGTAGTGTATAATACAATGTCACAATAAACTTGCAATGTCGAGAAATCGATACCAATTAGTTTGATAATCCGTACCATTTTTTTTTCTATAAAAATGGAAACCATTTCAAGGTTTTAGGAAATTGCATCGTTGCGAAAACACAGTAATATCATAGCGATGTCATCATCATCAGTCGTAAGACCACTACTGGACATAAGCGTCCCTCAGACATCGCCACATCGACCGGGTCCGTGCTTCTCTCATCCAGCGGATTCCGACCTTCATCAGAGTGACAATTCTTTAATTTAAGAACGTTTGCATTCTAATTTCAATCTCAATCTGTCAAATATACCTCTGTATTTTTGACAGATTGCGACTAAGATTCGGGGGATCGAGCCATAGAATTTACATAAATCTTTAACAAGTTTTGGACAATGATTGTCGCCGAGATGAGATTGCTACTTCATTTTTAATCACGGGAATGGGCCTTCAGAGTTCGTCAGTCTACCTTGTGGACCCCTACCCACGCTGTTTTCAAACTTAAATGGGTCATGCATTTTATTTTATCAACCTGTTTTGTCCCATTGCTGAGTAAAACTTTCCCCATAACTTTCCACTGTTCCTTGTGTGTTCACTTCTCCGGCCAATCTCCAGAAAACGCTCAAACAATAGGTAATGAATCGAATAGTATAATCAGCGTAAAACGTTCCCACTGCTGGAACACAGGACTCCGTGGGCCGTGGGCCGTAATCCACCACTGCTCTCAATCACTGCCCTGAATCGAATCATGCGACTTAAAAATTAATAATTAAACCGTTCATATTAAAAATTAGTAATTAAATCGTTCATATTAAATTTAGGCCTTAATCCAGACCAAAATTAATCCCAAACAAAGCACAGCTTAAAATATTAACGTTAATCTCGTTTATATAAAGTTTCTTTAAGCAAAAAACTAGGTTGAAATGCAGACGTTAATAAATCAGTCTGGATCTGGATACCCCTCAGACAGACATTTATTTATTCGGCGAGTACCTACCTTATTTAAGGATGATTATATAAGGATGAAAAAAAGAATTGGTCCTAAGTTTTTTCTTTCATGATTATAATTGGAATGTTTATTACTAACTCTGAGATGGACTAATCTGGGAAACCTCAAGAGGAATCGCTTTATTATAAACTAGCTGCGCCCCGCGTTTTCGCCCGCTTAAGTCTCTCGATCCCGTGGGAATATTCTATATCCTAACACAAGTTATGGTCTACCAAATCCGTTCAGCCGTTTTAGCGTGGAAGGATAACAAACTTACAAAAATATAAAAAATCTGATCTTTTCTCTTTATAATAATATTAGGTCCTCGCCAATCCCGGCTATATGAATGTCACCCATCCGTGCTTCGGGAAGCACGGTGTCATTCGTGATCTTTGACAGTCACTTTAGGGCTAGTCAGAAGCCCCGAAAATCTAACAACCAGGCTTATCAAGGGGTATCGTGTTACCCAGTAACTGGGCTGTGGCACGCAGGCCTAAAGTCAGTACCTATATTGTGAACATACCTATTTTTACTCCAAATTAATCGTTTCTTCACAAAATGGAAGATCAAATCGCGTGACCCATAATTATTACTCGCAGATTCGACAACTATGAAAAAGTCAAACTTGTATTAAAAAGTAAAGAAAACTGGGACCTAAATATGTCTGCCCAGGTTTTACGAAGGCCAAATGTATAGCATTAAATATTCCGTAACCATTCGTGTGAAAAGTGAAAACGTTGAATTATTTGAAGCTAGTTTTTGCTTACAATTTGTTTGTTAGGTATTTCTTGATTTTTTTCGCTGTATTTGTATTTTATTCTAGTCAAAAAAGTTAGGTTAACCATCCATACTTTAATGTTATAATGTCACTTTCACACACACAGTAGTTTTTTTCCCACTGCCATCGGCATTTCCCACTCTGCCATCGGCATTTTCCACTCTGCCGTCGGCATTTTGTCTTTGGTTTGATTGTTTGTTGTCATTTGTAAAGTTCGCAACACAGTAATAATTACGTTTATGCAATGTGTATTGTCTTTGGACCCTGGCTATGACATCTAAGCAATGGTTAAAGTTGTCAAACTATAAACTTCTATTGGGTCAAAGACGAAGCTTTTAGTTACTTTGAATATGTGTATTTGTATTTTTTTGTAATGTGCGTTTTGTTTTTTTATAATATTTTTTTTTCTTTATTTTCTTTATTTCTTTATATAGGCTCTGTCTGTTATTTTTTCACGTATTTCTATGTGGCACATAGGTAGGTCATGGTCTGGGTTAGGACACAGGATACTTTGTATCCCGATACTTACTACGTTCCCGTGGGACAATTTCCGGCCTCCACGCGAGCGAAGCAGCGGGCAAAAGCTAATCTCATATAAAATAAATGTAACTAATTATTTTGTCTTAAGAATTCCGCTAATATCGTACAGGAAAATAATATCATTACGCCGACAGTAATATCTCAACCTAAACTAGGGTTGTATCATAACTTATCTCATGTCACATATATGTAGGAAATAGACGGTGTTCCCACCCCTACGCATGATTCATTGCTAGGGACAACTGTATCTGTTTCATGAGCCAGTGAATCGTAACCATTTGTTTTCGATTAATGTTGGAACAATTGTGAGACGGGGCAGTATTAATTGGAGTGTTCCGGTTTTTATGCCCGCACTAGTGTTGCGGTTTTTTGTTTATTTTTCGTGTTACCGCTGTATGCTTGCAGCAATTGATTAATGGTTGCTTGAATTGGTTTTGTTTTTTTTTTTGTAATTTTTAAGTCTGTCGGTCTTCGATTAAATTGTTTTGATGTTGAATGCAGCTGCCATTTTACATTTATATAATTTTAAACATGTTCATAACTGCTTAAATATGTTAATCCTTGTATTCGAATCTTTAGACTTGTTTTAGATCGAGGGGTTTATTTTTTGACGTTTTTTTAAACGTCTCATATCTTAAGAGACGTTTAAAAAAAAAACGTCAAAGAATGCATGGTTAGTCATTATTTAACTTTAAGCAACATTTATAAATAAATGGGAATATTTTTATCTTTAGACTCATCTTACCCATAGGCATTTACCAACATTTTTGACAGGTTTGACAGATTGTGACTTGAATGTGAAGGTTTTTAATTATGAGAATAAAATTGGCCTTCTGAATTCAAATTAATTTAATTGATTGTTGTCATTTTGGTCAGCCAATCATAACAGCTCAAATGCGAATTTGACAGCTGGTTTAGAGCTCTTTATCAACCTTTTAGGCTGGTTTTACAGTCACGCGTTTCGGCAGCGCCGTCGGAGCGCGCGCGCTCGGATATGTATTGGGGTATTAGTAGCGTTTCAAATTCGCGCGCTTGAGCAGCGCCGTTCGTTGAACGCGTCCTATTCGCGCGGCGCGGTCGAAGCGCGCGCCGCTCGTGCGCTTCTACGGCCATTGTGCGTTTTAGTCTCACGCCGTTGAGACGTCCCGTTAGGTACTGTTGTGTACAAAATGAATCACATCGATACGGGTCGAGTAATTGACGAAGTGCGAATTAGAAGATGTTTATGGGACCCGGCCGATGATCTTTATAAGAATAAGGACGCAAAAAATAAAGCCTGGGAAGAAATTGGAAAGGAATTGTGTGGTGAACATTTCAATACAGACTTAGGTAAGAAACATTTATTAATAAAATCTTTTTTGTTACATACATGTTTACCGCTAGTTGCACAAACGAAATCCTCCATCCTCCATTAAAACATTCTATCACTTTTAGTGTTCAGTTCACAATAAGAGATATAAATTAACTTTAAAGATCGTTTGTCAAGTGTAACCGACGAGTCTGGTACCTTAATTAAGTCACATTAGCTACTTATTACCTAGTGTAAAATTAAGTGAAATCGTTTTGTCCGCCCGCGAATTTCAGAAATTCTAATCTATTTAAATATATAAATCAATTGCTGTTCGTTAGTCTCGCTAAAATCGAGAACGGCTGGACCGATTTGGCTAATTTTGGTTATGATTTATTTGTGGAAGTCCAGAGGAGGTTTAAAAGGTGAATAAATATGAAAATTTTATCGATTGAGGCAGTACAACGTCTGCCGGGTCACCCAGTGAAAAATATTAATTGGGTAGGTAAATCAAATAAGCCACGACGATATTACTGCGTTTCGTTTCGTTCCATTTTTGAATTTCGCGGTAGGTGTCAACTATAAAATCAGAACACAGATCTATCTTGCCATGACACGCTACCAGTGGGTGATACGAAGTAATTAGCGAATATATCGCGTAATGTGTTTCCTGATCTATGATCTGGGTCGTTAATTAGATCAGTCAATCCCGTTATAGTTAATGTGTGATTAATGTTGTAGCCATCCCGTACTCTAATAAAATTATGCAATATGCAACAGGCTTGAACTATCTTTTTTGCAATAGGAAAACTGACACTCATAGGAGTATGGAATACTCTGAATTTGTTGGACATTATTCCAAACGTCGACTCTATGTACCGTCTAGCACGACTTAAGCGGTAATTAAATATTTTCTTTTTATGAGTCATGTTGGATCGCACATAAGGTCTCATCACATGGTTGGATATACCAAATGCACCATCACCAACTATTATGTGTGGTACTGTTATATTAGTGCCCGGCAGATGCTTTACACCTGGCAACCTCAAACTATTGTTCTGTAACTTTTGAAATAGTGAACTCTCTTGAAATATTGTAGAGTCTGAGTTTTTCCCGCAAGAACCTATGTTAATATATGTGAAACAATAGTTCGCATCGCACATTGCCAAAAGGACGATAGAATAGAAATGTTTATAATTATAAAACATTGAGCCTCCACCTGCAGGATTTACTATACGTATGTGTTTACCATCTATCGCCCCGCAACAATTTGGAAAATTTGCATATAACTGAAATTCTTCACTTATGCGCTGCCACATTTCTGTAGTTGGTTCAGGTAGACATTCATGACGCAGTTTTTCCCATATAGTCGAACAAACTTCATCTACTATCTTAGCTACAGTAGTGATTCCCATTCTGTATGTGATAGATAAATCGGAGAAAGTACTGCCCGTTGCCAAAAACCTGAAAACAAAAAGTATTTTCATTTGATTTTAGTATATAGGTAAGTACCTAAAAAAATACGTTTTTATTGCAGATAAACAAATACGCCATCGATGGAAATCAGCCAGAGATAATTATTTCAGAACAAAAGGGAATATGCGAAATACGCCATCTGGAAGCGCTGCAAAACACAAGAAGTATCTATTTTTCGACCAAATGACATTCCTTGATCGTATTTCAGAAAATGAAGTTACAGAATCATTAAGCGATAATCAGTCTATCGTATCTGAAGATTTGACTGAAACAGCCACATCAGCGAATAACTTGAGTACTCCATCTCAGCTCCATAGACCACAGGAAAACACAGAAAATAGTCAAAACAAATGGAATAAACGTAGTGGAATGAATAAACGTAAATCAGAACAATCAAATTTTGAAAACGAATTAATAACGTTGCTTAACCAAAATACTTCCCCTTCCAACCTCAATCCTGATGATTTGTCATTTTTTGAGTCTCTTGGTCCGATTCTAAGTAATTTAAGTGCTTATCAAAAGCTGCAGTTTCGCGCAAAGGTTCTAGAATTACTTATTGGGATTTCAGCTCCAACGACTACGACACCTAGCTTTTCATCACCAGAAAATAATGTTAATTCTAGTGTGAACGCAAATTCTACTTATAATTACACAACTCAAACATTGCCACTTCATAATTATACCTATGCCTATGCTACCACCTCTACACCTCAACAGCAGCTTTATGAATCTGCAGTAGAATTATCAAATGTCGTATCGCCGACTGGCGATAATAACTCAAATTATCCTGATAATGAGGATCAATAAGGATATTAGTTAGTTTTTACAGATTTATTTTAAAAAGTTTATTACTACTTCGCAAAAATCAAAATGCTACTGCCTGGGAGGCAATGCCGCTCCGAAAGGGCAAAGTTGTCAGGTTGCCAGGCTTCGTGTGCCTGCTAGCTTGACGTCAAGATAGCAGGCACACTAACTTGTCACAATACTTTGACATAGACACACCAACAAATCATTCGGTGTTCCTTCTAACTACACACACCAGTGAACCTCACAAGTACTTGTCAATTTTTAGCTACAAAGTAAGACTGATTAAAATGAGACTATGATTCAAATGAGACTGTGATTAAAATAAGACTGTGATTTAAAATAAGATTATGATTAAAATAAGACTGTGATTTAAAATAAGATTATGATTAAAATTAGACTGTGATTTAAAATAAGATTATGATTAAAATAAGACTGTGATTTAAAATAAGATTATGATTAAAATAAGACTGTGATTTAAAATAAGTCAATGATTATAATAACACTGTGATTTAAAATAATGCCCTTATTCATTAAAAACGAGTGAGATTAATATAGGTTTTACAAGTGTTTTGTTTCTTTTCTACATTTGCAAAATGAAAGAGAAGATTCCGATTTTAAGACCATTTTAACTAAAATAGGTTTAATCAGCATTTATGAATAAGTGTGTTAGGTTGTAATTAAAATACGACTGTGATTAAAATAAGCCAAACAAATATTATCATTTATTACAAAACCTACTCTTTTATTTCACTTACCTTAGAGTAATCGCCAATTTTTCCACTGGAGCTATGGGGATGCGACGTATGCTGGATCTTCGTAAAGAAAACTCTAACTTGCACAGTAATTCGTCGAAACTGCTGGTTGATAGGCGAAAATATTTATAAAATTTATAACTATTTTCTCGTAAATCAGAGAAAGATGTTACGTGTTCGCCTCTCAGTAACCTTGTAGCGTTATAAGGATCAACACCTACTGTTCTTCGACGTTTTTGTTGCCTTTTTTTCCATAAAAAGTAAATAGCCAGTACTCTAACCGCATTGCCGTTCATTTTGTATCTGTTTGTACACGACTGTCTCACAGCAGCGAAACGCGCCGTACTAATGTCGTTTTATGGTGCACCGCTGTTCAAACGCGCGCTGTCCAACAGCGCGCTGTCCAACGGCGCGTCTAGCGGCGTGACTGTAAAACCAGCCTTAGAATACAGTAGTAGGCACCTTTGTCCTATCGATATACATCCGAATAATCCATTAAATGTATGGAATAAATTCTATTGAATAGGTAGCGCTTTCTTTGAACATAATCCTATTGTTAATACAATCAAGAAAATCTTAATTATGAACTTCATTTCTTCGTTTAAGCCAGCTTTTATTTAATCAGAATAATCAACGTTCACGAATAACTAGGTTAGTGTTCTTATTTAGAGTCTACTAAGAAGGCAAGAAACCAACGTTTTAAAACCAAGGAAATGGAACGTTTTTATCATTTACACGTGACGATACGAAATGTCAACAAGGCATTTGACATTTCTGTATTATTATGACATTAAACGGTTTGACATTAATTTGTATTTTGAATTATTTTATTTTCCCTAATATGTTAATTAAAATTAAATTAATTAAATTATATTTTTGTGTAAATTAAATAATAATATGATTTGCATGCACATGTTGTGACGGTAGAACATGGTGGACTTTTATAATTTAATAAAACATCTATGTACTAATTTAACCATTTTTGCAAAGTAATTAATGATTTAATTTGATCACTACTACTAAGGACACTACCTTTTCTTAATGTATATCTCATGGCACTTCTATACCTTTTTATTTCTCAAGAAAAACAAAGCAAGAAAATGCACAACTCTCGTTCAATTCTATATAAAACGCAGAAACAAAAGCTTTAATAATAAAATCATCAACGGAAACGTACAATAGATGCCTGTAATAATATTAACTTTTGTTCGAGCTTTCATTGTTTTTCCAGGACTGGTTCAAGAAATGATTATTAAATAATAATTGGACGGAGGTACTTACCTAATCCTTTCGTTTTCTTTGGCGTAGGTAAAGTCGGGGAAATTAATAAAAATGTCCTGAATGACTTCGAGAAAAGAAGGTACGGCTGTGCCTTTGTTTATTTGTTCTGCTCGACTTGGCGGGGGCACTGCCGTGCCCCCAGATTTCGACTTTAATATAATTAATTGTAAAAAAAAAATACTACCGACTTAAATTGACCGTATTTCAAATCACACCTGTCATTCTTTGACAGCTAGTTATTCGTAAAATCTTGTTCGTTCATTAAGTTTGAGAGTGAATGAACGAACAAGGCTTTAGGAAGTTTCTAATTACGAAAATTGGTTTATAGGCTCTACAATATTAAATTTAAATATTCCAAGAAGTTAAAACTTAGTTTAGGACTTAAGGTCATGCTCAAATTAAACTTTGTCGACTGTCGTTAAACTAGTTCTCGTAATAGCACAGCACTTCAGCCCGCGACTCCGTCTGCGAAAAATTTCGGCGCCCAATCCATCTCGTCGCATCGCATCGCCCTCCCACGCTATTATTACGTTTTGGCTTAGCGCTTTATGCTTTGGTCCTAAGTGTCCAAGCGTGATGTGAAATACCTTCCTCAAGAATTGGAATACTGGGTGTAAGGGTAGATACCGTTATCCTTGAAACTAGTGGTTTGGAGTCAACTAAAAAAAAAATCAGCTGTTCCATACATTTGTGTTCACTTAAATCGACAAAATGTATGGAACAGCAGATTTTTTTTTAGATAACTCCAAACCACTAGTTTCAAGGATAACGGTATCTACCCTAACAACCTGTATTAAAAAAAACACTATTCTTATTCTAACAGTCGGTTTTTTTTTTCCAGAGATTAAAAAAAAAACTCTTCAGCATATTATTACCTATAGTCTAGTGCATGTCCAGCTTAGGCCTTTTTTAAAACAAAAACGACTTAACAAAGTCAGAATTCCTAGTACTTTAAGTATTTTATCCAATTAAAATCCAAGTACATTAGATTACCCTCCAAGCTTTGGCATCCCTTCCGATAAACAGAAAACTTGGCAATGGAATTCACTTGAATTTATTAATTCCATTTTGTAATTCCAATTTTTAATCGTGTTAAACTTTTAATTTCGGAAGGCTACCGTTTCGGCTATTATGCTAAAGGGAATTATGTCTACGTGTTTAGAAAGCGTTATTTTTTGTAACGTTATTTTCGTTACGTTATTTGGGTTATAAAAATTAGGTTCGTAATGTTTTTCGGCTGTGCTGTTTAATTTTATGGTTAAAGGTTTTTTGTTTTAATGAAAGTTTTGTCCGTTTTTTGTTCTCATTTTCGTAATGATTTTTAGAATTGGACCACATTTTTTACGTTACCTACTGTTTTTTTTATTATTTATATTTTTTTTTATTCGCTCGTCTGTTACCCTTATGTACATGTTTTTACATGTACAAACGCCAGCTTACTAATTGAAGTTTAGCTTAATTATTTATGTCAGAGTGAACTGCGCTCTCTTAAATTAATCTGTACATTCTGTACCTACCACGTGTACAAAGTAAAGAGCGTGCTTCACACATCTTCACACTCGGTTTCTAAATTGAGAATTTTATCGAAATGCTTTTATCGAAAAAATCGAAATGCAATTTAACCGCCTCAGTAGTCTAGTGGTAAGACCATAAAAAAAAAGAAAATAAAAAGGCACTTTTGAACGTCAAAAACAAAGAAATAGAATTGATTCTACCTTCCAAAAGGTAGTTTTCGTATGGAGAAGACCACCGCCTGCCTCGGACCCAGAGGTGAGATACGATTCCCAGCGGGGGTAAAATTTGCCCACTTGAGTCCGCTTGTTCTAAGTCCGCCTGGCTAGCTACCACCATCTTATCTAAGTCTGTTGCCACAACAACAATGTTAACAGCATTGTTGTGTTTCGGCAGTTAGAGGAGATAGCCATCAGTTCCTCTGTGGTGGACCATGACCTGGAATAGGACATAGGAAACTTTTTATCCCAACATTCCCACAGGATCGAGATTTACGCGGGTGAAACAAAAATAAAATAAAACCGCCAATGACGGAAGGCTGACGCTCAAACCTATACACAAATGCTCAAATAACGCACCTTTATGGATTCCTCAGAAAAATACTTTACCAATAAGGAAAAAAGTGCATCGATAATTGAATCATCACGGTTACCACCTTTTGGAGTGAGTCAGTGCTGAAAACCGCACTTGATGTGAATCATCTATAATTACCAACATTTTTTTATTGCCATCCTAACTGATTTGGTATCGGTAATTTGGTTGCTGTGGGGTTGCGTGGCTAGCTTTTTGTTGGGTTCTCTGGTATAAAATAATGAACACTTTTTTTTTTGTTCTCTATGAAGGAATAAGTACGGAAACCGAACCCTTTATCATAGAACATAGAACATGAAGCAGTTTTTTATAAGTGAATTCATGTGTACCTACGGATTTTACAACTTCGATTGCACAAAAATAAAAAATAAATGTGAATTGCAACAAACCATTTACAATTACAAATTAACGCATTATTTTTCCATAGTTTATAATCTATCCATGGGAAACCGACAATTTGTGGAATAATTTACTTATTTCAAATAGGCACTTATAAGGCACTTTTGAACGTCAAAAACAAATAAGTAAAACAGATTCTAGTTGCTCCTTCCAAAAGGTAGTTTTCGTATGGAGAAGAATGGGCAAGAAACTCCACCGTCTCCACTCCCTAGCTGCGAGCAACTTGGAAGCAGCGCGGTTGGTCACAGTTCTAACATAACCTAACCCATTTCACCCAGTTCACAATTTTTTGACAGTTTACAATCTCACGGAAATAATACCGATAGATTTTAAACTAACGGTTCTTACAATCTTAACGTGACCTAAACAACGTTTTGAAGACTGACTGATTGAAATTTCATTTAGTAATAAATTAAGAAAGAGCGTCTTTGAAAACTAACCCAAATTCTATGTAGTGAATACTAGTTAAAAAATATTCGTCTTCTATTCATGGACAAGGAAAGTTGAGCTTAACTTATTTGCTTCGATATAAATTAAACAATACAATACAGGCATTTTTGCACGATCAAACGAATTCACAGAAATCATCAAAAAGTTTGACTCATAACAAAAAAAAAACACGATAAACAAAAAAAGGTCCCATTATGAAACGATTCGCGCTTGACCGCAATTTTTTATCTGTATTCACACATTTTATAA
The DNA here is from genome assembly GCA_948473465.1 of Lithophane ornitopus. Classification (NCBI taxonomy): domain Eukaryota; kingdom Metazoa; phylum Arthropoda; class Insecta; order Lepidoptera; family Noctuidae; genus Lithophane; species Lithophane ornitopus. Next base: position 8,853,167 of record OX419638.1, on the reverse strand, counting down.
TAATGCCTTACAAAATAATAATAGGTGGTCGTGAATAAAATGGCATTGGCTTTTTTATTTGTCAAAAAAAACGCTAATTTTGGCTCTTTGAATAGTTATTTCCTGTTTAGTGTTGCCTACTGTAATTTTTGCGTGGCCATCGCGTGTGGTAGGGTTTAAATACGCGGTACTTAGCATTATGTGAACGATATAGAATTTATAGCCTAATTTTTGTTAAATTACTTTTTCATGAGACTATTTAGAAGTTAGGCTATTTTCACATGTTAGTCTAAATATGGCTAGTTAGCAATTTATCAAATTATTTAGGTCATTGCGTTTTTCTCAACATAAATAGTTCTAACATCAGTTATCCGATTACATATCTACCAGTGATTGCCAGGTCAAAGATCGCATACTTCATAATGAATGTTCGGTTACTAGGCCAATGAATATACGAAGCAATGACTCATATCTTAGCAAGTTTCTTCTCCTACAAAATCTATAAGTACCTAGTCAATCATTACGAAACAAAAACTAAGGCACTATTTTAAAAGCACACTAGCGCCATTGCCAACATTAGTGGCATTTCGACGCAAGTACGCAACCTCATTAGCCCAACCATAAACAAAACATTCAATGTATTTTTCAAAGTTAAAAATGGAATGTTCAGCGTTTGAACTTTTGAAGAAAGAACTACTTTCTCCATTCTATTTAAAAAGTTGCGCTTAACGTTAAAAGCATTATTGAGGCCACGAATAAAGAGTTCGTACTTCATAAACATGGAGTAACGGTAAAATATTTTCGATTTTAAATTTAGAATGGAAGAAAAACATACTGTGTCAACTGCTTGTCAAATCGCGCAAGGAATAATGGGTTCTTTACAAAATGGTTGATGGTAGACATCATATTTCAACATGTACTGATAAATTACTAATACTTTGATTGACATGAAGCAAAGTAATTCTTAGTCATTGAGTAGGTATACGTACTGTAACGGACAAAGAAATAGGTATCCTAGAATGAACGGTCGACATTCAAGTACTTACAGTAATGTTGGTTTTCTTTTACATACTCCTTCGATAAATCAATAAAGGATAGGTATTTGACCAATATGTCAACGAACCTATTCATGACACATGTCATGACATCATCCTCATATTATCAGCTTTAACCTGCCGATCATGGACCTCCTTAGTAATCTATTCCACTGAAATCATTCAGTCAATATTTACATTATCTGTCATCTTCGCCTCGACTTACAAGCCTATCTGTAGAACTATGAAAATATTTTTATCTGTAGGACAGAAATCATTCACTTCAAAAGTGTTTAAAAATCTCTGAGGATTCTATGAAAGTATGAGTGAACAGACAGTCTCGTTATTTAAAAGTGGGTCCACAAGACGTTAAATTAATAAAGTAGGTCGAAGAACAAAGAGTTCACTACATAAACTGTAAACATCGTAATAGAACACTGTTGACCTAACAGTTAACAAAGGCTTTATCTCATTCCACTGAACTCCAAATTCGATAACCTGTGAGAACAGCAAATATGTCTAATTTGATACGTTATGTGATACTGGCTGTTTATATTTTATTCTTTTGTCTCTGGCAATCGCGATTTCAAAATGAAGTGTTCGAAGTTTGATTGAGCAACGGATTTTAAAAAGGCGGCGGGTAAATGAAATGTCTTGGTTTTGTTTTATCTGTATTCTATTAATCGAAACATGTTTTTAAATATCTACATTCGTAAATGTAAATTAAATAAATGAATAGGTAGATTAAAATCGTAGACGCTACGTGCACCTCAATTTTAATAATATTGTCAGTTAAGTACCTACATTTACTGGATAGGTAGGTAGGTACCTACTCCAGAAGGAAATAAATTATCTTGATAAATAGGGAATGACGTCAAAGCACACACTTATCGCTTCAATTTCTCTGTACTCAGAACATTTAATTTAAATAAGGTATTGCGTAATCGAATACAAGGAACGCGGTCGAACAAACTCCAATTTTAATTATCAAAAATTATTAATGCAAATGTGACTTTTGATTGATAATTTCCGCCATGTTGTAATAATTACGCGCCATTTATTACTAATATTCTTTTCGATGCGAATGTTTTTTCTGAATAATTTTTTAATTAATTGAATTAATATTATTAATTAACGACTGTTCGTCTGTATTACTCATTTTTTTCCTGTTTAACTTTTTATATTGAAACGTTTATAAAATAAGTAATTATCACGGAATTCACGGAGTTCAGGCTTTAATAAATTGGTATTTACCTTGTACAGATGTTTATTATTAAATACCTACCGTTTTATTTCATCAAAGTGAAGAAATTCGACTTAATAAACGATAGCTGCTTATATTACAATTTTCCTTTAAAAGAAATTTCACTGTAATTCATTATTCGCTTATTATTTCCCGATACATTTTTCTTAATTCACACATCGTCGTTCGGAACATAAGTTGTAAATTTTCTAGATATTCAAAGATTTAATGAGGAAGAAACGCAATCGCGGGAATCGTTTCGACGTTTAAAAAAAACTATAAAAATGACTACAATAATAAACCTACACCTACAACACGGGTAACGTACAGTTGCACCTAGAATATATTTTAACCCTCGACTCATCAGCAAACTCGACCCCCTGTCGGGACTGACTCAACCCCCGACTTGACAAACTCACCCCCGCCGCGTTGACCGACGTAGGTACAATGTTGACAAGGGGTGACAGTGCCGTTAGCTTCCAATTTTAGCCAAACCTTGTGTGACTGTTTTAGAGCCTAAAATACCTACTACTATTGTAAGAGGAACTTACTTCACGTATAATAAGTATGTAAAGAGAAAGGACAACCCTAGCCGGATATCTTTGAAAAAGAGTCTATGCTAGATTAATCCCCGAATTTCCCAGCTCTATTAAAGCATAAAGTAACAAACTTTACACCCTATTTCTGAATTGAAAATTTGAAGTTGAGAACTTGTCAAACTCTATTTTAGCATAACTTAAGGTGGAAACCAGCGAAATGTAATATTTATTTGCAGAAATTGTAAGAAATTTTGAATTTCGGGCCAAATTGAAGGAATCACCGTAAATTCTCAATCCAGAAATAGGGTTTTAGCCTCCAGTTCCTTGAGGAATCTCATTCAAAATCCCAATAATTTAGATTAATTTGGTCCTACTTACAAAACCTAACGATATTTTTTCTTTTATTTCCAGCTGATCCGTTGCCAGGCAAGCACGTACCGCTAGAAAGCTATGAGAGCGAACTGGAGAGGGAACACGCGCTGCCGACGTCCGTCCCCAACGCTGACATACTCAAAACTAACAGCAACCCGACGTATCATAAGCCGAGGTAAGCTTTGCTGTAGTTTTTTTTTTTAATTTTAAGTTACAGTTTTTTTTTTGTTTCATTCGATTTTCAAATCTTAGACCCAGACTAACAGTCTGTAGGTGTATTGTCCTAGGAATATGTGGATGTCCATAGTTCTAGGAATTGAACTCGCAACCAGCAGTGCAAAAACTTTCATTCAGCCAGTGTTTAGGCACACTGGCTGAATTAAAGCGACGAGCCGTCAGTGAAAAACAGATCATAGATTATTTATGTTTTACTTTTTATTACACTTTACTTTTATTTAAACTAGGACTGTAATCGTAAAACCTCGAATATACTCCCCTAATTACAGCAATTAAAATACTTTACACACACAAACAGGTAGACAAAAATAAAAAAGAACATTATCGTTAAATTCAAAACGGCATGGCCGCTAATCGTGATTTTACGCGATGCGTAAAACGGACGATTCTTTACGCGGCGCGTAAAAAGGTAGATTTCTCACGGACCGTTTAGTTTGTTCAAATCGTAAAATTGACATAACCTAGCAGTATTAATTTTCACACGATTAGTTTTGTTTAGGGTTGGCAACGAAATTAAAGAGGTTTTACCAAGAAAAAAAGTACATTAAAAAACGAGAAATTCTCGCAGAAAAAACACTGAAGCCGGAAAATCTAAGGATGTTTGGCTCAAAGGAAAAAATACAGTACAGAGATTAAATATGCGAAAGGAAGAGGGCGTTAAATAAATGAATTAAACAAAGCTAAAATAATATTGGTTTAACTTCGCGTTTCTGTTTAAACAGAGATATAAAAATAATAGAGCAACGTTACCTTATTCTTATAGCTTTTTTGTTTTTTCTGATTCTTCTTGTCTCTGCTTGCATCATTGTAATCTTAATTAACTTATTGAATATAAACATGCACACACAAAACACAACTTATTGAATACAAAATTATACGAATAAAAGATATTTGGCTTCTGGGACAAAACAATCTTGATCAATTTGTTTCCATTTTCAATATTTTTACAATAGTTCTGTGCTCGCTGATCGCTGACCAATTAAGTAATTTCAGCGAGGTGATTGCATCACACACAATGGCAATCGATCGCAATGCCTTTCTGTAAAAAAAATCGTCTGCTCAACAACGCAATGACCGGGGGTAAACTGTCAAAATGAAACCCATCGCGATCGATTGCCATTTTATGTGTGTTACGCAACTACCCCTCAGGTTATAAACACGTAACTTTTTTCTTTATATAGTAACGCTTAGTATAGGTATATTTTTATTTTTGTTAATTATTTAATTTAAGTCATCTCCCTTTTCCGTTTTTAAAATATCATCGTCATATTGGAAAACTATCACATCTATCATGTTCCCTTTTAAAATTACAAATAATTTTAAATTAAAAACTTCTCACAACCCTAATTTTACCGTCATTATCTCTCACAAATATTATATTAATTGGTGATTTTCTCGAAGAACCAGTTCCTAAACTTTATTGAGATCTAAAATTCTCATTTCCCGTGATTTTATTGATTTGACAACATAGAGTTGAAGTTTTATAATCTTAGTTTATAGCTTTATTTTTTATCTGTTAATAAAGGAAAACATTGAATTAACAGGTGATATAGACAGAAATTGGTCACTATTAATATGCAAAGAAGTAGCAGACTGTTATACATATTAAGAGGAAATAGGGTCGGTGTTTTTTCTATACAAAAAGTAAGCAAGGACCAATTAAACCGTTGGTCCCGGCTGTCATTTGTGGATCTTTGACATTCGTGGCGGGTCGTCAGAAGCCCGTAAGTCTGACAACCAGTCTTACCAAGGGGTATCGTATAACCCAGTTACTGGGTTGTGGAGGTCAGATTGGGAGTCGCTCCATGTAAAATACTGGTATTCAGCTGCATCCGGTTAGACTGGAAGCCGACCCCAACATGGTTGGAAAAAGGCATGATGACCTCTTTTAAATATTATTGTAGATCCAACGCACACTGAGTAGTTAGCACCGCGTCTTCCATTGCTTATGGTCAATCTTTTTTGACTGGCCAAAATAATAATAGCTTGTTCATCTAAATATCACCAATAGTTAATTTTCGCCAAATGCTGACTGAAACAGCCTATAAACCAGATCATATCTTCCGAATTAATGCCCCAGAATAATTTAACAGCAATAAAAAAGAATCCTCCTCTAAACTATCTTTTACAAATCCATTTGGTTACCCTTAGAATAATTTCAGGAAAGAAATAATTTAAGTTAGAAGACATTATGTCTCTTAATGTACCTTTTTACGACGTAACTTTGAAAATGAACCCTGATTCAAACATTTTTTAATCTCACAAAATACTAAAGAGATTGACCCATTTGATTTTTGGGAATATTTTATTTCTGTAGGCTTTGAAATCAGGCTAAATACCTGATCTCCGGTGTCTAGAAAGATTTTTCGGAGAAAATGTGCTGCCAAATCTTAATCCTAACTATATAATATTACTAGCTGCGCCCCGCGGTTTAACCCGCGTAAGTCTCGATCCCGTGTGAATATCGGGATAAAAAGTATCCTATGTGTTAATCCAGGTTATAAACTATCTGTTTGCCAAATTTCATCCAAAACCATTGAGTAGTTTTTACGTGAAAGACTTTATAATATTAGTTAGATAAATGCGAAAGTGAGTTTGTTTATCACGCTTTCACGCTAAAGTATCCTATGTCCTAACCTAGGTTATGGTCTACCCATGTGACAAACGTCATCCAATTCCGTTCAGCCGTTCTAGCTTAAAAGCGTTAAACAGTTAGGAAGTTAGGATGGCCACTGCTAAAAATACTTTTCATTTTCACTACAAGAAATAATTAAACAATCCTAATTACGGCATTGCAGGAATCCCTATTCGTGACCCGATGACCTCCGTCGGATGTACCTAATTAGTACACAGACATACAGACGAATTGCGTTCCTTGGGGAGTTCCTAATTAGAATAGGTTTAGGGGACTGAGATTAAGACGAGCTAAATAATATAAATAATACCGGTCCACGACCACTATCCTACTGGAGCGCAAAGAAGACCTTTTTGTCACTGAAAAAATCGTGCAATAATAATGGTTTAGTGCGTTTTCAAAATTGGAACTAACGTCGCCATTTTGTTTTTTGAAAACAGTGTACCTACGAGTTGCCTATAGACCTTTGTCCTTTGACATTGAACTTTGTAATAACTCCAGTATTTTTCATTTAAATCAATCCTGGACATCGCTAAGCGATTGCTCCACTCTTCACGTAACCAAAGAATCAGCATTGCCATTCAACGTGGCAATGCTGCCTTTTGGGCACTATTCCCATTGACAGCGATGCGGACGAATTTTTTGATGCACAAAGAGCTCCTCCCCTTTATTTTTTCTTTTTAATTTTGTTGTATAATTGTACATACTATACATATTTATTTTTAAGTCTGTTAGAGTATATATTATAATTATGTAAATACCGTTTATTAATAAAGTACAATCAATCCAATCTAAATTAGGTTACAATGTTTGCTTTGCAATCGTAGCAGGATAATAGTCCGGACACCTGATGATGATAAACTTTGATGAAAATTATTTCAAGGTTACTTTTTAGGGTTCCGTACCCAAAGGGTAAAACGGGACCCTATTACAATGACTCCGCTGTCTGTCTGTCCGTCTGTCACCAGGCTGTATCTCATGAACCGTGATAGCTAAACAGTTGAAATTTTTACAGATTATGTATTTTTGTGGCCGCTGTAACAACAAATACTAAAAAACAGAATAAAATAAATATTTAAGGGGGCTCCCATTCAACAAACGTGATTTTTTTTGCCGTTTTTATAGATAATGGTACGGAACCCTTCGTGCGCGAGTCCAACTCGCACTTGGCCGGTTTTTATAATGTACTAGCTGCTCGCCCCGGCTTCGCACGGGTAGCACTAAGTACACGTAGATAATGTAGCCGTAGATAACGGCTAAGTATTTTAGGTAATATTTTTACACCTTGGGTTACATTATTGGAGTTTTAGTAAGGAGCCCTAATTTTTTTTAAAATATTATATAGCCTATGTCAGCCGGGGATAGTGTAGCTTCCCAACAGTGAAAGAATTTTTCAAATCGGTTCGGTAGTTTCGGAGCCTATTCAATGCAAACAAACAATCAAATCTTTCCTCTTTATAATATTAGTATAGATATAAAAAAATGGCTATTTCGACGCTCACAATTACACAAAAAAGGGCGACACAAAAGTCTGCAAAAACAACACCAAAACATTTAAAAAACAACATTAAACCATGAGTGTTAACAGAAAAGTATTCCCCACAGAATTTTCTTACATTCTATAGGTACAGATCAATCAACTTGTCTTCGATCGAAAGTTTCTGAACGAAGTTTGCACAGCGTTTCTCAAAGTTCACTCGACCCCCTTGTAGGAATCATGTCTAGATTGTGCTTGATGCATCGGTTATAGTTTTTCCCTAGTGGAAGCTTTAATGTTTAAAAGGAGTTGCTTTTGAAGTGTAGTTTATGGAAGACGCTTGTGGTTTATTTTGTATAAGAAAGGAGGTAGGTCAGTGGTATCCTTTCGGATCAATAGTCAAAGAGAAATGGTTTAAACTAAAGTTGTTTTTTAGTTACTGATTGTGACGTACTTTCGTCCTCTTTTACAGTACACGGGTGGAATGAAATATGGACAATATAATCCATACTAATATTATAAGTTCGAAAGTAACTCGTGTCTTTGTATATGTCACCTTTTACGCCTAAACCACTGAACGGATTTCGACAAAATTTGGCTAGGAGATAGATGGGATCCCGGGAATGGACATAGGCTACTTTTTGTTTTAAAAATAATCCTGTAGGGGATGAAAGTTTGTATAGGAAACCAAGCATTTCTTAAGTGTCCCGGTGGGATCATCCGTCCATGTGGGACGATATCCAAAATCCACGCAGGCGAAGCCGCGAGCCAAAGCTTTTTTTTTTTTTTTTTTTGATAACTTCACTTAGATTTTAATAGTGATAATTTCAAAAAGTTCAAATAAGTGATCCTATGAACTTTCAGTTTTTACTTTCCTATCTGTAAGTACAGAAATACAGGACGCGTATTTTAAGTTAATCATTGTGAATGACATTGATGACAACACCAAAGTCTGCTGTCACTGCCTAATGCTTATCCTATCAATGCTTTATGTGTACCAGTTCTATGCTTCAGTTCATTTTATGTCACTGTCCATTCCAAGGTTGCCTGGAAGATTTCGCAGTAAGCGATAAGGCCGCTGATTGTATATTTTGTAGTGTATAATTTACACATTTTTACGTAATGCTTAATCTGGTGTAACCACAGACAACCAGATAACCTGGTCTGACAACCATTCTTACCAAGGGGTATCGTATTACCCAGTTACTGGGTTGTGAATGTCGGATAGACGGTCGCTCCGTGTAAAATACTGGTATTCAGCTGCATCCGGTTAGACTGGAAGCCGAACCCAACATAATTGGGAAAAGGCTAGGCAGATTGATTTTTGCGTAATCTGGTGTATAATAAAGTATACATCCATACTAATATTATAAATTCGAAAGTAACTCTGTCTGTCTGTCTGTATGTTACCTTTTCACGCCTAAACCACTGGACGGATTTCGATAAAATTTGGAAAGGAGGTAGATGGCATCCCGGGAAAGGACGTAGTGTACTTTTCATCGACATACCACGCAGGCGAAGCCGCGGGCGGAAGCTAGTATTATATAAATAAATATGCTATTCATAACCAGTTTTAGCCCGCCCTCTTTTGAGTCCTGCTTTCCTGCGAAAAAACAAATATAAAAGATTGAGAACATCTGTATGTATACTAAAAGCTTCATTGAACTTCATTATTGTGAAGTAGGGATTCATTTGAATAAAACAAAGTTTGAGTTTTCAATGTTCTTCTTGCTTAAAAGTTTTGTTTTGTATTGATTTGATAGCATTTTGATTAATCTTTGTACTAGCAAGATCAGTAGGACAATTCTCATACTTAAAAAAAAGGTTCACGCAATCTGTCAAACTTGTCCCTCTGTTCTTCTCTCCTATTTATTATATTATTTCTTTATTTTGATATTTGTGTTATGTGTTTCATGAACTGTGTCCAAATAAACTTTATTCTTTCTTTCTTTTTCTTTTCTATTGGCTAGAACAGTAGAGCAGTGATAGGCTAGTGGTGTGACCGTCAGACTGCCAAGTCATAGGTCTCGAGTTCGAACCCAAGCCACGCACCTCTGACTTTTCGGATTCATGTGCGTATTGTATAAATTATCACTTGCTTCAAAAACTATGAAGGAAGACATCGTGAGGGAACAAAACATCATGCCAGACAGATATTTCTCGACGGCATGTGAAGCCAAGTCAGAACCACATAACATCACGCCTGTAATCCCCGAAGGGTTAGGCAGAGGTGTACCTATAGTACACCCACATTTCGCCAGTTATGTTTCAGTCCCATGTAATAGGGGGCGAGCCTATTGCCATCAACCGGTCACCAATCCAGACACCGGAAAGCTATTGAGAAATTCCAGATGAAATCCCAATAACACTGCTTGACCCGGGAATCGAAAGCAGGACCTCTTATAATTTTATAGTAGTAATTAAAGTATTAAATTCTACTATTTATTCTGGGTTTAGACATTGTAGCTTTTCCCTTAGGAACCTTCAAGTTTTTTTATAAAATACGTGACAACAAAAGTTTTACAAGAATTATTAAGGTTGGGCCACAAGATTAGCATTTCACTTGCACTAACACTGTTAATTCTTATGACTACCGAGATGTATTAATGACTAGCTGCGCCCCGCGGTTTCACCCGCTCAAATCTCGATCCCGTGGAAATATCGGGATAAAAATCAACCTATGTCCTATTCCAGGACATGATCTACCCATATGCCAAATTTCATCCAAATCCGTTCAGTCGTTATAGCGTGAACTTTTTATCCCGATATTTCCACGGGAACGAGACTAACACGGGTGAAACCGCGGGGCGCAGCTAGTACCTATATAATTCTTTGAAAGACAACAAGGAAAACCCATAATATTTCCCGTCAGTCATAAACTACGTGTTTGGCACTCGATCAAGCTATATCTTTGGATAATAAAATAAGTTTATAGGTGTATCCAAAAGCTGGAGGCTAATCGAGCAATTTCAGATATTTTATTCATGTACGTACAGACAGCATCAAAAATATGTATACACCAACAAGAATGTATTTAATTGTCTTCAAAATTTGTTCCAAAATATTGAATCAATGTGTACACACAAAACATATTACACACTAGCTACCGCCTGCGGCTCCGCCCGTCGATAAAAAGTAGCCTATGTCCTTCCCCATATATCTCCTTGCAAAATTTTGTCAAAATCCGTTCAGTGGTTTAGGCGTGAAAAATTGACAGACAGACAGAGTTACTTTCGAATTTATAATATTAGTATGGATTGGCTCCTTAACTGCAGCTACTACTAACTATTATTATGGAACACAGATTTAAGTCAATGATTTTTTGTCGTTGTATACACCTTTTTCAGGCTGACTGTACCAAGTTTTAGGAGCTGTAATGTATTCTGAAGTTTAACAAGCGTTTTATACTTGTTATTTGTTATCTGAGAGTTCCTGAAAGTTAGTTGTAAAATGTCAAATAACAAAATGAGTAAAATAGCGAATTTATACATAGTTGGACACTGAAAAAGAAGACTTATTTTTCATTACGACTGAAGACTAACAAAGGAAGGTTTATTTTTATTTGTTAAGGAACATTTATAAACCGCCACAACATTATTTAGATGTATTTTACATGAAAGTTCTTAATTATTTACTTAAGTTTATTTCTTTTTTCTCCATATTTTGTTCTTTAAAGTACCTAAATATTACTAGGAGTTGCTAAAACTTTAAACTAAATGTTTTTAGAGAAATTACTAATTACGAAAAAGTTTTTGTTTTAAATTAACTTGCTATCAATAATTGATTATCTTGTAGATATAATTATGTGCATAGATTTTTACCACAAGCAAAATGTTAATACAGAAAAAAGTCGCTCCCGCTCCGCTCCCCGCTCCGCTCCCCGCTCCGCTCCCCGCTCCGCTCCCCGCTGTTTTCAGAGCTCAAAATTACGCCTTATAAGTCGTTGGTAAAGTCTCGTTAGTGTGATTATGCAAATCTTCGAGAGTTACAAAGGACACGACTCACGACTAATCGTGTTCATAATCAGTTTTGTGATTCCAAGTTGCGACTTGCGAATAATCGCGAAGCTGGCAGAGGCTCAATCGCAGAACAAGGCTTAACAATGGTGATGTAATTTTTGTGAATATTTGATTAGTGATTATAGTCAGGGTTTATATAAGGCCCATCTTCCACGACGCTACTCAGCACCACCAAATTTTTTATTTTTTTTTCAAACTATTTAAATTTCTATATTTTTTTTAGTACATATATGACATTATCTTAAACATTTTTCATTATCAATGAGTAGCCTAGTATTTCGATCTTCGTCTTTTCGTGTAGTTAGTGAGTAACCTGGTATCAGTTTTAAAGCCGCCTATGGGCTTCTGACTTGGCTTCACATGCCGTCGAGAAATATCTCTCAGGCATGGTTTCCTCACGAGGTTTTCATTATCCGTTTTTTAAGCAAGTGATAATTAAACAATGGCAGGCGACCAATTAAATTCATCTGTCGATAAAAAGTGTGCGGTGACTCATACGCAATGACATTACCAATGAAAAATGAGCCTTCAAAGCAACTGCCAATCGACTGGTGCAAGTTTTGCGTATACCGCAATCGTTCCCTATCGACTAATGAAAACGGTTCTCCGAATACGGGCCCTATGGCATGCGTTACAGAAATCTCCCGCATCCCGCATACGAGCGCTATCAAAATGATTCTTCATGCCGCTTCTAGCAGCTGCTGCCGAGTCTTCTCCGTGCTCTCTGATACTCTCAATGACCATTGGATATTATAATATCCAACCTTATCAGACTAGGCTGGTATGACAGGAAGAAGCTTCTATCTCTGCCGTGCAGGCGCTAAAACGCAGTAACAGGTTTTTTTACATTTTTTTGTTGAATATTGAACCTTAAGGGTCACGTTATAAGGAACACAGTGATATTATCGGTTTTTCGTTTGGATGTTCTAAACGGTAAAAAAAACGAATTAGTGAAAGCAGTAACTTACCTTTGCAGGTCTAAATATATAACAAGACTAACTAAAATACAGTAATAGCAGTTACGTCTACTACGACTCGTCAGTTTACCACTTTAAACGCAGTAAATATCTTTATTACAACAAAAAATCTGTATTCTACACTTAAAAAAATATTGTCGCATATAAATTAAAACGCAGTAAGTAGTTATTGTACCGACAATGTTAATACTGCATGGTGGATCACTAATTTATTTTGCATGAACTACAGATTAAAATGCAGCAAAGTACTTGAATATGGTATTTTATTTAGTGTTATTCAAGTAGGTTCATATAATGAAAACCAACTAAATTGCAGCAAAATTAAAATTTGTATCTTTTACTTTAATCGCAATATCACGTTCGAGTATGAATGCTACTGTTTAAATTGCAGTATGATCATTATTTACTGCAGTATAGTCGGTATTATTTTATAGGTGCAATTAACCAAATGCTAATTAAATAGCAGTATAAGTCGCTGTTACTGCATTATAATTGGTAACTTGAACGATGCTACTAAATTTCACTGCAATCGAGACCATATTTTACTGCGTTCTAGTCAGGATCTGTCGCTCTCTCTCGCTCGATCACTGTTAATCAGTCGTGTCGATTCTGCCGCGGAATATAGACGTTTGCGTCGCGTCGCGCCGGTGCGTGTAGGCAGTGAAGACTCGTCAAGGAAGCATTTTGGGATTCTCAAGGTTTGTAAATAACATGTGCATTAACCTGTTAATTTCTTACGTACCTAACATTGTAAACAATAGAAACCCAATAATTTATGATTACATTAGATCGATCAACAGAATAATTTATTATTTTATCAGTTGGGTTGTGCAGCGCGCAGGATAGTTTATTAGTTTATTTTTGTCAAATTAATAATGGCCCGTAAATAATTAAATACCTAATATGTAATATACACAACTGTATGCACACAATGGTGTGTGTGTGTACCTATGTAGACAAGGCATAATTAGAAGGTAGTCGTAGTTTATGTAGTATGAAAAAGATTTTGGGTAAATGAATAGGTATAGATGGGACAATTTTATTGAATTTAAATATGACTTGTCATAAGTGTCAAAACAATCATATTAAAAGTTCTCAAAATAAATCTGATTTAAGTAGGTACCTACTTACTTTAACAAAACGTAAGTAGGTACCTACTTAAATCAGATTTATTTTTTTAGTAAGTAGTTGTTTATTTAATGGTCCGTCCAGACCTGGCGAATGCGCTGCCGGCGAACTGCGCGCGCTCCTTTAAATCCCTACGCAGCCCCGCGCGCGGACGGCTCAGGGGGAAAAAGTGCGCGCGCGGCGCGCGAGCGGCGCATTCGCGGCGCAATTCGCCAGGTCTGGACGCACCATACGATGAGTGATTTTTAATTTTGAAGAGACTTTTCACTTCCGTTCAAAATTTCAAAACATTGTTGTTTTTAAGTAAATGCTTCTTTTGTTAAAAATGAAATCGAATGTTTGATTTGCTGATGGACATTTAATAGTATTTTTTTTTTACAGAATATTATATAAGGAGGATGAGTACCAGGTCGAAAAAAATGTTGGCGCTGGTGAATGGTTCAAAAAAAACTACACCATCTATTGACATGACATATAACAAGGTCTATAGAAATAAGAACTTAAGCCAAGATAAAGAAAATGACTACCACCACTCCAATTAAAAAAAAAACCTTGCTGATACAGGTATTTGGTCTTGTTATCTATCATTTGAAGATATGAAGGAAATTAAAAACGGGAACTTTGAATATAGCAATTCTTATGAAAATATCGAACAATGCAAATTATCTGAACTTACCCCAGCTTTGTTTGACAAACAGCTTATCCAACTAACATCAGAAATCCCTGTGTCTTCAGACCTTTTGCCACTAAGTTTGGAACATTCAGCTTTGCCACTGCCTACTAGCTTTCACACAACCAACTTTGACACAACCTGCTTTGACACAACCAACTTCGATTCAACCAGCTACGTCACAACCAACTTTTATAGAAAAGTCTTTGTCGCCCCCAAATCTGACCCAGCTTGTTCCAGTACAACTGGCTCAAGGAGATCAAACATCTGCCCTATCGATTCTCTCTCAGCCTGGCCTAGCGGATATAGCTACTTCAGATACAGCTTCGAAACATTCTTTCAATGATCTTGTGACATTAGAAGATTTGTTATGTTCTGAGGTTTTGCCAACATCAACAGATATTTTCCAAACCGCGACACCATTGGCTGCAATACCAGTTTTTGAAGATTCTGACGACTCGGTAGCAGACAAAAATTATGTTCCTGTGCCGTCATTAGGAAGCAGTTCATCAGATCATACGCAAGATGTCATGTTGAGCATTTATTTTATTTTATGTTATTTTTGATACCTAAGATTTTTTGTGATTTATTTTTAAATAGGTATAAATGTGTCATTTATGTAAAAGATCTCACGTTTCTTGTGAAAGCAAAAAGTTTCTATTTAATTGTTACCTAAGTATATTCATAGTCCCATGTGTTCAAAACACCTAAAGTTTAGTAACATTTTTAGAAAATAAACGTTGTTCTTATACATACATAATGTCATTTTATTCTGTAAATTCTTATCTAGGACATACTCGTAAGTTGGAAAATTTGTTAAATACTACACGTGCAATTAGTTCAAGACACTAATTAAAATGCAGTAAAGAAAGTATTATACTGCAAATTACTTTGCAAAGTAGCAAATAAATCGAAAGACTTTGCAGTATCAAGTATTTTTACCGCATTTTAATTTGCATATGCGTACCTTTTTGCGTGCAGTAAATGTCATGATTTTGGAAAAAAACGTTTTATTCAGAATTGAATAAACTAAATTCATATTTTTTCTCGTAGATATCATCTTTGTTCTCACGTAGTCCTCAAGGCAATAAAAATATCCACAATACAAATTAATAAATTTAAAAAAAACAGTGTTAAAAAGTTTTTCGCACTTTACTCGAAACCGCTTTTTCTCTCATACTGCACTTTAGGGCCTGCACGGCAGATCTGTCTCTATGTCATCTGTCAAGACACAAATGCTGTGAGATTTTGTCAAGTTGATATAAGCTCTAACTTCCCTTTCAAACGGTAAATACTGGATGTATTTGCCGTTTGAAAGGGAAGTTAGGGCATAATCTATACATATTATAAATTAAAGTCGCTTTTCGTGTTTGTCTGTCGCGTTGTTCTTCTAAACCACGCAGCAGTTTTTGATGAGGTTTTCACCATCGTTTAGAGAATTTATTTCGGAAGGTTTATGTGTATAATACGTTAATATTAAAGTTATATATAACTAATAAATCTCGATGTTTTGTCAAGTCGGCAAAACCGTGCGAAGCAGGAGTAGGGCGCTAGTATCTCGACACGCGCTTGTTAAGCCAAGTTCAAGCCAAGAACTGGCCACGCAGCAGCCGTGTGTCATATTATAATATACATATTGACATAATCATCCAATAAATCCATCACCTTTCAAAGTGATCCGCACCAAAAACAAGAAATAAATATTTTTGCATATGATTTGAACGCAGATTCGTCGTACTTATTTTGTTTTAAATGCGTAGCTTTTAAGCATGATTGAAGAATTAATACCACCCTGTCGAAACGAATAAATCCTGCCAGTGTGGTTTAAGTTAGGAGCGGTTTTGAGTTCCTATACACAGTGATTTTTTTTAAATTCCATAACTCTCTCACAAGAACAACTCAGTGATAAAGAATCTCTGAGTTTGTTTCGGCCTTTCTTCTCAGAGTAGTCAGATAGGAAACGCCGACCTCATCTAGTTTTAAAAATCAGATTGATATGTAAATGTGTTTGTACAATACAAATCTACTTACAGAAATAAATAATTTTTTCATACAAAAATAAGTCGGTAAAATCACGATTATTTACGACGACGTGCGGTCGACTTTACTATGTATAGGTACTATTGTATAGTTCTTATGACCGTTACGGGTAGTTAGAAGCCCGGAAGTTTGACAACTAGTCAAAGTTTCGGATGTCTGTTTTGCTGAATGTATCGAACTTTCGACTGCCGACATCAAATAGAACAGTTAGGTAAATAACATCAGTATCTGCTCTGCAGTAGCATCTATACTCCATTTATTATAAAAAATATAATATACATTAGAAAAATAACGGGTATCACCCTTTCGTTATTTCGATATAAACGTTTAATAAACATGGTAATTTCTCTATTAAAAAAAATTTGCAGTTCCCTACATTTTGACGAGCTATGCGAACATAAATGTAGGGAACAGCTGTTTTTTTTTCGCGATTTCATATTTGGTCCCTTAGTGAAAGATGTTCATAATGGTGAGTACAAGGTCCCCTTAACAGCGTGCCTATAAATTAAATTTCACCCAGTATTGTGTGTCTTCTTCAAAATACTTATAAAACTAATTAACTCGTCATAAATAGTAGCAAAACTAAAAAGTTATGCCCTCAGGCTAGCAGTCTATCATTATGGTCAATTATGGTCATTCACCTCATGCCGGCGCGACGGGTGACACCTTACTACGCTAGTCTATCGTCAATCGAGTTCTGATAAACGTAACTTATGCTCTATGGCTTCATGCCTTTGTATCAAATCATAAATTTCATTTAAAGAACTTGGCGCTTCTCATCACCATGCTAAGTGAAACAATTGGTAATTGTAGTGTGTTGTTAGTGTTAGTATGGGACACTTTATACTTGTCGTATTCATGTTCTTGTAATTGTTTTGTAGGTAAGCATATGTTTCGTTTAAAACATTACCCTCCTTCTGGAGCAGTCGGCAAAAAAATGACTATGTGCAGGTAGGTACGTTACCTACATCCTTGACAAAACAATATGTAGTCGTCTTTGAATGATTGATTAATCAATCTGCCTCGCCTTTTCCCGCTTGTAGTCTAACCGGATGAAGCTGAATACCAGTATTTTACATGGAGCGACTGTCTATCTGACCTCCACAACCCAGTAACTTTATAATACGATACCTCATGGTAAGACTGGTTGTCAGTCTTTCGGGCTTCTGACGACCCGTAACGACCGTCAAAGATCCACGAATGACAGTCAGGACCAACGGCTTAACGTGCTTTCCGAGGCAAAGAGGAGTCTCGGTATGTAAAGATAGTAACTATCCACTACGGACCAACCCTGGCAAGCGTAGCTTAACCTGATGGATCGACCCGGTGCGGCTGTTATTACTTAACCACGAGCTCCTCCAGTTTTTAGGGGTATGAGGAACAGGGTGTAAAGTTCACTCATACTCCATAGAAAAGGGAGGATCCTCCGAGCTCCTTTGAATGATTGATAGTGAATGATATTTACAAAAGATGCGCTTGACTATAAATATTTTGGGAGTCAACAATTTTCATTTCCCGAAAAACAAAAAGTTGTTTCTACAAAATTACAATTACAACTACAATACAAAGAAAAAAACGAATCACTTCAGTCTATTATCTCAACCTGGAACTCAGCCTGAGTCTGCGATCATTAATCTAACAGTATTGTTCACATTCACATTTGCATTGTACGCCGCAGTTCTATGTTTTATTACCAAAACAATCTTATTTACCTATGTTGCTAATTCTATGTGAGAGTGTGGTTTTTGCAAATTGTTTTTTTTATGCAAAAAATGAAGGAATACTTAGTTTAATGGACGGTGCTCACCGCGAGCATTCGCTTCTAGAATTTGCAAAAACACAGCGTTGGACAGCAGAGGTGGCCCAGTGATAACGGCAGCGACTTACGAGTTGTAGGTCGTAGGTTCAAAATTAGACAGGCGCTTTACTTTGTGTAAATTATTTCATCACAACTTCTCTCAAATCGGTGAAGGAAAACAACGTGAGGAAACCGGCATGTCTTAGAACAAAAATTCGAAGACATGACGTGACATGTTCTAACCCGTACTGGTCCCGCGTGGTGGATTACGGCCCACTCCCTCTCACAGAGAGGAGACCCGTGTCGGAACATTATAGGCTGCAGTGTAAAACATTATAGAGGCTCAGTAGTGGGAAACATTATAGGCTGATTATAATATTTGCAAAATATAGATTATTGTTTTAGAAAATGAAAGTTTCCAATTATTTTAATTTGTTTTGGGTCGATGCAGTACTTAGGGAGTTTTTTAAGAATATATTTAAAATAGACATTTTTCTTCCATTACGAAGTACCTATTTAATTTACGTTTATCGGCTATCATCTGATAAAGTGATAATGATGGCTCATCTTCAATTTGATCACCTTTACGATACGGAGCGATATTGAATAGTATTTACTGAACCCAATGATATTTTTAATATTAAATATCGTTGATTGAACCAATTCGTTTTTTGTGGAAAAATAAACTCATTATGTATTTTCAATAATAATCTATCCATAAACCTCTTGAATTAGAATATTTATCTAAACATCCATCTTGTCGAAGATGTAAACGCCTACGTTTTCGCATATAAATGTCACAATATTATCTCATTTATTTTAAAAGTCTAAAACTAAGCGGACGATTTCTTGAAGATTGCGAAATCGTATCATGTACGTTTGGCGCCATCTAGCGGCGAGTAGTGAAACTAATTTCTGTTATTTCATTCAATGGCAGCCCAACTGTTATCTTTTACAATCTTATTTTGTTTGACTTTAACTATTTTTATTAGGCTGGAAACTGTTTTATTTCAGATACTTAGTTATAACAATAGACATTTAATTGTGGTTGAGTTTTAATCCGATAACAATCTGCATTGTTCTAGTAACGCCATCTATTAGCTAATGGCACAAAGTAACAAAGCAGATAATGAATAAGTTTTGTTTATTTTTGTAATTCTATTTAATCTGTGGAACATTGAGTTGTTATGTAAATTATAAATTGTTCTAAAAGCGCGCGCTTCTAAAATCGGTTCTCATGATAAAATTAGCGATTCAAAAGAGTGGAAGATCGAAAAATAGGCGCGTTTTTATGAAGCTAGTTTTGCAACCAAAAACATTTTGAAGTACTTACGTCACATCAACAGGTACCTATTTTTTAACTACAAACGTAGAAATTTTTTCATACGTTTCTCATTAAAATGCGGTTTGCGTACCGAAAATAAAGCGGACTGAATGGCGTAGCTATGGCAGATTGCCAGTTTTTGTCATTTCCATGGAAGACTGGGATTCAAATACTGATCTCTGTACTAGTACAAATTCTACCAAAATAGAGGTATTTTTATACTGGTCACACAATAAATACTAAAGGTCAACGACATTCAGAAAAATATTCGCTTATACGGTATTCCCATAATAAAATTTACTCTCCAATTTCGGGGTATTAAATTGCCTTTTAAAAAACAACGAATAGGTGTGTTTGTAAACATTTTTTTTTTTTACAATTCTCTTTGCCTTTTTTAATGAACTCTTTTATGAATGAAGTGTGATTAATTATGCAAAGGGGATGGCAGATACGAGGTATGTAGCTGCGAGAGCACCCAATTAGGTCCCACTAAATTCTTTCCAAGCAATTTTACTCTAGAGACCAAGGTTTCCTTACCCGACAGAGGAATTTAAAATACATTTTGAGACTTACAAAAAAAAAAAAGTTAACGCATAAAATAACTTCACGGTCTGTTTTCCTGACGGGAAAGCAGGGGTGTAACTACAGCCATCTCATTTTTAGGGTTCCGTACTAAGTCTCCGCTGTCTGTCTGTCCGTCTGTCACCAGGCTGTATCTCATGAACCGTGATAGTTAGACAGTTGAAATTTTCACAGATGATGTATTTCTGTTGCCGCTATAACAACAAATACAAAAAAACAGAATAAAATTAATATTTAAGGGGGGCTCCCATACAACAAACGTGATTTTTTTTGCCGTTTTTATAGATATTGGTAAGGAACCCTTCGTGCGCGAGTCCGACTCGTACTTGGCCGGTCTTTTTTATCACATTTTACCAGTTATGTTTAAAATAATTAACACTGAACGACTACCATTATGACCTTTTTGACAACTAATTTCTGGGTAATACCTACCTACCTAAGATACAATAAGCAAAAATATTCTCAAAAGACCAATGGTTATTTGTTTAATAGGAATGAATGTTAACCTGCACAATATTTATGTAACCCCGGCCGTACCTACTAAGAAATCCAACGTTAACATATTTCTATGAAATCAAAAGCTACACTAGGCGTAGAATTTCTATTGAAATGCAAGAAATGAAGACAATAGAATGTTTCTATGTGTGGTCCTTCGATACGGAATTACGGATACATGATACGTATGGGAAAAAGTCGGTAAGGTGACATGGTGGCCCGGAAATACCTATGGCGGCAAATTAATCACTAGGTTCTGGTTTGAAACCAGAACCTCGTGATTAATTAATCCTGGGAAGTACAAATGTGAGTTTTATAAGGTCTCTTAAGGCGACGTGACATCGAACGCACCGATAGAACAATTCCTGTGAATTGTCCCGACGTCGCGTCGCGCCAGTCTGCGGGAGCCTTTATGGTTTCTGAGGTCTTCGGATTCATTATAGTCTTAATCGCTTTGATTCCACGAAGTTATCTATTGCAAAAGAAACGCAATGTGTTTAGATTATTATTAATTTAATTAAACTTTATTTTACACTCTAACAAAATACATACAACATTTTGAACCAGCCGCTGCCTCGTTGGTCTAGATGTCGCAAAGCGCTATTGCTGAACAGGAGGTCCTGGGTTCGTTTCCCGGGCCGGACAAAGTGTTATTAGGTTGCCCGGTTGATGGCAATAGGCTCGCCCCCTATTACATGGTCCCATGTAATAGGGGGCGAGCCTATTGCAACACAACTGACTTTAAACATAACTCACCAAATGTGAGAGTAGGTACTGTACACACCTCTGCCTAACACTTCGGGGAACGCAGGCGTGATGTTATGTATGTATCCAGTAGATAAAGTCCGGTTAAGAATAGATAGATAGAATACTCTTTATTATGTACACTATAAAAATTACAGACATAAATTTGAAAATTTTACATAGGGTGACACAATGGGCGGTCTTATCGCTAAAAGCGATCTTTTACAGACAACCTTTGAATACTTCAGGTTAAGGGGATGCGCTAATGTGGCCCGCGAAATTCAAATTATCTTACGTTCAAATTATCTCAGGTCAATGTCAGGTTTATGTTGATCTGAATTATGATTTGCGGCTGTAACAAATATTGATTTACAGAATTATAATCATTAGAATCATCAATACAACTCCTTAAGTGCATATAAGTGCCAAATGTCATGATTTCATGAAATTTTTCATTTTTTTATTTTTTATTTCATTCAATACACTTACATGAACTTAGAGAGTTGTATTGCTGATTCTAATGTTTATAATTGATTGATTGATTGTATTTGTCACTGTATTTTATAATTGTATGGATTAATTTTTTATCTGAAATAAACTGATTAATAATAAATAATTCTGATCGACATACAACCTGATACTGACCTACAAATTGCAAAAAAACGTAAGAAATTTGTATTTCGCGGGCTGCGTTAGCGCATCCCCCTTAAGACTCAATTGTCTAATGGGGCAGCAAACAATCGTTAGGTAACCTGAACATGACAAATACAGTAGCTTTTTCCTGTTTGCTAATGGCAACATTATGACAATCACCAATATGTCTGACAAGCTGGGTGACACTGTCAATATCCGTTCATTGTGACAAGTCACTGGTATGGTAGTCTCATGTTTAGCAATAGATAAACATTTACTATTTTAAAACTGTACACAATTATTCTGAGCAGGAGGTCCTAGGTTCGATTCCCAGGTCGGGCAAAATAGGAAGCTCCTTCAGGTCGCGAAGGAGGAGGCGGAACGCGTGAAGGAGAGGCAAAGTTTGCGCCCCTAACCGCCGCCGCTGGAGACACCCTGGGCGTCGGGAATCCCAGGCCGATTCCCGGCCACCATAGGCGCAGGCTTGCGGACGGCGAGCAATGGGTAGCTCGCCGTCCGATAAGGACCAAGCCCGGGTCGATGGCGCGTCGTGTTCCACGCGCGCCTCAAAGAGATGTCAGCACACCTGACGGGGTCCGTTAGGACCGATGCCTTCCAGGGTTGCCGGAAAGTCCGAAAGGGATACCGGGACCTTGGCAACAGGCAAGTGAAGGAACACGGGTGGGTTTTAGTCAGTAAAAGTCTGCCCATCCGCTCCGCTCAGAGCTGGAGAAGTCATTTGATGATATCCAACACTCAAAAAAAAGAATAGCAATAGACATGGGACTTAAACATAACTGGCGAAATGTGAGTGTACCTCTAT
Source organism: Lithophane ornitopus (assembly GCA_948473465.1). NCBI lineage: Eukaryota > Metazoa > Arthropoda > Insecta > Lepidoptera > Noctuidae > Lithophane > Lithophane ornitopus. The sequence continues at coordinate 8,830,418 of OX419638.1, read as the reverse complement.
AGGAACACCTCTGCCTATCCCTTCAGAGAAAGCAGGTGTGATGCTATGTTATAATTTTGCGATCGTTTATAAAATGAAATTGGTTTTATTCATTTTAATAATGAAAGGCAGTTTTACTGGAAAACGACTTAGATCTTGCCAAATTACTAATTAAACTTTTTAGTATCAACGAGTTTGCTCTACAATTTTTAATTATTACAAAGTCTACTTTCCACCAATCTTTTATGCTCTTTCTTTTGACTTTTTTTACAACATTGACTTTGGCTTAAGGCAAAGTATATACTTATAAGTAACTCAGTCAAAAAAGATAAGCAAGAATCGCTTAAAAAAACGAAACGAAATTGTATTCCGTTTTTCTTGGCGTGCAAATCGAAATTCTGCAAGACTGTTTTTCTTGCCAAATGTCTTTCGCTTAAAACAACTATCCTGTATACTTATAAAGGGTGTTTGGTTGGTAATACGTGCACTAACTGGACAGGTCCACTCAATCTGTGTGGTTCTTTCCTCAAAACACAATTTCAGACACCAATCTACGTGGTCTTCACATGATCGGACCAAGATTATGTTTGGACTTTAAAAGAGACTGTGACCTCTGAGATTGTTTCGGCCTTTCTTCTCAGAATAGTCAGATAGGAAACGCCGATTGACGTGTAAAAGTGTTTGTACAAACTTTGGTATAAACCTACTTACAGTTATAAAAACATTTATAATTTTCATAGCTTTAAGACTCGTGTAAACTGGCGCGATATCGCGGGGGCGAGAAGGGTCGCGCTGCCTGTCGCGCCTGCGATGTCCCGCCAGGTGTACGAGCCTTTATGAAGACAACATAATTGACGCGAATGAAGTCGCGGGTCGAAGCTAGTACCTACCTAAGTAATAAAAAAAAAAGTGAATCAAAATGTTAGGATTCAGACTTAATACAAAAAAAATTTAAATACTTATAGGTACTTAGATTCTTCTCAGCATAACTTCACATCATAATTATGTAGGTATTTACCGTTCATAGAACTTACGTAAAGAGTGTAAGAGCTTGCCAATTTATTTAGAATTCAATGCGATGCATGTAAAAAGAAGTTCCTAACATGTAACGCAAATATAATACAAATCGCATTGTGTATGCAGTTCCTACAAATCATATTATTACGCTTATAATACAGGGGGTAACAAATATGAAATCGCGAAAAAAAAACAGCTGTTCCGTACATTTTGACGAGTTATGCGAATATGAATGTACGGAATAGGTGTATTTTTTTTTGCGATTTCATATTTGTTCCCATAATAAAAGTTGTTCATAATGATGAGTACAATGACTCCTTAAGGGGTTGTTGGTGTTTTACTAATAACCCTGCAGGTATATAGTTTAGCGGAACAGCAGAGGTTGTAGGAATGTTTGCGGCTCTTAATAAATTGTCAGTAGGTATAATGCGTCCGCGGTTTAGTTTCCAAAATTATGTGTTATACGAGAGAGTACACGAGTGTTAGTGCACACCACTTGTGCACTATAATATCTCCTGCTTGTACTTGGCTAATCTCCGTTGAATTGAGATTTACTGCGTTATTCTTTTATAAAAGTCTATCTATACAAAATCATCTGAGTATTCATTTATTTGTTAACATATGTAAAGAAATACAGATCTTTTGTTTGATGAACAAAGCGCTATGTCATCATCACCATCACCACATCTAATCATCACCATCTTTTCCAGGCCACCACAACACCACGGCGCCGCTCTGCTGGCCGGGGTGGGGGGAGCAGGGGCTGTCCCCTCGTATGCTCCCCCCGGCAGAGCCTTCTTCACCCCCCCTCTGCCGCCCGAGTACAGAAACCCCTTTGCTGACAAGCCTACACTTAGAGGTGAGAGTTTAACCATATTAACAAATTAAAAATATCTTCAAAATAATTTCCAAATATACATATCCGTTGTATTTTGTATATACATATAGCATTCTCCAGAAGGTTTAGATAACACTTTCGTGCAGCTGATAACAATATTCTCAGTTATAGTAGAATAATAATTAATTACTAACCCTAGATTATGCACAGACGGAAGATCTACTTGTTGTCTGAAAATAGAACCGCTAACATGCCTTTTTGCTTTTATAAAATTAAGTTTTATTTTAGTTTTTAATTTTGTACTCATTGTTAATTTATTAAAATAAGTATCTATGCACTTTCTAGCCTGAAACAAAGGTTCAACCTAGTTCAGGCAAATAAGCAACTGTGCTCTATTTTAAATGGTTATTGTATTTGTTGTAAACGTGTCCCTTCTTATAAATAAACAAATAATATTATTATTAATACAGCCAGCCCAGTTACTGGGTTGTGGAGGTCAGATAGGCAGTCGCTCCATGTAAAATACTGGTATTCAGCTGCATCCGGTTAGATTGGAAGCCGACCCCAACATAGTTGGGAAAGGCTAGGCAGATAGACTGTAGAATACAGCCAAGCTTGATCGATTATGAGCAGAGTATATTATTTTTATATATTAAGTAAGAGCATCTTCGAAAAACTTTTGAATGAATTCTCATAAATTCGCAAGGTCCGTCGGTCGTAGATACATAGCCTATCCTAACGGACTGCAGTATATCTATTTCAAGACGACCTAGGTCATCACTGTTATCACTTAGTAACTAATAACCTTTTTCATTCCACAGGCACTAACACGGATGGGAACAACTATCTCAACAGACGGCCTATCCCCCCGCCATCCCTCGGACCGGGCCACGACAGGATACCTATCAGGCCACCTGGACAGGTATGAACAAGAACATGACTATGATTACTTAAGATTTATATCATTAGATTTGCCCTCACTGTATTTAAAGTCTGTTTTTTAATCTCGTAGACTAATTTGACAGGTGCAAATGTCAAACTCCAAATTGAAATGTCAAATTAGTCTACGAGATTAAAAAACAGACTAGTTCACATGACTTTTTTTTATACTTGTGCTTAGGTTGCTTGTTATAGTGTCCTTACTTATGAGAGTGAGCCAGACGAGCGAGACAATAGTATAATTCTGTGTTTTACGGTGTTCGTTAATTCCGGGACATTAATACACTTTATATAAGTGTAAAGGAACCTTTTTTTAAATGGTCTTTGTAAAATATGCAAAAAGCTAACGAAACGTGTCTCACGACGACAACGTAACTGCGTAACGTGTCTGTGTACCCCGGGAGAATGATACATAAAAATCTTGCTGTCAATATTAGGAAACATGAAAATAGATGAGTACCTACAATGATATTATATTAACAACCGAAAAAAGTGTTCCGCGCAGCAACGGCAGCACACATGGCACTTTTCATATGGCTTGATAAAAACAACAAGAAAAAAAGAGACAGCTGTAAGCTGCTTCCACTAAGCGTATTACTCGTCGCCATGCGCGTCGCAGACTAAAGTCAATACGTCCCAATTAGGACGTTTTCGAGTATTCACGATTGCGCGCTCACAACATATCTGTTTAATATTGAGTATCTATATATTGTATTGTGTCAAAAATAGGAATGTATAATGTAAAAGTATGAATTCAAACGACAATTAGATACAATATGGTTTCATTTCAAATGAACACCAAAAAAAAAATCTGTGCCTTTGAACCACGCGTTTGTATATGTAAGCGTACCTACGATCACTCGTTGGTCCATTGTTGAAAACCGACCTATTTCTGTGTAAATAATTATCGGAATTGTACCGCAACGTGGTTATTTTTGGCACAGGTTAATGAGGGAAACGTTTCGCGGCTACGATTAACAATGGTCCTAAACATAGCTTGTGTGATCTGATTTTGCGTTTGAAATGTTTGTGCAAATCGATGTTATGTGGGAATAGGAAACATAATGATCTATTGAGCGGGAGCTGTAATTATGTCATAGCTTTATACTAAGGGCACATTACATTATACATTCACATCGGGCCGCAGCAAATCGCATTTCCAAAAGAACCTCCTCCTTTTTGAAGTCGGTCAATAAATAAGCGCGGTGCTGCCCGCCTTTATTGTGCACAGGTTCATACAAAATGTATGAAAGTGACGGAGTAGGATTTTTGCGCGTCTCGTCTATATCTGCGTTAGCCTTTAAAATCAGTTATCTTTTCTAATCATTAGACAGATTGTCCAAGATCAGTAGGTAGTTATAAAATGTTAAACTAAAAAAAGCAGATTGACACCGAAGGTAATCAGGTATTTCAGAAGCTGACTCTTCAGACCTCCAGCCATCTATGAGCTCGCAATTTGTATCAGATTGAAATTTTAATTTTGTTGTTTTAATATTTATTTGTATAATTATTTTCAGGAGACTTCATCGCCGCAGGTGCCAGCTCCTCCACCAGCACCGCCGATGCCGCCGGCGGGAATCGAACCCCAGAAGAAGAAGGCTCTTAACACGCCTAGCCATAAGGTAAGGACCAGCTACAGTTCGATCATAATCTTTTCGACAAAAAACATAACCCATTTTAAGGGCATTCGAAAATAGGTACATATAGATAGACGTGCTTTAAAAGTCTTCACCTAACATAGCTCCCTAGACAAAGTGACATTCTATCAGCGATAACGATGATGGAATAGGCAAAAATGACATAAGCTATCGAAAAGCTTATGTCAATCCTGTTGAAAGTCGTTGTAAAAATACGGAACGCTTTCGAAGCGGTTGTCACTTGTCTAGGCCCTCTGATAAGAGTTTTCTAACAGTATATTTTAAATGTCTTAAACCGTATATTTTCTACTTCCCAGCCGGACGAACTAGACAGTGACATCAAACAGCCTGGAACAGATCAAGCCAACTTCACAGACTTCGTGCCGAATTCTCTCAACATCCCGACCATATCCAGGATACTGTCGGGCTCCAATGGGAGAAAAGAAGACATCCCAGACGTCCTCTTAAGAACTGTCACTGCAAAGCCTCAACACAACCAAGAAAAGACTTCCAAGAGTGACATCTTCGTCACCAAAGAAGTCGGAGTCACATTAAGCGACTCAAGCCGAGATTCTTCAACTGAAGGATCCGTTTTAGCAGTCCTAGACCCAGAAATGAACAATCTAGATAGGCCTTTAATTGTAGACCAAAATGGAGAAACGAATACGAGAAGAAATCTCCAGTATGCCACTAATAAACAGACAGATAGGAATGATAGTAGAAAGGATGAATACACTCCCGCTACGACCATAGGTTTTGAGTTGAAAGACCCTGAAATGTCCACAGAAAGGTACCACAATCTAGCCAATGTGAATTCGGACAAGAAGATCCTGAAACAGGATTCGAAGAACTCTGGACCAGTCCAAAGACCAGGAGCAGCCTGGCCTTTCGCGTGGAACCTCCACATCTACCTAGCGACAGTTATGTTCACTATATTAGCAGTGTACTCCATTTTCAAAATATTCTGCTACAATAAGTACACACATTTGTTTACGCAGTACTATTTTATCATACTTCATTTAATTTTGGTCCTTGTCTGTCTTCTTAGGATCTTCTACATGTGCTACGATCCTTATAACATCAATAATTCACTCCCTAAATTCATAAGTGAGATTCTTCTCCATGTCCCAGAGATTTTCCTTAGCATAGCATTCGCTTGTATCATTCTATTCCTCCTTACTAATAGTATTAATTTTAAGAATACCTGCTGTTCATTCCTTCTTCGACCTAGGATTATTATTATAGGCGGCAGTCTCCACATACTGTCCTGTTTAATGTTGCATATCTTTGAAAGTAGTAATACAATAAATAGAAATACGCAGGGCGTCGAAAAGAGGGTATTAGGTCTTACTTGTCAAATAATATTTATAATAGCATGCCTTACTTTAGGTCTTTGCTACCTATATGTATATAAAATGCTCAAAACTGTACTTCAGAAAAAGAGTCATACGTATATAAATGGATTCCAGAATCTGCAGCATGCGATTCAGATAAAATTGGCGACGGCGCTGCTTTTTATTCTGATGGCAGCCTTGCAGATTTTCGGCATCTTTGGAATAAATCAACACAACATGACCAAGTTTGACTGGCTTCAATGGGGCTACCAGTTCTCTCTGAGACTTCTAGAGGTCAGTATAGTTGCCCTAATCTCCTGGGTCATAAGTCTTAAAGTTGGAATCGCTTTGCAGCACGAAAAGGCTGATGGTCACAAAATATCAGGACTTGGTCTTTTCGCTTGTGGAGCAGGTTCTAGCAATGAGCAGTTCGAATCAGACTACCCAGCGATTTGCAACACAAATACCAATCTTCATACTTACACGATGAGAACTGGAAAGCCTATTTATGAAACCACGGGTCACCACCCAGCCATGCCTGATCCCTGCTGTGGACCAGTGATAGATCATCAGAGATTCCAGCTTAACACTCTGACTGGAGCTTGCGATAACAATTCAGGGACTGAGAACTATTCTGGACACAGTTCGATAGCGAACGCAGGGCACAGCAGCTCCACAGAATCTAGTAACGCAACTTCCAGTCAGGGTGTTACGAACCACCTGATCAAACACCATCCGAACATGACTGGGTATAATGGCATAGAGTCTGCCTCAGACGATCATTATTCCAACTGTGATCCAGCCATCCAATCCCTTCAGGGCGACGATCCCTTAGACCACGAATACAACGTCATTCAATACGGTAGCAACAGCGATTTCATTAGGGACATCAAAAATCAAAACTACAATGCAGGGTCGAACCGTAGTTCGCACAACTTCAAACACATGTCTTATGATAGGGTGTCGTCAAGGACCAACAGTAATCCTCGGAAAAAGCACCGAGCGAAGAACAAGAATGTCCAGAATTGCATGACCATGGGCTATGACGCCTCGATCGGCCACCACTACCACCAGCCTCATACGCCTGATGAATATGGCAATTACAATACGGAAAACGCCTCCTACCACGCTTCTGGCATCCAGACCTTGAACCCCAACAGGAGTTACAGCAACGACCCCTGCCAACAGATTAGAAGTTCGCAGCGCAGAAATTCGCCGTCAACTTCCATGGTCAACTCCAGCGGGAGCCAGAAGCGTGGTAAAGGCAATGGATTCCCTGACAGACCCAAGTCTACAGACTTGTATGGGTTCTCAGAAGACCCCAATGAGAGAGGGTATCCTTGTGCGTTAGGAGGAACTCCTCAACCAGCTCCTAGGAACTGCAGTTACGAGGCTTCGTACTCACAACCACAGGATGAGATACCCACAGAGGCTGAGGGAAATAGTATGCTAGTAGCACAAGACGGGTTCCTGAGGATTCGTTCCATGAAGGACCCGTCTCCGAACCCTCAGCCTTCGCATACCTGATTTACCATAAATCTGTCGTATACGACAGAACTCAGTTTTTGATAAAATATTTACTGTCTGGCTATGCTAAGTATCAAGTATAAATTGATACGCGTAAGCACTTGAGCCAGTATATTCTTAGGTATGATGCATTGATAACTAATGCTCATTAATGATTGACAAAACTCTCAGTGAGAAAGGGGAAAGAGATAAAAGTATGCCTTAGATAAGGCAAAATAAGCATTTTAAAGCTATTTTATTTAAGTAACTTAATTATACTTAATCCTGTACAGTTAATACTGATTTCTTTTTAATTTCTTGACTTAATTACGGCCTCTAAGCAAAGAGTATTACGTAAAAATATACGTATCAATAAGAAAATCATTTTTATAGCCATGACACGTTTGACTTTGTCGAATCAAAATCATGTAAAATTGTAAATGTTAGTTATAACAACGTAATTATAAGGTTATAAAACATAACGGCCTTTTGTAAATAGCTTATTTTTTAGTTTATATACGGTCTATGTAAATTATATCTTTTGAGATTTCGTTTAGACAAGCCTGGGTAATATTTTTTGTAGGAAAACACAGCATATAACTTTACTTTGCAGAGTTTTAGCCAAGGTCTGCATTTTACATTTGGGTTGATTTGCAGTTAATAAATTCTAATATTGTTTCTCACTTAGACTTAAGACACATATAGTTACAGTATCCTAATCCGTTTTTTTAGTGTTAAATGAAGATTTAAATGTATGTGATATCAATAAACATTTTATTTGAAACAATCTGTCCATATTTAATGTTAAGATATTATCAAAATAATTCTAAGTATTAAGTGCACTGTTCAACATTTAAAATAATGTTGGAGGAAGTACTTTAATTATTTTAGAATTAATTTTAATAAAACCACAAACAAAAGTGAAACTAAATCGCATTGAAAAAACCACAACGCAACTTCTATAAATCTATAAAATGTAAAATTGATCATTTTTTGAAGTGTGATTTTAATAAAATTAGATTTAAAATGAGTCGATGTGTTTATTGTTCAGTTAAATACCTACATATTTCTATGACCATTACAATTTAATAAAAATATTTATATCAGTTTAGTGATTTTCTGAGCTAAATATTCTATGTATCCTTTGTCATATTCATAAAATAATTATTATTTGTCATAATTACTTATATCAAGCACTGTTAAACTTACTGATTCATTCATATTATTCTTTGGCAGGTATTGAAAAACATTGTACCATACCATGGTTACCATATTATTAGAATTTTCATAAATAATGATAATAATGGTATTATGGTAAAAAAAGATAGGTACTCTCTAGAATGTCAAGATAACAACAGAAAAGCAAGAATAAACAGTTAGAACTGCAGAGATCTGTTTTGCAGAGTTACCACCAAACTCTGAAGTTTGCATTCGAAATATTTACCAACTAAAATGCATTTGATGAATATTATTTTTCTATCAAAATTATTCAAGTGAACAAATATTTTACCTACTGTTTATACATGTCCACTGTGACAGGCACGTCTTTATTACATAGTAATTGCCTGTTATTTTGCATCTGATAAAATAAATATCTGAAAGAAAATATCTATGTAAGTAGATAATTGTTGACATGTACGACATAAAAATATATGTTGATAATAATATGACGACTAGGGATAGCAATATTGGAAAAAAAAAACTTACGATCTAAATTATTAAGATTTGGTCTTGATTTACTATTTTATCAACGTTTAAAATATTTGGGCAGTTGTTTGGATCTCGAAATAACTTATTTTTCAATATCACTATCTCCTAGACTATCATAGTTAAAAATAATTGAATGTTGCCACTACAATAGATAGATAAAAATAATTGTATAAATTAGACAAAAAAACTAAAGAATATTTATTGATAAAAAAATACCATCTCACTCGAATATTGTAACGTTATTTTGAGATAAAAAAAAAGAATAATGTCGCATTAGAAAAAATGCTCATTTAATTAATTCCTATGTAAATAAATGTAATGTTTAAGAACATAAGTATGGTAAAATAGCTGCGACCATACATGCCACTTTTTAATTTTATTTTTTTACTATTAAGTGTATATAATGATGGATGTACTGAGTTACTCCAATCGAAATAACATTGAATTTGTTGTAAATTATAGCGTTTTTTTTATATTCCCAAGACTGTACGTATTAATCATCTAATATGTAAAAATAAATTCGAAAAACGGTATTGAATTCGTTGTTTTTTTTTAACCTTTCAAGAAAAGTAATTTGAGGGCCTTGCGTTCAGTAAACTGTTTATTGACTGAGTGGTCTGAAGCCCAGAAGTCTGACAACCAATCTTGGCAAGCATTACCGAGTTACCCAGCTGGCAATTGGGTTGTAGGGGTCCAATGACTGAGATGATGGGTGTCATTAGCCGGACTTAAGACCCAAGAGAAAATTATTATTAATATGCATTTTAAATAAAAGATTTGGAATAAAGTTTTCATAATATTAATTTAATTAGCGACATCTTTACAACGGATTGGAAACTATTGCATTTAATCGGCTTTGGCAAGTGGCCAACAGATTGCGCTACGTACACGAATCCGCCGAAAGTTTGACAAGATAAAAACCTGTATACGGCACCAGGGCGTTGCGTCGCACCTTAGAGATTTCACCCACAGAGTACTTTTATAGATAGGTAGATTTCACCGTAGCTTGCTACTAGAGGTGGGAAAAGTGTATCATTCTTGCGATTGGATCATTCGTATCTGTATCACTGAAATGATCCGAAACACTGATATTTTTCATTTGGCTTATTTGGATCATTGGCTCAAATGATATAAAATACAGAATGTTACGTATACATTACAAAAAACGACCGTATAGTATTTGATGCGTAAGCGTCTTTGTGGTCATTTTTACGTGCATGGATAACGACAACGAATCGAAAACGCCCGCTCACTCGCGACTCAAAAAACTCAGTGTGTTTCAGTCTCCCTCTCTCGCTCGCTCACTGCTCAGTCGCCTCGCGAGCGACGCGTCGTGCGAAATGAGCCTGAGCAAAGTAATGTTTCAGATCCAAATGATGCGTTTGAAAAGTTGTTACTGAACCAATCTTTTGAATCACTTCAATGATCCGGATCAGTGAGTCGGTTCCGTAAAGAATTACACACGCCTACTTGCTACATTATTAGTAATCTGTGTTTCACCGCATCGGCGGTCACACGGTGAGACTGAACAGTGCTGCACCGGCGACCCAACGCGTACGCCCTCCTCGCCTCGTCTCGCGATGTGCAAGACCGGTGTACGTGTGGTGCGACGCCGGGATGCACCGTGTGGCATACCATAGACATTTTTAATGTAGGACGCCGCAGGAACTGGGAACACCATTCCGGTGCCGCGGCGCCACTCGCGCGCTTTTACGGTGCGGCTCGCCTGTAGCATCAGATGGTTCGTACAAAATGTACTTAAGTATAGTGAAGCAGGAGGATTTTAGCAATGCGAACACCGAACGTGTCGTTTCAGGTTTAGAAACGCACAGTATGAAGTATTCACAAAAAAAAAAAATTAAAACGCCATTTAGCTGTGCTATCAGAACTTCATATTGCAATTTTGGCTAAGGTCAAGGTCAAATTCAACCCAAGGTCATTCAAAAGGTCATCCATAGATCAGGCTTGGATCATTTCAGGGGGTGTAACACAAGGGGGAGTCAAAAATTTCATTATTTTTTACCTTGGCCCACTAGTTTCCGAGATATTAGCCAAAAACTGAAAAAAGTTTAAACGTCTAAAGACTTCGCTTTTTAATATGTTATGGGGTTAGGGTTACTAAAATAATATAAAATCAATTATAAAACGCCTTGTTTTAATAAAATTATCTCATTTTTTACACAACATATTAATGATAAGTTTAATGCACATTAAATTTCGTATATTACAATAAACTAACTAAAGTTTTCTCGCATTACATAAGTATTTTAATGTCTATCTTGTGTCTATAAATAATTTCCTAACTTATTATGTAATGAAAAAAAAAAGTATTTACAAAAATATCGGTAGAGCAACAAGTTTCTACAATGATTGTATAGTCATAATAAATTAAGTGCTAAATGCTTCATACATTGGCAATATCTTTGAATAAAAAATACTGTTCTTCCGGGTATAGTTTTTTTTTTTTTCAGTACAGTATACATTAAATGCTATTAATATTTCATTGAATACCTTGTACCAGCATGTATCAGAAAGGTGTGTTCAAATTTAAGGGACCCATAAAATATCAACTGTCCCATATAAAATTAAAACAATCTGCCTAGCCTTTTCCCAACTATGTTGGGGTCGGCTTCCAGTCTTCCAGACTGCCTATCTGACCTCCACAACCCAGTAACAACCCAGTAATACGATACCCCTTGGTTAGACTGGTTGTCAGACTTTCGGGCTTCTGACGACTCGTAACGACTGTCAAAGATCCACAAATGACAGCCGGGACCAACGGCTTAACGTGCTTTCCGAAGCACGGAGGAGTCTCGATATGTGAAAATGGTCACCCATCGACGGACTAACCCCGGCAAGCGTAGCTTAACCTGATGGATCGACCTGAGCGGCTGTTATTACTTAGCCACGAGCTCCTCCCATATAAAATTCCAATACATAATTTCGTGTGTGGTTCTGTGTTTTATTAACTATCTAATCTTTTTACATATTTTATTTAAAACTATAGAATTTCTATATTATGCATATTTGGAAGGGATTGTTCCTGTTGCATAATACACGTTTTGCATAAACCAGTGTGCACCGATAAAACAATAAAAATAAAAACTACCTTGTTGATCTAGTGGTCGCAAGAGCTACTGCTGAGCATGAGTTCCTGGTTTCGATTCCCAGGTCGGACAAAGCGGAAATTGGTTTTTTATTTCTCAGTAGCAGCCCGGAGTCTGTATTTGTGCCGGGATGCTGGCAATAAAGGCTCGCCCCCTTTTACATGGGACTTAAACATAACTGGCGAAATGTGGATGTACTGTAGGTACACCTCTGCCTAACGCTTTGGGGAATACAGGCGTGATGTTAAAATCAAAACATAATTTGTCATCACCACTTACATTATTTTATCAAATTACTCGTAATAATAATAAACAAACATTCATAATAATTCGTCTACATTCATACCCTACTATACTCCATTTGAAATAAGATTAAGATAGTAGAATAAACCTTTTTTACAGTCCGTTCAAACGATTTTGACTTCTATTGCGTTGGGAGCATGAAAAATGGCAGCTGCAGTAAACAGTTGGTATTGTAACCACTTTTTTGCTTTCAATACCATTCTTATGCCTACAGTATAGTCTATATAAGTCAAAATTGCTTGAACGGACTGTAATTTTTTTATTTAAATGTCTAATCTTATTACAAATGGATTACTTATAGGCAAGAATAAATTCTGAATTAAAAATAAGAATTCAGTCAAAAAGTCATTGTAACCAGTACAATTAGTCCACAAATAAAACTATTAATTATAATAAGTACTTAACTCTTAAATAACAACGTTATATACTTACCTAACAAACGCGTGTAAATTATATAAAATTTACTTTTAAGTATAATTATTAAAATCCACATTACAAAAAAAGGAAAAATTGCTTGTTTAACCAGAGTTTTACAAAGCGATAACCGGAGTTTTACCGGAGTTTTTCTTATTTAACAGTTTGATGATATTTTAATCTAATAAAGAAAAACTATAATAAATAAATAAATTGACCTAATTTGATCAACTAACTGAAACCAAAAACTAAGAACAGTTTTTTCAATGAGCAAAGAACATTTCTATCTGAGGAATAAAAATGGCGGTTTGACAGCTTAAAATATGTCAAACCGTAATTTTAATTCTTCAGACTCAGACAAATTAAAAAACCAAGACATAGTCCTGCGAAAAATACAGTGAAGCTTGCCAAAACTACACCTCCGCTTTGTGCATACACGCTCACACGCACACATTTACAATCAAACTACACCACACTAAGTGCACACAAGTTTACGAAGCCAGCTTCATGTCACTGTTCACGGCGCTGTCTTGGTTTTTTTATTCTAATACTATCTTCAGAAAGTTATCTGACTATTGAAAAATCTGCCCTTATTGGAAAAACATAGCAACGATTGATGGTTGAATGTGTCGTCAATAAAAAAATAATGCGGGATTCGCATTTTTATCGGTATCTAGAGATCTAGATGTACTTTTTATCCCGACCAATATTACGAACGTGTTTTTGGAAAAATAACTTTAAAACCAACACATAAAGTTCAGTTTGCATAAAGTTCTACTTTAAACTTTTTGATATTTTTTTGTCAGTAGTACCAATCATTCTGAAATCAACCTTATTGACACTGTTAAGTTTATATTTCATTGAGTTGAAATAAAATCACAAAGATTTGAATATGGAATACGGTAATTTCCTATAACCGTAAACAGTCGTCAAGTCCCTTTACTCTTAGCAAACTGTTCTCCTAATATCTTCATGACCTGCGCGTGAGTTCGCGAGCCGTCTTTGAACGTAGCGTAATGCTCTTTCACATACAATGCGAAGTCGTTCGTGGTTCCTTTTCGGGCGGGAGTTGATACTACAACGCCATCTTTGTTTTTCTTGTTAAGTATTAATTCGAAAGTACCTCGGCAGTAGCCGCAACATTTCTTTGTTACATCTATCGATTTTGAATGGCGCTGGACACTGAAAATAGAAGAAAAATATAATAATATCAGTAAAAGCTGGATTGGTTGCCCTCTTAGGAAAATTTTGGACGTAAGCGAAATAATTTAAAAGTGATTCTGTGTTGGAACAATCAATCTGCCTAGCCTTTTCCCAAATATAGGGTCGGTTTCCAGTCTAACCGGATGCTGTATACCAGTATTTTACATGGAGCGACTGCCTGTCTGACCTCCACACCAAGTTGCCGACCCTAACATAGTTGGGAAAAGGCTAGGCTAATTAATTGACTGTCCCACTGCTGCGCAAAGACCTCACTACTCTCTTTCCACCTCTGTCGAGAGCTACCAAGGACCAATATTTATTGAAGAAGTCTAGCTCATCTCGCCATCTTCGTCTGGACAAGACTGATTGGTAAGTAGAAAAAAACCAACTGCAATCTTACCTATATCCACACTTCGTACATTTGTAGGAGTACTTGAAGTGTATCGCCATGTCGTGACACCTGGATATCTCCCCCAGTTCGGGGTATACCATCAGTGCTCGCTTAGCCCTGTAACACACAACATGTACTTTGTTAACAAAGGAAATTTCTACTAAAATAATAGGCATAATATTTTTTATGACGGTCTACATTAAAGATTAGAGAGAGACAGCGGTTTTAGCGTGGAAGTGTAACAAACTCACTTTCGCATTTATAATAATTGTATATTTAGAATCCTAAGTAATATTATAATCTAGTTATTGCCCGCGACTTCGTCTGCGATCCAGGCTAAAAAGTAGCCTATTTCCTTCTCCGGGTCATGGTTTACCCATGTGCCAAATTTCATTCAAATTCGTTGAGCCGTTTTAGCGTGAAAGCGTAACAAACCATCAAATAAACGAACAAACCAAGGGATTGTCGCACATGGATAGACCATGACCCGGAGATGGACATATAGGCTACTTTTTATCCCGATATTCCCACGGGATCGAGACTTATGCGGGTGGAACCGCGGGGCGTAGCTAGTAAGGATTATAAATGCGGAAGTAACTCTGTCTGTCTGTTAGCCTTTCACGCCGTAACGGATGCACCCATTGGTATGAAATTTAGCACACGGATAGACCATGCCCTGGGCAAGGACATAATTATTTTGATCCCGGTACTACGTTCCCGATGGATAATTTCCGAACTCCACGCGTGCGAAGCCGCGGGTAAAACTCGTCCATTATAATTGCACTTACCTGGCGGAATTTAAGTGGACTTATCATACACTTCTGCCAACCCCTTTGAGGAATACAGGTGTGATATTATGTACTTAATTATCGAAGACAAAGCGTCGTTGATAACCGACGATTGACAACCATTTTATAAACAAAGATTGGAATCTGAGTAATTATACACAGTCAACAGCTCGTCAACTTGAACTACGAAAACAGCCCTTATTGCTACGGAATAAAGGCGCTGTCAAAGTTACCATGGACTTGCACCTGACTGTACCAATAGATTATATCCATTATGATTGACACTCTAATTACTTTATGGTTTATGAAAAACTAGCGACCCGGCCCTTCTTCGCACGGTAACAAAACATGGAGATTTCTTTATAATATTTAAGTTTAATATAAATATATTATATACTAGCTGCGCCCCGCGGTTTCACCTGCGTAAGTGTCGATCCCGTGGGAATATCAGAATCAAAAGTATCCTATGTCCTATTCCAGGTCATGGTCTACCCCTGTGCCAAATTTCATCCAAATCCGTCAGCCGTTTTAGCGTGAAAGCTTAACAAACAAATAAACAAACAAATAAACAAACAAACTCACTTTCGCATTTATAATATTAGTTAGGATTAGGATATAAACCATCCGGAATAAATTCTCTAAATTATTGTGAAAGCCGCATCACTCTATTGGGTAATTTGATCACACAGACAGACACGAATAGCGACTTTATTCTATACTTAATAGATGTCACTTTAGTTATTTCCTACATTTAAAAACTACTTAATACGTAATCGTTTACGAACAAGTTCAAGCAGGTTCCCAAAAATAGTCTACTTACATCCTAATAATGTTGGTTGTATACCTTATATTTTCTTTATTTTATCTAAATTGCAGAAGTGAAAATATTTTATTTATAGAAAAACAGTTTCAAGAACAAAGTTTAATAACGTGTATAACCGACATAGTGGAAAAATACTTTTCTGAAGAAAAATCGCTCACATACGTCGACATGAAAACGGAAGCAGATGAAATTCTGAAAGCAATTCATTCTTCAATAGCCACAGCGGTGGTAAATCGACAGGTGACGAAACAATCATATTTTATCAATCAAGGATATCTTATAAGTGCAAAAACTGCAACAAAATTCACTGAAAGATTCAAATTTCTCCTTCAAGAGCCAACATGGAACCCATACGCTAGATTCATAATAGTTATAAATTCGCTTAAAGACGACGAACTGAAGATGATTTTTAACGAGCTTTTGCAACGATATGTGATCAATGTGATAGTGGTAAACGGAACTGAAGACGCTGAAATATACGCATACAATCCTTACGAAAACTATGGCTGTGGAAAATATTACGAAGAAATTATAAGTTATGGTTTGTGCTCGAAAACGAAAGAGAATCTATTCCCGAGTAAACTAGTCACTGGACTTCGGAATTGTACAATAGTTGCTTCTGTGGGAGATCGAGCCCCATACAGTATTCAGCCATCGGATTCGTCAGATACAAAGCCAGGAACAGAGCAGTATATATTTGAGATACTAGCAGAAATAGAACAATTTAACGTGAATTTCACCTATGATTATGACAAAAGAATTTTTACAACAATAACTAACGACATGCAAGTAATAGGACCGATGGAAAAATTGCAGAATGAGACAGATGTTATGTTTGGAGGTACCGTGTTAGTTTCGAGTCGAGCTGATGCATTTACCTACTTGCATGGACATCTAGATTACGACGACGAGTTGCGTTTTTTAGTCAAAAGAGCATCTTTTAAAGCCATTTGGAAAAATGCTTACTTAGAATTCCAGCCTATCGTTTGGTGTTTATTGGTCTTGCTATTTCTGTTAAATTCCACCATGATGGTTGTCTTACTGCGTGCTAAAGATAAATCAGACATCGTACTAAAACTGTTGAACTCTTTGCTGCTACATGGCTTCAAAATGCCCGAGGGAAGGACTGTAAAGTTCTTCATTATAATTTGGGTGTGGTTCGCGTATATTATGAACAGTATTTACCAGTCGAGCCTAGTCAGCTTAACCGCAAACCCAATAATGGAAAGGCAGATTCTAACTGAGATAGATTTGGTAACACATAACCTAAAGCCTTGTATTAGTCCTGCATTGTTAGACTATATTTACTCTGAAACGAATATATCTTCTCCAATGAACACTGAATGCTTAGATAATCTTGAAAATGTCATGTTAGTTGCTCGATCGGAAGATTTATTTACGTTAGTACAACAATCTTTTTTCAAGTATTATAAAAAGACCTATAATGATGAATTTGGTCGCTCTCCTGTGTATTCTTTTAAAAGGCCATATGCTAAATTGGTTTTTGGTTATTTTTTTCGTAAAGGTTTTCCAGTTTCGGATAGAATGCGAAAAAACGCGATCCGTTTAAGAGAAACTGGGCTCGTGGAGAAGAATTTAAAAGATCATTATTGGGCGAGAAAGATTACATTCCATTTTCATAAAAAGGGATTTGAATCGAGATTTGTCATTCCATGGTGGTTGTTTACTGTAGGATGCGTCGCAGCTACTGTTGTTTTTATTTTTGAATTGCTGTTAGCACGTTATAAGAAGCATATTTGCTGAGCAGAGGAGTAATTGTGTAGCACACTTACAATGGGTTTCATTTGACAGTTCAACAACTTTAATTGCGTTATTTACGTTGTTAAGCAAACAAATTTTTGGAACATATGAATCAATGTATTAGCAATATCCTTCAAAATGATTCAGATTGTGATTGATCGTGTGTTACGCAATTAGGGTACAGATTCGTATAGTTATATTTTAATCAATAGTGTTGTAATTTAACTTACATATAAAGATTTATTAAGATATTTTGTTGTTTAAATAATATAGAATAGAATACTCTTTATTATGTACACCATAAAAAATCCTACTATCCTACTAATATTATAAATGTGAAAGTTTGTGTGTTTGGATGTTTGTTACTCAATCACGCAAAAACGGCTGGATGGATTTGGATGAAATTTATCAAACAGATATTTTATAACCTGGATTAACACATAGGATACTTTTTATCCCGATATTCCCACGGGATCGAGACTTACGCGGGTGAAACCGCGGGGCGCAGCTAGTAATATTATAAATGTGAAAGTTTGTGTGTTTGTTACTCAATCACGCAAAAACGGCTAAATGGATTTGGATGAAATTTGGCAAACAGAAAGTTTACAACCTGGGTTAACACATAGGATACTTTTTATCTCGATATTCCTACAGGATCGAGACTCACGCGGGTGAAACCGCGGGGCGCAGCTAATACAGATATAAATGTAGAAATTTAACATTTAACAATGGGCGGTCTTATTGCTAAAAGCAATCTTTTACAGACAACCTTTGGATGGATTAAAGCGAAAAGTATGAAATATAAGTATGTCCAAAGAGATCGTGTCTTTATATAATTGAGTCGCAGATAAGCAGATGGCTCCCCCAATAGATAGTGGTCACAGCCGCCTAGCCACTTAGACGCCCAGGCTTCAGTTACTACCCTTTTTTTTTTTATTGGTAGATGATCAAATAAGTTCTCCCGTTCTGGGCGGAGCGGGAGGGCGTGTCAGACTCTTACTGACTAAAACCCACCCGTGTTCCTTCAGTTGCCTGTAAGTTGCCAGAGGCCACGGTATCCCTTTCGGACTTTCCCGGTTGTTACCGAAGACTTCTTCAAAATTGTATGGCAGCGCCAGAGTTTACCAACCATGGTTGCCCCAACGCTAAACTCGAGCGCTTGAGTCCCTATGGACATCTGCGATGCCTTTAGCATTGCTAAAGGATTAGACAGAGGTAGAAAGGATCAAATTATATTAGCTAGCGAAACTCCTCACACGTTATGGGTATTGTTAACTGAACACGATAAAATAAAAAAGATTTGTTTTGTTTGGAGGGTCAACGACCGCTGGTAGTGTTGTTACTTCATCTCTTTCATTAAAATAATACTGCTTTATAGCAGTATTATTTTACATAAGTAGTGTGTGGAAGATCTCTTCAAAGTTCCTCTGTCTAATCATATAATATATCACTACTTATGTCTGATGTCTGTGCTAAAAGTATTTTATGAAAGTGTGGACAAACCCCGTTGAAGTTAAATTCTTACGCAAAAACTCACTAAAAGGAATTAGTAACACATTCATCCTTGTTTAGAAGGTATCAAATTTATATCCCACCACTTTCTTCAAAAATATTGCTTGAATTAAATTCTAATTGAAAAATCATCAACAGAAATTGAGGTAATTTCAATATTAACCTCAATTGTCAAATGAAAACCATAATCATGGTAATTTAAAATTAAACTAATCAAAGCACTCAATTTGTAAGTGGCACTAAAATTGGTACATTTTCTAATCCATTTGTTTACATTTTCATCACATACTTTTAGAACAGACCATAAGTAGGTAGGCTGTGTCATCTTACCATTTATTCCACAGAGGGCCATGTCCCGCTCTCAGCTCAGAGTTGATCAGCCACGTGGCAGCGTGACACAGCTCATGTATGAGCGTGTCATGCAACCGTCGTGGTGCGTCCACAACTTTAGAGGATATCTCATAAAATGTCTTTAAAAATTGTAATATTTTAAATAAGGTTACCATTGGTTCCACAATAAGCCACGTCTGATGTCTTGCTCTTAGCTCTATCAGCCATATCACAGTGTGATAAAAGTAAGTAATCTAAAAAATATCTAGATGCCCATAATATCTTACCATTTATTCCACAGAGGGCCATGTCCCGCTCTCAGCTCGGAGTCGATCAGCCACGTGGCAGCGTGACACAGCTCATGTATGAGCGTGTCATGCAACCGTCGTGGTGCGTCCACAACTTTAGTGGATATCTCATAAAATGTCTTTAAAAATTGTAATATTTTAAATAAGCTTACCATTGGTTTCACAATAAGCTACGTCTAATGTCTTGCTCTTAGCTCTATGAGACATATCAGAGCACGAGAAAAGTAAGTAATGAAAAAAAAATCTAGATGCCCATAATATCTTACCATTTATTCCACAGACGGACATGTCCCGCTCTCAGCTCGGAGTCGATCAGCCACGTGGCAGCGTGACACAGCTCATGTATGAGCGTGTCATGCAACCGTCGTGGTGCGTCCACAACTTTAGAGGATATCTCATAAAATGTCTTTAAAAATTGTAATATTTTAAATAAGCTTACCATTGGTTTCACAATAAGCTACGTCTGATGTCTTGCTCTTAGCTCTATCAGCCATATCACAGCCTGATAAAAGTAAGTAATCTAAAAAATATCTAGATGCCCATAATATCTTACCATTTATTCCACAGAGGGCCATGTCCCGCTCTCAGCTCGGAGTCGATCAGCCAAGTGGCAGCGTGACACAGCTCATGTATGAGCGTGTCACGCAACCGCTGCGGTCCATCCAACACTTTTGTTGATAACTTGATGCTGGAGGTCCGGATGCGGTCGCCTCTCGAGTTCTTTATTAGACGGTTTGTTGTTGTTCTGAAAATGTACATGAAATTATGAGAAAATATTCGAATGATAACCGGGATCAACGGCTTGACGTGCTTTCCGAGGCACGCAGGGGTCTCGATAAACCTATAATGGGTGGTCTACCATCCACGGCCCATCACCGACCTCGGCCAGCTGCCCTGCCGAGGTCAGCTCTAACATCTGAATAGCGAGATTGTTACTACTAACTACAGCAGTAGAGATTGGGGATACTCAAATTAATAAAAGTTAGGAGGGTAGATTAATATTTTTTGAAATGATTGTTTACATGTCTTTATCTCAAGTACGAGAGTCAATTCCAAACAAAGTAAATACATTTCGTATATCTCTAATTATGTATACATATATCAAAACCAATTTATGCCGAAGGTAAAAAGTTTTTTTTTTGTTGCCCAGTATTTAATATAACAGATCCGGATTCATAGTCCTTTGTGGCGAGTAACTTAGTGGACGCGTGTCACTCACTACACATCAGCGCATCAGACTGCGCACGCGACCCTCACCATGGCCTACAACGTTAACAGTATTACCGGCCCACAATCCTTTAGCGAACTCATTGGTGACTATTGGATCAACATCATTAGATGGATTTTGTTTCTGCTAACTTTCGCAGCGGCCATATACGGAGTAACATCGTGGTGCCTAATTAAGAAGTTTCGTCATTTCAGAAACTATGTGGTCCTCAGTGCAATTATAGCAAAAATTATATTTATGTTATTCTTTCACGTAATAGATCAACTAACAAAGAAATACATCCAGAATGGAGTAGTGACTTTTTTAACTATAGTTTTAACAATGTATCTTACTCTATCGTATCATTGTTGGTTACTAGTGTTGTGCTATATTTTTTATGTTGATTTTGTTAAAGTTTTTCGTCTTGACATTCGTAGAAGGTACCTTAAAAGTAGCCTGTTTGCTTGGGGTCTACCTTTAATAACAAACTTATTACTTTTTGTTCCTGCATTTTATATTTATGTCTATGTTTCAACAACAAAAATTACATCTCAAATATTAAATATTCTCGGCAGGACAATGTTGTTAATACCAGTGGCGTTTAGTTTTGTTATTTATATAACAGTTTTATATTCTTTATGCCGCGTTAGAGAAGCTGGTGCGAGTACATCTTTTAGCAAATGGAGTCGCTTCTACATAGCTACGTTGATTTTTGTACTCTGCAATGTTATAGTGTTACCTTTAATAACTAAAATTTTTGATGTACATATAACATTGACCATTAGTGTTATAATTGACTTAGGAGCTATGTTGAACACAATAGCATTGGCTGTGTACATAATTATATTAAAGAGTAATCGGGAATTATGGCGAGAATTTCTGGAAAAGAGATCAAAACTAAAGTCACTCGAAATGAAGTGAGTATGTCCAATATTCTAGGACAACATCTTTGAGACCTCAACTGGTTTGACCGCTTAGAAATAAATAAAAAAAGCAAATGAGTACCTATGTTTGTAACCAGTTTCGTTAGACGACCTCTAAGCCGAATTTTACATTACGTAACTAGTAACCGAACTTAGTTATTCATTGATAGTTTTGCGGCTATTTACACGTGAAACGCTCCAAGATAAATAATGATCCCACCAAAAAAAAAATGTAAATAAATACTTATACTTATGTTACAAATATTTCGGATTAGCAGATACTGGTGACGATTATGTTGTTCACAAACTAAACTAAATTTAAGTTCAGTGCATCTTTATCTTTCAATTTCATTAAGAAAAGGACGGAAGACAAATTTTAGTTTTGCTACTAAACAAACGACTAAACAAAAATTTATCTTCTATCCTTTTCTTAATGAAATAGAAAGAAAAAGATGCACTGAACTTAAATTTAGTTTAGTTTGTGAACAACAGAATCGGCACCACTGATGAGAGTTACTTGAAAATAGTTTGATTAGAGGTAACCTTAATTATCCAACACAATAAATTTTTGTAACAAACGTCTTTTTTTTTTGTTCCATCATCCTCTATTTTTTTTCTCGTTGTCTTCCAGCTCGCGTAGCATGACAACCATGGAAACGGGTTTTGTCGACCGAAGAATAGACAAAATGACATATAAACAATCATAATCTGTCATTTTGTCTCTTCCGTTCTTGTAACTGGTTAACGTGCTTTCCGAAGCATAGATATCGATTCGATAGTCTCGATTATTAATGGACCAGTCACCCATCCACGGACCGACCTCTGCAAGCATAGCTCAACCTTCGATCAACCCGTGCGGTTGCTTTCGACTATACGATAAGCATAATCAGCCCATAATGTTGCCACTGCTGGAACACAGGCCTCCTCTTTCAGTGAGAGGGAGTGGGCCGTAATCCACCACGCGGGCCCAGTGCAGTGGAGTATCCTAACTAACATTATAAATGCGAAAGTGAGTTTTTTTGTTGCGCATTCACGCTAAAACGGCTGAACGGATATAGATGAAATTTGGCACATGGGTAGACTATGACTTGGAAAAGGACATAGGCCACTTTTTATCGACATACCACGCGGGCGAACCCGCGGGCGGAATCTAGTATACGATAATAAAATCAATCAATCTGCCTAGCCTTTTCCCAACTTTGTTGGGGTCGGCTTAGTATACAATAAAAGTAATGTATCACTTACCCAGCAGTAGTTCTAAGCTTTGTATCCCACAATAAAGGCAGGTCGTCGTCCATAGCGTTATCAAACACGCCTTTATTAAACTCAACAAATAATCTCCTTGCCAGCTGTTCCTTGAGAGTTTTGTAACTATCTCTATATTGTATAGCTTCCACGTGACACCGCCAGGAGGGGACGTTTTCTGAAAGTCGGGAAGTAACTTGTACTTAAAAAAAGATTTTACAAAAAAAAACACTCAAAACTGAAAAATAACTTTAATTTCGGAAGTCGGTGTCTTTGCTTTTCAATTTTCGTTTTTTGCCACCGACTTCCGAAATTAAAGTTATTTTTCAGTTTTGAGTGTTTTTTTTTGGAAGTCGTTTTTTTTTTTTTTAAGATTTTGTTTTTCACTTTTTATTTGTGGTACCTACCCCACACAAATTCTAATACCACTAGCTGATGTAAATAACAGTGAAGGAGTAAATGAAAACATCGTCTAGATAAACTAAGTGGGAAAAATACGTAATATTGAAGCTCACTCAAAAACTACACAAGCAAAGTTAATAAAATTTATATGGGACCACCTCGGAAGCATGACCTACCATACAAATGAAGAAGTCGGTTAAAAAATATATGATTGGGCACTATCAGGATAATTCATGCAGAAAATAAACGTCTGTCAAAATAGTATAGAAAGAAGTGTAATTGGAGTCAAGAGAAACAAAGTAAGATTAAAAGAAATAAAAAGTATAACTAAGTTTAAAGATGTGAAAAAAGTATGTATAAACAAAAATGGCGATGGACTGGACAATATATTAAGCGAGGAAAAAGAATTTCTGAAAGCCACAATATCAAGAATCTGGTCAATAAATAACAACCACTTGAACCACAAACAGTTCGCGTCAAATAGCTTAGCGGCTCTAAAGTTAGCCTGCGCATGCGCACTAGCATGCGCGCTACTGTTTTATAGGTAAGATTCACTACTACGCAGTCATTTTGTAGCCTACTTCAAAGTAGGCAAAGAGAGGCAAAGTTTTTTTTTTTTGACTCCTCTATTTGACGGGTTCTATAGATCGCGTTAAAAAGACGAGTTAAAAAAAAAACAAAAAGACTTTTACTTTATCTCCAAAAACTAGCTCTGCCATACAAAAGAAAAAACCATTTAATCACAACTAAATTGAGTATGTCTTACCTGCCAAAGAACCAATAAAGCTAATCCTATGTACACTCTCAACGATTGGTGTAACGCATACATTGCCAACCTTCTTCGCCAACACATCAACATCATCCTTCATTACCTCCACCATTTCCGTCACACTCATAGCCTTTTTAACTTTATTCTTCTTCGTAGTACTGTTCACTATTCTTAACTTAGTTTTTGGCACTTCCGGAGTACTAGGTACCTTCTCCGTATACAACTTTTTCTTTGATCTTTTGTCCGTTTCGTTGGCAATGTCAACTCTACGTTTAGCTTCAGACTCTGTTAAATACAACATTTTGTTCCTTTTCAAATCATGCCTTATATTTTCTTTCTCACTTTCATCGTCATCAAAATGCAGTTTTTTTGAGACGGTGTCGTTTTCATAGTTTGCTTTGATTGCTTTAAATAACTTTGGTATTGATTTCCATTGGTCTCCGTACAAGTCATTTAGTAATTTCTTCTGTGATAAGTGTATTTTCTTTATTGAGCATTGTTCTTGTGACTCGTTGGCTATGTCTCTTGGTGAGGACGGTGTGGGTTCGTGCCTGGGTGTGGCACAGATGATGTTTTGGGCTGGAGACCACCCTCCGATGCTGGGTTGTGATTCTTTTGCTGGTGATGCATCTTCTCGGGAGCAGTTGAAGGAGAACTGAAATTTTATAATAAGAAAATTTATACTTAAGAGACTAAAAATTAAGGATTAAAAACTTAAGTAGGTACTGATGGTGTATTCCCGTTCGTCCCACTGACTTCGTCCCCGTAGTGGGACGATCGGGAATTTACAAAAATAATATTAAATTTGTTCCCGATCGTCCCATTCATGATTTTAGGGGGACGAACGGGAATAATTTATTAATTATCTTTTAGGCCTCTTGGTCCCACCAATTAATTTCAGACTGGTTGTTTTCATGGTAAAAAAAAAACAAATTTTAAAATAAAAATCAGTCATTTATTAAGGAATAAAAATCACAGTTAATATCACAGAATCAACTTTACGTACCTAGGTATCAAAATACACATACACTGAAACATTAAAACAAAATAAAATTCTCCATAAAACTAAAAAATATGATTAAAAAAACAGTCAGCTTCTTAAATCAGCTTCTTTTGAAAAAAGAAAACGTCCTAATTATTACAAAGTCACACAGTTTGCTTATGTAGGTATACAGTGGCACATTTTTGCGTTAAACCTAACAAAAAATAAAATTTTAAGACGTCAAGTAGCCCTAAGTGCGGTGCTTCCATTATTACCCGAGGACCGTATTTTTGAAGGCTGGTTTTATGTCGCTAGCGAAAGCCCCGATGATAGCCAAAGTGAAAAATTTCGGCAATACATGCTGTCGCAGTGGCTTCAACCAAATTTCGTAAAAGTGTGGTGCAGTTTTGGTAAACGACACCGTACCAATAACTTTGCCGAAGGGTGGCATTTTAAATTAAAAAGTGAAAAAAAAACAAATATTTTAAAATTGCTTTCGGTGTTACATCAAGACTCCAACTTAATTAGGACGTTTTCTTTTTTCAAAAAGAAGCTGATTTAAGAAGCTGACTGTTTTTTTAATCATATTTTTTAGTTTTATAGAGAATTTTATTTTGTTTTAATGTTTCAGTGTATGTGTATTTTGATACCTAGGTACGTAAAGTTGATTCTGTGATATTAACTGTGATTTTTATTCCTTAATAAATGACTGATTTTTATTTTAAAATTTGTTTTTTTTTATCATCAAAACAACCAGTCTGAAATTAATTGGAGGGACCAAGAGGCCTAAAAGATAATTAATAAATTATTCCCGTTCGTCCCCCTAAAATCATGAATGGGACGAACGGGAATACACCGGTACTGATAACATATACCTAGATGTACCCCAAACCCGAATAAACTAATAAATCACACATCACAACATTATTGTGTGTACCTATTTGATTAATAATACTAACCCTTACTTGATAAGTTTGTTGTTGTACTAACCAGTGGACCAATGTTGACAAATTAAATAAATAAATATATATTATTATACATTTTTCCTTGAAAGGATAAATCTGCCTATATTTTTTGCAACTATGTTGGGCACGGCTTCCGTCTAACCGCTGAACACCAGTATTTTCCATGAAGCAACTGCCTATATAAACAACCCAGTGACTAGGTAATACAATAAGCCCCAATCCACAAATGACAGCCGGGACCAACGGCTTAACATGCTTTCCCAGCCAACCCAAGGAGTCTTGGTTATAAAGATGGTCAACCATTCACAGGCCAACCCCAGCAAGCCTAAATTTGATAACACAATATGGTGGCTGTTATTACTCAGCCATAAATTCCTCCTTGAAAGGATACTGCTTCAATTCACTAGCAAAGTATCAGTAACTCGTATGGTGTACATAATAAAGAGTATTCTATTCTGGGGCATAGCATCAAGATCTACTGGTGCTTCTAGCCAAAGAATCGTCACCTGCTTAGCCTTTTCCCAACTATTTTGGGGTCAGTTTTCAGTGTAACCAGATGAATATCAGAATATCAGAGAAATAGCAGTATTAGCCTATTAGATGCCTATTATTAACAATTTCATACAAGATTTTCTAGTATTCAGCTATGGATTAACCATCTTATTCATAAAAGCTGCTTAAAGTTAAGTTACGAATTAGCAACTGTTTAACCATACATCTCTTTAACTTTAAGAAACGTTTATGAATAAGAGGGTAGATCTTTAAATGGACGAGGTTCAGACTTACCTCAGCTGATTCTGATTGAATTGTATGTCATCATTAGCCAATAGACTATCTCGGAATGACCATTATCTACAATTATGAACTTTACCAGGCCTCTTCTTAGAAAGAAAGAAAGAACATATGTTTTTTCGACAGAGAAATTACTTACAAGCATTGATCTCCACTCTTGCTAAAGATGGGTTGGCTTATAGTACTTATAATCCAGGATTCCAATTGCTAACAATGTTTTTACACTAATTAACGGAAAAAAATAGATAATAAAGCAAAAGTTTACATACATTGCCATTGTTGCTTGGTTTCTTTTCATTGAGAGTAATCTTAGGCAGGTCATCATTAAATGAATGTTCACAGGAATCATTTATTGTTATCGGAGAATATATTTTTTGAGTAGATTGTGCCTGGAATAGAAAAAAATATAAGTTTTAATATGTAAAAGTAACATTTATGTTATTTATTTTTTAATAACCAACATTTACAGTTTGCACCAGACATACAAGTTATTGGTCAAATTAGGTAAACTTTTATAAAATTTGACAGAATTTGAGAGCTTGTGCAAATCGAATGTAGAAACTGTGTGCATAGCTACCTAACTTTTAGATATTGTAAGGAATAAGTACATATTTTTATAGGAGTACTAGCTGTTGCCCAGTACATTGTCTGCGATTCAGGATGAAAAGTAGCCTATGTCCTTCTCCAGTTGTGGTCTACCTATGTGCCACATTTCATCCAAATCCATTCAGCTGTTTTAGCGTAAGAAACAAACTATCTTTCACATTTTTATAATATTATTATTAAGAGGGTTCTTGCCCTAAGACAAGATTCAGATAACAATATTTGCAAGCAAATCAAATATGCTAGTGAAGTAGAATATTAATAATTAATTGCAAAACTAAATTTTATTTCCAAAAGGCATTTGGAATGTTTCTAAATACTTACTTACTTACTTTTTTTACATCTGAAACTAGTAGAGTATTTGGTGTTAGGATAGTTTTAAGTAACTGTAACTTTAAATTGCACTTTCATTTCTGTAATATTTGTAACAATTTTAACGAAGAGATATTGCATAGTGAAGTGGGTATAATACTCACAGTTTTTAGAAAATCATTCCTCAGTCTATCAAAAGATTCGTCAAGTATTATCACATCTGAACTTCTGTTAAGTTTATTTATGTCCTGAGTTGCTTTTGGCCTGGTTTTCTTCAAGGATAGCTTCAAAAATCCTGCAACAACATGTGTAAAAGTTTTTCTTCACATTTCAAATAAACTATAGAATGTCCTGTAAATAACATCGTTGGTGTATGTACTTACGGTTCCTCGGTCTGTTTTGTGTGGTTTTAGTGTCCATTGTTTTATAAAAAGTTTAATACACAAACGAAAACAATTATTAAATTATCCATGAGATACAAGAAATGTTTAAAAAAATGAGCCGTTGGTTGAGTACCTAGGTACTTGACTTGAGTTATGACAATTTGATTAGCAGTGTTACCACTTACCAGTACTTTTTAGTTTTTCAGGTCTGATAATTTATTTATTTGTGAATTTGTATTTTATTATTCTTCAGAATGATTTTTCATTTTTAATAGTTCATTTTGCGCTTTATTTTTGCTGTTAATTGATAATGTAAGCGGAGATTTTTATCAATTTAATTAACAATATCACATGAAAGATGCAAAATTTTATTGAAACACCATCTAGCGGTGATAGGACTAAGTTTTGACACCAAAAGAATCTCAAATAATTTTTCTATTCGTCGCTAGAGCGCGCTTGTAGTTAATAATTTGGTTCCACATTACTAGATGGCGCTGTCTGTAGTTAATTTTATTCACACTAGATGTCGCTTTAAAATATCCCGTGTTTTTGTCTAAATAATTACAAAATACACCCATTTATTCCCAAAATTATACAGAATATTGGTTATAATACATAATCTACAGTTTTTTTAAACTTTAGATGTAGACTAACTAAAATACTGTTCGGCACCTGTACAATAGGGCGTTCAAACAAAAAAAATCTGCTTGGTCAGCTTTTATTTGTTGTTATGAGTTCTTTAAAACCTTCACAGCTAGATTTGCATGCCTTTCATTTGTATTTACGCAAATAGCACCGACAACTGGGTCAAGTAGCATTGTACTATGCTTTTATTATGAAACAGATTTGGGCAGATTCACTTCAACCCATTATCATAATGTTCCTCACATTAGAATTATTATGGAAACACTTTAGATTTTTATCGGATCATTACGAACAAAGCTTTATGGTCCGTTTCCGTTCTAATTTGGAAATTATTGTAATTGTTAGATCATCTTCACACTACACCAACTGTTTAGTTTTTCAGACGGATATAAAAATTCATCTACACCTACTGTTTAGTTTTTCAGACGGATATAAAAAATCCTATGTACCTACCTACCTATACAACGTGTAACGTTAAATGCGCAAAACCTCAGACACCCCAACTGATTTTCAAGTTCAATTGACCTATATCAGACAGAAAAAATTGTAAAGGTTCTATGTGCTGTTTTAGTTTTGGAAGATTCGTATTTGCATTGAAATAAAAGCTATTATTATTCCGCGTATGAGAAAATTTGTGTTTGTTTACCTATTTTGGCGGGTTTGCGCATGTGATGGCTTGACCTATTAATAAATAGACACGGCAACGTTTTTATTGAAGATTTTTTGAAAAATGTGTCTCTAGTGGTTCAATTGATTCTGCTCGTTATTCTGATCAAACTATTTTCAGGTTTTACGCATTGAACGTTACACGTTGTATGTGTATTCCGATATACTAACGTAAATGAGGCAAAAAGAGTATGTATATGGATCGTAGCAGGTGGGTGGTGTTCTGTAGTTTCTGTCTACCCCCATGGGAAGAAGGGGTGAGTGTAAAAAACATACCCAAACTGAAACTTCGAGATTAGGGGAAGGTCACACAGACAATTTTTATTACTCAGTAATCTTTGGTATAAAAACTCAAGAATTACCACAAACTCATTTTCGCATTTATAATTTACCTAGTTGGGATGTTTTAACCACAGGTAAATCATCATTCTCCTGTCTTTTTCTTCCATACTTCTCTATCAGCCGTCATCTCAGAAGTCACCCCCTTTCTAGCCATATCATCTTCAACACAGTCCATCCATCGCTTCCTTTGTTTCATGTTTTAACCATAATGATGTTTAAAAAGCGTTACAATATCCTGACAAACATTGAGGTTACTGATGTTTCTGTTTATATTTTGTTTTGTTCCTCAATTAACAAATAAGAAAATGAAAAATAAAAACTTTTTACAAAAAAAAAAAAACAACAGACTTCCAAAAAAATCACTAAAAAAGTGAAAAATAACTTTAATTTCGGAAGTCGGTGTCTTAGCTTTTCAATTTCCGTTTTTTGCCACCGACTTCCGAAATTAAAGTTATTTTATTTTTATTTTTCACTTTTTAGTTGTGGTACCTACCCCACACTAATCCGAATACCACTACCTGCTATGTAAATAACAGTGAAGGAGTCAAACAGGATATCGTCTAGATAAACTAAGTGGGAAAAATACGTAATATTGAAGCTAACTTAAAAATTACGCAAGCAAAGTTAATAAAACTTTTATGGGACCACCTCGGAAGCATGACCTACCAAACAAAAAAAGAATAATCAAAATCGATTCATAATTGGCGGAGTAATCGAGTAACAAAAAAAAAAAAAAAAAACATACAGACGAATTGAGAACCTCCTCCTTTTTGAAGAAGTCGGTTAAAAAATAGCTACCTACTTACAAAAATTACAATTAAGTAAGTAGTGAATTTTGAATGAGACGATATTATTTTTGATTTTTTTGCTAGATTAGGTTAAGTTAATTAACTACTTATTTATTTATCTATTACTTGTCCGGCGGTGTCCGCTCAACTCGTTAGTGCCATAGGTAGGCATTTTCTACCAGTCTGCCTTTGGGTGACAGTAAACTAGTAGTAACTAGTAGTTACTTACCTAATAAATAACGCAGTTTCGTTTCCAAAATGAGGGTAGTAAGGTACAGTTAGTTATCTAAAATAAATGTAACATAGATGTGCTGTGATTTGATTTAGCAGATTTTTGTTTGTTTGTTTTTTGTTAACTATTAATTTAGTTACTTAATTATCTATTTTCTTTTACCTAGGAGTGTTATGGATAAGTGTAGTGAAATGACGTCGATGAAAAAATGGTAAGTCGAGACAACATGTTCTTTACTCATGTTGATGTGGTAACGCCGCATAATAACACCTTTAGGTATATACTTACGAATAGAACCTTTTACAACAACTGAAATGTAAGGATAGGAATGGTATCTACGTCAGGTGATCCTACATTGGCATGCCTCGTACTGTCCTTTCCCCGTTATGAGTATTTGAACACATCTGCGCCGGTTAGCACTTGACCTTTAGAAGAACTCAATATCTTGCAATCCAATATGGCTACCGGCAATTTAAAAGGACCTGACATATCTCCCCATGGAGCAAAAGGTAGGTACAGTCATGAATATAAATAGGTACGTTTCACTTATCTACGCTGCAACAGCAAGATTCAAAAACGATTTCCTGCTAAAGTATTGATATAACTACTCTTGTTCTTCTCTTCTCCTCCTGTCTGCAGGGTTTAAAGGAACTTAACAAGAAGTGGTGGCCCAGTGGAATGCAGTAGTGGCCCAGTGGTAACGGCCGTGACTTACGAGTTGTAGGTCGTAGGTTCGAACCCAGACAGGCGCTTTACTTTGTGTAAATTATTTCATCACCACTGCTCTCAAAACGGTGAAGGACAACATCGTGAGGAAACCGGCATGTCCTAGTGACAAAAATTCGAAGACATGTACCAACCCGCACTGGGCCCGCGTGGTGGATTACGGCCCACTCCCTCTCACAGAGAGGAGGCCTGTGTCCCAGCAGTGGGAACGTTATAGGCTGATTATGTTATGTATTATGTAACAAGAAGTAGACGACGGGGGCTCGTTCCTCATCGTCCATCCCCTTCGAACTTAACCTGTCTGAGTCGGGGTGCCCCCAAGGATCGAGATCGCTTCGCTCGCTCTTGCTTTTCGAGTTCTGCGTCAAGTATAGGTACTTACCTTTTATTTGATTGGCTGCATACGGTTCAATTAACCATTTACCGCACCGTATTAAATTAACTTGAAAAAATAATCTTATTGACAAAACTTTGAATTCACGCCTTCAGAACCAACGAGCTAAATAAAATGATGAACTTAGTCAACTTTGTATTTTTTCAGAGGAAAATGTCAATTGGGACAAAAAGAAAAATTACCGTGTTCAGAAAATGACAACTTTACCGCAAATCCAGAATTATACCCCGGTAAGTAGGTGAATTGTACCTACAGAAAAACATTTAAGACTAAAATAACATAGTCAAAGGAAATCTTTAATTCTAGCTGTCTTCAGTAGAGAATCTATACGCAAAGGTTCTTCTAGATGAGGAAGTTACACTGACTTTTAATAAGTGTTGAATATACCTATAAATACTCTAAAAACAAACCACTTCTTAATTTATGTTTATTGCAGTATAAATTATGTACGATTTTTAGGCACTCAGCAGACGATGGACAATTTGTCCGCGGGCAACTTGGAATCGTATGGAAATCTAACACGCACGCGGACAAAATGCTGGGATTTCCTTCGATTCCAAATTGTCCGCGGACAAAATTGTCCATAGTCCACTTACCGCCTCATGGTTTGCACAAAGCCTAGTTTGAGCGAACAAAATGGAAAAATACAAAACGCATTACATACCTACATAATTATATTTGTCATTCGTATTTTCAATCTTGAATCTTGTTTGCTTTGGATGTACCTAAACATAACTCTTGTCCTCCTCGCTCATAAAACAGCTGTACAAATACATTATAAATGATAAAGTAATGAAACCGTGACGTCTAGCGAGTTAAAAGCGTAATAAGGAATAAATAATGTCTATTCTACCCTTGCCCTTAAAGCCACGCATGCGCTGATCGCCCCGACGACGCAAAATGGCGTCTATTTTCTATTATAATAACTAAACTTGGCAAAATTGCACCGGTACACAGTTTTTAATAATAATTACAACTTGCAAAATGTTCCATTTATAGGACAGATCTTATTTTACATTGCTGCAAGTTTTAAAAAGGGAATTTCGTCGTGGCAGTGACCTCTGACACCGATACTGGCCGCTTTAATCTGAGACGCGTCGGAGTAACGATCGGTTGTGCGCGGAGGTCTAATTAGTCTGGAAACAGCTGTTTTCAAAAATCGAATGCTACAGACCTAAAAAATCGTGGAATTTCGCCAGTTTGACATCAGTTTTCGTTGAGTGCGGGTGGATATTTGTACCGACCATGTAATGGTGAGTGGCAATAGCCGGTGCATTTACGAAATAGTGACTTTTAATTATGTAGGTAGCGTAGTGTATTATTGTAAATTTTTGAGTGGAATGCGTAAAAACGTGCTTTTTCCTAGAAAATACAGTGTTAGTGAATGTTGTGTGTAGATTTTGAGTTTTTAATAGAATATTATTTTGAATGTTTTCATTTGATCGTCATATAAATATAAAATCGATAGAACGTCTGTCCGGCCACGTGGTTTCTCACATTTTCCTAGTGTTGTTGCATGAAATAGCACCTTATAATATTTAGTGGACAACTTAATTTTGTTCGACGGTATTGATTTGACGTTTCGTAAAACGTGTGATTTAATAAGTGTTGTGATTTAGGTTTTCACATTGTTATATAAAAAGCTATTAGTGAGTAAAAGTGATTACAATTACCTATTTAACTAAGTACGTAGGTAGTACAAACCATTCTAACTTCTAGAATCAAGGCTACCTAAAATAAAATAAAATAGGTACACTGTAGGTAAATAGCAAAAATATATAAAACAGCAACTTATTACCTATGTACTTATTAAAAAAAACGGCAGTTGACATAGAAAAAAAAACAATTTTAAAAACATGTAACTTTTAACACGCATATATTTTATAAATCGTTTTTGCTATTTTAATAAAAGATTACTTTTATGTACCTTATAAATGAACAACAGATTTACATGATAAGCGCACAATAACACGTAGGTACCTACCTAAGTACCTAGCACCTATAAAACATTATTATTTTTTATGTCTTTTAAAAAGAACATCTTTGCATTTTCGCAATTTTCCTTTGCCAGCAAATATTAATTCTAAAATGTCAGTGTTCATGCCGGAGATGCGGCTAACCTATTAAATATTTGAACATGCAGTAATAAACTTGTAGTTTTTACTATAGTAAATCATTGTTTTACCGTCTGACCATTAGGATATGATATATAGGAGTTCGTGGCACAGTAATAACAGTCGCACCTGTCAATCCGTCAGGTTAAGCTACGCTTGCCGGGGTTGGTCCGAGGATGGGTGACCATCTTTACTTACCGAGAGCACGTTAAGCCGTTGGTCCCGGCTGTCATTCGTAGATCTTTGACAGTGGTTACGGGTCGTCAGAAACCCAAAAGTCTAACAACCAGTCTTACCAAGGGGTATCGTGTTACCCAGTGACTGGGTTGTGGAGGGCTGATAGGCAGTCGCTCCATATAAAATACTGGTATTCAGCTGCATTATGTAAGACTGGAAGCCGACCCCAACATAGTTGGGAAAAGGCAGATTGATTATCTTGCTATTCACATTATTTTTCCACATAGGAATTTATATGTCACGCATTTTAATTTTACGCGACGGAATTGAACCCTTCAGAGATTACAAGGTTCCTGATTGACAAACCCAATAACACTTTACCCGAACTGGGAACTGAACCCAAGACCTCAGGCTCAGCAGTAGCGCTTGGGACCACTAGACCACGATGTTTTTTTTTTACGTATTAGGCCCGGCGCACATTAACGGCACAGCACGGCAAGGCATTTTTATGCGACGAATAGAAATGTACCTTAATAGTATGACAGTAAAGTTGAAATATCAACGGCAACGATCCTTAGGCATGTTGTGACGTCCTAAAGCATCACCATTGAATTTTCAATTTTATTGTCATACAGTTAAGGTACATTTTTATTCGTCGCATAAACATCCCTTGCCGTGCCGTGCCGCTAATGTGCGCCGGGCCTTATTGTGACGTAGGTAAGTATTTTATGGGATAAAATGATCTGTTTATTTTTTATTTGTCTCTGCCTACCCAATATTTCTGAATAGGACATTGTTGGCGGCAGGGCCGTAGCCAGAAATTCATTTCGGGGGGGTTATTGCAATGTTTTTTCCAGAAAGTAAGTTCCTATTTCTAATTTAAGAGAGGGTAGAAAAATAGTAAATACTGATTTAAAAGAAAAGTAATTCCTCTTTCTCGCAAATCTTAAAAAAATGCTTGCGAGCGAAGCGAGCTCGAAATTTTTAGCATCCAGATAAAAATACAGTATTTAAGCATACTTTTACTGGTATTGTAGATTATAAAGTACGCTTATGCGAAATAGATTACAATTATCTGTATAAGGAGGTACCCTATGGGGTCGATCTGGATTGAGATTCTAGTTTCTCGCATTTCGGGGGGGGTTTGAACCCCCCTGTATACGGCCCTGGTTGGCGGCCTGTTGCACTCATTTCTAGAATACTGAGACACTGACGCTACAGATAAATTAAATACCTAATGCTGACTGACACGTGTAAGTAGTAATACAATAAAATAAACATAAGAAGCCTCCTTATTTCATGCAAACTTTGCATACATTGCAATGAATTTCACACACGTGTAAGTAATGTCGGGGAATTAAAAGGTTACCTACTTACGCAATTTTCAAATATTTCACACATGTGACCTTATACAACTGTTATTTGCATTCATAATAAATAAAATGAAAAAGAAAGTGGTATTATGGAAAATAACTTTAAAGTCAGACATTTATTTGCTTTTAAATGCGGTATGTAAAGGTAGCAGCGATAGTAGTGGTGGCTCAGTGGTAACGGCCACGCGCGTCTTACGAGTCGTAGGTCGTAGGTTCGAACCCTGACAGGCGCTTTACTTTGTGTAAATTATTTCATCGCCACTGCTCTCAAAACGGTGAAGGAAAACATCGTGAGGAAACCGGCATGTCCTAGAACAAAAAAATCGAAGACATGTGACATCTACCTACCAACCCGCACTGGGCCCGCGTGGTGGATTACGGCCCGCTCCCTCTCACAGAGAGGAGGCCTGTGTCCCAGCTGTGGGAACATTATAGGCTGATTATGCATTATGCATGTAAAGGTAGTACAAATAAATACCTAATTCTTGAGCGATTGATGACATAATTATTTCGCCATATTTTGGCATAGCAATATTAATGCCTAGGTCCGCCTCTGTACATTTGTGTGCTTATTAAAATATTAAATCCATATCTATACTAATATTATAAAGCTGAAGAGTTTGTTTGTTTGTTTGAACGCGCTAATCGCAGGAACTACTGGTTGGAATTGAAAAAATATTTTTGTCTTGGATAGTCCATTTATCGAGGAAGGCTATAGACTATATAACATCACGCTACGACCAACAGGAGCGGAGCATAAATGAAAAATGTTGCAAAAACGGGAAAAATTATTCCTTTTTGAGAGCTTCCGTTGCGTGCGCTGCGTATACGGTTTTAGTTACGCAAATATCATGTATGATGGAATTGTTCCTCTTTAAAAGTTCTAAAAAAAAGTCCGGGACAGCATATGTCTATCTTATAAGATTGACTCACTATAGCCGTTTTTTATGGTAATCAAATTTGTTCGAAATTAATGCATTATTTGCGAAGGAGTTTCATCAACATAATATTAATTCTTATTCAAATAAATAGTTTTAACATCAAGTATTTATGTAGCCGTAAAATACTTTTTAATTCATTCGAATCGGACAATTAATTTATATATAACGATATAAAAATGCAATACGCGAACCGTCCGAAGCCGATGCCGGCGCCGCGCCGCGCCGCGACGTTTCCTACTCTAGAGAGGAGAGGATGGGCACACGGGTAAACCATGACCTGGAATAGGACATAGGATACGTTTTGTCCCTATATTCGCAGGGGATCGAGACCTACGCGGGTGAAACCGCGGGGCACAGCTAGTAAATAAATAAATACCAAAGCAATGAGCTAATTTAAATAAACAATAATTATTATATAAATCTACAATTACAGTTAATGACTAAACACTAAATTATTTTAAGTACATAAATCGTCGGTCAGTGGGTTATCTTTCTTAGATTTAGTACATAAGTATTTTAAAACAGGTAAATATCATACACATAAATGCAAATAGTGTCCCCAAAGTTGGACGAATCCTACGATACTATTAGGTAATCCTACTAATATTATAAATGTGAAAGGATTAACACAGGATACTTTTTATCCCGATATTCCTACGGGATCGAGACTTACGCGGGTGAAACCGCGAGGCGCAGCTAGTGCAAAATAAGGTAGAACATTTGCCGGATTTAGAAGCCATTAAATCAAATCAAAAGTCATTTATTCAAACTAGGCTGAGAATCAGCACTTTTCGAACGTCAAAATTACATAAGACAGTCCCCCAAAACGCCCACCCTTCACCACTTCCTAGTGCTTTAGCTGGGAAGAAGAAGTGGCGCAACAAACTCCACAGCAGCAGCATTTATATTTTTTTTTTTTTTTTATGTTACGAAATGGAATGACAACAATGTTTTAATTAAGATAAAAATAATAGGATTTTATAAATTCAATTGTTTTTGGTTCTCATGTCATTGTTGTACCTATTACTTGTATTACGTGTAATATTAATTATTATCAAGGAACGTACTTGTGACGGTGTTATTTCATTATTAATAGGTGTGTAACGATTTGTTAATTGCTTTGAAGTAAAAACACTAATTTAATTAGCCACGAATTATATTTTCACGTTCTTGCTTGGCAAATCATATTTTATTAATAACTAGCTGTTACCCGCGACTTCATCTACGATCCAGGATGAAAAGTAGCCTTTGTACTTCTCCAGGTCTAGGTCTACCCCTGTACCAAATTTCATCCAAATCCGTCCAGCCGTTTTAGCGTGAAAGCGTAACAAACAAAAAATCTCACTTTCGCATTAGATGTTTAGTAGTGCTAGTAAATTGTTAATCGTATAAAATAATTAGGATTTTTATGACTTTATCAACCTAACTTTCACTATTTATGTACTAAGTCGGTGTGCTAATTTAGGTTTATAACAGAGTAAATAAAAAGTAGTTAAAAAAAAGATATAGTTACTTATATAAAAATAATATTATAAAATAATGAAAAAGAAAAAAAACGTAGTTCGCAAAAAGTGTTTGGCAGCGGTGGGATTCGAACCCACGCCTCCGAAGAGACTGGTGCCTTAAACCAGCGCCTTAGACCGCTCGGCCACGCTACCACTTGTGAGCATGGTTGAAATTACGAATCAATTTCTGAATACGTTCTGTCCCAACACTTATGGCCTTGATTCAATAATTGGGAACAAAAACGTTACACTCCTTCTGTCGGGTAAAAATAAAATTGTATGCGATCTATTTTTGTTTTCGTCGCGTATGTGGCTTTATTTCATAATAAATACACCTATTATTTTTATAAACATTAAAGGATTATTGAAATACCATAATTTTAAAGGTAGGTAAATAATAATTTAAACACAATACAATTTTTTACAGCGTAGGTATTTTGACGGTTTGGCTAAATTTATTTTAATTCATCATCCTTACCACAGATAGGAATATTAATTATGATAAGGAATGTTGATAAAGTTATCAAAATCTTGATTGTTTTTGCGTTTTCAGTTATCAGTGACGTTTGATCAATAATTATCTAATTAGGTATAATAACTAATCTGCTTATTACCAGTAAATTATGCAAATCATTGTAGACAGAACAAACAGAACAGTGGGCCTAAACCGGTCACATTAGCAATTCTTCTAAAAGCATTTAATTTCCTGAATTTCCAGCTGTCATTAGCAATTCCTATAATTTGACACAAAAGCAATTCTTATTAAGTGGACCATTTTACTACAGTGAATTTCCATAGAAAACTGTCAAGCAGATGAATTATTTCGTAATATGAATCGCACGCAGATCATATTATGAATGGTCAGTTTATGACATTTTACGATGATTCATAATATTTTCCTATCATGATTCTGCCAAAGTGACTGTTTTAAGCCCCCAGAACGACACAGAATACAGAATTACTGAACAAACAGTTTTCAAACAAATATACTAAATTCAAATCTAATAGATTATCATAAATAAATTTAAAGCAGTTTATTTACATACATACCTACTTACGTGTAGAATTGCTATCCTCCTTTTTTTAAAGTCGTTTAAATACCTTTTAGGGGGTGAGTATTTTTAAACATATTTCCGAGTTGGTCCCCGTAGCAAACCTAGTTAAATAAAAAATCAGCTGTTCCATACATTCTGATCGTGTTCTAACCGATGAAGATGAAGAACTTTTAACTGATTAAAAAGGAGGAGGTTATGCATTGGACGGGTTCTTTTTATGATTTAAAAAATGTTGAAGAATATAGATGAAAATTGACCATTCCCCCCGTTATCTCCGAAAATATAGAGGCTAAAATTTTGAAAAAACATCTGTTTATGGTTCTTTACTCATAGATTACAGGAAAACGTATAAGAAGTCTATGGTCTTGAAATAACATGGTAAATCTCTCGAACAAACTTACCTACATGTATTGTGCAGTTGGAATGTATGTATGGGAGAACATATTTTTCAACTACAATGTTATTAATGTACTTAAGGGGGATGCGCTATGAACTTAAGGAGTTGTATTACTGATTCTAATGTTTATAATTCTGTAAATCCATATTTGTTACGGCTGCAAATCATATTTAGATCAACATACAACCTGATACAGACCTCTAATTTGCAAAAAACGTAAGAGAATTTGAATTTCGTGGGCTACCTTAGCGTATCCCCCTTAAGGTCTGCACAAAATATGTCAGCGGTCCGAACTTCGGACCCAGACCGCGGTCCTCCATTTGGCGACTCCTGATCCTGAAGTAGGGTATAGTATAAACCATGTAGGTAACATTAGATTAAACAATACTAGAAACTTCTTCCATTAATACTTATGTCACTTCTGGGTTTTACTTGGTAGAAGTGTCCCGT
This sequence comes from Lithophane ornitopus, assembly GCA_948473465.1. Taxonomy (NCBI): domain Eukaryota; kingdom Metazoa; phylum Arthropoda; class Insecta; order Lepidoptera; family Noctuidae; genus Lithophane; species Lithophane ornitopus. Next base: position 8,790,130 of record OX419638.1, on the reverse strand, counting down.
GTTTTATTGACACCGCGTAGCGTTTATCAGGTTGAAATCTCTTGATACGAGAGTGCGTGCACGTCAATTTCACATCAAGCACTGTATTATCAAGAAGATAGGAAATCATTATTGATGGTGATGATATTTTGCAAAAAAAAAAAAAGTACTTACCTTTATGAGTGAAGTTTTCATGTTAAGCCAGGCCAGGTGGTATTTTACTAAAAGAGTAGATCGGAAAGATGATTTGGTGTTTTGGAAGAAATACTTGCATAAATACTCACGCCTTTTTCCCACGGGGGTAAGCAGAAACTACAAAACGGCATCCGCTACGACCATAGAAATATAAAAAACTTATATCTATGGTTACGATCCTTAGGTTGTCTGTAAAAGATCGCTTTTAGCGATGAGGCCGCCCATTGTGTCACCCTATGTAAAATTTATACATTTATATTTGAAATTTTTATGGATATAAGTAATAGAGTATTCTATTCTAAGCAGATTTTTTTTATCAAAAAAATATTGTTTTTTTTTTTGTCAAGGTGACAAGGTGAGGTAGGTTTCCAGTCTAACCAAGCCGAATCTTATCTTTGCACTCAAGTACTTTATTCAATTTTTTCTACTACTATCAGATTCGGTCTCCTTCACTACTGTATTTTTTTTTTTTGTATCACTTCATTACAATATATTATCATTTTCGGAAACATTCGTCACTTCCTCATCAAGAGAACTTCCTCAGTTCTCTTCCGTAGGATTTCAATGCCTTTTACATGTTACTATGACGTAATTGGCCAGTGTGTATAGCCCAATTGACACAGTAGTGAGGCTTCTAGGTACCTACTTTCCATCTTCAGGGTCACAAGTACTATATGAATGTTTGGGTCATCGGAATAAGAGTGTTTTGTCAACCATTTTTCCCTTGGCACTACACAATATTCAAGATGATTTATTTACCATTGGAATGGTGGAGCGAATCCAAAGGTAAATTAGGACTATTATTATGGATGGAGAGAGGTCAAAGAAACTATGGATGGATTTTGTGAGGAATGATAATATGAGAGAGAAGGGAGTGAATGATAGCGTGACGGTTGACAGGGGAGAGTGGAAAGAGAAAACGTGTTGCGCCGACCCAGGGCCGTAGCCAGGAATGCATTTCGGGGGGGGGGGGGGGTTACAAATTTACCTAGATTTGAAAAAAATAAATACTAATTTCAGAGACGAGAAAGAAGAGAAATTAAGGATACAGTTTTATAAAAAAAAGTATTATTTATTGTTATTTTTAAGACAGCATTTTCATATTTTGCGGAAAATCATTATAAATAAAATATTTTACGATTTTAGATATTCTAAGTCAGAATTCGAATTGGTGAAGAGCTTAGTTATTATCAATTTTAATAAAGTCCCTGTCCTGTTTCTCTTTTCCCACCACTTTGCAATCATGACCAAAAAACAGCGACATCTTCAACATCTAAGGCCACTTTAGCATATGGTCCACTATGGAGAATATTGTTATGTATGCAAGAGCGAGCATTTAGCATCCCGCTTCGAATAAGTTAGTTTATTTTTTTCTCTTTGACCGTTCATTTGAACCCCCAACCGCCTACGGCTCTGCGTCGACCCCAAGTAACATGGACCAAGGGCTGGAAGATGATTATAAAATTCAAACTATTTTCTGTAAATTTATTGAAACCGACAGCTTAACCTCGTCCTACCGCTTTTATTTATTATTTTGATTAGATCTTAATAACTATCTGTTATTTATAGCACGTGAGATCAAACAAGGAAAAGTGGATTAATAAATAAATGCCTACTTAAGGGGGTGAATTCCATAATTATTAATATTAGAAAATTGACGTTGGTCCTCATTGCAACCTTTTTTCTCAGAGTTACTTACTTAAAAGTTATTTAAAAAAAAAAACTAAAATAAACTTGTTTATCTTTATTTTTAACCCCCGCCCCCGACGCAAAAAGAGGGGTGATAAAAGTTTGACCGCTAAGTCACTGGCACCGTAGCTCTTAAACGGGTGAACCGATTTGAATGCGGTTTTTGTGTGGTTGTTATTGAGTTTTTCTATCAGAAAATTCTCAGTAGCAGCCCGGAGTCTGGATTTGATACCGGTTGATGTCAATAGGCTCCCCCCTTATGGGACTTAAACATAACTGGTGAAATAACTCCTCTGCCTAATCGTTCGGGGATTTACACTTTTACACTTACCCAGTTACTGGGTTACGGAGGTCAGATTGGTGGTCGCTCCATGTAAAATACTGGTATTCAGCTGCATCCGTTTAGACTGGAAGCCGACCTCAACATAGTTGGGAAAAGGCTAGGCAGATGATGAGAAGGCACGAGGATTGATTACCACGCTTATTGAAATGAAATGAAATGAAATGAAATGAAATTGTTTATTCTTTAAATAGGATATTGGAATCACTTTTACACGTCATATAAAAAAATATTAAAAATAAGCTAGATGAGGTCGGCGTTTCCTATCTGACTACTCTGAGAAGAAAGGCCGAAACAAACTCAGAGGTCACAGTCTCTTTTAAAGTCCAGACATAATCTTGGTCAAGCCATATGAGGACCATGTAAATTCGAGTCTGAAATGGTCTTTTGAGGAAAGAACCACACAGATTTGTGTGGACCTGTCCAGTCAGTGCAAGCATTTGTCAGTAATGGCGGAGCTCAACTCAGAACTTAAGGAGCTCAGTGACTCGACGAACAATACCAAAGAAACCATCGACAAAATTAACTGAGAACGAAAAAAAAAATAAGAAAAAATCACATAGTCCTCACATTCACAAAAATAAAACACTTCACAAAGTAATCATGTCATTTTTAACCGACTTCTTCAAAAAGGAGGAGGTTCTCAATTCGTCTGTATGTTTTTTTTTTTTTTTTGTATGTTTGTTACGCGATTACTCCGCGAATTATGAATCGATTTTGATGATTCTTTTTTTGTTTGGTAGGTCATGCTTCCGAGGTGGTCCCATATAAATTTTATTAACTTTACTTGCGTAATTTTTGAGTTAGCTTCAATATTACGTATTTTTCCCACTTAGTTTATCTAGACGATATCCTGTTTGACTCCTTCACTGTTATTTACATAGCAGGTAGTGGTATTTGGATTTGTGTGGGGCAGGTACCACAACTAAAAAGTGAAAAATAAAAACTTGTAAAAAGTTTTGTATAAAATATTCAATAATGTCAATTTGTAAATAAAACTGGTTGATATACTTTGATGATTTCATGATATTCAAGATGGGTTGGCGATTCCAGACTTATATTATTTATAAGTCCAGATTTTCTTAAGATGTTTTCCATCACCAATGTCATTAATGTCCAAGATAAACTCAGAAACCAGCAGGCTCTTAATTAAAAATATTCTCTGATGTACCTACATTCATTTTCCTCTTGATCACTGCATGAAGCTATTTAAATTCTAATCTCTGTATTGTACTGAATACATATTATTATTCAATGTGCGAATGGATGACAGTTGAAAGGGAACGTTTTGATCAGTTGCCAAGTGTGTTTGCAACACTCTGGGGGAAGTCCTCTGATATATGGATAGTGGTTAATTCGTTTGCATCCTCATTGTAATCCAAAGAATCTGCTGTTCGAGCTCGTCAAAATGAAGTGAACAGTTGATTTCATTTCGCGATTTGAGGGTTGGCCCATAATTAAAGTTGTTCATAATTTTGAGTCAAAAGAATTAAATTAATTGTTTCTTATATTTCTGTGATCATGAAATACTGCAAGGTAAAATAAAATTCAAATCCTTTAGGATGGTGTTTCATAGATAAATGCAGTAGCTACCTACCTACTGCATTTTTCTAAGAAACAGTAGATTTTCTTTGATAACCGACCGCGGTTTAACTTTATCCAAGGAACACCACTTTTTTTTTTAATAACCTTCAAAAAATTTCAGCGCAGCATTATGCAGAATCATGTACTGAATATTGGTAACAGTGGGCCTCAAACGGTCACATTAGCAATTCCTCTAAAAGCATTTCATTTCCTGAATTTCCAGCTGTCATTATCAATTACTCTAATTTGGACACAACAATTCATATTTTGTGGACCATTTTACGAATCTCCATAGGAAACTGTCAAACAGATGAATTATTTAGTAATATGAATCGCACGCAGATCATATTATGAATTGTTGTTGCGCGTCGATGTGATGTCAACATGCTCGACAGCTTCATCCGACACATTATATAAAAATAACTTTATAGAGAAAGAGTATTCGCTCAAAAAAATGCTGTTCCACTCGACTTTTGGCTGGCTACGATTTGTCTGCTCTTGCCAACTGAAAAATGTCAATGTTCATTCACTTCACATTAGAATGCGTAATCCGATAACAATCTGGATGTTAAAATCAAAGATATAGATAATTATGATAAATCAAAACAGTTGTCCTGTGTCATATTGTTGGACAGGAGTTTGATTAGATAATATTAGTATAGTGTCGTTTGTTATCTTTTTGTAGGAACACGTGTGATGTCATAATGGAAAAATTATTTTAAAAAATCTGAACAGTCTTATCATCATTATCTGCCTAGCCTTTTTAGGGTTCCGTACCCAAAAGGTAAAACGAGACCCTATTACTAAGGCTCCTCTGTCTGTCTGTCCGTCGGTCACCAGGCTGTATCTCATGATCCGTGATAGTTAGACAATTGAAATTTTCACAGATGATGTGTTTCTGATGCCGCTATAACAACAAATACTAAAAAACAGAACAAAATAAATATTTAAGGGGGCTCCCACACAACAAACGTGAAGCCATGTTGGGATCGGCTTTGAGAATACCAGTATTTTACGTGGAGCGACTGCCTATCTGACCTTCTGAACCCAGTTTCTGGGTAACACAATACTACGAGACTGACTTCGGGCTTCGGACAACCCGTAACGACTGTCAAAGATCCACAAATGACAGCCAGGCCTTCCAAGACATGGAGGGGTCTTGTGTAAAGATGGTCCCCGGACCAACCGGCAAGTGTAGCTTAACCTGATCGATCGACCTGTGCGGCTGTTATCACTTAGCCACAAGCCCATTCTAGTCATAACTAACATAGTAGATATAGTAAATTGTACAATCTATAATATTACCACCATAGAGTAATATCTATGGTTACGACTCATTTTTAAAACTTTATTATCTCTTGTTAGTACTTCATCATCTTTTATTGCTTATTCATCTTTATCGTCAATTGTTTCGCTTTCATTTACTTTTATACTGGGTGTTAGGGTAGATACCGTTATCCTTGAAACTAGTGGTTTGGTGTCATCTATAATATACTTTTTCTATGGTACCAACATTGAAATCGCGAAAAAAAATCGATTGTTATCGATTTAAGTGAACACAAAAATGTATGGAATAGCTGTTTTTTTTTCGCGATTTCAAGGTTGGTCCCATAGAAAAAGTATATTATAGATGACACCAAACCACTAGTTTTAGGGATAACGGTCTACCCTAACACCCAGTATTTTATGGTGAAATAATAATATTTCAAAATTTCAAGGTGAGGATACCTTGAAAATTTTGAAATATTATTTATTTTATTTTATTTACAATTGACCGTTTGTGAAAAATTATGTAGTTTGTGAAAAGGCAGATTTTCCTTTGGCTTATTTGTGGAAATAACAAACCTATTTATTTGTATTGTCTTACGGTATTTTACTATGGGGACGGGCTGCAGACATCGAGTCTATCTTTATTCTGCAGAAAAGAGCGATCAGAGTCATTTATAATCTACGCAGGCGCTATTCTTTAAGGGAACTGTTTAAGGATATTAACATCATGATGGTACCTTGTCAATATATATACGAAAACATTGCACGTAAGAAAAAAAATACATCTTTTTAGTAAAAGAGGTGATAGACATAATTATAGTACTAGAAATAGGGACCTATTAGTTCAACCAGGTTTCGGACTGGCTAAAGTAGACTCATCTTTCATGGGGTACTGTTTAAAATGTTACAATAAAATCCCTCCCCACATACTTCAACTGAATGAGACGAAATTTAAAACTTGTATAAAACGCACACTATGTAGGCATAGCATATTATAAGTTGGACACATCTCTGATAAAAATGCTTGGCTTAATGCTGGTCCTGCTCCACAACCACAACTAACTAATTAACATTCGAAAATACTGTTGGAGCTGCTGAAGATTGTAAGACCATCTTTGCATTGTATAAACTCAATCTCCTTTGTATTATATAATTGCACAGGTGTGAGTACTATGTACTATAGAGCTACCATTTACCGGGTATTTTGTCTTTCATTGACTTGAATGTGCCCTGGCGGCTGGGAATGTCATGCTCACTCAAATGTCTCGCTAATAGTGGCGCATGTGTTGGATCATTTAGCTCCCTTCAAAATGGTTGAGCTGAATGGTGCTGATCCATGCGTCATGTTCGTGAACGGGCGCCGTCAGTTGTGACTGGTCATCTCTTAGCTGCCATGGCTTATTTTTAATTTTTTAATTGTTCTTATGTTATAATTGCGGACGCTTTTAACGTGCTTTCTACATTATTCTCACATGTATAATTTCAACATGAATGATGTAACAATATTTTGATTTAAAAGAGTGTCCATGGAGTTTCTGGCCCGTTCTTCTCCATAGGTACCTAGTACGCTTTGGAATGGGCAACTAGCTTCATATTTCTGACTGACTGACTCCGGGAAAATTCAAAAGTGCCTGTAAATGGTTTAATTGAAATAAATGCTTTGAGTTTTTTGAGTTTTATAATATACTAGTTGCGTCCTGCGGTTTTACTCGCATAGGTCTCGATCCATACCCATGTGCCAAATTTCATCCAAATCCGTTCAGCCGTTTTAGCATGAAAGCGTAACAAACAAAAAACGACAGACTCACTTGCGCATTCATAATATTAGTTATGATTAGTAGCGAGATATTAAGTTTGAAACCTTCTAAATACAGTTAGTGTGTTACTAACTCACATTAGTGAGTGATTGCGTAAGATTTAATCTGATCGGGGTTTATTTACATTTTTTAGGGTTCCCTAGTCAACAAGGAACCCTTATAGTTTCGCCATGTCCGTCTGTCCGTCTGTCCGCGGCTTAGCTCCGTGGGGATGATTTTTTTTTCTCGTCAATCCCATGGTGTGGGGTATCGTTGGTAAGGTCGTTTAAAAATAGTGTGAGTTTGTGAAAGCCATTTTTGCATTCAGGGATCCGTTTGCGGAATATTAAACTATAAAGTGCTAATTTTTGTTAGAGTCAAGTGTCCCCCCCCCCCCTGCCAGCTAAATGGTTGGTTTTGGATATGTGAAAAAATTCACGGCAGTAGCATATATAACGAAATTAAAAGGAAAACTGTCACCGCTACGTATGCTCCACAAGTTACCGAGTAATAATCGACCAACTTAAATTTGCAAAAAAACTTGTTCAAAAAACAAAAACAAAACTTGTTCAAAAACTTGTTCTCTGATACAGAATGTATGGGAGAACATGCTTTTACAACTACAATGTTAAATTTGTTTTATAAATTCATCCCTACTACGGAACCCTTCATTGTGCATGGTACGACATGCACTTGGCCGGTTTTTCAGATACTTATAGAACAAACCATACCAGTAACCTCACTCGCGACTTGCAAACTTACCCAGGTTTATAGCTAGATACCCATTAACATAAACTTTGAAAGCCCAAAGGTCCTACGCAGGCCCAGGCTATATTCAGCTGGATCAATAAGCCTGCGGGGAAACAAATGCTTTTAGCGTTCTCGTATATTAGGTTTAGATAGCGATTTTAACTTTGGGAGTAGATATAGAGTGCTCGTCCTCAATATTGATAACCGACTTCAAAAATGTTTAGTAAAATTCTATTAATCGAGGTTCTTAATAAGAGTTAAGGAGTGAAGAGTCATATATAGTATTTTATTTAACGAAAGGCGTTCCCTAATACCTGCAATAGTATAGCGTCAATATATGCAAAAAAAAAAAACTTTTTTTTTCCACCAACCTATTAAATTGATACTTACGTAAAAGAAACACTCTGTACACACACACACTTGTATTTCAACGTAGAAAGACAAGTGTGCGTATACAGAGTGTTTCTTTTCCGTATCAATTTAATACCTTTGTGAATTTTTACTAAGTATAAAAAAATAAAAAAAACTTTTTGTTTTTTAAGTTATATTTTTTTTAGCTTGTATATACGCTATATTATTGAAGGTTGCCCTTTGTTAGATAACATATTGTATTATTCGTGAAACGATTATTGATATAATCTTTTCTTACTTACTTAAGCATAATACAGTTTACTAGCTATACGTATATACAACTTATTTTTTTTACAAAATATTGCAAAACATTTTAAAACAAAGATGCTACTTTTTGGAAACATACACATAACGTCACGCCTATATTCCCCGAAGGGTCGGGCAGTGGTGTACCTATAGTACACGCACATTTCGCCAGTTATGTTTAAGTACCATGTAATAGGGGGCGAGCCTATTTACATCAACTGGGCATAAATCCAGTCTCCGGGCTGCTACTGAGAAATTCCAGATGGAATAATTTTTTGGAAAGTGTAAATAAAATCAATTAAGTACTTATGTACAATGTGGAGACGACAATACAACAATAAATGAAAAAACTGGCAATACTAATGCATAAGAGTATTTTGGAACTATCAAATAAATCCTAACATCGAAATTAAAAAAGTCATTTTTTCAAACAAACTAACTAAATAGCTGGGCCAAGTATGGGATTTGCCGATCTTTGAATAGCTATCGTAACTAAACTATTGGATATATTTGATTAATTTTTTGTATGTAGACCGAGTACGTCATTAGATATACGGAGTTTCATTTTTTGTCGTATTGTCGTTTCCACTTTGTATATTTTCTTGTAAATATTGACGTTCAAAATCACTGTTTATTTCCAGGACATAATTTTCAGTTGCCTACATTAATTGGCACTTAATTAGAAACTATTGATGCAATTTGAAATATCCGGTTCAAAATCTTAGAAGTAAATTAGATGAGGCAATACTGGGTGTTAGGATAGACACCGTTATCCTTGAAACTAGTGGTTTGGTGTCATCTATAATATACTTTTTCTATGGGACCACACTTGAAATCGCAAATAAAAAATCAGCTGTTCCATGCATTTGTGTTCACTTAAATCGACAAAATTTATGGAACAGCAGATTTTTTTTTTACGATTTCAATTTTGGAGCCATAGAGAAAGTATATAATAGATGACACCAAACCACTAGTTTCAAGGATAACGGTGTCTACCCTAACACCCTGTATAAAGAAGAATCCAGGAAATCAGACCTCGAGAATGTTCTAGATTTGATTGATCACATAAGGAAGACAAAGAAATGGTATAAGCTCATAAAGTCATCATACACGCGTAGACAGAATTTTCCTGTTTGGTAAGTTTTTCCCACGGGAAATTAATAATAACAATTGAAGAAATGACAAAAGGGTAGAAGGAAATTTTTGATACCTATTAAAACATGCGTTATTTCTACGCCATCATGACGTAATGCGGTCGGGTCTCAGGGTTTGCTTTGAAGCCGCTGCGTGTTATATTCTCCACTTCAGAAGGAAAGGAAATGTGTTTGCAACTATATTTCCCAATTTTATGGATGTGACAAAGAGCAGGAGTTCACAATTATAAGGATGTCAAATTAAAAACAGAATGTGGGAATACTTATACCTATTTATTTATGAATAGGTGTAGGTACTGTTGAGTTATAAAGGACTTTCCTATTTAATTATATTACGGTCGGTCGTCACAGTTTAGAAAAGGGTGTGATATCACCCTAATAGCCGACTTCAAAAAGGAGGAGGTTCTCAATTCGACTGTATGTTTTTTTTGGGTGTTTGTTACGCAATTTCTCCGCCAATTACTTATGAATTGACTTTGGTGATTCTTTTTTTTTTTGAGGTCATAATGCTTCAGAGGTTGTTCCATATTTTTTTTATTAACTTTGCTTGCGTAGTTTTTGAATTAGCTTCAGTAATACGTATTTTTTCCACTTAGCCTATATGGACGATGTTATAAGTTCCTGCCACTGTTATTTACATAGCAGGTAGTTGTATTCAATTTTGTGTGGGGTAGGTACCACAAATAGAAAGAGAAAAAAAAATACAAAAAAAAAACAACCGAATTCCGAAATTGAAGTAATTTTTCACTGTTTTGTGTTTTTTCTTTTTGAAGTTGGTTGTTTTTTATGAATTCATTTATCATTCTCAGACTTCTCCGACTAGTCTTGGGTTAACTAGCAAAAAGTATATCACTTATACATAGAAGGCACGACTTTTAATTTGTATTATTTTTTGGAAAAACCCATGCAGCAATTGCATTTTGCCGAACCAAAAGATGCTTTTATTATTCAGGGTAAAAATAATATCCTCCCGACCTAATTTCACACAGGCGCCAGATGCAATCTCTGTTCCTTTATTCCATAGTCCGATGAGATGACAATCCGACACGACCGGGGAGAGGTCAGGCGCAGGATGAACGGCTTTATACTTTCCGGAGCCGCGGAGGTGTCGTACCACCAACTTCCGAAATTCCAAGTAATCGGGAATCGAACAAAGGACCCCATGCTTAGCAGTCGAACTAACGACCACGAGAACAACGGGCCAGTTATCACGGTCATTCCCATAGAGAAACGGGTAAGAACCGATTACAATACCGATATTATTCCAAAATCGATGAATGCTCAGTTGATTTTGATTGGCAGTCACGTCTCAGGGATTCCTAGCGTGTGTGGCACAAATAATCTTTTGTCTACACGTTAGCCCGGGCTGACCCAGAAACCGGTTTTCCATTGTCTTACAATTCGATTATTTCCTTTCTATTATGATTCTGTTCAGGTGTGATCCGTTGAGGAAAACTGCTCTCATAGGTTATAGGGATTTACCTATGTTGAAGATGTATATTCTCAAACCTTGAGTTTTCTTTGGCTTAGAAAAACAAGATATCGATACGCTTTTCTGACATAACTTCATTTAATTCATTCTCCTATTTAATTAATGTTTATCTTGCTGTGTGATTTTGACATTAATCTGTTATTATTTATTATTTTTCCTCATTTAATTGTATCATCATAACTTTATTAACTTTATTTACGTATTAATCGCTAAATCACTTATGTAGATCAAAATTGTGACACAAAATTGACAAATGTGTGTATTGTTTTTGTATTTAATATGGGTCAAGGACAAATAAAGGAATGATGAAATATTTATTTATTTACACGTGGGAGCAGTGGTGGCCCAGTAGTAACGGCCCCGACTTACGAGTTGTAGGTCGTAGGTTCGAACCCAGACAGGCGCTTTACTTTGTGTACCTAATTAATTTTATCACCACTGCTCTCATTGCGGTGAAGGAAAACATTGTGAGGAAACCGGCATGTCCTAGAACCTACGTGGTAGATTACAGCCCACTCACTCTCGAAGAGAGGAGGCCTGTGGCCCAGCAGTGGGAACATTATAAGCTGATTATGCTACACATGGGAAGGTTTATGGTTCTGTCAGTTGACTATGATAGGTGTGCGGTCAATGAGATTCCACTAGAATCTCACAACCAAACCTGCATCTATCTATCACTAATCATCATCTGCCTAGCCTTTGCTCAACAATGTTGGGGTCGGCTTACCCCAAAAATATGACTGCCACCCTTTTGGGAACCTCAAATAATTCTAGTCAACTCAATTCATATTGTGGTCCTTAAAATACCTACTAATTAGCGAAGAAAGTCACCTCCACACCCACACCAGTGACTCTGCCCCCGGTCTCTGTTTCACTAATCATACGAAAAGAAACAGGAGCGAAGAAAGTGCAACCAACTCGGATGTATGCGCGGTTGGTCACAGTTCTAACCTAACCTTTTTGTTTTTTTTTGTTCCCGGGTTGGAAATTCCACACGGATGTCCTCCGCCCTGGGCCGGGCGAGAGGGTATGTCGGACCCTAACTGATTAAAAACTACCTCGGTGCTCCTTTCCCACACTTGCACCGGGAATCATGGGAACTAGCACTAGTTCCCATGCCTAGGCCGGCCTTCTCAAGTCTGCGGGGGGATTGAGGTGTACTCCCCTCGCAACGCGCCACCACCTCGGGTCCAGTTATACGAGGCGGCGCGGTGGCGGACGTCCCCAAGTCCACCGTCCCACTGCACCCGTTTAGGGGGGCTGGAAGAGGGCGTTGTCCGGCCTCCGCCGACGCCCGGTACGTCTGCTGCGGGTCGGAAGAGTGGTCTCGACCGCCCTCAACCTCTCCACAGCCTCCTTCTGTGAGATCACCGCAGCCCACGACTCTGCGCCCACCATCGTGTGAGCGACGGCCGGCAGCGACAGGTCTGTTCCCGCCGGACGGCAGCTTCTGTCACGAGAGCACGGCGCGGCTCCTCCCACGCGGCACACTCTGCCAGCGCCTCCAGACTACCTAACTTAACCCAACCCATTTGGTCGGGGTGGCTAGCTTAGTAACTGCGACGCGATAGATTAACCGTTGGCTGTTGCTCAAAAACCCAATAAAAGCCTATAAATAACGCCTGTCATATGCTAACGTCAGACGTAAGAACCTAATTGTACTGATAATACCAATACTAATAATTGATTGACGTACTGCTACCTACAATAATAATCATATAATTGATTGCTATTGATATTCTATCGATGGTATTGATTGATTAACGGTCACGTAGCTAGTTTTTAAGCACAATAAAGATTGTGAGATAAAACAAACTTGGCGATAAAAATTGCTAGTAATTTCGCAAATCATGTAGGGTCAGCAGTAGTAGCAGATGTCGCAGGAAATATTTAGAATTAGGCTTTCATATGAATCTCTGACATAGCTCACAATAAGCAAGCTGAAGTGGCAAGTGGCAATGGGTCAGCCATATTAGCCGTAGAACCGATGAACGTTGGAGTGGACGTATTCTTGACTGTTGACGGCAAATCAGCAAACATAAGGTAGGACGCCCGTAGGCTAGGTGGAGCGACGATCTTCGCAGGAGAATAGCTGAGAATCGAGCTGAATGGCGAGCAATTGGAGAGGCCTATGTCCAGCAGTGTTAGAAGCCAAAAAAGCGTACAATATAAAAAAAATCAACAGACACAAGACCAAGGTTCAGCATAACCCTAAAAATCAGAAGACTAAAGTGGAAATGGTCGGGACACATGATTAGAGGGAAGGAGAAATGGAGCAAAATAGTTACCCAGTGGTACCCAAGAAACGGCCAAAGAAAGAGAGGAAGACCTCAGAAAAGGTGGGATGACGATATCAAAGAGGACGCTGGAAAGACATGGGGTAGAGAGATAGACCACACAAAAGGTGGGATGCCGATATCAGAGAGGAAGCTGGAAATACAGCCAGAGAGAGACAGGAATGGAGAAGGTTGGAGGAGGCATTTGCCGTCTGGATACGAGACTGAACACTACACTTTGTTTGTACCACTAAAAGGCTAGTAATCTATACTAATATCATAAAGCTGAAGAGTTTGTTTGTTTGTTTGAACGCGCTTATCTCAGAAACTACTGGTGGGAAATGAAAAAATCTTTTTGTGTTGGATAGTCCATTTATTGAGGAAGGTTACAGGCTATATAACATCACGCTACAACCAATAGGAGCGGAGCATAAATGAAAAATATTGCAAAAACGGGAAAAATGATTCCTTTTTGAGAGCTTCCGTTGCGTGCGCTGCTTAAATGGTTTAAGTTACGCAAATATCATGTATGATGGAATTGTTCCTCTTTAAAAGTTCAAAAAAAAAAATCCGCGACAGCATATGTCTATCTTTTAAGATTGGGTCACTATAACCTTTTTTATGGTATTCAAATTTGTTCGAAATTAATGCATTATTTGCGAAGGAGTTTTATCAACATAATATTAATTCTTATTCAAATAAATAGTTTTAACATCAAGGGTATTTATGTAGCAGTAAAATACTTTTTAATTCATTCGAATCGGACACTTAATTTAGAAGTTATCGTAAATTATGCAATACGCGAACCGTTCGACGCCGGCGCCGCGCCTCCGCGACGTTCCCTACTCTACAGAGAAGACAGAGGATGGGCACACGGGTAGACATGACCTGGAATACGACATAGGATACGTTTTATCCCTATATTCCCACGGGATCGACACCTACGCGGGTGAAACCGCGGGGCATAGCTAGTATAATATATATGTCCAGCAGTGGACTGCTAAAGGCTGATGATTGTAGGAGCGCAAAATGGGAATAATTAGAGGTTCCGTTAATATAATGTCATTGAAAACTTCACAAGGATTGGTTCGCCCAAAAAATTTAGTGATTCGTTACGCAGTGATCATTTGTAGGAAAAAATCTGTACAGGTTTACGCCATAGGACATTTTTCAAGCGGTATAGTCGAATAAACATAGTCATAATATTTAAATTAACCCAGATAATGTTTATTTCCCAGCAATGGATCAATAGTTTAACTTGATTGATTTTAAACATTTAAGTAATTTTAATGGGGATCTCCAATTTTATCGTGAAGACCCTTTAAATAAAATTAGTTTAATGACTTGTCCGATGATATAATTAATAATAAATAATCGTAGAGCTAGCTCGTGTTTGGTCAAATAATTATGGCCCTACGCTACCTCAAATTGCTTAGCATGATTCTCCGTTATGCCGAAAATACTCCAGCATTAATTTTGAAATAAATATGTTAAAGCTAAATATGATAAATGCTAGGTCTAGGGCGAACGAAGTCGCTGGCAAAGTGTTGGTCTTATTTATAAATTATCTGCATTTACAGTCCTTCTGAGCTTAAAGGTGTGTCCAAACATAAAGCGACAAACGTGCGCAGCTGCCGCGCGTGGCATGCCGCGCTGTGATTGTGTGCCGCGCGCGAACGCTTCTGTCTACTTGCCGCGCACAAACATTTTTAACTGACTTCTACAAAAAGGAGGAGGTTCTCAATTCGTCTGGATGTTTTTTTTTTTTTGTGTTTGTTACGCGATTACTCCGCCAATTATGAATCGATTTTGATCATTCTTTTTTGTTTGGTAGGTCATGCTTCAGAGATGGTCCCATATAAATTTTATTAACTTTGCTTAAGTCGTTTTTGAGTTAGCTTCAATAATTACGTATTTTTCCCACTTAGTGTTTAAAGACGATATATTATTTGACTCCGTCACTGTTATTTACATAGCAGGTAGTGGTATTCGAATTTGTGTGGGGTTGGTACCACAAATAAAAAGTGAAAAAAAAAATTACAAATAAAAAACAACCGACTTCCAAAAAAAACACTAAAAAAGTTAAAAATAACTTTTAGTTCGGAAGTCGGTGGCAAAAAACGAAAATAAATTGATATATAAATTTTTTTTTTTGTGTTTTTTGGAAATCGTTTGTTTTTTTTTTACCTAACTAGAGCGCGGCAGAAGTTGTCCTGCAAACACCGCGTGTTGCTGCCGCGCTCTTACCACTCAATGTTTGGTTTGGACACACTTTAAGACTCTGACCTTCTCTCTGTTAGATGGCCCAGTACTGGTTGGTGTCACCATCTTCAAATTATGGTTTATTTTACACTAGGGACCCGCTCCTCCTTCGCACGGTTTTTACGACTTAACAAAAATTGAGATATCCTGGTTAAATGTAACTTTAATATTAACGTAATATACACATAAACCTTCCGGAAAACATCTCTAAACGATGGTGTAAACCTCATCAAATTCTGATGCATAGTTTAGAAGAACAAGACGGACATACACATACAGACAAACACGAAAAACGACATTAATTTATAGTATGTAGGTACCTATAGATTTCCCAAAATTAGGTACTCGAGTTTGTTTCCAACATTCCAAGATAAATGCAATCTAAAATCAACCGTAATTAACCATTATTACGCT
The DNA here is from genome assembly GCA_948473465.1 of Lithophane ornitopus. Classification (NCBI taxonomy): domain Eukaryota; kingdom Metazoa; phylum Arthropoda; class Insecta; order Lepidoptera; family Noctuidae; genus Lithophane; species Lithophane ornitopus. The sequence continues at coordinate 8,774,273 of OX419638.1, read as the reverse complement.
CATAAAGTTGTTCCTAGATTATTAGCATTAGATTTAATTCGATAAGCAGTATTAGGGAGATTAGTTAGTCTAATCGAGAATAGGTAATCGATAAGATCGAATAATAAAGAACTGTTTCTTTTATCGACTCGTTAACGCCGTTACTTTTGATAAAGCCGCTAAGATTAAATATAGGAATTTTCCTCAGTATAATAAAATGACGAATTAAGAAATTTTTTACAGGATAAATGTAATGCAAGGCTTGTAAATTTTGATAAACTGGGCACTGCACTCTAATTGCGTAGCTTACTTTCAATCACAATCGAGGGTTTTAAAGAAAATGCCTAACCCATTGCTTCTTAAGTTTGAAAAATACGTCTGCTGGAAATCGTATCAGCTCCTTATTTTGAATCATATTCCACCGGAAATTTTCTCTGGAAAATGTTAATTTTTTTAATCGGTTTTCAGTAACTTTTCCTTTATTTCAAATTAAAATTACATTCGCTGTACGCAGCACTCCATTTATGTAAATAAAACAGCTGAAATGAAGAAATCAGCAATGGATTTTTGAAATACTATAGCGAACGACGCGTGAAGCTCAGAAATTAATAAATCACGTGGCGCGAGCGCCACGGGGATTGCGGCAACGTGTGTTTTGCCACAGTAACGATACATTGCACGCGAGGTAATGAAACAAATCAGGTTTATTGCATTCCCATAACGTTCCTGAAATAATTTCATGTACCGGTCTTAGCTAATTTTTATTGTGAAATTGTGAATATACAGTGAGCATTGTGCGAGATTTCTGAAGCCGATAGATTATTTAAAAAGTGAATTTACAATGCCCGGCACCGGCATAAAGTGACATTTGGAAAAATATCTAAAGATCCGCATCCGCATCCGCGGATGTGAGCCTTCAAAAATCCGCATTTGAATCCGCATCCGCATCCGCGAATGTGAAAAAATCTGCATCCGCAACAATTCTGCTCCGCACTACACTAAGTCAGCTCAAAATGTTACCATTGATTTACGGCCTACTGAGTCAGTGTTCAGGGTACGTGCATCAGGCACACCTTGGACAGTCAGGCCGCTTCAATTTCTCTTGCTCATAATCAGCCTATATATTTTCCCACTGCTGGGACACTGGCCTCCTCTCGGAGAGAGGGAGTGGACCGTAATCCACCACGCGGGCCCAGTGCTTGTCACATGTCTTCAAATTTTTGGTTCTAGGACATGCCTATTTTCTCACGATGTTTTCCTTCACCGTTTTGAGAGCAGTGGTGATGAAATAATTTACACAAAGTAAAGCGCCTGTCAGGGTTCGAACCTATGACTCGTAATTCGCGGCTGTTACCACTGGGCCATCACTGCTCTCTCTTGCACACTAATATTTTGTATGTTTTTAGACAAAATGTAAGAAAAACAGATAAAATGTAGTCGTGAAAAGCTCCCACTAAAGGTTCGTATGTATATAAGTTTTCTAAGCAGAAAGGAGAGGTTTATAACTTTTATTAATTTGATATATTAGCATTTTAGATATGTATGCGCTGGCGCAGCTCAATACGGCCTCTGATTGGTCACTTATTGTTTACGCTCCGCCTACAGCAATTGACGCTGAGATTTCTTATAAGCAAATAACTGATCAAATCAAATTATGATCAATCATGATATTTCAATATTGTTTTTAAGCGGGCGAAAAGATTAAAATTCCAACGTACATTGGTATTTTAATCTTTTTAATATATAGATAATTGCTTCATATTTTGGAGGTATTCCACTCAGAGGCCCTAGACAAAGTGACATTCTACCACCGATAACGATGATGGAAAAGGCAAAAGGAAATGATGGAAAAGGCAAATGATGATGGAAAAGGCATAAGCTATCGAAAAGCGTATGTCAATCCTGTTGAAAGTCGTTGTAGAAATACGAAACGTTTTCGAAGCGATTGTCACTTGTCTAGGCTCTCAGAGCACTGAATTACAAGCGTCATGTCATCGCTCTTTTCTTTCTTTCCTATGCAATCCGACAGTGACCGCGGTCAAACTCAAAGCATTTATTTCAATTAAACCATTTACAGGCACTTTTGAATTGTCAAAGAGTCGGTCAGTTAGTGAGAAAGTTGAGGCCCATTCCAAAACGTAGATCTCTATGGAGAAGAATGGGCAAGAAACTCCAAGGACACTCTTTTAAATATGGATATAGATAATACAAAATCCTGGGTACAGTATTCTTGTTGCTTTTTTATGTGAGAGCAATGTAAAGCAAAAAATAATCAAAACAATTCAAAATATAAGATTAAAAATAAGCTCTGGCTAATAAGAGATGACCAGTCTCAACTGACGGCGCCCGTTCACGAACATGACCACGGTTTATCTGTTGTCAGCGTCTTAATATCCCATCGTTCCCAGTAGCTCATCTAGGCCCATTATTTCCCATCGACGAAGGTCATTCGGCAGTGCGCCAAGGATTTAACGATCCCACCATTATGGCTACAGTTTGCCCATGACCATGACATGCCATAGCATAATCTAATCAGTGTATCCGTATTTTTGTTTGTAATGAATAAACTCCACATTAATGAATCCATAAAACAAAAAAAACACCAGTAGTATGTTATAATTATCACTGAGGAAACTGGCATGTTCTAGACTTGAAAATTCGAAGACATGTGACATATACCAATTCGCGCGGTGGATTATGGGGTTGAAACACTCTCTCTGAGATAGACCTGTGTCCCAGCAAGGGGAAAATTACCATGTTGACCCGTGTCCTAGCAATGGGAACATTACCATGTTAACATGCGTCGCAGCAATGGGAAGATTACCATGTTGACCTGTGTTCCAGCAATGGGAACATTAATATGTTGACCTGTGTCCCAGCAATGGGAACATTACCATGTTGACCTGTGTCCCAGCAATGGGAACATTACCACGTTGACCTGTGTCCCGGCAATGGGAATGTTAAGCATGCGGCAATCAAAGTCCATTTTTTTTTTAAAGATGTTCTATCGTACCTTCAATATGATGTATGGGATTTCCAAATAGCCAAAGTCCTAGTTCAAAGGTTTCTTTTGATGTAGATACATACATTATTTTTACGTATTTCTGATTTGGATTTATTTCTGATGGAGTCTAAAAGAAAAAAAAGAAATCTAAAGGCCAAGGTCCACCCACAAAGGCCATGATATATCTTTCCTTTTTAACCGACTTCTTCAAAAAGGAGGAGGTTCTCAATTGGTCTGTACGTTTTTTTTTTTTTTTATCTTTGTTACGCGATTTCGCCGCTAATTATGAATCGATTTTGATAATTCTTTTTTTGTATGGTAGGTCATGCTTCCGAGGTGGTCCCATATAAATTTTATTAACTTTGCTTGCGTAGTTTTTGAGTTAGCTTCAATATTACGTATTTTACCCACATAGTTTATCTAGACGATGTATTCATTTACTCCTTCACTGTTATTTACATCAGCTAGTGGTATTCGAATTTGTGTGGGGTAGGTACCACAACTAAAAAGTGAAAAATAAAAACTTTTTTGGACTTTTCAATTTTCGTTTTTTGCCACCAACTTCCGAAATTAAAGTTATTTTTCAGTTTTGAGTGTTTTTTTTTGGAAGTCGGTTTTTTTTTTTAAGTTTTTATTTACCGAAGAAGTCGGTTCTCAATTCGTCTCATTTTTTTCGGATTAAGTTCTGGGGTTTTATATGTTTACGGATTCAAAGTCCAAGTCAATCTGCCTCCTGCCAGGGTTGCGGGATAGTCCGAAAGGGATACCGGGACCCTGGCAACAGGCAACTGAAGGAACACGGGTGGGTTTTAGTCAGTAAAAGTCTGACACGTCCTTCCGCTCCGCCCAGAGCGGGAGAAGTCATTTGATGATTTCCCAAAAAAAAAAAAAAAAAAAGTCAATCTGCCTTGCCTTTTCCCAACTATGTTGGGATCGGCTTCCAGTCTAACCGGATGTAGCTGGATACCAGTATTTTACATGGAGCGACTGCTTCTTTGACCTCCACAACCCAATATCTGGGTAATACGATACCCCTTGGTAAGACTGATTGTCAGACTTTCGGGGTTCTGACGACTCGTAACGACTGTCAAAGATCCACGAATGACAGCCGGGACCAACGGCTTAACGTGCTTTCTGAGACACGGAGGAGTCTCGATTGACCTAAAATGATGAGCTATTTCTAGTAATTATCGTTCTAGTATTTAAAGTTTTGGCAAAAGATGTTTACGTTCCCAAATCTTCATGGATTGGGTTTCCCAAGAGCTTAAAGTCCAAATTGTTGATGGTTCAAAGGTAGCTAAATAACATTTTAATTTTAAGAATATTTCCTGATTACTGGGGATTCCCCTGTTAACGAATTCAAAGTCCAACCCAATAATAGCCAGGTATTTAATAATATTCATACGAAGCGCTCTATATTTATGAAATAAAGAATGCGTAACGTAGAATCTCATATGCTCTATGTATAAGTAATAATAGTTATTATAGTAAATCAGTAACAAAGATATAAATAAGTATACTGTCTTTATGGGACAGCCCTCCGCAAATTAACTGTGGGCACTCAGCTCCTTATTTTGAATCATATTCCACCGGAAAATTTCTCGTTTTTTCAGTTACTATTCCTTTATTTCAGTGTTAAATTACATTCTCAGTAAGCAGCACTCCATTTATGTAAATGAAACCGCTAAAATAAAAATAAACAGAAATGGATGTTAATACTATAGTGACTATATAGTACCATAGACTACGCGTGAAGCTCAGAATTTACGTTGATAGAATCACGGGACTCGAGCGCGCCCCCCGTTACGAGGAGTGCGGCTACGTGCGTTGTGCCACGGTCACGATACATTGCGCGTGAGGTAATGAAACAAATCAGGTTTATTGGATTCCCATAACGTTCCTGAAATAAATTCATGTACCGGCCGTCATAGTATGATATGCTGAATTCATCCCATCAGTCTGCGGAGGGCTATCCCTGACACCCTGTAGATAGACAGTCAAAGCTGTGAACTCGTCGCAAAAAATAGCGTCATAATAGTGAAAAAAACACAAAAAAAACATGCAATCGAATTGATAACTTTCTCCTTTTTGAAGTCGGTTAAAAAAGTGGAGCGCACAATAATATTTGATCTGATTCTTATAAACCTTCTTGTATTTAATTGTGCGGCCTCTGTTGGCTAATCAATAAATAAATTAGACTACCTAATTAAGCATAATTTAAACAAACCTTATTTATTTAAACTTTGCGCACACAAAAAAAAGGTACAAAGGCGGACTTAATGCCTTAGGCATTCTCTACCAGTCAACCAAGGGTGGTGAAGAGATTAGATGGCGGGTGCTCTGATTGAGAGGAACAAAGAAAAAAAAAATAAGGAAAAATATATATATCATAATGCATTATAGATAAAACAGTTTTTAACACTACATAAATACGCAATCAACTTATGATACATAATTACTTACATACATATTTACTATAATATGTACCTATAATAAGTTAAGTTTGGAATTAGCAACTGTTTAACCATACATTTTCGACGTTTATAACGTCTCTTTAACTTTAAAAAACGTTTATGAATAAGAGGCTTAATATACAAATTCAAGGCAGAGAGGTGTATATGACTCCACTCTATTTATTTTGAAAAAATCTCTGCAATTTCCGCTTAAATGCATGCGACCTTATAGTTAAAAGCTTTTTACGAAAAACTACATACAAGTTTACGAAAGTTATTTCAGCCCAAATTAAGATGGCGGTATGCTGCCCTGTTTCAAGGTTAAACTCATAAACATAATTAACGGACAACTAATTTACGTATTATGTCAACTTTCCTTGAACTCGCGGCGGCTCAAGAAACCGGTTTCCATTTTTTTGGCGTTTGTGTAATCGTATCGAATTAAATATTTGCTCATTAATAATATATACTACGGATACTTTCAATTATAACCGGTAATGTACGCCTTTAAAAAAAAAAATGTAAGCGAGGAGGGGTACCCAATCAATGCTGTGACTGTACATAGATTGCTGAACGTGATAGTTATTTATGCAACTGTTATATAATAACGGGTATTAATAGTATCACATAAGTCTAACATGAGTGGAAAAGGCTAGGCAGATTGATTTGCCATATCACAACATTCCTCATGCTAGTTAAGTAATTTTTAGAATATAATATAATATACAGAACAACAGACATAGGCTTGTAAACGTATCTCTAATTCTCTTTTGCAATTACAATTCCGCGCTCACATTTCAACAAGTTATTGAACTCTTAACCTTCCGCTTGTAAACAAACTTTCTCTATTCAATTAAAACAAACAAACAATATTGTAACGATTATGTAAATAACAGAATAATGTACCTAACGTCTAAATATAAAAATTACATAACTATTTTAAATAATAAAAATGTTAATGATTGGCCAGAATATTCAAAATCAGACCGAGCGTGCATAAATTAAATTCATGTGATTAATTAATTATAGTTAAACATCATCTGTCTAGCCATTTCCCAACTATGTTGGGGTCGGCTTCCAGTCTAACCGGATGCAGCTGAATACCAGTATTTTACATAGAGCGACTGCCTATCTGACCTCAACAACCCAGTTACTGGGTAACACGATACCCCTTGGTAAGACTAGTTGTCAGACTTTTGAGCTTCTGACTACCGTAACGACTGTCAAAGATCTACAAATATCTGGGGGACTAAAACGGCCATATTAGCAATTCCTCTAAAAGCAATTCATTTCCTGAATTCCCAGCTGTCATTAGCAATTGCTCCCATTTGATACAAAAGCAATTCATAATTTGTGGGCCTTTTTACGAATCTCCATAGAAAACTGTCAAACAGATGTATTATTTCGTAATATGAATTGCACGCAAATTATATTTATGAGTAGTCAGTTTGTGACATTTTTCGATGATTCATAATATTTTCCTAATATGATCCTGCCAAAGTGGCCGTTTTAGGCCCCCTGTTCTTTGATTTGTAACCGACTTCTTCAAAAAGGAGGGAGTCCCAATTCGTCATTATGTTTTTTTTTGTATGTTTGTTACGCGATTACTCCGCTAATTTTGAGGAAGATTCATGGACCCTTTGTATTCTAAACTGAGTTCTAAAATCCTGAAGGTCACGGTAAACGCCCCTGTTATGTTTGCTTTTATTCCCGCCCTTATTTTCAAGGTCGAATTTGCTGCTTAGATTTTGTGTAAGTAGTTTTTTAGGGTTCCGTACCCAAAGGGTAAAACTGGACCCTATAACTAAAACTCCGCTGTCTGTCTGTCCATCTGTCACCAGACTGTATCTCATGAACCGTGATAGTTAGACAGTGAAATCACAGATGATGTATTTCTGTTGCCGCTATATCTACAAATACTAAAAAACAGAATAAAATAAATATTTAAGGGGGCTCCCATACAACAAACGTGATTTGACATTCGAACACGCTTGAAATTTTCACAGAATATTTAGATATATAATGTTATTCACTTTAAAAATAAATAATTAAATTAGAATAAAATAAAAATTTGTAATAGGGTTTACCCTTTGGGTACTGAACCCTAAAAACACCACAAATTATTTTCTGAAGTCGGTGGCAAGAACGAAAACACAAAACCTAAATTTTTCACTTTACAGGTCATTAGGTAGGTCACATTTTTGGGTGGTCCAACAACGTTAAAATAATAATATGAACTTGAAAACAGGTTTAAAATATATTTTTTTGGCTACTTATTTAATACTTATAAGTGTTCTGTAGGTAGGTAGGTAAGACGTAGGTTCCTAATTCGGTAATTAGCTCGAGCGCATGTTATTTGCAAATATTGTGATGTCATTTAATTATTGGCATTATAATCTATGGTAGGTAATCATTTAAATAGTAATCATTGATAAAAGCTACATCTAAAGATACTAAATTAGATTGTTCAATAAGATAGAATATAGGTATTTACCTTTGTAGGATTATAAAATAATTAGATACCTATTTAAATATATTAAAACAAATCAAACTAATTTATTTCGCGTACTTTAAGGAGGTACCTATGCATTTTAATTACCTAAGTAAATATTTTTTATTTAAAATAATTTATTTAAAATAAATGATAATATCATTTAAAACTTAAAGTTAGGCATTTACTAAAAAATAAATGCTTTGACATCTCCCTCTAACCGGTTTTGCTCAAGCCCGCAACATTTATATTGTGCCCGCTACCACTGACGAAATTCTCAAAAAGTTAAAAAAAAAATACGCGTTTGAATTCTCGCCCCAAAAATTTTTACACATTCATTGTAAGTACCGAGCATTGACCGTATAAAACCGGTCCAATGCCGGCAATGTACGATGCCGTCTGTTGCTGACGAGACTAGCCTTTGTAGTCTTATCATTATCACTGATTGAGTTGTCCACTTGATATTAAAGCCAGAGGTTTCTTACCTGAATGAACAGTTTGCCGTCAGACGCGCTTCCGAACGCACCTGCCGCCGGCCGCATTCGAAACACGACAACGGCCACACGTGAACAAAAATGTAATTAATTTAAATATCGCATGTTCGAACTATGCAGATGTATAGATGTATATGAAATAATATTGAATGTAAATATTTTATTTAAAAGTGTTTATAAGTGTGTGTAAATATTAAAAAATATTTTGGTTAAAAATATTTTTTGTATTCTATAAAATCCTGTGATATTAGTATTAAGGAGTCCCGTAGAAGAAAAGCAGGCAGTAAGTATTTATTTTATTTATGTTGTGTACGTTTAGAAATGCATGCTTGATGTACTTCAATAATGGATACGAGAAAAAAAAAATTACCTACATTGTATGTACAGGTAAGCATTTTTTTTCCAAAAGTATGTGCAAGTTTTTGTGACCCCATTGTATATTAACTTTGACATAAAGGTACCTGTGCTAAAACCAGTGTATTTAAATAAATTATATTAATATACCTACCTACTTGAATTAATTTAAATAATTATAAAATAGGTAAAAAATAATTGCAAATAAATAATGTCAGTCTAGTGTTTAAAAAAACTAATTAACTTATTAAGGATACATGTCCCTACAAAATACATAACTTTCTAGTTGGTACCTAAACAGCTGCATTACACGCAAAACAAATTAACTTAATACGGCCACTTGTCACTACAGTATAGATAAGTAGGAAATACATCATTTATTGAAGTATATCAGAAATAAAACAAGACTATGATGAAAATACACATATGTCAAGTAAGAGTTAAGGCTCGTACAAACTGACGCGATATCGCGTCTGTTTGCACGAGCCTTTATCCTATTTTTTGAATAAGTTTTGAAGAAGTTGAAGTAACTTACCTAGCTCAATAATAGCATTAAATTATTTGTAATTATATCGTTCATAAAATAATAAAATATGAAGTACCTAATCGGATTAGTTACAAACACAATTAAAATAAAGAAACAATAATATCATATTAATTACAAATCGGTCATATCGCTTTCTTATGACATAATAGCTACAAAAAAGTACATTCTTTATAAATAATAATTCAAGCAGAATGAACAATCGAATCATAAATTCCTGAGTAAAAATGTCACTGATAGTATTACCTATAAAAAGACTTAGTATAGCAATTTTTAAATAAAAAAATTTGGTATTATTCCTAATATGAAAAACAGTCTAAAACTGCTGTTGTTTTGATCAACTGACTGAAATGATAACAGACTAACAGCCGGTTTCTGATTTAAGTATTTGAAGTTGAGAATTTCTCAAACTCTTCTTAAGCATTACTTAAGGTGATTCCTTTAATGTCACCCGCGAAATTCAATACGTTTTTTGCAAATCAATTTTAGGAATCACCTTAAGTAATGCTTAAGAAGAGTTTGAGCAATTCTCAACTTCAAATACTTAAATCAGAAACCGGCTGACAGAAACAGTGTTTTAGGGTTCCGTAGCCAATAAGGAACCCTTATAGTTTCGCTATGTCCTTCTGTCTGTCTGTCTGTCTGTCCGCGGTTCAGCTCCGTGACTCTTAGTACTAGAAAGCTGTTATTTGGCATGGGTATACAAAATAATCACGCCGATAAAATAGTAAAATAAAATAATAAAAAAAAAAAAAAACATGTTTTTACTTTACTTTTTTTTTCCAAGTCCAATGTTAAGTTTGTTGTTGCGATAAATTCATCCCAACTATAGAACCCTTCATTGAGTGTGGTCCGACAGGCACTTGGCCGGTTTTAAAGTTATTTTTTTTTTTATGTTTTAGGCTCTAGTATACTCTTCTTAATCTAGGGTCTCATCCATCCCCTTATTTCAACCCTTAAAAACTAAAAGAGAAACAAAATAATTAATTAATTTCATAGTTTGGCGCGGAGAACGGCACTCCCTGCTTAAATACACATCTTTAAAATAAATATAAAATTAGAACATTCTCGATATTTAAAATTTTCGTACAGCATGACAAAAACAGCATTCTAAAAACATCAATAATAAGTTTTAAAAAAACTTTGGCGTATTTTTATACACAGTTATCTATCCAGTTTTGTGTCTAGCGTGCCTTTACGAGCTATTACTACTGTATAAATAATAGGAGAAAATGTCAAAGTAAATGTCATGCATGGGTACTGTCATATAGATTCCATGTAAAGTAAGCCCAGGAAAACAGTCATAAAACCAAATTAATTTATGAAAGATTCTTCCTTGTAACCAAGTCACGTATTTCTGGATACAATGCGGAAGAACGTTGCGTAGGTACCTAAATAAATTATAAATGAGTATTCAAATTTCAATTTATTTATTAACCGCTAGTTTCCCACTGCGTCAATCAAATATCATAACCCTTTTGTTCTTCAAAATAACGTTTTTAATATTTTAAATAAAGACGCGTTTCGTAAAATACATTTTCATAACTGTATTATACGTTTTCAAAACGGTATTATACATTTTTCAAAATTGTATTACACAATTTGAGTAAACCTAAGTTTATGCAAATAACATTACCAACTTCATTTCACCTCTAAGAAACTGTCGTTATGTTGGTAAACAAACTCCCATGCTGTCGGTCATTGGCCATCAACACAACGCAAAGAATGCAAATAATAAGAATGCCGTACATTTTTAATTGTTTTACCTTCTCAATGTTATTGAACACTTAGAACAATGCCGTCGCTTAACGTTATTGTATATTAAGTGCAATACTGAAGTGGAGTACACTTCAGTAAATAAATATACCATTAATAGGATCCTCGAAGTAATTACGTAACACAGTCACAATCCCAATGATGCTATTCGTTTTGACAAATCAACGATTTTCATTGCGTTTAGACTGTTTCCAACGTAATTATGAAGCAATGGACGATTTTCTTCCAAAATCTTTCAAATTGCGATACAGTGTTTTACGAAATTGGGGTGCAGGACTATTAGATACTGGGGTATTTATTGGGTAATTTCTTGTCATAAATTACCCTACGTCTGGACTAAATACGGGAACAATTTAAAACTCCGTGATTCTCACATACGTTATGTTCGTCTTTAGGTATATATAATTTTTTATATGTATTTTCATCGATATTTTCGGCAATTGCAGAGCGATTAAAAAAATATTTTTTCAATATTTTGCTAAAGGAAGCTAACGCGGTGGTCCAATATAAATTTTATTTTTCACTAAGTAGTGTATTTTTACCCGACTGCCTGTATAGCACAGAACTGGTGCCCTGAGACAGTGAGGCGGGGTCGCGGCAGACCACGTAGGAAATAGCGGCACGAGCTGCATAGGTTCCGCCAAACTGGAAGGAGACGCGCGGGCTCGCGAATGATGGAGTGGAGGGAGGCCTTTGCCCAGGATGGGACAGCGTAGGGTAGGAAAAAAAAAATTGAGGGCAAGCGCATTGCCATCTCTCTCTCACACAGATGGGAGGCCTGTGTCTCTCAACAGTGGGCACGTCATAGACTGATTGTGCTGTGCCTAATTGCTTATATTAGTGCCATAGATATCCTAACTTAATATAAAAAAATCGAAAGTGAGTTTGTTTGTGTGTTACGCTTTCACGCTAAAACGGCTGAACGGATTTGGATGAAATTTGGCACATGGGTAGACCATGACCTGGAGAAGGATATACTTTTACCCTGATCTTCCCACGGGATCGAGAATTGTGGGTGAAACCGCGGGGCGCAGCTAGTAAGTTATATTTCTATGGTTAGTGCCAACAACCGGGCACAAAATAGATTATTGGAAGTCTCGCAAAAACAGGGTTAAACGTGCGAGCCATAGTTAAATCATTGTATTTTGGTAACAATCATAAAGTTTAGTAAGTCGACGTCATTTTAACGAGTTTTTAATCGTACCGTTTAGTTCTAAATTACAAAGTAAATGTGAGAATTTCCATTGTGACCACATTCCTAGATAACTCTTAAATATGACACCTTATGACCATTTCATATTATTTTCGTCTTTTAGTTATCATCACAACTCGATTTATCACACGCGATTATTATTTTTTTCTATTCAATTCCATTCTAAATATTTTATTTCACATGAACTTAAATAGGCTCTTCTAAAACGTTATTTTTTCTCAATAAACGGAAACCACCATCAGATCTGCGATTCCCACATCGAAGATCAATCGATTATTTGCTTATATAGGCAAAATAGTGTAGGTAAAGGAATGAATAAAATATAATATTTAATAAGTAAATATAAGACCGATGAATTTTCCATACAAACGTAATACCTGAATCATTTGCAATTTGAGCATATTTCCACCGTATTATGTTGATATTCCGATTCAGACAGTATTTTTTAGGTTCCTACATCTTTTTTCCCCGAAAAACTTACCTAAAATGAAGTTTAAGTGAATTTTTACATTGTAAATGACATGTTTTCATATTGTTTTTTCTGTATTATAAACAGCAATATTTGTAATATTGTTTCAGTAGAAACATAGCTTATATTATCAAGTTTCAAATTATAGAAAAAAAAATGAAAAAACCTTAAGTTTTTATTAATCATTTTAGGTATTACGGAACATATCCAAACTTATGCGTCAAGCAAATGTCATGTCAATATCAATGTGTGCGTGGTCGTACAGCTCACATTACAGTGCAACATTTGTAGCACTCGATTTGTAGTTGCGACCAATGCTCCCCGGCCCCTTATGGAGTGTTCTTATAGTGTTCGAATGTGAGTGCCAATCAGACCATTTCTGGGACAATGGTATAAAACAAACATGACCTTTATTAAGATTTAAGACTGACAAACGCATTAAAAAAAAAGTTCTAAGAATTTGGCAACTTATCCTTCAGTTTCCATAAAAAGAGCATTGATAGCCTAGTGGTGTGACCGTCAGACTGCCAAGTCTCGAATTCGAACCCAAGCCTCTGACTTTTCAGATTCATGTGCGTATTGTATGATTATCATTTGGTTCAAAAACAGGTTAAGCTACTTTTGCCGGGATTGGTCCGTGAATGGGTGACCATTTTTACATATCGAGACTCATCGATGCCTTAGAAAGCATGTTATGCCGTTGGTCCCGGCTGTCATTTGTGGATCTTTGACAGTCGTTACGGGTCGTCAGAAGCCCGAAAGTCTGGCAACCAGTCTTGCCAAGGGGTATCGTATACCCAGTTACTGGGTTGTGGAGGCCAGATAGGCAGTAGCTCCATGTAAAATATTGGTATTCAGCTGCATCCGGCTAGACTGGAAGCCGACCCGAACATACATAGTTGGAAAAGCATAGGCAGATGATGAGTCAATTTGGTAAACAATTCTTTTCCCTTACTTTGCAATGAGGCATATTTTATACACCCATAAGACAATAATTTAAACATATCAAGAATACCTATAAACAGCAGCACAAACCTGCACTGATAACAATAAAATAAGCAAAGCCAATGCCATTAGTACCACACGATTCAAACGTCAATCTCTCCATGAATAATCGAAAACAAACCGTTCAGAAACGTCACCTTGTAATCAAGCAAAATCAAGTGTTTTTAAATACGATGAGTGGACTGTGTGAAAGATGATAATGGCTAGAAAGGGGGTGACTACTGAGATGACGACTAATAGAGAAGTCAATCAATCTGCCTAGCCTTTTCTCAACTATGTTGGGGTCGGTTTCCAGTCTAACCGGATGCAGCTGAATAACAGTATTTTACATGGAGCGACTGCCTATCTGACCTCCACAACCCAGTAACTGGGTAATAGAACACCCCTTGGCAAGACTGCTTGTTAGACTTTCGGGCTTCTGACGACCCGTAATGACTGTCAAAGATCCACGAATGACAGCCGGGACCAATGGCTTAACGTGCTTTCCGAGGCATGAAGGAGTCTCGCGGTATGTAAAGATGGTCACCCATCCACGGCCCTGCCGCACCTGATGGATCGACCCGTGCGGCTGTTATTACTTAGCCACGAGCTCTTCCGGACGACTTTTAGAGAATTATGGTACAGTTTAAACTAATAAGAATACATGCACAAATAAATTGGGATAGGGGCAAGAGAGTGATGATGATATAGACTATACATCCCAAATTTTCAAAAACCGAACTGTACATTGTATAGTTCGTTTTTTAATTAATCCCGTAGAATAATTTGACATTTTACGTGATTGTCATTTGTTTTTTCAATTTGGAGTTGGACATTTGCACCTGTCAAATTAGTGTACGTGATTAGATTAAAAAACGAACTTTAGTGTTTATAGCCGAATAGAACTGAAGTTCCAGACATAGCTTATAGAGTTTAGCAAGCATAAATAGCCATAAGCAGACTATGTTAAAGTCAAATAATTTATAATTAGGCACATACAAGGCAGTTTTGAACGTCAAAAACAAAGAAATAGAACTGATTCTGGTTATGTTTGTCAAATGACAGTTCGATCAGACGAGTTCTAGAGTGGAGACCGCGTATCGGCAAGCGTAGCGTGTGATCAACACAGCTAGATGGACCGACGACCCTAAAAAGGTGGTCGGGAGAGACTGGATGCGAAGGCAATGGACAGGGTGTTGTGGCAGCTTGAGACAAGCCTGTGTCCAGCAGTGGACTGCGTTACGCTGAGTTGATTGATTGAATGTTTTTACGAACTTGTAAATATTGTGAAAATGGTTACGAAACGGTTATTATGGCTGCGGGTTTCTTTAAATTATGTTAGTAATTGCAAAATAACGGTTATCGGATCAGTATATGTTACGTTTGCGTTGCGTTTTGCTTTGAAAACATTAACTGTTAAACGTGCGATAACTACATCTGGGTATTACAGAATTCAATTATTGTACAGTTTTTTTGGTTGCAATATAATTGCCCGTGGACATTGCTCGCAGAACAGATGGCCGATGGGGCCGAAAGGTTCTAGAGTGGCGAACGCGTACCGGAAGACGTAGCATTGGAAGGCCCCCCCACAAAGTGGATCAATGACCTGGTGAAGGTCGAGGGAAACCGCTGGATACGAGAAGCAGAGAACCGGTCGAAGTGGCGGTGCTTTGGGGGAGGTGATAATTGCCAATTTGGACTGCACTTAAGTATCCTATGTCCTAACCTAGGTTATGGTCTACCCATATGCCAAATTTCATCCAAATCCGTTAAGCCGTTTTAGCGTGAAAGCGTAACAAACAAACTCACTTTCGCATATATATACTAGCGTCCGCCCGCGGCTTCGCACACGTGGTATGTCGATAAAAAGTACCGTATGTCCTTCCCCAGGATTCCATCTATCTCCTTGCCAAATTTTGTCGAAATCCGTGGAGTGGTTTAGGCGTGAAAGGATAACATAGAGACAGACAGAGTTACTTTCGAATCTTATAATATTATAGTATACTATGGATTAGTTAGGAAGTTAGGCTTAGAGTATAACTCCAGGTTAGGTAATTATTTATTACATAATTTGTATAAAATATCGTGTTTCTTGTTAACTCTATGCGGCAGATTGCGGCACTAACTTTAAAAAACTTGCCCAGTTCCGTTGTTATAAATTACAAAGAAACTTTGAAAGTTCTACTGAAAATAATAACAGGAGAACTTTTTTATGTTACGTAAATATTGAAGTTTATTGATTACACAACAGCTCGTGGCTAAGTAATAACAGCCCCACAGGTCGATCCATCAGGTTAAGCTACGCTTGCCGGGGTTGATCCGTGGATGGATGACTATCATTAAATACCATGACGTTGAATGGCAATGCTGATTCTTTGGGCTAAAAATAGGCCAGTCCTCTGGTCACGTGAAGAGTCGACCAATCGCTTAGCGATGTCCAGAAATACTCGATGAGCGCGTGGACCCCAAGGCCATAGTGTTTCAACCCCAAACGGCTCAAACATATAATAATGTTATATTTGCACCGTTTGAGGTTTTCTGCTCCTGTAGCAGCTGCCCCAGCACAGTCCGCCGTGTTAGGAAGATGGGATGGCGCGAGGGTGTCGACACAGGTTGCATCCCACACCAAAGGTCTACCCAACTTTCAAGGCATTATGGTCATTCCGTCTGGCCTCTTTCCAAATAAATAAATACCTAACTATACTAAATAGCATGCATATTAGCCACGCGCACCAACGAGTTCGAGCCATCGACTAGTGAAACCAGGAAAAATTAAAAGGTTAATACAGGTAGGTACCTACTTAGTGGGTCAAAAGTTGTCACGTTTTTTTCGTTTTTTTAGTCCCCCAATATTTATCAAGTTTTTGTATGATTTCATGGAATTTTCCGTGAGGGTTGTAGATCGAAATATACTATACTTACCGGCTATATTAATTATTTGAAAAATGTTTGAAGCCAGTGTTATATGAAAGTAGGTAAGCGACTACGGTTTATTTGCCGTGTGTGACTGACACGTTTTTTCTACGGCATGGTTTACGGATCACGCGCACTAGACGGCCACGACCACGACCGGCAGCGACCAGGTAAACTAAAACCGATACGAATCGCGCAATTGGTCGCAACGGCCAACTAGCCGCTGACCATACAATAGCACTAGACGGCCACGACTGGCCGGAGTCGTGGCCGTCTAGTGCGCGAGATCCCATATACGCCGAGTGTAGGCTCAGTCGTCATTGTTGTATGGAGCACTATGGAAGCTTCGTTTTTTCTACGGCGCCGTTTATACGCCGTACCGTAAAGAAACCGTGCCGTGGTCCTTAGGTATACCATTTTTGGTAGATACCTAGGTACCACTGTGGTGCTACCCGATAGAGTTTAAGCAATTTCAAGATTATTTAACCTCTAAGTATAAATACGAATTTAAACTCACACATACTTAAATTCACCCCTTCTTCCCATGGTGGTAGGCAGAAACTACAAAGCGCCACCTGCTACGGTCTTTCCTATACTCCTTTTGCTTTATTTACAACTTCTATAATTCATCTCATCTGCCTAGCATTTTCCCAACTATGTTGGGGTTGGCTTCCAGTCTAACCGGATGCAGCTGAATATGAGTGTTTTATATGGATCGACTGCCTGTCTGACCTCCATAACCCAGTTTCTGGGTAACATGATTCCCCCTGGGTAAGACTTTCGGGCTTCTGACAACCCTTGATGAATGCAAAGATCCACGACAGACACCCGGGTCCAACGGCTTAACGTGCTTTCCGAGGAGGAGTCTCGCTATGTAAAGATGGTCACCCATCCACCGACCAACCGCGGCTGGCGTAGCTTATCCTGATGGATCGACCCGTGCGGCTGATATTACTTAGCCACGAGCGCCTGCTTTCTCATAAATCTAAATTCAAAAAAAGAATACCGAATGACGTCATACCGCTAATAAATTGGGAAGACAATGATTCCGCAAAAGGCGAGACTGTCTCGCATAATAAGTGACTAAGTGACGTATGTGACGTGACGACGAAACCCAAATTGTGCGTCTAGTAGTCGCAACCGATTCTGCTGAGCATTGACGTTCTGGGGTTGATTCCCGGTTCGGGTAAAATGTTATTGGGTTTTTACATCTGGAATTTCTCAGTAGCAGATCCGAGTCTGGATTTTTGCCCGGTTGATGGCAATAGGCTCACCCACTACTACATGGAACTTAAACATAACTGGCGAAATATGGGTGTACCTTTAAGTGCACCTCTGCCTAAACCGACGGGAAAATCAGGCGTGGTGGTATGATATGATATTAAAATAAAAATGTACAAAATAATAATTATAAAATGTACAAAATAATATAAAATGTACATAACATTGTTTTTTTTTTTTTTTTTTAACTTTTGAGTCCTACAGTCTCGCTGCATTTTTTAACATTAGTATCAAACTGTTAGATTAAATCATTGAAACCATTTTCAAAACATACGATTAATTGATTTGAGTGAATTCACAAGATTAAACAAAAACATAATTACGATTAACTTTTATTTCGGAAAATTCCGAAATACCCATGATTATGTTATTTTTATATTCAGGATCAAAGAATTTTTTTCTGATTATTGTTATCGCGAATAAGCACTCAAGCTACATACAATTGATTATATTGACGTCAGTTATGTTTGTATTTTAATACATTAATCTTTATAATAATACCTTCAAAATATTATTTAACCCATTTAGGCCAAGTTACTAAGTACTTCAATAAAATTTTGAAACCTCGATAGCAGTTTTATCTACTTAATTTCGCAATAACATTGCTATAATCTAAGGTGATAAAATAATTCGAAACGTCAAGTACTAAGATGGTGCATTACTTTAATATTTATTATGTGCATTTCGAGTTTGTGATGAATTGTGATGAAGAAAATAGAAACACAAAAGTTTTTTTATGCTTTTCTGTGCATAAAATTACAATAAATTCAATAGTGAGATGATCACTCTTTTATTAATCAAAATTAACAAAGAAAAAGTAGTAGTAAAACAAATAATACCCATCACTTCAACATCATAAGTATAGGTTGCTATACTTACAAGACTTGTCACTTGTCACAACAAGAATTGTCTTTTTTGAGATAGTAAACATCGTAAAATATTAAATTGGACAAACCTGATTATTATAACAATATTATACTCTGTCACCGAACCGGTTTTATTGGATTCCGAGAATGTAGAATATGGCATTGAACTTCAAATTTTTTAGATGAAAGACGGTTCCTTTCGTACCTGCAGGTCGGAAAATATCTGCAGGTAAAATATTGTATCTAGTGAAAAGTATAATAGTCCTCCAGGCCGTATTTCGGTCACAGCGGCCAATCTCAACGGAGACTAGCCTTCGGCGCGGAAGATATTATAGTTATAGTGCACAAGTGTGTGCGCAGACACAGGTGCAATCTCTCTTCCCGCACTCTCATAGTCCGATGGGACGGCAATCCGACATCCGACACGACCGGAGAAACATCAGGCGCAGGACCAACGGCGACACGTGCTTTCCGAGCCACGAGGGTATCACACCGTAAACTTCCAAACTCCGGGCTCTTACTAAGAAATTCCTAATATTATATTTATTCCGAGTAATAAGTATCTAGAGATTAGTATAGATTCTCTTAGAACGTAAAACAAAACAAATTAAGTGATTACGCACACAGATTTTCCGAAGACATCGAAATAATCTTATATAGGTGACTATTTCGTAGCAAAACCAACGAGTGTGTACTTACATATGTTAATAATTAGCAGATAATTATGTATTTATGCGTAAGGTTTATTATTGGCATTGGTAGTGAGCGATGAAGGAAACATCACGTCCAGGGCAAAGTAATGTAAGTTACATTATTGTGTATGTGTTACAAGTAATTTACTGTAAGTCAAGTTGGACTTATATTAGGACTAAGTTGTGGCGGTATCTACATCGCCACATGCGAACTACGCATCAAAGATCTGACGTCAGACAGACGTCACATAAATCCTGCATCGCGCAATTAAAGTTTACCGTGCAGTGGACATATATACGAGAACCCAACATCAATCGTTGGGCAGTTGCCCGCCAAACACAACACCCGTCTGGTCGGAGGATCCTCCCTTTTCTATGGAGTATGAGTGAACTTTACACCCTGTTCCTCATACCCCTAAATTGGTGACCCCGAATATGAACGTCAACGCAGCCTTCGTGCAACTACTCCAGCGTGACGTCATCATCATCACTCCCGCAAGCTTTCAGTGAGGCGAGTCACACAGCCAAGCCAACACCCGAGGCGAAAACGGGTATCCTGACCACCAGCATGTAGCGACCGCGCATTCCTGGTCATCACCCTCAGCCTCATCACCCCGACTCACTGGGGAATCACCTCAATCACCTCATCACCCCGACCCACTGGGGAATCACCGCAATCACCTCAATCACCACAACCGCCGCAAACAGTTCAGACCCACCGCGAACAATGCGGCACCCGGTTCCGACTCACTGGAACCACAACTGGCACTGGCAAGCATCGCAAGATACAAGACTCAGCCCACTATCGACCTCCGGTCTCCGGAGGGGAGTGATGTGGCGGTATCTACATCGCCACATGCGAACTACGCATCAAAGATCTGACGTCAGACAGACGTCACATAAATCCTGCATCGCGCAATTAAAGTTTACCGTGCAGTGGACATATTAGGTCTTTACCTATGAAATTGCCGTTCTGCAGTACTGGCCATTTCAAATCAAAATAATTTTTGTTTGGCTAAGAATTCTAATTTCAAATTAATTTTATTTTAAAAACATGTTTTTTTTTTTCCAAAAGTAGTCATTTCTTTATTGATTAGTGTTACATTTTCATCGCATTTCAATCTTTTTCGTCATCATGGATACGTTAAAAATTCGAGTAATTATGGAATATGAGTACCGTCGTGGCAGCAACGCGGCACAAGCGGCACGCAACATCAACGACGTTTACGGAGCTAACACTACAAACCAACGCACCACCTGTTATTGGTTTGCTCGCTTCCGTTCTGGAAATGTCGACCTGAAAAATGAACCTCGCGGTCGTCCGAAGACTTTGGTCGACAATGACGGCGATTGTGGAAGGGCGATTGTGGAAGCTGATGATACACAATCTACGGCTGAATTAGCAGCAGCTTTCGACGTTAGCGTCAAAACAATATTGGTCCATTTGCGTCAAATTGGCAAGGTAAAAAAGCTTGACAAATGGGTGCCCCACGAACTCAATGATCGCCAGCGCGAAGTACGCGTCGAGACGTGCCTTGCACTGCTCAACAGACACACAAATGAAGGAATTTTGAACCGCATTGTTACCTGCGATGAAAAATGGATTCTGTTTGATAACCGCAAGCGCTCAGCAAGTTGGTTGGATCCTGGTTCAGCACCTAAACAATGCCCTAAATGAAAACTTACCCCTAGAAAAGTGATGGTCACTGTTTGGTGGTCTAGCGCCGGTGTGATTCATCACAGCTTCTTACCAAACGGGGTGAGCATTACTGCAGATGTGTACTGTGAAGAACTGAACACAATGATGGAGAAGCTGGCGCATCTCCAACCAGCATTGGTCAATCGCTCGTCTCCGCTGCTCCTGCACGACAACGCGCGACCTCATACTGCACAGCAGACGGTCTCCAAGTTGCAAGAACTGGGGTTGGAAGCTCTCCGTCATCCGCCCTACTCACCAGACCTTGCGCCTACAGACTACTACTTTTTCCAGAATTTGGATAACTTCTTGGCGGGAAAAAAATTCAATACCCGAGAGGCAGTACAAAATGCCTTTGAAGAATTTGTTGCCTCCCGTCCAGCTGATTTCTTTAAGAAGGGCATCAATAAACTGCCACTGCGATGGCAAAGATGCATTGATTGCATGGGTGATTACTTCGATTAATACAAATAAAAAATTCATGAAAAAAATTCGTTTAAATTTTTTCATACAAAACGGCAATTTCATAGGTAAAGACCTATTATATACGAGAACCCAACATCAATCGTTGGGCAGTTGCCCGCCAGACACAACACCCGTCTGGTCGGAGGATCCTCCCTTTTCTATGGAGTATGAGTGAACTTTACACCCTGTTCCTCATGCCCCTAAAAAGTCAACTGATTAGTGAGGAACTCGTGGATAAATGATAACAGTCTCACGGGTCGATCGAAGGCTAAGTTACGCTTGCCACTGTCGGTTCGAAGATGGGTGACCATCGAGAGTTCGAGACACATCAGTGTCACCTATAGTTGGTCCCGGCTGTCATTCGTAGATCTTTGACATTGACATTCGTTACGGGTAGTCAGAAGCTCAATAATCTGACAACCAGTCTTACCAATGGGTTTCATGTTACCTAGTAACTGGGTTGTGAAGGTCAGATAGGCAGTCGCTCCATGTAAAATATTGATATTCAGCTGCATCCGGTTAGACTGGACCCTAAAATAGTTGAGAGAAGGCTAGGCAGATTAATTGCCAACTTAGAACTTGGTAAAGTTACAGTGGTTTACCAACACATGTGACGATACCAATGGAAATGCAAACCGATCACTTTTTATTACTAAAATTGATTAAGCGTCATTTTGGCAATCAATTTTGATTATTTCTTTATCTCTCAGTTGAAAAAAACATATCATTGATTAATCGTGTGTTATCTATCCTCGATTGCAACTTTTATTAAGTATTTTGACACAGTGGTATTAATGAAAATGATAAAAACGTACCTATATTAATACCCCACAGTCGATGGGAAAGAATGATGTCAAAACGGTGAAGGAAAACATGGTGAGGAAACCGGCATTTCCTAGAACCAAAAAATCGTAGACATGTGACATCTACTAACCAGCACTGGGCCCGCGTGGTGGATTACGGCCCACTCCCTCTCACAGAGAGGAGGCCTGTGTCCAAGGCTGCATGGTCGATGTGTAGGTTTTTTGTACGAACACGTCCATAAATTGGTTTTCCCTATTCTAAAGTATTAGAATTATTGTACATTCTCTTGTTTAGAGCATTCGCACACGGAATACTTTTCGTAGGTCCTCCAATCGGTCAATCGGCTCATCTTTTGACGGATTCTATTTCTGGTCCGAGTATGATTAATTATTTATGTGATGCTTGCAATACCCGGAATATGTAATTACCCCGGTTGCCTGTAATTAACTACCTCACTGGTCTAGTGGTTGCAAACGCTACTGCTGAGCATGAGGTCCTGGTTTCTATTACCGGGCAAGGTGTTATTGAGTCGGAGTCTGTATTAGTGCGCAGTTCATGGCTTCATAGGCTCGCCCCATACAACATGGACTTAAAAAATAACTGGCGATATGTGGGTGTACTTAATGTACACCTCTGCCTAACCCTTCAAGGAATACAGACGTGATGTTATGTAATTACCCGGAACTAACCTTCATCAGATATTAATCTGGGTGATTACCTAAATCTTTCAAAATTTCGAAAAAAATAAAATCTGATCGAAACGTAATTAAAACGAATTACAACAAAATTAATGCATTCAATCTTCATTATCAGATTTCACTATCAATTTCTAGATTGGAAAACGTTCGATAACAATGAAGTTTCATTGCCTCAGTGCAATAATGTCATTACAAAACCATTCAGATTGACAAATCGTTGGTCTGTCAAACCGTAAACTTAAAATAAATGCTTAATATTGCGTCCGAATACATAATGTTCCACAATCTACAAGGTCAATTATCGATACCCATCACATCTGCGGAGTTTCGCTTATTTAATTTGAACCGGTATATGTCAATCCGAAAAAACCGGTAGGTATGTTCTAGAAAAAAAAAATCGAAGACATTTGACATCTACCAACCCTCACTGGGTCTGCGTGGTCGATTACAGCCCACTCCCTCTCGAAGAGAGGAGGCTTGTGTCCCAACAGTGGGAACATGATAAGCCTATGCTTATGTCAATCTTTTATAAATATTGAATTTTATGATGGTCTAACCATAAAATATCGAATCGGGACTGTCTCGATTTATGCAGTAATTAGGGTCACCCTTGCATTTCTATACTTTTATGAGCAGCGCTTTTCTAAAAATCTTATTAAAAAACTCATAATAATTACGTGAAAAAAAGAAAGATCTTAGTTAAACTGACCTCCGACAGTGCGTCACATTTACCTACAGAAGTAAGCTTTTTTATTTTATCCACAACGGGGAAGCTTTTGGCCTGAGGCTAAGTTGTAACAGCCGCTCGGGTCGGTCCATCAGGTTAAGCTATGCTTGCCAGGGTTCGTCTGTGGATGGGTGATCATTTTCACATATCGAGACTCCTCCGTGCCTCGGAAAGCACGATAAGGTGTTGGTCCCGGCTGTCATTATGTGAATCTCTGACAGTCGTTACGGGTCTTCAGAAGCTCGAAAGTCTAACAACCTGTCTCACCGAGGGGTATCGTATTACCCAGTAACTGGGTTGTGGAGGTCAGATAGGCAGTCGCTCAATGTAAAATACTGATATTCAGCTGCATCCGGTTAGACTGGAAGCC